>OZ007591.1:429910958-431215958 GCA_963931845.1 Maratus michaelseni | reverse complement strand
ATCGCGAATTTTGTCGATCGGGTGGGTATAAATCGTAAATTTCGCCGATCGTCTGCGTAAAAATCGCAAATTTTGCCGATCGGGGCCGCAAAAATCGCGAATTTTGCCGATCGGGTACGTATATATCGTGAATTTTGCCGATCGGGTGCGTATAAATTGTAAATTTCGCCGATCGTCTGCGTAAAAATTACGAATTTTGTCGATCGGACGCGTAAAAATCGCGAATTTTGCCGATCGGGTGCGAAAAATTTTATAATTTTGCCGTTCGGGTGCGAAAAATCGCAAATTTTGTCGATCGAGCGCAAAAAAATCGCAAACTTTGGCAATCGGACACAAAAAAATAGCAAATTTTGCCAGTCAGGTACGTAAAAATCACGAAATTTGCCTATCAGGTGCGTATAAATCGTAAATTTTGCTGTACGGGCGCGTAAAAATCGTGAATTTCATCAATCACTAGCAAAAAACTGCGAATATTGTCAATCGCGCGTGGGAAAAAAAATTCACGTTTTTTCCATCTTTGTCAACTGAATTGGATTATGCTGACTAAAGAATGTTGTAACTAAAGGTGGTTGCGTATAGGGGGCTAACCCTTCGTTTAAAATTAGCATTTTTATGTACTTTTAGGCCGATCCTCCCCCGAAACCAAATTTTGTCCATACTATGAATGTTGGCTTTCGACAATCCAGTCATTTTTGTGACTGCTCCTCCACTTATAAAGGTTGTGCACCCCTACTTGATATCCTAATTTTATGACTCAATATGTTAAGAAGTACAATTTAGAATAATATATGTTCCTCCTCCCTTCCTGTATTCATGAAAGCACAAATTTTTTTTGGCACTGGCAACCTTTAAAGCTAAATTTACTCCTTCAAAAATAGTCAATGAGTATTTCCACTCTTTGAAAATAATTTTAGCTATATCTCTTTTATAAATACAAACGTAAACTGTTCGTCCTTGCCAACAGAACTGAATATGTTGACTGAGAAGGAAAGAACCTAGTAGGCTAAAACTACCCTTCCAACATTGATGTTTTTTTTTTTTTTTAAATCTGATTGTAGACTTAGATCCCCCCACCCCCCGCCACACTTCCTCTAAACAAAATTATCTCTGTACTACTGATGGTGGCCCTCAACAACCCAGTCATTTTTGTAAGTGGCCCTTAGCTTAAAAAGAACTTCTGGAACTGGCGCCGCTCGTCATTTTGATAAAAATAATGCCTTTTGGATGAGTGGTCATTGTGGTTTTAATTAACATCTCGGTTAATTGACAAATTATTTTTCAATTTGAGCTTCAGGAACTGCCTTGGACTATCCACACACAAATTTTCAGACCTTTACTTGCAGCAGATTTTCCTAGTCATCACACACAGACATACTCACACAAACATCATTCTTTTGTTAGTATAAAGAGATACAGCAGAAATAGAAACAATTTTTTTGTTTTGTTTCAGGTTGGCTAACTTGTGCTTCAGAGGATGACACTAGAGCTTTTTGCAAGACATGCAGTTGCACATTACAAGCACATAAGAAAGACATCCGAATCCATTCAAAATGCAAAAAACATATTGATGCGTTAAAAAGATCAGTAGCAATTAAAGGTTCTAAAAAAATCACTCAATTCTCAGATTTGCCTGAAGAAAGAAAGATTGCCGAGTTAAAAATCGCTGCATTTATAACTGAGCATTGCTCAATGAATACAGCAGACCACCTTGGTCTCCTTATAAAGAACTTGGACGAAAACTCAACAGTCCTAAGCGGCATAAAGCTTCACAGGACTAAATGTGCGGGACTTATCCGAAACGTTCTTTCGCCGTGCTTTTTAAAAGATTTAATTACAGATGTGGGAAACAGTCATTTTTCTCTTATTATAGACGAAAGTACAGCGATTGATACAACAAAACTGCTTTGCATTATGATTAGGTACTTCAGTAGGAATGACAAAAAAGTGAAAACTACTTTCTATAGATTAATTCAGATAGAAGCAGGTGATGCCGATACCATCTCGGATTCATTCAAATCCCAACTAATTACAGATGGTCTAAAGCTTGAAAAACTTATTGGCATAGGTGTAGATGGAGCCAATGTAATGATAGGGCAACATCATTCACTGGCAACAATTTTAAAAAACAGCGTAAAAGAACTTGTCGTTGTAAAATGTATCTGTCATTCTCTTCATTTAGCTGCCGAATATGCATGCAAAATTCTGCCGAGAAATTTGGACTTTTTAGTGAAAGAGTGCCATAACTGGTTCTCTTATAGCAGTAAAAGACAGACGGAATATCGAAATTTGTATCTAACTTTAACAAATGAAAATCCATTAAAAATAAATAAATTATCCGGGACCAGATGGCTAGCTCGCTACGAAGCCATTGTAAAAATTATTGAACAATGGGATGCTCTAAAATTACACTTCAACCTTGCCAAAGAGAAAGAAAGGTGTTATACAGCCGATCAGCTGCATAATATGCTCAATTCAGACATAAACCAGTTGTATTTTATTTTTTTACGTTACATGTTGAAACCCATCACAGATCTTAACAAAGGTTTTCAATCAGATTCGGCGGAAGTGTTGAAACTGATGAATGATCTGCATGTACTTTTATATTTTTATTTCCAAATGTTGATTCCCCCATCTAGACTGGAAAAAGTTAAAAGATCAGATCTTTCTTCTTTCAAGTTTAAAGATTTTGTAATGGGATCAGATTGTATCAATTTTGGATATTGCTTTAATGAAAAAGCTTCAAAGTTGAATGAACAAGAAGTTAATTATGTAAAGGAAAGATGCCGCGACTTTGCAATTACATTATGTGAGCAATTGCAGCACAGAATACCGGATAATATAACTTTACTAGAAAAACTTTCTGTATTTTCACCATCAGTTGCAACATCGCAAATAAGAATTGAAATTACCGATGTGGCTCTTCAATTCAAAAATGTGTGTGAGGATACTGATGGCACGTTGAACGAATGGAATACATTACATAGAATCGAATGGTCCCAGCTATCGTCGACGGAAGAGTTTTGGGCCGAAGTTTCTTCGTATGAAAATGCTCTTGGGGAGAAACAATTTGAAAACATATCGAAATTAGCACTTTCATTGCTAAGTTTACCGATTTCCAATGCGACGGTAGAAAGGGCCTTTTCGATTGTAAACATTGTAAAAGATAAATTGAGAAATAAAATGAGCATCAATACTGCTGATGCCATTCTCCGAATAAGATTTAATTTGGGATCAAACTGCCATAACTTTATTCCAACCAAAGATATGCTAAACAAATTCCATTCTGAGAATGTGTATGCAACAGATTTATCAAATGATGATGAATTAATTCTGGAAGCTATTTCAAGATTATAATGAAACACCAGAAAGAAAAAACATACTTATGTTTGCCATGATTTTAAAAGTGAATTTCAATGTCAATATTTCGTACTCAATTCCATTGATAATATTTTAGTACAACTTTCATAGAAGAACTTTATTGGCAATTCTTGTTTTTGTGCAGACTATTTTCTTTCTTTCATGAACCTTTTGTTGTCCACATCATGTTGGTTTAACGTTTTAATTGTATAACAGTATTTTGTTTCATATCTTTGTATCATTTTTAACCATTTGTGTGTACATAAAGTTCTAACAATTAGAAGCTCTATTATTCCTCTTTTCTTACTTTTTTGTCAAAGCTTCTTTCTAAGTTGCCTTATTCGTGGATATCCTCTACTTTTGCATACCTCAGAGTTTGTCCACTGGGTGCCGTCCAATATACTGGCAAGTCTGTGATAGTTTTCTTCTCTATTTTGCGTACTAAATCTTCTACGAAAAATAGTAAGGCAGCAACATGGGAACACGATTCACTTAACCCAGCAATACAAGTACAGTGGGCACTCTACAGAAAAACGGATCGAAGCTGTTCGCGCCTATCATGTTTTGTAAACATTTCAGTAAATAATGGACGTTGGTCCTAAAACTTTAAAAATAAATGTAATTTTGTAAATGGTTATTATTATATAAAATTAAAAGTTTTCTATTCTATTTTTCAGAATAATAATGATACAAAAATCTTGTTTAATATAAAAAGTTTTATTAATCACATGAAATTTATTAAAACTAGCTATTTTTTTTTAAAGGCACATTTCTGTTACCTGTGTGCCAGTGATATGTATATTTATGTTTATATGTATCACTGGCGTCCAGCTAACAGAAAAGTACCTAAAAAAATTGTTCTTAATATGTTATGGTAAGTGGAATTCAAAAATTAAATTTTATTACTTCCATTTCAGTTACATCAATTTTAAGTGCTATGAACATTAAACTGAAATTGTCTTTTAATTATAATATCGATTACTGAAAATTGCCTAATTAAATATTTCAGCAATAGACATTGGTCCTAAAACTTTAAAAAAAAATGTAAATGGTTTTTATTATATAAAATTCAAAATTTTTAATTCTATTTTTCAGAGTAATAGTTACAAAAAAAAAAAAAAAAAAAAAAAAAGGTTTATTATTAAATATTTTATTACTCGCTTAAAATTTATTATAGCTAGCTATTTTTTATTTTTAAATGTTCTTATTAATACATTATGGTAAACAATTGCATGTTTTGATTTTAATCTGCTGCTAAATAATAAAATTTAATTTTTTAATTGTTTACCATAATGTATTAATAAGAACATTAAAAAAATAGCTAGTTATAATCAATTTTAAGCGAGTAATAAAATATTTAATATTAAACCATTTTTTTATCATTATTACTCTGAAATATAGAATAAAAAATTTTAATTTTATATAATAAAAACCATTTATATATATATATTTTTTTTTAAGTTTTAGGACCAATGTCCATTGCTGAAATGTTTAATTAAATTTTATTATTTAGCAGCAAATTAAAATCAAAACATGAAATTTTTGCAAGAAAATGAAGAAAATATAAATTAAGTAAAACCAGCTCTTAGCTTGTTTAAAAATTTTCAATGAAAACAGAATACTGTGAAACATTTTCTGTATGAAACTTGCAAAAGACAGTTATAGGAAAAAATTAAAACTGGATTTTTATTGGTTATTATTTTATAAACTAAAAACTTTTAGAGGGGGTGTGGGGGGGGTCCATTAGTGGCACATTTACTGTATCATGAACAGTACAAATTTTTTAGTCTAAAAATAAAAAATCCCTGACGGCTGGGCCTACAGGCACAGGTAGATTTCGAAGACGCATACCGTGGGGCGCCTGTTAGTTGGGAAATGCGGAAGAAATGACCTTTTTACCATGATGCGACAGTTGGAACTGCCCACTTCGAAACCTAACTTGTTTGCAGGTGGAACAGGCAGGGATTTTTTTTATTTATTTATTTATTTATTTATTTATTTTTTTGTTATAAGGGTTGGTTTTATAAAAAACTTGTCAATATAAAAGTTTTAAATAATATTAAGAGGACTTATAATACATTTAAGCAGATATGATATCTTGTGAATTGACGAAGTTGTGAATTTTTTTTCTTCTTAACCCCCCCCCCTCCTTGGGGCCATTTTTAATGATATCAAAAATCTGATAAATTTTCGGTCATTTTACTAGAAGTAATAATAACTTTAAACGGATTCGATACGTATCATAATTAAGAAGTTATGGTTTTTTTTCTGTTTTCACAAAAAGCCGTACTAATATATACTAATAAGCACGCATCCATTGCAGAATCAGAGAATCGGATTCTGAATTTAAATCTATGTACTGAGCCATGGCAAAAAATATCTAAAAATCCCCCAAAAAGAACTAATTGTTTCTTATTCTACGAAAAACGAGCCGTTTTACACGCGTGGCATACGTCAATGTAAACAAATGTGACGGAAAACTCAACTTCTCTATTTTAAAGTTGTTGTTATTTTAATTTGAATTTTGGTTTTAGAATTAAAATCATGAACTCCCGTGCGTAGAAAGGGTTAAACAGCTAGTATATTAATAAAAATTACATGTAAGAGTTTTAATATTTATGTTTTGTAAATGGGGAATTTTTTGAAAAAAAGGTTTGATTTGGGGAAAATTTTTGAGCTTAAATTAGTTAAATATTTTTTGTAGTGATAAATTAAAAATTAAAAATTTCCTTTTTTGAGTAGAAACTGAGTTGGGGAATTTTTCCGAAAAAACCACTGATTTGGGGAAAATTTCAGAACTTTTGGGGAAATTAACTTTCGACTATCTGGCAACACTGTTCCGGTACTTAACAAAAGGAAAATTTTAATTAAATATTCTTGGTGCCGTTTGTCAGTTTTGGAATTAAAATTAGGTGTCCTTTTTTGTGACCACCGCCCGTTAAAGAGTTAAGTGTCTATCATAGCGCCTCCTTCTTGCTGAATATCCCTAAATTCAACTGGGACCTGCAGGTCATAGTAAAAAACACATACAAAAAAATTGGTTCAGTACTGTGGATAACCTAATACACTTTTCGATGATACAATAATTTAAATGGAACAAAAATCGCTATCACAGCGCCCGCTTTCGGCAGAATATCCGCAAATTCAAGTGGGACCTGCTGGTCACAGCCAAAAACCTATAAATGAAATTTCGTTCAATTCTAGGTTGCTTCATAACTTGACACACTTTTCAATGATACAAAGAGGGCACACACGGACAGACAGATATTTTGTAAAAACATGTTTTTCGGAATCTTTGACTCCTAAAACATATAAATCCGTCGAAAACCGGAAGTTGAAAAAATTTTGATCACAATACTTTCTTCTATTTCGATAGAAGAAGGTGAGAAAAGGAGGATGTTAATAATTTGACCCAATGTATGTATGTATGTATGTTTTAGTCCTGTTCACGCATAACTTTCGTAAATGTGCACCGATTTTGATATATATATATTTTTGTTTAAAAGTGTAATACACACCCTGGTGGTCCCATTTAAATTTCGTCAAATTCTGATGATTAGAACAATTTTGTTGTTAAAAAATTTTCAAAATTAAAAAATGCGTGGAACCCGATTACAGAAGATTCATTCCCACTTCTCGTCAATCTGAATGAGAATTTCGTCAAATTAGTCAACTATAACCACGTTGGCTTCATTTATGGCAACATATTTTGATCGCCAAATTTGGCGATATTTTTCCAGTTGTCGTCAAGATTGACAAGAATTTGATTCTGTCAAAGATTTTATTAAAAAATATTTATTTAAAGGATAATTTTGGTAAATTATAATTTCTATTACAAATTACTTATTTATTCAGCAGATGTTGAAATCAAGATAATTGTCTATTACTGTATTAATAACTAAAAAGTAGGAAATAAAATAAACTTTTACAAAAAAAACATTAACCGACTTATAAAAAAAGCACTAAAAAGTATTAAATAATTCTTTAAAATTCTCTAATGACAAAATGTTATCCATTAACCACAAATCTGATATCATGTGTCGGAATAAAAATGATAAATTTAATATGTACAGTTTAATACCCACCAAACATGGATTTTCGAGAGAATATATTTTACAAGAGATGAATATACAGACTTATGATTCAGTTTCGAATATATACATATGAAAAGCAATCAATTACATTTTGAAGTCGGTGCCAAACAACCCCAATCGATAAATTAGTAGATACTAGGTACAATATATTCCCAATTCTTACTAAACTTAACGTAGTTTGGCACCGACTTCAAAAAGTAATTGATTGCTTTTATATGTATGTATTCGTAAACTGAATCATAAGTCTGTATATTCATCTCTTGTAAAATATATTCTCTCGAAAATCCATGTTTGGTGGGTATTAAACTGTACATATTAAATTTATCATTTTTATTCCGACACATGATATCAGATTTGTGGTTAATGGATAACATTTTGTCATTAGAGAATTTTAAAGAATTATTTAATACTTTTTAGTGCTTTTTTTATAAGTCGGTTAATGTTTTTTTTGTAAAAGTTTATTTTATTTAGAAAAATATTGAAATAAAATAAACAAAAACCACCCTATGTTCATTTGAGGGTTATAATCAACTTATGTGCAAAGATACAGGATAATTAAATGCTTCATTTTGACGCTGGCTTCAGCCTAACATTTGCACACAATCAGATTTATAATATTACTAGCTGTTACCCGTGACTTCGTTCACGCAACATAAAAAGAAGAAGAAATACATTAATTAAGCAAAATATTTCACTCCCGATAGTTAAAAACGTAAATAATTAACTAATTCTTTATCACATTTCATAGGAGACATTACGGTATTTTTGTTATAGGATTTTGACATAACTCAGTCTTAAAAAGGAGAAATTTTGTGAAAAATATTCACGAAAATGAAATTACAACCAATGCAAAAAGGAGGGCCAAATAAAATCGTGGGAATAGACGAATTGGGTAAAAGCAAATGTAAATTTTACCTGATAAACAATTTTATTTTTAACGCCATTGTGAAACGTTTTAACAGTCAACCTTAAAAAATAATTAATTGGAAATAGCACATGCTTTTTCTTTAAATTCAATTCTACCTGTTCAATTCTGACCGTTTTTGTGACATCCTCGGATCAATGATTACGGATGTTAATTAAATCGCATTGCGTTCGATAGTCTAGGAGTAGTTGTGAAATACAAACACATGGTCAAAGTTTAATATAATAGATTCGTGTTCATTTTCCTATTCTTAAAACTGTGATGTGATTTTTAGCAGAAAACTCCCATCTGTATATAAAATATACTCATGCTTAATAATAAGTATAGATAAAAAATATTAAAATTTTTCATTTTAAATATGGCGTGAAACTCGTCTACTTTCTATACTTACTGATCCTTATATTATTAACGTACGGAATTGATTCACACTCCCTTTAAAACATATTGGAAATTTCCCGTTTAGTTTCAAATATGACGCCACTTTTTCCCTAGAGAAATCCCTTTTTAGAAACATAATTCTTATTAATTTTCTTTTCCAGGCAATCAGAACTTAAATTTTAGCAGAAAGCTCACATTTGTATGTAAATGATATTCAAACTTATTATTAATCAGTATCGATAAACAAAAATTTCAGGTTTTCATCTTAAATATGACGTCTATTATATATCTACTTTCATTATATACTGATATTGATGCTCCTTGTATTATTACGAATATTTGAAAATACATGTTTTATTTATGACGTAATATTTGACCAAGCCAAGGTCGATCCTTTTCATAGCTCCATGGTCCAAGCGAAATCTTTTCTTAATAAAATAAATATTTTTCATTTTTCCTTCTAATTATTATAACACAGTCTTTGACAGGAAATGTCTTCTTAACCTAATCGATATTCATACTTTATGTATAATAACAAATACTACATATTTGCTTTCAAATATCATGGCAATTCATCTTTTTTTGAATTTTCATTTTTTACGTGAAAATCATTCAATTGAAAAATAATTGTTGTAAAGAGGAAAAATTTTTATTCCAAGTTTTGTATTTATTGGCAACGGTAATGCCTAGCAACGTAAAATGGTCAATTAAATTTTACAGGTAAAATAGTCATTGATTTTCTATGAAAATAATGAAATTTTTAATTATTAAGAAAAATATTTTGACCTGAAATTATTCTATTACTTTTAAATGCTAAAGGTGTAAAATTAACAACTATAATATAAATTAAAATAACTTTTATTAGTTGTTTTACATGTTTCGACTCTTCTGAGTCATTTTCAAAAACAAAATGAGAATATTCTAAAGCTGCACGGGCTTTGAAGTTATTATTTACATGTACTTTTTTAAAAAAAATTACGCACGTTATCTATTATTTTTTACTTGATTGTTTATTTTCATATCTTTGAGCATGGAGTAATTCTAGCCACAGTTTCGGTAAATTAAAAGATGCCGCATCGTTACATATTGTATTTTTGCGCGTGAGTATCTCTATGGTTTCTCTTATTATGGATGGATAGTGTAGACTGGAGGGAAATATTATTTTACTTTCATTATGAAATGAAAGTAAAATAATATTTCCCTCCAGTCTACACTTTAAAATTTAAAAAAATCCCTTATTATTGCTTGCCTAGATCATGATAGCAATCTACTCTCCTAATTTTATGATCCTGACTTTAGTCATTTCACCTGGGTGTTGATGAGTCAGTCAGGCGTTCTCTCTTTATATAATAGTACTACATGTACATGGAACCCGTCAAAACTTGACGGAAAAAAATTACTATAACAATTATCAGTAAAATAAGCTTTTTTATTATTTAAGAAGGGGTGCGTATAAAACAGTCTTTCAAATATTTGATTTTAAAAGTTTTTCCACCCAGTGAAATACAGTACTATTTCCGATGCAAACTCCAAACAAACAAACCGGTAAACATTCTTATCAACTGGATGGAAAAAATTACATATAGTAAATAATTATCCCTATTAATTTCTTTTTTCCCTTTCTTATCCACAAAAGCTTTTATATAGAAATGACGTCATTTGGACGAATTTTTTAAAAATATTTCTAGTTTATAAATTAAAATAAATGCTTTGAAAGTTGTGGTTTTCTCGCTAAACCATTTCGGTTTTAAGCGCCTTAGTAAGAAGTATTAATCGCGATTTATAAGAAACTAGCTGGCTTCGCCCGCCAGCGGGCCCCTAATTGTAAAACCTCTAATCTTGTAAAATGTCGATTAAATTGCACATCGAATAGTATAAACCTCTAACTGAACGAACTTCCGGCTCGGGTCCCCGCTGCCTGCGGCCTCGTATAGCAGTCGTGCTGCGCACGCGCTGCGGTATACTTTAGTTCCACCTTCCACCACCAGGTGGCGCAATCTGTATATACGATCATAACTGAAACCGTTAAAGCTATCGATGTCGAGTCGAATAAGCCATACCCCGTCGTGATCCGGCCCATAGAAACAGAGTTCGGAAAGCGCCCCCTAGTGGTGAAATGCGGAACTAAAGTCGATAATCTCTAGTATCCTCTATCGATGTCGAGTCGATTGAGCCAAACCGCGTCGTGATGTGACCCATAGAACCCGAGTTGGCTGAAAAATCCTTTAATTACACTTTTAACCGCTAGGGGGCGCAATCTGTTCTATTCGAACCTCGGGCACTGAAACCGTTAAAGCTATCGATGTCGAGTCGAATAAGCCATACCCCGTCGTGATCCGGCCCATAGAAACAGGATCCCCAACTGGTAATGTTGTGTGTTGCGTGGCAAATTTTGGCTCTGGTTATAAAGTCTTATAAAAGCGGTAATTATATATTCAGCGTTATTCAATGACATATAATCTTCTTTCTATTGTTAAGGCTATAATCCTACGTAGTTATTTTCTTGAATTAACATTTTTATTGACTTTATTGAACTTTGAAATTTTTCTTGTGCTAGCGCTCAGTCGAGCAATGGCAAAGGTATTTAAGTAACATTTTTATATGCATTTAACTTAATTAATTGGCTTAATCTTTAGTAATTAACTTACTTACCCTGTAATTGTTCTTTCTGTTTCTTTTGGTTCAGTTATTTTGTGTATTTTTGGAGTTATTAGCAATTTTTTGTGTTTTGGTGGGCGGTTCCCGGTTTTTGTTTTGATAGCCATCTTGTTTTATAGAGCGGAGCTGAGTTGTGGAGCTGCTGTTGTGGCCTAGCTTTTATTATTGGGCTTTAGGATGCCTTTATTTTGGAGATTTTGCCCCTTTCAGTTGTAGCTGTTTGGTTTTGTTGCACTGCTGTTGCCTTGGCTACAGAATTGGCTTGGATGCATGGTTTTGAGGAGTGTTTTGTTTATCTTTACTGTGTCAGGGTTGCCATAGTAATTTGTGTTTGTCTTTTGGGTGTATTGTAGTTTCTGGGGGTACTCCATGTCTGGTGTTTTTTTTTTTTTTCTCTTGGACGTAGCATGAGTTGAGTTACTGTGGTCTGTTCAGTCGCCATTTTATTGGATCATTTTGTGCCGCTTTATTAAATCATTTTGTGCCGCTTTATTGGATCATTTTGTGCCGCTTTATTGGATCATTTTGTGCCGCTTTATTGGATCATATTATGCCGCTTTGTTGAATCATTTTGTGCCGCTTTATTGGATCATTTTGTGCCGCTATATTGGATAATTTTGTGCCGCTTTATTGGGTCATATTGTGCCGCTTTATTGGATCATTTTGTGCCGCTTTATTGGTTCATTGCTGGTTTTGGTTTGTATTTCTGTTTTTGGTGTTTTGTTCTTCGGGTTTACTATTATGTCTACCACGGAGGAGAAATTTGATGAACTTATTGAGAAAGCTGATGAATTGGACTTCATGGAGGCGATGCAGAGTTTGTGTGCCCAGGTGTATGAGGCGTGGGAAGGTATGAGAGTGAGGCAGAACAGGGTGTCCACGACTATGGTGGCAGCGACAAAGAAAACTCTGGACTACCTGACCATGAGATCAATCAAAGTTTACAGAGAAAATATAGTTTATGACACTAAAATCAAAGCAATGGAGAGGAATAACATGAACATGGAGGAGCTGGCTGCAAAAATCACGCGATCTTCGTCTAGTGTAGAGGAGGTTTCGGCTAAGAGGGTGGAACCCCGTAGACAGAGACAGGATGAATTTTCTGTGATTGTTTCGACTAAAGATAAGGAAATAGACGTTACCACAGTGAAGAATGAGATAAAAAGAGTATGTAAAGCGGATCCTGACCTGGGAAAGCCCAGTGACATTCTGATAACAAAGGTGGGACAGGTTGTTTTAAAAATGAGTAATAAAAGAGACACGGACGCTGCTCGGACTCTATTGCAGGGAGATGAAGACTTGAAGGATAAAATACTGATAAATATACCAAGTAGAAGAAGGGAAAGGATCTTGGTTCTTAGTGTGGACCCTGGGGTAGAGGAGGAGGAGATGACAAGTTCTCTGAAGAGAGTTTTGGATGAGATGAAGACTGGTGATGTGGCTATGGATAAAATTCGGGCAAAACTGATTGATCCAGGTCTTTCTGCTGCTACAAAGGAGGCTTTGAAGGAATTGGTGGCGGAGCATTCACATGACTTTGAGATAATTCGCAAGATAAAAACGCGTAATGGTCGAGTTCATTGGCTCATTGATGTAGATAGGAGGGGCAGGGATTATTTAATTAGTCGAAAGAGAATTTGTATTGATTATGAGCGTTATAAGGTGGTTGAACATATAAATATAATTCGTTGCTTCAAATGCCAATCATATGGTCATATTGCTAGTAAATGTGGAGGAGGGTTGAGATGTGCTAAGTGCTCGGATTCGCATCCGACTGTGGATTGTAAATCTAATGACATTGTGTGTGCAAATTGTTATTTTGAAGGGGGTTCGGATGAGGTGAACCACAGAGCAGATAGCTATGATTGTCCGGCTTACCAAGCTTATCGAACCAAGTTGTTAACTTCAAAACGTTTATAAGGGCAGCCCTTTGGTGCGTTCGGCTATTTCTGGGATTAGAGTGCTACAAATTAACTTGAATCACTGCAAACTTGCTAATGAAGAACTGGATAGGTATTTAAAAAACTTTTCTTTTGACGTAGTTCTGTGTCAAGACCCGTATGTGGTTTCAGGTCAAATTGCTGGTATTCCTCCGAATTGGAGATCCTTTATCTCTCTCAGACTAACCTCTGCTATTTTAATTATTAATGGTGATTATATTGTCATTGAAGTTAGATAATGCTGTGTTTGTTAATGTCAATGTCGAGAACAAAGTTATTACTTTGGGTTCACAATACTCTAGGCCGGCTTCGTCGGATGCTTTGGACACTGATTTGGCTTCATGGTCTGACAAATATATAGACTGCTCAAATGTACTAATCGGAGGCGATTTCAATGTGCATATGAGGACTTTAGGCTACAGCCGGGATGATGAAAGAGCAGAAGTCCTGTTGGAGTATCTTTCTTTAAAGAACATTGGTATTGGTGAACGATACTGAAGCTCCACCTACATACGCTCAAGATGACCGCCAGGGCAGGCCGGACCTCACTTTGGCCGGAGAGAATATATGTAACTATATCGATACCTGGGAGGTAGATACTGAGTATAACTCGTTTAGTGATCATCGTTATATTCGATATAGGTTGAACTTGGACCCTATCGTAAGACTTATGAAAAGATACAAGACGAAATTTTGTTCGTTCAAGAAGTTCAATAATCTTTTTCGTCAGAAGATGCATGAACTATTGGAAACTTTGATTCCTATTAAAAGTGCTGTTCATATGGATGTCTGGATGAACAATTTACAAATATTTCTCCAGGATTTAATGAATCGATGTTTTAGATATAAAAAGCTAGGATATAAACCTAAACATTCTTGGTTTACAGAAGATTTAAGAAGGCAGCGTAATAAACTCAGTGCCCTTTACAAAAGGTATCGTAGGAATCTAGACGATATTCAGTATAAGGATGCATATTTAAAAGAAAGGAACATCTATAAGAAAAATGTTAAAAAAGCTAAACGTTCGGCATGGATGAATTTTTGTGAAAAAACTAGTGATGCTTATGGTACCTTATTCAAGTATATCGCAGGGAAGAATATTAAACATACGGACATGATCTTCACTACACTAGAAAATAACACAGTCTTTGACTCATACGATGATGTGGCTATGCTGCTTATGCAGGAACATTTTGGTATAGATAATATTCCACAAAACATATTTGAATATACTCCAAATGCAGAAATATTTATAGATCATGGTTTTAAACCTGTTTCACATCGTGAATTGAAATATGCATTGAAAAGTCAGGCAAATAACAAAGCACCTGGCTATGACCTTATGGACCCTCTGGTGGTAAAAAATCTATGCACAACGTTTCCCGCTTTTGTTTTGGGTGTGTTTAATAAGTGTTTAAAATTGGGATTTTTTCCTAGTTGCTGGAAAAAAGGAATAGTTATTTTCTTTCGGAAAAGAAACAAGATTTCATCAAACCCAAGAGCCTACCGCCCAATTACGCTTCTCCCGATTTTGGGAAAAATTTTAGAAAGAGTGATGAAGGTTAGAATTATGTCGAGACTGGAAGGTATTCGATATTTGGATATAGCACAACATGGCTTTCGAGAGGGTAGGTCAACGGTTTCTGCCATTTTGGATTTAAAAAAGAAAGTTAATGAGATTCTTGGTCATGCGAAATATTGTGCTGTAGCATCCATTGACATAGAGGGTGCATTTGATGCGTTACATTGGCATATCTTAGCACGTATAATTGACGATTTGCCTCTTCCATTGTACATGAGATCGGCTTTAAAGAGTTACATAAGTAATAGACTTATAGGTTTTAGTTTTGCATTTGGTACTGAATGGTTTGTGTTATTCCAGGGATGCCCCCAGGGGTCGTGCCTGGGCCCTCTTTTATGGCTTGTGGTGGCAGATCGTCTGTTGAAGTTATATCGACAACATTCGGATCAAGTCATCTCCTACGCAGACGACTTCGTTTTGTTTGCCGAGGGCGACAGCCGCCAACAGTTAGAGGCTAATATGAATGGTCACTTAAATCATTATGCAGAAATCTGTGAGTACCTGGGTTTGAAGATAAGTATTACAAAATCTGTTCGGAAAAAATACGTTAGAAAGAAGAAGACCTATTTTTAAAATTAATGGAGAGAGTGTAGTGGTGAGGAAATACTTGGGCCTTACACTTGATAGTATGTTTAATTGGTTTACTCATCTGGATAATATTAGAGAGAAAATTAAGGCTTTAAATATTCGAAAAACGGGAATTAGAGATAATGGTGTTCATGTAATGTATCGCAAGATCTGGTATAGTTCTGTGATAGAGAGGCAAATTATGTATGGATATCAAGCATGGTTTGGAGATTTGAAGACTTTGGCTTTACAGCGACTTAGCTCTTGCCGGTTTACTTTCAGTGATTAAGACATATAGATCGACTTCAACGGATGCCTTATGTACTCTTGCAGGTGTTCCTCCTTTGAAGATAGAATATCAAGCTTACTACGATAAATTTCTCTTTTTCAGTGGAGATGGGTCAATCATTATCAATAATATAGAGTTTCACGCAGATGAATTCTCGATAAATAAGAGAACATATGAATTTCCAGTAATAGGTCGTGATAATTTAAAATTAATTGAACCAGTTACAGAGGTGGTTCCAGACTCGGACTTGCCTGTAGTTTATTCAGATGGATCTCGTATGCCCTTGGGAGTCACAGTTTATTGGAAGGGCTCATTTATGTATGACTATAGGATCAAACTAAATGATTTGAATTCAATATATCAGGCAGAGTTATCTGCTATTTATCATGCGGTACTGTGGTTGGTTCATTCTGAGTTTAAAAGTGTCATATTATATACTGATAGCTTTTCGTCGGTCTCAGCTCATGATAATCTGTTTCCCACTAATGAAGTATTGTTTTTAATTTACAAGCTGCTTATGGAACATCCTGAAAAAGTATTATATCTCGGATGGATCAAAGCACATATTGGCTTTGAAGGTAACGAGCGAGCAGACTTTTTAGCGAAATCAGTCATATTGGAGGGTATGTATGATATTGATTATCGGGTTACGCTTCCACCCTCACTGGTAACAATGTATTTCAAAAAGAAGGTGTTGCAGGCCTGGCAGGAGTACTGGTCTGCCTCTGACAAGGGTAGACAGACTTACGAAATTTTGAAGAAAGTTGAGAGGAAGTTTGTCTGCGCGAAACAACTTCTTGCACATTACTTATCAGGCCATGGGAGTTTTCCGTATTTTTTGTGTAAAATAGGTAAAAGACAATCAGATAGATGTGATTGTGGCTCTCGGGGCACAGTTGTGCATTACATTTTTGGTAGGTGCTTTTTAATGAAACATCACTTTAGTTTTGTGAGAAAATATACGCTACGTGAAAACTTGCAAAGAATTCTTCTGGACCCTGAGAACTATTCAAAGCTTGCGGAAAACTATAATATTTTGAATGAATTGTTTTCTATCATAAGATATAGGTTTTGAAAAAAAAATGGTGCTGAAGTCAAATGCGTCTGTAACTTTGTTTGAAGAATACAATGGATAATTGTTTATTCGGCTATGTCATTAATCTGGTGGTGAAGCTTAATTTCTCTGCAATTTTGCCTATAAACCTTTAAAGTCATTTATTTGACGGTATTTTGAAAATTTCAAGTAGTGGACTATTATTAAAACTGGCATAGTTTGGATATAAAAGTGACTTGGTGGACATTACCAACTGAATTTACTGAGTGTTTGTAATCGACAATGTACAAAGTATGTCCCTGAACCTTGTGAATTGTGTTCCATTGTTTATGAACCTTAATTTTACTAGTTATTAGTGTCGACGATGTAACTAAATAAGTCGTTAAATGCTGTTATACTTCCTTTTAGTTTATATATTTAAGTTAGTCTTTACGTAGGTTTAGTTCTTATACGACTATGAATTATCATAGTTAGTCATATTTCAGTCTGGTAGACCTGTTGCAGCTTCTTTGTTTTGTTTTGAAGCTTGTTTATTAGTTAGTTAATTTGATTTTAGTAGTTTTTATTTTATTTTGTAGGGGTCTACTGTCATTGTATCAAGTTTGTGCCTTTTCGTTGAAAAGGATTTTGTTTTTCGATTTTTGTTAATTGTCGCCCGTTGTTTAGGGCTTGTTTGGTGGGCTGTGGGGCGCTGACTGTCTGCTGGGGATTTTCCCGCTGGAGCATATTTGCCATAAACCTAACGGTTTGGCGCTCCGGCTGGGTGATTAGGCCCATAGAAACAGAGTTCGGAAAGCGCCCCCTAGTGGTGAAATGCGGAACTAAAGTCGATAATCTCTACTAAGCTCTATCGGTGTCGAGTCGAATGAGCTATACCCCGTCGTGATGGGACCCATACGAAGGGAGATATTTTCAAAAGAAATAGCAAATTCCTTAGCTTTTCTTTCCGCTATGCAAAAATGACAATTATTTAAAAAATATTAAAACTTTTAAAAATAAATAATCCTGTGTTGACTCTCTAGTTTATTTAACTGCGATCGAACATGAAGTTGACTCTTTACATATCGTATAATCTCTGATCCATCGAAGAGAAATATTGTATAATAAGTTAGTCAGGTATTGTATAGCAAGTATTTGCAGTGCAATTGGCTGTTTCAGAATACAAATATCCTAGTATAATAGAATTTTAACTATGAAAATATAATTATTTCTCAAAATAAATCATATATTGCCGAAAAACGCTTATTTCTAGAAACGGGTTTCACAAAAGAATTTTTTTGAAATTGATAATATTCGAATTTTTTTAACTGAAAGGTGTCTTTCTATAGATGAATGTATGCACTTTTAGCTTCTTCTCTCAGAATTTGTGTACTTCGATAAAAAAGTCCTGCGGCGGGGGTGTTTACATTGGCAAATTAGAGGAAATCGTGAAAGTGAGGTACGGGAACGACCGGTTTCTAAAGGGTTAATGTACATATTTTTTAAAACTGAAATATATGTTTCGAAGAATAAGAACGTGGCTATGATCTGGTGTATTTTATTTGTCTCTATTCACATTTTCCGAGTCGATGCGGATTTTTAAACATGGGCCGAAAAACGAAAATTCACGCGAGTGAGTTTCGGAAACCATTTTTTTAGAAGGGTTAAAAAAACGAATTTTTCAAAACTGATACCTGATTTTAAAAGGAAAAAGAACGTAGATTAGGCTCGGTATTTTTATTTTTTTGTATCTTGTTTAGAAGCCCAGAATTGAATTTTTAAAGATTGCAGAAATCGCTGAAAAACCGAAAGAGACTTACGGAAAAAAACGTTTTCGAAAGGGTTAACTGAAATATTTTTTTAAACTAAAGGTTTTACAGTGATCTCGAAAGGAGGGAAATGTACTTGGGTGTGTTTGTTTGTTTTTTTTGTTCTTTCAGAGAGCCGATGCGCGATTTTAAAAATCGCAGAGAATCTGAATTTGCAAAAGTGAGTCTGCGCGCGAATTTTTTTCGAAGGGTTAATATTTGTATTTTTCAAAAACGATCGCAGATTTCGAAAGGATAAAGAATGTAGATCTCGTCTGGTATTTTTAGTTTTCCCTGACTTGTTTGGAACCGCCGCAGCGAATTTTTCAAAATAGTCGAAATTGCCGAAATCGCGAAACGGTGTACGGAAAATATACGTTTTCGAAGGGTTAACTGACGTATTTTTTTAATGGAAGGTGGAATTGGAGAGGACAAAGACCGATCTTTTATTTGGTGAAATCCGTTTATCCGAATCTTTCTTAGTCCGGCGGATGCGAGGTTCGGATGAAGGGAGAAAATCAAAAACACGAATTCGACCCTTTTTGACTATTTTTTTTAAAGGGTTAATATCGAAATTTTTTCGAACCGACAGGATCGTTAGAGTCGTAAGAGTGCGTTCTTTGAGAATATGTTGACGGTTTTTTCGTATTTCTGTCGGTTCGCCGTCGGCGAGTTTAGACAGTCGTAAAACGAAACCGGCGGAAGCGATGTTTCCTTCTTAGAAAAAAAAATTAATTTGATATCTTTTGGAGCTTTCGAAAAAGTACACACAGCAAGTATATTTGCAGTGCAATCGTCTGCTTCAAAACACAAATATCCTATTAGAATATAATTTTAACCATGAAAATATATTTATTTGTCAAAATAAATCATATTTTCGGAAAGCCCATTCAATTCTGTACGCAAAATGAACAACGATTTTTGATTTAAGATCGTTAATAAATAAGATAATTACGGCGAAAGCAAAGTCACTTATTACACTTTGATTAAACTGTGCTTGCGCCGAAAAAAGCTAATTTCTAGAAACGGGTTTCACAAAAGAATTTTTTTTTTTAATTGATAATAATCGAATTTTTTAAAGTCGAAGGCATCTTTCTATAGCTGAATGTATGCACTTTTAGCCTCTTCTCTCGGAATTTGTGTAATTCGATAAAAAAGTCCTGCGGCAGGGGGGTATACATTGGCAAATTAGAGGAAATCGTGAAAGTGAGGTACGGGAACGACCGGTTTCTAAAGGGTTAATGTACATATTTTGTAAAACTGAAATATATGTTTCGAAGAATAAGAACGTGGCTATGATCTGGTGTATTTTATTTGTCTCTATTCACATTTTCCGAGTCGATGCGGATTTTTAAACATGGGCCGAAAAACGAAAATTCACGCGAGTGAGTTTCGGAAACCATTTTTTAGAAGGGTTAAAAAACGAATTTTTCGAAACTGATACCTGATTTTAAAAGGAAGAAGAACGTAGATTAGGCTCGGTATTTTTACTTTTTCCTATCTTGTTTAGAAGCCCAGAATTGAATTTTTAAACATTGCAGAAATCGCTGAAAAACCGAAAGAGACTTACGGAAAAAAACGTTTTCGAAAGGGTTAACTGAAATATTTTTTATACTAAAGGTTTTACAGTGATCTCGAAAGGAGGGAAATGTACTTGGGTGTGTTTGTTTGTTTTTTTGTTTTTTCAGAGAGCCGATGCGCGATTTTAAAAATCGCAGAGAATCGGAATTTGCAAAAGTGAGTCTGCGCGCGAATTTTTTTCGAAGGGTTAATATTTGTATTTTTCAAAAACGATCACAGATTTCGAAAGGATAAAGAAAGTAGATCCCGTCTGGTATTTTTAGTTTTCCCTGACTCTTTTGGAACCGCCGCAGCGAATTTTTCAATATAGTCGAAATTGCCGAAATCGCGAAACGGTGTACGGAAAATATACGTTTTCGAAGGGTTAACTGACGTATTTTTTTTAATGGAAGGTGACATTGGAGAGGACAAAGATCGATCTTTTATTTGGTGAAATCCGTTTATCCGAATCTTTCTTAGTCCGGCGGATGCGAGGTTCGGACGAAGGGAGAAAATCGAAAACACGAATTCGACGCTTTTTGATTATTTTTTTTTGAGAGGGTTAATATCGAAATTTTTTCGAACCGACAGGATCGTTAGAGACGTAAAAGTACGTTCTTTGAGAATATGTTGACGGTTTTTTCGTATTTCTGTCGGTTCGCCGTCGGCGAGTTTATACAATCGTAAAACGAAACCGGCCGAAGCGATCTTTCCTTCTTCTTTTTGCGGAAGATGAGGATTGAGCTCTTCTGGGCATGCGCGGAGGACTTTCCACGTAGGTTTCTTTTGAAGCAATTAAAACAGCTTTGTTCGTTAATAATTCCCTTAATTATGGGCCGATTTTTTCGAAACTGCAATTCCTGAAGGCCCGGATTTTTCCGAATTTTTTGACACAAAAAGCGCTTCGCTACTCGCTGCGCTCGCAGAGTTTATCCGGGTACAGATACACACACACACAGACAGACACACAGACGTATACGAACATTAATAATAAGGAATAGCTGGCTTCGCCCGCCAGCGGGCCCCTAATTGTGAAACCTCTATTCTTTGTAAAATCTAGAATAGCTATCGATGTCGATTCGAATGAGCAATACCCCGTCGTGATCCGGCCCATAGAAACAGAGTTCGGAAAGCGCCCCTAGTGGTGAAATGCGGAAATAAAATCGATAATCTATAGTAAGCTCTATCGGTGTCGAGTCGAATGAGCTATACCCCGTCGTGATCCGTCCCATAGAAACAGAGATAGGAAAGCGCACCCTGGTGGTGAAACTCGGAACTAAATTCGGTAAGCTCTATCTATGTCGAGTCGAATGAGCCAAACCAGGTCGCGATGGGACCCATTCGAAGGGAGATATTTTGAAAAGAAATAGCAAATTCCTTAGCTTTTTTTTTTTTTTTTTTTTCTATACAAAAATGACCACTATTTAAAAAATTCTAAAACCTTTTAAAAATAAATGTTCCTGCGTTGAATCATAAACCGGGAGTTCAACAAACTATATAGAAACCGATATATAAAAAATAGAAAAAAAAATTAATTTGATATCTTTTGCAGTTCTCGAAAAAAGTACACACAGCAAGTATATTTGCAGTGCAACCGGCTGCTTCAAAACACAAATATCCTAGTAGAATAGAATTTTAACTATGAAAATATAATTATTTCTCAAAATAAATCATATATTCGGAAAGCCCATTCAATTCTGTACGCAAAATAAACAACGATTTTTGATTTAAGATCGTTAATAAATAAGATAATTACGGCGAAAGCAAAGTCACTTATTACACTTTGATTAAACTGTGCTTGCGCCGAAAAACACTCATTTCTAGAAACGGGTTTCACAAAAGAATTTTTTTTAATTGATAATAATCGAATTTTTTAAAGTCGAAGGCATCTTTCTATAGCTGAATGTATGCACTTTTAGCCTCTTCTCTCGGAATTTGTGTAATTCGATAAAAAAGTCCTCCAGCGGGGGGTATACATTGGCAAATTAGAGGAAATCGCGAAAGTGAGGTACGGGAACGACCGGTTTCTAAAGGGTTAATATACATATTTTTTAAAACTGAAATATATGTTTCGAAGGCTATCATCTGGTGTATTTTATTTGTCTCTATTCACATTTTCCGAATCGATGCGGATTTTTAAACACGGGCCGAAAAACGAAAATTCACGCGAGGGAGTTTCGGAAACCATTTTTTTAGAAGGGTTAAAAAATGAATTTTTTTAAACTGATACCTGATTTTAAAAGGAAGAAGAACGTAGATTAGGCTCGGTATTTTTATTTTTTCGTATCTTGTTTAGAAGCCCAGAATTGAATTTTTAAAGATTGCAGAAATCGCTGAAAAACCGAAAGAGACTTACGGAAAAAAACGTTTTCGAAAGGGTTAACTGAAATATTTTTTTAAACTAAAGGTTTTATATTAATCTCGAAAGAACTGAAATGTACTTGGGTGTGTTTGTTTGTTTTTTTGTTCTTTCAGAGAGCCGATGCGCGATTTTAAAAATTGCAGAGAATCGGAATTTGCAAAAGTGAGTCTGCGCGCGAATTTTTTTCGAAGGGTTAATATTTGTATTTTTCAAAAACGATCGCATATTCGAAAGGATAAAGAATGCAGATCTCGTCTGGTATTTTTAGTTTTCACTGACTCGTTTGGAACCGCCAATGCGAATTTTTCAATATAGTCGAAATTGCCGAAATCGCGAAACGGTGTACGGAAAATATACGTTTTCGAAGGGTTAACTGACGTATTTTTTTTAATGGAAGGTGACATTAAAGAGGACAAAGATCGATCTTTTATTTGGTGAAATCCGTTTATCCGAATCTTTCTTAGTCCGGCGGATGCGAGGTTCGGACGAAGGGAGAAAATCGAAAACACGAATTCGACGCTTTTTCATTATTTTTTTTTGAGAGGGTTAATATCGAAATTTTTTCGAACCGACAGGATCGTTAGAGACGTAAAAGTACGTTCTTTGAGAATATGTTGACGGTTTTTTCGTATTTCTGTCGGTTCGCCGTCGGCGAGTTTATATAGTCGTAAAACGAAACCGGCCGAAGCGATCTTTCCTTCTTTTTGCGGAAGATGAGGATTGAGCTCTTCTGGGCATGCGCGGAGGTCTTTCCACGTAGGTTTCTTTTGAAGCAATTAAAACAGCTTTGTTCGTTAATAATTCCCTTAATTATGGGCCGATTTTTTCGAAACTGCAATTCCTGAAGGCCCGGATTTTTCCGAATTTTTTGACACAAAAAGCACTTTGCTACTCGCTGCGCTCGCAGAGTTTATCCGGGTACAAATACACACACACACAGACGTATACGAACATTAATAATAAGGACTAGCTGGCTTCGCCCGCCAGCGGGCCCCCTAATCGGTGCCTCAAAACTTTTGTATTCACCGGCTCGTATCCCCCTCGAGGCGAACGAACCTCCGACCCGGGTCCCCGCTGCCTTCGGCACCGGATAATCCCTTAATTTGCACATTGAATAGTAGAAATCTCTAACCGAACGAACCTCCGACCCTGGATCCCGCTGCCTTCGGCATCGTATACCGGTCGTGCTACGCACGCACCGGATAATCCCTTAAATTGCACATCGAATAGTATAAATCTCAAACTGAACGAACCTCCGGCTCGGGTCCCCGCTGCCTGCGGCACCGTATAGCAGTCGTGCTGCGCACGCGCTGCAGTATACGTTAGTTCCACCTTCCACCACCAGGTGGCGCAAGCTGTTTATACGATCATAACTGAAATCGTCAAGGCTTTCGATGTCGAGTCAAATGAGCCATACCCCGTCGTAATCCGGGCCATAGAAACAGAGATAATAAAACGCCCCCTGGTTGTGAAAAACGAACTAAAACCGATAAGCTCTAGTATCCTCTATTGATATCGAGTCGAATAAGCCAAACCGCGTTCCGATTTGACTCGTAGAACTCGAGATATTGTGAAATCAAAATATAAAATCTGATATTATTATTCGAAAAGAGTGGTATAAAGCTCAGAAACTTTTAAAAATGTTATAGAGGGTCCTTATTACTTTAATTATGATGTTTGGAATCAGTTTGGTGGAAATCCGTAACATAGTTTCTTAGCTATAGAAACGGACCATACTTAAGAGAAAAAAAACCTGAAGGGGGGGGGGAGGGGGCGATGACACTGCTTTTTCTCAAATGACTGATTTAGACTACCTGAGTTCTAGTCTTAGTTCAGAAAAACTTAAAACTGGAAAAAAAAATTCGATAACGGGCGAAGCCCGCTTTTCTCTGTCATAATATCTATTTGCCACTCTAAAAGAAAAAGATGACACTACTTTTCCTCAAACAACTGAATTAGACTATTAGACTACTGGAGTACTTGTTCAAAGACGACTTGAAAAACTTAGAACTGAAAAAAAAAAACCTCTGAATTTACTATTCGAAAATACTGGTAATTTCTATACATAAACACAATCAAACGCTAGGGACGAATAAAAAAAAAATGTTAAATTAAAATCATAATATCTCGCCCACACTCAGCTTGAACATCTTACCAGAGAATCTTCTGCTTCTAATTTATTATTTTTGTCTGGGCATAGTTGAAATATCAATAATTAAATAATGTCTCAGCTCGTAATAATTAATATCTAAGCTCGTAATAATTAATATCTAAGCTCGTAATGAAGATATCAGAATAATTTTTAGATTCTCTGAAAGCTGATATATTTTTACGTCGAAATGCGTGAGCACGGAAGGCCTGCGCCCCTCCGATTCTGAGATGGGGCGGCCCCCTGAATACCCCTAGGCTATAAAAGTCACGTGATTTTTACTGGATTTCCTGCTAGCCTCGCCTCGAGGTCTGAATCTAGTCAGGAATGAATTTATTTCTTTGTCGCAGAAAAAATGTTTAGTTTTGAGTAATTAAAACAGTTTTGTTCGTTAATAACTCCCTTAATTATGGGCCGATTTTTTCGAAACTGCAATTCCTGGAGGACCGCATTTTTCTGAATTTTTTGACACCAAAAGCGCTTCGCTACTCGCTACGCTCGCAGAGTTTATCCGGGTACAGATGCACACACACACAGACAGACGTATACGAACATTAATAATAAGGACTAGCTGGCTTCGCCCGCCAGCGGGCCCCTAATTGTAAAACCTCTAATCTTGTAAAATCTCGATTAAGATAAACCGCGAACCGAACGAACCTCCGACTCGGCTCTAACAATCCGTATACCGGACGCACCGAATAATCCCTTAATTTGCACATAAATATAGTATAAACCTCTAATCGAACGAAACTCCGACTCGGGTCCCCGCTGCCTTCGGCAACGTATACCGGTCGTGCTACGCACGGACCGGATAATCCCCTAATTTGCACATCGAATAGTATAAACCTATAACTAAACGAATGCTGAACCTATAACTGTCCCCGCTGCCTGCGGCAACGTATAGCAGTCCTGCTGCGCACGCGCTGCAATATACGTTATTTCAACCTTCCACAACCAGGTGGCGCAATCTGTTCTATACGAACCTCGGGCATTGAAACCGTTAAAGCTATCGATGTCGAGTCGAATGAGCCGTACCCCGTCGTGATCCGGCCCATAGAAACAGAGTTCGGAAAGCGCTCCCTAGCGGTGAAATGCGGAACTAAAATCGATAATCTCTAGTAAGCTCTATCGGTAGTCGAGTCGAATGAGCTATACCCCGTCGTGATCCGTCCCATAGAAACAGAGACAGGAAAGCGCACCCTGGTGGTGAAACTTGGAACTAAATTCGGTAAGCTCTATTTATGTCGAGTCGAATGAGCCAAACCAGGTCGCGATAGGACCCATACGAAGGGAGATATTTTGAAAAGAAATAGCAAATTCCTTAGCTTTTTCTTTTTTTTTTCTATACAAAAATGACCATTATTTAAAAAATTCTAAAACTTTTAAAATAAATGTTCCTGCCTTGAATCATAAACCGGGAGTTCAACAAACTATATAGAATCCGATATATATAAAATAGAAAAAAAAATTAATTTGATATCTTTTGGAGCTTCCGAAAAAAGTACACACAGCAAGTATATTTGCAGTGCAATCGGCTGCTTCAAAACACAAATATCCTAGTAGAATAGAATTTTAACCATGAAAATATAATTATTTCTCAAAATAAATCATATTTTCGGAAAGCCCATTCAATTCTGTACGCAAAATGAACAACGATTTTTGATTTAAGATCGTTAATAAATAAGATAATTACGGCGAAAGCAAAGTCACTTATTACACTTTGATTAAACTGTGCTTGCGCCGAAAAACGATCATTTCTAGAAACGGGTTTCACAAAAGAATTTTGTTTTTAATTGATAATAATCGAATTTTTTAAAGTCGAAGGCATCTTTCTATAGTTGAATGTACGCACTTTTAGCCTCTTCTCGCGGAATTTGTGTAATTCGATAAAAAAGTCCTGCGGCGGCGGGGGGGGGGGGGGTATACATTGGCAAATTAGAGGAAATCGTGAAAGTGAGGTACGGGAACGACCGGTTTCTAAAGGGTTAATGTACATATTTTTTAAAACTGAAATATATGTTTCGAAGAATAAGAACGTGGCTATGATCTGGTGCATTTCATTTGTCTCTATTCACATTTTCCGAGTCGATGCGGATTTTTAAACATGGGTCGAAAACCGAAAATTCACGCGAGGCAGTTTCGGAAACCATTTTTTTAGAAGGGTTAAAGAACGAATTTTTCGAAACTGATACCTGATTTTAAAAGGAAAAAGAACGTAGATTAGCCTTGGTATTTTTATTTTTTCGTATCTTGTTTAGAAGCCCAGAATTGAATTTTTAAAAGTTTCAGAAATCGCTGAAAAAGCGAAAGAGAGTTATGGAAGAAAACGTTTTCGAAAGGGTTAACTGATATATTTTTTAAAACTAAAGGTTTTATAGTGATCTCGAAAGGAGGGAAATGTACATGAGTGTGTTAGATTGTTTTTTTGTTCTTTCAGAGAGCCGATGCGCGATTTTAAAAATCGCAGGGTATCGAAATTTGCAAAAGTGAGTCTGCGGGCGAATTTTTTTCGAAGAGTTAATATTTGTATTTTTCAAAAACGATCGCATATTTCGAAAGAAAAAAGAACGTAGATCTCGTCCGGTATTTTTAGTTTTCTCTAACTTGTTTGGAACGGCCTCTGCGAATTTTTGAAAATCGTCGCAATTGCCAAAATCGCGAAACTGTGTACGGAAAATATACATTTTCGAAGGGTTAACTGACGTATTTTTTTTAATGGAAGGGGGAATTGGAGAGGACAAAGACCGATCTTTTATTTGGTGAAATCCGTTTATCCGAATATTTCTTAGTCCGGCGGATGTGAGGTTAGGAAGAAGGGAGAATATAAAAAACACGAATTCGACCCTTTTTGATTATTTTTTTTGAAAGGGTTAATATCGAAATTTTTTCGAACCGACCGGATCGTTAGAGACGTAAAAGTACGTTCTTTGAGAATATGTTGACGGTTTTTTCGTATTTCTGTCGGTTCGCCGTCGGCGAGTTTAGACAGTCGTAAAACGAAACCGGCAGAAGCGATCTTTCCTTCTTCTTTTTGCGGAAGATGAGGATTGAGCTCTTCTGGGCATGCGCGGAATAATTTCCACGTAGGTTTCTTTTTAGTAATTAAAACAGTTTTGTTCGTTAATAACTCCCTTAATTATGGACCGATTTTTTCGAAACTGCAATTCCTGGAGGACCGGATTTTTCTGAATTTTTTGACACAAAAAGCGCTTCGCTACTCGCTACGTTCGCAGAGTTTATCCGGGTACAGATACACACACACACACAGACAGACATACAGACGTATACGGACATTAATAATAAGGACTAGCTGGCTTCGCCCGCCAGCGGACCCCTAATTGTAAAACCTCTAATCTTGTAAAATCTCGAAAATCTATCGATGTCGAGTCGAATGAGCCATACCCCGTCAGGATCCGGCCCATAGAAACAGAGTTCGGAAAGCGCCCCTATTTGTGAAATGCGGAAATAAAATCGATAATCTTTAGTAAGCTCTATCGGTGTCGAGTCGAATGAGCTATACCACGTCGTGATCCGTCGCATAGAAACAGAGATAGGAAATCGCACCCTGGTGGTGAAACTCTGAACTAAATTCGGTAAGCTCTATCTATGTCGAGTCGAATGAGCCAAACCAGGTCGCGATGGGACCCATACGAAGGGAGATATTTTGAAAAGAAATACCAAATTCCTTAGCTTTTTCTTTTTTTTTTTCTATACAAAAATGACCATTATTTAAAAAATTCTAAAACTTTTAAAAATAAATGTTCCTGCGTTGAATCATAAACCGGGAGTTCAACAAACTATATAGAATCCGATATATAAAAAATAGAAAAAAAATTAATTTGATATCTTTTGGAGCTTTCGAAAAAAGTACACACAGCAAGTATTTGCAGTGCAATCGGCTGCTACAAAACACAAATATCCTATTAGAATAGAATTTTAACCATGAAAATATAATTATTTCTCAAAATAAATCATAATTTCGGAAAGCCCATTCAATTCTGTACGCAAAATGAACAACGATTTTTGATTTAAGATCGTTAATAAATAAGATAATTACGGCGAAAGCAAAGTCACTTATTACAGTTTGATTAAACTGTGCTTGCGCCGAAAAACGCTCATTTCTAGAAACGGGTTTCACAAAAGAATTTTTTTTAATTGATAATAATCGAATTTTTTAAAGTCGAAGGCATCTTTCTATAGAAGAATGTATGCACTTTTAGCCTCTTCTCTCGGAATTTGTGTAATTCGATAAAAAAGTCCTCCAGCGGGGGGTTGGCAAATTAGAGGAAATCGCGAAAGTGAGGTACGGGAACGACCGGTTTCTAAAGGGTTAATATACATATTTTTTAAAACTGAAATATATGTTTCGAAGAAAAAGAACGTGGCTATCATCTGGTGTATTTTATTTGTCTCTATTCACATTTTCCGAATCGATGCGGATTTTTAAACACGGGCCGAAAAACGAAAATTCACGCGAGTGAGTTTCGGAAACCATTTTTTTAGAAGGGTTAAAAAATGAATTTTTCGAAACTTATACCTGATTTTAAAAGGAAGAAGAACGTAGATTAGGCTCGGTATTTTTATTTTTTCGTATCTTGTTTAGAAGCCCAGAATTGAATTTTTAAAGATTGCAGAAATCGCTGAAAAACCGAAAGAGACTTACGGAAAAAAACGATTTCGAAAGGGTTAACTGAAATATTTTTTAAAACTAAAGGTTTTATATTAATCTCGAAAGAACTGAAATGTACTTGGGTGTGTTTGTTTGTTTTTTTGTTCTTTCAGAGAGCCGATGCGCGATTTAAAAAATTGCAGAGAATCGGAATTTGCAAAAGTGAGTCTGCGCGCGAATTTTTTTCGAAGGGTTAATATTTGTATTTTTCAAAAACGGTCGCATATTCGAAAGGATAAAGAATGCAGATCTCGTCTGGTATTTTTAGTTTTCACTGACTCGTTTGGAACCGCCAATGCGAATTTTTCAATATAGTCGAAATTGCCGAAATCGCGAAACGGTGTACGGAAAATATACGTTTTCGAAGGGTTAACTGACGTATTTTTTTTAATGGAAGGTGACATTGGAGAGGACAAAGATCGATCTTTTATTTGGTGAAATTCGTTTATCCGAATCTTTCTTAGTCCGGCGGATGCGAGGTTCGGACGAAGGGAGAAAATCGAAAACACGAATTCGACGCTTTTTCATTATTTTTTTTGAGAGGGTTAATATCGAAATTTTTTCGAACCGACAGGATCGTTAGAGACGTAAAAGTACGTTCTTTGAGAATATGTTGACGGTTTTTTCGTATTTCTGTCGGTTCGCCGTCGGCGAGTTTATACAATCGTAAAACGAAACCGGCCGAAGCGATCTTTCCTTCTTCTTTTTGCGGAAGATGAGGATTGAGCTCTTCTGGGCATGCGCGGAGGACTTTCCACGTAGGTTTCTTTTGAAGCAATTAAAACAGCTTTGTTCGTTAATAATTCCCTTAATTATGGGCCGATTTTTTCGAAACTGCAATTCCTGAAGGCCCGGATTTTTCCGAATTTTTTGACACAAAAAGCGCTTCGCTACTCGCTGCGCTCGCAGAGTTTATCCGGGTACAGATACACACACACACAGACAGACACACAGAAGTATACGAACATTAATAATAAGGACTAGCTGGCTTCGCCCGCCAGCGGGCCCCTAATTTACATCGGTAATTAAAATCGATAAAATCTCTAATTTACATCGGTGCCTCGAATCTTTTGTATTCTCCGGCTTGCACCCCCCTCGAACCGAACGAACTTCCGACACGGGTCCCCGCTGCCTTCGGCACCGGATAATCCCTTAATTTGCACATTGAGTCGTATAAACCTCTAACCGAACGAACCTCCGACCCTGGTCCCCGCTGCCTTTGGCACCGTATACCAGTCGTGCTACGCACGCACCGGATAATCCCTTAATTTGCACATCGAATAGTATAAACCTCTAACTGAACGAATCTGCGAGGATCTTTTTTAATTTTTTACCAGGGGGGGAGGCATATTTATACTATGCACATAAAAATTTGTAAGTCATTTGGACATTTCTAACTATTTTTAAAATTTCATAGTTTGTTTTCTGGTTCTGAGTGCTGACGTGCACTGTGTGGATGATCGGCATGTCATTTTTAATTTGAATTTTTTTTTTTTCACATACTTCCCGTCCCCAGATCTTTTCTTTAACGAGGGGGGGAGGCATATAAATCCTCTGCTCAATAAAAATTTGCAGTCAATTGGACAATTTTAAGTATTTTAGTAATTCAATGTTTGTTTTCTGGAGCACACTTGCTCCGGGTCTACAATGCTGGTAAGCTGTGCTATCATTTGTCCTAGTTTTTAATTAATATTAATGTTCAGACTCGTTTAATGGGTCATTTGACTCTTAAAACTTAATTATGATGGTCTGGAGACTGTTTTTGTTAGGTTTTTTCATTGTTTAAGTACTTAAAAATGTATCCTAGTACAGGCTTCTGAGATTTACATTGCCGAGATTGGCCACTGTTTACTTTTTTGAAAATGCTTTTATTTAATAATTAATTACTTTAAATCTCATAAAAACTATTCTCTTTCATTAATAGACATACAAGGTGTTCTCCGTCACCTTTTTCAAAAATTTTATGTTTATTTTTAGTGGTTTTATGAATATAATTTGTAAACTGTGCTATCGCAAATCTTAAGTATGTGTCATAATGCTATTCACCCATAGACTTTTTCATAACAAATGGAATTTTGTATTTTTCAATTGGAATTAGTAAAATTATTTAAGATTTGACGTTGAATTTTAATGTAGGATTAAATGCTGTACATAAAAAAGTCTTCATTTTTGAAATTGGTTGGATATGAAGTGTATTATAAATATTTAAAGTAAAAAATTCTTTATGAAATTCTGTGGTATCCAAGATGGATGCCTTTGCAGTATCATCACGCCATTTCTTTTTGGCTGCTACTTTCGGTTCATTTATAAAGTTCCGTAGTGTTGAGTTGTCACTCAGTATTCAATTGAAAATATCTCTAGTGATTAGCTCCAGACCTTAGTGTAGAGTTAGTTTGCCTTATGGTATTAGGGAGTATAGTTATTAAAATACAGCATTGTTTACAGACCCAAGGAGCATCTAAATAAAGTTAGGATTCTGGGTAAAAATATAGCCCAGTTTCAAAACAGATTGGTTTTCAAGGTGGAATTGTGGGAAATATATATTAAAGGAATACAAATAAACATTTGATCAATAAGAAATAATGAATTTTAAGTTCTAGGGTGGACATGGGGTCTAGATTACTGTAGTTACACATTGGTTAATTTGGTGTAGACCAATTGGGACTCATTATAAGGGATTATGGGATTTTAAAGGTTTCTGTTAATATGTTAAGGTCTAGGTTCAGTATTTAGTAATAAATATACAATGTTATGGATTAATATATTTAATTACTGAAGTAACATGGAGTTTGATTAAGAGTATAAACATGGTTGTTATATATTACAAGGGTTCTTGAATAGTATGTTTATTAAGGGGGCATTGAATATTTCTTGAAAGGAAAGGGAAAGAAAAAACTTTGTTTTTGTAAAACTTTTGGATAGCAAGGGGGTCTATGAGAAATACTCTATCATCAAGAAATGTAGTAATCATAATCTGATTTAACCCTCGGTTTGCCCACAGTATTTTAGGTTTAACATCGTTTTAATAGTATTTCTCTTTTTTACCTATTTTGAATTGGTGTTTTTTTTTTTTTTTTTTTTTTTTTTTTAATTTTCTCCTTTCTTATGGGAGATAGAGCTTAGATATTTTTCCAAATTTAGCTCTTAAGCGCCTAGGGAACTTTTTACGCTGCATCTTTTGGCATCATCGGTTTTTCTCTATCTCATATAGGGGACCGGCTATGGGCGCAGGGAGGGGCACTTTATTATTTTCATTAAACTTTTCACTGTTCTTAAGTAATAATAGAGTTTCTTTCTGCACATTCCTTCTAGTGACTCCCCCTTACACTGTCCCCGCCGGCAGCAGTTCCCTCCCCCCATTTTTATTTCCCTCTAACATTAACAGCTTTTTTACTTTAATTTCTGTTCTAGTGTTGTAATATATCATTCTTCTAGTCATAATGTTTAGAATTAGTCCTACCAGCTGTTTATTAGCCATTTGGTTTCTTAAAGTTTTAACCCTTGTTGCACAGGTAGCCCATCACTGACTCATTCAATAGTAAACATATAGCAATAGAAATACAATGGGGGGCTTATGTGTGGTACTTTATCATTAAGAAATGTAGTACTCATAATCTGTTTTAACCCTTGGTTTGCTCGCAGTAACTTGGGTCTTTCATCCAATTATCAGCATTTTTCTTTTTTTTTTTTACCAACATCGAAATTTGGTTTTCTCCACTTTTCTCCCTTCCTATGGGAGATAGAGCTTAGAAATTTTTCCAAATTAGCTCCCCAGCGTCTAGGGAACTTTTTACGCTGCATCTTTTGGCATCATCGGTTTTTCTCTATCTCATATAGGGGACCGGCTATAGGGGGCAGGGAGGGGCACTTTATTATTTTCATTAAACTTTTCACTGTTCTTAAGTAAATAACAGAGTTTCTTTCTGCACATTCCTTCTAGTGACTCCCCCTTACACTGTCCCCGCCGGTAGCAGTTCCCCCCCCCCCATTTTTATTTCCCTCTAATATTAACAGCTTTTTTAATTTAATTTCTGTCCTAGTGTTGTAATATATCATTCCTCTAGTCATAATGTTTAGATTAGTCCTACCAGTTGTTTATTAGCCATTTGGTTTTATTAAAGTTTTAACCCTTGTGGCACCGGTAGCCCATCACTGAACTCATTCAATAGTAAACATATTGCAAAATAGTAATACCATATTTCGTAGGTCCGGTTGTAAGCACTACACTGATATTTTCACTTCCGGCTTAGGCGGGCGTGGTTTTTTTTTTTTTTTTTTTTTTTTTTTTTTGAGTGGGGGTGTGTCAGTGCCATACTCTATTTTATAGCTCTATGTAGTTCAAGCGCAGCGAGGAGTATCTATAGCATAGGCCCACATAGGTAAGTTGTGACCCTGTGTGATTCTTTGGTCTGGAGCAATCATTTTTACTTTTAGTTTAGGGCATTTTGATAACTCTTTATAACAAATAATGTAAATAATTATATATAAAAAGTCCAACATTATAACAACAATAATACATCTCAATTTCTCAATTATTGTTATAGGTGTAATTCTTATTATACAGTTTTGCATATCATAGCAATTTGTAATTCATGTATAGAATAATTGTACTAACACCTATAGCATTGTCCTTCCTTACTATTGTAAATTATTGAATATTATTTCTAGCATGAAAATTCCTGGTATGAGCACGGGGAGTTCTTTCCGGTTTGGACGTGGGGGTACCATTTTTCTTTGGCTTATTCTTTTGGCTTTTATTTTGATCTTTCTTCTTCAAAATTTTCTTCAAAATTCAAAATTCTTCCTCATATGTGGGGTGCCCGTATTCCTGGTTCTAGATTGATTAGAGGTATAAGTAGTTAAAAGTTTAGTGTTTAGTGATAAGTGTGAAGAGAAGTTAAGTAATAAATCATTTAGACAACAATCCCATGCTGAGATAAAAATGAACTCATATGTCGACACCTCTCATACTTATGCATATGTTGACGTCGTCCCAATCAGTTCAATCTCTAGAACTGTAGACAAAAATCAGACTGAAAAGTTGACTTTCAATGATGCATTCACTAAGAATTTAAATCTTAGCGATATAGCACAACAATACTATATTCATATAAAGAAAAGCAAAAAAGGTGCTATCCAACCAATGGCATTTTTGGAATGGTTTATAGTAAAACTAGAAAAATATACAAGCTATATAAGCTACTACACCAACTCAAAAGAAATCAAAAACAAACTCTCATGCCTAGAAATAGACCTAAAATCAATTTCAAAACATTATGCCACAGAGGACGACCATCTGTCAAAAGGTATAGTCAACATGATAATCGATGAAATTACCGACAAAGGAGAATTTCAAGAATATGACAGCCAAGAGGCAAGTTGTTCACAAGATGTTATCGATCTAATTACGCAGTTGACAAGGGGTGTAAGAAAACGCACTAAAGGAACATCTGCAATAGTCCACCTATACTTAGACGAATTAAAAAGACGACTTAAACTAATACAGACAGATTTCACCAATATCTATATACTAAAGGCACCATCCTCAGAGATATCCCCAAAAATGGCATTAAATATAACTGAATTACAAAATGCCTCAAGTCTAACACATATTGAAGATGAAAAACTGATACACAGTGGAAAATACATACAAGATAAAGACAAAGGAAATGAAGGTGGTGATAAAAATGTTTTAAGTAAGGAAGACTGTGGAAAAGAAATGATTCAGGAAGAGTTGGAAACAGCCCATCTGAATTTACAGGTACTTTCTGGAGAGAGTTCCACTCTTAGTATACCAATGACATTGCAAGAACTAACGAGCTTAACACAAGAGAAATCTCCACTACATCAATTGGAAGATATCCTAAATCAAATTGAAAGTAATTCAAAAATTTATGATGAAGACATCCGAACACAAATAGCGAACTCAATACAGCAGATAAAAGAATATCTATACTTTGAACAAGAAGAAAATAACGTCCTGAAAACTACGACAAACGAACAAGAGCATCAAATAAAGGAAATGAAAACTCAAATCACTCAACAATCAAAAATAATTGACAAAATGGAAAAAGAACTTCAGAGCAAAGAGATTGAAATAACCGAAAAAATTAAACAAACATCACTTATAGAAGAAATGTTTCATACCATAAAAAATCAACAAAACTTAGTTAATAATCAAGACCATCTGGAAGATGGAATCGATTCCGAAATATCGAAAAGAGCACAACTCAAGAGTTATGCTGCTGCAATTACATCCGATCAACCTATAAAAACACCTTGCTTTAAGTACTCTAAATCAGCAATAATAATAAGAAGAAGTCAATCAACGAATATTCCCATTAATGTAATACGAAACATGTTAAATGACAAAATAAAAGGGAATAAAAAATTTAAATACATCTCATGTTCGTTAGGAAGAGATAAAAACTCGCTCATAGTCCAAACAGAATCGGACGAAAAAACAGCGGTTTTAATTGATTTTATAAATCAAATAGAAGGTTTCAGAGACTTGGCCGAGGCAGATCTTAGAGATGCTAAAAGAAAAAAAGTCATTATACTGGGAATTCCAGTAGATGTGACTGAGAGTGAAGTAATTGATAAGATACATCAAGAACTGGGACAGAATTTTCCTCTAGGAATAGCAAAAGTTCTCAAAAAACAAAAAATGAAAACATACCAAATAGTACTTGATGCAGAAGAACATTACGCGAAGGCATTATTTTCAAGAAGAAAATTACCTATTCATTTTAATTTATGCCGTATAGAATATTACAATCCAGTAGTTAGGTGTAATAAATGTCAACGTTATGGCCATACAGTTGATAATTGTAGAAGTTATAATTTAACATGCGCATATTGCACAGGTAACCACAAAACAGACACATGCAAAATAAAAGAAAATTATGAACGTCATCGTTGCATCAACTGTGAAAGGGAATATAAAACCGCAGTAAAACCTGAAAAGATTGAAAGGCATAGTGCAAATTCTAGATTCTGCCCAATTTTTCAAAGATTGTTGCAACGAAAACAAAATATTACTATCTCCTATGATCCTTCAAAAGTATGTTCTCAGAACTAAAATCACTCAATATCTCTGATGACTCTATAGAAGATTCAACTGTAGAACCTCCAACCAATGCTACATATGTAATAAATCAGACTATCCCATTGGACAATAGATATTATTTCGGAGAATCCATGACCCCACCAAATCATTTAAAAATAGTTCAAATAAACCTTAATAATTGTAAGGCTGCAAATCTCCAATTGCTGAAGTACATACATGAAAATAAAGTAGATTTAGCTTTAGTTCAGGATTATCACAAAAGTAATAACACCTTCACGGGAATCCCAATTTCATGTTCCTTCTACCATTCAATAAATCAGACGTCGGGAATACTCGTATCCAATCCCTTATTAATTCATATTCAGACTCTACAAACAAATAGCAGTGTATTTATAAACCTATCACTGTCATCAAAATTCATTAAAGTCGGATCACAATATTCAAAACCGAGTGGAAATCTTGATGAAGACTTCCGAGAATGGACCAGAGTCATAGAAGATACATCGAACCTTATCCTTGGGGGTGATTTCAATGCACACCTCCAGGCGTGGGGTTATAAAAGAAATAATGCTAGAGGATATATCCTACTTGACTATCTAGCAATGAGCAGATTAACTATTATTAATGATCCTGATTCAGAATGTTCTTTTGCGCCAGACAAGTTTAAAGGCAAACCAGATTTGACCCTCTACGGTGAACATTCAAAAAATATTATAGATTCATGGAAAATAGACTCGACATTTAAATCACTAAGTGACCATCGATATATTACTTTTACTCTGAATGTCACACCCACAATAAGAAATTTATACCGTTTCAAAACCAAATATGAAACGTTTAAAATATTCAATAAACTGTTTCAGAAACATGAAGAAACATTACTTTCAACACTTAAAGCAGTCAATTCTGTTCCAGAGTTAGAGAAGTGGACAGAGGAATTTAATGTTATCCTTTTAAACATCATGCAAAAATCACTTAAAAAGAAAAAGTTGTCTCATGAAATTAATGTATCCTGGTATACTGACAAACTTAAAGTACAGCGAAGCCACCTAAATGCTATATATAAACTACATAAAAGAAATCCAGATTCTGTAGAACTCAAGATTAAATATAAAAAAGCCAAAGCAAAATACAAATTAGATATTAAAAAAGCTAAAATTGATTCTTGGATAACATTTTGTTCGGAAACAAACAGTAAGTATGGTACTGCTTTTAAAATTCTGAAGCAGAAATATTTAAAAAATACAGATCTCATCCACTCTCTCATGGAATCTTCAACTCAAAATGATACATACAAAGAGATTCAAGAAACGTTACTTCATTACCATTACAATACAAGCCCAGAATTCGAATCATCATTTCAAAACACAAACACACTATCAATAAAAGAATATAACAATTTTAAATTTACCCATAGAGAAATTCAATATGCAATTAACCAACAAAATAAAAAGAAAGCCCCAGGATATGATCGGGTAGATGGCAGAATTTTAGAAAATTTGATAAAAAATAATATGAAGCTTATAAAGTTATTATATAACAAATGTCTCTACCTTGGACACTTTCCAGAAACGTGGAAGAAAGGAGTAGTCATCTATTTTAGAAAGAAAAACAAAGATCCATCAAAACCTGATTCATACCGTCCAATTACACTACTACCCATGATTGGTAAAATCTTAGAAAGATTAATAAAAAATAGAACTTTAACATATCTTGAAGCAATAAACTATCTAAAAGATGAACAGTTCGGCTTCCGTGAAAACAGAAGCACTATATCAGCTCTGGAGAGACTTAAAGAGAAAATTGCACAATTATTACAAAAACATACTTATGTGGGCATCATATCATTTGATATTACAGGTGCTTTCGATTCAATAAACTGGCACCAATTATCAGAAATAATTGATGACTCACCGTTACCCAGATACCTCAAAACCTTACTAAAAAATTATATAAGCAAAAGAAGTATAGGCTTAAATCAATATGAATATATAGAGTGGTTCAGGGTATTTAAAGGATGCCCTCAGGGATCCTGTCTTGGACCACTCTTATGGCTTCTTATAGCTAACTACATAAGAAAAATTTATAAAAATCTATATGAAGATATTATTGTTTACGCAGATGATTTTTTGATTCCAATAGAGGGAAATACCGTAATAGACCTGGAAGTTACAACCAACAACAAAATAGTCCATTTTAAGAATATCTGTGATGAACTCGGTTTAAAAATATCAACTCAGAAAACGCAATCAATCCTTTTCGGTAGCAATCTCCTCGAAAGAAGACTTCCGAGATTTAAATTAGAAAATATAAAAATAAAAGTAGTAAAAAATATTAAATATCTTGGCGTATTGTTAGATTCTAAATTCAATTTTACAGATCACATGAAAGACCTTCGAACAAAGATTGCAAACTTTGTAAACGGATTTAGAGGATTTCGATTCTTTAATAAAGGTATCAAACCAGACATCCTGAAAATATGGTATCAAACAGTCATAGAACGCCAAATACTATATGCTTACGAAATTTGGTATCCAAACTTGAATACTGATGGCCGCAAATTACTACGTTCAACTCAGCGTTTGGCATTATTAAACTTAATACGGACCTATAGGACTATCTCTCACGAAGCTCTGTATCTTCTTACAGGAACTCCACCAATCCTAATAAAAATACAGAATGAATTTCAGTACTACCAACTGAAAATAGGAAATAGAAATTTGTTAATCAATAACACACAGCTAAACATTAACAATATAATGCAGAAAGAAAAATCGTATCGATTCCTCAATTACTACAGAGTCCAAAATATCAGAATTATAGAAGATAGAAAATCCATCCATCCAAAAGAATACGATGTGGAAGCCTACACAGATGGTTCTGTCATGCCAGGGGGTGTAGCCAGTGCTTTCACCATATATAAAGATGGAAATAATATACATGATGAAGCAATACGACATCATCCACTGAATAACTTATATCAAGCAGAATTAATGGCAATTTATAAAGCAATAAAATGGTTCTCTACCTCCGACTACAATAAACTACTAATTATTACAGATAGTTACCCTTCTATGGAAGTATTAAAAGTTGCTTTTCCTAGAAACTACATTATCAAAAACATTTACAATCAATTACTTCAAATTCCTGATAAATCCATTATAATAACATGGACTAAATCTCATGTGGGTGATACTGGCAACGAAAGAGCTGATCTCCTGGCAAAACAAGCCATCTTACAAGACCAATATCAATCAAGAAAAGATCTGTTGTTCCCCATTTCAATAGCAAAATTGTATTTTAAAAAGAAAACCATCTCTGACTGGCAAGCCATTTGGGACTCATGTAATAAGGGCAGAGATACCTATAAAATTATAAATAAAGTCGATCCAAATTATCTCTGCAAACAGCCAACACTGCCGTATTATCTGAGTAACCATGGCAGTTTCCCACAATACTTACAGAAAATAAGAAAAAGAGCCTCACCTAGATGTCCATGCGATAAAGCAGAAGGAGATGCAGTTCACTACATATTCGGATGCTGCCCTCTTATGATCCATCACTTCCCTTTTGATAAGAACGAAACTCTCAGATATAACCTTCGTAATATCATTTTCAATCCTTCAAACTCTCAAAAGTTAAAAGAGAATTATAATATTCTCAATAAAAATTTCTCTTTCATTACGAAAGAATTTTTAAAAAAATTGACTGAACTGACCATTGACTTTCTGAACTAAAATTCCATAAATTTAGGACATCATGAACTTATAGTACTTCGAAAATATTTTATATTTAACTTTCAATTTGCAAAAAATTGTTATTTTTTACCTTTTATATTTTATTATTGTTATGTAATTATATTCATTGTTTCAAATCTAATAAACAGGCGCCTCCTGCGGTGGAGGTTGGAACGGATTACTACGTTAAGTTTAGTAAGAATTGGGAATATATTGTACCTAGTATCTACTAATTTATCGATTGGGGTTGTTTGGCACCGACTTCAAAATGTAATTGATTGCTTTTCATATGTATATATTCGAAACTGAATCATAAGTCTGTATATTCATCTCTTGTAAAATATATTCTCTCGAAAATCCATCTTTGGTGGGTATTAAACTGTACATATTAAATTTATCATTTTTATTCCGACACATGATATCAGATTTGTGGTTAATGGATAACATTTTGTCATTAGAGAATTTTAAAGAATTATTTAATACTTTTTAGTGCTTTTTTTATAAGTCGGTTAACGTTTTTTTTTGTAAAAGTTTATTTTATTTCCTACTTTTTAGTTATTAATACAGTAATAGACAATTATCTTGATTTCAACATCTGCTGAATAAATAAGTAATTTGTAATAGAAATTATAATTTACCAAAATTATCCTTTAAATAAATATTTTTTAATAAATCTTTGACAGAATCAAATTCTTGTCAATCTTGACGACAACTGGAAAAATATCGCCAAATTTGGCGATCAAAATATGTTGCCATAAATGAAGCCAACGTGGTTATAGTTGACTAATTTGACGAAATTCTCATTCAGATTGACGAGAAGTGGGAATGAATCTTATGTAATCGGGTTCCACGCATTTTTTAATTTTGAAAATTTTTTAACAACAAAATTGTTCTAATCATCAGAATTTGACGAAATTTAAATGGGACCACCAGGGTGTCTTACACTTTTAAACAAAAAAATATATGTATCAAAATCGGTGCACATTTACGAAAGTTATGCGTGAACCGGACTAAAACATACATACATACATACATTGGGTCAAATTATTAACATCATCCTTTTCTCACCTTCTTCTATCGAAATAGAAGAAAGTATTGTGATCAAAATTTTTTCAACTTCCGGTTTTCGACGGATTTATATGTTTTAGGAGTCAAAGATTCCGAAAAACATGTTTTTACAAAATATCTGTCTGTCCGTGTGTGCCCTCTTTGTATCATTGAAAAGTGTGTCAAGTTATGAAGCAACCTAGAATTGAACGAAATTTCATTTATAGGTTTTTGGCTGTGACCAGCAGGTCCCACTTGAATTTGCGGATATTCTGCCGAAAGCGGGCGCTGTGATAGCGATTTTTGTTCCATTTAAATTATTGTATCATCGAAAAGTGTATTAGGTTATCCACAGTACTGAACCAATTTTTTTGTATGTGTTTTTTACTATGACCTGCAGGTCCCAGTTGAATTTAGGGATATTCAGCAAGAAGGAGGCGCTATGATAGACACTTAACTCTTTAACGGGCGGTTTCACAAAAAAGGACACCTAATTTTAATTCCAAAACTGACAAACGGCACCAAGAATATTTAATTAAAATTTTCCTTTTGTTAAGTACCGGAAAATGAGCAAGTTTATATTTGCTAATGAATTCGTTTGTTATTTCTGGTGTCAGTCCATTATTTCATCATTTTACAAACAGACTTACTCCGCGCCGGAAAGGGTTAAAGATTTCAAATTCAAAAGGATGTACAAAGTCGTTAAAAATATTAGAAATCCTAAAGGTTTTTTTCAATTGAATGTTCAGCCTTGATCCAAGGATACCGGAACAATTTTTGTTTTGCCTCTACCTTAAAAAATGCCTGAGATATAGCATTTTGAAATTTTAGAGTGGCTGACATTTTGAAACAAGACAGAAGGATACCTCCATAAACGGTTTTAATTTAAGAGTTTTAGTGAACATGCTATCTCGCAAGTTTTATTTCATTGTTGTAACCATCGTTCTAACTCTCACATTCTCAACACTATATATTCATGTTCGCCAGCGTTAAATTCTCTCCAAGCTAGGCAATATTTGGCGAAATATCAACAAATTTGGCGACAAAAACAAGTTGCCATAAATAAAGCCAACTTGGCTATAGCTAGCATATTTGGCGAAATTCTGATTCAAATTGAATATTGACGAGAACTGCGACTGAATCTTCTATAATCGGGTTCCATCCATTTTTATAGCTTGGTGTTTTGCAGTAAAATTAGCTAAAATCTTAAAACCAAGGAATAGGTAGGCTGTCTTTTCCTGCCGGTATAGACCCGAAGGACTTTTCGTAGTTTAGTATACATAATATATCAGCTACAAATAAATTAATCTCTCGTATAAATATGTTTTTAAATTGAAACTGTTTGGAAGTAATGTTATTTGAGCATTTTAAATATGACGTAAGTTTTCCCATTTAATGTTTTGAACGTGTATTAATATTCACGCGCAAGTATATTTTTTATAACGTATTTTTCTACATTTACTGCTTTTAACACGTGATCATTTAATTATTGTTTTAAAGTTTTATTTCTGTTTTTGATAGTCACGTGTAAATACGTTTTTTAATTGAAAGGGAATATTATTATGTGCGCTATTTTACAAATTGGCAACAATTCAAATAATGGACTTTTTGAAATATAAATTAAATTATCAAAATAATGGAAATCTGAATAAAATAATTTGTTCTAATGATCAGATTTTGACGAAATTGAAATGGGACCACCTTGGACCCTTGCTCTTTCAAACAAAATAAAAATTATCAAAATCGATGCACATTTACGAGAGTTATGCGTGAACAACAAAATACATACATACGGGTCGAATTGATAACCTCCTCCTTTTTTTAAGTCGGTTAAAAAGTACGCTCTTTGAGAATATGTTGACGGTTTTTTCGTATTTTTGTCGGTTCGCCGTCGGCGTTTAGACAGTCGTAAAACGAAACCGGCCGAAGCGATCTTTCCTCCTTCTTTTTGCGGAAGATGAGGATTGAGCTCTTCTGGGCATGCGCGGAGGACTTTCCACATAGGTTTCTTTTGAAGCAATTAAAACAGCTTTGTTCGTTAATAACTCCCTTAATTAAGGGCCGATTTTTTCGAAACTGCAATTCCTGAAGGCCCGGATTTTTCTGAATTTTTTGACACAAAAAGCGCTTCGCTACTCGCTACGCGCTCGCAGAGTTTATCCGGGTACAGATACACACACACACACACACACACACACACACACAGACACACAGACGGATACGAACATTAATAATAAGGACTAGCTGGCTTCGCCCGCCAGCGGGCCCCTAATTGTAAAACCTCTAATCTTGTAAAATCTCGAAAATCTATCGATGTCGAGTCGAATGAGCCATACCCCGTCAGGATCCGGCCCATAGAAACAGAGTTCGGAAAGCGCCCCTATTTGTGAAATGCGGAAATAAAATCGATAATCTTTAGTAAGCTCTATCGGTGTCGAGTCGAATGAGCTATACCACGTCGTGATCCGTCCCATAGAAACAGAGATAGGAAATCGCACCCTGGTGGTGAAACTCTGAACTAAATTCGGTAAGCTCTATCTATGTCGAGTCGAATGAGCCAAACCAGGTCGCGATGGGACCCATACGAAGGGAGATATTTTGAAAAGAAATACCAAATTCCTTAGCTTTTTCTTTTTTTTTTTTTCTATACAAAAATGACCATTATTTAAAAAATTCTAAAACTTTTAAAAATAAATGTTCCTGCGTTGAATCATAAACCGGGAGTTCAACAAACTATATAGAATCCGATATATAAAAAATAGAAAAAAAATTAATTTGATATCTTTTGGAGCTTTCGAAAAAAGTACACACAGCAAGTATTTGCAGTGCAATCGGCTGCTACAAAACACAAATATCCTATTAGAATAGAATTTTAACCATGAAAATATAATTATTTCTCAAAATAAATCATAATTTCGGAAAGCCCATTCAATTCTGTACGCAAAATGAACAACGATTTTTGATTTAAGATCGTTAATAAATAAGATAATTACGGCGAAAGCAAAGTCACTTATTACAGTTTGATTAAACTGTGCTTGCGCCGAAAAACGCTCATTTCTAGAAACGGGTTTCACAAAAGAATTTTTTTTAATTGATAATAATCGAATTTTTTAAAGTCGAAGGCATCTTTCTATAGAAGAATGTATGCACTTTTAGCCTCTTCTCTCGGAATTTGTGTAATTCGATAAAAAAGTCCTCCAGCGGGGGGTTGGCAAATTAGAGGAAATCGCGAAAGTGAGGTACGGGAACGACCGGTTTCTAAAGGGTTAATATACATATTTTTTAAAACTGAAATATATGTTTCGAAGAAAAAGAACGTGGCTATCATCTGGTGTATTTTATTTGTCTCTATTGACATTTTCCGAATCGATGCGGATTTTTAAACACGGGCCGAAAAACGAAAATTCACGCGAGTGAGTTTCGGAAACCATTTTTTTAGAAGGGTTAAAAAATGAATTTTTCGAAACTTATACCTGATTTTAAAAGGAAGAAGAACGTAGATTAGGCTCGGTATTTTTATTTTTTCGTATCTTGTTTAGAAGCCCAGAATTGAATTTTTAAAGATTGCAGAAATCGCTGAAAAACCGAAAGAGACTTACGGAAAAAAACGATTTCGAAAGGGTTAACTGAAATATTTTTTAAAACTAAAGGTTTTATATTAATCTCGAAAGAACTGAAATGTACTTGGGTGTGTTTGTTTGTTTTTTTGTTCTTTCAGAGAGCCGATGCGCGATTTTAAAAATTGCAGAGAATCGGAATTTGCAAAAGTGAGTCTGCGCGCGAATTTTTTTCGAAGGGTTAATATTTGTATTTTTCAAAAACGGTCGCATATTCGAAAGGATAAAGAATGCAGATCTCGTCTGGTATTTTTAGTTTTCACTGACTCGTTTGGAACCGCCAATGCGAATTTTTCAATATAGTCGAAATTGCCGAAATCGCGAAACGGTGTACGGAAAATATACGTTTTCGAAGGGTTAACTGACGTATTTTTTTTAATGGAAGGTGACATTGGAGAGGACAAAGATCGATCTTTTATTTGGTGAAATTCGTTTATCCGAATCTTTCTTAGTCCGGCGGATGCGAGGTTCGGACGAAGGGAGAAAATCGAAAACACGAATTCGACGCTTTTTCATTATTTTTTTTTGAGAGGGTTAATATCGAAATTTTTTCGAACCGACAGGATCGTTAGAGACGTAAAAGTACGTTCTTTGAGAATATGTTGACGGTTTTTTCGTATTTCTGTCGGTTCGCCGTCTTCGAGTTTATACAATCGTAAAACGAAACCGGCCGAAGCGATCTTTCCTTCTTCTTTTTGCGGAAGATGAGGATTGAGCTCTTATGGGCATGCGCGGAGGACTTTCCACGTAGGTTTCTTTTGAAGCAATTAAAACAGCTTTGTTCGTTAATAATTCCCTTAATTATGGGCCGATTTTTTCGAAACTGCAATTCCTGAAGGCCCGGATTTTTCCGAATTTTTTGACACAAAAAGCGCTTCGCTACTCGCTGCGCTCGCAGAGTTTATCCGGGTACAGATACACACACACACAGACAGACACACAGAAGTATACGAACATTAATAATAAGGACTAGCTGGCTTTGCCCGCCAGCGGGCCCCTAATTTACATCGGTGAGCCATACCCCGTCGTTGTCCGGGTCATAGAAACATAGATAAAAAATCGCCCCCTGGTGGTGAAAAGCGAACTAAAACCGATAAGGTCTAGTATCCTATATCGATGTCGAGTCGATTGAGCCAAACCGCGTCGTGATGTGACCCATAGAACCCGAGTTGGCTGAAAAATGCTTTAATTACACCTTCCACCACCAGGTGGCGTAATCTGTTCTATACGAACCTCGGGAACTGAAACCGTTAAAGCTATCGATGTCGAGACGAATAAGCCATACCCCGTCGTGATCCGGCCTATAGAAACAGAGTTCGGAAAGCGCCCCTAGTGGTGAAATGCGGAACTAAAGTCGATAATCTCTAGTATCCTCTATCGATTTCGAGTCGATTGAGCCAAACCGCGTTGTGATGTGACCCATAGAACCCAAGTTGGCTGAAAATTCCTTTAATTACACCTTCAACCACCAGGGGGCGCAATCTGTTCTATACGAACCTCGGGCACTGAAATCGTTAAAGCTATCGATGTCGAGTCGAATAAGCCAAACCCCGTCGTGATCCGGCCCATAGAAACAGAGTTCGGAAAGCGGCCCCTAGTGGTGAAATGCGGAACTAAAGTCGATAATCTCTACTAAGCTCTATCGGTGTCGAGTCGAATGAGCTATACCCCGTCGTGATGGGACCCATACGAAGGGGGATATTTTCAAAAGAAATAGCAAATTCCTTAGCTTTTTTTTTTTTCCCTATGCAAAAATGACAATTATTTAAAAAATATTAAAACTTTTAAAAATAAATGTTCCTGTGTTGACTCTCTAGTTTATTTGATTGCGATCGAATATGAAGTTGACTCTTTACATATCGTATAATCTCTGATCCATCGAAGAGAAATATTGTATAGTAAGTTAGTCAGGTATTGTATAGCAAGTATTTGCAGTGCAATTGGCTGTTTCAGAATACAAATATCCTAGTAGAATAGAATTTTAACTATGAAAATATAATTATTTCTCAAAATAAATCATATATTCGGAAAGCCCATTCAATTCTGTACGCAAAATGAACAACGATTTTTGATTTAAGATCGTTAATAAATAAGACAATTACGGCGAAAGCAAAGTCACTTATTACAGTTTGATTAAACTGTGCTTGCGCCGAAAAACGCTCATTTCTAGAAACGGGTTTCACAAAAGAGTTTTTTTTTTTAATTGATAATAATCGAATTTTTTAAAGTCGAAGGCATCTTTCTATAGATGAATGTATGCACTTTTAGCTTCTTCTCTCGGAATTTGTGTACTTCGATAAAAAAGTCCTGCGGCGGGGGGGGGGGGGGGGGGGGGTATACATTGGCAAATTAGAGGAAATCGTGAAAGTGAGGTACGGGAACGACGGGTTTCTAAAGGGTTAATGTACATATTTTTTAAAACTGAAATATATGTTTCGAAGAATAAGAACGTGGCTATGATCTGGTGTATTTTATTTGTCTCTATTCACATTTTCCGAGTCGATGCTGATTTTTAAACATGGGCCGAAAAACGAAAATTCACGCGAGTGAGTTTCGGAAACCATTTTTTTAGAAGGGTTAAAAAACGAATTTTTCGAAACTGATACCTGATTTTAAAAGGAAAAAGAACGTAGATTAAGCTCGGTATTTTTGTTTTTTCGTATCTTGTTTAGAAGCCCAGAATTGAATTTTTAAAGATTGCAGAAATCGCTGAAAAACCGAAAGAGACTTACGGAAAAAAAGTTTTCGAAAGGGTTAACTGAAATATTTTTTTAAACTAAAGGTTTTACAGTGATCTCGAAAGGAGGGAAATGTACTTGGGTGTGTTTGTTTGTTTTTTTGTTCTCTCAGAGAGCCGATGCGCGATTCTAAAAATCGCAGAGAATCGGAATTTGCAAAAGTGAGTCTGCGCGCGAATTTTTTTCGAAGGGTTAAAATTTGTATTTTTAAAAAATGATTGCAGATTTCGAAAGGAAAAAGAATGTAGATCTCGTCTGGTATTTTTAGTTTTCTTTCACTCGTTTGAAACCGCCGCAGCGAATTTTTCAAAATAGTCAAAATTGCCGAAATCGCGAATCGATGTACGGAAAATATACGTTTTCGAAGGGTTAACTGACGTATTTTTTTTAATGGAAGGTGGAATTGGAGAGTACAAAGACAGATCTTTTATTTGGTGAAATCCGTTTATCCGAATCTTTCTTAGTCCGGCGGATGCGAGGCTCGGACGAAGGGAGAAAATCAAAAACACGAATTCGACGCTTTTTGATTATTTTTTTTGAAAGGGTTAATATCGAAATTTTTTCGAACCGACAGGATCGTTAGAGACGTAAAAGTACGTTCTTTGAGAATATGTTGACGGTTTTTTCGTATTTCAGTCGGTTCGCCGTCGGCGAGTTTAGACAGTCGTAAAACGAAACCGGCCGAAGCGATCTTTCCTTCTTCTTTTTGCGGAAGATGAGGATTGAGCTCTTCTGGGCATGCGCCGAGGACTTTCCACATAGGTTTCTTTTGAAGCAATTAAAACAGCTTTGTTCGTTAATAACTCCCTTAATTAAGGGCCGATTTTTTCGAAACTGCAATTCCTGAAGGCCCGGATTTTTCTGAATTTTTTGACACAAAAAGCGCTTCGCTACTCGCTACGCTCGCAGAGTTTACCCGGGTACAGATACACACACACACAGACAGACACACAGACGGATACGAACATTAATAATAATGACTAACTGGCTTCGCCCGCCAGCGGGCCCCTAATTTACATCGGTAACTAAAATCGATAAAATCCCTAATTTACATCGGTGCCTCGAATCTTTTGTATTCTCCGGCTCGCACCCCCCTCGAACCGAACGAACTTCCGACACGGGTCCCCGCTGCCTTCGGCACCAGATAATCCCTTAATTTGCACATTGAGTAGTATAAACCTCTAACCGAACGAACCTCCGACCCTGGTCCCCGCTGCCTTTGGCACCGTATACCAGTTGTGCTACGCACGCACCGGATAATCCCTTAATTTGCACATCGAATAGTATAAACCTCTAACTGAACGAATCTGCGACCCTAACCAGATTGCTAAAGAGGCTGAAGCACGGTTGGCTGCAAGGAGGCAAGCTCGTGAAATTCGTATGAGAGAACTTGAAAAACAGCAAAAAGAGGTTGATGAACAAAGCGACAGACATTATGAGCTACTTACAGATGTGTCTCGAAACAGTCGTCCTGCATTGGAAGTGGCAAGAACTCCATCATATATGTCAGGAACTTCCTCCTATGCAAGTTCACGGAGGAGTAGTGAAGATTCCACTGATGCTCTTGACCTGAGAGAGCTTAGATCCTCTTTAGGAGGGAGAGATTTAAAGATTCAACTTAGTGATCTTGAAGAAAAGTTTCGGAAGGCTATGATCAGTAATGCTCAGTTGGATAATGAAAAGTCTGCATATATTTATCAAGTAGAAACATTAAAAGATGAAATAGAAGAAATGGAAGAAAATTTAACTCAAGTACAGAAAGACTATAGAGAAAAGAAACGGGTATATGATCAATTATTAAGAGATTTTAATGAATTGAAACAAGAAAATAGCTGTTTAGTCCAAAGTTTGAAACAGAGGGACCAATTGATAAAGGAACATGGCCTTGTGCTTGTTAATGATGGTGCAATGAATGGAGATATTATAGAAGATATTGTAGAAGTTCCTATAACATACTGGAAGAAAGAAAAGCAAACAATATTCAACTGCAACTCTTTTATCACAGCAATCAGCTCAGCTCTTAGACCAAGTTGGTAATGGCTCTTTGGATGTTCGGTTAAAAAAGTTTGTTGAAGAGAAGCAAGAGCTTTTAGATGAAATTTACAGATTACGTTTAGATTTGGAAGATGAAAGACAAAAATTATCAAAAATGGAAAATTCTTCTTCTGTTAATCACAATACCCATATGAATGGACCTGATATTAAAGTTCTAGAAGTTCAAAGAGAAGCTAATAAGCAAGTGAGTGATTATAAATTTCGACTGAAGAAATCAGAACAAGAAATTACTACACTACAGAGCAATATCGCTCGCCTGGAAAGTCAAGTTACTAGGTATAAAACAGCAACAGAAAATGCTGAGAAAATAGAAGATGATTTAAAAGCAGAGAAAAGAAAAGTTTTCAGAGAGCTAAGGGAGGCTCAGTCAAGAATTGAAGAATTAGAGACATCAAATACTCATCTCCAAAAACGTATAGACAAATTGAAATCTGCTCGAAATGCCCTGATGAAAAGTTAATGAAATCAGGTTCATCCTAATTTGTAAATATAATATCCGAAGATGAAAGTTATCTTCTCAAGAAATTTTTACGTGGAATTTTAGTTCAAAAGAAATTAGGATTAAAATTTCAAGTTTTCAAGTATTTATCATTTTATTTTAGTCATGGCATTTTTGTTACACCTGTATTTACATCCAGTTCTCATGTATATTTAAAATTTATTAACTATCTCTTTCCTCTTAAATGATTAATTCCAAATGAGTTATTCTCTACTTTCAGGTATTCTTTTGTCTTTACTGAACTTAAATAACATTCAATATTAACAAGATGTTTTTTAAGCTTCAGTAGATATGCATTCCTAATAAATATGAATGTGTTATCACTTTAGAAATATTTTTAAAGAAAGTTTCTTTTTAAAAGATTGAAAGGCATAGTGCAAATTCTAGATTCTGCCCAATTTTTCAAAGATTGTTGCAACGAAAACAAAATATTACTATCTCCTATGATCCTTCAAAAGTATGTTCACAGAACTGAAATCACTCAATATCTCTGATGACTCTATAGAAGATTCAACTGTAGAACCTCCAACCAATGCTACATATATAATAAATCAGACTATCCCATTGGACAATAGATATTATTTCGGAGAATCCAAGACCCCACCAAATCATTTAAAAATAGTTCAAATAAACCTTAATAATTGTAAGGCTGCAAATCTCCAATTGCTGAAGTACATACATGAAAATAAAGTAGATTTAGCTTTAGTTCAGGATTATCACAAAAGTAATAACACCTTCACGGGAATCCCAATTTCATGTTCCTTCTACCATTCAATAAATCAGACGTCGGGAATACTCGTATCCAATCCCTTATTAATTCATATTCAGACTCTACAAACAAATAGCAGTGTATTTATAAACCTATCACTGTCATCAAAATTCATTAAAGTCGGATCACAATATTCAAAACCGAGTGGAAATCTTGATGAAGACTTCCGAGAATGGACCAGAGTCATAGAAGATACATCGAACCTTATCCTTGGGGGTGATTTCAATGCACACCTCCAGGCGTGGGGTTATAAAAGAAATAATGCTAGAGGATATATCCTACTTGACTATCTAGCAATGAGCAGATTAACTATTATTAATGATCCTGATTCAGAATGTTCTTTTGCGCCAGACAAGTTTAAAGGCAAACCAGATTTGACCCTCTGCGGTGAACATTCAAAAAATATTATAGATTTATGGAAAATAGACTCGACATTTAAATCACTAAGTGACCATCGATATATTACTTTTACTCTGAATGTCACACCCACAATAAGAAATTTATACCGTTTCAAAACCAAATATGAAACGTTTAATAAATTCAATAAACTGTTTCAGAAACATGAAGAAACATTACTTTCAACACTTAAAGCAGTCAATTCTGTTCCAGAGTTAGAGAAGTGGACAGAGGAATTTAATGTTATCCTTTTAAACATCATGCAAAAATCACTTAAAAAGAAAAAGTTGTCTCATGAAATTAATGTATCCTGGTATACTGACAAACTTAAAGTACAGCGAAGCCACCTAAATGCTATATATAAACTACATAAAAGAAATCCAGATTCTGTAGAACTCAAGATTAAATATAAAAAAGCCAAAGCAAAATACAAATTAAATATTAAAAAAGCTAAAATTGATTCTTGGATAACATTTTGTTCGGAAACAAACAGTAAGTATGGTACTGCTTTTAAAATTCTGAAGCAGAAATATTTAAAAAATACAGATCTCATCCACTCTGTCATGGAATCTTCAACTCAAAATGATACATACAAAGAGATTCAAGAAACGTTACTTCATTACCATTACAATACAAGCCCAGAATTCGAATCATCATTTCAAAACACAAACACACTATCAATAAAAGAATATAACAATTTTAAATTTACCCATAGAGAAATTCAATATGCAATTAACCAACAAAATAAAAAGAAAGCCCCAGGATATGATCGGGTAGATGGCAGAATTTTAGAAAATTTGATAAAAAATAATATGAAGCTTATAAAGTTATTATATAACAAATGTCTCTACCTTGGACACTTTCCAGAAACGTGTAAGAAAGGAGTAGTCATCTATTTTAGAAAGAAAAACAAAGATCCATCAAAACCTGATTCATACCGTCCAATTACACTACTACCCATGATTGGTAAAATCCTAGAAAGATTAATAAAAAATAGAACTTTAACTTATCTTGAAGCAATAAACTATCTAAAAGATGAACAGTTCGGCTTCCGTGAAAACAGAAGAACTATATCAGCTCTGGAGAGACTTAAAGAGAAAATTGCACAATTATTACAAAAACATACTTATGTGGGCATCATATCATTTGATATTACAGGTGCTTTCGATTCAATAAACTGGCACCAATTATCAGAAATAATTGATGACTCACCGTTACCCAGATACCTCAAAACCTTATTAAAAAGTTATATAAGCAAAAGAAGTATAGGCTTAAATCAATATGAATATATAGAGTGGTTCAGGGTATTTAAAGGATGCCCTCAGGGATCCTGTCTTGGACCACTCTTATGGCTTCTTATAGCTAACTACATAATAAAAAATTATAAAAATCTATATGAAGATATTATTGTTTACGCAGATGATTTTTTGATTCCAATAGAGGGAAATACCGTAATAGACCTGGAAGTTACAACCAACAACAAAATAGTCCATTTTAAGAATATCTGTGATGAACTCGGTTTAAAAATATCAACTCAGAAAACGCAATCAATCCTTTTCGGTAGCAATCTCCTCGAAAGAAGACTTCCGAGATTTAAATTAGAAAATATAAAAATAAAAGTAGTAAAAAATATTAAATATCTTGGCGTATTGTTAGATTCTAAATTCAATTTTACAGATCACATGAAAGACCTTCGAACAAAGATTGCAAACTTTGTAAACGGATTTAGAGGATTTCGATTCTTTAATAAAGGTATCAAACCAGACATCCTGAAAATATGGTATCAAACAGTCATAGAACGCCAAATACTATATGCTTACGAAATTTGGTATCCAAACTTGAATACTGATGGCCGCAAATTACTACGTTCAACTCAGCGTTTGGCATTATTAAACTTAATACGGACCTATAGGACTATCTCTCACGAAGCTCTGTATCTTCTTACAGGAACTCCACCAATCCTAATAAAAATACAGAATGAATTTCAGTACTACCAACTGAAAATAGGAAATAGAAATTTGTTAATCAATAACACACAGCTAAACATTAACAATATAATGCAGAAAGAAAAATCGTATCGATTCCTCAATTACTACAGAGTCCGAAATAACAGAATTATAGAAGATAGAAAATCCATCCATCCAAAAGAATACGATGTGGAAGCCTACACAGATGGTTCTGTCATGCCAGGGGGTGTAGCCAGTGCTTTCACCATATATAAAGATGGAAATAATATACATGATGAAGCAATACGACATCATCCACTGAATAACTTATATCAAGCAGAATTAATGGCAATTTATAAAGCAATAAAATGGTTCTCTACCTCCGACTACAATAAACTACTAATTATTACAGATAGTTACCCTTCTATGGAAGTATTAAAAGTTGCTTTTCCTAGAAACTACATTATCAAAAACATTTACAATCAATTACTTCAAATTCCTGATAAATCCATTATAATAACATGGACTAAATCTCATGTGGGTGATACTGGCAACGAAAGAGCTGATCTCCTGGCAAAACAAGCCATCTTACAAGACCAATATCAATCAAGAAAAGATCTGTTGTTCCCCATTTCAATAGCAAAATTGTATTTTAAAAAGAAAACCATCTCTGACTGGCAAGCCATTTGGGACTCATGTAATAAGGGCAGAGATACCTATAAAATTATAAATAAAGTCGATCCAAATTATCTCTGCAAACAGCCAACACTGCCGTATTATCTGAGTAACCATGGCAGTTTCCCACAATACTTACAGAAAATAAGAAAAAGAGCCTCACCTAGATGTCCATGCGATAAAGCAGAAGGAGATGCAGTTCACTACATATTCGGATGCTGCCCTCTTATGATCCATCACTTCCCTTTTGATAAGAACGAAACTCTCAGATATAACCTTCGTAATATCATTTTCAATCCTTCAAACTCTCAAAAGTTAAAAGAGAATTATAATATTCTCAATAAAAATTTCTCTTTCATTACGAAAGAATTTTTAAAAAAATTGACTGAACTGACCATTGACTTTCTGAACTAAAATACCATAAATTTAGGACATCATGAACTTATAGTACTTCGAAAATATTTTATATTTAACTTTCAATTTGCAAAAAATTGTTATTTTTTACCTTTTATATTTTATTATTGTTATGTAATTATATTCATTGTTTCAAATCTAATAAACAGGCGCCTCCTGCGGTGGGGGTTGGAACGGATGGGTGCTATCGGTGCCGGGTAGCGTTTATTTTTCCCCTCGTGGACTTATTGTTCCTATACCTCACGGGTGGCTGTCCACGAGTGGGTGATTTCGGTCCCCGCTGCCTTCGGCACCGGCACATAGAGTAGTATAAACCTCTAACTGAACGAACCTCCGGTTCGGGTCCCCGCTGCCTGCGGCACCGTATAGCAGTCTGCTGTATACGTTAGTTCCACCTTCCACCACCAGGTGGCGCAATCTGTTTATACGATCATAACTGAAATCGTTAAGGCTTTCGATGTCGAGTCGAATGAGCCATACCCAGTCGTTTTCATGCCCGTAGAACCGGAGATAGGAAAGCGCCCCCTGGTGGTGAGACTCGGAGCAAAAATCGATAAGCTCTAGTATCCTCTATCTACGTTGAGTCGATTGAGCCAAACCGCGTCGTGACCCATAGAACCCGAGTTGGATGAAAAATCCTTTAATTACGCCAGGGGGCGCAATCTTTAATCACCACCAGGGGGCGCAATCTGTTCTATACGAACATGAACGAAATCTGTAAAGCGATCGAAATCCAGTCGAAAGAGCCAAACCACGTCGTAATCGGGCCCATAGAACCCGATTTCCGGAAGCGCAAACTGGCGATGATGTTCCTGTGTTGACTCTCTGGTTCATTTTACTACGATCGAAATGAAGTTGATTCTTTACATAGTGTATAATCTCTGATCCATCGAATAGAAAGTTTCTATAACTCAAATGGCAACATTTCTTTCCGACGAAATGAAAAAAGGATGCGTTTTAAAACGACAAATTTAAATATATCGCACTCCCACACAAACACCAAATCATAAACCGGAATTTAAACAAACTATATAGAATCCGATATATAAAAAATAGAAATAATTTTTTTTATTTTGATATCTTTTGGAGCTTTCGAAAAAGGTAAACAAAGTAGGTATTAGCAGTGCAATCGGCTGCTTCAGAATACAAATATCCTAGTAGAATAGAATTTTAACTATGAAAATATAATTATTTCTCAAAATAAATCATATATTCGGAAAGCCCATTCAATTCTGTACGCAAAATGAACAACGATTTTTTAAATAAAATCGTTAATAAATTAGATAATTACTTCCAAAGCAAAGTCACTTATTACACTTTGATTAATCTGTGTGCTTGCGCCGAAAACCGCTTATTTCTAGAAACGGGTTTCACAAAAGAATTTTTTTGAAATTGATAATACTCGAATTTTTTTAACTGAAAGGTGTCTTTCTAGAGCTGAATGTATGCACTTTTCGTTTTTTCTCTAGGAATTTATGTAAATCGATAAAAAATTGCTGCGGTGGGGGGGATATACATTGGCAAATTAGAGGAAACACGAAAGTGACGTACGGGAACGATCGGTTTCTAAAGGGTTAATGTACATATTTTTTAAAACTGAAATATATGTTTCGAAGAATAAGAACGTGGCTATGATCTGGTGTATTTTATTTGTCTCTATTCACATTTTCCGAGTCGATGCGGATTTTTAAACATGGGCCTAAAAACGAAAATTCACGCGAGTGAGTTTCGGAAACCATTTTTTTAGAAGGGTTAAAAAACGAATATTTCCAAACTGATACCTGATTTTGAAAGGAAAAAGAACGTAGATTAGGCTCGGTATTTTTATTTTTTCGTATCTTGTTTAGAAGCCCAGAATTGAATTTTTAAAGATTGCAGAAATCGCTGAAAAACCGAAAGAGACTTACGGAAAAAAACGATTTCGAAAGGGTTAACTGAAATATTATTTTAAACTAAAGGTTTTATATTCATTTCGAAAGAGCGGAAATGTACTTGGGTGTGTTTGTTTGTTTTTTTTGTTCTTTCGGAGAGCCGATGCGCGATTTTAAAAATTGCAGAGAATCGGAATTTGCAAAAGTGAGTCTGCGCGCGAATTTTTTTCGAAGGGTTAATATTTGTATTTTTCAAAAACAATCGCAGATTTCGAAAGGATAAAGAATGTAGATCTCGTCTGGTATTTTTAGTTTTCCCTGACTCGTTTGGAACCGCCGCAGCGAATTTTTCAAAATAGTCGAAATTGCCGAAATCGCGAAACGGTGTACGGAAAATATACGTTTTCGAAGGGTTAACTGACGTATTTTTTTAATGGAAGGTGGAATTGGAGAGGACAAAGACCGATCTTTTATTTGGTGAAATCCGTTTATCCGAATCTTTCTTAGTCCGGCTGATGCGAGGTTCGGACGAAGGGAGAAAATCAAAAACACGAATTCGACCCTTTTTGATTATTTTTTTTGAAAGGGTTAATATCCAAATTTTTTCGAACCGACCGGATCGTTAGAGACGTATAAAATAAACTTTTACAAAAAAAACATTAACCGACTTATAAAAAAAGCACTAAAAAGTATTAAATAATTCTTTAAAATTCTCTAATGACAAATTGTTATCCATTAACCACAAATCTGATATCATGTGTCGGAATAAAAATGATAAATTTAATATGTACAGTTTAATACCCACCAAACATGGATTTTCGAGAGAATATATTTTACAAGAGATGAATATACAGACTTATGATTCAGTTTACGAATATATACATATGAAAAGCAATCAATTACTTTTTGAATTCGGTGCCAAACTACCTTAAGTTTAGTAAGAATTGGGAATATATTGTACCTAGTATCTACTAATTTATCGATTGGGGTTGTTTGGCACCGACTTCAAAATGTAATTGATTGCTTTTCATATGTATATATTCGAAACTGAATCATAAGTCTGTATATTCATCTCTTGTAAAATATATTCTCTCGAAAATCCATGTTTGGTGGGTATTAAACTGTACATATTAAATTTATCATTTTTATTCCGACACATGATATCAGATTTGTGGTTAATGGATAACATTTTGTCATTAGAGAATTTTAAAGAATTATTTAATACTTTTTAGTGCTTTTTTTATAAGTCGGTTAACGTTTTTTTTTGTAAAAGTTTATTTTATTTCCTACTTTTTAGTTATTAATACAGTAATAGACAATTATCTTGATTTCAACATCTGCTGAATAAATAAGTAATTTGTAATAGAAATTATAATTTACCAAAATTATCCTTTAAATAAATATTTTTTAATAAATCTTTGACAGAATCAAATTCTTGTCAATCTTGACGACAACTGGAAAAATATCGCCAAATTTGGCGATCAAAATATGTTGCCATAAATGAAGCCATCGTGGTTATAGTTGACTAATTTGACGAAATTCTCATTCAGATTGACGAGAAGTGGGAATGAATCTTATGTAATCGGGTTCCACGCATTTTTTAATTTTGAAAATTTTTTAACAACAAAATTGTTCTAATCATCAGAATTTGACGAAATTTAAATGGGACCACCAGGGTGTCTTACACTTTTAAACAAAAAAATATATGTATCAAAATCGGTGCACATTTACGAAAGTTATGCGTGAACCGGACTAAAACATACATACATACATACATTGGGTCAAATTATTAACATCATCCTTTTCTCACCTTCTTCTATCGAAATAGAAGAAAGTATTGTGATCAAAATTTTTTCAACTTCCGGTTTTCGATGGATTTATATGTTTTAGGAGTCAAAGATTCCGAAAAACATGTTTTTACAAAATATCTGTCTGTCCGTGTGTGCCCTCTTTGTATCATTGAAAAGTGTGTCAAGTTATGAAGCAACCTAGAATTGAACGAAATTTCATTTATAGGTTTTTGGCTGTGACCAGCAGGTCCCACTTGAATTTGCGGATATTCTGCCGAAAGCGGGCGCTGTGATAGCGATTTTTGTTCCATTTAAATTATTGTATCATCGAAAAGTGTATTAGGTTATCCACAGTACTGAACCAATTTTTTTGTATGTGTTTTTTACTATGACCTGCAGGTCCCAGTTGAATTTAGGGATATTCAGCAAGAAGGAGGCGCTATGATAGACACTTAACTCTTTAACGGGCGGTTTCACAAAAAAGGACACCTAATTTTAATTCCAAAACTGACAAACGGCACCAAGAATATTTAATTAAAATTTTCCTTTTGTTAAGTACCGGAAAATGAGCAAGTTTATATTTGCTAATGAATTCGTTTGTTATTTCTGGTGTCAGTCCATTATTTCATCATTTTACAAACAGACTTACTCCGCGCCGGAAAGGGTTAAAGATTTCAAATTCAAAAGGATGTACAAAGTCGTTAAAAATATTAGAAATCCTAAAGGTTTTTTTCAATTGAATGTTCAGCCTTGATCCAAGGATACCGGAACAATTTTTGTTTTGCCTCTACCTTAAAAAATGCCTGAGATATAGCATTTTGAAATTTTAGAGTGGCTGACATTTTGAAACAAGACAGAAGGATACCTCCATAAACGGTTTTAATTTAAGAGTTTTAGTGAACATGCTATCTCGCAAGTTTTATTTCATTGTTGTAACCATCGTTCTAACTCTCACATTCTCAACACTATATATTCATGTTCGCCAGCGTTAAATTCTCTCCAAGCTAGGCAATATTTGGCGAAATATCAACAAATTTGGCGACAAAAACAAGTTGCCATAAATAAAGCCAACTTGGCTATAGCTAGCATATTTGGCGAAATTCTGATTCAAATTGAATATTGACGAGAACTGCGACTGAATCTTCTATAATCGGGTTCCATCCATTTTTATAGCTTGGTGTTTTGCAGTAAAATTAGCTAAAATCTTAAAACCAAGGAATAGGTAGGCTGTCTTTTCCTGCCGGTATAGACCCGAAGGACTTTTCGTAGTTTAGTATACATAATATATCAGCTACAAATAAATTAATCTCTCGTATAAATATGTTTTTAAATTGAAACTGTTTGGAAGTAATGTTATTTGAGCATTTTAAATATGACGTAAGTTTTCCCATTTAATGTTTTGAACGTGTATTAATATTCACGCGCAAGTATATTTTTTATAACGTATTTTTCTACATTTACTGCTTTTAACACGTGATCATTTAATTATTGTTTTAAAGTTTTATTTCTGTTTTTGATAGTCACGTGTAAATACGTTTTTTAATTGAAAGGGAATATTATTATGTGCGCTATTTTACAAATTGGCAACAATTCAAATAATGGACTTTTTGAAATATAAATTAAATTATCAAAATAATGGAAATCTGAATAAAATAATTTGTTCTAATGATCAGATTTTGACGAAATTGAAATGGGACCACCTTGGACACTTGCTCTTTCAAACAAAATAAAAATTATCAAAATCGATGCACATTTACGAGAGTTATGCGTGAACAACAAAATACATACATACGGGTCGAATTGATAACCTCCTCCTTTTTTTAAGTCGGTTAAAAAGTACGCTCTTTGAGAATATGTTGACGGTTTTTTCGTATTTTTGTCGGTTCGCCGTCGGTGTTTAGACAGTCGTAAAACGAAACCGGCCGAAGCGATCTTTCCTCCTTCTTTTTGCGGAAGATGAGGATTGAGCTCTTCTGGGCATGCGCGGAGGACTTTCCACATAGGTTTCTTTTGAAGCAATTAAAACAGCTTTGTTCGTTAATAACTCCCTTAATTAAGGGCCGATTTTTTCGAAACTGCAATTCCTGAAGGCCCGGATTTTTCTGAATTTTTTGACACAAAAAGCGCTTCGCTACTCGCTACGCTCGCAGAGTTTATCCGGGTACAGATACACACACACACACACACACACACAGACACACAGACGGATACGAACATTAATAATAAGGACTAGCTGGCTTCGCCCGCCAGCGGGCCCCTAATTGTAAAACCTCTAATCTTGTAAAATCTCGAAAATCTATCGATGTCGAGTCGAATGAGCCATACCCCGTCAGGATCCGGCCCATAGAAACAGAGTTCGGAAAGCGCCCCTATTTGTGAAATGCGGAAATAAAATCGATAATCTTTAGTAAGCTCTATCGGTGTCGAGTCGAATGAGCTATACCACGTCGTGATCCGTCCCATAGAAACAGAGATAGGAAATCGCACCCTGATGGTGAAACTCTGAACTAAATTCGGTAAGCTCTATCTATGTCGAGTCGAATGAGCCAAACCAGGTCGTGATGGGACCCATACGAAGGGAGATATTTTGAAAAGAAATACCAAATTCCTTAGCTTTTTCTTTTTTTTTTCTATACAAAAATGACCATTATTTAAAAAATTCTAAAACTTTTAAAAATAAATGTTCCTGCGTTGAATCATAAACCGGGAGTTCAACAAACTATATAGAATCCGATATATAAAAAATAGAAAAAAAATTAATTTGATATCTTTTGGAGCTTTCGAAAAAAGTACACACAGCAAGTATTTGCAGTGCAATCGGCTGCTACAAAACACAAATATCCTATTAGAATAGAATTTTAACCATGAAAATATAATTATTTCTCAAAATAAATCATAATTTCGGAAAGCCCATTCAATTCTGTACGCAAAATGAACAACGATTTTTGATTTAAGATCGTTAATAAATAAGATAATTACGGCGAAAGCAAAGTCACTTATTACAGTTTGATTAAACTGTGCTTGCGCCGAAAAACGCTCATTTCTAGAAACGGGTTTCACAAAAGAATTTTTTTTAATTGATAATAATCGAATTTTTTAAAGTCGAAGGCATCTTTCTATAGAAGAATGTATGCACTTTTAGCCTCTTCTCTCGGAATTTGTGTAATTCGATAAAAAAGTCCTCCAGCGGGGGGTTGGCAAATTAGAGGAAATCGCGAAAGTGAGGTACGGGAACGACCGGTTTCTAAAGGTTTAATATACATATTTTTTAAAACTGAAATATATGTTTCGAAGAATAAGAACGTGGCTATGATCTGGTGTATTTCATTTGTCTCTATTCACATTTTCCGAGTCGATGCGGATTTTTAAACATGGGCCGAAAAACGAAAATTCACGCGAGTGAGTTTCGGAAACCCTTTTTTTAGAAGGGTTAAAAAACGATTTTTTCGAAACTGATACCATATTTTAAAAGGAAAATGACCGTAGATTAGGCTCGGTATTTTTATTTTTTCGTATCTTGTTTAGAAGCCCAGAATTGAATTTTTAAAGATTGCGGAAATCGCTGAAAAACCGAAAGAGACTTACGGAAAAAAACGTTTTCGAAAGGGTTAACTGAAATATTTTTTAAAACTAAAGGTTTTACAGTGATTTCGAAAGGAGGGAAATGTACTTGGGTGTGTTTGTTTGATTTTTTGTTCTTTCAGAGAGCCGATGCGCGATTTTAAAAATCGCAGAGAATCGGAATTCTCAAACGTGAGTCTGCGCGCGAATTTTTTTCGAAGGGTTAATATTTGTATTTTTCAAAAACAATCGCAGATTTCGAAAGGATAAAGAATGTAGATCTCGTCCGGTATTTTTAGTTTTCACTGACTCGCTTGGAACCGCCGCAGCGAATTTTTCAAAATAGTTGAAATTGCCGAAATCGCGAAACGGTGTACGGGCCCCCTGGTGGTGAAAAACGAACTAAACCGATAAGCTCTAGTATCCTCTATTGATATCTAGTCGATTAAGCCAAACCGCGTTCCGATTTGACTCGTAGAACTCGAGATATTGTGAAATCAAAATATAAAATCCGATATTATTATTCGAAAAGAGTGGTATAAACTCAGAAACTTTTTAAAATGTTATAGAGGGTCCTTATTACTTTAATTATGATGTTTGGAATCAGTTTGGTGGAAATCCGTAACATAGTTTCTTAGCTATATAAACGGACCATACTTAAGAGAAAAAAAACCTGAAGGGGGGGGGGGCGATGACACTGCTTTTCCTCAAACGACTGATTTAGACTACCTGTGTTCTAGTTCAAAGACAGGGACCTGTAGAAAAACTTAAAACTGGAAAAAAAAATTCGATAACGGGCGAAGCCCGCTTTTCTCTGTCATAATATCTATTTGCCACTCTAAAAGAAAAAGATGACACTACTTTTCCTCAAACAACTGAATTAGACTATTAGACTACTGGAGTACTTGTTCAAAGACGACTTGAAAAACTTAGAACTGAAAAAAAAAAAAAAAACCTCTGAATTTACTATTCGAAAATACTGGTAATTGCTATACATAAACACAATCAAACGCTAGGGATGAATAAAAAAAAATGTTAAATTAAAATCATAATATCTCGCCCACACTCAGCTTGAACATCGTACCAGAGAATCTTCTGTTCCCAATCGTCTGCTTCTAATTTATTATTTTTGTCTGGGCATAGTTGAAATATCAATAATTAAATAATGTCTCAGCTCGTAATAATTAATATCTAAGCTCGTAATGAAGATATCAGAATAATTTTTAGATTCTCTGAAAGCTGATATATTTTTACGTCGAAATGCGCGAGCACGGAAGATCTGCGCCCCTCAGATTCTGAGATGGGGCGGCCCCCTGAATACCCGTAGTCTATAAAAATCACGTGATGTTTACTGGATTTCCTGCTAGCCTCGCCAAAAGGCCCCGAAAAAGACGGAAGCCGATTGGTCGTCGCTCTATTCGCTAGCCTCGCCTCGAGGTCTGAATCTAGTCAGGAATGAATTTATTTCTTTGTCGCAGAAAAAATGTTTAGTTTTGAGGAATTAAAACAGTTTTGTTCGTTAATAACTCCCTTAATTATGGGCCGATTTTTTCGAAACTGCAATTCCTGGAGGACCGGATTTTTCTGAATTTTTTGACACCAAAAGCGCTTCGCTACTCGCTACGCTCGCAGAGTTTATCCGGGTACAGATACACAGACAGACAGACACACAGACGTATACGAACATTAATAATAAGGACTAGCTGGCTTCGCCCGCTAGCGGGCCCCTAATTTACAGCGGTGCCTCGAATATTTTGAAATCTCCTTTTTTATAAAACATCGAAACGAACGACCCTCTGGCTCGCATTCACATCGAACCGAACGAACCTCCGAACCGGGTCCCCGCTGCCTTAAGCACCGGATAATCCCTTAATTTTCATATTGAATAGTACAAACCTCTAACCGAACGAACCTCCGACCCTGGTCCTCGTTGCCTTCGGCACCGTATACCGGTCGTGCTACGCACGCTCCGGATAATCCCTTAAATTGCACAACGAATAGTATATACCTCTAACTGAACGAACCTCCGGCTCGGGTCCCCGCTGCCTGCGGCACCGTATAGCAGTCGTGCTGTGCACGTGCTGTAGTATACGTTAGTTCCACCTTCCCCCACCAGGTTACGCAATCTGTTTATACGATCATAACTGAAATCGTTAAGGCTTTCGATGGCGAGTCGAATGAGTCATACACCGTCGTCTTCGTGCGTATAGAACCGGAGATAGGAAAGAGCCCCTGGTGGTGAAAAAACGAACTAAAATCAGTAAGCTCTATCGATGTCGAGTCGAATGAGCCATACCCCGCCGTGATCCATCCCATAGAAACAGAAATACGAAAGCGCCCCCTGGTGGTGAAACTCGGAACTAAAATCGATAATCTCTAGTATCCTCTATCGATGTCCAGTCGATTGAACCAAACAGCGTCGTGATTTGTCCCATAGAACCCGAGTTGGCTGAAAAATCCTTTAATTACACCTTCCACCAACAGGGGGCTCAATCTATACGAACATGACCGAAATCTGTAAAGCTATCGAAATCCAGTCGAAAAAGCCAAACACCGTCGTAATCGGGACCATAGAACCCGATTTCCGGAAGCGCCCCTGGTGGTGAAACTTGGAACTAAAATAGGTAAGCGCTATCGATATCGAGTCGAATGAGCCAAACCGCGTTGCGATTGGACTCGCAGGACTCGAGATATTATGAAATCAAAATATAAAATCTGATATTATTATTCGAAAAAAGTGGTATAAACTCAGAAACTTCAAGAAATGTTATAGAGGGTCCTTATTACTTTAATTATAATGTTTGGAATCAGTTTGGTGGAAATCCGTAACATAGTTTATTCCGTAACAAAATATGGTTAAGTGGTCACAGACCTTTCCAACGATATATCACATGAGGGGTGTGTTCAAAATTTAGAAAAGTACCTTCCTTGGGGGGGGGGGGGCAAGGCGCTCCCCTCTCCCCATATTTTTCGACACGGCCTCATTTTTAAAATTTATGTTATGTGTTATAAAATATCTTCAAGTTTCAAACACATCACCTTATTATATTTCTTTTAATCTGGGGATAGAGTGGCCTTAATATCTGGCATTGAATTTTAAGCTGTCTGATAATTAAATAAAAAGTTATTTGTAAATTCCTTCCTAATTGTCGGAGGAAAACCAAATTTACATATTTAGAATCCTCGTAAAAATCTAAACATGGATGCATAAATTTAAAATCGATAAATCCAATAATAATAATTAAAAAAATAACAGGGCCCAAAATTTCTTAGTGTAAAGAGAATGCGTTTTTTTATCAAAATGTTTCATTCTCTGAAATATCAGATCACGTGTCAATTTTTTAGAAATGAATTGCTTTGTTAAATGGTTTTTAATTGATATTTCCCTTCCTAATTATCGGTGAAAAACCAAAATTACATATTTAGAATCTTTGTTCAAAAATACACGTGGATGCATACATTTCAAATCGATAAACGCAATAATTAAAAAAAAAAATTATCGATGCCCGAAAGCCCTAGTGCGTTTATCTTGTCTTACGGAAATAAAATATTTGCCAGACGATCTGTCACCAAGAAAAACATCCGCATTATCGAAATTAAAACTCGTCTTTTTTCCATACAAAATTAAAACTTTTTAAATTGATATCTTCAGGAATTATTATCCGATTTTTACGAAAATTAATTTTTTGGACTGCGCATTTCATATTACGAAGGGATACATAATTTTCAAGTCCTTAAATTCAATATTTTTAATAATTTTATATAGCCTATAATAACCCCACTTAAACTGGTTTCATATCTTTCATCCTTCTAGACAGCTAGACGTCCCAATGTCTGGCTCTGAAAGAAGCAAGTTAAAAGGAATAATTTTTATGCAATCAAATTAAAGAAATATTAATTAATATCTTTGGTTCTAATGGTTGGTTTTCCTTAATTTTTACAATCTTTTAATGTGGAGAGAGAGATGATTCACGTGGTGTTATTTTCAAAACTGTAGAGGAATTAGATCTTATAATTTGCCTGTCCATTTTAAAACCCTACTTCAGTATTTTTAGCCGCAGACACTTTGTCTCTTTCTTGCTTGAAAATAATTTTTATCAAACGCAGCTGCAAATTGGATAAAAATTGTTCTTTTCGCGCAATTTTTAATGAGTTTTTAATGTTTTTAATTAATATATTTTCTAATTACCGGCGGATTTTTTCGAAACCTGAAAGAATGGAATTCTCGAATTTTCCTGCGTATTTTGATAACTTTAGTGCCTTTCTACTCCGCCTGTGAGAAAAGTTTTTAGAGTTACAGACAGAAACAATAGGCAGACAGAGAGGCGTCGTTTTCGAACATTAATAATATAGTAGATAGATAATTTTTTGAAGAGTTGGATTTCTTCTTTAAATTACGTAATTTCCTAATAGAGGACAACAGTATCTTTACTTAAATGCAAGGAGATCAAATGTGTTTTACAGTGGCGCAGCGTTGAGGTTGAGTTTCTGATAAAAATGGTCGCCGGTTATCTGAATCACCGGTTAATGAAATCAGTCTTTTAAATGAATTAAATCATAATACTTTTCTCTGCAATTACGTTGATTATGATTCATTTAAACAGCGTTTACAATATTCGAGTTACAAACTATAAAATGCACCTATGAAATAACCCAAAACTAGGTTAGATTTATAAAGTGTTTAAACATGATGAGGGACAAACTTTAAGATCGAAGAGCACAGTACAGCAAATAATTTTTACATAGAAAATAACAGAGTTCAATCAAAAATACACAAGGTTTCATTACAAGATAGTCACGAATTCTTATTCCTAACTTTAATAATAAAAAGCAATTTTTACAAAATTTTCATTAGACTTACTTATTTTGCTTTTTGCCAAATGTAACAACTCAATTAGGTAATCGATGTTTTAGAATGTAGTTGATATTATACACGGTATTGTAGACTAAATTAATGTGCCCTTCCAGTACTTTATATGACATCAAATTTTGCATTAAATAATGTAAATCCGATGAAAATTTTGTTAAAATACATTTATTATTGTTAAAGTTCTCTAAAAATATTCGAGTTTGAATTGAGGTCGTATCTATACTAATATTATAAAACAGCAACGTTTGTCCTTTTTGCAGGGGTTAATTCTGGAACTACAGAACGGATTTTAAAAAGTAATTGGTCATATGCGAGTTTTATTCACATACAAAGGGCTTTACACAAAATATCAGAACTGTTCAAAGACAATATACTCACATACCTAAAACAATACAGCATGCTATAATTTAATTTTATTGGTATTGGAATGAAAAACAATGAATATATCTCCCTCTAAAACAAAGACCTTGTACAAAGTTTAACCTTGGCAGAGAACCAATTACACTTCGGAAGAGGTCGCTGAGCTTCACAGGAAAAGTTACTTGTCAATCATATTTGACGTAATAATTGACAATTTTAAAGCATTTAAAAAAAGTATGCTGAACAACGCGAAACTTTCCGATTCATTTTCAAAATGAAAGCAGATGCAGGTATGATACTTCAAGTGATTTGTTAAGAAAAAGTGTTTTCATTATAAATGAATTATATATTGAGTTGTAAGAGATTGTTGTCTCAAAATTACTGACTTTTAATGTATTGGAATTATTCTACGAATTATTTTTCAATATTTGCCTTCAATAATTGAATTCAGTTGGAATGAAAAATGTTGACTATCACTCTGAATCGTCTTACCTAAAGCAAATATATTGTACACAGTTTAATCTTAGCATTGTGCCAAACGCGCTTCAAAAGGAGGTCGCAAAATAGCAACACTCTTTTGATCCATGCATTTGTTTCCTAAATGGGTTTTTAATTAATATCTCAGCTAATTACAGACACATTTTCCGAAACTCATTACCAACAATCCTTAGATGATTCTGCGCCGACAACCCTCAACTCCCTCACTGAGGACCAGAAAAATAAGACACATGAGTGATCTTATAATAGTTCCGTTTTTATTTTTTAAGTATGCATCCTTAATATTGGTGTCAAAATTCTGGTAACCATCTCCTCTCTAACATAGGCTACATTTTATACAACAATTTCCAAACAATTTTTTTGGTACAACAATTTCCAAAGGGGTGCAAGAACAAAAAATATTCTAAAATTGCAGATTCTACGATATTGTTGGTTCTAGAAAATTGAAATTTGATCTAGCGGTTACTTTAAAAAGATGTAAATGCTCACAAAAAATGGTTTCTAAAAAGTTCGAAATTTAAAAAGGAGAAAGGAACAGGAAACGTTCTAAATTACAATTTATTTGTACAGTTAGGGTTAGAAACATGAAATTTGGCTTGAGAGACTTAAATGCTAGCCCAGAACAGTTTGGAGAAGCAAAAAAACGTTCTAAAATTGCGATTTGTGTACAGTTGGTATAGAAGCTTGAAATTTGGCATGGTGGTAACTTTTGGGATGTAAATGCTCTCTAAAAACGATTTGTACAGAAATACTAAATTTAAAAGGATTAAATGAGTGGAAAACGGTCTGAAAATGATCTAAAAACTCTTAATTAGGAACTGTCGATGTGAAATTTGGCACGGCTGTTACGCAAGAAATGTAAATGATCATCCAGAACAGTTTACTAAAATTTAGAAATGTAAAAGGTTGCAAGAACAAAAAAGTTCAAAAATTGCGATTTGTGTGATACAGTTGGTATAAAAGCTTGGTTTTTGACACAGTGGTTACTTTTAAGATATAAATACTTGTTCAAAACGGTTTTTAAAAAATTCGAAATTTAAAAAAGTGAAATGAGCAGAAAAACGTGATTTATGTGATACAATTGGTACGGAAACTTCAAATTTGGCATGATGATTACTTTTATGTAGTAAATGCTTCCTTAGAACATTTTTTTTTAAATTCAAAATCTAAAAGGATGAAATGAGCGGAAAACTTTCTAAAAGCGCTCTAAATTATGATTTAGTTGAAACTGTTAGTGTTAGAAACTTGAAATTCAGTATAGAGATTACTTTTTAAAAAGCAAATGCTCGGCATAAAGAGTTAATTATAAATGGGAAATTTAAAGGTGTAAAACAGCTGTAAGCATTCTAAATTGCGATTTATTTAGAACCGCACGTCATATCGCGCCTTTCGAAAGCGATCTTTTTTCTATGCTAAAAGTAACTAAATGTCTGTATTTCAACACAACCTTTCAAAGCATCTCGGAAGATCAAATTTACAGCGCTTACAAAAATTTTGAAACGCTCTGATGAATAAAAGTATTAAAAAAAATCGGAGATTTTTTTGATGAAAATGCTAAAAGAAAGTTAGGTGTTTCGGCGTGGGTTCGCTTGGCAATGGCTCATGTTTTCACTATTAAATGTGACTAAATCTGTGACTTCGTCTTTTTTTATGTGACTCTGTTCTCTTCGACTTTAGTCAAATGTAATAAGTGTAAATCAATGTATAACTAATTTATTGCTGATTAATTTAAATTAATACATGATTAGCGTAAAATTGTGTGTAATTATAGATAGTATTATTCTAAGAAAATGCCTCACATTTAACGGCTCTTTTTTCAAAATCCATACTCACAGGCAGGGCTTAAATACTAGCAAAAAGAGTACCGGACCTCTGATTTTCAGCAGTAATAACAACCATCAACCCACCCAAACCCCTTTTTCATTAGAAGGAGGGATGCATTATGGTTGTTGTCTCAACCGCATTTCATACATTATTTGTAAAATTTAAAGCAATTTTGTCTTTTGTAAAAAAAAAATAATAATAATACATTTTGACTGTATCTATATCCAATTACACATAATAAAATTTAATAAATGAACAGAGCAGAAAATAAACAAACAAATAAGCAAAAAATAGAGGCAAATAAAAAATAATAATAGAGCAAAAAACACTAAAATCAGAAATGAGGAATTTTCAGAAAATCCTACTCGCCAAGGAAGTCTTTATATGAACTAGCAAAACATAAAACTGGAGCTGTGCGCTTCATCGCAAATTTACAATGTTTTTCAAACACGAGCAAATTACAGCGACTAAACATAACAATACCACGAGTAAAAATAGCAGATACGGTGCGAATTCTGACATTTTTCATCGCTGTTCGAAAACCATTGAGACAAAAAACAATTGAGTCTACATCTGCAATCGCTAGATAGATACATGCTCCAAGCTCCAACGTGTGTGACACGCTACGTCACATAATGTAAGCGCTTTGGTAGGAAAGAACGCAAAGTATTGGTGATGAAAGAAAAATGAAAACATAATTTAAGCTTCGATTTTTCAGAAATGCTCTTCCGCTGAGCATCGGAGCGCAATGTTTATTAATCGCAGGTGAAGTCTGACCAATATTTAAACATTGACTAAAAACAAAGAAGTATCTCAGACGAGTTCTGGTAAGCTCCGGCGCAAATTAAGCACTGCTCACAGCACATGGATCTATACGTACATACCATATCGTATCTATACGTACGATCCATGTACTGTGCAAATTACAATCAGTACTTCTTTCCTCCGAGGGACAGGATGCAGTGCCTCTCCGAGAGCAAGACGTCTTTGCTACATTACCAACAAATGAAATATAGTCTTTAAATTTGTGTACAGACCCCCTACAAAACAAATGATTTGAAAGAAACAATGATTGCGAAAATCTGTTCAATCACAATCAAAAAATAGCTTTTTATAACTTACATTTTAATTATTACTTTTGCAAAGATTTTTTCCTGGTTACGCACATAGCTTGGTCTTAGGTAGATATATCTGAGAGCAATAAACGCGAAAAAAAAAACTGTTAGAAACTGAGAGAGACTTACAAAGTGTATGTTTTATTTTTTCCCTGGAATTCGATGGTCTGTTATTGTTTCGAACATGGAACAAAGACAGAAATGCAATTAAGAAACGGCCCACTGTATTATATAATAATTCAAAGCGTATGTGTGGAAGTATATGACCATTTTACTATAGGACGTCTCGACAAAGTGACGCAGTCCAAAAATCAAGTTTTGACATAACCAATGCATGTAATATGCGCTTTCACAGTTTTAAGTAGAATTTTCGCCGTTTAATTGAATCACATTTTTGAATAGAATTTGATTTAACAAAGCGGTTTTCCGTCGAAGCGGAAAGGCCAAAAAATTTAATTTTAACTTTAGTTTTGATTCGTATAAGCGGCAATTATAATAATTTTTTTTAGCTCTTAGGGGGGGGAGGGGGTTACCCCCCCCCCCCTTGGCTGCGCCACTGTGTTTTAGTTTAAACTTCTTGAATAAAGGTGAAACTGGAAAAAAAATACGATGAAATTATAATATATATATCTACCCTATATATATAAAATCCTAATGAAACGAATTTGTGAAACGATTTTATGAAACGAATTTATGAAACGATTTTATGAAACGACTGATTATGTTTCAGGGCTATTTTTAATAAAATATTAAACGCTTGATGGTGAAATTAATACCAATTGTCCATAAAAATCCGCAAATGTCAAAACTGGTAATAGAATTTTGAAATTTGAATTAGTTTTCGAGATATTAATTTTTTTTTCTAATTTTAATGACATTTCTGTAATGATGGCAACTAATTACTCAATTTTTGGCAACTAATTACTCAGTTTTTTTGTGACAAAAAAGGGAAAAAAATTTAACAGGATCCCGATATTATTGATTTCTTTTTATTCGTCATTTTCAAATTGAAATTGAATTTATCTTTTATTTCAATTGATAATGAAGACAAGATTGTGATTAAATTATGGTTTTCAGGAAAATTTGAAAAAAAAAAATCACATTTCTTTTGTCAGGATTCAATCGTCTGTCAGCATTTAATTTAATTTATAAACTGAAAATGTTTTGAATAAATTCGTCCAAATGACGTCATTTATGTAAACTCAAAAGAAAGGAGCAAAAAATATTTATACAATTTGTTTAGCGTAAAATGTCATTTATCCTGTTTTATATATAATCAGAAGTAATTTGTATAGAAAAAACAATAATAATATACGAATAATTAAAATACGCATATAAACAGAAAAATCGTCGAATTTGTTTCCATGGCTGTTAATGTCATTTGGCACCAAATCTCACTTTCTGATGCCCGAATTGCGCCAAGCTTTTTTAAAAAAAGCGTCAAGACACCTATAATAGAAAAGCACCAAAAGCTCATTGGGTTTGTTTTCATAACTTTTGGCAAAAAATCTATGTATATTAACGAATCTATCCCTTTTCGAAGCTCGAATTACGCCAAACCTAAAAGCAAAGGATCCTATACTGGAAAAGTACCCGATTTTCTTATGGACAATATTCAAGTGACATAACAAGGTGTAAAATTATCGCGGATAGCAAATTTGTTTAAGTATGTCATCAATTGATGCCGAATAAATGCAGGCATGCATGCACAAAATGTTTAATTAATTTTGTATGATAAATAATTATTAGAAATTCGTATATACATATTAATTAAAATAAATAATTTACATATTTAAAATAACATGAAAATATGCATGATGGCGCACTAAAATAGAGAGAAAATTAAAACCTGTTACTGAAAATGTCTATAACAGTACTTTTCAATACCGTGGTTCTTAAAGCAGATGGAATTTTTCTCATCCTTAAACGCAAAGGAAGAATCGTTGTTATAAAAGTCCGAGAGGTAGCCACAATTTAAACCTAATCATTTTATACAAGCTGGTTTTCAAGTTGTAATTGATTTTACTTATCCATCCCGAAAACAGTCGTCAGTTGTCGCAACAGCTGTGTATGAGGCCATGGTAATAAAAAAATGTCCCATTAAAACGTTAAAAGCATGGCAACCCAATTACAGATTTACCAATATTTATAAAACAAAGCATGCTGTCATGTTTTTAGAGGCTTCGAAGTCTGAGCGGGGGTTGGCGAGCATAGCTCGCAGGGGGTAGGCCCCCTAGTATATATATATATATATATTTTTTTTTTTTTTACGTCAATGGAATTTATGTCAATGTTCAAGATGACAGACGATTTTTGGCTCTCTAAAATAAACTGATTCCTGAAGATCATATATGTGAAAATAAGTTTTATTAGCTCACAGGCTATCAAAGCCTGAGAGCTAATGTGCCCGCCCGTTCTGTATGTATGTATGTATGTATGTACGTATGTACGTACGTAACGCGATAACTCGTGATAGAATTATCCGTTTTGCTTCAAATTTTGTTTACAGGTTCATTCTAATAAGGCGCTTCCCTGATTAGTTTTGGGAGTTCATTGGTTGAGTATAAAGGGGGGAAAGGGGGGGGGGATTAACTCCCCCTTAATTTAGATAAATGGGTTTTTCATGCAGAAGTATCCGTTTTTCTTCAAATTTCGTATATAGGTTCATTGTGATAAGGTGCATCCCTGATTATTTTTGGGAGTTCATTAGTTAAGTATAAAGGGGGGAAATGGGGGGCTAACCCCCTCTCCCCCTTAATTTAGATAAATGGGTTTTTCATGCAGAATTATGCGATTTTCTTTAAACTTTGTATATAGGCTCATTGTGGTAAGGCACTTCCCTAATTTGTTTTTGGTGTTCATTGGGTAAGTATAAAGGGGGGTAAACGGGCGGCTACTCTCCCTTAATTTAGATAAATGGGTTTTTCATGCAGAATTATCCGATTTTCTTCAAATTTTGTATATAGATTCATTGTGGTAAGGCGCTTGCCTGATTAGTTTTGGGTTTTCATTTGTTAAGTATAAAGGGGGGGAACGGGGGGGCTCACCTCCCTTAATTTAGATAAATGGGTTTTTCAAGCAAAATTATCCGATTTTTTTCAAATTTTGTGTATAAATTCATTGTACTAAGGCGCTTGCCTGATTAGATTTTGGGGGTTTATTGGTTAAGTATACAGGGTGGGAACGGGTGCTTATCCCCCCCCCCCCCCTTAATATAGTGTCAAATTTTTTATTTTTCGAGTGGCATTATTCTTTGAAAAAATAGCATAATATACAATTAGTGTGAATAGCCTGTGAGCTCAATGCCCTCAGTTTAACTGGGCAGTTTTCTTTTTTTATTTCTTTATATTTTCTTGAAAAACATAATTCAATCACAATATTGTTTTCTCTATCTATTCGAATAACAGATAATTTCAATTTGAAAATGACGACAAAAAAAAGAAATCTAATAATCCCTATCGTTTTCCCTTTTCCCTCTTTTATCCACAAAAATAGAGTAATGTACTAGTTGCCATCACATTACAGAGATGTCATTAAAATTAGAAAAAAAATTAATATCTTGAAAACTAATTAAAATTTTAAAATTCTAAGACCACTTTTGACATCCTCGGATCAATGCGGATAGCTGATGTTAATTTGATCGCCCAACGTTCTATATCCTAGGAGGAATAGCTGCGAAATATAATAAGTCGTTTCATAAATTTGTTTCATTAGGATTTTATATATATAGGGTAGATATATATAGATATTAGATAACAGTAAAATTTTAGGCTGTTTATGTTTTTTTTTTTACATTAGTTTTTACACATTATAATCAATCTTAACACAAGGGTTCTGCATACATCTAATTAGCTTTCAATGCTATGGGAAAGGTTTTAAATCAGAAATCACCCTCCGCTCATTATTCAGTGCATATAGCTTTAACTTTGAAGAAAAATCGATGCTTCATTTTTTCTTGACTTCGAAACTTTTTCTACTGCACATAATAACATTTAACTAAATCAGTACATAGAGGAAGACCCTGCAACGTTTAGCCCTTAAAAAAAAATTAATTTGATAAATTTTAAACTGGAATGATATTGATAATATTATCTTGAGGCAGATTGTTGACTGTTAAAATTTTCAACAATTAAGTTTATTTACTAGAAAAGCAATTTTTGTATATGAAACCATGGTCACAATGAATTTTTTCAGTCAAATACAGAGTATTTCACTCCAACCAAACCCTAATTCTTGTTTTGTTAAAATGAATCTATTTTAGCGAAGGCCCAACCAGTGGTTGAGGGGTTCTGCTCTCAAACTTGGTAGACGGGAGGTGCTGGGTACAAACCCCTGTCGCGTTCGTCGACCTAACCGTTCGGACTTTTTGTGGTTTTCTTCGAACCTTGCCGTAAATACGGGCTAGGATACCTTAGAAAGACCCCCACGGAGGGCACTCCTCCCTAGGACCTATATCCCTCGTGTAGCTAATCGGCCGTCATAAATCAACCAACTATTTTAGCGAAGATCTCGATAGACTTGCTTAGCGACAAATGTAACAATGTCACGTATCACGAGACTTGGTCAAAGTGCTGAATTAGGTGCTCCATATTTCAGAATGTAGTCGACATATCACTGTGTCATCGCCTGAATTACTGTACACACCCAGCACTTTTCTTGATATCGCATTCCGCATAAAGCAATGTAAATCTGTTGAACTTTTCGTTAAAATATCGTCATCATTATTAACCTCTAAATACATATTCGGGTTTGGCTTAAAGTCTAGACCCTATATTTTAGACTAAAATGCATTGCGACCTAGTTTACTGCTATACAAAATATTGTTAATTGTAGTGTGCTTCACCACCTCTTACAGTTTGACCCATCTTTTTTGAAGCACTCTGTATATGCATAATTTTTTTTAAAGTTTTATTTTTAAGAGAGAAGGTATGGTTGCTTTTTACATTTAATTTTCATTCGTAATATTTAATAACAAAATGATGAATAAAAAATTTAAAAGTATGTTATCATGTAAAACATTGTTATTGACTCTTTACAAATTTTCCCCTAATGAAAATATTTTACAAAATCACATAACACTTTTTTAATAATCATAATATCAATATTTTTAAGCCTATTTTATAATAATACGCGAATAATACTAAGAATAGTCATATATTAAGCATAATCACTAAAATTAGATCATTTATTTGGAGTTCCGATTTTCCTTGATACATAAATTCACTTAAATTTCCTTTAGTACCATGGTGTTCATTAGTCTGCATCGATTGGAACTGAAAAAAAAAAATCTGTGTAAACAGAACCTGTGTATAACAGAAAACTTTTACGGTCTTACCAAAAGAAATGTAGAACAAATCAATCTATACCGGCTAAGACGAAAACTTGTCTGAAAATAACATATTTTTTCCTGTCATTGTCCCTAACGATTCAGTTATTACGTCAAATTTAATGCACATGGTTCAGTAAAACCTGGGATAACGCAAGATGTTTATAATGTAATCTTGTCTTAAACGTTAAAAAAAAAAAAAAAAAAAATTCTCTAGTGAGGGAATACCAATCGAAAACCTTTCCAAAAGTGAATTTTGTTTCGGGCCGAAGCAATTCCACTTTCACAGATTTTAAGTGTGTAAGATTAATATGTTTATTTAGTTTTCTGTTAGTAAAACCTACTAAGAGAAAATCCTCAAATAACCTGAAAAATATTCAGTTTTGGACAGGTATCCATCTTAGAAAGTATAATTTTGTGGTATTTTTTCGAAAGGGAGTATGAATTTTTTACGTTTAAATCAGAATTCCATTATAGACAGGTTCCGTTTTCGTAGGATTTAGTGTATTTTTATGCGTTGATTTAGAAACCGCTGTCCCGCCTTTTTGTCAAAGTGGAACTGCCAACACTAGCTTTAAAATAGAATCGTGAACATTGTCCACTAAATAACTGCTAAATTAGTGGCTCTCGCAGGGAAAGGGGCAGGAGAGGTCCCTAATTTCTTGTATATTACAGCCTTTCTCTCTTATTTGACTCAACGTGCTGGCAAGGGTACAAACGCAGTTAAGTTGGTAGAACGATGCTCTATACTGATGACCCGGGTTCGAGTCCCGGCTTGGGTACTTTTTTCACCGTGTTGGCTATACGCCTATTAAGCAATTAAAATTTGATTATTATGAATGCAAGGCGTGAGAAATTTTCTATGAAAAAATTTCGAAAGTATTAAATATGAATTTATATAAATATTTTTTTAATAGAAATGATTTTATTTTTTATTTAAATAATATTCAAAATTTATAAAACAGACTTCATCTTAAAAAAAGAAAAAAAAACCCGTTTTAGTATGGAAATGATGCAGATTTGTTTTAGACAAATATTTTCGGAGTTATTTTGAGTAGAAGGCATCATCTAAAAAATAATTCATTTAAATTAAACTTATTTAGCATGCGAAACGAAACACGGTAAATATTTTTTTTAAATAAAATAATTTTAGATGATAAATAAGTTAAAATTCATCCTAAAAAGTTGTTAACATATAGAAGTTCGTAAATTTAAAATTCTTACCTTTTTAATATATTGCGTTGTTCGGAAAAGTCTGCACGTTAATTATTAGACATTAGATATCTGAATCAATGTCTAATGACAAAATGATAGAATTTTCCGGTACGAATTGATTTCCCAACCGGCACGAATTTTCTGGACAACCCAATATAATTAGTTAATTGTTTACTGCAGAAAAATACAGACGTAATATATGTACACCAAAATCAGCAAATAACAAAACAAGTGGGTAAGTGTGATCCAAGATCGCACAGAGGGTTACGTTTAATATTCCTATCAAAACCCTTTAATTAATAAATCCAAATTAATTTCATTTTCCAAAATAAAAAATCTTCTATTTTATAAAATAAAAATTTACCGGTGTATGTTTTCGTTTTTTCGAATATCTGAATCGGGCTAATAGCGGGCTAATATCTGCCTTGTGGACTAAATGCGATATTTAATAAAATGAAGCCCCCCCCCACCTCTCCGTCTTTATTAATAATCCCTATTCGCATTACTAATTACATCATTGCCTATTACTATTGTATTTCTTTTTCTATACAAAAATCAGCATTTTGTGATAACTTTGGTTATAATAATGCGATTTTTATAAAAATAAGATTTCTGGGTTCACCGTAAAAAAAAATAGGCATAAATTCACAATTTTCAAATCGGTGACATAGTATTAAAAAAAAAAAAAAAAAAAATACAGCTTTTAATCTCGTACTATCCTCAAAATCTGCGGTTTATTTATCTTCCCCCCTTCCAAAAAGCCACTGAGGTTCTCCGATTTCACACACCAGTTGCAATCATCATATAATAATAAAAAAAAAATTCATGAACGCAAAAATAATTCGTAATTTCTGTTCTAATTACGCGATCTTTATAAAAAAATTAGACTTCTGGGTTCGCCGGAAAAAAAATACGCATAGATGTGTTAATTTCAAATCGATAAATGCAATATTAAAAAAAATTCTATAGAGCCTGAAAAATGTCTAGTTCGCCATCTTTGGGCTGTGGGAACAGGTGCAAATTGTTAGCCTGTGATTTTCCAATGAAAGGAAATTAAACGAATTTATTCAAATCGATTTTTAATTGATATTTACACTTCTAGTGGAAGTAATTAAATTTTTTTTTTAGAAATTCTGAAAGCTAATTTTTTTTAGCGTGTGTGTCCGAAATTTCACCTTCCTATGTGAAATAGTTTATGAGATAGGGATGTCCTTGAAAGCGTCCAAACTGTTATCGGCATTGCAATGCTGTGGTCTATGGCAACCCTTCCCCTTCTTCTCGAGTATCAGAATGATCTTCCTTTGCAGTTGATTAAATTCTACGCTTTAGTTGAATATTTTTATCCATTAATGAGTGGGTTTTTAAGGTTTTAATTAATATCTTGCGTTAATAAAGACATTTTCAAAATTTTATTATTTTCAGCGTGACAGTAGGTATTCAGCTGTAAGTACACAAAATTTCAAGTCTCTAACATATACAGTTTTTGAGAACCGACTCTATGACGGACAGACAGAGAAGCGAGACGAACAGGGTTTCGTCAGATGAACGAAACCCTAAAAATTATCTGTCCTATAAAATGTCATAAATTAAAAAAATAACTGCGTTTTCACTGTTGTGGAAATAAAGACAAAAATGTATAAATTAAGCAAAATAAGCAAAATTGTTTCTTTAAATTATTTCTATAAATACAGTATGGATTTTTCTTTCCAAATACACATGTATTTATTTCATTCAAAATGTTTCTTTGAAATTTTATTCACAAGTCTTAATAAATGGCACTGAGACTCATATTGAAAGCGATTAACACAAACTGTTTCCGTTTCATTTTTAATCAAGTCTTTTTCCTTCTACATTTATGCTTTGGAATAATGAAAATAAATATTCTCACTACACACACCGGAAAAAAATGTAAATAAAAGATATTTAATACAAAGACCAATAATTTGATGGAAAATTTCGTTGGAATTTTTATTCTATTCTAGGTTTCTAGCTGTTCCTCTGGAGCAAGTTAGAGATCCTGAAATAATAAGGAGTAATAAGTAGAGAACTCGTGATTTTCCCGCAACTTCATAAGTAAGTTGCTTCGTAAGTTGGCTGCAAAGCACTTGGAAGGTGAGGTGATTGCAAAGTTTAAGTGCACAAATTTGCAAGTCAGGCTGAGATATCAATTCTTCTCAAATTAATTTGTGCTCAAGGACAAAAGAAATGGGTGGTGTCAACTGCTCCCGTTTTGACCTCTGAACTTTAGATATCCTGAGAAAGTCATAAAACATCAGCGATTCCGAAAAACCACAACAGAGAACTCGCGAGTAAGTCTATCGAGATCTGTGAATTCATGTCTTTTGGACAGGTGTAACTCCGCCCACGGCTGATATTGTTGCATTTTATGTGTTAATATGTTACATTATTTCTAAGAAAACATACATATAATTCGTATTTCTGCAATTAGAGAACTATGTTTATAAATACTTCGATTTTAAACAATACCATTGTTATACACATTTATTTACAATATAAACACGAACAGAGAAAATATTTTTGTTAAAAAATTGTAATATGCAAGTTGTATCCCCATAGATGGGGATCCTGTTTAAAAGAAGAAATCCATCCGTCTTCAATGTGTTAAAATTTCTTCAAAAAGAGAAAAATTACACTAAAACAACAGTTCTCATCACTTCTTAATAACAATAAATTATTTATTGGTTTCAGTGCAATATATTCACTATCCCTATAGAATTATCAATTTATTACAGCTATTTTATTATTATTGCAGCTTTTCGCAAGAGTGCAATTTTTTTAAGCTGTGGTTCTGAAATTTACGACCTTGACAGACATAAAAATCAATAGCAAAATAAAGGGAACTTTTACCAGATATTTATCCTAATGTTTATTTATTTATCATTTAAAGAAGGTTCATCAGTAATAAATAAATAAAAGTAATGATTAAATTTTTGTTTAGATTTTCAAAAAAGAAAAAAAAATGAAAAGAAAAAAATAATGATATAATATTGTAATAATTTATCGCAGATTTCAATCTTTCACATGGTTTTATTTATATTTAATTCCATTAGATACTTAATTTTTTTAATTGTTAATACAAAGCAACAAGTAGGACAGAAAAAAGTAAAGAACTTAGTTTTTAAGAAATTTAACTTTATGTGCTGGAAGGGCAGTGGGCGGAGGTGAAATAAATTTGTGTAATTAATTATTAATTTATTATTACTATAAATTAACAAACAGTTAAAAATTATTCTTGTAAATTAGAGTTTTAAAGAACTTAATAATTATTTTAATTGAAATACACTGTTATTTCATAAAGGGTGTTTTAATTAAAAACAAATGTCAGCTTTATTTCCAAACAGATACATCAATAATAACGCATCCAATTAATTGCAATATCTAACTGAATAACCATTAAAGAATTTGTAGCTTTAAAATTTCCCTTACGTACTTTGAGGTAATTACTGAACCTTAACATGTTGTGACTATTTATCCCATTTGCATCATTTGGAAAATTAATTCTGATCACCGAAAATGTGTTTTTATTGGTAACGTATAAAAAAAAAAAAAAAAATTCATAATTTTATTTAGCTCATATATGCATCGTGGTGTTCATATATGTGCAAAATCGATGAGGGCGTGTGTGATACTTTCACACGTAAATTAGCTCTGACCGTAAATTGTTTGAAGTCCAAAATTTAAAATTAAATAGTTTTATGTTTACCCAACGTTTATCTATTGTAATATATGTCGTAATATATCTATCATCGATTTGCTAAATCATCATTTACATACTGAAAAAAAGAAAATACTTTTCTGTTGCAGAACATGAAAAGTCTGATTTTTAGACATGATGTTTCAGAAAATCGAGGCTACTTACGATAGTTCGGTAAAACTAGGCTGCGCCGCGAGCACTCCGACCATCGCGTCCAAGTCCTAAGAGACTTTTAATGCGCCAGTAGTAGAGATTTTAATGATTTAGTAGCAGATTTTAATGCGAGACCAGTAGCTTTGTCTCGCTACGGCGCTGCGACCGACCCGGAGGATCGCGATCCAGCGAAACCTCCCAGTCTTTTACCCGAGTGATTGCTCGCGATTACGTAGGTCGTTTGCGATCCAGCGGAAGTTCCAAAGCTTAGAGGAGACTTCCCCTCATGACACTCGATGAACCGTAACGACTGCCGAGCGGCTTCGTCACCGAAACCCCAGAAGGGGAGTCGGCCCTACGGCCCTTGCTTTCCCACGGCGTCCGATCATAGACAGGTTCGATAGTTCGGTAAAGTAAAAAAACTAGTCGTTGGGGGCCACCGTAATACTTACCCATCATGGATATGCATAATGTAAAATATTAAAATAAAAATGTGTAAACTACTTATAAAGTGCATTGCAATTCAAATAAAATCGTGGCTTGATGACGTCACAAACTTTAAAAGCTCGATTACTGAATTGCTTGAAAGAGGTTTTTCCTTATAACTCCAAAAATAATAATCCTATTAACTAGCGGTTTATTGCATCTGATTAGGCGTCAAATTTCTAATTAAAATATATCTTTGAAGTGAAATTTGGATGAAATACAGGGTCATGAAAAATCGAAGAAAGTGGAAAACAGGATTCCAAATATCTCGGCAACTAATTATCCGATCGACTTCATGCTTTATTCAAAATTTATGTTTTTTTATTGTCTTTTATATTCATTTCTTAAAATATACAATTTCGAAAATTTTTATATACCTTTCATCAGAACGAATATTTTGAGAGTCCGAAAAAAATTGTTCCGGTTAATCGAGGTTATTGAAATGAAATAGGCTTCTTCCCATTATTACATACTAGGTACATACCAAATTGCAAGTCTCTATCTCATTTTTTTCGGGAGATAGAGCGTTTACAGACACACACACACACAGACACACAGACACCCAGACGGACGGCAAAATTTTTTTTCTAAAAATATGTTTTTCGGAATCTCCAGTGTCTGAAACGTGTAAATCCGTCAAAAAAAATTTTTCGATTTTCAAAACGATTACAAGACTTACCCTATACTACGTATGATGGGTAAGTAAAAAAAGAAGGGGAGGGGGATAGATAGTTAATAGATAATTAATATAGATATATGCACATAGGTACATAGATAATTAATATAAGGGCCATAATAGCTGCAGTTTTAGAGTATATGCGGGTACATATGTAGTATAGCCAGTTGTATATGTAATACTTATATATATATGTGTGTGTGTGTGTGGTCGCAATAGTTCATCTGAACTTCGAACTGCAAGGCGCAGCACATATTTAACCCTTAATCGTCGTGCCCGAGACATTCACGGGCAGCGTAGGCTAAGCCTGTTTTATTTAGATTGTTTTTTTCCCACCAGTTTTTAAAAAAAGTGTGTGTGTGTCTATTTGGCTTTATTCTCGCATTATTTTATCAGTCCATTAAATAAGGCGAATGTTTCTACTTTAAAAAAGCGGTGGTAATCTTAATTTTTTTTTAAAAGTAGCCTACACTTACCGGGCGCGACGATTAAGGGGCTAAGTGAGTTGGAATCTAAGTTCACAATAGAAATTTGAGATATGCATTTTCATCGTCCCGGTCGAGAGATTGCCTCTCTTTGTAATTTTTGTGCCGGTCGATGGACCGCGCAATTAACTAATTTTTAAACCCGACAGACAATGTTTAAATTATTATTGTAAATATTTTATATAGTTATATTCTAACCAAGACATTAAACCTCAAAGTAATTAACTTTGAAAACGGTGTGGACTTATTTATCATTCCTCTAGACGCCGGATCCTACATATATACTTTCTATATATATTGGCGTGCTATGATTAATTTTTGTATTATATTTTCCTTTCATTTTTATACATGTGATTTCATTTTAACTATATTATTGTTGTACGAACTTGAAAGTTAATTTTTGATTCAAAGAGGTATTTTATATACATATATATATTTCTGCCCTTCTATTTGGGGGGAAGGGGGAGAAGGGTTTAAAACTTCTATATCCAGAGAACAAACAAATTGAGATACATATGAAAAAAACTTTGTGCAAAGATGTGCATGATCTACAAAAACCAATGCAAAGAGAAGCACAAATACCCAAAGAACAAACAAATTGAGATACATATGAAAAAACTTTGTGCAAAGATAAATGCATGATCTACAAAAACCAATGCAAAGAAAAGCACGAATATTCAGAGAAATTTTATCTTGCACTTGTTTCAAGGCTTCGTAATAGGAGCTTCTTCTTCAGTGCCAAACGAATGATAGAGAAATAAGGAATAATAGCAGCAGAATTTGTTATTGTTACCCTGTTTTCCCACTTTCACATATTTATGTTTAGCAAGGGCGGCGCTAGAGGGGGGTCCGGGGGGCATATGCCCCCCCGTCGGGGTCAAAATTCAATTGTCGTCGGAGAAATATTTTGACTTTTGGATTTCAACCCGAGTCGGGTCGGTTGGCACTCTTATGATACAAAATCATATATTAGTAAATTAATATACTCAAAATAACTTATTTTCTAATTTAGATTTCTTTATTTCGGCTATAATATCTTATATCAAAAATCTATTTTAAGTCTAATCAAAAGGCAATCTCTTATCCTAGCTTCAATATATTTATTTGGATACATGTAATATAACCATTTCCTTTCGCAGTGATTAATTTTTTCGGGCCTTCAATTGTCTCTGGTTTGTAAAAAGAAAAAGAAAAAAAATGAAAAATGTCAGTTTATCTGTTAGGTGATCGTGTTTCCTATTTCAAAGTCATTATAATGTTCTTATTTTTACTTATATTTCTGGTCGGTTTGGGTTGAAGTATTTCGGGTTCGGGTCGGAATGCGAAGGACGAAACTTTTTTTTTTTTTTTTATCGGCCTTGAGTTGGGGATAGAGTCCTGCATCGTGTGGGGCAAACTGAACCCGACCCGGGCTCGTGGTTTAGATCGTATCGGACTGACGGTAGTCTTTTTGCTGCGGGTCGGACTTTGTATATTTTAACTGTGGGTCGGTTCGAGTCGAGTTAACTTTAAATGTTTCGGGTTCAGGTCTGTTTCGGGTACGGTTTTGTCACTTCCGGGTATGGTTCGGGTTGACCCGATTTCTCAAAAGAATTCTCAAAATATAGCTTAAAATGAAAAACTATATATTTTTTAATATTAATTGTTTCGAGAATTATTTTTTGCTTCGAGTCGGGTTTCGGGTTGAAGTATTTCAGGTTGAGGTCGACGAAATTTTTTTTGTCGATTTTGGGTCAAAAGAAATTTTTTCGTGGGGTTCGGGTTGGGTTTCAGGTTGGCTTTAAACGGAATTTTTGGGTCCGGGTCGGTATAATGCGACCGCAACCAGAAGGCGGGTGAGATCGCCGCTTGGAAGAAGAGTTCATTTTCTCAAAGGTTAGGACAGTGGAAGAGCAAGTATTTAGGGTTGTAACATATTCGAGCGTTCCTGCTTTTGGCGATATACATTTCCCTCTCTGTTTCTCGTCTGTCTTCTCCTTCACTGATATAATTTCTTTTGTCCTAGAAGGTTGTTGTTGTTATATTCTCAGCGCTCTTGATTATTATTATCATTATTCTCTATTTAAACTGTTCTTTTCAGAACAACACAAAATGTCTCGTAAAGGGAAAACTTTGCGTTCGGATGAACGTAACACTGTTAATAATGTGCTTAATTTTTTTGAAAATGAAGCAAAATCTTCGTCTCTTTCCATTCCGATTCAGAAAGCACAGGAGCGTCAACACTGGCAGAAGGATTTAAAGAAGTTATTATTAAAAAATGCTTGGTTTGAATTTGAGTAGCTGGATTGCATGTTTCGTAACAAAATGTTATTTTCCACAAAGATATAACAAATTTCACAAAATATATCACAAAAATAACTTACCTTTCATAAAATAACCCCCCTCCCCCCCCCTAAAAAAAACTGCATCGATCCCTGAACCTATATGGTTTATGCAAAATCAATTTAAATTATATTGAAATACTCGTTTTGACAATGTTTCTAGGTTGATTGGTTGGTTATTTGTTACGGCCGATTATCTGCGCTAGGGATGTAGGCCGGGGAGGAGCAAGCCCTCCGTGGAGGTCTTTCTAAGGGATCCTAACCCGTATTTACGCAAGGTTCGAATAAAACTACGGAAAACTCCAAACGGTTAGACCGACGATCGTGACAGGGGTTTGAATGCAGCACCTCCTGTCTACCAACTTTGAGAGCAGAACCTCTCAGCCACTGGTGGGGCAATGTTTTCAGGTATCGCATTTTTGTATTTTAATATAAGTGTATATAAAATCTAGTTAAAATATTCTGAGAAAATAATTTATGAAAACAATCTTTTAGGTAGATTTCGTAAGAAATACTACCTATTACATTTTCACCTAAGTTGGAATTTTCGAAATATTTTTGCAGATCTACGCCGATTATGACTCCCAGAACCCAAAACCACCCCAGTTTAAAACTTTATCTATCTATCTATCTATCTATGTCACTTTTTTATGGACACGATAACTCCCATAATTCTGCACAAATCTCTTCCAAACTGATACATAAAGTCAAGGGGCATGAAAATCTCGGTCAAGTTCGTTAATGGGCAAAATCGAACCAAGGGGGGGGGGGGGGGAAGGAGGGGGGGGGCGTTGGGCGAAAACAGAATAAAACCCATAACGTCTTAATTATGATACGTATCGAATCCGTTTAAAGTTATTATTACTTCTAGAAAAACGGCCGAAAATTTTTGTATGACAGATTTTTGATACCATTAAAAATGGCTCCAAGGGGGAGGGGAAAGAGTGGGGGGGGGGGGTTAGAAGAAAAAAATTCATAACTTCATCAATTCAGAAGATAGCAAATCCGCTTAAATTTATTATAAATCCTCTTAATATTATCTAAAACTTTTATAGTGACAAGTTTTTTTATAGGACCAACCCTTATAGCAAAAAAAAAAAAAAAAAAAAAAATCCTTGCCGTCTCCACCTGCAAACAAGTTAGGTTTCGAAGTGGGCGTTTCCAAATGCTGCATCATTGCAGAAAGGTCATTTCTTCCACAATTCCCAACAAACAGGCGCCCCACGGTCTGCGTCTTCGAAATCTACCTCTGCCTGTAGGTCGAACCGTCAGGGATTTTTTTAGAATATGATTTAGCCGAGAGATCTTACTCTGACCAAAATATCATGAATATTTCATATAACACCGGAACATATCTTCATCGCAACTTAATATTTAATAATACATAATATTCAAATACTTTTAAAGTTTCGGTGTGTGAAAAAGTTTTCAAACTTTTATTTGAAAAAAAATATATATATAATATAACATTATGCGAAAAGTATCTTGGATAAAAAAGCACATTTTACTGAAAATTTTTATTTATTGCTTATGGATTAGCTTGTATATTTAATTCACAAGGTCTCTCACTGTGTAAAAACTCTCCTTACCTAAAATACCCTAACAAAAATTTTTCTCAACAATGAATTCACCCAATAAAAATTCACTACTTCCTATTTTCCAAGCATTTTTTGCCATATCACGTTGTAAAGAATTTCGAATTTGTATTCTTGTACAACACATATAAATGTAATCTTACATCAAAAGGCGCTAACTAGCCAGATATGGTAATCCGAGTTCAAATAACTTAGTCCTGAAGTTCCTCCTTCTTTCGCTAAATCAGTCAAATAGACCCGTCTGGCACCACGTGACTTTGACGTCTCACCCGCCTTCTGTTCGTGGTCGAAGTTTAAAACCCAACCATTTTTAGATGAAAATCTATATATTTTTGAGTATGAATAATCCTTCTATATTAAAAAAAAGTTATCTGGAACTGAGCCAAAAAAGAAATGGACCAATCAAATTCTGCGTAGATATTTCGGGTAACTTTTTTGAGGAGCTATTACTTTTTTTCTAGCCATCCTACGAATTCGAAAATCATACCACCAGACGCGAAATATAACAAGCTTTCAGAAATTAAAAAAATTATCACGGTCGGACAATAAAAACTCAAAAAATCCTTAAAAATCGAGTAAAAAATCTTTTATTGAAAAAGTCATTTTTTTATATTGTTGCCAATTTTTAAATAAGCGCAAAGGATTATGTTTTATCTCAAATAAAAAATGTATTTGAGCGATACTATTAAAAACAATAATGAAAGTTAAAAATAATAATTAAATGATCACGTGTTGAAAGCAGGAAATAAAGAAAATTACGTCATAAAATTGTGTTTACACATGAATATTAAAAATATATTAAAAATAAAAAAGATGAATTAAATGAAAAAGCATTATAACCAGTTAAATGAAAAAGCATTATAACCTGATTACAGAAGAAAGTCGCCGTTCGTGTTATCATCATCATCTTTTTAAAACAGGATACATTACTAGGTTTTAAGAGGCTGTGAAATCAGAACGGGGGTTGGTGAGCGTAGCGAGCAGGGGACAGAGCCCCCTAGTTACTTATATGTTTACTTTTTAACATAAAGAACAAAATCGATATTAGAAACATGATTAAGGGCTTTTTTCCCTAGTTACATTAAGTTTTGGATCAATTTTCTCCGATCGAGGCTTCGGATCGGGTTATTTTGTTGTATTTTGCTTGGGACATAATTTTGTTGTTGTTGTTGCTATTGGATTCGGGTTGGGTTGACTGAAATATTTCTGGTTCAGGTGGAAGTATTTTGTTTTCGGATCGGGTGGTAAGTGGAACAAATATTTTTGTTAGGCTCGGGTCGGGGTTCGGGTTGTTTTTAAACAAAATTTGCAGGCTGCAAATTTTGCTTAATATACGAGCAGGGCTCTAGCTGGGTGTAACCAAGGGCGGAAGTAGCGCGCTACAAGTTGTGAAACTACAATAGTCGTTATTTTTTCTATTAGTTTGTATTGTAGCGCGATACATTAAAAAAAATGGTATACGGTGCCGAAGGTAGCATGGACCCGAGCCGGTCGTTCGTTCGGTTCGAAGTTTATCATATTCCAGGTCAAGGGCGGCGCTAGAGGGAGATACAGGGTCCAAATTCAATTGTCGTCGGGGAAAATATTTTGACCTTGGAGTAGAATCCTGCATCGGGTCAGGGAACTGCCCACGACCCGACCCGAGTCGGGGTAGGTTAGTTTTAAAAAAATGACATGGGATTGGTTTATAAAAAAAATGACATGGGATTAGTTTATAAAAAAACCCGACTCGTGGGTCAGGTAGGTGCTGACTTTTTTCTTTGTAAGCCGGATTGACTAGAGTTGTTTCGGTTTCGGGTTGAGTTTTGATTCTTGTGTGTCTGGCTTGGTTTAACCTGATTTTTCAAAAAACTGTCCAGGATATCGTTTCAGATTAGATTACTGTATCGGGTCGAGTAAACCGATTTTACCTCAACCCGACCAAACCCGCGATTCAGGTTGGAGCTAATTTTGTTGTTGTTGCTGCTATTGGATTTGAGAGTGGGTTGACTGTAATTATTTCTGGTTGAGTTTTGATACTTTCGCGTCGTCTTCGGGTTAACCTGATTCTACAATAAAACTCTACGTTGTTGTTTCAGATGAAAAAATAGATATTTAAATAAGAATGAGTCTTTTTACATGTTTATTTGTCTACATAAAAGGTAGAATTGATATTAGAAAGATGATTGTACATTATTTTTTTATAACTGTATTAAACTATAGATCTTTTTAGGGTTTCGTTCATCTCACGAAACCCTATTCGTGTCGCTTCTCTGTCTGTCTGTCACAGAGTCGGTTCTCAGAAACTGTATAAGTTAGAGACTTGAAATTTTGTGTACTTACGGCTGAATACTTACTGTCACGCTGAAAATAATAAAATTTTGAAAATGTGCTCATTAACGCTAGATATTAATTAAAACCTTAAAAACCCACTCATTAATGGATAAAAATATTCAACTACAGTGCAAAATTTATTTGAATTGTTGCGAATTTGTAAAATAGCACACACAACAATATTCCCTTTCAATTAAAAAATGTATTTACACGTGACTATCAAAAACAGAAATAAAACTTTAAAAATATAATTAAATGATCACGTGTTAAAAGCAGAAATTGTAGAAAATTACTTAATATAAAATATACCGGCGCGTGAATATTAAAAAGAGAAATAATTAAATTATTACGCGTTCAAAGCATGAAATAGGGAAACTTACGTTACATTTAAAATGCTCAAATAACAATATTTCCAAACAGTTTCAATATAAAAATATATTTACACTATATATTAATTTATTTCGGAAAAATATTTTACCTATTATTGCAAATTATTAAACAGCGTAAATAACAACATTTCCCTTCAATTAAATATTTTTGCGTTTAATAATAGGAAGAAAACTTTGAAAATTACGTCATATTGGAAACGATACACTGAAAACAATATTCGGTACTTCTCCATTATACCGCTAAAACTTTCTAGGAAAAAAAAAAAACCCATCGCTAAATTATTCGCCAAACTCTAATGCCCAAAAGTCAGTGGAAGAATGTTGCCATTGGAATCTAAAGCCCACTCACTAAAGTGTCAACTAATCAGTAACTTTAAACAATAAAATTTACAATACATTAAAAGCGAAAAAAAAGTAATCTTAAATATTTATTTATTTACAATATTTTTCTTAATTATCCTTCTCGGCTGATGGATAAGTGCGAGGCTAACGAAAAAGAAGTGTTTATGACGTCAGTTGAAACGGATCTGCTGTGCAGCAACATTTTTTCAGCCTTTTTCTTTTTTAATATCATGGCGCGCTATTTAAGATCGTTAGTATTTTTTAAATTAATAAATAACTAATAAATGGGTAGAATATCATTAAAAATACAGATAAATGTTGAATAAAAATCTCTCGATGACATAACAAACGCATCTGTTGTAGAATCCTGCACGGGTCGGGTTGTCCCACAAATTCCATTTGAACTCAACCCGCAACCCGACCCGAACCCGACAAAAAAAATTCTAGACCCGCAACTCGACCCGAACCCGACATAAAAAAAATTCTGGACCCGCAACCCGACCCGAACCCGCAAAAATATTTTTCGGCGACCCGACACCGCAATGAAAGTACAATAAATCATGTTTTAATGCTATAATGAGAAGTAATGCACAATTATATCTCTAATGCCAATTTTATATTTTATATAGAAAAATGGATAGGTCTACATTCTTTAATATTCAAATATAGTGCAACCTCGGAATAGGGGACACCTCGAGATCGTTGAAGCAGCGGGTCGGATTGTTTTTATTTATTTTTTCGGGTCGGGATAACTTATTTTCTTTCTGCGAGTCAGGTTCAGCCTTGAATAATTCTTCCGGCTCATATTTAGGTTTTAGTATATCCGATTGTTGGGATTTTCACAAAAAGTTTGAACAGAACTATGAAAATAAATACGTATTTGAATGTGAATAAGTAAGGGGTCTGAAACACTACTTTTTTTGGTAGTGAACTACAACTACTTTATCAAAAATGTAGTGAACTACAACTAGTTGTTTTGAAAAGTAGCGACAACAAACTACTTTTCAAAAGTAGTCACTACTTCGCTACTTTTAGATTTTGTCGAAAGATTCAATCTACACTCGAAATTGAGGACAAGGAATTAGAATTCTGCACGGCTCGGGTTGTGAATAAAAAATTGAAAATGAAAAAAAAAATTGAAATTTGAAAATGCTTAAAGTCAACTCGAATCGGACCAGAAACTGAAAGAAGAGAAAATTAATCCATATTTCAATACAATTATGAAAAAGTAGTCCACAAAGAAGATACCCGCTATTACAACATTAGATATAAATGGTACGTTACTATAGATAAAGGGTTAACCGCAAGAAAATTTATTATTTTCGTGAGTTAGCATTTTGTTCAGTTTTATTAGTAAGAATCAATGGAAAATCTATGACACTGCAACTGAGATTTGTCGCTGACATTCGCAAATTGTTGCACAGAACATATTTTGTTTAAAAAAAAAAAAAAGCGAGTTATGATCAAGTAATTAGAAGAATGGCATTTTCCCCTCCTTTCCAAGTAGCATAAAAGATTGATTTCCGAGAGTATCCGTTATGGAGGTCTTATTGTATACATATTTTTAACAGGCAAAAATATTGGGTACATTCTTTTGGAAAAGCAGGTCAACCCGCACCCGCAATACCTCAACCCGCAACAAAAAACTAGAAGTCAACCCAACCCGAACCCGAACCGAAACGAAAAAATATAGCGCCAACCCGACGACATCATTATAAAATTCCCGGATTCAACGACATTGTTTCCATTTTACACAAGTTGATTTTCAAATGTTTAATTGATGTTATATAATCATTCACGAAAACAGTTGTTAGCTCTTTCGAGGGCAGTTGATTCGGCCTTAAAATACCTCAGTGAAAGGAAAATGAATGGAAACCCGATTACAGCAGATCGTCACTGGTCGCTTAATTATAATTCAATCTTTCGTAAGCATTTCAGAGTTAATCAAATTAGCGTGTTTTTAGAGTTTGCTGTGTCAGAACGGGAGTTGGCGAGCGTAGCTCGTAGGGGGCAGAGCACCCTAGTAGAAAATAGAAATAAAACGCTAATATACAATGATGTAATTAATAATGCGAATAGGGATTGTTAATAAAGAAGGGGAGAAGGGAGGGGGATTACTTTTTTTTTTAACTATCGCATTTAGTCCACATGACAGATATTATTATGCCAGAGTATAATAGCGGGTTTCGCACTCTCTACCGGACCAGACCGGTTCAGATATTCGAAAAAACGAAAAACTAGACCGGCAAATTTTTACTTTATAAAAAACATCACTTTTTTTTGGAAAATGAAATTTATTTGGATTTATTAAAGGAAGTATAAAAGAATAAAGTGTCTTGAAAGGAATATTAAACGAAATCCTTTGTTTCGATTACACTTACCCACTTATTTTTATTAAGTATTTCCAATTCTTGTAAGTATTTCGAATTTCGGGTAGATGTTAAAATTAAATGCTGTAAAGGAAAATATTTTGATTTCGGAGTAGAGTCGAGTCGGGTAACCCAATTTTCCCGCACACCTTCCGACAGACGGGTGGTAGTTAGTTTTAAAAAAATGTCTCGAGGTTAGTGTTTTTAAAATAAAAGAACCGTGGGTTATGTTGGCGCTGATTTTTTTCTTTGCATGTCGGGTTGACTGCAATTGTTTCGGTTTCCAGTTTAATTTTGATTCTTCCACGTCGTGTTTGAGTTACCTGATTTTTTCAAAAAAGTGTCCAGAATATTGTTTCAGATTAGAGTTTTGCATTGCGTCGTGTAACCGATTTTACCCGGATCGGCGCTAATTTTTTCCATTGTGAAGTGGGTTGACTTTAATTGTTTCGGGTTGGGATTTGACACTTACGGCTCGGTTTCTGGTTGACCAAATTTTTCAAAAAAAAGGTTAAAGTATCTTTTTAGATGAATAACTATTTTTTTTTTTTAATATTAATGAGTGCATGTATGCTCATTAACACTTTCCAACCTAGTTGAAAAGTGTTTATATGACTTCGGTTTGTCTGGCCGTCTGTCCTTGTTCTAACTCCCGTAAATATGCTCGGATTGCCCTGCAATTTTTATATGTTATAATCGTTATCTATAGCATGTTCCCTATTTCAACGGAAGTGTGTAGCACTTATAGTTTTTTTACAGGGACACTCAAAAGAATTCCGTTACATTGCGGTCTATGGGGAAAAATCATTTGCGGTTTATTTAAATAATGTTTCACTATTTTAAACGCATTGAAATTTATATATATCACTAAGGTGCATTAGAAGAAGCTTAATATGGAATAGGGTGTGCAGAGCACTTATACTTACTTTACAGGGACAGTCAAAAGAATTCCGTTACATGACGTCTGGAGAAAAATCGTCTGCGGTTTATTTAAATAATGTTTCCCTATTTTAAACGCATTGAAATTTATATAAGCTTCATTACAAGAGACTTACTACAGAATATTGTGTGTATAGCAGTCATCGTTCATTTACAGGGACACTCAAAAGAATTCTCTACTGTATGTTAACAATAATTCCTGGAAGTGCATTTTAAGTTACTGAACGCGATTTTAATTTTAAATCGCTTTTTGTATATTACGGGGTGTGTATAAATTCTGTAGATCCTATACAGGGAAGCACAAAAGTTCGGGAACACATTTCCGTATTATTTAACTCCAGACGAAGAATTTTAAACTGTGCTACGTGTTTCCTCACTGAACTAAAATTTAGCATCCTATGTAGTATATATACAAATCTATAGATCCTATACCGGGCTGAATAAAAGTATTCGGATTACTTAGATGTTATATTTTAGCTTATTAAAGAGTATGATTCGTAAAATTATTTTGGAAGCGTTGGAAAGTGTTACATAATCTATGCTTGACGCATGATTTTTCGTTCTTGTTTTTATACTTAAAAACTAAAATTTAAACTAGAAATATAATTGTAGACAATTTTCTATCATTTCAGGTTCAGTTCGATGAATATGCTTTTGTGGGGTTCGGGTGGGGGTTCAATTATAATTATCGTGTATAACATGACCCGAGCAGGACTCTAATCTATCTATCTATCTATATCTATCTCTCTCTATATATACACACACACACACACACACACACACACACATATATATATATATATGTTACCAATTTGGCCTCCCTATCGGGGAGACCATGCCCCCCCGTCGGGCAAACCCTGGTGCCGCCCTTGATGTTTAGATATTTGTATAGGGAAGGAGAATTTTGATAATATAATACACTATTGAAACTGATATTTTTATTTATGTTAAGCAATTTCATTTTATATCATTTATAATGATTTTATTCAAATGATAAGGGAACATTTTGAAAAAGGTGTTCTTCTGTGCTATAAAAATAGAAAAACATTTCTCAAACTAATGTTAATATTTAAGAAAGCACACGAGGTGTTAAGTTTAACAAAACACAAGGAGGGGGCGGAGCTTCATAACTAATGTAATGTTGGTACTATTATGGCATGAGACAGCACCTCTAGAATGGTAGCATTGGCTTTTTTTCTAATAAAACAAGATATTGAAAGGCAGAATATAATTAGTTGTAGGCAAAAAAAATATAGCCATTTCAGCCATTGTCGCAAGCATTACTCTCTTTTGGATGATATTAAAAAATACTAATATAATTAAACTCAATTTAATAACATAAAAAGATATTAATTATGTATCAATTTAATAACATTTAAAAATATAAAAGTTTCAGTGGTAGTGTTTGCGAAAAACGAGAATTTTCAGGCACTGCCCCCCCCCCTCCCAAAAAAAAAAAAAAAAAAAAGAAAAAGAGAAAAAAAAAACTAATACTATGAAACTGATCCTTAAAAGTTTCATCTCTATGCTTTGAACGGCTTTGTGCTCCTCAGAAAAAGTTTCCTTTTAGCTGTCATTTGCAACATTTGATTGTTTAAAACTAAATAAAGTTCGCTTTCTTCCGAAAAGTCTTTTCATTGTCAGGCGTTTGTGGTAAAATAAGCGGGATTGTCGTACAATAACACAGACTTAACTTCCAATATTTCAGATTGAGAAAATGTTAGAATAACAAAGCTTAGAAATACTTATTCATTTTCATTAACAAAAATTAGACTTTATTTTTGGATGAAGAAAAATAATTATGAGAACAATTAAATAAATAACAACAAATTGACGTACATTAATATGGAAGTAATAAAATAACACCATTTCTTAAACCGAGGAGAACTTATTGCCTGAGAGGCGCTCACCCGTTATTATAATCGTGAAGTGCGATACAGTACATCTCAAGAGTAGTATAAACATATTGTATAAAGAAATAGTTACTTAATTTTGCTGATGCGAGTTGAATATTTTTACAGTGTTAATTTGCATGCGTCTAATCTAGTATGAAAATTAGCACTGGTGGACATGTACAATTTTAGCCGAACAGAACTGAGTTAATACACAATTACAACTTTATTAAGGATCGCAATCACAACAACACTATAAATACAACAATTACGTAAAACTGTGTCTTTCCGTTAATGTGATAATAATAAAAACATTTTTATTCCCTTAATGCTTCATTATATTTACATCATGGAAAACAAAGAAAATGTTTAAGAATCGTTAAAAGTCTGTGGCTTTTCTTTGCTGCCAGTTATTGATATGAAAAAAATAAGTATTGATAGTTTAACTAAAAATTGTTCTATAAAAATAAACAAAATGATATTTCAGGGTTATTGTTATTTATGTTCTAAAACCGCCGGAAGAAAGAAATAGAAAGAGGGGCATGATCGTGCAATAGATGTTCTTATTCCTGTCATTTGTAACCCAGACAGAAGTTTTTTTTTTTTTTTTTTTAAGAGAGAATATGAACGTGAAATAAATTAAAAGAATTTCTGTTTTAGAACTCCTCGTGCAAGACATTTTCTAAATATATCAACATAAAAGCATTTCAGAAACTTTAACAATAAACATTTTTTAAATATGCAAATATTAGTTTCTACTGGAATTTTTCCGAATGGGTAATTGAAACTGGTCATGGTTTTTATTCGTTCCGCCTTTGAAGATAGATTCAAAACATATGAAAGCAAAAATAAAAACAGAATTAAAAAATGTTAAAGAATGGATGGGGGCGAAGAAACGCATTAACAAAAAATTCTTAGTTCTTCTTTCTTTGAGAGTTTTATTATTTTAAGTTACTTAGAAAGAACAAAGTTTACTTCTTCAAAAAAAAAAAAAAAAAAAAAAAAAGTAAAAATAATAATAATTAAAATTTATCAAATCATAGTAAATTAAGTTAAATTAATTAAATTTCAAAATACTGCTTTTCCCGATTGCTGACAACGTCTATATCTGTATGTATAAAAAAAATTAATAAAAACTTCAAATATAATTATAATTATGACGTAATCGCCTTTTTCGTTACTGTAAGAAAGTGTAAGAAATAAAATAATCGGTATAATTTTTAGTACCGTTGAGCATATACCTGCTATACTCAATCACTGCAATTAAAAACTTTTTTTTTTCTCTTTTCATATTCATAATTTTCATTCATATTTCATTAAAAATCACAAATTTTTAAGGGAAAAAAGTTGGTAAACTGAAAAATTGTTCAGAACTGTTTTAAAATTTGGAGTTTCGGTATTCTTTTTCCTTTTCTTTTCTTTTCTCCTTCCCTTCTTTTCTTTTTCTTTCTTTTTTCTTTTCTTTTCTTTCTTTCTTTCTTTCTTTTTTTAAATATTCAGACAGTTTTGCTGTTTTTCTGGAAATAAGTTGGAATTGAGCAGTTTCGTCCAATAAATTTTGAATTTGAGCGCGAATGATACTCTTTTATAAAAAGGTGATTTTAAGTATGAATGAAACTAGTTGCCTTTTATTCACTTTTCATGGTTCATCTTAAAGAAATTTTCATCCTAAGCTAATTGAAAAAACAACAACAAAATAAGAACACGTTAAAATTTACTAAATTAAAATCTGTCTAAAATTCACATTTTTATATGTTGATCCGGGAAAAACAAAACTTGCATTTGCGTTGATAACCAAAGTATCGGATAATATAATCTGAAGGACCTGGCTGTAATATTGACTTTTAAATCAACATCTTAATCAAATGAAATATCTATATATATATTGATGTCTTGCATATTATATATTTGTTTATATATATACCTGCAGGGCCGGCGTCAAACGTGAGGCAGATGAGGCAGCCACCCCAGGGCGCAAACCTTGAAGGGCGGCATTTGACTCGCATATATTGACAAATAATCCATTATAATACATGTCGAAACTTAAGAAAAGAGGAAGAGTTTTTTTTTCTTTTAGAATAAAAATACGGAGTACATTGCATATAATTACAGTCAAAGAAGTTTTATTCAGAAGTTATTTTATTTAGTTATTATCAGAAGTTATTTATTGGTGTTAAGTATAATTACAATTTAATTATCTAATTGACAATAAAAATTACAAAACAACTGATAATAAAGATCTACTGATCTTTATGTCAAGTAAATAATCTTTATTATTAATTCCTTATCATACAAACAAAATTCTAAAAAAAATTTAAAAACCATCAGACAGGACAAAACTTAAAAACCACTCCGCGAAATCGTTCACAGGCTGCTTTTGCTTTCAGCAAAATTGCTCTTAAACTACGAAAATGTAAGCAAAACTCCCATGGTCATGGAAGTATTATTTCCATGCTCAGATAGATTTTGGGAGGATTCGGGAAATTATGTCTCGGAAGATGCTATATGCAACTTTGGATGCTAGTTGTGGGGACGTGAAAAGTTTTTGGTTTTCGTCTGTCTATCTGTTCCGCGATAACTGCCGTAAAAATCTTCCTATCAAATCGTTTTTGGTTACATTGGGTTCATTCGTTCGGAAAATAGAGAGCATTTCTTTTTAGGTCCTAATGACAATAATGACCTTTCCTATTGGAATGCAGACGATTTTCAAATTTCATTTTTAACTGAAATGAAAATTGCCTATTTGAATAATAGATTTAAACGTAAAATTACGGATACTAAATTTTTAATATGGATGTCTTAAATATATGCAATAGCTTTGAAAATTTGCGTATACATCTATTAGAATTTAGAAATTAATTGTTTAAACTATTTGAAAATTTTTTGCAACTGTTCGGGAAATAGAAAACATTTTATTTTTCTATTTTTTACAAATTTTAAAATGCAGTTCTTTTCCTTTCTTCTTTATTTTATGAGTTGCTTAGCAACCCCATTTCAAAGCATATCAAAATAAGAAATGCATATTTTTATCTAAAAAATTACAAGAATAAGAAATTCATAAGAATTTCAGAATATCATTGCATAAATCGTGTTTCATGGAACGCTTCTAATGTCTGAAACCTCCGAAGTATTTTATAGGCCTATAAATATGTATGCAATATAAAAAAAATAAATTGCGGATTGTAAGAGGCTAAATAATATGAAAAGTGAGATTAAAAAACAATGACTTTCAGAGCAGAGCTGACGTTGAGGCTCCTGATCTGCAGATTTACTAATCTATAATGCTATAGATTGCCTTATAATTTTAACCTAGACTATCATAACGTTTATCGAACCTACCGCAAGGAGATTCGATGTTTTAATTTACATATTTGAATAATAGATATCATAATTATAACACAGCAGTTTTTACAGAAAATCTGTATTTTACATTTTTTTCTGCATGCAGCTGATGTCTTTTGAAAGTAACCGAAAAAGAAATTTTTAACCTAAACTTGCATGTCTGCTAACAAGAATGCTAGTACTTAATTTTTTTTTTTTTTAAAGCATATTTTAAAAGATACAAAACAATGATTTGTATTTCTTATTGTTAAATGTTTACTTTGAATTATTTAAACGAATAATAATAATATATATATATATACTTCTGCAACATTATAAAAATGCAGAGTATTAGTTATAAGATATTAACAAAAGTTAATTTTAAAAATTTACTATAAATGTTTACTGTGTTACAAAATTTTAATACTCATCATTTTGATATTTTCTTCCTGTCCTGAGAATATGGATTGCTTCCTATTTATAGTGTTTATTTTGAAACACTTCCCACTTTTTTATTTAAAACAACATATATACATTTTTTTATAACTGTAAAACGTTTTTTTAGAAATGAGCGAAATGATGTGATTCTCTGCTTTTTTATAACTTATTTCATTTCATTTTATATGTATTTACATATTTTTAAATTTTTGCATTGTTTTGCTAACAAAAAACCGAAACAAGTAGGTGTGGCTCAGATAAGAAAAACCCTGCAACCGGTCAAGTCGCATCCTTGTTGGTCAACTTCTCATGGGGCAGATTTGGCTCTTTTCATTTCATGTCAATGACCTGCCATTCATTGGGTTAGTCATAAACCCACTTAACTTAACTGGCAGTTAAGGTTCCAAAACTTTGGAACCTTTTAAAGCAGCAACCTTGCCGAGATTTTCTTATCGGTGATACACAATAAAATAGATTAGAAATGTTAGGAACGCCCATTAGTGACAGGTAGGAGGAGATATAGACTTGAAAAGTAGAACTTTCATCTTTCGGTTTTATATACTGATGTGCGTTTTATATATTTATCTAAAAACGAAAAAATCACTTAAGATGCACATTTAAGAAGAATTTCTTCTGTATGACCTTTTTCAACGCGTAGCTCCTAAATGTGAACTGAAAATGTAACTATTAAAATTATACTTAAAAAATACACAATTATTATTTTCTAAATATTGTCTTCATTTACTCGCAATAATAATAAATTTCGCTCGCGAATTATGAATCAGTAGTGTTTTTCTGCTATGAAACGAATGATGATTACAGAATGTAGATAACTTACAAGTGCGAAGATTCATTATTATGTGATGATCTTAAATTTAATTTAGATTTAGAAAAACAGGATTAAGTTAGTAAGATAACTCAGGCGATCCTAGTTCAAAGTATAATCTATGTTTAAAAATAAATCTTAATAGAGTGGATTTCTTAGAAGCACGACGGAGGAAGTTAGGTATCTAATTTAATTTCAGAAGCTAGAAGTAATTAAAAATATTTTAAAAAGCGTAGGGAACTTAGTAAACGCGTCACTGAGCGGTAGAGGACGGAAAATGTGCTTCTTCTTTTTTCTGATACAACGAGGAGAACTTGATGACCAACAGGCGCTCACTCGTTATTAAATTTTCCTTCTGAAAGAAACCGACGATAACAGACTCATGCACATTTGGTATAAAACAATAGCTATTTAATTTTACGGGTGTGAAATGAATATTTTTACAATAGTAATTATCATGTTTGCTCGAGGGTAGATAAAAGATCGACCCCTTTCCGTCAGAAAAAACGTCGCCAAACTATGAGCTAAACTACAACTCCCAATAAACAAATAGAAGAATCTTGCCGCTGTAATATCTAACAAATAATACAAGACATTTAGAAAAGCCTCACTCACTCATCAGTCACTTTAAAGCAGCGGCTCCCAAAATCACATCACAAAAATGATTTAACTGAAAATACATGAAGAAAGTGGATAGTTTTGTATTTCAAAGTGAGTCTCCAATAGGTTAAACTCAAAATGAGGTAAGCCCACTAGACTTAATAATCCATTGATAATTCTATGTCACTAGCTCCGCCCATGGGTGATCCTATTGCAGGAATCGATATAAATTTTCCCAATTTTTGCTAAAACTATCATCGATCATTTTACAATGTTTTTTTCCCACGTCTTATTGATTCCCGTTTTTAATAATTACAAAACACCCAAATTACGCCAGAGCTTCTGGTTTGAATGCTTTATTTTAAAACGTGTTGAAAAGCAGGTCCTTATTTTCATTTTTGAATAGGCGGAGTTACATCACTCATTGGAAAGCTTCTTTCCTTTTAACCCCTTGGGGACGAGCGACACGCATACGTGACGCATAAGACGCTCAGAATCCTCGATTATTCCCACCAGTTAATATTTATTGTAAGCTTTGCCTTATTTAATCAAATCATATCATTTCTGCGATTCAAATAGTCGAAAATTTCTGTATTGAATTACCGGTGGTAAAAGGTTAAAAATTCTGTAAAGGACGCTCGTCGCGAAGGGGTTAATGCGTATTTAATTTGAAGTGCTATTATTATTATAAGTGCTATACTTATTATTTGAATAATTTGGTTTCTATTTAAAATGGATAACGGGTTGAAATGTGGAGATTGAAATTCAACCTGATGATTGCAAGAGAACATGAGTGCAGCTGTTAATAGGCATGTTCTCATAACTGATAAATACGGAAAAATAATCCACTTTAATAGTAAAAAGTCCTTCCGGCCTGTACCGGGAAGAAAAGGTAGCTTTCATATATCTACGTTTTAAAATTTTAGCTAATGTTACACGAAAACAGCAAGCTAAAATGCAAAGAAACGTTTACAAAAGATTCGTTAATACTGAATTTGAATAAGAAATTCGTCAAATTATTGAGCAATAGCCATATTGGCTTCATTTATGAAGACTTATTTTGATCGCCAAATTTCGCGATATTTCGCCAAATGTCGCCAATTTTGCCAATTTTGTCGCCAATGTCGCCAATTTTGGCGCTAACGGATATGAATATATAGTTTTATGCGTACGATTTGGAAAATTATTACAACAATGAAAGAAAATAATTTGCGAGTAATCGCGTTAATGTGCTGTTTTGTTTCAAAATGTCAGCCCCCCTAGAATTTCAAACTGCTCTATCTCAGCCATTTTTTAAGATAGAGGTAAACCGAAAAAAGCTCTGGAATCCTTGTATCAAGGCCTAACACGTAATTAAAAAATAAATTTGAATTTTTAATTTTTTTGTATATTTATTTTAGATTTTAAGTTAATTTAAATCTTTAAATGGCCGCCATCTTGAAACAAGATGGCGGACCAAGCTGGCCAACGAACTCGGTCGAGACATTAGTGACCTTAATACACACAATTAGTTTCATCAAAATCGATTCATAAATACTGGCGTTATCATATGACATAGGTCAGATATATATATATATATATATATATATATATATATATATATATATATATATATATATATATGGATATATCTATATATATTAGGGGTGCACAACCTGTGGCCCGCAATCGGATTATTGGTGGCCGGCGGATCAATTTCGCCGATCAGACGCGAAAAAAGCACGAATTTCGCCGATCAGGTGCGTAGAAATCATGAATTTTGCCAAATTTCGCCCATCGGGTGCGTAAAAATCACAAATTTTGCCGATCGGGTGGGTATAAATCGTCAATTTCGCCAATGGCCTACATAAAAATTGTGAATTTTGCCGATCGCCTGCGTAAAAATCGTGAATTTTGCCAATAGGCTGCGTATATATTGGGAATTTTGCCGATCAGGTGCGCATAAATCGTAAATTTAATCAATAGTATGCGTAAAAATCGCGAATTTTGCCAATCGGGCCCATCAAAAACTTGAATTTTGCCGATCGGATGCATATGAATCGCAAATTTTGCTGATCGGGTGCGTGTAAATTGTAAATTTCGCCAAAAGTCTACGTAAAAATTGCAAATTTTGCGGATGAGGCGCGTAAAAATTGCGAATTCCGCCGATCGGGTGCGTAAAAATCATGAATTTCGCGATAGCGTGCGTATAAATCGTGAATTTTGCCGATCAGGTGCGTATAAATCGTAAATTTCGTCGATCATATGGGTAAAAATCGCGAATTTTGCCGATCGGGCCCGTAAAAATTGAGAATTTTGCCGATCGGGCCCGTAAAAATCGCGAATTTTGCCGATCGGGTGCATATAAATCGCGAATTTTGCCGATCGGGTGTGTGTAAATTGTAAATTTCGTCGATCGTATGCGTGAAAATCGCAAATTTTGCCGATCGGGCACGTAAAAATCGTGAATTTTGCCGATCGGTTGCATATAAATCGTGAATTTTGCCGATCGGGTGCATGTAAATTGTAAATTTCGCCGATCGGCTACATAAAAATTACAAATTTTGCCGATCGGACGCGTAAAAATCACAAATTTTGCCGATTAGGCGCTTAAAAATCTCGTATTCCGCCGATCGGTTGCGTAAAAATCATGAATTTCGCCGATAGGGTGCGTATAAATCGCGAATTTTGCCAATCAGGTGCGTATAAATCGTAAATTTCGTCCATCATATGCGTAAAAATCGCGAATTTTGCCAATCGGGCCTGTAAAAATCGCGAATTTTGCCGATTGGGACCGTAAAAATCGCAAATTTTTCCGATCGGATGCGTAAATATCGCAGATTTTGCCAATCAGGCACATAAAAATCACGAATTCCGCCGATCGGGTGCGTAAAAATCATGAATTTCGCCGATCGGGCACATAAAAATCGTGAAATTTTCCGATTAAGCGCGTAAAAATTACGAATTCCGCCGATCGGGCATGTAAGAATCACAAATTTCGTCGATCGGTACGTATAAATCGCAAATGTTGCCAATCGGGAGCGTAGAAATCGGAAATTTCGCAATCGGGTGCGAAAAGTTGCAAATTTCGCCGATCGGATGCGAAAAAAATTGCAAATTTCGCCGATTGTGCGCGTAAAAATCGCAAATCTTGCCGATCGAGTGCGTATAAATCGCAAATTTCGCCGAACGTGTGCGTAATAATCGTGAATTTCGTCAATCACTAAGCAAAAACTATGAATATTGGTAGTCGCGCATGGAGTTTTTTTCCATCCTTTCCAACTGAGTTGGGTTAAGCTGACTAAGGAGGTGGTTGAGTATAGAGAGCTAACCCTCCTTTTAAAATTAGCATTTTTATGAACTTTTAGGCCGCCCCCCCCCCTCTCCTTGCCCGAAACAAAATTTTGTCCACCCTATGGATGTTGGCTCTCGACAATCCAGTCAGTTTTGTGACTGCCCCTCCTCTTATAAAGGTTGTGCACCCCTTTGATATCCACATTTTGTGACTGAATATGTTAAGAAGTACAATTTAGAATAATATATGTTTCTCCTCCTCTCCACCTTCATTCATAAAAGCAGAATTTTTTTTCGACACTGACAATCTTTAAAGTTCAATTTATTCCTTCAAATAAAGTCAAGGAGTATTTTCACTCTTTGAAATTAATCTTAGCTATATCTCTTGTATAAATACAAACGTAAACTGTTGATATATCATTGCCAACAGAACTGAATACGTTGACAGGAAGGAAGGAACCTAGGGGGCTAAATCTACCCTTCTAAAATTTGTTTTTTTAATCTGATCCCCCCGGTTACACCTCCTCGAAACAAAAATTTTCTGATGGTGGCCCTCGACAAAACAGTCATTTTTGTAAGTGGCCCTTCGCTTAAAAAGGTTGTGCACCCCTAATATATATAAATCAACATTTGGACGGAGGGTGGTTTTGGGGTCTGGGGGTCATGATCGGTGAAAATATATCGAAATTTTCCGGAACTGCTTTCCTCCGAACGGCTGCAATAGGTAGCTTTATACTTTTTTGTATTGAAAGCTACACTGCAAAAAATAATTGTTGATTTTGCAGTATAAAACTGGAACCCAGCTGCCAGTATTATACCGTAAAATTAACAGTATTAAACAGTAAAAAAAGCAGTAATACGTTGCCGTGCAAGCAGTAATACGCTACCGCGCATGCGCGGTAGCGTATTACTGCTTGCACGGCAGCGTATTACTGCTTTTTTTACTGTTTAATACTGTTAATTTTACGGTATAATACTGGCAGCTGGGTTCCAGTTTTATACTGCAAAATCAACAATTATTTTTTGCAGTGTACCTAAAAGCTATGCGTTGCTGACGACTGGGATTTTTCGCTCATCGTTGCCACAGATTAATCTCGGAAAATAAAACATTTGAAGTGACGGAAAAAATGAATAGCTCCAAAAGTATTTGTCACAAAATGGTTAGACAAACTGCGTTAGAAAGGTAAAAAATTGTATTTTTCTTGATATAAATTTCAAATCTAATGATGAAGCCGTTTTTCAAATATTGAATTTCAAAAATGACCAAACTTCACAATTCACAACCCTAGCGAAATCTTCACGCGTAAAAAGATAATGATAACAACAATGTGTCCTGACGTGTATTGCTGGCTGTAGCACGAGTCACAAATAATAGTAGCCTTATTGTTCTGTTAAAATATAAAAGTGAATTATGATGTCGCGAGTGCATGATTTTTATTTAATTCTCGACAAATACTAAATGCGCCATTTCTTTTTAGTATATATATATTAAATGTAAAAAATCTGTTAGAATTTTAAATAAAATTAATAGTTTTCAGCGATGTTCTGTAACCCGGGAAGCCCGGGTTTGATTCTCTAGTACTTTATAATACTTTAAATAAAACTGAAAACATCAGTGCTCCCTTAATGAATAGAAAATATAATAATCCTCTTTAAATAAAAAGGTACGTGTTGCTGACGACTCGGATTTTCGCTAATCGTTGCCACAGAATTATCTCGGAAAATGAAACATTTGAAATTACTGAAAAAATTAATTGCTCGAAAAGTATTTGTCAGAAAATTGTTGTACAAACTGCGTTAGAAAGGTAAAAAATTGTATTTTTCTTGATATAAATTCCAAATCTAAGGATTATGCCGTTTTTCAAATATTGAATTTCAAAAATTACCAAATTTCACAATGGAGTTTATTGAGTGAAAACTTCACGCGTAAAAAAATAATAATATAACAGCAATGTATGAGCACGAGTCACAAATTATAGTAACCGTATTATTCTGTTAAAATATAAAAGTGAATTATGATGTCACGAGTGCATGGTTTTTATTTAATTCTCGATAAATACTAGATGCACCATTTCTATTTAGTTGTGAATAATATAGGTTAATTCCCGTTATTAAAAAATGTAGCTATAAAACATATAAATCAATGGAAAACGGTAGGTAATAAATTGTAAACGTAATAATAAACCGTATTAAAAAATATAAGTTAGTGAAATAAGTATCCGTTTTTTATGTTATTTTAGAATATTCCAGGTAAAGGTACAGGTTAAATTCACCGATATATTTCGTTTGATTCAAGGTTCTTTTGGAGAAACCGACCAGCGCAGCGGGCGTAGTCTGCTAGTAATGAATAATTCTTGAAATATGGATTTCGCATTCACAGGAAATGAAGATTTTAATAATGTGTAGGGGAGGAGAGGAGTGGGTGGGTGGTTTACTCCGAAATGAAAAGCCCAAGCAAGGGGTATGTGAAAGGAAAAAGGTTGGGAAGCGCTGCTTTAAACACTAAAATTTACAATCTATTAATGAAAACAGAAGAAAAAAATGGATATTTATTTATTCATTTACGCTATTTTTCTTAGTTATATCCCTTTCGGCTGGGGGATAGATGTCAGTTGAAACTGATCTATTGTATAGAACTATGCATTCCATTTTTTCAATGCTTTTTCTTTTTTAATACCATGATGTCGTCATTGAAGGGTGCATTTGCTATTTTAATGAACAAAATATCCAATAAATCACAGTAAAATATCATTAAAAATATAAATAAACGTCGAAGTAAAAATTGCTTGATGTACATACGGTAACCTATCTGACGTCAAGTGAATGGGATGCCGCGATCATGCATTTTTCGCGTTCAATCCTATAGTTTGCCGATAGTGTTTTCTTTAGGGAAAGTGGTCGACGGGATAATGGAGAAGTACCCAAAATCTTTCGGTCAAAGGCTTCCCGTTCATGGGATGAACTGACGCCTTATTAAAATGAACAGTCAAAACACTTTTACCCTCTTAATGTTTCATTATTTTAAATGATGTGGAAATAAAGAACAATTTAAAAATTCAGGAAAGGGACTTGTCTGAATAGTGTTTGATAATAAAAATATATAAAATGGTGTTTGAGGGTCATTCATGATGAACAGTCTAAATTTACCGCTGTATTTTTCTTTTTTTTTTTCGAATATCTGAACCGGCCCGATAGCTGGCGAAGTCCGATATATAATAATATCTGTCCTGTGGACTCGATGCGATATTAGAAAAGAAATCAATTTCAAAATGAAACATGTTGTATAGTGAGCTTCAAATATTTCCATAATCGGGTTTTTATCATGATTCAATAGGTTCCTCAAACTCATAGGACGTTATATTATAATCACTTACTGACGTTGTTATAATCACTTGCTTTCTCTATGACTCCTATTGATACTCTCTTTGTAGGATTCTCAAACATTTGAAAAAGTCCGTTAATCTTCCAACAGGACGTCAGGTTAATTTTCTTTTTAATTCTCTAATGACGTCCTATTAAGCTGCTTTCTGTATTGACACATACTCATACGTCTTGTATTATTGAGAAATGTTTGAAAATTTCCGTTTTAGGACCCATAAGACGTCCTATTCATATTTTTCTCAATGGGTGAAACTTTTTATTTCATTTTCATTTTTCACGAGGAAATCTTTCAATAGAAAATTAATTATAATAGAAAGAATTTCATTGTGGATTTTTAATGGTTGGCTTGGCAACTGCTATAACAAAAAATGTTTAAATTTAATAGGAAAAGGTTGTTAGATTTTGGTTTTTTATCTCTCTATATTAAAATAGTACGATTTTTTTTTTCAGCTTCATAGTAGGTATTCAGCTGTAAGTACACAAAATTTCATGTCTGTAAGTTATACAGTTTCTGAGAACCGGCTCTGTGACGGACAGACAACGAAGCGGAACTAATAGGGTCTCGTAACATGAACGAAACCCTAAAAAGGGTAATCGCGTTTGTTTATACTAGAATTTATAAGTTCAGTGAGTTTTTCTCTTTCTTTTATTCTACTACCAAGATTGCCATTTTAACAAAAATATTTTTCTGTGTATAAATTCATGTATAACTTTTAAAAGTTCAAACAAAGGCTGCATTTTCTTTCACACACAAAATAATAATAATTATTATTATTATTATACTACTGTGATTATGCAGTAGGTATACAGTGTAAATGTAAATCTTTTTTAAAGTGATTTATCTAGAAAATAATTTGCACGATTAATTTTATAGTATTCCGACGTTACTCTTAAAATAAGCTTGGGTTATATTTTTAATAAGCTCTGTATTTCATATATTTTTCTGCATTCTTTTAAAATATGGATTAATTTTTTCAGTGACAGTTCCTGCTCACTGCTATTAACAACACCAGCAACTCCCAGTACATTAATTAAATGAGTATTGCCTGCGCTGTATGATTTGTTATGCACATCCTATCATTGACAATACTCCCTCAATTACACTTAATTCTGTATGGATATGGTTGTGGAAATGCAAAAGATGGAATTTTCTGCAAAGTTTGGAATGGGAGTTATGGAATCAACATTCTACTTCAGCATTAATTCAAGGTATAATTTTGTTTCATGATATTGTTGATTAAATAATATTAGTTTTTGTGTAGTTTTGTAAATATCCGTGCAGTTATTTTTTTAGAGTATAGATACTTCATTTTTCAATAAAATGCTGTCTCTTTATAAAATTTCAATTTATATTAACATCCTTTCTATAATAAAAATGAATAGTATAAAAAAACATCCAAAAATGAACAAAAAATGAAATGTTGCTGTCTATATTTTTTACGGAAAACAAGATATTGAACGCATTAGTCATGTTTACATATAAATGAAAGCAAACATTTAAGAAGCAAAGAAATTTTATTTAAACTATTAATTCATAAAATATTTGAACGTGAATTACTTATAAATTACTGAAAAAAAAAAAATTGTTTACGTTTTTACGATGCAGTAACGCTAACGGAGACATGAAAAATTCCACCGTTTCACTTATCCTACAGGAGTGCAACCCTATTACCAGTTATTCGCGCCAAGACTTTTTCGCCAAATGCTTGAAACAAGGGAACTTTCCAAATGAGCACCTAAACGTGCTCTTGCAGCAACGACCCTATCCTCGGAGTGGAACTAGCAATGTGCAAACGTTTTTTACTTTCCTGATGACCTACGTAATTGTAAAGAAATGAAATGTACCGAGCCTATTTATTACAATTTAAATAGAATCAGCTTTTTTTTTAAAAAAAACTTTCTGTCCTAAAATTCGCATTAACCCTCTGAAACTAGTACTTCTATGTTTTTCGGGTTACATTTAAGTCCTTTTACAATATCATGTTAAATACGTGAACCCACATAATATTTTACGGTACATTGTTATAACCCTAACAATGACAGATAGAATCTATATAATAAAACCGTAAGTCATGTGACTGTCATCAACAGTTCCGGGATGTCCGTTTCACTTTTTCATATGCCAGGCGGCCATTTTTATTCAAAATTATTTTTGCAAATAAAACTGCATAAAAGTTACATTTTTAGAAAGATCGTTCAAAATAAATTAATATTTGAGAGATGACTTACGTTCAATTATGTATACATTCTGCAATAACTTCAGTTTAAATTAGGTTCGCAGTTAAAATTCTCTATCTATGAAAGTAAACAAAGAAAAAAGATTCATTCGTTGTGAATGTTTAAAATATTAAACCATGAATTTTTGGATCGCTGCCTGGCGTAAAAAAAATAATCCGCACCAGTGAGACAGTCAAAGTTTACCTTAATTCTGTTCCATACAACTCAACTTCCGGATCTTTTTTGACGTAATTTGAACTCATGTAATAATATTTAATGGATCAAATTTCGAAAAGAATTGTCAGCTTTTATTTTTTGCGCGTGCAAATTAGAAACGATACTTTAATTTGAAATAAAATGTTTTGATTTATGATAATTATTATTTTTCTATTTTCTATTTTAAATGAAAAATGTGAACGTCATGTATTTTAAATTGAAACAGTTGTCACGGACGCACCAGGGTTGGCGCGATTTTTGTCTTGCGCCAAATATGTTTAAGAATCTCCGCATTAGCGAACATATTGCAAGTGATAAGCAAACGGACATGAAGCATAAATTCTCAAGTGGGTTAAGCGGTTTTTGTCAAGAAAGATGAAATACATAACAACAAAAAATATGCGAAATGCTACCGCGATCGCAAAAGCTCTTGATTTGTCTATTAGATTTTTCCAGTTATGCGAGGGATTAAGGAAAAAAATAAATTATGAATAAAAATAATTTGTTACAATGCTTAACATACATTTAAGGGCGACCAAACTGGTCGCCAGTGGCGGCTACTTTTCTAATTATATTAATAAATAGCTGCATTGTTTGATAAAATAAACATTGCATGCTAGAAATTAAATTTGATTTTTCGCAAAAATGAAAGCAACAATGTCGATATGTTACATACTTACAACAATGTAAAGGGAAATAAAAATCAGTGTAACGATTGATCCATCTAAAAAGTTTGGGTAATCTTTGCATGTCTAAAGAGAGTATATCTTAAAAAGAATTGTTCTAACATGAATCGCTCTACATTGGGAGAGGTAAATAAAATGGAAAACTATTTCACGATTTTATCTTTAGTTATTTTTAAGCATACATTTCCACGGAGTTCATGCATTAGATTATGAGTAATGAGTCTGCTTATAACATTATCATAGCTGCCAACCGCCCGATTTTTTGAATACCAGTAAAATCTTACAAAAATTTTCGCTTTATTAAATTGCAGAAATTGTAAGATTAAATAAAACAAATATTTTTACATAAAAATACTGGTGTGAAAAAAATCGGGAGATTGGCATTATAGAAAAACACGATTCATTTTCTTGTAAGTTATCTTAATAGAAAAATTAAAACAAACTCTTTACATATATATATATAATTTAACAAATTACAATAATCATCGGGGAAATGTTCCAAAAGCTTTAACAACAACAACAAAAAAAAAAAAAAACGTATTTTCGTGTTATAGCGGCCCCTACAATTATGATGATGCCAAGGTTGCAGTTAGGATCATCGCAAAGCTTATATAGGCATCGTATATACGCATACATATCTTCCAAACACTCCTACATGTGACATATACGTCATTATACACATATTATTTATGTCTTATAGGTCGTATATACATCCTATACACATATCATATATGACTATAACTTGTCTACATACATCAAGAAATGTTATATATATATATATATATCATACACAGTCGAACCTCGTTAACACGAAATTGAAGGGACTGCGAATTTATTTCGTGTTAACCGTCATAACAGTGGCGCTATCTTTGTCAGATATAAAAACTAAATAAATTAATCTACTAATATATCCTTCTTCATAAAATCATAAATTAATAAGAAATAGAAAATGTGATTAAGAAATTAAACAAATTCATCATCATTTTAGGCAATAATAAGTTAATTTACTTACTAATCATTTTTTTAAAAGTCCGTTATTGATTTTTGCTTCCATTTTTGTAAAGTACATCTTTTAGGAACGTATGAACCTCATCTACTTTGTCTAAAGTTCGGTCTCGTTCCATAAGGAAACGTTGAGGTTTCAATACTGCGGGTAGATACATTTATTAATGACACTAAACTTTTCCATTCTGTGTCAATTTCTTCATCCTCGACTGACACATCGATGTTGGCATCTTTCTTCAGCCAATGCATCCGTCTGTCGTCACATCCGCAGTCAGCACATCTTCATCTATACAAATGCACTCGGAAAAAGAATGTCCAAGAAAGAATTTCCCGTTTTTTGGTCACATATCTTTTTGCAAACAATTCTCTACAGATGCTCATATCGTTTTGCAGATGCTCTTTCAATCTTGTCAGTCATCCGTTAGGACCTGTGAAATCGCTCTCATCGAGGAATCCCGGAAAAAAAATATAGTCCCCAACCGGTCAAAATCCCCACGGTCAAAAACTTCTGATTTTCTTCTTATAACTTCTGATTTTCACACGAGGAGGGGGGACTGAAGAATTATATTATAAAAACCATATTAGCGAAGCCTGAATTAAGCTTGGAATTTTTCTTTAATGTTTGGAGATCCTTTCTATAAAAGAATTAAGCTTGAAAATATTTTAAATGTTTGGAGACCCTTTCTGTAAAAGAAAATCAGTCAAAATAGATCTTTTATTCAGCAGAGAGGGGGGTTTTGTCCGCAGCCCCTCATCGCAAAACTACACAAGTTAAAACAATGTTCTGGCACGGAACACGTGAACACACTCAGAAAACACGTGATTTTAGCAAGGCTCATTTTTCTATATATTCACCGTCTTTATTGTGTAGTACGAATGCGGCCGGTCTGGCTGGTGAAAGTGGTTGCGTTTACCTGTGGGGGGAGAGGCAATGCAGGTAAAAAAGTGACGTCATTTTAGCATGAATTTTGTTTATAAAACTTGAATCTGCTAACTATTTGTGATATTAAGTTATTAGTCTGGCACCGTTTTAACGTGCCAGACCCTCATTTATAGGCAAAATGAGGTGTCAAATTCACATCATTTTAGCATAGCTGAAATTTTAGTATGTTATACTTTGGCTATCAGATAAGCCATAATTAATTTGCCAGACCGAAATTCGGTTGCTAAATTACTGCCAGACGCCGATTTAAATCTGGTAGAGAAAGCGCCTATTATGAGAGTTTGCAGCTTTTGTAGTGCTTTGTCTACTTTCAATACACAATAAAGCCGTAATTGTTGCCAAAGCAACGATCCTTGCTTTAGATAAAAGTATCTCTCTCTCTCTCTCTCTCTCTATATATATATATATATATATATATATATATATATATATATATATATATATATATGAATAACCCGCCCGTCCCGACTTCGTGTGGGTTACTATCAATACACAGCCTAGCCGTGATTGTCGCCAAAGCAACGATTGTTGCTTTCTATAAAAGTACATATATTTATGATTTGAAAAATGCCCCGCAAAATATCTAATAAAAAATTAGCAATAGATGTCTTATTCGTTTAGTCTTTCATAACCGAGTTCATAGTCGATGTTAGCTCTAAAATCGCTTGCTCTAAAATCGCTTGTTCTAAAATCGCTTGTTCCAAAATCGCTGAAATATATGTTTAACTCCTTTTTTAGTAGAATTGGTATGCTGAATTTCACACTCCTATCTAAAACTGCTTTTCAGATATGGCGGGGAAATGACCTAAACTCTCAACCACCCCCATTTAACTCCCTTAGTGATTGAATTTCTAAAATCCATGAAATAAATGTTTAACTATTTTTTTTAGTAGATTTGTCATCCTGAATGTCCTACGTAAAACTGCTGCAGAAATATGGAGAAATGGCCTAAATCTTTCTAACCTCCCATTTAAACCCCGTAGGGCTGAATTTAAAAAAAATACTTTCTTAGTGGGTACATATCTTCCAAATTTCGTAGTCCTAGGAGCAGCGGTTGAGACTCGGCGTTGATTCTGAGTCATGAGGACATGCTCTTTTATAAGTACTAGGGAATCGAACCCGGGCTTCCCGGGTTACAGAACATAGGCGAAAACCAATTTTTTCTAATTCTAATAGATTTTTCATATTTAAGAACAACGTAATTCATTAACAATGTAAAGAATTTTTTAAGTAAAATATTAATAATATATTCAAATAAAATTTCGATATTTAATAAAGCGATACTTTTGTATTAATCGCATGCCAATAGTCCAAGATTTCGCTGTTACTGCAGGTTTTTTATTCTGAAAATTTCAACTGCTTAGGTGCGTAGTCCGAGAACATGTCTGCTAAATTTGCATTTTATTTAAATTATATTATTTTTATAGTTATATTTTGATGAAGTTTTAATTTCGTTCTGTAATATTATCCGGAAATAAATGCGGATCTATTTATATTGTTTTAAATGCAAACGGATTAATCTTTCGCAATCGGACTGCACATGATAGAGATAGATTTAAAATTAATTCAAGCTTGGAAAGCATTCCATAAATCATAAAATCAGTAAATTAGTCATCAAATATTAATATGAATTAATCATCAAATAGTTTTCAAAGAAATTGCAATTTTTTTTTTAGATTCTATGAAATTGTGCGATATTTAGAAGTTAAAAAAGATGCAGTGAAAGCAAAATTTATTAGTCAGTTCGTTGTTACCATAAAAATGACTTCAACAATAATCAGACATGTGTTGGTTTATAATATAGATTTTTATTATTAATAAACCCTATTATCGACAACATCATTTATGTGTAAGTCTCCCTTGACACGGACCCGATTACGTAAGATTAGAATTAAAATTTAATAAAAGAATTTTATTCTATATGTTTGAATCAAGGCAAAATTTGTCTAACGTTGCTAGCAAATACAACTACTATTCTAACAAATACCGAATCATTGTTTTTTATGTCTTTAACCATACGGTCTACACATTCAAACACTAATTTACTCATCAAGGGGGCTTCATGCTAGACTATGAACTTCGTTTCTCTTATTAATTCAGTAAGGTCCGATTGTTTACTAATGGCACACGTAGATGTTTTGTTCAAATCCAGCGATATCTTGAATTTTGAATGTGCTACTCTACTTTGATCTAATAACAAATCCCAGAATATGGAACAGCTAACGCAACCATATTATATGATCTCATCATTTAAAAAACTCATTAAGTAAAAATGTTGTGTCAGTCCTGGCGCGCCAATAAAATAAACCTTAAAATTTTGATTTAAAACAGCAAGCGAAACTTCACCCAGTGCCTGATTTACGGCAGGGCATTCGGGGCACGGACCCAGGGCCCCCGATTTTTAGGAGGCCCCAAATTCTACTAAAGATTTTTCAATTATTGGCCAAAACAGTTTTAACTATCAAAAAACAAAATTAAAATGGAAAAATCTGTTTATCGATAAAGTAACTTCATTTTTTGCTGATTGTCTTTTAACAATTTATATACAGTAATGTACAGAACTCCATTTTTGGGATCGCCATGTTATTTCATGTTTATTTATTTTACATGTAAGGCCTTCATGGGTAACATGGACAAAGTCGTGTGGTCCTGCTAGTTACTTGTGTAAATTTAGTAATTTTTTTTTCCATACAAAAGCTTGTATTTGAAAGAAAAAGTTGTTTGATTAATAGGATATGCTAATATTTTAAATAATTATAGCTTGGTACTGCGGTAAATTTATTAATGGTTGTTGCATACTTTATCATTCCAGATATATGGACTTGCATAGAGAAAGGTATTCAGCATCACACAGTTTATTGTAAAATTCAATTAAAAATTCATAATCTCTATAATAAAACCGTATGTCATGTGACTGTCATCAACAGTTCCGGAATGTCCGTTTCACTTTTTCATATGCCAGGCGGCCATTTTTATTAAAAATTATTTTTTCGAATAAAACTTCATAAATGTGACATTTTTAGAAAGATCGTTCAAAATAAATTAATATTTGAGAGATGACTTACGTTCAATTATGTATATATTCTCCAATAACTTCAGTTGAAATTAGCTTCGCAGTTCAAATTCTCTATCCATGAAAGTAAACAAAAAAAAAGATTCATTCGTCGTGAAGGTTTAAAATATTAAACCATTAAACCATGGATATAATCGTCCGTAAAGTTAGTTTTCCATGAAAGATTTTTTAGAGCGCTGCCTGGGGTCAAAAAAATAATTCGTACCAGTGACACAATCAAAGTTTACCATAATTATGTGCTATACAACTCAACTTCATTCTTTATCTTTTCTTGATGTAAGCTGAATGTAAACAAATACAACTCATGTAATGATATTTAATGAATCAAATTTCGAAACAAATTGTCAGTTAATTTGGTATTTATGTATTATACGTGAAAGGAAGAGAGACCACCGAAAATGATTGTTAATCACCAATCATATTTACCATTATTAATGACCAATCGCTTTCAAAACAGTAATTTAATATACATTTACAAAATACATAACATCATTAAGTACTTTTGTATTATTTGGGCGCAAATCTCGCCAATAGAATTTTTAAAATCGCCAATACCAGCATTTATTTTTCGCGTGTACAAATTAGAAACGATACTTTTATTTTGAAATCAAATGTTCTGATGGAACAGCTGTCGTAGACGCACCGGGGCACTATATTAACTATAGAGTTGCAATATAGAGAGAAAAAACGGGTTGCTGTAATTAGAATTATAGGCGGTAATGTTGGTGTGACATATTTACGTGATTATCAAAACTGGCTTCCAAAAGTTCACCAAACCATACTCGAAAATTACGTGTTATAATATGCACTCCGATTATGTCACATTATTCAAGACGTTTTAAATGAGAATAATGATAGATTTTCTTGATTCTCCCGTAATCAAGTCTACAGCCAAAGTTAGCGAGAAACAAACAAACAAACAAAAAAATGTTGGCAACAATATGGTTCAGTGTAAATGGTGGATATCATTAAAGACTTTCACAAAATAGACATTATTGCACCAAATCGTATTAACTAAAATACGCCATTTGGCAATGGATCCAATTACGGAAAACTACTTAATATGTTTAAGAATCTCCTCATTAGCAAGCATATTGCAACTGATAAGCAAACGGATATGAAGCATAAATGCTTAAGTTGGTTAAGCGGTTTTTGTCAAGAAAGATGAAATACATAACAAAAAATATGCGAAATGCTACCATGATCGAAAAAGTTTTTGATTTGTCTATTAGAATCTTCCGGTTTGGCGAAGGATTACGGAAAAAAAATGAATAAAAGTAACGTGTTACAGTGCTTGACATACATTTAAGGGAGACCAAACTGGTCGCCAGTGGCGGCTAGTTATCAAGTAATTATTTAAAAGTACATTAATTATTATCAAATTTAATTTTTTTAATTAATATTTTAAAGAAATTATCAAAGTCAATAGTGGTTATCTTAATAAGTACTGCTTTTGATATTATATTAGGTAGCTTTCAATACAAAAAGTATAAAGTACCTATTGCAGCCGTTCGGAGGAAAGCAGTTCCGGAAAATTTCGATATATTTTCACCGATCATGACCCCCAGACCCCAAAACCACCCTCCGTTCAAATGTTGATTTATATATATATATATATATATATATATATATATATATATATATATATATATATATCTGACCTATGTCATACGATAACGCTCGTATTTATGAATCGATTTTGATGAAACTAATTGTGTGTATTAAGGTCACTAATGTCTCGACCGAGTTCGTTGGCCAGCTTGGTCCGCCATCTTGTTTCAAGATGGCGGCCATTTAAAGATTTAAATTAATTTAAAATCTAAAATAAATATACAAAAAAATTAAAAATTCAAATTTATTTTTTAATTACGTGTTAGGCCTTGATACAAGTATTCCAGAGCATTTTTTTTGTTTACCTCTATCTTAAAAAATGGCTGAGATAGAGCAGTTTGAAATTCTAGGGTGGCTGACATTTTGAAACAAAACAGCACATTAACGCGATTACTCGCAAATTATTTTCTTTCATTGTTGTAATAATTTTCCCAATCATACGCATAAAACTATATATTCATATCCGTTAGCGCCAAAATTGGCGACATTGGCGACAAAATTGGCAAAATTGGCGACATTTGGCGAAATATCGCCAAATTTGGCGACCAAAATAAGTCTTCATAAATGAAGCCAATTTGGCAATTGCTCAATAATTTGGCGAATTTCTTATTCAAATTCAGTATTAATGGATCTTTTGTAAACGTTTCTTTGTATTTTAATTTGCTGTTTTCGTGTAACATTAGCTAAAATTTTAAAACGAAGATATAGGAAAGCTACCTTTTCCTCCCGGTACAGGCCGGAAGGACTTTTTTTTTATTCAAAGAATCTGTACGAGGGGGCCCCCATACGCATCTGTGCCCAGGGCCCCTAAATTTCTAAATCGGTCCCTGACTTCACCATAAATTGATTTTTGAACGTGATAATCCTGGCGCAAACGATAAATAGCGAAATATTGTTTTCAGTTACAATTTTTATAATAAAAAATATTTTTATGTATCACAAACATTCCTTTGGTTTTTAAATTTAATTATTTTGATTTATAAAATTATCGCTCATCAAAACGTTTATTATTATTAATATTATTATTTTGCGTTTTATATAAAAGCAGTAAAAGTGTTTTTTCTTTTTACGTTTCAACGTGTCTGTATTAAATTTTAACTAATAATACTAATTCCAATTCTTTAATCAACGATAATATGCGGTCGCCAAGAGGGGAAGAAAAATTACCAGTGGCAACCATTAAACACGAAAAAAGTGAAAAATACCAATTTTTTTTAATTTAAAAGTCATAATAAATCAGCGAATTAAGATACAGTTTTCAAACAAATTGCATTTCAAAGTAGATATTTTTCCCTATTTAACGGTGTAAAAATTAAAAATGTGAGATGTTTAGAAATTAAAAAAATTACAATAGTAAAAATTGCAAAACTGAAATTTCCTGGTAAACTGTTGCCATTCGCAAAATGACGTCAGCGTTACACACGGACACGTTTGTCCTTTATAATATAGATTTATAATATAGATAGATAGATAGATAGAGATGTATAAAATCGCCAAAGGAGCGAAAAAAGAGCAAAACTGAAACTCCACCGTAAATTGTCAACCATTTATTTAAATTATGTCTTAATTTTTAAGTAATATTATAATTAATCTTTATTAATATTCGCTGTTAATTTTAAACTATACAACATATATTTTTTTCTCTTAATTTTCTAAATAAACTTATAGTGGTTAGAAAGAAATAGGCAATGTCAACTGCTACTTTTAAAGGTCAAACGATCATTTGAGGTTTGTAATTATAGAGCTTGTAGCCCGTTCCCTGTGTTTCGATTGGTTGGTTGGTTGAGTGGGGTTTTATGGCACAAAGTCCCTTTAGGGACATGCTGCGCCAAAAGAAAAGATTAAAATAAGAACATCAAATTGAATTATGATATCGATTTAAAACTTTGTCATAAAAACAAGATGAAAGAAAATAACACAATAAATACAAAGAGTGATATGCTGATAAATGTATAATTAAAATCATTCAATGGAAATGTAACACAACGTCTAATAGAAATAACCACAAGTTTTCACAATTAAAATATAAACAATCTTAAAACTAACAATTGGTAAGATTTCACAATGTTTAAAAAATACAAACAAACCTTTACATTATATAGAGTAACGATTATGAAAAAAGTAAAATATCTAATAATACAGCACAAAACTGGTACGTTTACAACACAGATAATTAAAAAACAAAATAAAATCATATCGGCTCGAACTCCTCAAAAACAGTATTTTCTGTATCTGAGTCATAGCTGTAAGAGTCGGACTCCATAGCCTCTTCCACATAGTGGATTAGCTGTTTGGAATCCTTCGTTTTCTTTATTAATGGGCTGAGGCATGATTTTCTGCTTTTTCTCTTCACAGTTTCCCACTGTGAAGAAGCTTGGATTGAGGTTTTCTTTATTTCTTTCTTTGCACATGATTTTGGTTTTTCTTTTTGAGTAGGTGAAACGGGTTTTTCTAGTTTGTTGTCGTATCTCAGCAGCAGTTTCAGGTAGGAGCATGAAATCTATATATTTAAAACGCTAAGCGATTTCTTTCGACAATCCGTGAGAACAAACTACTGCATCAAATTACATCATTCTTTTTTTAAATGACAGATATTTGGACACAGAGTTGTTATCGTGCATTCGTTTGTTCGAAAATTTAATTAATTAGCCGTAATTTTCAATTAAACTTTTACTTCTGCTTGTGACGTCATAATCGGATAACGCCTACTTTTGCGAGGCACAGATTTTATTCTCTAAACTCTGTGGTTGAATAAAAGAGAAATAATAAATATTAAAAGCACGCGATTTTTAGGCCGAATTTTTTAATTTGCAAGTTAAATTTGGGTAAAAATATTTATCTGCGTGTTTTATAACCGAATAAAAATTCATATTTACTGTGACGTCACGGGAATATTGTCCATTGGGTTTATTTTATGATTATGCATTATAACTGATGGAATGCTACAGAGTGATCAATTAAATTATTTGAATTTAAGTCTGACTGCATAGGATTTACCACTATATTGCTGTTAATTGATTAATATGAGTATTTTAAATTATCCGAGACGTATAGTATTTATTTTGCACCTATGACTCTAAGGATCTGATATGATAATTTATACTTAGAAAATTTTATTAGACAAATTATCCATTAATTATAGAAAAGAAAAAGTTGCGTTGTGAATTATTTTTGAAGTTCGGATCCTCTTTGAGCCAATTACAATCATCAAAGGTTACCTGCAGAGAGTTATGTAACATTAAATATATAATGGCTTATTTTAAAACCTAGATTGTAATATTAAAGAAAACATTTCCTAAAATAAAAGACTTAATATTAATTCAATAAATTAAGTAAACAAAAGGAAAACTGACTAAAATTAATTGAATATAAAATTGAGTTTATTTACAAGGTAATTATAAGCATATGATTAAAAACAAATATAAATGTTTTAAAAAAATAAAAATATTCAATCCTAGTTGAGAACTGTATTCTCAACATTTATTTTCTGAGAATTACAGTTTATCTTACTGAATTAACAAATTCGATTTTGAAAGGCAGAGTTCCATACCCTAGAAGTATTTATTTGATTAGCCTTTTTATGTTTAGATCGGGGTAGGATCTTCATACACACGTAAATTCGTATTATTAAAAGAATATAGCTTAATTAAATAAAATGGAACAATGGTGAAGGAAGATTGTTTGTTACCTTATATTACTAGATAACGTTGACAGCAGGAGGTAATGGCTGACGCGTTTTCGCTTTTTCTTAGCGCGTACATTTCCATCTATTGGCACACACACTCAAAATCTGTTTTTTTAGTTAGAGAGCAGTCAACCTTCTACTTTTCCATCTTTTTTGAATCTCTACTCTCAAGAAAAATCACATTCTTTTCGTGGAGCAAAAAAAAAGGGATGGAACCATTTTTCCCTTTTCACATAAAATTAAGGCCTTATACGTTTTAACTTCTTGAAAATTTGCATGTTTCGGCCATACCTCTGATTTTAGAGAGATGACCATTGGCATGCGGGAGAAATTTGGTACTCCCCTTGAGTGTTTCATAGGTCCGTCGGTACAATAGCGATTCCTCTTGACGCCGTGCTGTGTCTGGGAGGTAAAGATGCTTTGACTTGTGAGGTCTTCGTGCCTATTTAAGCTCTCATAAATAAATGTGTCATATTATTGTTCTGACAATTTTCTCCATGACATTTTTATTAGGTGTAGTTAAATCATTCGTGGGAACGGAAAACCAAATATTTCCTTGACTGCCGTGGTTCACTTTGTTCCATAATTATCTATCTGTATGCGCTGATCCTAAAATGGATCATTAATTTGTATTGTTCACTGTTCACTGATTAAAATGATACCAAATACTCTGCTAATATGCAGAAAAAAAACCAAATACTTTTTTTTTTATAGTGTGTGCTAGTTTAGATCTAGATGGTGGTATTTCTCACCATCATCTCTTCCCCCGACATTAGAAGAAAAAAGGTCCACAGTATCTTTTTTTTTTATATATATATATAGCCACAAAGTACTCGATGAAAGTCCATCGTCGTATTATATTGAAGATCAAAACTGAAAATGTTCACATGGAAAAGTCTAGGAACTTGGGATAAGCTGGGGTGTCACTAGGTTTGGAGTGTAAGTAGGTTTGCAACACCAGAAAAAAGTTTTACACATTGGTGAAATAAAGCGTAATCAAAAGTTCACTGTTGAAAAATCTGATGAAAGACATGACTTCTTCAGCAAGTTATCATGTGTAGTTGGTTTCAATTTCCATTGTTCCAAAAACATTTATTAAAATTTTGAGTTTTAATAGGTCCAAATCCAAATAAAGCAGGAAAATTTGAATAAGCCAAATAATAAAATAAAATGCCCGAGAGAAGAAAGAAAAAAAAATTAATTTTCTTTTCCACTCTTATATTTTTAGTTATTACATACATATAAATTGGCAAATCTTTTATTTTAATTATTACAGGCTAATTAGGTACCCATACGTTGAAACACAATATACAGAATCATTTAAAACAAATACTCAATATAATCAGTAAGCTGTATGCATTGATAATGAATACCATACAATTAAAAAAAAAATTATATAATATATGAAAAACATTGAGAGAAAACACATCTATATAATCACATGTCTGTTGTACTACAATCTGTATTATAAACATTATAATCTAATTCTCACATGAATTATTTTCTCTTGAGCAGAAAGGAAAACTTCTTTATTTTTTTTATATATATATAAAGAAAATGTTATGTTAAAAAAAAAAAAATCTTATCATTCTTACTAAAACAATTGTTTTGGAATATGTGAAAAGGCTACTTTTCTGAATGAAAGATATTCTCAATAATAATATATTTTCATAAAAGAAACAGATCGAAAAAATGAAAATTTGTTTTCTTCTTTCGATACCAAAAATTTAAATATCCATCTATAAAGTCAAACACAATACCCTTTTAAACTGCCTGCCTTGGAATGGACGGGGTTGGGAAAAAAAAAAAAAACAAGGCAGAAGAAGAAAAAGAAAAAAAAAACAGTAATCTTTTCTCCCTCTAATCCATCACCGCTAAGCGGAAGGATAGAGAATGACAGCTAGATGACCCTACCTGTGGACAATGACTCATCTCCCTACCTTCGGATTCAGTTGTACCCAGGGGACGATTTGCGAAATGATAAGCCGTGTATTAGGTATCTTTCCTCACCTGTGGGTGACGTTTACTAAACTCCTGGATTACTGACAGTGGAGAAAAAAAAAATCAGTGAAACGATTTGATTGCACGTGTGTCTGTGCAAATTTTGGATTACTCGCCAAAATCCAGCTATCTGTATTTTATTGTTGAAATAAGATTACATGTGTGATTAAAATAAAAAAAAGTCGTGTATACCCGGCTTGGATTTAAAAAAAAATGGGGTATGTTTAAATCTGTATATCTGCTTAATATTTTCTATAAAAAAAAAAATCGGTACACGTGTAACGTGGTCAAATCCGTTTGCATCGCACTATCTTCTCGTCAATTTATATATTTACTTATTTATTTATATTGTGTATAAAAACGTAATGTATTATAATATATATATTTTTTTAATATAATATTGATTTTCTAGTTACAATTTAAGTTAGCGAGAACAAGCGAGCGTTGCTTTGCACAAACGAAAATGTGCATGCAATTGTAAAATATTTATTTAATTATTTATTCTTCTTATTATTATTATTTTAAAATATATTAACGTGTAAATATACATATTTAAGGAATCGAAAGCGAGCGTTCGCTTTTCTTTTCTCTTATTATTTTTTGTTTTATAAAATATTACATATAATAGTTAGAAAAAAAAAAGATTAAACAAATTCTTTTTTTTTGTAAAGTTTGGAAATTTAGTTAATTAGAAATATCTCAGCTAAATGCATTATTAGATGCTCTGCGCAGATAGTCTCAATTTCGCCTGCAAAAACGAGACTTTAACATCCAATAAATTGCTGAAATGATCATTGACATGTATCCAACACCTTTTTATTATTATTATTTTTTTAGTATGAAATAATTTACCTAAATATTTAAGGTATAAATTAAACATCCAATTTATGTTTTGTAATAATTGAAACGTTCAATGGTATTTTTTTTATTTATTATTATTATTTTTTTTTTTAAATTATCTGAAATGTTAATCCTTAGGGACAACTAATAATTTTTTTTTTTTTTTTTTACTTGTTTGTTTTATAATATGAAATCGTACGATTATTCTAAAATTAAAATTGAAACGCGTTGTTCTAACCAAGTTATAGATTATATCAAATATTAAACTAAAATAATTTTGTAAAATCTGACCGATTTTTTTTTGTTATAATAATTCAAGTGGATTCGTCAATCCGTGGCTTTAAGCAAAGGATGAATTATTATAAATATTGGTCAATATAAAATGTTGTATTATTATTATTTATATTTGTGTCGCCGAGTGAATAGATGTTGACTTGTAATTTTAAATCGATTAGTTATATGTTTTGTGCTACATATAAAGACTTTTATTTTCACTTTTAGTAGAGGGGGTAAGGTTATATATTAAAAAATTTTTTTTTGTTTTGTTATATAAATTAGTATAAAATGGGTTTGAAAGGGTGATACCCTGGCAAGGCTGCCTCTGTTTTTATTTTTACCGTAATTATTATTATTTTTTATTTAACGTGCATGTTCGTTCATAACTCCCTCTGACGAGCCAAATCCCTCAGTAGTACACTGTGTAGCAAAGAAAAAAAAACTTGCAGTATCCTCCCTAAATGATCTTTTTTTTTTTTTTTTTTTTTTTAAATAGTAACTTGTCCTCAATGTACTGTAAATAAACAATAATGGAAAATTATAAAATGTGTACTAAACTAAAGAAAAATAAGACATCTATAAACGATAAAAATTTAAAATAAATATATACATATTGCCTCGACAGCAATAAAAGAGAAAAAAAATTTCTCGCTTCCCTATCTAGGAATTTATGTGTATAGTCTGTGATTCCACTTTCGTTGGTGAGAATAATTTATTTATGTGGCGTTTAATAGTCGCTTTATCTGGGAATGCAATTTCCTTTAATAGGTAATTGTTATTCCTAAGCTTCCTTACCACCTCGAATGGTCCCAAGAATTTTGGCTGAAGTACACCTGGTTTACCCACGACTTTTAAGTAGCATTCTTGTCCCGTTTGTAGAAATTTTACTTTTTGGACTGGAGTACTGTCGATGTACTCCGCCATCATTTTTTTTTGGTTTTGTAAGGCTAATTTCTTTATTTCCTCAATATGTTGGACTCTATTTTTAACGTAGGTTTTGACAATTATGTCTTGGTCGGGCAAGTGTATGGAAAAAGGAGTTCTTATTTCTCTACCGAAAAATAGAAGTGCCGGAGAAAATCCCGTAGCTCTGTGCGGCGTACTGTTATAATTAATTTAAAAAAAATCAATCCTGGTATCCCATTCTAAAGAGTTTTTACACATAGCCACAATTGAATTTTTTAATATTTTATTACTGATTTCACAGAGCCCATTACTGCGTGGATTATTCACGGACGTAAAATCTAGGTCTATGTTAAGAGAATCCATGTATTCTTTGAATAAATCAGAGTGAAAATACCGGCCATTATCCAATTTTATGGATCGCGCCAATCCGAAATTACTAAAATAGCGATTCAATACATTTAGAAGTGTTTGTGATTCACAATTGCGAACCGGTACAGCCTCCAAGAATCTTGATGTGGAATCAATAATCATAAATACAAATTTATTTTTGCGTAGCGTCATTGGAAGCAAACCAATTAAATCTATATGCAAAACTGATCCGATTTCTTTATCTTTGATTATTTTTTGTGTGGGAACTTTAATAGTTTGATGTTGTTTAGTCGTGTTACATGGTATACATTTAGTACAATAATTCTTTACATCCCTGTACATCCCGTACCAGTAGAATCTAGCTTTTATTATTTGATAAGTTTTAAAAAATCCGAAATGTGGTTTATGAGCTTCCTGTATTATTTCAGCTTTAAGTTTATCCGGAGCAATTAACAGTTCATTTGTATCAGAGCCTGGCTTTAATATTAATATTTCTTTTTGATTGAGAGTGAATTTTTTTGTGGTTTTGTTTTGTTTGTCAGTTTTAATTTTGTTTATTATTTTATTTAATTTTTCGTCTTCTAATTGTTGTAGTTTAATGTTTTCATCTGATAGAGCTTTGTTTACCGTAAACAATGAATTTTGCAATTTTTCTCTTGAAATTATATTATTAATGTTCCTCGAAACATAATCAGCAGGATTTTTAGATCCCTCGATATGCTGAAAAGAGTAGTTAAAAGGGGACAAATTGTCCAACCACCTTGCTACAATGTCTGGTTGCTTTTCCAAATTTAAAAAATACGTTAGCGCTTTGGAGTCTGTATAAATATTAAATTTTCTCCCTGCGAGAATATGCTTGAAATACATCACCGCTTCATGAACCGCCAGTAGTTCGAGTTTGAAACTGGGGTAGTTCTTTTCGGGATCCCTTAATTTTCGCCCAAAATGTTCAATTGGCAGCTGTTCTCCGTCGTATTCTTGTGCTAAAATTCCAGAAATAGCTGTTTTAGAAGCGTCTGTGATTAAAATGAAATCTTTTGAGAAATCCGGGGGTTTTAATGTGGGATTTTTAACTATCGCTGCTTGGATTTCTTTGAAAGCATTTTCTTCTATGTCAGACCATTTAAATTTCACTTTGTCTTTAGTAAGATTAATTAATGGGTCAACTATTTTAGAATAGTCTTTAATAAGCGATCTAAAATAATTCGAAAGACCAAGTAGAGATTTAACTCCCTTCTTATTTTTAGGTTTAACTAAATTTTGAATTTTATCTATGTTTCTTTTTGAAGGAGAGTATCCTTCGCTGTTTAGGGTGAAACCGAGAAATTCGATTTCTGACATACAGACTTGTATTTTAGTAGGCTCAATAGTTAAATTATTTTCAATAAAAGCTTTAAGGACTTTGTCTAACAGATCTAACATTTCTTCGAGTGAGTCGACTGCTAGGATCACATCGTCAATAATATAAGCGACTTGATCTTCATTAAAGTGTCCCAACACTTTATCAATTAATTCTGCAAACACCGCAGTACTGAGTCGCGTTCCGAAAGGCAATCTTAAAAAGGAGAATTTACCGTGCTCCGTTATGAAAGCTAATTTTTCAGTGTCTTCTTCACGTAAATTTATTTGGAAAAACGCACTGTGTAAATCCAGTACTGTATAATATTTTTTTCCACTCATTCTCCGCAGAATCTCTTTAATTTCGGGTATGGGGTACGCATAATTTTGAAGTATTTCATTTAAAAGTCTATAATCGACCGCCATACGATATTTAACTTCATTAGCCTGTTCGTTTTTCTGCAAAGATTTTTTTTTTAACGAAAATAACAGGGAAAGCGTAATCAGAGTTGGATTTACGAATGATATTTGCTCTCAAAAGTTTTTCAATTTCTTTTTTAGCATACTCCTTAACATTGTGTGCAGTTTTGTATGGTTTAGTCTGCAGAGGATAATTATGTATTAAATTAAATCTTGGGACGACTAATGAAGATTGTCCGAGTGTATCGTAATTCTTAGAAAAGGCATGTGCATTATTTAGAAGTATTTTTTTTAATTTTTCTGCTGTGTCCGAGTCTAAATGTTGTAAATTAAAGTCGTCTGATCTAAGTTCTGCTTTTCTCCGTTCACGAACTTGCTCTAAATTCAGATTATTAATGTGCACTACCTGCTTCGTTACTTCTTGACCCTCAGTGTCAACTGATTTTATTTCAAAATGTTTAGAAATTTTGCCAGTGTTCATTCCCTCTGTTAAGATTAATTTTTGTTGTGATTTGTTAGTGATTATTATATGAATTTTATTATCCTTGGCAATTTCGTGAATTGATGTTTTATAATAAATTTTCATATTATGTTTAATCGGTTCCAAGAGTATTGTATTTGTAGTTGCGAATTTATCTGGATCTAATAGTAATGCAACAATTTTTTTTTCGCCTGGTAGTAACTCCGTTGTCTGTGTTAGTTTTGCTGTAACAAAATTTTTGTGCGAGATACGTTTTTTTTTCTTTTTGCGTATTGTTTCTTTATTTTGATTCTCATTAGAGTTAGCAGTTAAGTTACTTATCAGACTTTGAGGTTCATTTTCTAGAAATTGAAGTGCAATGTTTTTGTTTTTTAATTTCATGGTTTTATCTTCAAAATCTAGGATAATATTATTTGTTTTGAGGAAATCGAATCCCAATAGCATATTGTAGTTCCGACCAAAATCTTGAGTTGTAACATAGAATGCCCCCGATACAAAAACGTTTTCCAATTTGAAAGTTAATTTAATGCATTGCTTAAAAGAGATTGTCGAATTTGTTAATGTTTGAATTTTTACCTGGTTACAGAGATTTTTATATTTTACGTGTGCATTCTTTAATTGTTCGAACAATATAGGTGATGCCAAAGTTACTGCCGCCCCACTGTCTGTCAAAGCATTAATCTTAACACCATTAATTTCAAAAGTAATAATCGGAAGTTGAGAATTGTCATTACTTTTGACACTAGCAATAATTTTGTTATTTTTTTTAGACCCGCAGTGAGACTTACGCGGGTGCCTTGTATTTGAGAATGTAAGTCCCGACTTTAGTTTCCCTTATTGTTACTAGAATTGTGATCATGATCTTTATCTTGTTTATTGTTTTCAAATGTCTGCTGTGAATTATTTTTTTTTGTATAATCATGTTTTTTATAATTATTTTGCTTGTAGCCCCCTCTATGCCCTCTATAATTTCTTCGCTGGTCATATGATCTCTGTTCGTTGAAATTGCCTCCATAATTTCCGAAACTGGGATATGATATCGGCATAAATTGTTGGTGGGGTGGTGGTGGTGCATAGTACATGTACTGAGGAGCAGAATATTGCATAGGGTTGAAGTTTTGGTGCGTGTAATTTGGGGTTTGCTGAAAGTTTCCCTGAGCTTGTTGGTTTCCCCCTTGATAAAAATTTGGTTTTTCGATTTGAATATTCTCAGGAATTTTTTTTATTTTCGTCCACGTAATTACTGCTGTTTTGTTCGTTGCCCTTGTAAAACCAACAATGTGGGTTCGTATGGGATGTGGATTTACAGTACTTGCAAAACCTAGTTGTATCATTGTTAGTGGCATTTACCTTTAATTTTATGTTATTTAATTCCGCGGTTAATAATTTTATATTCTCTGCACTTTCTACATTGAGTTTAAGCAGTTCATTTAACAAATCAGAATCTTTAGTTTTGGAAATGTTGTTGATGTCCTTTAAATTGACATGTGAATAAGCCTCCTCTAATTTTAAGGCTATGTTGCACGCTGTTTTAAAGTCCGGCGGAGAGTTTTTTCTTACTTCCAGACTTAAATCACTACGAATTGATTCCAAAAACTGGGATAATTTGATCATTTCCATGAATGTAGAGCTGTTGTTAGCTCCTATATCTTGCCCACTTTTTTTTAGATAAAGGTCTGCTGCCGCATTAAATTCTAATATAAATTCGTTCATGTTTTGTTCCGGTTTTTGTTTGAGATTGCAAAATTTCTTTTGCGCTTCTAGAAATGTGGTTTTGGGTTCGAATAATTGTTTTAACTTTGTTTTAAAGGTTTCTAAGTTCTGTTCCACGAACAAATTTTGATCCCTCATCAATTTATCTTTAGCAGGTCCTACAATTTTCGCCTTTAATATAGTTAATTTAGAATCATTATTCAATTCAGTTTTATTGATGAGATTGTCAAATTGTAAGAAAAAATGGTTAATATTTGCTTCCTTTTTTCCATCATAGTATGGAATCAGATTAATTAGGCTATCTGCATTTGGGGTGTCCATTGTAGTAATTTTAGGAGTAGCTTTTTCAGAATTTATAATTTTCTTCTCTTTCTTTTTTTTCTTATTATTATTATTACTATTATTACAAATAATATTAGTGTCTACAGTTTGATTATTTAATTCGCGTAATTGTTGTCTAGTTTTGACACCAGTATCTATTCTACTAATTCTTTGACTTTTACGCTTATTCATCCAATTAAAGTACAAAAATCATAAAATAGAGAGAGAGCAAAAAAAAAATTGTTTAACATAAAATAAAAGATACCCAATGGTGAATTGTTATGCACTGTTCGAGAAATTAATTATATATAATATATATCATTTCAATATTTGAGCATTATTATGTATTTATTTTATATTTGCTGCTGTTGCAGTATATGTAACACAAGTCATATTTTCAATTCTTTGTTAATACAAATCAATCCAATAACACTTATTATTATTTAATATATCATTATATATTTAGTGAGGTACCCAAAAAGAATTGCCAGGTATATGCATGTTACAGAGTGTATGAAGATTCCCCAATGAATGCTTAAATTTTTTTTTTTTTTTTTTTTTTTTAATTAGTTGTTGAAAAGAGGGAAAAAAATTTTTTTCAAAAGAATTAGAATTAAGAACATTTATGTTAGCAAAAAAAATTTTTTTTTTTTTTTTAGTCTTAATATTGCATATATATTTTTATATTTAAAAAATTATACAATAACCTAAAGTTCTATTTCTAAAATTAAATTAATATATTAAAATAATTTAGAAAGAGGTAACGGTACCACTTCTAATTCGGTAAACCCTATGATGGAATGCTACAGAGTGATCAATTAAATTATTTGAATTTAAGTCTGACTGCATAGGATTTACCACTATATTGCTGTTAATTGATTAATATGAGTATTTTAAATTATCCGAGACGTATAGTATTTATTTTGCACCTATGACTCTAAGGATCTGATATGATAATTTATACTTAGAAAATTTTATTAGACAAATTATCCATTAATTATAGAAAAGAAAAAGTTGCGTTGTGAATTATTTTTGAAGTTCGGATCCTCTTTGAGCCAATTACAATCATCAAAGGTTACCTGCAGAGAGTTATGTAACATTAAATATATAATGGCTTATTTTAAAACCTAGATTGTAATATTAAAGAAAACATTTCCTAAAATAAAAGACTTAATATTAATTCAATAAATTAAGTAAACAAAAGGAAAACTGACTAAAATTAATTGAATATAAAATTGAGTTTATTTACAAGGTAATTATAAGCATATGATTAAAAACAAATATAAATGTTTTAAAAAAATAAAAATATTCAATCCTAGTTGAGAACTGTATTCTCAACATTTATTTTCTGAGAATTACAGTTTATCTTACTGAATTAACAAATTCGATTTTGAAAGGCAGAGTTCCATACCCTAGAAGTATTTATTTGATTAGCCTTTTTATGTTTAGATCGGGGTAGGATCTTCATACACACGTAAATTCGTATTATTAAAAGAATATAGCTTAATTAAATAAAATGGAACAATGGTGAAGGAAGATTGTTTGTTACCTTATATTACTAGATAACGTTGACAGCAGGAGGTAATGGCTGACGCGTTTTCGCTTTTTCTTAGCGCGTACATTTCCATCTATTGGCACACACACTCAAAATCTGTTTTTTTAGTTAGAGAGCAGTCAACCTTCTACTTTTCCATCTTTTTTGAATCTCTACTCTCAAGAAAAATCACATTCTTTTCGTGGAGCAAAAAAAAAAGGGATGGAACCATTTTTCCCTTTTCACATAAAATTAAGGCCTTATACGTTTTAACTTCTTGAAAATTTGCATGTTTCGGCCATACCTCTGATTTTAGAGAGATGACCATTGGCATGCGGGAGAAATTTGGTACTCCCCTTGAGTGTTTCATAGGTCCGTCGGTACAATAGCGATTCCTCTTGACGCCGTGCTGTGTCTGGGAGGTAAAGATGCTTTGACTTGTGAGGTCTTCGTGCCTATTTAAGCTCTCATAAATAAATGTGTCATATTATTGTTCTGACAATTTTCTCCATGACATTTTTATTAGGTGTAGTTAAATCATTCGTGGGAACGGAAAACCAAATATTTCCTTGACTGCCGTGGATTGACTTTGTTCCATAATTATCTATCTGTATGCGCTGATCCTAAAATGGATCATTAATTTGTATTGTTCACTGTTCACTGATTAAAATGATACCAAATACTCTGCTAATATGCAGAAAAAAAACCAAATACTTTTTTTTTTTATAGTGTGTGCTAGTTTAGATCTAGATGGTGGTATTTCTCACCATCAATAACTTTGTTGATGTAATTTTTTCATCACAATTAAATACAAAATATATTTGTATTTGTATGCATGGTGTTTCAGCATTAATGTAACGTATATAAAGTACGTATGAAAAGTTTGCGCCGGAGAAAATGACGTTATGCTTAGCTTGGAATTTTGTGTGCTTTATGTACTATGTTCTGTTATTTACTGAATATGATATGAACGTAGGAATATACTATTTGTATATACTTCATAGGTCCATGAAATATTTTTCTTGCCGTGGGGAATATGGTGGTAATGTCAAACTTATTTGCATTACACGGTTATTTACGGGTTGTTTGTCTGGAGTTTGCATCGGAAATAGTACTGTATTTGACTGGGGGAAAAAAATTAAAATAAAATATTTGAAAGACTATTTCATACGCACCCCTTCATAATTAATAAAGAAGCTTATTTTACTGATATTGTTATGGTATTTTTTTACGTCAAGTTTTGACGGATTCCATCTAGTTTAGGATAATAATTCTACTAAAGAATAATAGTTAAACACGTGTTTAAAGCAATTTTCACCCACTAAGGGGGTTAAACAAAGGATATGAACTCGATTATGGAAGATTAGACGAATAAGACAACTACTGCTGATTTTTTATTAGATATTTTGCGTAAGACATTTTTTAAAAGAAATTCATTTAATCAATTATAAAGCTGAGGGATTTAGCATGATTGCGTCAAAATAACATATGTTTTTTTCTGAATGTCATTTTGACGGTTTATGGACGCGGATGCGTTATTGTGATCGGCGTATTTTTAGAATATTGAATTTTTACTTATGTTACCTGGTAGGCCAAGGTTAACTCGGGTGAAGCCTGGTGGTTCTGCTATATTAAAATTAATTTATTATTGTCATTATGTACATAAATAGAAAAACATTACTTATCACATTTTTAGAAGATTTTATTTAAAGTTTAAAATTTGTAAGTACTGCAGTTTTTTCTCACCTCCACTTCTATCCTATTTAGAATTATTTTAGAATATTATTTAGAATAATGTTTAATTACCTACCACCTACCCTGCATTGTAGTCGACACATTGTGCACCCACGCGAAGTCGGGACGGGCGGCTATTCATATATATATATAGATATATATATATAGATACTTTTATCTAAAGCAAAGATCGTTGCTTTGGCAACAATTACGGCTTTATTGTGTATTGAAAGTAGCCAAAGCACTACAAAAGCTGCAAACTCTCATAATAGCTGCTTTCTCTGCCATATTTAAATCGGCGTCTGGCAGTAATTTAGCAACCGAATTTCGGTCTGGCAAATTAATTATGGCTTATCTGATAGCCAAAGTATAACATACTAAAATTTCAGCTATGCTAAAATGACGTGAATTTGACACCTCATTTTGCCTATAAATGAGGGTCTGGCACGTTAAAACGGTGCCAGACTAATAACTTAATATCACAAATAGTTAGCAGATTCAAGTTTTATAAACAAAATCCATGCTAAAATGACGTAATTTTGTCACTTTTTAACCTGCATTGCCCCTCCCCCCACAGGTAAACGCAACCACTTCCACCAGCCAGACCGGCCGCATTCGTACTACACAATAAAGACGGTGAATATATAGAAAAATTAGCCATGCTAAAATCATGTGACGAAAACGTTGCTAGCTCTTAGACTATTTTATTCACCGCAAGAGAACAATTTCAATTCATTCATTCTTTCATCTACACATTATTTTTCTTACTGGTTTGAATTAACTCAACCCGATTCAATCTTTTCACGATTCTTTAAAATTGTAGAGTGGTGTTCTATTGAGCATCTCCTACATTGCTGCAATTTCTGTTTTTCATTTCAGAGCTTTATCGCTGACTTTGTTTAAAATGTTTTGTTTCATTTCTAAAGATACAGACTCAACTTTCACAGAATTCTACAGAGCAACTGCGAACAGAGTTAGTCAGGTAGTGAAGTAAGGATTGTCACTTCTTTCACTCACACATAGTAGGGCCACGGCTCTAACACATAGGGGAATTCGGAAACCCAGTTTATGTCACTGTCAATACAGCCAACCGAGTCATGGAACAATCAATCACTTTCAAAAGAGAAATTCCTTCTCCCGAACTTTCATTGTGACTGATCTATAGCTCATAGGGTTAATGTGGGAACACTTCCGCATATCAGAGATCAAAGAAAAGCGGAGATTAGTCAGGAATTCAGTATTTAACCATTTTCTGAAATACTTTTCCATTTTCAAACCATGAGAACATTCCATTTTTCAGAAGAGAATGTGACATGCAAGTTTGAAATATCGAAAACAGTGCGTAAGGAATCATGTTTTGACTTTGAAGCAAAACAAAATTTCGCCTTAAGCGGGATTTTCCAAAATTCTATTTCGTGTTAAACGAATGAATTAACATTGATTTTCAGACTCCTCTGACGGGACCTCAGTATTATTTCGTTTTAAGCGAAATTTCGCGTTAAGCGATTTCGTGTTAACGAGGTTCGACTGTATTATTATAGTAATGCCATACATGCTTTATAATTTGGCGATACATCTGGGTCGCTTGGCGATTCATCCTTGGGGGCCGCTATAAAACGAAAGTACCCAATTTACGATATATTAATGTAAACAAAAACAAAAGTATTTTATCGGGTTCTTCCTACAATAACTTTAACTCTTGTTTGGATGGATGTCTGAGCCAAAGGTATTTTGAGGAAATGAAAGTGGAAGACCCCGCTTTTTTGCTTTATCAGACGATTTCTCATCCGACGTTCCTTTTTGAATTCGTTTTTTTTTTTTTTATATCGGATAGTTTGCATCTATATCCTTTTTGCAACTTTAACATTTTTGTAACGATTTTATGGATTTATTTCTATTGCTTATTCAAAGATAAATTCTTCTAAAGTGGCAGAATTTCGTTAAAAACGCTTAAAAATTTCTTCTAAAGTTATAGAATTTCGTTAAAAACGGTTAAAATAATAAATTCCGAGCATCAAGAAGTCCATTCTCGACCGAAAACAACCATTTTCCCAATGGTTTAAAAAAAAGAAAAAGAAAATGAAGAGCGAAAAATCCTGCATCACGGAATAGATTTTGAAATACTTTCCACTACTGTTAAGAAATTTCATTTTCGTTCAGCTGATAAAATGAGATTTTTAATGAGATAGCAATTTTTAAAAAACAACACACACAACACAGTAAAAATTCATTTTTAGTAATTGATATCCATAACCGGTAATGTGTGCGAATTCCTTCGCCCAGCCCTGTATACGAACTACACACCTCGTCATACACAAAAAAATAATTACGTTTTTAAATGTATCGCACAGCAGAAAACTGACATTGGAATACTTTTGTGCGTCCCTGTAAATAAACTATAATTTCTAATTACTCTATACTCTAAAGCATCTTGCTCTATACTTAACTGATACATATATCCATTCCATTAGGTTTGAAACAGTGTAACATCATTAAAAAGCACTGAAAACAAATGTTCCTCATCGACCGTCATGTAACAGGATACTTTTGAATATCCCTGTCAATGAGCTATAAATGCTACGCACTTCATTTTCGATACCGAACATGCCTCAAGAACCTATACACTGTAAAAAATGACCAATGTTTCCTATTTTATGAAAATATACTATAACCACGAACGAAAATATAATGGAATCTTCTGAGTTATCCGAAATTCCGAAAAGCGCGTTCCATTGTCTTTTGAATCGTCAGAAACCAATACTTTTCCATAATTTAAAGAATTATTTATAAAAACAAAGTATTTTTCGCTGCCCGTATTTTTCAGAAACGTTTCCGAAGGGTTTTTATAGTGCATGAATGAGTGTCCTCAGCCTGGAATACCTGTTTTTCGAATGCTATCCATTCTCAAGTAAGCATTTTCATGCTCAAAAAAATATGTTTAACAGACAAACATGCAAAATTAACAACAATAACATTAAGATCATTTCTTTACTCTTTCATGTATAAATTAACTTATGTGGCTGAAAACGTTTACTTGAGAATGGATGACATTCGAAAAACAGGTATTATAGCAAGGGACACTCATTAATACACTATAAAAACCCTTCGGAAACGTTTCTGAAAAATACGAGCAGCGAAAAATACTTTGTTTTTATAAATAATTCCTTAAATTTTGGAAATGTATTGGTTTCTGTGGATTCAAAAGACAATGGAACACGATATTCGGAATTTCGGATAACTCAGAAGATTATATTATAGTTTCGTTCGTGGTTATAGTATATTTTCATAAAATAAGAAACATTGGTTATTTTTTACAGTGTATGAATGACATGTCCATCCGAGCTCATTTACATGAGTTAGAGCACGGGTCAGAAAGACAGACAGAAAAGACAGATTCATTTTATCAGTAGACAGACGGACAGACAAACCGAATTCATGAACACTTTTGAACTATGTTGGAATGTGTTTTTTTTAAATGTGCCTTAAAATTCGCTTTCATCATCTCAAATTAAAGAAAGCTTTGCAAGTTAAAGAGTCAATTGAAGGTATTTTCCGGATGAATATTTTTTCTCGTTTCAAAGAGATTAGAAGTGTTTATAAACACTTTCATTATGTTTATAATACATTTACACTCATTTATACATACATTAACAACAGCTTTAGAACGCGTGTCATTCCATAGAGGATTGCGCGAGTTTTTAGGTGCTTCCATTTATTCGGGTCCGTCCGTCTGTCTGTCTGTTTGTTCTTTCGCATAGAACAGTGTCCGAATGAATTGAATCTAGAGCAGTGGTTCCCAACGGGGGGCGTACGCCCCACAGGGGGGCAATTTGACTTTTCAGGGGGGCAATTTAACTTTTCAAGGGGACAATTCAGAATTTCTGTGAACCCATACCTTCTGAATTGTTTTTCTAATAGTAATGTTGTAGACTGAAAATAAAAGTTACACATTCAAATTTCAAAAACAAAACTAAAAAAAAATAGTTTTTTATTCAATTTTTAAAAAGTATCCATTCAAAAGTTTTATATACAACCCTCCAGAATAATTATAGAAAAAAACATTTTTAAATATTTAGATACTTTTATATATTTAAAAATTCTTTATAATTTTTCTGATTTATAAGTATTTTAGAATTTTAAACAACTTTTTCGATTATTTATTGAATGAGTCGCACTGCAATATGTCACATGAAAATCAATTTTACACATGAAACTAGTCAAGTGTATATTTAACAATTACTTGACGACCTTCCTTTACCGAATCTTTTATCACGTTTCATTCTGATTAGAAATTGATTAGTAATTTAATCGCAGAAATTCTGTGATTAAATAAGACAAAAATGTTTTATTCAAAATTATTGATTTTTCTAATCAAGGATTCTGAGCACTCTATACATCACGCATACGTGGCGACCGTGTGCCAGTAAACTACGAGGAGTATCAGATGATTATAAAAAAATATTTGATTCACCCATTACCTTCAGCACGTTTCAGGATCAATGTTAAATGCTTTTTACTCTGTCAGGAGTAAATTCTTTTAAAATTTTACGAGAATTATATGTTATAGGGGGAGGGGGGAGGGGCATCATCATTTTAGAGATGTTTTGGTGGGGCGCGGCTAAAAAAAGGTTGGGAACCACTGATCTAGAGTAATCCTTTCAAATTTTATGAAAACTTAAAAATAAGATATTAATGAAAGTTTTCTTTTATTCTATTAAATCCTATCCATTCCATGATATCCCATGGTAATGGATTCTAGGTTGCCATGGTGATGACGTCCCATTGTTTCCGTATTTACTGAATTTAAAAACCGAATTTGTAGACTAAAATTGTTTCAATCCTATCATCTACCGACACCTTTTCGGATAGATGTTTCCGGTTGAAAATTCAATGGAAAAAGACTCTAAATAGAGATTTCAAGTTCTGAAATTTTCAAAGCGAGGCTTCCGTTTCCCTTTGGTCCTTCCGTTCAGTCCATGTCAACAAAAGATAAAAGGTTGCCCACTTAAAATGGACTTATTTCCTATCGTAATAACAGACGATAGAATTCATTTCACTGAAATAATTACAGTACGAATGCACTTCATTTGTCACATTTCCAACTTGTTATTTTTAAGTGCCAGAACGTTTTATTTGTAATATTTGCCTTGACTCATCGTAGGATTAAATAAGGCGAAAAATACTAGACAGAATGACTGGTATTTAAAAAAATGGGGTTCAATGACATAAAGTATATACAATGTATAACATTTGTATATACTTTATCATCCTGAAGATGTTAAAGTATTTATTTTTAGTGGATGAATCAAAAAATGATGTCTTGACATGCTTCGAAAAGAAAAATATTTAAGCCGTGGCCACTCTATAGCTCATAGCCCTAGATCGATGTAACAAAATATAAAAAAAATAGATATTGTACGTGTAACTCATTATATAAATATTCAGATCTGGGTGCCATAGCGGTTGCACTCTTATGCAAAAATACATGCATACAAAATTAATTTTGTGTTCAGATTTTCCTAGTATAGATATTCATTTTATTTTATGAAATGAAGTTTCAATACACAATCCATTCATTCCAATTCTGTTCCATTCAAATGATACTCCAATACAAGACAATGTAAAGAAATCATCAATGACGAAATGAATTCTATCGTCATTTCCGTCCTAAAACAAGTGCATTTTAAGTGGGCAACCGTTTGTCGACATGGAGTGAAAAATCCAATGGGAAACGGAAGCCTCGCTTTGATAGTTTCAGAGCTCGAAATACCTATTGAGACTTTTTCTTCTATTTAATAACAAACATCTCTCCAAAAAAACGGTCGGTAGAGGATAGGATTGTTATAATGAAGCCATTTTAGTATCCACATTCGGTTTTTAAATTTAATAATACGGAAGTATTCAATAGGCTGTGGCAATCTAGAACTATCACGGGATATCACTGATGAATGAATAGGATTGAATTGAATTTTTATGAAGTTTGGATTCGATTTCCATAAAATTTCAAATGACTCGACAACATTCTGCAACGATTCTATCTATTAAATTTCAAACCATTCGGTTGGGTCGTTTTTGTGCTCTTCTATGCAGTCAACCAGACGACGACTCTAGGGGCTATGTATTTCTATAATTACGAACACGCCTAAAAAGTTTTTTCTGTCAAAAAGCTAGTGACATGCGCTGTTTCTAACACTTTCCAACACAGTGGAAGAGTATTTATGAATTCGGTTTGTTTGGCCGTCTGCCATCAGTCACGTCAATAGACTCGGATTGACATTCAATTAATATAGTATGTTCGGCATTGAAAAATGAAGCAAGAATTCCGTTACATTACAGCCTGTGGGCGGGGCGTTTGCAGTATAGTTTAATGATGTTATACTATTTTAAACACATTGAAATTGACCTATATCACTGAGGGAAGCAACAACATGTTGACTGCATTATAGGGCATTCATCGTTCATTTACAGGGACACAAAAGTATCGAGATACAATACTACTGTCTAATAACAATAATTGCTAGAAGTGCGTTTTCAAATTTAATTTATTTTTTTGTCGATTATTGGGTGTGTACAAATTCTGTAAATCATATACAGGGAAGATAAAAAAAAAGAACTCGAGTACATTTTCGTCTATTGTCGGAAATGGCTGAAGGGGAATCTAAATTTTACCATAAACTAACTGAACTAAAATTTATACTAGGTAGTCAGTACTATGTAGTATTTCAAACGATGTACATTACAAATGTACATATCCAATTCAGGGCTGTACAAAAGAATTCGGATATTTTCCCGATTATTGGGAGAAATTGCTGAAAGAATTTTTCAACTGCGTTATGCGTTTCCTTAATTGTTTAATTAGATTGAGCAGGGCTAGTTGAGCTTACGCCGAAAGGTAGGCCTCCCGCCCGGTTCGACTTTGACCTTGTTTACATATCATCTTTCATATCATACATATCATAGATATCATCTTTCACCTTATATTCTGGAAGTGTTGGAAAGTTCTTCACAGTCTATGCTTGACGCATGATTTTTCGTTCTTGTAGAAAATATTCATTTTTAGTTAATGGCATCGATTCAAATTGAAATGTAACTTTTCAAACCATAATTACTTTAAATTACACGGAAAAACGGGAGAAAAATGTGTGACGATTCATTTTCAAAATGATGAGAGTTGGACGGATAGAAAAGTGTCGCAGCTAGTATTTTGAAGATGCTGTTCTGAGAAAAACGCGCTTAAAGTTTTCGTTACTGTTTGGCAAGCTGCTTCGTGCTCTACTGATAGAGCTCTAAAAATGGACCTTTGACTGTCGATGTCAGTTTCTAATTGATAAAATATGATTTTCATGTGTGTATAAAGTTCTTTAAGCGAAAAAATAAGTTCGAAACTTTGAAACGGTCAAGTGGTGTTTCATCATTCCAGTGTTTATCCATTTAATGACGTCATCCCCTATAATCCTCTATGGCAGGGGTTCTCAAACTATGGTACGCGTACCAGTACTGGTACGTGAAGCTCTGGTTATTGGTACGCAGAAGCCCGTTACTTATACGTGAAATAAAATACAAAATGCAGCATATTATTATGAAATCGAAAACTTTATTAACTTGGAATCGGTCTTTATTAACTTGAAAATCTGCAAAAAAATTTCGAACGCGATTTAGTATCTGTAAACGCTTTTTCTACTTTTTTTGTTACCAGAAATCTTTTTTTATAGTAGACTTACTGAAATTCGCACACAAAGCTTATGATACAATCAGTTTCGCAGAATTAAAAATACAATTATTAGATTTATACAGATCAAAGTTGAATTTTGTAATAAAGACCTAATTTTCAAATTAATGAATGAATGAAATATTTTTTAATTAGCGGAAGAACTGTTTTTAAACATGCTTTATAAATTGAATTATCTGAAGGTAAAGTCTGAATGTTTGCAAGTAGGAGGAGCTTGTGTGAGTAGGAGGAATTAAAACAAAATAACATTCCAAGTGTAATTTATAACCCATTGTTCTCTTTGCACTAGAAGAGCTTCTAGGACGTGTTGAAATAAAAGTCTTATTTCAAACATTTCATAAATTGATTTATTGTGTTGATTGAAATATTTTTCTTCTGTTGTACAAAAAGTGTTAGTTCCATCCTATTTCATGAAAATCAGTTTTTAAGAGAGTAAAGTTACTTAAAATGGTCAAGAGAGTAAGATTATTTAAATAAAACAAAAACTGTGGTCATATACAGTGCGGACTTGAGGTAAAGCATTGTACATATGTATTAAAGTGGTGTATACATAAATGTATGAAGAAATTTGCAAGTGTTTGCCTACTGAGCGACATTTTTGTCGCATTTAAAGGTATGCAGATTATTAATATGGTTGTATTGAGCCCATGTTAAATGCGCTAACTAAGCTTTGGATAAGAAATTCACAGAGCTGGATTAATGCAGAGGCCGACTAAGCCGTGGCAAAGGGCCCACCACTGATAGAGGGCCCCCAAAATAAATAAATTTTTTTGCAGTTTTCTGCAATTATTCATGCCAATTTTCATTAATTTGATTAACTTGGTAACCATATCATATATCTAAGGATAACCACCAAATACTCCCCCAAAATATTTATAGCTATAATCTTGGTTTGAGACTGTCTCCGAAAAGGTATTGGGCCTTGAGCTCCACTTGACCTTATTCGGTCTCTGGAAATTCTTCTCTCATTTGGGACATGTATCTCACGATAGAGGAATTAAGTAAACTTATTCAGCTCTCATCTCCTGTGATGGATTACAGGAGTCCACCTTTAAAAGGATTAATGTAACAGAATTTTTGCTGACGAGAATATCAGAGTACCGTCTAATATCGTCAAAGTCTGTTTGTGTTTAGCACAACATATCTCTGTGAATGTTCTTTACTGCCCTTTGATATATGAAAAACAAATTCAGATATAAACTAAACATCAAATCTGACTTATGACTAAAACTTCTTAATATTGAGCCAGGCATGAGGAAGTTGTGCTTGATGAAACAAGCCCACCCTTTTCAATAGCCTACTACAACAGTATATTAATCAGTTTGCGCCAATATGCCATTAAATATTGTGGCTTTTTTACTATACCAAAATACTGTATTTTGATTTTATATGCAGTATTAAAATTTAATGATGATACTACTTTTTACTTAAATGCTATTATAAAGCAGTCAATTTAGTAATGTAATAATTTATTTTTAAATGCAATAATATCTGCTATGAAGGAAATACAAAAGACCGGAGAGCTATTTCATTTTAGACAGATTTTTCTATATTAACTTTACGTTTGATACCTGGTGGTACGCGGAAGTAGGAACTTCGATTTAGTGGTACGTCGGTCTAAAAGTTTGAGAACCCCTGCTCTATGGGATATTGATACAACAATAACACAGACTATCATCCAATTGTGCATCCATAATTTCATTGTTTGATTAAAAATGAAAAAAATCCTTGCATACAAACAATGAAATTCGAATATTTCAAAAAGTCTCATTGTTGTAAGTTTTACAACAACGTAAAACTACAACAATGTTAATATGTTTCATACTTAAAACAATATAAAGAGAAAAATTCAGTCTACCATTGACACTACTAAGATTTTTCGTAATCTTTGCGTCTCTAAAAATATATGTGTACCGTTTTAGAGATTTTATCGCTTAAAAAAGAATTTAGCTTAGCATGACTGACTCCATATTTCAAAAGGTAAATAAAATAGATAATTTTATTAGTTCTGACCCGTTATTCTTAATATCTATGAATTTTAAACGAGTCCAAGTAGTGTTATCCGTTAAATGGACAGTGGAATTTCAAAATCACGAAATTCTCCTTTCAAAGGTATTTTAGCGTTGAAATGTATGTGTCAATGGAAATAGATAGCTACTTTTTAGAAAAAGAAACAAAGCATCATTATTAAAATATTTTTCTCTGCTGATACATTCGGCGAACTTTTACAATTCATGCCAACTTCCACTGTAAAAAGCATCTCATAAATAAATAGTGTCATTTTGGGCATGAGACGTGTTAAACTATTCGTTATTTTAAAAATTTAACAATGGAATAATTTAAAAACTTTGGTATTTCTCTATTATCTCGTCATAACAAAAAACTATCGCCAAGCTGTAATGCCCCATAAACGGGAGAACGTCGCCACTGGAATATCAAAATAAATAAGCAAAATATAAGAATTGAAGGACACAATGGTTATTTGAATGAATGAAATAACTCATAAATCGGTAAAACAGAATGAAAAATACACGCCAATGTTGAATTAAAAACCACTCGATGACCTAACAGACACGTTGACATCCAGTCAATGGGACTGCATTTTTTGGCATTTCATCTTACAGTTGGGCGATAGTTTTTAACACTTTCCAACCTAGTTGAAAAGTGTTTATGACTTCGGTTTGTCTGGCCGTATGGCCGTCTGCCGACTGTCCGTGCTCTAACTCCCGTCAATAGGCTTGGATTGCGCTGCCATTTTTATATGTTATTGTCGTTATCAGCATGTTCCCTATTTCAACGGAAGTGTGTAGAACTTATAGTTTTTTGACAGGGACACTCGAAAGAATTCCGTTACAGGACGGTCTATGGGGAAAAATCATTTGAGGTTTATTTTAATGATGTTACACAATTTCAAATATTTTCAATTAAAAAATATTTTCAAATAATTTCAATTGTACAGTAAAATCTCGTTACAACGAATCTCTGGAGACCACTGATTAAATTCGCTATAATGAAATATTCGTTAAAGTGAAAATATTTTTATACTGAAATAGAATAATATGACCTTTTTACAATCCAAATTATATTCGTTAAATTGAAAAATTCGTTAAATCGAGGTTCGTTGTAACGAGATTCTACTGTAATGGATATAGATCACTAAAGTGCATTACAAGAAGCTTAATATGAAATAGGGTGTGCATAGCACTTAGAGTTACTTTACAGGGACAGTCAAAAGAAATCCATTACATGACGTCTATGGAGAAAAATCGTTTGCGGTTTAATTAAATAATGTTTCACTATTTTAAACGCATTGAAATTAATATAGATCACTAAGGTGCATGACAAGAGGCTTACTACAGAATAGTGTGTGTAGAGCAGTCATCGTTCATGGACAGGGACACACAAAAGAATTCTCTACTTTTTAAAAATAATTCTTGGAAGTGCGTTTTAAGTTGCTGAACGCGATTTTAAATTGAACTCACTTTTTGTCTATTACTGGGTGTGTATGAACTCTGTAGATCCTATACAGGGCAGCACAAAAGTTTGTGAACACATTTCCGTTTATGGACAGAAACTCCAGAAGGAGAATTTTAAACTGTGTTACGCGTTTCCTAACTCAACTAAAATTAACCATTCTATGTAGTCTATATACAAACCTATAGATCCTATACAGGGCTAATAAAAGTATTCGGATATTTTTCCGAATATTGTATAGGTTGGGAATTCCTGCACCCAGAGAAAAGTTTTGTTGAATCAACGAAAATTTGGTTGGCCCAACAAAACTTTCCGTTTAAATATGGGTCAATGGAAAAATTGTTTGAATCAACAAAAAAAAATATTGTTGATTTTTTTTGCAATTCCAACAAAAAATTTTGTATCGTCAACAAAAAAAATGTTCTGTTCATTAAGTAAAAATGTTTCAATTTTACTTGAATAACAAAATTCTTTTGTTGAAAGTTTTCTCAAAATAAATATAATTATCTGTTACTTGAGTTCTTTTCAGTTTCGGCAACCAAAAACTTTTGTTTAAAGAACAATTTTTTTTTTTTTTTGTAATTTTAAGAATGTTCTTTGTTTTATCAACAAAAGGTTTTTGTTACATAAACAATTATTATTTACTTTAAAATTATTTTCCGTATTAGAACCAATCTAAACTTAACTATTATTTTTAGGTAATTTTTAATTCATTTTCAGCAGTGAATTACGCCTGTAAGCTTTGAACAAACAACAAGTGAATTTTTACCTGCTTTTTTTCAAGCGTAAACCTACAGATTGAACAATGTCCCAACCTGGGAATCGAAACCGGGTCCTCAGAATAACGATCTGAGACTACCACTGAACCAGAAGGAACGACATCCAAACTCAAAATTTCTCACTCTTATATATGTCGGACCGGCAGCAACCGCAGCACGAGATAGAAATGTTATCATGAGCACAGGGCCCGCTTAAGACATAAAAGTAGGGGAACTCTGGGACCCCCCTCTACCAATTGCTTTGTTATTTACTAAATCCATTTTTGGTATGCTGCAACAATTTGAAATTTTACGATTAAAATTTCGAGTAAGCAACAATTTAAAAAGAGCGAGCTACTTAGATAAAAATTTCGTAAGGAAAAAATGCATTTTTACCCTGATTGTTTTTTTTTTTTTTTTTTTTTTTGAAAAAAGTTATTCTGAAAATTAAATTTGGGGGGCACCTTTGTATTTCTTTGGGTAAGAATGGACTTCCCGGAACTATTCGATAAACAGGCCCTGCATGTGCATGCAAATTTCTTCGGCAAATATGAGACGAAAATACAAAGCCCAGCATACGGCAACATATAGTTAATTTTTTATTCATTTTCAGCAGTGAATTACGCCTGTAAAAAGCAGGATAAAAATTCACTGGTTATTATTCAAGGATTGCAGGCGTAATTCACTGCAGAAAATTAATTAAAAATGAACCGTGTTGCCGTATGCTGGGGCCTCAGAGCGCTATTCTGAGGACCCGGGTACGATTCCCGGGTTGGGACATCTTTCACTCTGTCGGTTTACGCTTGAAAAAAAACTGGATAAAAATTCACTGGTTATTATTTAAGAATTACAGGCGTAAATCACTGCTAAAAATGATTTAAAAAATAATCCGTTCTTGAGATTTAGTTATAGTGAAAATCATGAAAAAAATAGAATAGCAGCGCCACCTGTTGGACTATTTACACCAAAATGTAATCAGATTCTATTTATGTCAAGGTCTAACTCAATCTGCATTTTGATGTAAATCAGTGCAATTAGTTCTTGAGAAATCTTGAATCTATTGCAGAAATCGCGAAAATTGCAATATAGCAGCGCCACCTGTTGCCTGATTTGCACCAAAAACTAATCAACAACAATTTATAATAGGAAGTAACTGAGTCTAAAGTTTTATTAAATTCCGAGCATTAGTTCTTGAGATCACAAAACTTTTGTCACATAGACAGACAGTCATTTTCTAAAAACAGTCCAATCGTGTTCAGGACCTTCTAAATTCCGTTGGAAACCGGAAGTCGAAAATTTTCATGATTCGAATACTTTCTTCTTGTAAAGATAGAAGAAAGTAATAAATGAATGGGAGAAGGGGATTTTTAAAACTACCTTGGTCCGTCCCAATGAAAAAAAGTTTTAATTATCCAAAAATTATGTTAATCCTTTAATTATATAGCTATATAAGTCAAATAAATCGAGTTACGTGAGAGAGTTAAGGCTACTACACAACAATTTAAATTTTGCAAAACCAACAAAATTTTGCTGGAATTACAAAATTATTGTAAAATTTAAAAAACAGATTTTGTTAATTCAAGTAAAATTGATGACATTTTGTTAAAATTTTGTAAGAGTGTTAACAATATTTTTTTGTCCAAGCAACAAAACCAAATTTTTTACTTCGACTAAAAATTTTGCTAAAACAACCAAAATGTACTCAACAAAACATGTTTTGTTGTTTTAATCAATTCCTTTTTCTGGGTGTGAAATGACGTTTTTAAATAGGTTATGCGTTTTCCAAATTGTTTACTTAGATGTTATCTTTCAGCTTATTAAACGGTCATGATTTGTAAAATTATTTTGGAAGCGTTGGAAAGTGTTACATAATCTATGCTTGACGCATGATTTTTCGTTCTTGTTTGTTATGAAAAGTGGTCGACGTGATAATAGAGAAGTACCAGATTTTGCGTAATCTTTGCGTCTCTAAAGATATATTGGCACTTTTTTAGCGATTTTACCGCGTACAAGGAATTTTGCTTACCATGACATAACAGACATATGTATACCTAATGCTTCTGACATCCAGTCATTGGGACTGCATTTTTGGCATTTCATCTTACAGTTGGGCGATCGTTTTTTGTTATGAGAAGTGGTCGACGGGACTCTATATTGCAAAATGTAAATAACGAGATAATTTTATTAATTCTTAATCAGTTATTCTTAATATCTATAAATTTTGAACAAGTCCAAGGCAGTGGACATTCAAAATCACGAAATTCACATTTCAGAGGTATTTTAGTGTTGAAATTTATGTGTCTAAGGAAATATATAGCTACTTTTTAGAAAAAAAACATTATTAAAATATTTTTCTCTGCTGATCCATTCAGCGACGTTTTACAATTCATGCCAACTTTCATTGTAAAAAGTATCTCCTAATAGTGTCTTGTTTTGTTCAAAAGAAATGCGCATAAGACTTTTTAAAATAGGACAATCATTCGTTATTTTAAAAATTTAAAAACTTTTAATTGTTTTAACACTCAATTTTGAATACTGCGCTTGGAAAATTGAAGGATTTAGGATTTTAATGTGCACTGCCCCCTTATTGTCATTCCACTTTATCAATTGAATGACGTCATCCCGTATAATCCTTTAAGGGATACTGTTACAGCAACAATGTTATCACAACAATGACACAGACTGTCATCCAATTATGCATAAATAATTTCATTGTTTGATTAAAAAAAAAAAATCACTGCATTACAAACAATGAAATTCGAAAATTTCAAAAAGTCTCATTGTTGTAGTTTTGCAACAACGTAAAATTGCAACAATATTAATATAAAACAATATAACAATATAAAGAAAAAGAAAAAAAATCAGTCTACCATTGACACTACTAAGATTTTTCGTAATCTTTGCGTCTCTAAAAATATATGCGTACTGTTTTAGAGATTTTATTGCTTAAAAAAGAATTTAGCCTACCATGACTAACTCTACATTTCAAAAGGTAATTAAAATGGATAATTTTATTAGTTCTTATCAGTTATTGTTGATATCTATAAATTTTGAACGAGTCCAAGTAGTGTTGTCCGTTAAATGGGCAGTAGACTTTCAAAATCACAAAATTCACTTTTCAAAGGTATTTTAGTGTAGAAATTTATGTGTTTATGGAAATATGTAGCTACTTTTTAGACGAAAACAAAGCATAATTATTAAAATATTTTTCTCTGCTGATACATTCAGCGACGTTCTACAATTCATGCTAACTCCCATTGTAATATGTAAAAAGTATCTCATAAATAAATAGTGTCTTTCTGTGCAAAAAAAAAAATGCTCATGGGACGTTTTAAAATTGGACAATTATTCGTTATTTTAAAAATTAAAAAAATGAATAATTTAAAAACTTTTAACACCAAATTTTGAAAATATCTGTCTCAGCTTGCCATTAAGAATTCTGTTAATTTCTGTGGAAAATTGAAGGATTTGGTTTTTAATGTGCACTCATTCCACTTTATCAATTGAATGGTACCATCCCATATAATCATTTATGAGCTATATCGTTACATTATTAACACCGACCATTATCCAATTATACGTAAATAATTTCATTGTTTGATTTTAAAAGAAAAACCACTGCATACAAACAATGAAATTCGAATATTTCAAAAAGTCTCATTGTTCTAGTTTTACAACAATGTATGTTCGGTACTTAAAACAATGTAACAAGAAAAGAAATCAGTCTATCATTGACCCTGCTTAGATTTTGCGTAATCTTTGCGTCTTTAAATATATGTTTGAACTTTTTTAGAGATTTTATCGCTTAAAAAGAATTTTGCTTATTATGACTGACTCCACATTTCGAGAGGTAAATAAAGTAGAAACATTTTATTAATTCTTATCAGTTATTTTTAAGTATTCATTTCCCCCACTTTCCATGCAGCCTCCTACCAATAAGCGGCTAAAGTTGAAACATTTTGTTTATACAAATCTGCCCGAAACAAACAAACAAACAAAAAGAATCAGCGTATTTATTCTGTTTAACAAAATTTTATATATATATATATTTTTTTTTTTACATATTACTTTGTTAACTATCCAATAAGACACCATAACATAAATATGTTTAAGAAATAACCAATAAGAAAAACTTAACAAACCAGTTAACAACAATGAAATTAAATATTAGCCAAACCACAGTCAATAAAATACGCCCATGGGCGACAAACCTGATTATAAAATCCCATCTCCCTCCAGAGAAGCTTATGATAAAAACCATGCCATTTAAAATGTGAAGTGTCTTTGGTATTTTCAGAAAACAGCTTAAAAATCTAAGGGTTAGAAATACAAAATTCTTCCAAGTTCAGTTTTCAAAAAGTAACAAAACAACGTAAATAACAACCAAAACAACGCAAAATGAATAATATTGCTAAGAAATGTCTAAGTGTTTTAACCTCATCTTATTTCCTTTTTTAACTCTGAAGTAATTTCATCTTGGAAAAGCAAACTTCTTACACTAATAATCTTATTACGATACGATATCATTTTTAATAAAAACTGGACTCTTGTCATTTTCTCCATAAAATCTTAAATGACAACGAAAATTAACGTATTTTTAAAGTAATCGAAACATTCCTTTTAATAAAATCCAGTAAGCAATAATAAAATAATCAGCAAATAATAAGCGTGTTCTTTTTAGGTAAGTCTTGTAAAGTCACTTTTAATAAATGAAACTTTCCACTTTTAAATAACATAAACTTTCTTTCAGGTTACTGAAGCGAACGCAGTTCCTTCTTATGATGATAAAGATTTAGATACAAAATGTACCCACAGGTGAGATCATTTTATTGTACACTCAATAATGCTGATATTATTTTAGTTTTTAAATTCATTACATATGAATGCTCTGTTAATGCAAAAATAAATGCAAATAACCTCATTTATCTGATAATTTCCTAGAAAATGATATCTTCTTTTGCTCATGCTTTCCACTGACATACTCTGCGGCATGTATGTGTGTATATGTGTAACATTTAACAAAAACTTTTTCAGAACTAAATATTTATTTCACAACGACGTATTTGCATTTTGATTCACCCTACTTGCGAAAGTCAAACCAAAGATAGAAAAACTGCGACATTTTCTTCCTAATAAACATCTGCTTGAGAGCATCCTAAAAATACGCAGAAACAAAGTCCCTCGAGGTATTCCTTGCGTTAAAAATACAGTGACCTCTCACTTATACGCGATACACGATCATTATTTTTCAGTACCAGTCATTCTTTAAGGTCATTTTCGCCTTATTTAATCTCAGGATTTATAAATAGAATTTCACTTTTTTAAAATAGCGGTACTAAAAAGTAATTACTGAACATTGCGTATAAGTGAGAGATCACTGTATACTAAACTACTAAACTCTACTCTAGGCGCTAAACTCCCTAGGGATCTTTTCCTACGGTGCCCTACTCTGTTTTTTGACCATAGGTCCTTACATATATATCCGGTCAGGTGGTCAATCTAAGGCGGGACCATCTGTGTTTAATTCCTAATCATGCTTGGTACTCAGTTTATTGACCCCGAAGGCATGAAAAGTTAACTGAAACTTGCCCAGTACAGAGTCGAACTCTAGACCTGTAGTGACCACGCGATAATTCCTAAACATTCCTAGCAAAAATGTCTTGTCATCTTTGACTTATTTTTTAATAAAGAACTTTTAGAAATTATATGGACATGAAGGAGATTAATATTGTGCTGATTCGATTTAAGATCCTACACTAGTCACGGGAAAAAACGCTCAAGCTAATGGGAAGCGTCTATGGGAAGGATTTTTTCAAATTTCTCGCTCACATTGTAATATTTTTAAACTACTTTTTTTAATAGGATCACGGAGGTTAATCTCTAACGTTGCTAGTTTTTATTTTTTCGATTTTAGTTACAGTTTTTTTTTTTTTATAAGCGAGTATTTTCCATTTTGGAACCGTTTCTGAAAGTGAAGGTACTCTTATATAAAAGAACTGGAACCAAAATCGAAAAAGTAAAAACTGAAAAATTTTGTCAACCTCAGTTATCCTAAGCAAAAGAGAATCATTTAAAAATATTAAATTGTGAGAGCGAAATTTGAAAATAACCTTCCCATAGACTTAGCATTAGCTTGAGCGTTAGGCTCTTAAGAACCTATACACTAGTCACGCAAAGATAATTGTACGCTAATGTTAAATAGATTGCAGCGTTCTTTTTAAATTTCTCATTTGCATTTAACGATTTTTCTTCTTTTTTCTTTTTCTTTTTTCGTATTGGATATCTGAGGACGAATTGTGTATTGTGTATTTTAAAGCTTTTTTTTATTTATTTTGATTGCAGGTTTTTTCTTTCTTTCTTTCTTTTCTGGGGATATTTTCACTTTCGAAATAGAAAGTAACCTCATTAAAAAAAATTAAAAAATTAAAAATAAATAATTCTGCAACCAAAATTATAAAATCAAAAAAGGATCCGGTTACGGATCGGCCTCAGCTATCCTATGCAAAATAAATTAAAAAATAAAAATAAAATAAAGTATAAATAGTGAAACAGAAATGTGAAATTGGAAAAGAACCCGCCATTGGTTTAGCATAAACTTGAAAACGTATGAGCGTGATCACCACAAATCCATACTCAATTCATAAAATTGAAACAGATACAGAAAAAACAAAGACTTGCAATGATATTATGCATGCGACCATAGACAATAGAGGGCGCCATCTGTTACATCTGAAGATCAGAAAACTGAGGATGCCCAAAACGATGGGTGAAAATGTTTTTAGCACATATAAATATTTTTTAAAAGACTGACTTCTTCTATTTGGAGGAATGTAACGTATATCTTTGTAAATAACATCTACATTGTCTTTATATAAGTGAGATTTGTTGTTAATGTCTGTGAATGGTAGCGTAGTGTGAAAAAATATGTATATAGTTGACATTGTGGAAAATAACTTAAAAAAAATATATTCAAATCAATGTTGAAATCTTAATATTCTAAGAAATTTTTCAATTTACTGGAGTATATTGCGCCCTATGTGCGGGTTAACAGCCTTGTTCTAAATCATTGTTTGTAAGCGTCATTTAAAATGGTTCTCAAATGATCTACTCAACAACGTGAAACTTTCTGACACATTTTAAACAAAAAGGCATAACATCGGCAGGCACAATTGAATTGATTTGGAATCGAAACGAGTTTTCCATTTTTTGATCCATAAATTACCTATCGAGTTTATAAGCTATTCTTGTCACGTGACAACCCTTTTTTTTTCCTTGCTCGTAGCACCACGGCGGAAATTCGGCACAAAACGATGACTTTGACAGCATTTTCTGAATGATCTTCTGCCTTTACCAAAAAATCGGAAAACGTATTTCGATTCCATAGTTTTTGAATAACAACACCTGACAATTTCATGCGTTTCCGAACAAAAATGAATGACAGAATGTGTCAGAAAGTAGCTCCTTTGGATTTGAGAACAGCCTTAAACAAAGATATTTTTTCAAATTGAATAAAAAAGTAACTCTTTCCGGAAGTGTTGCTTCGTAGACAAAAATAGCTTGACTTTTTCGATGTAGAAAAAGAATCAACTCATTAGATTACGGACACTTACTTTTATGTATCCAAGTGACCCTGTCAAACAAGTTGTAAATTTTACGTCAAACGTGACAAATGGGGTGCGTTCGTACTGTTATTATTTCAGTGAAATGAATTCTATCGTCTGTTATTAGGATAGGATACATTTCCATTTTAAGTTGGCAGCATTTTATCTTTTGTTGATATTGACTGATGGGAAACTTAAGCGTAGCTTTGAAGATTTCAGAACTTGAAATCTCTATTGAGACTCTTTTTCCATCGAATATCTATTTCTCCTCATTTAAACTCATGAATACGCTCTAAAAACTATTCGGAAACCTTTCCGAAAATTACTGTCAGCAACAGGAACTTTGTTTTTTCAAATAAATCTCGAGAATGTATTGGTTTCTGAGGTTTCTAATGATAAAGAACGCTTTTCGGAAAGGTGGGTCACTCGGAAGAGGTTATATTATAGTTTTCGTTCTCGGTTTCTGTTATATTTTCGTAGATCAAGGAACATGTCTATGGAAAGGATCTGGGAATCACGTCTTCTATTTTCACGTTTTAATTTTTTTTTTTTACATTCATTCTTTGAGTCAATTTTAGTTCAAGAGTCAATTTGAGTCAAGTTTTGTGCATTTTAAACTGTTTTTCGTTTCAGCTGCCAGTTGCAGAGTGGTGATACTCGTGTCCTGAAGTCGACACCTGACAGTTTCAACATACGAGAATATATGAGGTCTCTGTTTGAAGAATTTTACAGAGATAATCCGGGCCCCAGGTAAGTACTAGAACGGAACTAACATGCACTTACTATTACTATTGAATGCATTCGGTATAAAACCAAGCTACGCCGCCGTAGGCGTACCCGTACTTCACCGCATGATCTAAGTTCTTGTGAACCCTTACTCCAGGAGGGGGCGGGGGGCAATTCACCCAAGACACTCCACAGGTAGGCTCTTTGGCCAAGAGAAGCATCGCCACCTGCGCATCACTTCTCTGCATCTCAAAATTGGACGACCAAGGTGGTTACGATTTGCGGTGGAACCCACCCTCTTGTGACACCACCACGTCACACTTGGGGAGATGGCCGGAGTCCCCCGACAACTTCGGAGCCGGAAACCCAACCCTATTCCTTACGCCGAGCTTCCCCGACAACTCTTGCTGTACACAGAGCTCCTTTAAAGTTTACAACAGGACTCGTCGACGGCGACGAAATGTAGGTCCCTCTCGCTAGCCCGGGAGGCTGAGGAAATTTCCGTCCCTGGACGCATAGACAGGATCCAGTTTATGCCTCGGTTCGCGGGTCGGGACGAGCCTTGGCCCTGGTCCGAGAGTTTTGTCTCTGTACCTGTCCCCCGTTGTCTTTGCTTTCGTCTTACTCTGGCCTCTAACGACCAGCAAGCGATCGACTCCGCAAGGAGAGTGCACACAAACGCACACAAAAACACAGTTAGTAAATGGGCTTTATTGGGAATCTGGGTTCGAGATTGTAAGAATACCACCAACACGTGATTTTTTACAATATCGACCAATGTATGCATGCGATACATAGACAAACAAATATAAACACAGCAGGGAGGTCACATGATGGTGGTTTATGACGTCACGCCAATAAAGCCCATTGAAAGTCAGGTTTAGACACCACTCTCGATCCCAGAGGTAGTAGAACATTCCTCTTAAGCCCTAAAGAAACGCTCCCGATCGGGGATGAGTCGCGTGAACGTGAGTTATCAGACTCCTGTTCATTTTTTCTGAAAAAGTAGCGCCACTGTTCGCCACAAACTACTGATTTTTGGCATCGCGCTACACTGCAAACAACTGGAAAAAGTAAAGACTACTGTAATTTGGCAAACTGTACTTCCGACTACTGATGAGTTCACTACTCCTTTAATAATACATGATTATTTATAAAAAGCTGAATCATTCCGTCATACGCCAGCGAGGGGGTAACGCCGCATGCATAGGTTCATCTTACATCAAGTCAAAAAGTTCAGACTTCCCTTTTTTTATAAAATATTATATATATATATATATATATAGCTATAGCTATATATCACTACATAGTATAAAACAAAGTCGCTTTTTCTGTCCCTATATCCCTATGTACGCTTAAATCTTTAAAACTACGCAACGGATTTTGATGTGGTTTTTTTTAATAGATAGAGTGATTCAAGAGGAAGGTTTATATGTATATCCATTAAATAGTGGAGAAATACTGTTATTTTTGAGGTTTTTAATGTGATGTCGTAAATAATTTCATTTTTTCCGCTTATACATTGCAAACGCAGGCTGAACCCTACAAGATTTATCAAAATAATGTACTAATTATTGTACACATTAAAAAGGTCTACAGAAAACACAAAGAGATGAAGGTTTTCAAGGTTAACCCGAAGCAAAGCGAGGGAGGGCCGCTAGTTACAACAATAACTTAAAAAATAAATTAATAATAATTCAACTATAAATCGGATGATTAAATATTTAAAGACACAATTTGAGAAAATGCAGAAAAGAAGTTCACCTCTTTCATAAAAGTCATTATCACTCTTATCCATGTAGTTTTGACTACTTTTCGTCTAAACGTAATTCGATCCCGGAGGTTGTAGAACATACCTCTCAAGCCCTCAAGAAACGCTCCCGATCGGAGATGAGTCGCGTGAACGGTAGTTATCAGACTCCTGTTCATTTTTTCTGAAAGAGTAGCGCCACAAACTACTGATTTATTTGTATCGCGCTACACTATACAAACAAGTGGGAAAAGTAACCTGTAGTTTCGCTAACTGTACACCGTACTACTTCCGATCACACTGATGAGTCCACTACTCTTTTAATAATACGTGATTATTTAAAAAAAGCTACGTCTACTGTTCCGTTTTACGGCAACGAGTAAAACATAAGTTAATAATCATAGGTTAATCTTACATGAAATCAAAAAGTTCAGACTTCCTTTTTTAAAAAGAATATTATATATATATATATATATTTTTACAACTATAAAGTAAGAAATAAATTAATAATAATTCACCTATAAATCTGCTGATTAAATATTTAAAGACACAATTTGAGAAATTGCAGAAAAGAAGTTCACCTCTTTATCAGTTTTATAAAACTCATGATCGCTCTTATCCGTGTAGTTTTGATTACTTTGCGTGAAAGTAATTTTTAAAAGTGTTATTTTTCTTAATGTTTCATTTTGTGTCAACTATTTCGCTTGGCAACAATGACATTGGCAAAACTGGGAAGGGACTCCTGGCAGCAAAAGATGGCCGTAGTGCCCGCAACCAACCTACCAAACAAAACAACTATAAAACTCGGATATTGGTTCAATTTGACTGTAACCGCAGTCTGCACATCGTTGTTTTTATTCTGACTACTTAAAACAGGGCATCACTTGTCAGTATTTCATAATTTTAGCGCTTTATCGCAATGACATGAGAGTGGCAAGGGTTCCCAAACTTTTAGACTGGCAGGCGAACCACTCAATCGAAATTCATGATTTCGGAGTAACCATCGTTAAGTATTATCTTCTTCTATGGATATTCAAATGAAAACGAACACACTGATTATAATTTAAATGAGATCAATAAATTCAATAAATAATAAGAAAAATTGTATCAAAAATAAATAAGACAAAATCGGGAAAACTTGCGTAAAGTATTTTATGAACATTTATTAATGATATTTTTTGAAGAGAAATCCACAGCATATTCATCACTTATTTGAAAATGTTATCTTACAGTTTATATCCAGGCATATCCAGGCATATCCAGGTCTGTAATATCCATATTACAGGCATCCCCCCCGGCTTACGTTAGTAATGCATTCCGTAGACTCTTACGTAACTTGAATTTAACGTATTTGTAAATTGCTTAAGTATAATTTCGTAAGAAACTGCAATATTTATTATCGTTATATATAGGATTTACACAGTATCATTTTATAAATAAATCATCCTGCAGCAGTATTTACTCGGACATAATAAAAAATAAAAGTAGGAAAAAATATAAAAACAAACTGAAAGAATAATTTTCGAATAAAAAATATCTTGTACAGATGACGGGATTTAAAAATTTAGCATGGGTAAATTGGTTTAAATCTAACGTATTTTGAATCTACATCAAATGAGTATAAAAATAGGAAATACCTCTTCTCCACGAGTTCCCGGCAAATAAACAATAATCAACAGCAAACTTAATTAGAACGATCTATCATTTTAATTAATTTTGTGTTAGTTTGTATATCACCCATAAAAATATAACTCTCTCATATATAAAACTATATTATGTATATGAATTTAATCTACATATTTTATTTATAAACTCATTTTAAAAAGTATGCAAACGCGTGTCAAACGCGCTAGTATGTTCTGTTCATTCATGAAAGTTTCGACATTTATTACGTATATAACTACGAATTTACGTAAGTTGCGTAATACCTAAGTCGGGGGATGCCTTATTCACATTCTCTTATCGTGCGTGTGGGGGTATCTAAATCTAAAATCAGTTGTATAATCATTTTGGAACAGCTGTCGCAAACACAACCGGGGTTGGCGCGATTTTTGTTTTGCGCCATTTTGGCGAGAAAAACCCTTTTTTCGGGTACCTGTTAGGCCTAGCTTGCTTAACAGCCTGTTAGTTTTATTTTATTTTGAAACAATTTATTTTATTATAAAACACACAATTTTTTATTAATAAAGACACACATTGTTGTATTATAAAACATACACAATGCTTAATTTATTATAAGATACACAACGTTTAATTTAATATAAAACACACGCAAACTGCTCTAACTTTTTGCCATACAAAGCCAAATCTTGCCCATGTCGACGGGTTACTCAGTAGGGCGGGACGTAAAAACCGAAATTTATATAATCGAAACATAATAGAGCGAGAAAGTTGAAATTGGCAATAAGGAATAAATTCGCAAAATATTAAACCAAATGGTTCATATATTTTACCGCCGCAGGGGTGGGGGGGGGGGGCAAAATTTTAAAAAATCGCAAAAAAAATGTTTTTTTTTAGAAAAAAAATTAATTATCCAACCATAGAAATATAATTTCTAATAGAATGCAACAGCTACATCAAGATGTTAGTAATGTTCCAATAAAATTTCATTATGGTGAAATCATTTCTATTACCGCCGCAAAAGCGGTCAAAATTTAAAAAAAGGCTCAATTTTCCGTTTTTCTAATTTTCCCAATTTTTATTATATGTCTACAATTAAATAAATTTACATTATATCTAGTAATAAGTTATAAGTGTCTAGTAATTTTTATCATGGGCATTGCCATCCAAGGGCGAGAGCCCCCCCCCCCCACCTTTTCTAAATTTGAGAGAAAGAGTATTTTTTGAAGGAATTTTGGGGATTTTCCGGGACATTTTGGTGATTTTTATTGTAGGGGGGAGGCATACATAAATTCCCCGTCATGTTCCACTTTTGGGGGCCCCCTAATAAAAAAAAAACCCTACGAATTTCCGGAAAATCCCCCAAATCCTTTCAAAAAGCCTCTTTCTCTTAAATTTATGCGGGCCTCTCCAGCCCTTGGTTGGCTACACCCATGATCAAAATTACTAGACATTTATAAGGTATTACTAGAAATATTGTAAATTTATTTAATTGTAGGCATATAATTGAAATTGAGAAAATGAAAAAATGAAAAATTGAAGTTTTTGCCGTTTTTTTCAAAATTTTGGCCGCCCCTGCGGCGGTAATAGAAATGATTTCACCATAATAAAATTTTATTGGAACATTACTAACCTCTTGAGGTAGCTGTTGCATTATATTATAAATTGTGTTGTATGGTTGGATTTCAATTTATTTTTTTGCGATTTTTCGAAACTTTGCCCCCTTTGCGGCGGTAAAAGATATTAACCATTTGGTGTAATATTTTACGAATTTATTCCTTATTACCAATGGCAACTTTCCCGCGCTATATGTTTCGATTATAAAAATTTCGGTTTTTCGACCCACCCTATTACTCAGGCATAAAATCGCCATTTTGACGCCCAAAAGATATCCCGGTGCGTCTGCGACAGCTGTACCATCATTTTCTGTGTCAACTTCGTGTACCCTAGCATCTGAAAGTTGACTACCAGAGCTGGTACGCGTACCATAATGTGGAAACCCTGCTAAGTTTATGAAAATTTTATGAAGATTCTTTTTTTCTTTATATAGCGATACCGACAGAGAATTGGGATAGGTGTTGGAGCAATATCTACTCCACTATAGAAAGCTCTCGAGGGAAGAAAAAACTTCAAAATCAAGAATTCAAGAATATATTGGCACTTATCTGTAAGTAATAGAAATCACTTTATTCGAGCTATTAATAATGAGTTTTATTATTATATAAATCCTCTGAATTTATGTCACAATCATGTATTGCAATTTTAATTTTCGAAGTTACTACTTTGTCACCGCTGTAAATAGGGAACATGTAGAGAGCTGATTGGAATACCTAGTTGCTTAGCAACATGACATCCAGTGTATAGGTAAGCGACTTGCGAGGCAATAGGGAGCCGTAGAAAAGTAACTAAAATGCAGTAAAGAACTACGTAGGAAAAAATAAAAAAAAAGTAAAATGATTTACTATAGTTTAAAAAAAATAAAAGTTTAATAATAAAGAAGTATAAAATTCCATTAGATCCAAGAAAACGACAAAAGAAACCTACCGAGGGTCGAACCCATCTCATAAAAAAAAGACTCATTACAGAAACAATGCAATTAAGTCAAAAAACATTAAAATTTAAGGATAATAAAAGTCACTAGGGCAGACTAAATAGTTTTTTGTTAATGATAAAAACAAAAGACAAGAGAAGTTAAGTTTAATTGCTCTTCATCATAAATTAACATAATATAATTAGGGCGTTTACGATTAGCGGTGTCGGAGACCTCATAGTCTGGCAATTCTGTCATTATCGATGTTGTCGGCAGTTTTATAGATTTTTTTGTACCAGGTTGAGACAAAGATGAGAACTAGTCTTCATTGGGTAGGTTGATCTCATTTGCAAGGGTGTCGAACTCATTAATAATAGTAACTTTTGGTATATTTTTTAGATTGAACAGTTATATTTTTAACACATTTTACAATTTTTGTTATCTTTTTTTAAATATCTTTAAATGTTTTCTTTGATTTCGTCAGTGTAGGGGGAAGGAAATCCCATCCCCAATTTATCTATTAGCTCACTCTATCTTTTTGAGTTTTCGCAATATTCCACGGGTCTTTTTATAGGAGTTGCTCTATAGTATTGACTACCAAATCATAACACAAAATCTTTGCTGTAGTTCGCGCATGCGCAGTTATTTCAAGCAAATACCCCTATCTCATCCAATATTCAATATATTAATATTTTAATTCCAGTAGTACTATTTCCAAAATTGTTTGTCAAGTTTTGGGAAAACGGTGTTCAATTCGGTTAAAAACTCTGCATGCTATATAAAAATTGAATTTTTCACAGAAACGTTAACATTTTCAAGAATATGCGTGCTAGTCTAACACAAATGTTGAACCTACCATAGTCATTTGCTACAATGACGGACCATTTTGAGCATTTTCTGTTTCTTGGGGAAACGCAAATGTTGTTTTATTAATACATTTATTATAATTCCCCTCCTCCCAATTGTCCTCGGGACTCAATGTTCACTGAAAAACATGAAGTCAAACATATTCTGTACATCCTCAAAGTTCAAGGGCATTTCCTCACGAATCTCTGTAGATATTCGACAAAACGTCTGGAATCGGTCACTGCCCCTTGATTTCTGGACATCGGTGTATCACTGGCGCCCGATTAACATAAAAGTACCTTTAAAAAAATGAAACAATATGCTTATTTCATTAGGAATGAATGATATAACCAAAAAAAAAGTCAGTTTTTTTTATGAATGGAGATAAGAGAATCATTTATTTTAGAAACCCATAACTGACAAGGATAGAAAAAATCACTAAAAGGCGTCCTTTAGAACTGATTTTTAGTTGTTGTCGTTGTTTTAAAGATTTTTTTTTTTAATTGACCAAAATTAAATTCAGGTCCACTGAAAAGCTCAGATTTATATTAACAGTGTATTAAATAAATGCAAATACTTCAAAACTTAAAAGATGTTTTAAAATTTAGAAGAAAAAAATGTTACAGTTATAGCCAGTATTTTTAAGTGTCCGTAACTCAGATATTAATTCAGAACAATGAAGACATAGAATTGAATTCAAATAAAAGAGATTGCTTTCATTTTATTCATTTGGTTGTTTGAAATAAAGAAGGTTGGTTGGTTGGCTATTTGTTACGGCCGATTATCTGCACTAGGGCAGACCCCAATCATGATTCATTGGGGCGCTGGGCAAAGATAAATGAGAAGGGCCCCACACTGTAAAAAATAAATGTGTAAATTTACACATAAAAACAGGTACAGTGTCTCACAAAAGTGATGGGACACTTGTGCATTATAAAAGGAAACTGCAATAAAATAAATAAACAAACATGTGCAAAAATTTTTTGGGTGTGTTTCATATTTAAAGTTAGTAACAATTATTACATAACATACATTTTGTCAAAATATTAAAATATTAATTTAGTAAAAATACAATTGTTCAGAACGGAGCAAAAAATGACTCACATAAGTGATGGGACACTTACTTTTCCATCAAATATTTATCCACAAATTTTACTTTTTAAAAGGTTTTAACATTTTGTTGGATTTCCTTTTACTTTTAAAACATGATTTAATCTTTTTGGGATGGATTCGACTATTTTTTTTGTGATTTCTGGAGTGATTTTACCCCATTCTTCTTGAAGCACCGATTTTAGTTGTTGTTTTGAAGAAATGGTGTGTTTGCGAATTCTTGATTCCAATTCTTGCCAAATATTCTCTATGGGATTTAAGTCTGGAGATTGTGGTGGTGTTTTTATTATTTCAGGACAGTTATATAGCAGCCAGAGTCTAACGTTCAGAGCAGTGTGCTTGGGGTCATTGTCCTGGTAGAATTTAAAATCGTTATGAAGGTTCAATTTTCGTGCTGAAGATTTCAAATTTTGCTTTAAAATATCAATATACTTGTACTGATCCATTATACTGTCAATAAAAACAAAATTACCAACTCCAGCGGACGACATACACCCCCATACCATAACTCCTCCTCCACCATGTTTTACTGTTGGTACCAAGTTCTGTTTGCGAAGTTCTTCCCTGGGTTTTCTCCACACCAAGATTCTACCGTCAGAACCAAATATATTAAATTTACTCTCATCAGCAAATATAACTTTATTCCAGTAATCAGAATTCTTATTTATGTTGGATTTTGCGAAAGCTAGTCTGAGTTTTCTATTCTTTTCACTTACGAAGAATTTTTTCCTGGCTACTCTACCGTGATATCCAGCAGATCGAATTACCCTTCTAATAGTTTCAGGATTAACAATTATTCCATATAATGCTTGTAAATCAGCAGCAACTTTTGAAGCACTAATTCTTGGATTTTTTTTAATATTTCGAACGATAATTCGCTTTATTCCATTGGATAGCTTTGATGGTCAGCCAGGTCTTCTTTTATCCTGAATCATATGGTTCTTTTTATATCGTTTAATGATATTGAAAACTGTTGAACGACTCAAGTTAACTGTTTCAGCAGTTTTTCTAATAGATTTTCCACGTTCAATATGCAAATTAATAACTAATTTTCGAATTTCAGGCGAAGTTTCTTTTCGTTTAGCATTCATGACTACACAGAGCTAAAAAACACAAAAATTCCAAAACAAACTGGAGAGAAATACTGCAGACGATTTTATAAATTATTGCCAATTGCTTTTAAGTAAAAATAAAACCCCAAAAAATATTTTTATTGCTTATTTCAGGCGATTTTTGTTGCATATATAATGGTGTCCCATCACTTATGTGAGCTATTTTTTGCTCCGTTCTAAACATTTGTATTTTTATTAAATTAATATTTTAATATTTTGACAAAATGTATGTTATGTAATAATCTTTACTAAATTTAAGTATGAAACACACCCACAAAAAAAATGTGTACATGTTTTTTTAATTTATTTGATTAGTTTCCTTTTGTAAAGCACAAGTGTCCCATCACTTATGTGAGACACTGTATATCGATGATACAAAAACGATTTGTCTATATGTGTAAAGTGGTGTGTAAATTGCCAAAATACCCACCTAATGTGTAAATTTTTAAATACACTTTTTTTTAGTGTGTAATTTGATGATAACACTAAGTGTGTAAAAGTTATCTGATCACTCTTGAAAGACACACTTTAATGTGTAAATTGCACAGGAATACACATATTTCCGTGTAATATTCTTACATATATATCTGTGTAATGTTTTGGGATTACACATATTTTGGTGTATTATGCAAAATACACATTTTTTGTGTAATGTGTGTAATATTCTTTTTACACATAATTCCCATTACACATTATGTGTGATGCAACACACATAATGTGATATTCAAAATACCCATATTTTTGTATAATATTACAAATAGACAGATTTTTTGTGTACATAGCTACTTTGGGTAAATTGTGAAGTAAGTGTTTTATATTGCAAAATAAAACTGCACAAAGAACATTACTCATATGTTTGATGTGTTTGTTTTAAGGCCATAAAACAGTGTACACAGAATACAAGACAAATCGTTTTTTATCATCGATGTACCTGTTTAAAAATCAAGCATAAAACAGGATCGTCTGAAATTATACTTTTGAAAATATACTTGCAACTATACTTATGTTACTACATTCCATCTTTTTGTTAGAGTTGGTTCTGACAATGGAAGGTCTCCTCTCAGAAAATTTTGAAAAAAAATACTAATAAAGCTACTCATGTATGTAATCAGTCAAATTTAGCTGCGGAATCCCAGTAGAAATTCTGCAAAAAAATAAAAACTTTCGAGTATTTGGCGGAAAAAGACACGATTTGGCTTAGAAACATTTTTCCTCTCCAAACGCAAACGATCGTTTGAATTTTGAAATTGCTTACAAAATTACTTATCAATTTAAATATTGTTTTAAATCGTAAAATACCATCGTTAAATTTCATTATATATACATATAAATGTGTACACAAAATTGTAGCTATAAAAATTTATTTATTATGTAATTTAAATTTACATAAACAAGTTCAGCAAGAAAAAGTTTTTCCTTAAAGATTATTTGTCATAACAACGCATTTTTTGAAATTTCATTCCGTCGCCAACCAGTGATAAATCGCCAAAAAAACGAAATTTTCATAATTTTTTTACGGACGTTATATCGAGGTTCCGCAGAAATTTTTTTTTATAGACGTATATACCCTCATGAGAAGAACATTCTGTAATTTTTTCAAAATTTTCTGAGTATGCGCTTATGGAGACCTTCCTTGTGAGTCCTAAAACCATATCGTCACAATATATGCGTAGAGTGTGTATAATCTGAATAAATAGCCACTTACAGTGTGGAGACTGTCTTCAGAAATTTCATTTATTATTCTTATAGTAATTATGCACGGTGATATAAAATTAATATTGACATACACAGAAAACCTCAGAATAACGGACATATTTTGGGGTACATATTTTGGTTTATGGTGGGTGGATCTATTGTATTTACCAATATAATAGTTTACTTAATTCTCCAATACAATCTTAATATGTCAATTAAATTGAGTTCTGCTGACTGTTAATTATATTGAGTAGTCTAATTTTATAATATAAAAAATTACACAAAAACAACTCGAATGTAAACAATAAACAAATCTGCAACCAAAGCAATTCCAAATAACAATAAAACATGAAGACTTAATAACAAGTAAATAGAAAAGTGCTAATAGCAAGAAAATTAATCCATTTGGTGGCTTAATACTTGATTTTAGCAGCAAATGGAGAAAATCTTTGATTTGATGTCATGCGTCACTTTGCACTGCAGCTGAAATTGTCCCGAAGCACAAAAGAAACAAGGGATTCGAAGAATGACACATTACCCCCTGAAGTAGTGTGAAAAGTGAAGTCTGTTCTCGCTGCAAACTGTACATTTTTTTGTATCGTGCTTAGAGATGTAAAATTTCCGGAAATTTTGAAATGTCAAAAACAAAAGTTTATTTATTTATTTATTTTTTTATTTTATTTTTTTTTTTTTTTTGAAAAATTGATTTCTTACAAATGTTTTTCAAGAATAAGTTATATTTTGTTAATATAAAATAATAATAAAAAAAATTCTGCATATATATATATAATCATTTGCACTTTACATAAATATATTACGAAAAAAAAAAAAAAAAACTAGACTTTCAGCCTAAGAATTTTGATAATAGCTTTTCTTGCTTAATTTAACACCATAGTTTGTAATTTATTGTGACTCTGCTGAAATGATTTTTCATAGTGTTGCATTTGTTCAATTACCAGTAAAGCTAATTAAAAACAAATAAATAAATAAATAAATAAATAATAATTTTATGAGTTTCAATTAATATCACTGCCCTTTTGAAGAAAATTTAAAGTGCATTATAGATCCCCTCTACATAGCATTGTTTTTTAAGTATATAAATGATGCCATTTAAATAAACAAATTATTGTATTGTGGCATTGTAAATATTATAATATATAAATATTCTATTGCTTAAAAATTGTTAATAATTTACAATATTACATTTTTTTTCGAACAGTTAAAATTTTCATTTCCAGTATATTTAATTTTGGTATAGCTTTCCAGTCTAAACCCAAACTTAAACGTTTTGGTTTTAGTTTAAGCTTTAGATTCTTAATATAAAAATAATATATATATAATCTTTATAATCTTTTTTATTTATTTTTTTTTTAATGAAAGGAATAAAACAGGTGAATTTTTAATACTTATAAAAATTAATTTAAACTAAATTTGGTACTTTTCGGTTAGCCGGGCGCCAGTGATATATATATATATATATACACACACACATATACACATATCTACGTATACATATATATACATACACATATATATACATATATGTATGTATTACATTATTGTTATACATATATATGTATATACATATATATGTATATACATATATATTTATATATGTATATATATCACTGGCGCCCGGCTAACCGAAAAGTACCCTAAATTTTTCACAGAAAATTGTTTATATTTTCTTAGCAAAGTTTATTTACATACGTTTATATTTAAAATAAAAATACAGTTAGACAAGTCTAAGAATCTATATTTAAGGAAAAGAAAGAGAAGAGTAAAAAAGCAAATAATTACAATTGCATGCTATCAAAAAATAATTTGTTTCTAATAATAGTTAAATATTTCTGGCGATTATCATCTGATTACATGAAAACTTGCAGCTATGCCAATACAAATAAATGCATGTTTCAAATTTTATATTAAAATTTCAACCTACTGGTATTATTGAAATAATTTTGCACACGAATTTTAATTTTTGACAAGAGAAGTTGCATTTAATTATCTTTCCAGGGTTTTGCTTACATTTTTTCACGCGATCTTATTTTTGTGAACTTTTGTATAAGTTACAGAAAACATAATGAGAAATTTGTGAGTTAGAAAGTATCCATTATATTTAGGTTCCTATTTAGGTATTATTTAGTAAGGTTCTTTGTACATATATACAGCTACATAACAGATTCATTGGTGATTTCAGCTGCTATGCGACAGTTTTTATTATTTTAAAATCCAATATTTTATAGTGAAAAAATCGTGAAGATGACTCAAGTTCTTCCTAAAATGCTTACAGCATAGCTGCCAACTTTTACGCTTTTTGTTACCACTAAAATTTTATAGTAAATTTTACTTTATTAAGTCGTCGAAATTAAGTGATTCAATAACACAAAAATTTCTATTAATTTTTAGTGGTAACAAAAAGCGTAAAAGTTGGCAGCTATGTTACAGATCATATTTTCCATGTGAACGTTTTCATTGAACATAAAAAAAATATAAAGAAATATCAAAATGTAATCCATAATAAAACTCTGAATATATTATTTTTTAGCTGAAATTTAATTTTTTCAAAGTTGGAAAAAATTGAAAAGTACAACTACAAAGAAAAAAAAAAAAAAAAATTACCCCCCCTCCCCCCCCCCCCCCAAAAAAAAAATCCGTTTTTTTCCTTTTTTTTTTTCAGAACATTCCCATCTTTAATCGTGGTGCTACTCGCTACACTACATTGTTAAAAAATTTGCGCACTACACTACAAACTATTGTAAAAAGTAGCGACTACTGTAGTTTCGCTACTTGTAGCGCGCTGCTTTCGACCCCTGCGCAATAAAACTAAAAAATGCATTTATCCTTCTTTGCTATTATTATTTAGATAATTAAAATATTTTAGTAAAATTATACTTAAATTCTTTCTAATTCAAAATAACAAACATTTTTTAAAGCCCTGTTGTTGGAGCTTTTGTAATGATTTTAAATACATAGAATAGAAAAAATTATATTTTTACATACCTATTTTGATCGAATGACATGGAGTAATCCTGTGTTTTGAGATATAGATGATAGTTCACCATGCTTATGTAATTTTTAATCCGAAATCATACTGCAGACAGTCTTGTTGAATATTAACTATAAAATACATATTTGTTTTCTAGAGAATAATTCTAATCTTTTTCAACGCTTAAATATCCTGTTTAGCACTTCATAAAAACCACCAAAGCATATTTTCAAGCTGGTTGCAGGATGTTTATGTTTGAATGCAGTTGGCAGGTGTTATTTCTTCTACAACTTTAATAGATTCTCTCTAAAAATCTGCAAGATCCGGACGTTATGATTTTATGAAATATTTAATTCCAAACAAATTTTCCCAACAATAGTTATTTTCTTAACAAAAAGCACAAAATTGTAGACTTTGACTGACAGTTTATTTGTATCCGCCATTTTGAAAGAATAAAAAAAAAAAAAAAAAAAATAGCAGACGATAATTTCTTTCTTCAAATAATAAATTGTCACTGTCTTTTAACATTTACACACTTATCCGTGCACATATAATTATGTGTAAATTACAATAACACACCAATTCGTGTAAATTCGGGCATTTTACTACATTTACACACTTGTTTGGGTTTTTCAAGTGATAACAAATTACACACTTACAGTGTCTCACAAAAGTGATGGGACACTTGTGCTTTATAAAAAGAAACTGCAATAAAATAAATAAACAAACATGTGCAAAAATTTTTTGGATGTGTTTCATATTTAAAGTTAGTAACAATTATTACATAACATACATTTTGTCAAAATATTAAAATATTAATTTAGTAAAAATACAATTGTTCAGAACGGAGCAAAAAATGGCTCACATAAGTGATGGGACACTTACTTTTCCATCAAATATTTATCCAAAAATTTTACTTTTTAAAAGGTTTTAATATTTTGTTGGATTTCCTTTTACTTTTAAAACATGATTTAATCTTTTTGGGATGGATTCGACTAATTTTTTTGGGATTTCTGGAGTGATTTTACCCCATTCTTCTTGAAGCACCGATTTTAGTTGTTGTTTTGAAGAAATGGTGTGTTTGCGAATTCTTGATTCCAATTCTTGCCAAATATTCTCTATGGGATTTAAGTCTGGAGATTGTGGTGGTGTTTTTATTATTTCAGGACAGTTATATAGCAGCCAGAGTCTAACGTTCAGAGCAGTGCGCTTGGGGTCATTGTCCTGGTAGAATTTAAAATCGTTATGAAGGTTCAATTTTCGTGCTGAAGATTTCAAATTTTGCTTTAAAATATCAATATACTTGTACTGATCCATTATACTGTCAATAAAAACAAGATTACCAACTCCAGCGGACGACATACACCCCCATACCATAACTCCTCCTCCACCATATTTTACTGTTGGTACCAAGTTCTGTTTGCGAAATTCTTCCCTGGGTTTTCTCCACACCAAGATTCTACCGTCAGAACCAAATATATTAAATTTACTCTCATCAGCAAATATAACTTTATTCCAGTAATCAGAATTCTTATTTATGTTGGATTTTGCGAAAGCTAGTCTGAGTTTTCTATTCTTTTCACTTACGAAGAATTTTTTCCTGGCTACTCTACCGTGATATCCAGCAGATCGAATTACCCTTCTAATAGTCTCAGGATTAACAATTATTCCATATAATGCTTGTAAATCAGCAGCAACTTTTGAAGCACTAATTCTTGGATTTTTTTTAATATTTCGAACGATAATTCGCTTTATTCCATTGGATAGCTTTGATGGTCAGCCAGGTCTTCTTTTATCCTGAATCATATGATTCTTTTTATATCGTTTAATGATATTGAAAACTGTTGAACGACTCAAGTTAACTGTTTCAGCAGTTTTTCTAATAGATTTTCCACGTTCAATATGCAAATTAATAACTAATTTTCGAATTTCAGGCGAAGTTTCCTTTCGTTTAGCATTCATGGCTACACAGAGCTAAAAAACACAAAAATTCCAAAGCAAACTGGAGAGAAATACTGCAGACGATTTTATAAATTATTGCCAATTGCTTTTAAGTAAAAATAAAACCCAAAAAATATTTTTATTGCTTATTTCAGACGATTTTTGTTGCATATACAATGGTGTCCCATCACTTATGTGAGCTATTTTTTGCTCCGTTCTAAACATTTGTATTTTTATTAAATTAATATTTTAATATTTTGACAAAATGTATGTTATGTAATAATCTTTACTAAATTTAAGTATGAAACACACCCACAAAAAAATGTGTACATGTTTTTTTAATTTATTTGATTAGTTTCCTTTTGTAAAGCACAAGTGTCCCATCACTTATGTGAGACACTGTAGTTTCATAAGCTAAAATACACATAAAAACAGGTAAAAGTTTGCAAAAAATGTGTAATTTGTATGACAAGCGTGTAATTTTAGAAATTTACACATATATACGTGTAAAATTGTTCAATTTACACATTTATTTTTTAGAGTGCATTCGAATCGTTGCAACATTATTGAAATAGAACTGATAGTCAGTCCCATGAGGATGTTAGAATGGCAGTGCAGTGAGTCAATATTGAGTGATTTGAGAAATGCAGGGTATTGTGAAATGTGTTGTATTGTCGTTGCATTGAGTGGTCCAACTTGTTTTGCCCTCTATATTGGACAGAAATTAATATAGGGTTATCTAGATTTTTGACTTACTCCACTGTCATTCTATAACCCCCTCCTATGCATAAACAATATTTTCGCACCTGAGATTTTAAATAGAAGAAAATTCTTTGCTCCATCCATTCTAATTAAGAACCTTAGTTAATAAAAATACCCCTTTTCTCTAAGTACAGAACAAAACTCCTTGTTATAACTTTAGCAACTTGTTATATTACTTTAAGATGAATTTAATAATAACTTCAACTTATGGAAGAGTGTCAAATACTCTCACATGTAAATAGGAGTTAATCATGTTACTTTTTTTTTTGCATATTTTTCAGTTGTACTACACACAATATATTATCCAATCAAATAGATTCTACTTCACACAAGTAGAAATTGTTTTTTCAATTAATCTAAAAAGAGGGCAATTTTAGACAATAAAGCCTATTAAGCTATTATGTTCTACGCTCTGTGTTTGCAGATGTACTTTGCTACCGAGTGGGTGAGGTTAGCTTTGCGAAAGCCCTGAGCTCTGCGAGTTCAAAATGAAATTTGTTTTTCAGAAAGTTGAGTAGAATCTTTTAAAGATAAAATTTGTATTTCGTATTTGAAAATTTTCAGAGTTGGAATTGAAAAAAAAAACAGTAAATATTTTATAAATTAATATATGGATGTGGGGGACCCCGGACAAAGTCCCGATTTTTCCATGCGATAATAAGGGCCTACGCTAGAGATAAGAGGCCGGCAGGAGGAGTGCCGTCTGTGGAGGCCTTTCTAAGGGATCCTAATCCGTATTGACGCAAGGTTCGAAGAAAACCACGGAAAATTCCGAACGGTTAGTCTCGACAAGCGCGACAGGGGTTTGAACCCAGCACCTTCTGTCTACCAGCTTTTGAGAGCAGAACCTTTCAGCCACTGGTGGGACTTGAAATATAGAAGAAATCAGTCAGCCGAATATTCAATCCAGGGGTCAGCCTAATATTCAATCTAGTCTTATCCAAGGGTCGGAAGCAGTGCGCTACAAGTAGCGAAACTAATGTAGTCGCTACTTTTTACAGTAATTTGTAGTGTAGCGCGCTACATTTTGAACAATGTAGTGTAGCGTGTAGCGCGATACAAAAAATCAGTAGTTTGTAGCGAGAACCGACGCTACTTTTAACGCTACTTCAGGAAAAAAGTTGCCATTCTGCAAATCACGTGATCGAAACTTCCTGCTTTTGTGGAGCATTTGTTCTGCTCAACAATTTCCGAATCGCATTGGCAAATCTCAGCTGCAGTGTATAGCAACGCATCGCATGAAGTCATAGATTTTTTTCCATCGACACTCGCTGCTGAAATCCAGTACTAACCCACCAAAATGTTTAATTTTCTTGTTGGCAGTACTTGTTTATTGACTCGTTATTAGATCTTCATGTTTTAACGTCGGGTTTCTCATTATTCGGAATTGCTCTATTTACAGATTTATTTATTGTTTGCATTTAAGGTTGGTTTTCTGTAATTTCCTAGATTATAATATCTCTCTTAATTTTGCTACGAAATTTGTTAAGTTAACGTTTTCAAGACGAACACAAAACATTTTCTTCTATGTTATCTTTCTTAATTTTTTTTAATGCCCTCGGTTATGTCTCATTTATTTAATTGTATCCCGGCAGAGGCGATATAACGAGGGGTCCCTTTATTATTTAATCGTTGTCTTCAAATTGAACAAACACTTTGACAATATTTGAAAGTAGCGAAGTAGTGACTATTTTTGAAGAGTAGTTTGTAGTCGCTACTTTTTAAAACAAGTGGCTGTAGTTCTAGTTAACCATATTTTTGACATAGTAGTTCCCTACAATAAAAAGAGTAGTTTTTACGACCCCTGATCTTATCCGTGTGGTCAATAGGAGTCTTATTCTGCCACACTATCTATATTCAGTACACTTTTGGTAAACATGATGAAACATTCCATTGCAGGTTGGCCCATCGAACAGTTGAATCCACTTCAGTTCCTGCGAACGTTCACCAGATGTATCTTGTGGAGATGATCCTGCATCGACTTGTTGCGCTCAATTAAGAGGCTGTAGAGAGAATGTAAGTATAGATCAGGCATGTCAAACATGTGGCCCGCCAAGCCTTTGGCATTTTACCTGTTTTTCATTCAGAATGCTACCACTGTTTTTGAACAGTCTTAGTTATTCCATCATTAAATTAGGGGAATATTTCTCTTCAGAATGTGGTAGCAGTCTGAATTTAAAAAAATCCCGCTCATCTGGCAACATTGACATATATAGACAGTCAGATATAATTCAATTTTAAATTTTAGCTTCACGAAATTACGGATACACAAATAATTAACCAGAATGAAGCAACGCACGAGATCTTGAGTCTAAAAATTTAAAGATTCGTAAATTTTTTACAATATTTTACTTATGATGTTTATGGGTTTTATGTCGAAATGACTACTTTATTTTACTACCCTTTTCGGTTTTACATGTGCTGTATTCATCGAATAAGAAATGTATTGTAAAATGAATAAAATTTGGAGCTAATTAGAAACAGCTTAAAAATCAAAATATAAATTAAATAGTTTTCAAATGCGTTAAAAGTGACACAGATTATCACTTTTGTGCTGACAGGAAAAAACCCACCTATGTCGTCTAGGTTCTTCACTTGGCTTTAGTCGAATACATGGATTTTGGATTTAAATTCGTTAATTATTTTTATTTCTTAGGTTAGTAACTGTGTCATTCTTAAGGAATCCTGCGTGATCTTTCTTTCGTTTTTTATTGATCTACAAACATTTTATTGACATACTCACATCACATACATCCCAGGATTTATTATTATTTATAAATGTTAAAGCTCTCTCTCTCTAACAGTATAAATAATAGGATTAATTGAAGATGAACAAAGCAGATTTTTTAACAATACCATTGTATCCAAAAGAAAACTGATTTAGACACTGTTGGAGTTTGGGAAGAATGTAATATTAACAGGCGCTAAAGGGCAAAATATAAAGAAAACTCAATAAAAATCTTGCAAAACATCGGAAAGATAAACAGTCAGAATTTAAACGTATATTTCTTAAAAGAGACACAACGGGTTTTCATCAAGACTATTGAAGAAAATATATTTGCTTTATGAAACTAATTATTGTCTTTATTACATTAAGTATCTATCCCGTTAGTCAAAATCATTCACTACGAAACTGAAAAAATTATGTCCAGAGAAGTTAAAGAAATTTAAAAATACTATAAGCATAAGTACCATTGCTAGAAAGTATTATATATAGCCGGATAAATTTATAAAAGTGGCATGCTTTCGGAAATGTTTTTCGGAATCTCTAGTGTCTGTGCGTCTAAATCTAATCCGTCAAAAAAAAAAAAAAAAATTCGATTTTCAAAACGATTACAAGACTTACCCTATACTACGTATGATGGGTGAGTAAAAATAGATAAATGTCGAATTAAAAATCACTCCATGATATATACGGGATAACCACTTCTTTTTTCATATGCCCGGCGGCCATTTTTGTTCAAAAATATTTTTTCGAATAAAATGGCTTGCATTTTGAGAAAGATCGTTCCAAAAAATGGTTTGCTTGAGAGAGGAGTGTATAGATTCTGAGATAACTTCAGTTGAAATGAGGGTATCTCATTCCCTAAAAGTAAATTAACACACGCGATTTGTTCATTGTGAATCATAGAAATATTATACCATGAAGGTAATCCTTCGCAAAGCAAGATCTCCAGGGTGAATTTCGCAGCGCTCTCTGGTGTCAAAAAATAAATCGCATCTGTAAACGTGGTATGCGTGTAAGAGAAGAGACATGCTCATATCGCTCATAACAGACAGTATAGTTCATTTCACTGAAATAATAACGATGATTTTTTTACATTGTAAAACTAGTTATAGTACGAATGCACCTCATTTCTCACGTTTAACGTACAATTTCCAACTTGTTCAATATCTTCAGCTGTTCTTGCAATACTAAATGACCTCTACTTGATTAATCGATGTTCTACAAGAATACAGTTTAAAGTGGAAGTTGATTTATGACATTGTTTAACAGAACCAAATATTCTGATGCACTGTTCGTGACTTCATTTTAGCTTAGCCTCAATTGGGTCTATAAAAGCTTGTTTCTGTTTCTGTGTTTACAAAAACAGCTCACTTGAAAAGGCATGCTCATACGAATGTGCTGTAATAACAAATAAGACAAGGCGAATGTTAAAAACAATTATTTAACCACAGGAGGCTAAAACTTTATACTATCTTTATACCTCCTAAACATCTTGAGCGTAGTACGCCATCTAAAATCAAAATTTATTCTAGAATCGAAATGGGAAGTCAAATAGTATTGAAAATTTTAAAATGTCCGTTATCCTTTTTCAATGCTGAAGCTTATTACTTACCCCTCATACGTAGTACAGGGTAAGTCTTGTAATCGTTTTGAAAATCGAAAAAAATAATTTGACGGATTGACACGTTTTAGACACTGGAGATTCCGAGAAACATATTTTTAGAAAAAAAATCCGTCTGTCTGTATGTGTGTGTCTCTGCAAAACGTTCTATCTCCCGAACAAATTGAGATACTGACTTCAAATTGGGTATGTACTGAATATGTCATGTAATGGGAAGAAGCTTATTTCATTTCAATCACCTCGATGATCCGAAACTCTTTTTTTTCGGACTCTCGAAAGAGTCGTTCTGATAAAAAGTCTATAAAATTTTTCGAAATGGTTTATTTTAAGGAGTGGCTATAAAAGACAATAAAAAAACATACATTTTGCACAAAGAATAAAGTCGATCGGATCATGAGTGGCCGAGATAGGGGTCATCCTATTTTCCACACGCTTCGATGTTTCGTGACCCTGTATTTCATCCCAATTTTAATTCAAAGATCTATTTTAATTGGAAATGAGGCGCTTCATCCGACGCAGTAAACCGTTAGTGAAATAGGATTATAATTTTTGGAGTTATAAGGATGTTTCTTTTACGCCATTCAGTAATAGAGCATTATTTGAGTCTATGACGTCATCAATCCAGGGTTTTATTCGAATCGCAATGCATTTTATAAATAGTTTACACATGTTTTATTTTCCTATTTTATAGTATGCCTATCCCTGTTGGGTAAGTATGACGGTGGCGCTTTTTAATATTAATTGAAAGAAGACACAATTCCCAATCGACTGGCAATTTTTGTTTTCTTTTCTTTTCTAAAACAGTTTGATGTAAAATGTATGTGTCACTGTTTTTTTTTTTTAAATTATTTTTTTCACTTATAAATCAAATATTCCGAAACGATGAGTTGTGAAAAAAAAAAAAACTGTATTTTAATTGTTTTCTAATTTTATTCTAGTTTAATATATAATTAAGCAGAGGACATGATCAATTTTATCAGAATACGTAATCAAGTAATATTAGGAATAGAATATTCTCATAGAATTTTGTTATATCAAGTTATAAATAACTCCTATTTTGTTAAACTAATTTAAATATCGTATATTCTATTTAAATTAGAAATACAGTTGAAGCACTTTATAACGAATTACGATATAACGAAAAGCACGATATAACGAAATGTGCATTACCATTTAGTTGGTCTGCATGTTAAAGAATACTGAATTCGAAACGATATAACGAAATATTTATAACGAAAAGCACGATATAACGAAAAGAATTCGAGCATGAACAGTGCAATAAAAACGAAGCGAATTTTTCACTTTTTTTTTTTTTACTTAACGCGGGAAATATTTTTTTTCCTTAATTACTAGTTTTTTCCCCCATGACATAACCTTCAATCTTTTTCTCTACGGTCAATCACATATTTTCAATAGTTCCAGGAGAGATTTGGGGTATTATTATTTTCATGGTTTAAAGATGCAAGATAAAAAAAATCCCGTTAGTGGAAGTATTTTGCATGAAAAAGCATATCACTTTATAACTTTGATCAATACTTTATAATGTTCAATAAAGAGAATAGCGCCAAAAAAAAAAAAAAAAAAAAAAGTTAAATATGAGTTGTCTGATGGCAGTGTCAGTGAGCAAGAAGGATTTGTAGAAATTTGCCAGAAACTTTCACCATCTGATGCACTCGAGTATTTACAGAAAATTGTGTGTTACATTGTTACATGTGTAATAAGAACTTGTTAGCGAATGATGAACAGTGCAATAAAAACGATATAGCGAATTTTTCACTTTTTTTTTTTACTTAACGCGGGAAATATTTTTTTTCCTTAATTACTAGTTTTTTCCCCCATGACATAACCTTCAATCTTTTTCTCTACGGTCAATCACATATTTTCAATAGTTCCAGGAGAGATTTGGGGTATTATTATTTTCATGGTTTAAAGATGCAAGATAAAAAAAATCCCGTTAGTGGAAGTATTTTGCATGAAAAAGCATATCACTTTATAACTTTGATCAATACTTTATAATGTTCAATAAAGAGAATAGCGCCAAAAAAAAAAAAAAAAAAGTTAAATATGAGTTGTCTGATGGCAGTGTCAGTGAGCAAGAAGGATTTGTAGAAATTTGCCAGAAACTTTCACCATCTGATGCACTCGAGTATTTACAGAAAATTGTGTGTTACATTGTTACATGTGTAATAAGAACTTGTTAGCGAATGATGAACAGTGCAATAAAAACGATATAGCGAATTTTTCACTTTTTTTTTTTACTTAACGCGGGAAATATTTTTTTTCCTTAATTACTAGTTTTTTCCCCCATGACATAACCTTCAATCTTTTTCTCTACGGTCAATCACATATTTTCAATAGTTCCAGGAGAGATTTGGGGTATTATTATTTTCATGGTTTAAAGATGCAAGATAAAAAAAATCCCGTTAGTGGAAGTATTTTGCATGAAAAAGCATATCACTTTATAACTTTGATCAATACTTTATAATGTTCAATAAAGAGAATAGCGCCAAAAAAAAAAAAAAAAAAAGTTAAATATGAGTTGTCTGATGGCAGTGTCAGTGAGCAAGAAGGATTTGTAGAAATTTGCCAGAAACTTTCACCATCTGATGCACTCGAGTATTTACAGAAAATTGTGTGTTACATTGTTACATGTGTAATAAGAACTTGTTAGCGAATGATGAACAGTGCAATAAAAACGATATAGCGAATTTTTCACTTTTTTTTTTTACTTAACGCGGGAAATATTTTTTTTCCTTAATTACTAGTTTTTTCCCCCATGACATAACCTTCAATCTTTTTCTCTACGGTCAATCACATATTTTCAATAGTTCCAGGAGAGATTTGGGGTATTATTATTTTCATGGTTTAAAGATGCAAGATAAAAAAAATCCCGTTAGTGGAAGTATTTTGCATGAAAAAGCATATCACTTTATAACTTTGATCAATACTTTATAATGTTCAATAAAGAGAATAGCGCCAAAAAAAAAAAAAAAAAAAGTTAAATATGAGTTGTCTGATGGCAGTGTCAGTGAGCAAGAAGGATTTGTAGAAATTTGCCAGAAACTTTCACCATCTGATGCACTCGAGTATTTACAGAAAATTGTGTGTTACATTGTTACATGTGTAATAAGAACTTGTTAGCGAATGATGAACAGTGCAATAAAAACGATATAGCGAATTTTTCACTTTTTTTTTTTACTTAACGCGGGAAATATTTTTTTTCCTTAATTACTAGTTTTTTCCCCCATGACATAACCTTCAATCTTTTTCTCTACGGTCAATCACATATTTTCAATAGTTCCAGGAGAGATTTGGGGTATTATTATTTTCATGGTTTAAAGATGCAAGATAAAAAAAATCCCGTTAGTGGAAGTATTTTGCATGAAAAAGCATATCACTTTATAACTTTGATCAATACTTTATAATGTTCAATAAAGAGAATAGCGCCAAAAAAAAAAAAAAAAAAAGTTAAATATGAGTTGTCTGATGGCAGTGTCAGTGAGCAAGAAGGATTTGTAGAAATTTGCCAGAAACTTTCACCATCTGATGCACTCGAGTATTTACAGAAAATTGTGTGTTACATTGTTACATGTGTAATAAGAACTTGTTAGCGAATGATGAACAGTGCAATAAAAACGATATAGCGAATTTTTCACTTTTTTTTTTTACTTAACGCGGGAAATATTTTTTTTCCTTAATTACTAGTTTTTTCCCCCATGACATAACCTTCAATCTTTTTCTCTACGGTCAATCACATATTTTCAATAGTTCCAGGAGAGATTTGGGGTATTATTATTTTCATGGTTTAAAGATGCAAGATAAAAAAAATCCCGTTAGTGGAAGTATTTTGCATGAAAAAGCATATCACTTTATAACTTTGATCAATACTTTATAATGTTCAATAAAGAGAATAGCGCCAAAAAAAAAAAAAAAAAAAGTTAAATATGAGTTGTCTGATGGCAGTGTCAGTGAGCAAGAAGGATTTGTAGAAATTTGCCAGAAACTTTCACCATCTGATGCACTCGAGTATTTACAGAAAATTGTGTGTTACATTGTTACATGTGTAATAAGAACTTGTTAGCGAATGATGAACAGTGCAATAAAAACGATATAGCGAATTTTTCACTTTTTTTTTTTACTTAACGCGGGAAATATTTTTTTTCCTTAATTACTAGTTTTTTCCCCCATGACATAACCTTCAATCTTTTTCTCTACGGTCAATCACATATTTTCAATAGTTCCAGGAGAGATTTGGGGTATTATTATTTTCATGGTTTAAAGATGCAAGATAAAAAAAATCCCGTTAGTGGAAGTATTTTGCATGAAAAAGCATATCACTTTATAACTTTGATCAATACTTTATAATGTTCAATAAAGAGAATAGCGCCAAAAAAAAAAAAAAAAAAAGTTAAATATGAGTTGTCTGATGGCAGTGTCAGTGAGCAAGAAGGATTTGTAGAAATTTGCCAGAAACTTTCACCATCTGATGCACTCGAGTATTTACAGAAAATTGTGTGTTACATTGTTACATGTGTAATAAGAACTTGTTAGCGAATGATGAACAGTGCAATAAAAACGATATAGCGAATTTTTCACTTTTTTTTTTTACTTAACGCGGGAAATATTTTTTTTCCTTAATTACTAGTTTTTTCCCCCATGACATAACCTTCAATCTTTTTCTCTACGGTCAATCACATATTTTCAATAGTTCCAGGAGAGATTTGGGGTATTATTATTTTCATGGTTTAAAGATGCAAGATAAAAAAAATCCCGTTAGTGGAAGTATTTTGCATGAAAAAGCATATCACTTTATAACTTTGATCAATACTTTATAATGTTCAATAAAGAGAATAGCGCCAAAAAAAAAAAAAAAAAAAAGTTAAATATGAGTTGTCTGATGGCAGTGTCAGTGAGCAAGAAGGATTTGTAGAAATTTGCCAGAAACTTTCACCATCTGATGCACTCGAGTATTTACAGAAAATTGTGTGTTACATGTGTAATAAGAACTTGTTAGCGAATGATGAACAGTGCAATAAAAACGATATAGCGAATTTTTCACTTTTTTTTTTTACTTAACGCGGGAAATATTTTTTTTCCTTAATTACTAGTTTTTTCCCCCATGACATAACCTTCAATCTTTTTCTCTACGGTCAATCACATATTTTCAATAGTTCCAGGAGAGATTTGGGGTATTATTATTTTCATGGTTTAAAGATGCAAGATAAAAAAAATCCCGTTAGTGGAAGTATTTTGCATGAAAAAGCATATCACTTTATAACTTTGATCAATACTTTATAATGTTCAATAAAGAGAATAGCGCCAAAAAAAAAAAAAAAAAAAAAAAAAAAAGTTAAATATGAGTTGTCTGATGGCAGTATCAGTGAGCAAGAAGGATTTGTAGAAATTTGCTAGAAACTTTCACCATCTGATGCACTCGAGTATTTACAGAAAATTGTGTGTTACATGTGTAATAAAAACTTGTTAGCGAATGAAATTAATATGCATGTTGACAAAATAGAGCTTACATTATTAGATAATGCTGTAAAGAAAAGAAAGCAGAGCTTGTTAACTTCATTCTCCAAACCAATATAGGTATGTAAAAGTTTCCTTTAACAGAATTAAATCAATAATATATATATTTTTAATTTGCCCAGTTTTTTTTTCATGTGTAGCATACATACTATACATATACCGTTAAAATGATACAACAAAACTCTAATTATCTGAAATCCAGTCATCCAGATCAATAATCTCAAAATAAAAATTTTATGATATGTATTGTACGTATAACATTCGTAAAAATATAATTATCTTGAAATTTCTTTTTAAATCAACGATTTTCTTCTTTTCACTCTTTTCAGTAAAAGTAGCATTAATCTAATATGAATACATGAGACCTAGCTTTTTTTTTTTTTTTTTTTTTTTTTTTTTTTTTTAACGAAAACAATTTTAAGAGATCTTAAAGAAATAAACAGACTTTTTTTATGATTGTCTCCAATATCCGGACTTATGCATAATCAGATTACGTTCAGACCACATTAATCCGGATAATTAAATTTCTTATTGTATAACGAACTAATTCGTTATAACGTTTTAACGAAAGCCCTTTATAACGAGCAATTCTATGGAGCACTTTCGATTTCGTTATAAGGTGCTTCGACTGTAACGTGAAAATGTCTTGTATTTTAGAAAATTTCCAGGAAAATATAAAATCAAGGCAGTTTATGAATCCAATGTAACGAAATTATTTCATTTTATTATATTATAATTTTGACAAATTTCAATTAATTCATTTTAGAAATTTTAGTCTACTTCAAAGAGCTGAAGATCGGAATAGAAGAAAATGTTACGTAATAAAGGTTAAATTCCAAGAAAACTTTAAATTCCGAAAGCTTTTCATCGTAAATTTTATGGATTTAATTTCTTCTTTGAAGAATATGTTTTAAGTAATTAAAAATTATCAATATGATTTAAATTATTAAATACTAGGGGACTCGCGCGAAGCATATTCAATCTCCTGGTACGTTTTTTTAATTAATTTTCAATAAACCGCAATTTTAATATTATAACGTGTTTAAACAAAATGTGACTACACTATTTCAAAAAACCTGTTCAAAAATCTTTCGTATGATATACCTTATTTATTGTTGTGTGCTTTGTATATGCATAGGAATCTGTCTCCCCAGAACACAAAAACAAGTCTGCCTCTTAATGGCAAAAAACTCCATCTCCTTCCCCTCTGCGTAACCCTTAAATCTTACTTGATTGACACACCCTTTTTTCATTCTCTTACCTCTTCTTATCACAGGGTTCTTCGAAATTCATTTATTTTGTCCTGCTATCCATACGAATATCTTCCTGACACATTTTAAACCCCTTCAGATAATCTTCTTATAGAAAAAGTTCACACACATTTAGCAAGGCTGTACAAAGCATGAAAGTTTTTCATTTTTACTTGAAATGAACGAAGAATATCTTCTGTCTGGGATAATCCTCTTACACTAGGTGCCATTCAGGAGCTATCACTTCACTTTATTCTGGGATTATTTTTATCCTATCAGAATGAATTGTGTTGATTGCACCTAAGCCATCACAAGCTTATTATATATACGTTTTTTATAACACTTTCATCCACTAAAAAGAAAAGAAATGACGTAACGTTTTATTCCATTCTAGGTTTTCAATTTTCATAAAATTAGGATGAAGTAATTTCATATATTTTTCTTTAATAATGATTTAGAAAAATTATTAACAACTGAAATTCTAAAAAAAAAATTTGTCTTTCTAGGTTTTCCATGAAAAAGAAAGACGATGCCAGGGGGCAAAAATCGGTAAGCAGATTTCTGTCTTATAAAGTTTTCCACCTTAAATTTTTAATCATTTCAATTTTCAATATACTTTGAAAATTTGCCGAATTTCATACAATATATTAAACAGGTCCCTCTATATTGGAGCCATTGCATTTTGCGATTTCTGTGTAGTTTTTTTACATGAATAATAAAAAAAGTTCCCTCGCCAAGCTTTGTTGATAAATATCGCCAAGTGTATCAAATATGCTAATTTCTCCTTCTTTTTGCACATTTTATTGGATCGTTATCAATATTTTATGTGCAAATGTTACTTTACAAACAAATGATTCTGCATCGCGTATGAATAAATTAAGAAATTACGTGCTTCAAAATATATTTTTTTTAAATCATCAAAAATCGACATATTAAGATGAAGTTTTAAATCAACTTTGTTTGGATTTTTTTTTTCTCTAATTTATGGAACAATGATTGGGAATTATCTGACACGTAGAAACGAAGATGTTTGCGATAAAAGTGAAATCGACGGCGGAAGTCGAGCTATTGGGTAATTTTTTTTATGCCTTAGCATTCATTACTGGCGGACATTTTCGTGTTTCACAAACTGGTTCAACAGACAAACAGGTTGTTAAATTAACAGAATTAACAGTAATACTAAAAGTAACAATATTTTCTTGTTAAGCAGCTGAAAATGTTTATTTGAATATGGATGAGAAATCCGATATTTCATGTTGAGAAAACTGATGAATGCAGTGTAAAAAAATACACGCCAACGCTTCTGTTTTTTTAAAATCTCGGAAATCTATCGGTATCTGAAGTTTCTAGGGATAAAAGAACGCTTTTCGAAAATCGTGGATAACTCGGAATAGGTTATAGGTTCGCAAAGTTTTGCTCGATCTACAAACGGTTCTCCTTTTTTCAGAGTGTGAAAATCATTTGCAAAATTTAGATTACAAATAATGCAATCCAGAAGGAGGAGGCATTTTGTTAAACAAATAGAGTACTAATAAATGCTTACTGTTTACTAATGTCCTTGGATTACAACAATATCTATTTTTTTTTCTTGTAGTTTTTGATTTTTTCATTTTTTATAGCAGAATTTTAAAATACCTACCCATAAAACCCGTTTCTTCGTTTTGAATGGCAGAAAAAACGCCGAAAATTCCTAAAATTTAAAGTACCCTAACTCAGCCATTTTCTGTCGTAGAAGAATGGAATTCTCTCATTCTCTTTAAAACGAGACGAATATTTTCTAAATATAGCTTTTCGTACCTTTTTATTATTTTTTTTTATTATTATTATTATTTAATAAGTATATTAACATAACCAGGGCTTTACAAATTTGGAAAAATATCCCTCCCCCCCCCCTCCCGCTCACCTGTCAATGATTTTCAAAAAGCACAAATTCTTTTTTTATGAATTAATTAAGAAAAAATATTAACAAATATAGTTCAGAATTATTAGTTACACAATTTAGAATAGTACATAGTTTAGAAAAGTTAATATAAACTAAATATTCTAACAAAACTTATCGACATAATATATTACTGAAAAAAAAAAAAAAAAAAAAAAAAAAAAACGAAAGAAAAAAAAAAAAAAAAAAGAAATAGTGTAAAGACTGAATTAACAGGCATGTTCAGAAAATTCTGATTGCCGAATGCTTCCAATGTCCAGATAATCGAATGCTACAAAATCTATACCTGATGAGGAGGCATCCATGAAATAGTAAAGCGGGAAAACAATTTTTTTGGCCTATTTTCATGTTGAAGTCAGCCAAATAACTAGGATTTTATTATTTTAAAATCTGCATTTAATGAGCTTATTGTTTCCAAAAAGTTAAAAATATTTTTCGGTTGAATATAGTTTATAAGTTAATTTCTTAATATTAAGGGAAGAGATAAAAAAAAAAAATGCCATTCAAGCTCATTTCTTATGTTAATTTTTTTAGAAGAAAAAAAAAAGAAAAGCCAAATTAAATAACCTGGTAACCGCATTTGTCAAGCCCTGGACGTAACTGATATCACGGAGAACAAGATTTGAAACATTTTTGCAATTGGAACGATACTCCTTAAAACTAACGGTTTAGAAATTAGCTACCAGTCAACGATATGAAGAGATAGTATATACTCCGAATGTTATATGCTTGGTGGTGGGTCCTTTGCTAAGGCAGAATCATGTTTATAGAATTGTTTTCAAAACAGTCAACGACGAGAAGCCTTTTTGGTACTTCTTCATTATCCCGTCGACTACTTTTCATAACAAAAAACTATCGCCAAACTATAGGATTGAACGCCAAAAATTCAGTCCCATTCACTTAACGTCAGAGGCATCACACGTATTTGTTATGTCATGAAGCGATTTTTAATTCGACATTTACCTGTATTTTTCATTATGTTTTACTGATTTATGAGTTATTTCGTTCATTAAAATAACAATTGCGTTTTTAAACGGAAGTGCCATGATATTAAAAGAGAAAAGCATTGGGAAAATGTTGCGATGCATTACTGCAATAGATTAGTTCGAGGCTAACGAAAAAGAAAGGCTACCGCGGTTCTTTACGCGTATCCTTTTTTACAGACCGCCGGAGTCACGTGATGCTCGAATGAACCAATGCAGGTGTACGAAAAGAGCATCACGTCACTCTAGCGGTCTGTAAAAAAAGATAAGTGGAATGCACCGCGGTAGCCTGTCTTTTTCGTTAGCCTCGATCAGTTTCAACTCACGTCACAAACATTGATTCACCAGACGAGAGGGATTATTAAGAAAAACTAGCCGCCACTGGCGACCAGTTTGGTCTCCCTTAAATGTATGTTAAACATTGCAACACGTTACATTTATTCATAATTTAATTTTCCCTTAATCCTTCGCCAAATCGGAAGATTCTAATAGACAAATCATGAACTTTTGCGATCATGGTAGCATTTCGCATATTTTTTGGGCACAAATGTCACATACGCACGTTGGCGCGATTCCCCCCCCCCCTCCCCCGCCAATTTGGCGAAAACTTTGTTATGGAAATTGTTGTTTATTTACTTTTATTTTTTATTTTAATTCTATAAATTATTTTTGATATGTATATCAATATTTATTTACAACAAACTATCATTTATTTATTTTTATTCTTTTTTTTTAATTATGAGTATTTTTGTTAGCCGGGAGCAGATGATAATTCGCCAAATATCGTTCCCATCACCGTCTTTCATACTACAATTAATTTAATTTTAAATTATAAACCTGTCACTCATTTCATTTAAAATACTTAACTTTAATCTAAAATGCTTATATTACATAAATTTAAAATACTTCACACTTTTCATTTAAAAGAGAAAATAAATAAATAAATAAGAAATAATATCATAAATCAAAACATTTGATTTCAAAATCAAAGTATCATTTCTAATTTGTACACGCGATAAATAAAAGCTGTATTAGCGATTTTAAAAATGCTAAAAATCTGATTCATTAAATATTATTACATGAGTTCAATTTACGTCAAGAAAAGGTCCGAAAGTTGAGTTGTATAGCACATAATTATGGTAAACTTTGATTGTCTCACTGGTGCGAATTATTTTTTTGACGCGAGGCAGCGGTCCAAAAATTCATTCGCGGAGAACTTGCTTTGCGAATGATTACCTCCATGATTTAATATTTTAAATGTTCACGACGAATCAATCTTTTTTTTGTTTACTTTTATGAATAGAGAATTTGAACTGCGAATCTTTCGACTGAAGTTATTGCAGAATATATACATAATTGAACGCAAGTCATCTCTCAAATATTAATTTATTTTGAACGATCTTTCTTAAAATGTAACTTTTATGCAGTTTATTCGAAAAAATAATTTTGAATAAAAATGGCCGCTTGGCATATGAAAAAGCGATGCGGCATCCCGGAACTGTTGAGGACAGTCACATGACTTACAGTTTTATTATAGAGATTATGTAAATAAATAAATAAATATCCAAGATAATTTTTTTTTCTGTTTTCATTAATATATTGTAATTGTTTTTTGTTCAAACTTACTGATAGTTGACACTTTGGTGAGTGGGGCTTTTCCGAATTTCTTGTATTTTATTTATTTATTTTGATATTTCAATGTCAACATTTTTCCATTTCTTTATTTGCCATTACAGTTTGGCGATAGTTTTAAGTTATGAAAAGTGGTCGACGGGATAATGGAGAAGTATCGCCTTTTAAATTCCAGAATCGGCCTTAAGCCAACTGAACACAGCTAGAGATTCTTGGCTTGTCAAACTCACTGCACATGAAAAAAATAAAAATGTACAAAAGAAGTTTTGATTCTGCGCTGTCAGTTTGTGAAAATAGATTCAATATTCAATGACTAGTACGCTTTAAATGCAAATAGGAAATGATGGGTAAAACGAAATTCCCCTCTTTAACCGGAGACACGTTTTAAGCGGAGGCGCATAAACGAGAGTCTACTGCATCCGTTGACCCATTTCTACAAAATGAACCACCCATATTTCCGGCGCGTCCTGTGTGGACCCAGCAAATCTGTTTACACCCAGATATTTTAATTACTAAAAAATATCTTGTTTCTACAGGTCACAGCTACAGAGGGTTCAAAACAGATTTATTGGATCCGAGAATTACTCACCAGAAATGAGGGTTTTTATACAATTCAATTTCATGCATTTCATGTCCTGTTTTTTTACACGCTCTCTCATCCACATTAACATTTCTTGTTTTTTTAAATTTCAGAAAGGAAAACGTTTCCGGCGTCTGCGTAAATGTCTTGGACTCTTGAATTGCTTTAAACGAGTAAGTATATTTTTCTAATTAATACATTTCTTAATTCCTGAATTGTCTTATACTGCACACACGGAGAATAACTTCATTTTAAGTACCTGTTTAATGTGTCATTTTTCCCTTGCCTAAAGGAGCTATATGTATATCGAGCACGATTACTGGGCTTACGACTGTGTTAACGTGATCGCACATATATACGTAATATATAATCATACGTTTCATATCGTTTTAAACGAAAAAAAAATTATTCCAAAATAACAATTAAATGAAAAAATAAAATGATGATGAATATTGTACATCGCAAGTTCGTACAATCTCATGAAACAACATCAAGATCAGGTCAGAAGACTCTCTTCCTACGGTAACAGGAAAAAAAGTAATCGGAAAAAAAGTAAACGGAAAAAAAGTAACTGATTCAACAAAAGCGGAAAAAAAGTAATCGGAAAAAAAGTAAACGGAAAAAAAGTAAACGGAAAAAAAGTAACAAGGTATTGATAAATATTGAACTTATTGATAAATAAGTGTTAAAAGCTAACGAAGTAACATATGTCTGCTTTATATAATTCCCGTAGGCGGATATTGGCGAATGCTATTAGGAATTGAGTAAAATCACCCCCGGAAAAAAGCACCATCGTTAAAAAGCTCCCTGATAATTAAAAAAAGGGGGGTGGGGGTGGGGGGGGGGAAAGGCTTCACGTTAAGATGGGAAAATACCACACATTTATGAATAACACGTGTTTGAATAAGCCAATTATAATTTCGGGTAAAGCACGTGCTACCACGTGTATTTACTATCCACGTGTACTAGGAACAATCAGAGCATTATATGCATCATTTATTCTAATACGAGAGCAAATCTTGTGTGTGTGGGGGTGGTTGGGGGGGGGGGGTATATATATATATATATATATATATATATATATATATATATATATATATATATATATATATATATATATATATATATATATACAAATTTTATTTTAAAAACGGCTCTAACGATTTTGACAAAATTTTGTATCCTACCGTTTTGAGGCACCAGAAAATCATTGGGCTGGGTCACATGTTCGAAAAAATTCGATTAGTGGGTCATTTTGGATCACCATCGGTCAGGATCAAGCTAATTGTATCTAAAAAAGGGTTCAAACTATTTTGATTAAACTTTTGCTACCATTTTCGGGCACGAGAAGACAATTGGGCTGGGTCACATAATCGAGAACTTTCTATTAGTGGGACATTTTTGGGTCAACGCGGGTCAAGTTAATTTTATCTAAAAAACGGATCCAACGTTTTTGATTAAATTTTGTATCTTACGAGTTTCTGGCACGAAAAAATCATTGCGCTTATAGTTCACATGTTGCAGAAAATTCAATTAGTGTGTCATTTTTGGGTCACCGTGGGTCAAGGTCAAGCTAATTGTATCTAAACAACTTTGACTAAATTTTGCATCCTGTGGTTTTCGGGCACGAGAAGACAGTTGGGCTAGGTCACATGTTCCATAAAATTCGATTAGTGGATAGTGGGTCATTTTGGTCATGGGTCATTATGGGTCAAGCTATTCCTATCCTAAAAACGGCTCAGAAGATTTCAACTAAATTTAGTATCCTACAGTTTTATGGAACGAGAAGACTATTGGGCTAGGTCACATGTTCGAGAAATTTCGATTAGTGTGTCATTTTTGGTCATGGGTCTAGATGGGTAAAGCTATTTTTATCTTAAAAACGGCTCAGAGGATTTGAACTAAATTTAGTATTCTACAGTTTTAAGGAACAAGAAGACAAATGGGCTAGGTCACATGTTCGAGAAAATTCGATTAGCGGGTCATTTTGGTTCACCATGAGTCAGGGTCAAGCTAATTGTACCTAAAAAAAGGTTCAAACGATTTTGACTAAACTTTGTATCCTACCATTTTCGGGCACGAGAAGACTGTCAACGCGAGTAAAGTTAATTTTATCTAAAAAACGGCTCTAAGAATTTTGATTAAATTTTGTATCCTACGAATTTCGGGCACGAGAAAATCATTGCGGTAGGTCACACGTCCGAGAAAATTCGATTAATGGGTCATTTTTGGGTCACTATGGGTCAAGCTATTTTTATCTAAAAAACGGCTCAGACTATTTTGACTAAATTTTATATCCTACGGGTTTCGGGCGCGAGAACACAATTGGGCTTGGTCGCATGTTCGAGAAAATTTGATTAGTGGGCCATTTTGGTCATGGGTCATGATATTTGAACTCAAAGCTAGTTTTGACCGAACACAGCTCTGTCTTCCTGGCTCGTATCGTTTAAGAGTAAAACCTCCATATCAAACAGTGACTTATTATCGCAAGGGCGTAATATTTTTAGAGTTTGTTTGTGGAATATATTCAAGGCGACGTACATTAAAAACGACACGTAGCACTCGAAAAATGGTAACTTACAGTTTATTTCTTGTATTTCTTATAATTTTTAAAACTATTTCACATGTTTCGTTTTCGTGGGTGATATGTTATGTAATTGCATAAATCGCAAATTAAGAAAGACATGATGGCACGTAAAAACTAGAAAGCGCCCACGGCGCCGAGCGAGCACTCCTCCTCGTCGGGCCCAAGTTCTCACCGCGGTTCTCCGACCGATTCATCGGAGGGTTCGCGTTCCACGATGGCACGTAAAATAAAAAATGGAAAACGCTATTCTATTTCATAGTTTCTGAATAACAGAGCTCTTGCCAATTTCATATGTCTAATAATAAAAATTTATAGTTTAGTAAAATGGCTGGCATTTATACTAAAAGTTAGTTTTCTTTTTCTTATTGCAATCTGTATTTGCAACATTTACTAATCCAGTTGGGGTAGAGATCTAAGCTTCCAAGAGATTTTACCTTCGAATGGACAAAAGTCTTCCACCCTTTTGTTAGACACTAATTCCAAACTTTTGAAAACCAGTCAGTATTCACTCCCTGGCATTTCCCGATTCTCAGAATTTCACACATTAACGTCAACAACATAGATTTATAAATATTATGTTGTTGACGTGTATTGTGCATGTAAGTGCTGTGAAACTGCCTATTTCATTCTTCTCTTTTTTTTAGTTTGTAAGAAGATTAACATGTATTCGTCAGAATATTGAAAATTTCGCCTTGAGAAATACTGTAAATAATACACTCAAAGGAAGATAGTATTATTAGAAAGTCTATGATAATACAGCTTCGTAGCGTTAGTTCACCTCCTGTCCATGCATATCCATTATAATCAAGCTAATCATACTTTGTTGCTTCTTTCATTGTGCCATTTTATGATTTCACAATACTATTTTTGTGTGGAAATTTCCAATTTTGCCATGTTGCTGTTTTTATTTGTCTTCCCAGAATAAACACTATATTTTTTTTATTTTCCACTAAATTTATATCATTTCCAGGATTAACGATCTTGTTTAATAATTCTTAAATCATTCACTTCATAAATAAAATGTTTTTTATAGTAAATAAACTGATTATTGCTTGAATACATAAAAATAGAGTATTGCTTCTATTGCTTGTATATTCAGACCCATATTTGGCAAAATTTTTCGTATTATATTTTTGCCAAAAAAAAAAATTCTTTTTTTTTTTTTTTTTTTTTTTCCTTAAAATTTTATATTTCGAATTTGCAAAACTTCAGATATTGAAAAATAATATTAATATTGATTTTTCGATTACTTCTGGCATAAAGGTGATTTCAGATTTTAATTTGAAATTAGAAAAAGGTAAGTGTTTTACTTGCATAACTACATTTTTCACATAAAATTGCTGGAGATTTTTTGTAAAGTTTATTTATGCATTTGCATGAAATATAAGAAAATAACAATTGGACATGATAAAATGTACTATATATAAGGAAAAATAATCTTGAAGCTAGAAAATATTTCTCCTGCATGTTATTGAAAAAAATATATATAATTTTCTACTGACAGTTTAGTAACTCTGGTATTACCATCCAATGTATATAAGAGAAATTACTAACATGGCAATATAATTGAAAGTATGAAGTTATTAAATGATATTGTATTAATATGTTTTACAATTGTAATTTTCAGTTACAGGTATTACTGGTATGATTTCGCATATGAATTTTTATTTTTAATGACAAATCGTTTAATTCTCTTACACATTATAATTTTGAAGTTAATGTTTTCATGTTAACAAAATGAAATATATATATGGGAAATGTTATGGACATTTTAGCTTCAGACGGGGGACATAAAACTTGAAAAATAATCATAAAAGCATCCGAATGAAGTTATCATAAAATTCTGAATATTTTATAAATACATTTAAAAAAAATTAAATTATTATTATATTTAGTTGCAGGATTTTTTTTAAATCTGAAAACTTGCTCAAAAAATAAAAACTACAATTAGATCCTATGTTCCATCTGTATAACATATTTAAATTTCAAGACACAAATTCATTTTGAAAGCTTTACCCTATAAAAACTGGAGAACATGTAAATTAGTTTTAATTTTGATTTTTTATTCTTTTTTTTTAATAAAAAGTTTTTTGAAATAAAAAATGGAAATCAGAAAAAAGTACAATTTAATATATTTACTTACATAAAGTTAAGATGTATATTTAACACCTAATTAACTTTGAAACTTGAATGAATTTTTCCTAGTGTTATTAAAAAAGAATAGATATATTTTTTAAGGACAGCTAACACTTTCTATTAAATAGCTCTTACAGTTATCATCTTATCTATATATATATTAAAAAAAATGCCCATATGATCATCTTAATAATAATAATAATAATAATAATAATATATATCAAATGGATTATAAACTTTCTGACTCTATTTCATGTTTTATATGTATATTATAGGTATGGCTTCTTTCCTTTTTAATATTGTATTTATTTTTTTATTTTTTCACAGGTTTGATTCAATGTTTATGAGTAGGTAGTCCCAAAATCATATTCTTTAGCAATGTTATGGCTAATATGATGATGAAACCACTCATTTCATTTTATTTGTGGTATTTAGGCATTTGGGACTTGAAAATTCTGTCTAAATTCCACAAATTTCATTTCATTCATTCAATTCCATTTATTAAATTTTTAATTTAATTTCTTATCCTTTTAAATAAGTTTTTGGTATCCATATTCAGTGTGTTGAGGAATACTTTCATTGACAACTAATTATTACATACTTAATCATTATTTCATAGTTTAAGTTGGTGTTATGGTAATGTTTCATTTATGGTTATATATATATATATATATATATATATAATTTTTAAATGATATTGAGTTATTAAGTTCTTTCCACACAGTTACTTTGAATTATTGATATATTTTTGTATATGAATTTTTAATTTTAGTGACAGATCGGTTAATTCTTTTACAGATTATATTTTCGAAGTCAAGGTTTTCGTGTTAAACAAAATTAAATTTATATTCGGAAACTGTTAAAAACATTGTTGCTTAAAGGGGAATAAAGAACAAGAAAACGAATCACAAAGGCATCCGAATCAAATTGTTGTGAAATTCTGAATATTTTATAAATGATTTTCAATATTTCCTCATGAAAACTTGTTCAAAATACAAAAACTGTATTTATATGTATTTACTATGTTCCATCTAAATAACATATTTAAATTTCAAGACACACAGCCATTTAAAAAATATAACACAAACAACGAATCCAAATCAGTTTACTTAATCATATATGAACTGGGAAAATTAAAAAAGTCATATTGAATAAGATTCTAAATAAAGAATCCAAATAATTGGGAACTAAATAAAGATAATTGAAAAAAGAAAAAAAAGTGGTGGTTTAGGTGTGTGTTTGGGGGGGGGGGGGTGAATTGGGTAGATAAGAACGATGTTTGGCCCATGGCAAAGACAAATATTTTGTTTTCATTTTTGTAATAAAATTTAGAATTAAATTGGTTCTTTTTGTATAACTATTTAAGTATGCTATGTACAAGATAAAAATAAAAGTTCTTTAGCAAATTTTAATATACTCTTAACAATTTTACAAAAAAGAAAAAAAAATCTTTCTTTCATTTATTTATTTTAATAAGAAGGTCTCATAACACCAGCATGGTTTTTATGGATGCTAATATTTGAATAAAAACATAAAACATTCAGAAAAAGAATGAAAACTTGATTTTTCATTATTATTATTATTAAACTATTCTATTCAAATGTTAAAATAAGTTAAAGCATACGTAAATGATAGAAACTTGTACTTTCTACTAAGAAAATGAACTGCAAAATGAATTTATGCAGTTAAAATTTTCAATAGCGGATACCTCGGGACTGCTGGGTTTGTTCTCTATATACCTCCATTTAGCGAACTAGAAATCAGGTTTGGGTTGCTTCCAGAAGCAGGACCTGATTATTGCACGGCTTGATGGTGACCCAAATGACCCACTAATCGAATTACCTCAAACATGTGACCCAACGGTTTTCTGGTGTCTCAAAACAGTAGGATACAAAATTTCGTCAAAATCGTCAGAGCCGTTTTTAAATAAAATTTGCATATATATATATATATATATATAACCCCCCCCCCCACACACACACACAAGATTTGCTCTCGTATTAGAATAAATGATTTATATAACACTCTGATTGTTCCTAGTACACGTGATTAGTAAATACACGTGGTTAGCACGTGCTTTACCCGAAATTATAATTGGCTTATTCAAACACGTGTTATTCATAAATGTGTGGTATTTTCTCATCTTAACGTGAAGCCCCTCCCCACCCCCCCCTTTTTTTTTTATCAGGGAGCTTTTTACCGATGGTGCTTTTTTCCGGGGGTGATTTTACTCAATTCCTAATAGCATTCGAAAATATCCGCCTACGGGAATTATATAAATCAGATATATGTTATTTCGTTAGCTTTTAACACTTATTTATCAATAAGTTCAATATTTATCAATACCTTGTTACTTTTTTTCCGTTTACTTTTTTTCCGTTTACTTTTTTTCCGATTACTTTTTTTCCGATTACTTTTTTTCCGCTCTTGTTGACTCAGTTACTTTTTTTCCGTTTACTTTTTTTCCGATTACTTTTTTTCCTAGATTCCTTCCTACTCTCCTGAACTCACGAACCAGACCCTTTTACATAGCGAAGAAAATCTGCTTCTCGCCACTGCATAATCTTCTTGGATCGACATCCTCTTCCATGCACATACTTTCACTTTCAAAGCACTATGAATTTCCTTTCTTTGGGTTTTGCTATCCACACAAAATAACTTCCTGACACATTTTTAATCTTCCCTCAGAAGATTTTGTCATCGATACAATTCACACACAGTTGTCAAGGCTATTCAAGAAGGGGAAGCTTTCCATTTCTACTTGAAATGAAAATAAGGATTTTCTTTCAGCAGTATTATCCTCTTTCAATGGGTGCCAATCATGAAACTATGCCTATTATTCTGGAATTATCTTAATCCCAATAGAAAGTGCCAAGTTAATGGTCAATCCATCAGACGACATGAAAGCGATATCGCTAACTCTTTAGGAAAAGAAAGTATCGACTAAAAGGAGCTAAGAGGGCGAAGAGAACGCTTTCTTAAATGAAAAACTAGATTCTATTAATTTCTAGTTCTGGTTGGTCACCCTAATCAACAAATAGTTCATTTAAAGCTACATAACTCACAAGCCAATTTTTCGTGGTCAAAGAATAACTTTTTAAAAGAACTGAGAAACTGGATATTTTTTTTTAATATCCATTCCTATTAAAATGTAATTAATTTATTATATTTTTAAACAAAACGACATTCAAAATATCCTGTTATAGCAAAAGTTACAAGAAACAGAACTTCAGCTATATCATCCTTTACACCATCAAGAATATTTATTTTTAAGTTAATTTTATTTAAATTGAGTGACGTAGAGTGTAATCAAGTTCTGCTGGAAAAAAAAAAATCAGTATATAATTTTTTAATGAAAACCCCATTGATTTCAATTTTCAAAACACCCTGTATTATTTGTAAATATACATTTACATGTAACCTCGTTATTATTCTATCTTGAATTGGGTTAACTTTTATTGGACCTTTGAAGTACACTCATTAATGAGTTAATTTTCCAGTTTAACGAGTGGTCAGGTCTAAACGGCTATTTTCAGGTAGTTTCTTGAGAAATGCGCTATGTATACATATCATAGACATAACCAGGAGCAAGGTTAGATAATTTCCTTGACAATAGTTTTAAGAGTTTTTTTCTTCGTGAAACTTAAGCTTTTTCAATTTTGGTTGTCATTTTCAGGGTTTCGTTCATCTTACGAAACCCTATTACTCCCGCTTCGTTGTCTGTCCGTCACAGAGCCGGTTCTCAGAAACTATATAACTTACCCGCTTGACATTTTCTGTATTTATAGCTGAATACCTGCTCTGAAGCTCAAAATCATATCATTTAAAAAAAATCGTATTATTTTAATACATAGAGATAAAAAACCAAATATCTAACAGCCTTTTCCTATTCAATTTAAACATTTTTCGTTAGAGCAGTTGTCAACCCTTAAAAATCCACACTAAAATTCTTTTTACACTAATTAATTTTTTATTGAAAGATTTCCACGTGAAAAATGAAATACAAAGTTTCACCATTAAAAAAAAAAAAAAAAAAAAAAAAAAAAAAAAAAAAAAAAAGATTAACTTATTGGGGATAAAACGGAAATGTTCAAACATTCCTCAATAATACAAGGAGTGTATGTGTAAGTACAGCTTAATAGGACGTCGTTAGAGAATTAAAAAGAAAATGAATCTGACATCCTATCGGAAGTTTAACAGACTTTTTAAAATGTTTAAGAATTAAACAGAACGTTTTAACGTCTTTTAACAGAGAAGTTAAATACAAAGAGAGTATCAATATGAGTAATCGAGAATAGTAAATATATAAGTTTGAGGAACGTATTGAATCATGATAAAAACACGATTATGGAAATATTGGCATAATTTAACATTTTCAAGATCTCTATACAATATGTTTCATTTTGTAATCGATTTTTTTTTTAAATATTGCATTGAGTCCACATGACAGATATTATTATGACAGAGCATAATAGCGATCCGGTTTTAGGTATTTGAAAAAACGAAAAAATAGACCGGTAAATTTTTACTTTATAAAAAACATGACTTTTTTCTTTTTTTTTTTTGGGGGGGGGGGGGGGAAGAAATTTATTTGGATTTACTACAGAAAAGGTAATGTGTTTTGAAAGGAATATTAAACGAAACCCTTTATGCGATCTTCGATCACACTTACCCACTTGTTTTTTCTTACGCAGACTAACGACAACAAATCTTTAAGGATAAGAGAAAATTTTAAGAGTAAGATTATCAAAAATGTAATGGAAATCACACGAAAAATTATGAAAGCACGTGATTAGCTATGACTGGGTGTTAGGTGCTTTTGCAGATGTGAAACGGAAAACCAGGAAGAGATAGAGACGTACTAAAATTATCCGATAGAAATTTTAAAATTTGAATATTTATTTGAACGGGAGAGGTTCATTACAATCCCCCATATTACCTTTCCTTTGAACAGTCATTAAAAACGATTATTTTACAGATTGAGCGTATGATTGAGCGAAAATCGATCCCTATCGATCCCTATTTTGATAGGTCGCTAAAATAACCTAAAATTTTGATTTTTCAGTTAATATCCTTAATATATGTTTGCGTATGTTTTTAAAAAGTTTCCGGAGTTACGTATTTTATGAATCGTTTATTTTTTATTATCGAAAGAACACAAGAATAGACTAGACGCTATTTGTTCAAGTATTAAAAAGCGCATCTGAAAACATAGACATCTATTGATCACTTTAATTTGATAAAAAATAAATATATTTAATTGCTAAAAAAGGGGTTCTTTAAGTATTCCTTTGTTTAAAGTTTTGTACAAAAGGGTCAAATAATGTTTAATTATAACAAGTTTAAAACTTTTGCTAACTAGCAAATCATATCATGCCAAAGAACGCTTCTTTTTTTCGCAGATACGAAAAGATATTTTGATTTTACACTCGGTCTTTAGGCGACCTATTACTGTTCATTTTTGCCTCCTATTAAAATTTAAAATGCCTATTCTAGAAAAAAAGAAAAGAAAAAATTAAAAAAAATCCATTCTCAATAAGAGATCCTTTATCACTGAAAACAACTCGACTTCACCAATGTGTTTCGAAATTTGAATTTTACGCTTAAAAAATAAAGCAGATTCAGACAATTGCAAAAACACTAGGGAGATATTAATACCAACCCAGGCTTACCGGGTTACAAAACGTACAGCCATGAGTAAAAATCATTTTTAACTGAAAATTTTAATAGATTTTTTATATTTAATATTTTTCAAATTGCCAAACTAAGAACACCAAAAATCAGTTTTATATCAATTACGTATTCAAATAGAGCTCTGAAATTACGCTTAAAAAAACGCTTAAAAAATAAGGCAGATTCAGACAATTGCAAAAACACTAGGGGGATATTAATACCAACCCAGGCTTACCGGGTTACAAAACGTACAGCCATGAGTAAAAATCATTTTTAACTGAAAATTTTAATAAATTTTTTATATTTAATATTTTTCAAATTGCCAAACTAAGAACACCAAAAATAAGTTTTATATCAATTACGTATTCAAATAGAGCTCTGAAATTACGCTTAAAAAAACGCTTAAAAAATAAGGCAGATTCAGACAATTGCAAAAACACTAGGGGGATATTAATACCAACCCAGGCTTACCGGGTTACAAAACGTACAGCCATGAGTAAAAATCATTTTTAACTGAAAATTTTAATAGATTTTTTATATTTAATATTTTTCAAATTGCCAAACTAAGAACACCAAAAATAAGTTTTATATCAATTACGTATTCAAATAGAGCTCTGAAATTACGCTTAAAAAAACGCTTAAAAAATAAGGCAGATTCAGACAATTGCAAAAACACTAGGGGGATATTAATACCAACCCAGGCTTACCGGGTTACAAAACGTACAGCCATGAGTAAAATTCATTTTTAACTGAAAATTTTAATAGATTTTTTATATTTAATATTTTTCAAATTGCCAAACTAAGAACACCAAAAATAAGTTTTATATCAATTACGTATTCAAATAGAGCTCTGAAATTACGCTTAAAAAAACGCTTAAAAAATAAGGCAGATTCAGACAATTGCAAAAACACTAGGGGGATATTAATACCAACCCAGGCTTACCGGGTTACAAAACGTACAGCCATGAGTAAAATTCATTTTTAACTGAAAATTTTAATAGATTTTTTATATTTAATATTTTTCAAATTGCCAAACTAAGAACACCAAAAATCAGTTTTATATCAATTACGTATTCAAATAGAGCTCTGAAATTACGCTTAAAAAAACGCTTAAAAAATAAGGCAGATTCAGACAATTGCAAAAACACTAGGGGGATATTAATACCAACCCAGGCTTACCGGGTTACAAAACGTACAGCCATGAGTAAAAATCATTTTTAACTGAAAATTTTAATAAATTTTTTATATTTAATATTTTTCAAATTGCCAAACTAAGAACACCAAAAATAAGTTTTATATCAATTACGTATTCAAATAGAGCTCTGAAATTACGCTTAAAAAAACGCTTAAAAAATAAGGCAGATTCAGACAATTGCAAAAACACTAGGGGGATATTAATACCAACCCAGGCTTACCGGGTTACAAAACGTACAGCCATGAGTAAAAATCATTTTTAACTGAAAATTTTAATAGATTTTTTATATTTAATATTTTTCAAATTGCCAAACTAAGAACACCAAAAATAAGTTTTATATCAATTACGTATTCAAATAGAGCTCTGAAATTACGCTTAAAAAAACGCTTAAAAAATAAGGCAGATTCAGACAATTGCAAAAACACTAGGGGGATATTAATACCAACCCAGGCTTACCGGGTTACAAAACGTACAGCCATGAGTAAAATTCATTTTTAACTGAAAATTTTAATAGATTTTTTATATTTAATATTTTTCAAATTGCCAAACTAAGAACACCAAAAATCAGTTTTATATCAATTACGTATTCAAATAGAGCTCTGAAATTACGCTTAAAAAAACGCTTAAAAAATAAGGCAGATTCAGACAACTGCAAAAATACTAGGGGGATATTAATACCAACCCAGGCTTACCGGGTTACAAAACGTACAGCCATGAGTAAAAATCATTTTTAACTGAAAATTTTAATAGATTTTTTACATTTAATATTTTTCAAAATGCCAAACTAAGAACATCAAAAATCAGTTTTATATCAATTACGTATTCAAATAAAGCTCTGAAATTGATTAAAAACGATACTTTCGTATTAGCCTCCAGCCAAATTTATCCTTTTTTTATTCACTAAAATTTATCCTTTTGATTATGATGATGTCATTGTCGTAGTATTGCACGTAGTTCATTTTGTTTGTGAAAATTGTGTTTTATTTATATTGCACAATATTATTTGTTTATTGATGGATGAAGTGTTAATTTCTTTGCGAAATAAATAGCTGAAAACAAACGCTGATTTATTTATATAGTTTTAAGCGAAAACGGATCTTCTGTAATCGAGCTGCACGTGAAAAAGATAGATTAATTCAAAATAATTCAAAATAACTATTGATTGAAAATAACGCTGCGGCCGTAATTGAATTTATTGTGACCAGGACTCTTTTACGGCTTGTATTAAAATAACTATTGCATATAAAAACATGAAAGGTGTGGTATTTTTATAGAAACATGTATGAAAAACACTCTGAAATAAACATTTTTTAAATCAAAGAATTATTTTAAGCGTTATTACATATATGTACATGTAATGTACATTATGTAAAGTACATTACATCATGTACATTACTTGTAAACCGTTTTATATATGTTTTATGAGGTCAAAAACAATACATAGCAATTTAACCATTTTTTGCGGGCACATACTTGAATAGATTGTGGTATAGAATGTCCAAACATGTTTTAAATTTATCTATTTTTGTATATATATATATATATATATATATATATATATATATATATTTTTCAAATTTTTATCCAAAATTTCATTATCTGAATAGAGATTCTCTTTTGATCTCTTTGCCAGATTTGAAAAAGTTTCAATGATAAAATTTACGAGCACTTTTCAATAGAAAAACATATTTTCATGTGAATATTAAAAAAGATAGGAAAAGTTAAAATAATTAAGATATTACGTACGAAAAGCATTCATTGGCAAAAATTGCACCCTATACAAACGATGCATTTAAAACGATTTTCTTATAGCGTCGTTATAAAAGGGCGGGAGACAGCGAGAATTTTTACTTAACAATTTTATAGAAGCTGATTTTTAAATGTGCAATTGATCTTATTTAATCAATCAGGGAAAAAGCCGGCAGCTGTCGAGATAGTGGTGGATTCTGCTTTGCAAACCGAAAAATCAGTCAAAGGGAAATGAATAGCAACCCGATTATAGAAGATCGTCACTGTTTGTTTTAATATCATTCAATCTTCTGTAATCGGGTAATCCTTTTAAAACACAGTAAATTAGCGTGATTTTATTTATCTTATTTTGCGGGCCTGCGATGTCTGTAAGGGGTGGGGAGGGGTTGGCGAGCGTAGCTCGTAGAAAGTAAACTGCAATACCTTTACGTAAAAAAAGTGAACTAAACATATTTTAAGAACATTGATACACAATTATGCAAATCTGTGAGTAGACTTTTGGGCAGCATTTCGGAAAATTCGCCACTGTGTGATGTTTATTAAAAGCATGATATTTAAGTATTAGCTTAGTATTAACCTGATAGTTAAGCTTAAATTAATATTTTAAGAACTCTTATAAACTCTTAATATGAGTTTATAAAAAATAAATAAATATATTGGATATTGGTCAATACTGTTTCTTTGTTTTAAATATAATTATGTCAAATAAGAAAGTTTAAATATTTAAATAATCGCATTTCGATTTCGTTCGTCGATGCATTTCGATCTTAAAAAATAAATAAGACACATTTTTGTAATAGGGTGTAAATAATACTGTGCACCTGTTCACCGTATGATGCAATTCAAGCGTGTTCATACGCTTCAAGTTAATGGGTTAATTATTTTACTATACTCATTCATAATTATCATTTTATGCATTTAATTAAACCTTCGGGTTCAAAAAGTTGATTATCGAACACATTTCTTATTTATTTAAATATTTTTGCAGGAGGAGAAACAAGGGGATGACAGTGGATGCGACCCACGTAAAAAAGCGTGCTTTGAAGAATAGAAGATTCTGTGGTGTGGAAGCGACCCACGTAAAAAAAGCGTGCATATAGAATATAAATTTTGTGATGTGGATGCGACCCACGTAAAAAAGCGTGCATATAAAATAGAAGATTCTGTGATGTGGATGCGACCCACGTAAAAAAGCGTGCATTGTAGAAAAGAGATCTTTTAAAAATAAAAGATTTTTAACGACTTGGACTTTTCTTTTTTTCATACAGAAAGTTTCTAATTATAATCTTCAAATATAATTTTTCAAGATGAATATCATACCAACATGTGATATCCAAATTGACATTTAGAAAAATATAAGTCATTTAATTCTCGTATAGGAAGAATTTTTCTATACGACTTCTTCATCTTGATCACGTGATATTTTATCCAACTTCTGCAATAGTGGTAGATGTTACATCTTAGAAGTAATTTCGTAATATTAATTGGAAGAAAATGATAAAATTTTAAATAATAAATGAGTTTTAAAAGAAGGGGAAAGGGGTTTGAACAATCCCTTGGGGAATGTACGGTTAAAGGGTTATAGAGGCGTTGACGGCCACGGATTTTCACTTTAGAACCCCGATTATCCAAAAATCGGCTTAACCGAAAGATCTTAAAAGACTCTTTTTTTAATTTAGATACTAGCTGTTTAACCCGTTCTAGACACGGGAGTTCATGAAGTGAATTCTAAAACCAAAATTAAAAATAAAAATGACAACAAACAACTTTAAAATATCTAAATAAGAATTCCCTTGTTAAAGTGTTGCGTTATTCAGCTATTCGATTTAGGAAAATATTTTTCTACTACTGTGCATTTTTTTAATGAAATTTAATTTATCCTGTTGCTATGGCAGCAGACGATAAAACGATACATTGGAATAAGGGAATAAATAGAATAAAAAGTTTTGTTAATGTTTGTGATAAAAAGTTTTTCTTTATTTTTTAAAAAAGATAATAATCAAGCACAATTAAATAATCTCTAATTATTTGCATGCCAGGTAAAAGAATGATCGTCATATCCGCTACATCGTCTTAGTATTGCAGCGTGGCGTACCATATATGCATATCTCACATTGCAGTAAACATTTAGAACTGGTTAGAACTCGCGCGATTACGGGTTGAACATAAAGGCAAAAATTCGTCAAAAACATTTAAAAAAAAATCTATTTAAAATTTTCGAACTTTTTGCCCCAATCGTTCAGGGGCCCCCTTTCACCAACCCGTGTGTCAAATTTCGTAGCTGTACGCCCTTTTGTTCCCGAGTTTTTAAGTTTACATAGATATGCGCACGGATTTTAGGGTAGGTACGCGCACGGATCACAAGTGCTCAAAAACAAATCACTAACTTTGACTGTTGGTATGCATCAACTGAGTACGGGCTCTGTACTTTTATTACGAACATAAATTTAATTTTTACGAAAACTGTTATTCTAAAATAGTGGTATTATCTATATAAAACAGCAATTAAAAGTTACTGGTGAAGCTAAAAATGTTAAATTTGTTAAATGTAATTAGTTCTGTTGAAATCATAGCAGTTGATTTGGATTTATTAATAAGGGGGGTCAATTAATGAAAAAGGTCCCACCAGGTGGCGCACGGTCAAGTAAAATAAATGTGATATTTAATAAAAAGTCGTTTACCATTCCCACAAACTTAACGAATAATCTGTTAAATAAAGTTTTCTGTATTAAAAATCTCTATCATCCTCTTTAATAAAAAGCTATGTGTTGCTGACGACTGGATTTTTTCGCTAATCGTTGCCACAGATTAATCTCGGAAAATGAAACATTTGAAGTTACTGAAAAAATCAATATCTCGAAAAGTATTTGTCAGAAAATGGTTAGACAAACTGCGTTAGAAAGGTAAAAAAAATGTATTTTTCTGGATATAAATTTCAAATTAATGATTATGCCGTTTTTCAAATATTGAATTTCAAAAATTACCAAATTTCACAATGGAGTAGCATAGCGAAATCTTCACGCATAAAAAGATAATGATAACGGCATTGTGTCCTGACGTATATATACGGACTATAGCACGAGTCACAAATTATAGTAGCCTTATTATTATGTTAAAATATAAAAGTGAATTATGATATTGCGAGTGCATGATTTTTATTTTATTCTCGACGAGTAGCATGTTTTTGTCCACCTCAGTCAGGCATATCAATTTCATTAAATTTGAAGTATTGTAAATTGTAATTTACTTCACATCCAATTTGAATCCAACGGAAATGATTTTCCCCATAGACACCATAATTTAACACAACTATTCTTTTTTTTTTATGCTGACCTATTCCATAATAAAGTCTACAGAGAATTGGCCTAATTTGTCCTTAACAGCCCGAATTTTGTCTGACACATTAAAAATGTACCCAGGTAGCACAGCAATATCGGCCAATATCGGAAACAGCGATTTTGCAATATCGGTAAACACCGGACCGGCCGATATTGCATGGCTAGCTTTTTTCCAATATCGGCCTATATCGGGACCCAATATTGACCGATATCGGTGAACCCCGGACCGACCTATATCAGTGAACGCTGGACGGGCCGATATCGGTGAACGTCGGACCGACCGATATTAGCCAAAACTGGATTCAGCACTATAAAATGGCAAATCTTTTTTTTTTCTCATCTAGGGAAATATTGATTACCTGTCTCAGCAAAATATTAGAAATCAATAACTCTTTTCATTAGGAAAAAAAAGATTTACTATTTTATATTGGTGAGTCCAGCTTTGAATTAGCTTTGAATTTTATTATTATATCCATTAGATATAATTGTAATATTAAAGATTATGAATGAAAGAATACTAAAAAAGCATTTTATTAAATTTAATATTAATAAAATAATTTATTCAAAATTTTATAATAGCTACATTTTGATGTTTTTTTTCTTTTTTTTAGTTTCAGTGTTCTATGTGAAAACATTAAAATGTAAAAAAGATAATTAAATGTTACTTTTCTCATTAAAAATAAAAAAAATCATATTATATCCATAGTAATAATTTGAATTTGTGGAAGTGGTAAGATTGAAAATTGTAACATACAGCATTTTTTTTTTTTTTTTTTTTTTTTGCCATATTACCATTTTTTCACATAATCAATAGAAATATTTAACCATTATTAAAAGTTTAAGAAAAATAACATGTAGCTGTAGGGATTTATTATTTTCTGCTCTTACCATAAATATAGATCTTCAGATTTATTTAATTGTATTTATATAAACTTTGAAAAAAAAAAAAGTAATCTTCTGGCAAAATTTAGTTTAAAACAATTCGTTAAATTACTTATGCAAAAATCCACCTGTTGTATAACTTTTAAAATTGAATTACTTTATATTAAAAATTATCAAAAATCAATGCAAAAATTTATTAGTTTCAAATTTTTTCTTTGAAAAAAAAAAATTATATCTTATATTTAGGACTCTCTTCATTCTGAATCAGAGACTCATGTATACAACTAGGGGATAAACACTCGGCTGGAATTCTATATTATTCAGTGAATATCATTATATTTTTCATTAAATTTTAATAAGTTTTAATTAAAATTACTTTTTAATGGCAATTTTAAATAGAAAGTGCAACTGAAATGACCATTTAAACAGTCAATAATATTTTACAAAGGAATTAAACAAAGTCAGGAAAGCTATTCTTTTCTCGAAATTATGTAAAATTAATGTATTTGAAATAGAAATTTTAAAAGCGCTTAGCTTTCAAATATCACAATAATTTATACATGTTTTACTAAAATTCCAACTTTAATTGGATTTTATTAATTGTTTCACAAAGCCTTTAAAATTAATTTTTAATGATTTTAAAGATTTGTAAATTTATTTTATAAATAGTATTCTATTAAAATATCTCAAACATGGAACGCTACTTTTAAAAGTGCTAAAACAAAACTCAATTATTATAAATAAATAAAACTTCCTAAAAATTGAGTCATTTGAGCCAGGTGGCAAAGCAAGACACTTTGCCCTTACCTTATATGGCAACTTTCCCTCTGCAATTCTTTTCTGGAGAATGATTGGCGTTAAGCTTAAGGGGACTCTTCAGTGACACGAAAACACCTGCTCGCTAATGTTAAACCTATGGGCAGGTTCTTTTCTAATTTCTCGTTTAAATTTTAATATTTTTATTTTTTGCATAAGATACCTGAAGTCAATCTCAACTATCCAATGCCCCCCCCCCCCCCCAAAAAAAAAAAAAAAATCACTTGAAAATATTCAAAATTAAACAGGAAATTAGAAAAGAACCTGCTCATAGCTTTAACAAGCTGCAGGTGTTTTCGAATCATTGAACAATCCCCCTTAATGTCTTCTGATCACTAAATGACATGCTGTGGTGAATAAGATAAATAAAACATGGCAAAAAATTACAGACCATTGCAGGGTACAGCCGCTGCATTTATTTGAAATCACAACATATCAAATTAAACTTTTTTTTTATTCACAAACTATTACTATTTATATTATCATATTACAAGCAAATTTTCTCCAAGTCATCTATTTCTCGTTCCTATGTTCTCCTTCTTTTCCTTTGAAAACAGTTTCCATCCCAATAGGCAGATCTCACAGGACTTTTTCAATGTGGTTGGAGTTAACAGTTGTTTTTGCTTTATCAAACTTCATTTTCACACTCACTAGAAAAGTAGAATGAGCAAAAATCAAAAATTTTCCAAGTGAATTTTCATCATGAAAATTAATAACTTATTACTACTTATACTATGCTTACTTATTCTCCTTTTTATTTACCAAATATGTAATGTAAATGCTAGATTTGAATTTAATAGTAAATAATTATAGCTTGAAAATTATTTTTTTTTCACCCGAAATATTTAACCAAACTTGTGTTAATATATTTTATCTTTTTGACTGTCTTCACTCTGAATCAGAGTCTGAGCTTACTGATTCTAGATTTTTCTGCATAATATGAAGCCAATCTTCTGAACATAGAATAATTATTTATAGAGATATAAAGAAATTATAGTGAATAAGAACAAAAAAGTACCTAAAATTACTTAATTTGCAGCAAAACTTTTATAAAAATGAAATGGTTACCAATGAAACACAGGATAGTTCAGAATGCAATTATCAAAATTTGGTTTTCACCATGAAAACCAGAGTTAGAAACATAATTTTTTTTTTTAATGTATGAATGATAATCAAAATAGTTTTGTTTAGCTTAGTGTGTTTATAGTATAAATGACACTTATTAAGTGTGTGCAATAGGGGCGCTACAACAACAAAGTACCTAAAATTAATTAATTTGCAGAAGTATTTTTAAAAAAGGAAATGTTTACCGATGAGCCACAGGATAATTCAGAATGCAACTATCAAAATTTGATTTTCACTGTCTTAAAACCACAGACTAATCGAAACTAACATGCTATTTTTAGGAAAACGTAATTTAGCTAAGTAATGATTAGCTAAATAATTTAGCATATATATATATATAAAAAAGTTTGTTTCCACATCGATATTATTTTTGACGTTACTTCAATAAACTTACTTCATTTTCTTCTTTTTCGGCACAGAAGCGAAACTCCTATTCTATCAATAGAGTGTAGATCTTCAAGGAATAATTTCAATCCAAAATATTTTTAAAAAGTAGCAGATAGCACAGAGGAACATAAAATTTTACGTGCTTGCAGAAGATCACTCATGGTAGTCGTTTGTTACACAATAAAACTACACACTCGTGATATTCAGAGAACAATCAAACCCGGGGATATCCACCATAGACATTGATTTCTTCATCTGTTTCACTTTTCATAGATTGATATATTAGTTCTTGCCAGAAGTGACGTCAAAAATAATATAAATGTTCCCTAGAAAGTAGTTTTTACCAAAAGCAGAATATGGTTAAAAGTGTGATGTATGTCGCAGAACAATGGGCTTCTTTACAGAACATTTCAAATTCTCAATTTCAATGAAATTTATCATTCAGTCTTAGTAAAAAAGTACAAAATTCATCAGTCGATCACCACAAAAGTGCAAAGTTTGTCATCATAAAAAAAAAACCTGGAAAATTCTTTAATCATTCATGTAAAAAATAGCAAAATTCATCAATCAGCAGACTTATATAAAACCAAAAACTTTCTGCGCACGTAAATATTGGGTCAAAAACTTTCTGCAAATCAATTTAATGTTTAATAAAATTAACAATTTATTAATTTTATCTTTTTGACTGTCTTCATTCTGAATCTAAGTCTGAACTTACTGACTCAAGACTAATAAGTGATGAACAGTCTGTTGGGAAAAATATTATGTTCTAAAAAAATAAATAAGTAAAATCAATAATTTTGAAATATCTTAAGTGATAAAAACTAAAAGTGTCTTCAAAGAAAAAAAAATCAACCAAAATCAGAAAAGTACAAAGAAACTCTGATAGACATCAACCTCAGATATTTTATGTAAAAAAATCATTTCAAAATATTAAAATGCAAACGAGAAATTTCTAAACAAAACTCCCCTGGTTTAACATTAGCTTGCGAGCATCATTCCATTATTAAATTATGCAAAGTTTAAATTTTAGGTGGGATTAAGACGCCTTTTTATGCTATAAGTGTGGCATATTTATTTCATACAGAAATTAAACAGGATTTGAAAAGTTTAAATTTCTAAGTTATGCAGATTCATGATCACGATAAGTTTTCAAACTTACCATATATATTATATACAAGCATGAAAGTATTATTATTACAATATAACATGCAGAAATAAATATCTGTGAAAATTACACAATGTAATTGATTTAGGTATATTTAAAATAAATATGCAATTAAAGTTAAAAGACATTAAAATTAAAACCACTACTGTTTTTATTCACAACTATTTTCTGTTATTCATGTTATATTGTTATGAGTTCAAAGTTCAAACACATCCTCATGCTAAAATTTCTGCACTATATTAGCATAGCTACTCAAACAGAAGAAAACTTTGCGGGAAGAAAACACTCTAAAACAAAAGCGGAGATAATATCACAAAATTTGCATGATGTGCATGCATTGTAAGCACAAAATAGTTAAAAAATTACATATATTAGTTTAGCACTTTTTAAAGAAATTTTTTTTAAAAAACTGTTTCTATTTCTTATTTTAGTACCCCCCAACCTTCATTTTGCATTTGAAAGAATATTCGCTGAAACTAGGAACATTAGAAAAAAACTGTGCACACATATTAATTATTTTGTTACGCATCTTAAAATCAGTTTTTAAACTTATATTATTAGTTTTATATTTTAAATGTTGCATATGTTACAAGGAAAATTTAAAAGCACATAATTTGTACACCATTACAATTTTATCTATCCCCCCCCCCTTCCCCTTCTCTAAATTTTCAGGGCATTATTTTTTTTATTTTATCCTTTTAATATTGCATGAGTCTCCGAAACAGCCAAAGTGACATTAAAAAAAAATGATTTCAGTAAAAAAACTAAGAACTTTCATACTTGTATACATAGGATGACATTAGGATTAACAAAAATCTTTAAAAAGGGATCTCTAAAGAAGCTGTCCAATAAAAAAATCTAATATTTACAATTGATGTGTTACAATGTTTCAATTTGACCATTCTAAAAAGTGAAGATTTCTCGAATCTCTCACTACAAATATAATTTTCTTCTTTTAACACTTTTCCAGTATCAAAAGGATAATTATCATAATATATACTATTCACTACAATTCTACAATAATATACCTGCCAAATTTCTGTTTTAAGTCAAATAAATCGTTAGTTAAGACATATAGATCAATACAATCGTTAGTTAAGACATATAGATCAATACAATCGTTAGTTAAGACGTATAGAATAGTTAAGACAATCAGAATAAAAAAATCACAAGACATGCATACTTACGATAGAGCCTCTTAAGTAGATGGAGTCAAAATTTAATTAGATGACATGAAGACCATAGTAGGATTAAATTCTGAAGACTCAATGACACTTTTTGTCCACAAGAGGTTGGCAGATGACAAAGACGATTAAGATTCTGGAAAAAAAAAAGATAAATGGTTAAAAATCAACAGAAAATTTTTAAACGTATGTTTAGGATGAAATATTATGAATGCATGTTAAAGAATGATTTATAATGCAAAAACTAGATTTTATTTTCCCCAGTTCCCCCCCCCCTCCCCCCAAGTCAAATAAGCACAAAACATTTATGAAGTATTTTATAATGTAAGACAAAATTATAAAAGGGGTTCTTTTGTTTTTATTTGTTAGGATTTGATTTAATTTATTAAGTAATAATTATTACTACTTGATAATAAATTTATTAAGTTATAATCCTTATTAAAAATGTTTGACTTGTAAGTAATGGGAAGGTGTTGGCAGCTGTGTTTGTATATTAATGTTTTAGTATACTGCAGCAACAAAAAATGCTTTATCGCTTTTGTAACAAAACCTCATATGAAGTAAAGAAGTTTGATATCATATATATTACTTTAACATGTATGCGATGAAGGAATGTTACATTTTACAAGAATTAAAGAGAAAGTTAGAAGATTGAATGTTGATTTTTAAAATAAAAAGAAAATTAATCCGCATGTATATTTCAGTAATAATTTTTTAAATGTAGAAAGTATGTTTTATGATTAAAAAAGGCATCTGAAGAACAGTAATTTATTTATCTTAAACTTTAAAATGCAATTTTAAAACATAAATGATAATATGAAAGACCAGACACAGAAAATCATGAATCAAACAAAATCTGTAAATCTTATTAAACCGAGAAATTAAAAATATTTTTGAAAATACATTTCACTGTGATTGCCTTGAAAAATGGTTTTAGGAAGAAATTTAAAAGTAAATAATATAAGCTGCATCTGTGATATTGTTTCGAGTCCAAGTGTCTTCTGGCCGTTTAGGAAGTAAATACGCATAATAACATTGCTTCGTTATTTTTGCAGATGACCCATAGTTCTCCTCCCGTGTAAAGATGCGTGGCACGAAGAATAAATAAACAGATGATTTCCATGGAATGTTTTTTTATTTTAAGATAGAGAGAGTTGAAAGTTTGCGGTGGCCCCCTCGGCACTCAGAACGTAGATCACATCATGAAAAAATCCGATCTTCTCCGTACCAGAGATAAAAAGGATCTGCCGTAATTTTACAATACATTCTCGCCGATGCTCTGTTTTCCACACCAAATATACATGTGTATCGCACATTTTTCGCCAGAAAGAATTTCGGACAGTTAGGCATGTGGCACATTAATTTACAGGGGGGGGGGATGAATCAAAGGAGTGCCATGCCTGGCTACTTATTGCTATTTTCGTAATTTTTGAGCAGCAATCTATGATGTTATGAGAAAGAAGTCAGATGTGGCTTTCTGTATATGAATTATTTTGATGAGCATATAGAATTTTGGCAGTTGGGAATTAATTAAAGACAGCATTTACATTGAAACCAGGAAGTTAATATTCTGCTTGGTCAAAAGCGTAAATGTAAAACGTTTTGAATTTATCATTAAGTTTTCCAGGCAGAAAGCAAAGTTTGAAAGAATAATGAAAATATCTAACGTACATATTGAATAATTTTGCAGCTGTATTTTTGCAGAAAAGGAAGATCATTTTTGCGGTTAGAAGCCAGACATAAAAATGATAGAAAAGAAACGCTAATATATTTGATGAAATATAATTGCTTTTAATCTTTAAAATAGAAAGGGTTTAAATAAAAATTTAATTAATCTTTAGGAAACATAAGGGAACTATAAATTTTGAATAATAATGAAAATATGTATATGATCTTCATCATATACATATACTCCCCCTTCATAGGAAAAAAAATGCTGACCTTGTTGCGATACGCATGTGCACACACTGAAAACAAGCTGTAATATCCATAAAACAAACATTTCAAAGCCTGGGAGACCACCATACAAAAATAAGTAAAAAACACATAAAAATCATATAAAAATATAAACAAGTACTTGATTAAAAAAAAATAGCACTTTGTTGTGCAAGGTATACCAAATTCAAATGTCTTGTCTGCTTATAAAATATATACTTATAGCTATAATAGTTCCAAATGGCAGACACAATTATCATTTTCCTTTTATTTTAATAAAGACACGTCATAAAAGACGGATAAAGGAAATGGCCAATACATAATAATGCTATATATTTTTTTAAGGTGTACACATAAATATATATAATACTAGCAATTGTTATTACACATGATCATGATAAAAATTTACCTGCAGGCTAATTTGATGAGGCAGTTGTTTGGCCTTCATATTAATTTTTTTTTTTTTTTTTTTTTTTTTTTTTTTTATCATCAACACAAAATAATATCTTGAAGTGCTGATAAAATCTTAAAAATCAGCATATGAATAAAATATATATTTTTAAAATAACATATAAAAATGTAAAAGCAAAAAGAAAAAAATATGCACTTGTACTAAATACTTTGTACAGAAATGAAACACACACCAATATTTACATTCAACTGAAGAAAAATGGACACTGTATTTTGATATTGAAAAAACTATTCAATTTTTACTGGATACTGTCAATTGCCATGAAAGCTTTAAAATTAAAATACAAACTTTGATTGTGTTTTATTGAAAAAGAGTAACTATGTTAATACTTTTAAAAATAAAAAAATAGTCATAAATAATTAGATATTTAATTAGATATGTTAGTCTGAAATATCTTGAGGTATAAAATTGTATAGACAATGAAATTGTTGTGCATGTTGCAACTATACACCTAACCTTAAAAATCCTATCAACTTGAGTAAAAGTGACAATTGTAAATATGGAAAATTAAAAAAAATATATATTTTTTTTAACAATAAAATTTGAAGAATATTATTTAAATTTAAAATTCCAAAAAGAAGTGAAAAGTTAAATGCATTAGTTTTTTTTTGTGATACAATAAAGTACATGTGTAAAAGAAGAAAAATAGATGTATGCAAGACTTATCGTCGACCATATGAAGGAATGTTTACAACCTTTGCATATGAAAAGCCTGCAAAAAGCATTTGTGTGAGTGTAAAATATAGAGTACTTCATGAAAATCACATATACCAAATAATTACTTACCAATCCAAAAATAAACTCTGATTTTTTTTTAAATCAAATTTTTAAATTTAAATTAGAAGTACTGTGCAAGAATTTTTTTTTAAATTTGTCAATTATATATGTCTTGCAGCACTGCAGTATAAAACATAAAAGTGGTCCAGCCATGTCACATAAAAACAAAAAAAATACTACAATTCTACAAACCAAATATGCATAAATACACCTGTACCATGATTAAGGGGCATTCATGAACCTGACAAACAGAAACATTTTACATAAATATTAATATTTTATTATATTCGAAGACCTAAATTATAAGAATGGGCTTGGAATACCTGGAAATACGTTAAAAGAAAAATATTGTGAAGATTGATATGAAAAATATTTACCAACATATCGACAATGACACAAGTGGCATTGATAGGTGCATGTTAAATCTGTGTGTATATAAAATTTTTCTTTTGAAACCCTGCGATTTAACACAACAATTATGTTATAATGATATAAATAAGAAAAAGTACATGAAATGTGACGTAAAAGGAAAAATTAACAATAACAGGACATTTAATATTGTAATAATTAATTATTTTTTTAATATATTGCAAAAATATATGTCATGAACAAAGAGAAAATTAAATAGTCTTGTTACACGTCGAAGAAAATGAGCAGAAAATGTCAATTCTCTAAAAATATTAGTTGGTAGAGCAAATTTAAGTATGATAAAATGCAAGAATTTTTTTTTTAAATACGAAAATTGCAATAAAGATTTAACGGTATGTAGAGTGTACCCAAAATAACCATTTGTGCCTAGCAATTTTGAGTACGATAAAATGTGTATGTGTGTAAAATGAAGAAGAAAAAGAAAAGAAAAACACTGGCTACAAAAGATGCCAGACACAATGAACAATTTTTTTTATTTACTGCGAACATTTTTCTGTCTACAGAAAGAGACCAGTTCCTATGATCACATGTACTGGCTACAAAGGAGACCAGGCTCTATGAACGAAATTTCTGACTACAAAGGAGTCAGAACTCTATGAACCAATTTTTCTGGCTACAAAAGGAGACCAGAACGCTATGAACCAATTTTCTGGCTACAAAAGGAGACCAGAACGCTATGAACCAACTGGAAATGTGTGAAAATACAGAATCGAAGAAAAGAACAATTTGTCGTTGAACTTTATACACCATAAATATGTAAAAGAAATTCCAAAACAAGTGTGGAAAAAAATGAGAAAAATTTGCATAAAAAATACAATAAAAATGTGAATTGATATATAAACAAGGAGAAAAATGAGTGAAAATTTTTTATATAGAAAAATGTATGTGAACCTGTTACAAACCTGCAGTTGAAAAGAAAAGTGTATATAAAAAAGGGAAAATTTAAATAAATGTGTGTGAAAATAACAATCTCACATGCAGAACTCATAGGTGAAAAACTTTGTAAAATCTTTGTACTAGAAGAAAACATTGTACGGCTATGTAATACAAGTTTGCGTGCAAGAATGTACGAAAAGAAGGATCGCGCAAATATCCACTAGTACTTGAAATGAAAAAAAAAATGTAAATAACCTTTGTACAACTGTGTAATTCAAATATCAGCGAATACTCACAAAATACCTCTTGTTGAAAGAAATAGTTGAAAAATTCTGGAAGAATACGAAAATAGTACCAAATATCACGACCAAATAAACTAAGGCGTGTGAAAATGTTGACATTTCAAAAAAATATAGAAGGAAATGTGTAACTGTAGGTATAAGAATAAAATGAGTCGAAACGACGTAGTGAAATGTCAGACAATATGCGATGTGACTAGCAGAAAAAAAAACTGAATTGCAAAATTAGAATAACAATTTAAATAATAAGGTAAAAATGACAATATGTGTCCTCAAAAAAAAAAATTATTTTTTTTTTTTAAATATAAGAAAAATTTTACACCAAACCATATTGAGTGATCGCTCAGTATAATTCAATATGAAAACAATCTTGATTAATTCTACAGAAACTTAATCAACGGAAGCTATACTTACATTTAAAAATGAAACATTAAAAATTAAAAGAGAATTTAGAATTATTCGATGAAGTGGAAGTATAATCTCCTTGAATCGAGAACTATACGAATGCATGAAATATTAAAAGTATGTTTGAAATCTTGAACCTAAAAATTTTTAAAAATAAATGTTTGTAAAATGTAAACATACGGTAACTAAACATTAAAATTTTAAATGTTGTCTATGAGAAGACCTAAAAATATATATGAAGTACAAGAATGTTTTTTTTTTTTTAAATGAACGAAGATAAGAGTGAATATGGCATATCTATAAAAGTTTGAATGGGCATATGACAGTATCGCAGAAAAATTCGATGTCCGTATGCATTGCATTCATTTTGTTCGAAAAGCAACAAAATCTTGAAAATTTAAGCAAAATATAACATATAAGAAAACATATAAATGCACATATACTAGTTAAAATTTTATTTTCATGATTAACTGACGTTCAGTCACCATGTTATTGTACCTTTGAATATCAAATTGAAAAAAAAATGAGGCACAATTAGAGTATAATTGAGCATATCTTTGAAAGAAAAAATATATTTTTTATAACCATAAACATACTCAACTTTTATTATTTTTTTTTATGCACACAAACAGTAAATAAAATTTATACCAGACCATATCATATTATATAATAACATTGGGGAAATTAAATTTTGAATATGAAGTTTTTTAATCAACGATCTAAAATAAGAGATTTTTTTTTATGGAAAATTTTGGCACAAAGCTTTAATACGCGCCATAGTCTCAAAGTACATATATATCTTAATGCAATAAAAATGATATTAAAATATTTACCATTAACATATAATTAGAAATAAACACTTTAAATTACCGCCACATTGAAAAATACAGGAAGGTAAAAGTAAAGACCTTAAACTTAAGTAATTGTAGCAATATTATTATTATTATTATTTTCACATGAGTGTAATTAAACACATTGCATATCCGAGAAGAGTAAGTGGCCATCTTACTCACCTCAGACATGAAACATAACATTCAGTCATAGGGCCATCTCTAGAAAATAGTCCCACAACAGAAGTAACTAACCAGTGGCGCAGCCAAGGGGGGGGGTTTGGGGGTTAAAACCCCCCCCAGAGCTAAAAAAAATTACTATAATTGCCGCTTATATGAATCAAAACTAAAGTTAAAATTAATTTTTTTGGCCTTTCGCCTTGGCGGAAACCGCCGCTTTGTTAAATCAAATTCTATTCAACAATGTGATTTAATTAAACGGCGAAAATTCTACTTAAAACTGAAAGCGCATATTACGTGAATGGGTTAAGTCAAAACTGGTTATTTAGACTGTGTCACTTTGTCGAGACGTCTTATAGTAAAAGAAGGGTCATACACTGCCACACACACGCTTTCAGTTATATAGCATACGGTGGGCCGTTTCTTAATTGTATTTCTGCTTTTGTTCCATGTTCGAAACAATAACAGACCACCGAATTCCAGGAAAAAATTAAACATATACTTTGTCTCTCAGTTTCAAACGGTTTTTTTTTTTTCGTGTTTTTTGCTCTCAGTTATATCCAAGACCAAGCTATGTGCGTACCCAAGAAAAAATCTTTACAAAAGTAAAAATTTAAAAAAAAGTACTTTAAAGTTATAAAAAGCTATTTTTTTTTATTGTGATGGAACAGATTTTCACAATCAGTGTTTCTTTTGAATCATTTGTTTCGTAGGGGGTCTGTACACAAATTTAAAGACTATATTTCATTTGTTGGTAATGTAGCAACGACGTCCTTGCTCTCGGTGAGGCACTGCACCCTGTCTCTCGGAGAAAAGAAGCACTGTTTGCAATTTCATTGACTTATAGATACATGCCTGTGAGCAGTGCTTAATTTGCGCCGGAGCTTACCGGAGCTCAGCTCTGATACTTCTTTGTTTTTAGTCAATGTTTGAATATTGGTCAAACTTCACTGGAGCTCATAAACATTGCGCTCCGGTGCTCAGCGGAAGAGCATTTCTGAAAAATCAAAGCTTAAATTATGTTTTCGTTTTTCTGCCATCCCGAATACTTTGCGTCCTTTCCCACCAAAGAGCTTACATTATGTGACGTAGCGTATCACACACGTTATAGCATATATCTATCTAGCGATCGCATATGTAATAAGCAAACGTGGCATACGTAATAAGAAAAAAAATCCCTAACGGCTCGGCTTACAGGCACAGATAGATTTCGAAGACGCAGACAGTTTGTCGAGAATTGCGGAAGAAATGAACTTTTTGTCATGATGCGGTAGTTGGAACCGCCCACTTCGAAACCTAGATTCTTTGCAGGCGGAGCCGACAGGAATTTGTTTTCGTTTTTAAGTTTTTTTTGCTACAAGGGTTGGTCGTATAAAAATTCGTCAATATAAAAGTTTTAGATAATATTAAGAGGAATTATAATCAATTATAGCGGATTTGATATCTTCTGAATTGACAAAGTTATGAAGTTTCTTCATTAAAACCCCCTCTTTTCTCCCCTTGGAGCCATTTTTAATGATATTAAAAATATGTCATACATAAATTTTCGGCCCTTTTCCTAGAAGTAATAATAACTTTAAACGGATTCGATACGTATCCTAATTAAGAAATTATTTGTTTTTTCTGTTTTCACAAAAAGCCCCCCCCCCCCCCTTCGGTTCGCTTTTGCCCTTTAACGAACTTGACCAAGATTTTAGGCCCCTTGATTTTATGTATCAGTTTGGAAGAGATTTGTACAGAATTACTGCAGTTATCGTGTCCATAAAAAAGTGACATAGATAGATAGATAAAGTTTTGAACTGAGGGTGGTTTTGGGTTCTGGGAGTCATGATCGGCGTAGATCTGCAAAATTTTTTCAAAAATTTCAACTTAGGGGAGAATGTAATAGGTAGTATTTCTTACGAAATCTACCTAAAAAAAAAAAAAAAGGCATGCTCATTTCTCTTCTAGCAGACGACATAATTCCTTTCACTGAAATGATGATGATGTTTTTTTTTTAAGTTGTGAAACTAGTTATAAAATGAACGCACCTCATATGTCACGTTTAACGTAGATTTTCCAACTTGTTTTTTGTTTTGCGACGTGTCCTTTAAAATAACAACAACAATAAAAAGTTATTGTCCGAACCAGGGGTCGGAAGTAGCGCGCTACAAGTAGCGAAACTACAGTAGTCGCTATTTTTTCTAGTAGTTTGTAGTGTAGCGCGAGTGTAACGAATAGCGCGATACAAAAAATCAGTAGTTTGTAGCGAGCTTTCACGCTACTTTTAACGCTACTTTAAGAGAGGAAGAAAAATGCCATTCTTCAAATCACTTGATCATAACTAACTTCTTTTTTACAAAATGCGTTCTCTGCAGCAGTTTGTGACCGTCAGCAACAAATTTCAGTTGCAGTGTCATATATTTCTTCATTAACTTTTGTTGATAAAACAAAACAATGTGCTTATACTCACGAAAAGAATAAATTTTCTTGCGGTCAACATTTTGTCTATTAACGCATTCTTAAATCTTGTGTTTTAATACCGGATATCTTCTTTTGGAATTAAAATTATGTCAGAGAAAACTAAAATTGAACTGGCATATAAGACAATATACAAGTTATCGAAAAACAAGCCAGTGGTTACAGCGGAACTTATAAACTTTGCCCATTTAATAATTCATCCGCCTTGAAGCTGCACTTAGAGGTCAGTAAGCATTTTCTTTATTAATAATAATTATTGGATAGAATCGCGCACCGAATATCTAAAGCCTATAATCATTAAAAAGAATATTTCCAAATTAAGATTTCTAGTTAAGGAAATATTCTCATTCAATTGTTTATTATGGCAAAAATTTATCTTATTAACATGTATTTTGATTGCTGTTAAGTATTTGTTCCATGCATGCATAAAAATTAATTGAAATGCGTATTCCCTTCTTCCAGATTCCAGTAGATTAAAAAAAAGTGCTTGGGGATTTTAGAACTTCTTCTAAAATATTTATGGGTTATAATTTACAGTTTTTTCGAATATTAATTTCCTATTTCATATCATACAATTATAGAAATTAGACAGCACAAGTTCCGTAAAACTTTAAATGAAACTTTGTATATGGGCATAAATTTTAAAGTAAGATTAAAAATACTTTTTTTCAAAATAGAGTGTTGTCATTGAAAGTTACCATTAACCCAAGATTTCAAAAGAAAGTCCTGACTATTTTTTTTAATGAAAAGACTATATATTTGAATATTAATGAGTGTATGTGTGTTCATTTTTATACAAAAAAGATAAAATTGATATCAGAGATATAATCCTAGGCCACATTACCATAATTGTATTAAAATATGGATTAATTTTATGTCACTTCGGTTTCGGGTATAAAGATTTTAGGGTTCGAGTCGTTTTCAAGCTGACGATTTTTTTAGTCTGGTTTGGGTCGAGCTTCGGGTTGACTTTAAGCAGAATTTTCAATTTCAGATCGGGTACACAACACGACCCGCGCAGAACTCTCAATTTCGAATGTAGATTGAATCCTTCGACAAAATCTAAAAGTAGCGAAGTAGTGACTACTTTTGAAAAGTAGTTTGTAGTCGCTACTTTTTAAAACAAGTAGTTGTAGTTAACTACATTTTTGATAAAGTAGTTGTAGTTGTAGTTCGCTACTTAAAAAAAGTAGTTTTTCCGACCCCTGGTCCGAACTCTCTGAAATTTTATCCGATTCTAAATATAACTGTATCCAACCCCTCTTTAAAATTCCGTGAAAAAAATCTAAGTCTTTGACTAAAGTCGAAGAGAACAGTCACATAAAAAGAGACTAAGTCATAGAGTTAGTCACATTTAATAGTGAAAACATGAGCCGAAGCAGAGCGAACCCACGCCGAAACACCTAACTTTTTTTTAGCATTTTTATCGAAAAATTCTCAGATTTTTTTTTTAATACTTTTATTTATCAGAGCGCTTCACAATTTTTGTAGGCGCTGTGAATTTGATCTTCCGAGATGCTTTTAAAAGATTGTGTCGAAATACAGACGTTTCGTTATTTTCAGCATAGAAAAAAGATCGTCTTCGAAAGACGCGATATGACGTGCGGTTCTAAACAAATCGTAATTTAGAATGCTTTCAGTTGTTTCACACCTTTAAATTTCACATTTATAATAAACTCTTTATGCCGGGCATTTGCATCTTAAAAGTAATCTATATACTAAATTTCAAGTTTCTAACAATAACAGTTTCAACTAAATCATAATTTAGAACGCTTTTAGAAAATTTTCCGCTCATTTCATCCTTTTAAATTTTGAATTTTTTTAAAAATGTTCTAAGGTAGCATTTACTACATAAAAGTAATCATCATGCCAAATTCCAAGTTTCCATACCAATTGTATCACATAAATCGCAATTGTAGAATGCTTCGTACTCTTGCATTCTTTTAAATTTCGAATTGAAAAAATAAATTCTGGGCGAGCATTTACGTCTTTTAAGTAACACCCATATAAAACATCCATAAGACTCTAGTCCTAAAAGTTTTAAATGTATTATGATTTAGAACATTTTAAGAACGTGTTTTGCTCATTTCACTTTTTTAAATTTCGAATTTTAAACCGTTTTGAACGAGTATTTATATCTTAAAAGTAATCACTATGTCCAAAACCAAGCATTTATACCAACTGTATCACGCAAATCGCAATTTTAGAACTTTTTTGTTCTTGCATCCTTTTACGTTTCGAATTTTTAGAAAACTCTTTTGTATGATCATTTACATTTCTAGAGTAAAAGCCGTGCCAAATTTCACATATCTAGCACAAACAATTCCTAATTAATTGTTTTTAGATAACTTTCAGATCGTTTTCAGCTCATTCATACGTTTAAATTTACAATTTCTTAACAGATCGTTTTTAGAGAGGATTTACATCCCAAAAGTCACCACCATGCCAAATTCCAAGCTTCTATACCAACTGTATCACACAAATCGCAATTTTAGAACTTTTTTTTTTTTTTTTTTTTTTGCTTTTGCAAACTGTTCTGGGTAGCATTTAAGTCTCTAAAGTAACAACCATGCCAAATTTCACGTTTCTAGCCCTAACTGCACAAATAAATTGTAATTTAGAACGTTTCCTTCTCTTTTCCCCGTTTTAAATTTCAAACTTTTTATAGAAACCATTTTTAGTGAGCATTTATATCTTTTTAAAGTAACCGCTAGCTCAAATTTCTAGAACCAACAATATCGTAGAAACCGCAATTTTAGAATGTTTTTTGTTCTCGCACCCCTTTGGAAATTGCTGTACAAAAAAAAAAAAAAAATTGTTTGGAAATTGTTGTATAAAGTATAGCCTATGTTAGAGAGGAGATGGTTACCAAAATTTTGACACCATTATTAAGGTTGCATACTTAAAAAGTAAAAATGGAACTATTATAAGATCACTCATGTGTCTTATTTTTCTGGTGCTCAGCCGGGGAGTTGAGGGTTATCGACGCATAATCATCTAAGGATTGTTGGTAATGATTTTTTTTAAATGTGTCTGTAATTAGTTGAGATATTAATTAAAAACCCATCTAGAAAACAACAGCATGGATTAAAACGGTGTTGCTAATTTGCGACCTCCTTTTGAAGCTGGCTTGGCACAATGCTAAGATTAAACTTTGAACAAGATCTTTGCTTTAGACAATGTAGACAATCATAGCGATAGTAAACATTTTTCATTCCAACTGAATTCAATTATTGAAGACAAATATTGAAAAATAATTCATAGAATAATTCCAAGACATTAAAAGTCAGTAATTTTGAGACAACAATCGCTTTATAATTATAATTCAATATATAATTCATTTATAATGAAAAAAGATATTTCGATAACAAATAACTTGTATTATCATGCCTGCATATGCTTTCATTTTTTAAAATAAATCGGAAAGTTTCGCGTTGTTCAGCATACTTTTTTTAAATGCTTTAAAATTGCCTACTGTTACGTCAAATATGATTGACAAGTAACTTTTCGTATGAAACTCAGCGACTTCTTCCGAAGAGTGATTGGTTCTCTGCCAAGTTTAAACTTTGTATACAAGGTCTTTGTTTTAGAGGGAGGTATATTCATTGATTTTCATTCCAGCACCAATAAAATTAAATTATGGCATGTGGTATTGTTTTAGGTATGTGAGTCTTTGAACAGTTCTGATATTTTGTGTGGAACCCTTTGTACGCGAATAAAAATCGTATATGACCAATTACTTTTTAAAATCCGTTCTGTAGTTCCAGAATTAACCCCTGCAAAAAGAACAAACGTTGCTGTTTTATAATATTAGTATAGATACGACTTCAATTCAAACTCGGATATTTTTAGAGAACTTTAACAATAATGAATATATTTTAACGAAATTTTTATCAGATTTACATTACTTAATGCAAAATTCGATGTCGTGTAAAGTAGTGGAAGGGCAAAGTAATTTAGTCTACAATACCGTGTTTAATATCAACTACATTCCAAAACATGGATTACCTAATTGAGTTGTTACATTTGGCAAAAAGCAAGGTAAGTAAGTCTACTGAAAATTTTGTTAAAATTGCTTCGTTATTATTAAAGTTGGGAATACGAATTCGCGACTCTCTTGTGATGAAATCTTGTGTATTTTTGATTGAACAAATGGATTGCAACTCTGTTATTTTCTATGTAAAAATTATTTGCTGTACTGTGCTCTTCCATCTTAAAGTTTGCCCCTCATCATTTTTAAACACTTTATATATCTAACCTAGTTTTGTGTTATTTCATTGGTTCATTTTATAGTTTGTAACTCTAATATTGTAAACGCTGTTTAAATGAATCATAACCACCGTAATTGCGGAGAAAAACATCATGATTTCAGTCATTTAAAAGAACTGATTCAATTAACCGGTGATTCAGATAACCGGCGACCACCTTTATAAGAAACTCAAAACCCCCCCTAGAACCGAATTCTGGCTGCGCCACTGTAACTAACACTCACGAAAAACTTTATATCTTACTGTAAAATTACCTTCATGAATATTATACATTTAATATATATATTTTTTGTTAAATGAGGAAAAATATAACTGAATTATATCTTACATCAATAGAAATATATCGAATTGAAATGTAATTTCTATGTGAAATTGTAGGGAGCAAGGAACAGGAATGATAATTTATTTTTAAAAAAATCAAACATTATTAATTTTGTTCCGTAAAAATATAAACCTGACCAATAAAAGCAGAAATATGTCATCACTCCATCAGAAGTAAAAATTCAGCAAATTAAAATTTTAAATATTTCTACGCAAAAACAACTGAATAAAGCACTTAAAGAAATGACTGCAATAAAAACCATCAAAACAATACTATTATCTAGTCATGAATTTTCATAACCATCCTCTCGTGACCAACATTAAAAATATACACTTTACTTACGTTAAAATATTTACATGTTGTGAATAAAAATTCAAATATAAAATGTTAAAATAGTATATATTCAAAAATATCAACTGTACCAGTTATTAAACATGAGTAAAATCTGCATACAGTAAATCACTGAAAAAACCCATTTTATTTCTGAACCTATTATGAAAAATTTAAATTTTATTTCAGTTGCCTTTTTGTTCATTTGTCCATGTTGTTGCAAGGCAAAAATTTTCTTTTAGATTTCAATATGAGCAGTAATAAAATGTTATATATGTCTATACATAAGTATTAAAACTTATAAAATCTTTAAAAATGCTTAAAACCAATATGCATAAAAAGTGTGCAATCTAAAGAAAAAATGAAAATAACTGCAACATTTATTTATGCTTGAAATAAAACTGAATAAAATCACAAAAATTATATTTCTTGTTTACCATTATTAATATGTTTAATATGTAATAATAATGTAATAATACTGTTATTATTAATATGATAACACAAAATCATTCCTCAAGCTTCTACGAAAACATATTTTATGAAAAATGAATATAAATCTTTTCCAATATAGCATAAAATTGTAAGTTCAAAACTATATTTCTATGAAAAGCAGTATGTATTTTATATTAAATCATATCTAGTCCCATAAATATGCATATAAAAATATTGCATAAAATATGCATATGCATGACAAAATATCTCCAAAATATAACAGATAATCGAAATTATTAGTTAAAATGTCTGCATAAGCTACAAAAAGATTTATTATTATTATTTTTAGCAAATCAGCTTGATATTAAATTCAAAGTATCTAAAATTATTTAAAAATTATAAGTATAAGTGAAATATTATGCATATATGCGAATATATAAACATAAAAGTATCTTTCTTACTTCGAATACACGATAAAAGGATGATATGTCCGTTTTTTTTTTTAAACGTAAGCACTCTATTATTGTTATTTTTTATCACGCCTGAATTACACATTGAACTAGACATTTTCGAAAAGAGAACAAATATATCTTCTTCTTTTTTTTTTGTTAAAAAAAAAACACAATAAAATTCTGTTGAGCGCAGCTGATGTCCGGAATGGAATATGATACACCAAACGAAACTACACATCTTCGATGAGGAGAAAAACCACAGACTGGCGATCTTCATAAATTCCATGCGTCCACTATAATTCGAAAGTATTTTATTTCAGCTTAGAAAGTACTAGGAAATGTATAAAAAAATCGCCGGCATAAATGAAGAAACGTCTCGTAGTACATGGCGAATTAACACGCAGATTCCACATACATCCAGCAGGAAATATATACTTCGCACAGCGAGAATTAAACAAGGGGATATCCATGTAGATTTTACGTGCACGCATAAATGTCCCCAAAAAAGTTGCTTGAAAAATATTGGTAAATCAACGGTCACTTTAGGGAGTAACAGTATTCAGTTTTTTTTTACACGTCCAGGGATCCAAAGAAAAAATCTGGAACAGTCATGCATTCATCGGCACAAATCCGGTACCAGTCCGCAAAAAAAAAAACAGCATTCTTATCAGTTCTTTTTTTTTTTTTTTTTTTTTTAATTGGAGAGCTTAACGGGCGCACGAATCTTGGTTTTCCCTTTATTTTAAATTTAGAGACAGAAACAGTGGCCTTAGGCAGAAACCAGAGAAGCGCTGAAATCCGGGAGCCGCAAAAGTCTGGAACAGGATACGTCGATCAGGATACGTCCGGTACTCAAGTCCGCAAAAAGCAGCACTCCAGTGCATTCAACAGGCTGGCAGATTCGATGACAGTGTCCTTATCAGAACGAAAGCATTCGTTGAATAATTTAATCCGGATATTTTAAATTTTGTAAAATATTTAGTTTATAAGGTCTTTAAAAGATATCACATCACGTACAGGGAATAAAATATTCAGGGGACCACCTACAACTCTCATTATTGCATCTTTATAAGTCCGGTACCAAGAATCTGTGATATTGTTTCGAGTCCAAGTGTCTTCTGGCCGTTTAGGAAGTAAATACGCATAATAACATTGCTTCGTTATTTTTGCAGATGACCCATAGTTCTCCTCCCGTGTAAAGATGCGTGGCACGAAGAATAAATAAACAGATGATTTCCATGGAATGTTTTTTTATTTTAAGATAGAGAGAGTTGAAAGTTTGCGGTGGCCCCCTCGGCACTCAGAACGTAGATCACATCATGAAAAAATCCGATCTTCTCCGTACCAGAGATAACAAGAACGAAAAATCATGCGTCAAGCATAGATTATATAGCACTTTCCAACGCTTCCAAAATAATTTTACAAATCATACCGTTTAATAAGCTAAAAGCTAACATCTAAGTAAACAATTTAGAAAACGCATAACATATTTAAAAACATAATTTCAGGAATTTCCAACATATACAATATTCGGAAAAATATCCGAATACTTTTATTCAACCCTGTATCGGATCTATAGATTTGTATATATACTACATAGGATGATAATTTTAGTTCACTTAGGAAACGCGTAGCACAGTTTAAAATTCTCCGTCTGGAGTTTGTCAATAAACAGAAATGTGTTCGCGAACTTTTGTGCTGCCCTGTATAGGATCTACAGAATTTATACACACCACGTAATAGACAAAAAGCCAGTTAAAATTAAAATCGCGTTCAATAACTTAAAACGCACTTCCAGGAATTATTGTTAACAGACAGTAGAGAATTCTTTTGCGTGTCCCTGTAAATGAACGATGACTGCTATACACACAATATTCCGTAGTAAGCCTCTTGTAATGCACCTTAGTGATCTATATAAATTTCAATGCGTTTAAAATAGTGAAACATTATTTAAATAAACCGCAGACGATTTTTCTCCATAGACGTAATGTAACGGAATTATTTTGACTGTCCCTGTAAAGTAACTATAAGTGCTATGCACACCCTGTTCCATATTAAGCTTCTTCTAATGCACCTTAGTAATATATATAAATTACAATGTGTTTAAAATAGTGAAACATTATTTAAATAAACCGCAAATGATTTTTCCCCATAGACCGCAATGTAACGGAATTCTTTTGAGTGTCCCTGTATAAAAAGTATAAGTGCTACACACTTCCGTTGAAATAGGGAACATGCTATAGATAACGACAATAACATATAAAAATTGCAGAGCAATCCGAGCATATTTACGGGAGTTAGAGCACGGACAGACGGCAGACGGCCAGACGGCAGACGGCCAGACGGCCAGATGGCCAGACGGCAGACGGCCAGACAAACCGAAGTCATAAGCACTTTTCAACTAGGTTGGAAAGTGCTAAAACGGATCTGCCGTAATTTTACAATACATTCTCGCCGATGCTCTGTTTTCCACACCAAATATACATGTGTATCGCACATTTTTCGCCAGAAAGAATTTCGGACAGTTAGGCATGTGGCACATTAATTTACAGGGGGGGGGGGGGGATGAATCAAAGGAGTGCCATGCCTGGCTACTTATTGCTATTTTCGTAATTTTTGAGCAGCAATCTATGATGTTATGAGAAAGAAGTCAGATGTGGCTTTCTGTATATGAATTATTTTGATGAGCATATAGAATTTTGGCAATTGGGAATTAATTAAAGACAGCATTTACATTGAAACCAGGAAGTTAATATTCTGCTTGGTCAAAAGCGTAAATGTAAAACGTTTTGAATTTATCATTAAGTTTTCCAGGCAGAAAGCAAAGTTTGAAAGAATAATGAAAATATCTAACGTACATATTGAATAATTTTGCAGCTGTATTTTTGCAGAAAAGGAAGATCATTTTTGCGGTTAGAAGCCAGACATAAAAATGATAGAAAAGAAACGCTAATGTATTTGATGAAATATAATTGCTTTTAATCTTTAAAATAGAAAGGGTTTAAATAAAAATTTAATTAATCTTTAGGAAACATAAGGGAACTATAAATTTTGAATAATAATGAAAATATGTATATGATCTTCATCATAGCATCCTACACAAAGGCACAAAATATTTGCGATAGAAAATACCAATTTCAATAGCATACCTACACGCATTCTATTTCTATGGTAAAATTTTAAAAATCGTTCATTAGAATCAAGACAATCAATAGAAAAAATAATAATAACAAAAACATTAAACGATGTATACCAATTAGGGTTACGCTTAAACAGATTAAAAAAAATACGTTTAAATTAAAGCTATTTCATCAAATGCATAAAATTATATCTTCAAATGTTCAAAAAACAGTACAGATTATAAGTAATAGGAATACATACCTATTAGAGAGTAAAAATAGTTGGATGTTTATAATTTTCACACACAATACGCCAGCGAAGTGTGACGTCACTGTAATGGCTGCTGGAGACAAGAAGTTTCGGTTTTCCATTGAACGTTAATGTAAGATGTAAGCAAAAAATAAAGTCGTTTTAACAGCATTAATAAATTTTTTAAAGACATTTCTGTTAAAGTTTTGTTAAATCTGAGGTAAGGCGTTCATATGCATTCAACAAACTTCTGATTAAGTGCGTCATTTTTTTCTAATTCATAAAAAAAAAGATAAACCTTCATGGAGAGCATCAATGGCGGATGTTTTGAATATTTGAATGTAATTTTTAAATGTTTTTAAGGTTTTAATTTCTTTTAGTTGATATTTCTATTACTCAGGCGTACTCTATGTTAAGTTTTATCTGAGTTGAAATGTGTTTCTGCTTTTTTTTTTTAGCCACCCACAGGGAGGCTTATTCTTTCAATCTCTATCATTTGTCATGTTTATGAAAAGTCACAGCAATCCATCGTTGCCACAGGTTAATCTCGGAAAATGAAACATTTGAAGTTACTGAAAAAATTAATAGCTCAAAAAGTATTTGTCACAAAATTGTTAGACAAACTGCGTTAGAAAGGAAAAAAATTGTTTTTTTTCTTGATATAAATTTCAAATCGAATGATTATGCCGTTTTTCAAATAATGAATTTCAAAAATTACCAAACTTCACAATGAAGTACCATAACGAAACCATCACGCGTAAAAAGATAATGATAACGGTTGTTGCCTTCGGTCGAGAATGGACCAAACGATGTTCGCATTTTACTATTTTAACCGTTTTTAACGAAATTCTGTAACTTTAGAAGACTTTTTCTTTGAATAAGCAATAGAAATGCATAAAATCGTTACAAAAATGTTAAAATTACAAAAAAAGATTCAAATTATCAGATATGAAAAATAAAAAAGAAATTTGGTACTTTCGTGTTATAGCAGCCACCAAGCATGAAATATTTTTGTTTCTGTTTTCATTAATATATTGTAAATTTGGTACTATCGTGTTATAGCGGCTTCCAAGGATGAACGGCCAAGCGGCCAAGATTTATCGCCAAATTATAAAGCATGTATGTCATTATAATAATATATGATATATATATATATATATATATATATATATATAACATTTCTGTACGTATGTGGCCATGTTATAGCCATATATGATGCATATATGATGTATATATATGACATGTGTATATGATGTATTTACGACATATAAAACATAAATAATATGTGTATAATGACGTATATGGCACATATAGGAGTGTTTGGAATATATGTATGCGTATATAGGATGCCAATATAAGCTTTGCGATGATTTTGGCGAAATCATAACTCCAACCTTGGCATAATCATGGGAAAGGTTCAGTAAGACCTTTTTGGTGCTCCCCCCAAATGTAAACCCCATGTAAACCCCTTCATGTAACATATCAATCGATAGGTCTCGTCAAGCACTATGGTCTGGTCCTACTCTCCACCTCTCACTCCCCCCTCCCTTAAGAAACATAGTTCTCTGTTTCAACTCTTTTTAAATTTTAGTTTTCCCCAACTTTCTCAGCCCCTTTAAGCCCCACAGAGGACGTAGGCCTCTTCTAAAGGATCCAACGAAGTTAAAATCGTCGAGGCCGACATTTCTAAGAGGGTCCCGAGGCCCTATCTCCCATAGGACTGGAGTTACACCCCCCCCCCCCTATGGGTGAGACATTCAAGGTGTTCAAACCCCGTCATGTACCATATCAAAAGTTTGATCTCATCAAGCACTTTTGTCTGGTTCTACTCTCCCCCTCTTCTCTCTCGTCTTCTGTCAGGAGCACTTTTCTTATTTATTTTTTTCAATTTCTCATGTTTATTTTAGTTTTTTCCATTTTTCTCTGTTCCTATGGACCGGACAGCTCCAAAATTTCACCGCCTAAAGGTTATCCCCCCCCCCCGTTTCTTTTGGCGCCCTCGGTTTTTACGTATCTCTCTTGGGGGGGGCGTCAAAGGGGCGAAAAGGGGGATCCCTTTTAAAGTCCCATCTCTCAATTGCAAGTGAAGATTCATTTTAAATCGGGTCTCGTAGAGCACTTTCCAAGATCCCGTCAATTAATGCTAACTCATCATTTGTTAAACAACTTCTCTTAGCTGTATCCATCATAAAAGCTGCTACCATAGAACTTTTCATTACCTTTTTTAAGTTATCTATTAAGTGCTAAAATGCCTTGAACCATTAAAAACAGTTTAAGGGTGTCATTAAGCCAGCACATTTGTAAACAACAACTACCTCGCCACGTCTCAGACCATGAGCCACATCGTTTTACTATTATGTTTATTAAAAATACTTCTAGTCACCGAATCTTTTTAAAACTTGATGTGTTCGTGCCTAATATGTTCCACCAGCCTCACAAAAAATCTTAGAGCACTAACTAAATTCTAAAGTGGAGAAAAGCTGGCTTATGCTAACAATTTTTTTTCTTTTTTGGACGAGTTACACTTGGCTGAAAAAATCTCAACGATAAAAGCCGTGGGTGGCCAATCTATATTCTGTCGTAAGGTAGAATTTCTCCCGCTTGTTTTTTTTTTTTCTAACAGCTAGAGCACTAATGACAATTTTATCAAATGATTCTTCATAGTTATTGGATTATATTTTTTTGCACGGTCAACGCATAATTACATGCAGGAAGGCTGACTATCTTTATAAAATTTTATTAAATACTAGGAAAGTAAACAACTGAATATAGACATTTTTGGTAATCAAGTAAAATAATTTTTAAAAAAAACAACACAAATAACATGAAAACGACTGAAAAATACATTTAAACTGCAGGAATATCAAGCAAAATATATTAAAATATCACCCTTACTTTACGATTCAGCAGAGAAATTTATGTAAATAATACACCAAATGAAGAAAAAAAAGGAAAGAAAAGAAAAAACCCCAGCAGAAACACAATTTAACTCAGATGAAACTTAACATAGAGTACGCCTGAGTAATAGAAATATCAACTAAAAGAAATTAAAACCTTAAAAACATTTTTAAATTACATTCAAATATTCAAAACATCGGCCATTGATACTCTGCATGAAGGCTTATCTTTTTTGATGAATTAAAAAAAAAATGACGCACTTAATCAGAAGTTTGTTGAATTCATATACTTGAATAATTCAGCAGATTATCGATAAACAAGATTAGATTAACTTAATTAAGAAAATAAATATGAAATAAACATTACGAAGATTACTTTAATATGGAAAATAAGGCTAACTCGCTTTCGCCAGGCAACAAGCTGCGATATCAACAAACCAAACTGTTGCCACACAAGTCAACAGAAAAACATTACATAAAAGAATTAACACATTAAATACATGGAGTATGTGTAAGAATTAAAAGATAGGAAAACAGCCTAATATTGTCAATTGAAGTTCATAATATTAGCACTTCCCCTTGAACTTGCAATTACGGCATTCTTACCATACCCAAGAGGGTCCTTAACATTTCAAAACGTCTTTTAGGTAAGGCTTTTGTGAAAATATCTGCAATTTGATATTCACCATCAATATGCTGAACACTGATTTCACCACTTAAACACTTTTCTCGAACAAAATGATATCTAATATCAATGTGTTTTGTTCGCTGGTGGAACTCAGGATTTTTAGCCAAACGAACTGCACTCGCATTATCAACTTGCAGAATAGGAGTTGATGTTAATGGGGCAATGTCATCAAAGAGGCGTTTCAGCCAAACAATTTCTTTGGTTGCCTCACTTGCAGCTATATATTCTGCTTCTGTGGTACTTAATGACACACACTGCTGTCGACGACTTGCCCAGTCAATGGCTCCTCCACTGTATTTAAATGCAATCCCAGAAACTGACTTTCTGGTTTTTGTGTCACTGGCATAATCTGCGTCACTGTATGCCTCTAAGACACCAGGATGAAAACCAGACTTAAACACTAATGCAAAATTAGGTGTTCCTTTGATGTACTTTAGAATTCGCTTTACCATTGACCAATGTTTTTGTTCAGCTTTATCCAAGAACTGAGAACAATATCTGGACGGGTAGCAACTGCCATGTACATCAGGCTGCCTACGGCTTGTCTGTTGTCAGAATCAATCTTTACATTATCTTCCCCTGAGAGATTATCCTTTTACATGGGAGTAGAAACTGGGTTGGCATCTTTCATGTTGAACCTTTCCAAAACTTTAATAGCATAATTTTGCTGACTAACAGCAATATCCCCACTTGTCAGCCTTTTTATCTCTACACCAAGATAATATTCAGCATCTTTGTATGTTACCTGTTTGTGGCAACAAGTCCGTCATCAACATGTAATGCTAATAACAACTTTTGCTGTTTCTCGTTACTGCAAAACAAACATGGATCAGCATTGCTCTCTGTTAGACCATACTTTTCCAGGAACTCTTTAAATCGCTTGTTCCAACACCTTCAATCCATAGAGGCTTTTAACTAGTCGAGAGTTGTCATCATACCCTTCAGGCTGTTTCATGTAGATTTCTTCTTCTAACGTCCCATACAAGAAGGCAGTTTTAACATCAAACTGTACCAAGTCTAAATTTTCATTTGCTGCAACACTTATCAAGGCTCGAATAGTTTCAAAACGTGCAACTGGGCTGAAGGTCTCTGAATAATCTACACCTTTTCTTTGAGAAAATCCTTTAACAACAAGCCTAGCTTTGAACCGATCAATGTCACCATTAGCATGACACTTCAATTTATATACCCATCTATTTGTAATAGCTCGTCTTCCTTCTGGTAGGTCTGTCAAATACCAAGTATTGTTTTCTAATAACGATTTAATTTCTTCATCCATTGCAGCTTGCCATTCATTTGCTTTTTTCTGACTTTACCGCTTGGTAGTAGTGTTCTGGTTCAATCTGTTCTGCAATACGGCATTCAATAAGACGTTCAGGTGCCTTTAACTGCGTCCTGTTCCTCAGATTTCGATCATGCTACACATTTTCAGAAGTTTCTTCTGCATCAAACTCAGTTCCATTACAGTCAGGAGAAGGACTTTCATCTATGCTAAGCTGTTCCGGCTCAATTGCAACAATGGTTGATGTTGATATAGATTCAGGAGAAAACACCACTTCTCTTGTTCGTTCGATTTTTCTTGTACCTTTGAACCATACACGATAACCATCAACATCATCTAAGTAGCCAACTAAAATACCTTTTAGACCTTTCGGATCCCACTTCTTGCGCTTCTGCTTGGGGGTATGAACAAAACACTCTGTGCCAATAATTCGAAGATGATTGAGTCTTGGAGTTTTACCACAAAAAACTTCATAAGGGGACTTTTGTTCAACTGCTGATGTTCCAGCACGATTCAATATATGTACTACAGCATTGACTATTTCAGCCCACAGGGATTTTGGTAAATCTTTTGCGATCATGATTGATCTAGCTAACTCGACAAGAGTTCGATTATTTCGTTCAGCAGATCCATTTTGTTGAGGTGTATAAGGTGTACTGTATCGAAATTCTGTTCCCATTTTCTGAAGCAAACCTCTCAAAATTTTGTTGTCATATTCAAACCACCATCACTAAGAACTGCCTTTATTGGTTTCTGTGTTTGATTTCTGAAGAAAACACAAAATTCTTCAAATTTGGACACAACCTCAGATTTATACTTGAGAAAATACACTTTTCTGAATTTAGAATAATCATCAGTAAAACATACATTGTAATTGGCACCACCTAAGGATTCTTCTTCCATAGTCCCACAGAGATCAGTATGGATAACTTCACCAACATCCTTAGCTCGTTGTTGACGATTTCGGAATGGTAATCTATGTTGTTTGCCTAGCACACATGCTTCACAAAACTCACCATCATTTTGCACTTCTATACCTTGAGTGTGAAGAAACTTTTTCACATGTTGCTTATTCAAATGTCCAAGCCTCTCATGCCAGAGTTGAAGCGAATTTAATTCAGTAAGTTGAGCTTCAGTAGAGGGCACTGTAACAATGTTAGTTGCACTGTTTACCTCAGGTACTATTACTTTGCATAACAATCTGAATAGGTTTCCTTAGCGTATACCCACAGCAACAACCCCTTTGGGTTTTACAAATTCACATTTATCATGAGACATGTTAAATTTTGACCCATGGTCTAGAGCTTGACTTACCGAAAATAAATTTCTCGAAGCATCTGGTGCATATAGAACATTTCCCATTACACTGTCTTTCCAGCTGCCATTAACTAACATTTTTTCAGATATTTTTCCATGACCATACGCTTTCATTGTGGAACTGTTACCAACCCTTACTTTAATTGGGCAATTATACTGTGTATAACTTTGAAAGACGTCATGTCTGTTGGTTATATGTTGTGTGGCTCCTGTATCAATGACCCATGTGTCATCACTATTGGCTACATGGCATTCACTAATAAAAACTTCATCGTTTGGTTTCCTCTCATGCGCATTATTAATTTTCTTAACCGTACAATCTCGTTTCATGTGGCCCTTCTTTCCACATCTAAAGCATTTATACTGCTTCCCCTGCTTGTTTGCATGTTTTTCATACTTTTCTGCAGCACTGTGAACCTTTCCCAAACTAGCCTTGGCAAGTAAGGCACTTAGTTCAGTTTCTCTAGAAGATTCTGACATTCTTCTTTGCTCTTCTGCAATAAGTAATTTCTTCAGCTGCACTAGTGTCTGTTGTTCTTCAGGTCTTGCACACCAAGCCATTTTCAGTGGCTCAAAGTCACTAGATAATGTTTCAAGAAGTTTACTCATTATCACAAAGTCATTTGGTTTGATATCCAAATCAGACATCCGTGACACTAGGCGATCTAATTTTGCTATGTGCATAGCCATTGAATTCGTTGGATCTCGCACAAAAGATGAGAACTGCATCTGGCAGGCATATTGAGCTTGGGTATTTTTCTGCTCAAACAGTTCCTGTAGTTTCTCCCATATTTCTCTTGCAGTTTTGCACATCGATACGAGGTCACATATTCTGCTATCTAGAGTTCTTGAAAAAATACCTCGAGCCGCTCTGTTGCCTTTATTGTAGCTGGCTAAATCACTGTTATATTTATTCCGATCTGCAGCAGAAGCGTCTTCGGCAACCGGTTCTGGCTGTGCGATCTCGCCAGAGCACACCTCGAACGCATTTTCTTTTTTCATTAGCAAGCCTTCCACCATCCATTTCCATCTGACCCAATTCTCTGAGCCAAGAAGTTTATCAGTCGTAAAAAGTTCCATATTTCTATCTTAATTAACTAACCAAACACAATTTAAATTTGAAACACGTTTTTACCGTTGGTTAGGCCTAATTCTCGTTAGCGTAACTATCGCGCAGTAGAATGCAAGTCTGGTCACATAACCACTTGAATAATTCAGCAGATTACTAATAAACGAGATTAAATTAACTTAATTAAGAAATAAATATGAAATAAACATTACGAAGATTACTTTAATATGGAAAATACAGCTAACTATAGTCTGTTCAGGGAAAGGAGATAACGAAAGTAAACAAACGGGTTGCAGAAAAGTCACCAAGGAGCCACACATTTGGCACAAATCCCTAGGTTGGCGAATTTTATTTTTTATTTCGATTTGTTAATTTTTTAAACATTTATTTTGATAACTATATGAAAACAACACAAGTTGCTAACTGACTTACATCGAGATTTTAAACAAAAATGTAAAAGTTTAAGACGTCAAAATATAAATTATTCTCTATTTATTTTAAACAGCGTTGAATTTAGACATTTTTTCTGGTGGGATTTCTATGCCTCCAGGCGAGACATTATATAGTTTCGCAGGGGGGGGGGGGGGGATTATACTTTTTGACCATTAAAAGTATAAAATCTGAAATATTCTGCGAGGGGACATTTTAATGTCCCGAACGGAATTTCCTCCCGGGGCAAAGCTTCTGAATTCAACATTGTTATAAACCATCATCAAGAGTTAATTTTGTTAAATACAAAATAGTACAAAACTATTTATATCTTACATTATTGAAGCCCACTTACCTCATAAATCATTCAGAAGATGAAGTTGAAGTATCGGAACTATTAGAATCTAGATTGATTACCATGGAATCTACTATATTATCTATAGCATTATCTAAATCCCACATTTGTTTTTCCACTGTATTTATTACATGTTGAATGCATCTTTTCCATTATTCAGTGCCAATTTTGCTGATACTTTGAGAGAATATATCTTTTACATGAGGCATTTTGAATGTTTTGTTTTCTTTCGCAACGAAGTTCTTTATTTGTGCCCAAATCAGTTCAATAGGATTAAGCTCGCAATGATAGGATAGGGGGGTAATCGTAAGACAGTTTTATTTTGTGCTTTTGCCATTTCATCGACAGCGTACTTGTCATATTTATTTTTATTTTGCTTCACTAACTGCAACAGTTCCGCTTTTAACATTCCGTCCTCAAAAGGGATATTTTTTGTTAAAAGCCAATCAGCAATTTTTTGTTTTCTCCACGAAGTATTCGGTATTTTTTCTGATTTTCGGGAATGATAAGGAGTCCATTACTATCACACAGTTATCTTCCAGTCGAAATAAGATATCACCAAACCACTTTTCAAAACGTTCTGAATTCATGTCTTCGTGATAATCTTTATTTTTATTTGATTCGAATAAGTCAAGCCCTCCATCCACGAAACCAGAATCGCTACCAATATGGGTGATTATCATCCGTTTTCCTTTTCCGAAGGAGATTTTAATCCGGAAGAAAGACCAGACAAAAATGCTTGTTTTGATGATTTTACTGAGGTATCTTTCCAAACTTTACTAACTGTATGGCCTGCATTCAACCAAGTTTCATTCATATAATATATTTTGCGCCCTTCTTCTCTGAAAGATTTGATTTGCCTTAAATATTTTCTTCGCCACACAATTATTTCGTTTTTATCAATGAGAGTACTGTCTCGTCCTCTCCGTGAATATCTAAAGTTTAATTCTTTCAGGAGATGATAAAATGTTGTCCTTTTAAAGGTTGGAATCATTTACAACTTCCAAAACTTTATTTATAGTGGGCAATTCATTCCTCAAAAAGAACACGTGGATTTTTCTCCTAATAGCATTCCTATCAAAATCATCTATATTTTCTAAAACAAGTTTACGTAATTTTATTTTCTTCGGCGAGTTTAACACACCACATTTTTTTATACTCTCTTAACACTCGAAAAACAGAAGCTTTACCTCCGCCTGTTATACGAGCAGCATTATCTCCTATATGAGAAATCGGAAGTTCAGGATTCAATTCAAGTTCCGTTTTATATACATTTAAAATCATATCTTTCTCCACCTTACTCAAAGCTTTTCTTTTTACTGTCTTCTTAGGCGGGCTCAAAGAAGAATTTTCACACTCCCTTTGTGTATATAAAATACCAAATCAATCGAAAAAAATCGTCAATTTTAAAAGTGAAAGACAAGAAACAAACAGCCGTTTGGGAAAAAAAAGCAGAAGCTCAAACAATTGGCGCTTCTGGCACAGCGCCAGGTTTAAGCATCGCCAAACCGCGTGCGCATTTGTTTACTTTCGTTATCTCGTTTCGGCGAACGGAGTATAGCTTTCGCCATGCAACAACCTGCGATATCAACAAACCACACTGTTGCCACACAAGTCAACAGAAAAGCATTACATAAAAGAATTAACACATTAAATACATGGAGTATGTGTAAGAATTAAAAGATAGGAAAACAGTCTAATATTCCTCTCCGTGATATTATGAAATTGAAGTTCATAATATTAGCACATATGAATGCCTTACCTCAGATTTACCAAAACTGTAACAGAAATTTCTTTTTAAAAATTATTAATACTGTTAACACGACTTTATTTTTTGCTAACATTAACGCTCAACGGAAAACCGAAACTTCTTGTCTCCAGCAGCCATTACAGTGACGTCATCACTTCGCTGGCGTGTGCATCCGCGGCCATGTTTTAATCACAAACAAGACTGAAGGAAAGGGGGAAAGTATGCTTGTCTCTGATTGGTTGAATTGCAGTTGTCATCATGCACTTCCCAGGCTGCCCGATCTCGATCAATGTCGGCCGATGTTCGCCAATATGAGTTTTCCCCCATAGGTTTACAGAACTTAAAGTGTTGTTAAAATTGTTTTCTGTCTTCTACCTTGCTAAAAAAGAACTATATATAAGTTAAAAATTTAAATGTTGAACGTTAGAGAAATGGTAATATTACAGATTCAACATCGGCCAACATTGATCAATATCGGCCAATATCGGTAAAACTTGACCGGTCTTCCCCGATCCACGCCAAGATTGCCCGATATTGGGCAATATCGGGCCGATATTGCTGTGCTACCTGGGTAATAACGCAACAGCGTTCGTATCGTTTTCAGAAATGCAGAAGGACATTCCAAGTAAAGATCCATAGGGTTTTAAAATACAAGGTCAAATTCAAAGTCAATATTTCACTTGATTAAAGGTGCGTTAGGAGAAATTGACCAGCGTAGCGGGCATAGCTTGTTAGTACTAATATATGTCATGTAAATAACCCTTAAACCCAGCTAATTACTATTCATTAAGTAGATAAAATCCTTTAAAATTAGGTTTTTAGCATTTGGCAACGGTTACTAATTAAGTTGATTGTTTACATGTCATATAACCTCTGATCCATCGAATATAAACACTCGACTCGCCCAATTGCAATGATCCCTATATTGATTTATTTAATGACTTCTGCGGAAATTTTACACAACCAACCAACCGAAGACAAAAAAGCGTCTTTTTGATGAGATCTCTTTGTGGAGGGATTTTAATTGATATTTAATCTATCAAAAATCTATTTAAAATTTTCGAATTTTTTGCCCCAATCGTTCATGGGGACCCTACCAACAACCCGTGTGCCAAATTTCGTAACCCTGCGCCCTGTGGTTTCCGAGTTTTTGAGGTTACATAGATACGCGCACAGATTTTAACAGTATAGATGAAAAATTTCATTTTTAAACAAACATGATGTTTATGAAATGAATAAACAGCGTCAACTTACTTATTTGTACTATTGCGTAAATGCAGACATTTTATTGCATAGACACATACAACACTTCATTTCTTTACAAAATAGGTTGTGATTTTTTTTGTTTTTCAACTTCAAGTTCCATTTCCTTATCACGCCACATTTTAAACAACAACAAATCTGACGCTGTTGCATCTTCCTGCACTTCAATATATTGAGGTGCCAATATCAACTCTTTTCAACTCTATTCATGCTTATAAAAGCCCGTTTGTATTTTAAAATATTACTCATCGTAAATAAAGTTGGGAGGAAATAAAAACACGTGTAAACAGTAAGGGGAAATCGAACAGAATACGGACTCTTTGCAGCACCTGCATGTACGAACACGTTACCTGGCTGTGGGGAAGTGAGAAGTCATCTGGTAGAATAAAATTGGGAAGCCTCCCGGTTATCCGAAAATTCCTATTGAAACCGAAAATCCTTTAATCCCATGCTTTTCGGATAACCGGGGTTTTACTGTATATAATTAACAAATTCAAACATCAAATTACCGAATCGCAAATTCAGAGACGGCTCGCAGCCAAACATACCTAAAAGTTTTAAAGAAAATTTAGAAAATAAAATAATATAATGTTAAATAGATACGATAGACCCAATAACATAAGAAAAATTAATGGAATTCGGATATCAAATAAAATTTAAAATGGAATTCGAAAAGAAGAAAGACATTTGCAATGCTTAGTCATCAGTCTCGCAGAATATCGCACACATGTCTAAAAAATAAGCTGAATTTTCATTAAAAATTCCCATATTAATATAATTTATTAACCAAAACGGAAGTATAAATTAGTTGTAGGATGTATCGAGATTGTCCTGTATTCAGAGGGTGGGAGCCTACGCCCACCCAAAATAAGTTGAAAAAGTTTTTTGAAATGGGGCAAGTCCATGGGTATTGCCTATTAAATTGACAAAAAATAAGACAACAAAAAATACAAAATAAGTCTCTATCACTGCTTTTCGAATATTTTTAAACCCATTCAAATGCAAAAACTTTAAATATCAAGAAAGCACGTAGAATGGACTTTTCCCAGTTTCAAAACTAACGGCTCAAACATAAATTAATAAAAAGAAAATACCCCCAAAAATTCAGAATATGAATGAGGATCTTCATTTGCTATCTTCGAAGCAGCCCTGCAGAAAAATATATTGTATATATATTAGTAACTTCTAATAACTTTGCGAAATTGTGATCAAATTTTAAATAACAGAAAATAATATGAATCTTAATTATATTTTGTTTATTAAATAGAAAAGAGATTATAAAATAAAAGCAGACAACACTTACGTTAACACAACATTCTGAATAAACTATTCCCACCACTTTTCTTTAGAAGCAGAGTTTGAAGAGTAAATCTAGGTGGTTTTGGTCGTTAGCTTTGCGCAGAGGCAGTGTCATAGCCAATGAGGTTCTACCGAGGCGTGACTATTGCTAGTTGAAAACTTTACCCAATACCCCGCCATGGCGACGTGAAATACCGTCGGCAGAGGCAATTTTTGGGAACCCCGAGAGGGGTTTAAATTCTAAAAAGAAAATACATTCACTGATAATAAGCGAATGACGGTATGCTTTGGATTTTAGGAACCTGTGTACCACAACAAATACTTATATCTGTATCTTTATATAAAGGAAATAGATATACAGTGTCCCTTCTTATCGTTTCTAATTCCTAAACCGCAGATTTTAGAGATATACTTCCAATTGAAAAAATGTCTTTATATAAAAATCCATTTACGTCTGTTTTTATCTTTTTTTTTTTTTTTTAAGTTATGAAATTTAAAATTTTATACGGTCCCTTGTTCCTATAAGTTGTATATTTCGAAAACCTTTCATATACTACGCAAGTAAAAATATTTTGTAGAGCTTAGTTCGGATTTTGTGAATTTCCAGCGTTTTCTTGCTCTAAAAAGGCCTTTTTTTAGTTTTTAGAAAATGCTGTCAATTCAAGTATCCTATAACTAAGTAAATTTAGGTCTTATAAGAATGAACTTTTTATGGTTTTCTCGTTAGAGCAGGGAGAAAGTTTTTCTATATGCAACTTTTAGGACTCCGGAGGTCGTATAACAGTTTCAATTTCGTTACTTAAAAAAAAAATTAGCGTAAATAGCTTCCAAATGATGCAAAACAACATTTGAAACTTTTTGTAATCGGAACTATATCTCTTTCTAAGACAAACTTTCTCAGTGCTCCAACAAGTAAAAATATTTTATCAAGCTATGATATTTTGGATTTTATCAATTTTCGCTCAACGCATTTCTCTGTTTTTAGTTTTTGAAAAATCCCGAAAATTCAAGTGTATTCAAGTACTCAGTAAGTTTAGGTCGTAGAAGAATGTATTTTTACTTGTTAAAAAAAATATATATATCATTATTATTCTGGTGTAAATAGCTTTCCATATGATGCAAAACAACATTTGAAACGTTTTTACAATCGGAACTATATCTCTAAAACTAACCGTTTAAGAAGTAATGAAAACTCTCTGTCTTAGGTGGGTGGTTTTAACAGTACAAGTCAGTTTTTTGGTAAAATCAGTGTATTCGCATACTTCCAGTGAACAGATGATATCTATGGGCGGTAAAAAGAGTAGGAAGTCCAGGTGGAAAACGAACTGTTTTAGCTAGTGATCATAATAGTACAAGAAAGAAATGTTCGCTACAAAATACCAAACAGCAACAGTTATTACTTTAGACTATCAAAACACATTTCACGATTCAATACATTCATATTAACCAAAACAGCCTGCACCCAGTTAACCCTTTCAGGGGCAAGCAATTGTGTTCCTGTAACTTCGAATTCACACCGGTATTTACGAAATAATTTAGTTCAAAATAAGGAAACGCAATTTTTTTAACTTTTCCAAGTCAAAGTTAAAAAAGTGAAATTCAATTAAAAGTTTCTGGTTTGAATCGGATTAAAATTAGGTGGTATATAATTTATACCACCGCCCCTCAAAGGGTTAAACTAAAAACACGCGTACACAATCTTTTCACAGTTCTCTAAAATGGCAATTTCGGACTTGTGCTGTTCAAAGACCGCCCACCTAAGATATATCCTGATACATACGAGATATCCTGTAACCTGTAACACATGAGTAGAAATCGCACCAATTTTTTCGTAAAGGGGCACAACCAAAAAAACTTGATGTGTGAGGTACATTAACATAAGTGAATCACAAATATATTTCTCCATCTGCTATTAATTATTATAAATTATCTTTCAAAATATAAAACAATTTGTTTTCATGTTTGAAAATGTCTTTTGCCTTATAACTATTGTATTTAATATTTGTATAATTCAACTTAATAGTTTTTTATTTATTCTGCATTTTATGTAAGGAGATTATCGTATGTTTATGGATATTCTCGGTTTAGAAATGATTGAGAATTTATGTAAAAGCCCGCAATTTTATAATCCCCGCCCACCTTCGATGACACAGCAGAGTTAACTCTGCCTTAACCCTTTAACGCTCTTAGGACATTGGTTTGGTTTTCTAAAATATCGCTTTTTTATTATATACAAATAAATTTCTTCCTAATTTCCGGTGTCAATCATTTATTTCAACATTTTAGCAATTGAAGTGCTTTATTCGTTAATATTTTCCAGCTCAACATCACGAAACACATTCACGATTCATCTTTGAAAATAAAACCATGAAATAAGCAGAGATAACTATTGATGTGATTTGAAATCGAATAGCGTATTTCACTTTTTGAGTTCTGTCTCTATACAAATAGAAGTATGATGGTAACACGAAAATCAACAAGTCTTTATTAGAATTCAAAGACGGAGAATTCATAGCTTTAGTTTGCATAACTATTGGATTTAATGTTTGTATAATTTAACATAATGAATTTTTTATTTTGCATTTTATTGATTGGAGATTATTGCATGTTTATGTATGTTTCTCGGTTGAGAAAATTTTGAGAATCTCTGGAAATTTATAATCCCCGCCCACTTTCGAAAACACAGCAGAATTAAGGCGGTTCTGAAAAAAATATATTTTTCGCTCAACAACACTAAATATTCTGAAACAGTCATAGTTCATTTTAAAAAGTAAAAGCAAGAAATTAGCAGACATGACTATTGAAGTGATTCGAAATGGAATAGCATATTTAATTTTTTTAAAATAATATATACGAACAAAATTCACTATCACCGCGCTCCTTTCCGACAGAATATCTCCATTTTCAACTGGGACGTCCTGACGACTCAAATTATATATAGATAATATATATTTTATATATATAAAATTTGGTTCAATTGTATGCATAACTTCATACACTTTGCGATGAAACAATAATGAAAACGGAGCAAAAATTGCTACTCTAAAAACTCTAAAAATCGAACAAAAAAAATTAAAAAATTGCTAAACGAATTCCGAATAAACTTTGTTGAAAAGGGGACAAAATTTTCTATATTGGGTTAAATGATTAAAACCTGATTCCTTTTACTAATGTGGAAAAATTGCCGCGTAACACAAAAACGAACTCGCTAAAAAGAAAAAAAAATTACAGAGGACAAAATTTACTACTATATGCTAATACAATCTAACAGTAATTCTTTCCCGAAAGTCAAAAATTGAAGCGAAAAAATCGCATTGAAAATCGCTGAATACGAAATGTAATATATTGGGCTAAATGTTTGAAACCGAATTCCTTTTATGAAAATAAAAAAAAGCGCCACAAAACGCAAAAAATGCTAAAAATTACATTGAAAATCGCAATAAAAATCCCAAAAACTTCAAAAATCGCGGAGAACAAAATTTAACATGATAGGCTAAACGTTTGAAGCTGATTTTTTTTTTTTTTTTTTTACGAATGTCAAAAAATTCAGCGAGAAACGCGAAAACTCTAAATCGCATTAAAAATCAATAAAAATAAAAAAATCTCGGAGAACAAATTCACTACATAAGGCTAAAAGTTTGGAACCGAATTTCTTTTACGAATGTCAATAAATCGCCGGAAAACGCTAAAAATCGTTGAAAACAAAATTTACTAATAGTGAACTGAAGCTTTGTAACAGGGATTATTCAGGAATGTCAAAAAATTACCATGGAACGCAAAAAAAACACTGAATATCGCTAAAAATTCAAAAATCGCAGCGGTCAAAATTTACTATATTAAACTAAAAGTTTGAAACAGAATTCCTTTTACGAATGTCAAAAAATCGCCATGGAACGCGAAAAAAGCGAGTTGAAAAACACATTAAAAATTCAAAAATTGCGGAGGACAAAATTTACTGTATTACGCTAAAAGTTTGATGCTAAATGCCTCTTACGAATGTCAAAAAATCGCTGCAGAACGCGAGAAAGCGCTAAAATTAAAAAATAGAGGAGGACAAATTTACTATATTAGTCTAAAGGTTTGAAACCGAATTCCTTTTAACAACGTCAAAAAATCGCTGCGAAACGGGAAAAAACTCTAAAAATCGCATAGAAAAATTCAAAAATCGTTATACGAATTCCGAATTAACTTTATTGAAAACTGGACAAACTTGGGGGGTTATATTGGGCTAAAATATAAAAACTATATTGGGCTAAAATTTTAAAACCGGAATTCTTTTACTAAGGTAGAAAAATCGCCACAAAACAACAACAACAAAAAATAAAAAACGCTAGAAATTTCATAAACATTGCTAAAAATTAAAAATTCTCAGAGGAGCAAATTTACTGCAGTTGGCTAAAATATTTTTAAAGGAATTATTTTCTGAATGTAAAAAAATCAACACGAAAAGATGCTAAAAATCGTATTGAGAATCCCGGAAGACAAAATGTAATATATTAGGCTAAATATTTGAAACCGAATTTCTTTTATGAATGTGAAGAAATCGCCGTAAAATACCCCGAAATGCTAAAAATTGTATTGAAAATCGGAAAAATTTCAAAAATCGAGTAGGACAAAATTTACTAAATTAGCAAAAATTCGCAGAAGAACGCGAAAAGACACTGAGAATCGCATTGAAAATTGCATTAAATACAACTAAAATTTCTAAAATCGCGGAGAACAAAATTTACTATATTAGGCTAAAAGTTTGAATCAGAATTAATTCCTTTAACGAATATTAAAAAATCACCGCGAAACGCAAGAGAAAAAAAATCTCGTCAAAAATCACTAGTAATTCAAAAATCGCCGAGAAGAAAATTTACTAAAGTGGAGTAAAACATTGTTACCGGAATCCTTTCGCTGTAATTATATGCAACTTCTTTGACTGTAATTATATGCAATGTACTCTGTATTTTTATTTTAAATAAGAAAAAAAAAATCTCTCTCTCTCTTTTTTCTTAAGTTTCGACACATACAATATGCGAGCCAAATGCCGCCCCTCTAGGGGTGCGCCCTGAGGCGGCTGCCTCACTTGCCTCACCCCTGGCGCCGGCCCTGCATGCAGTAAAAATTAACTGGTGGGAACAATCAAAGAAGATGAAATACTATAAAGAACGGAAAGCTCGGTCGACGTTTTCTGCTGAATTGTGACGAAGAATACAGGAGAAAAAAACTTGCTGGGGAGACGCTGCTTCCCGCATCCCCGCAACTTGAATGAACAAGGTCCACCCGGGTTGCAAAAAGTTATTTGGCCTTGGCGGTTTCTTTCAAATGGAGTTCGTTATTCGTTCGTGTATGTTAGCGTCGTTTGTGAAAAGAAAGTATTACAAGATTTTTTAGTTTGATTCATGAAAACATAGAAAAGTACAATACCAACATATTAAGTACACGAGCCCGTTAGTAAGTAGTTTATGTTTTAAAGAAATTATATAATCTATGTGTGTTTTAAATCTGGATAAATTTTGTAAACACGTGTATACCTATACGCTTTTCAGTGTTTCACAAAAGTCTTAATTTTTTAGACTTCTATGTAGTTTTTAACTATTGTAATATATAAAAAGAAGCAAAATTAGTTAATGCTTTGTTTTAATTATAGTGACTTTAATATCTGTGTTTCCCAAAATTTAGCTCAGTTTAGTTATTATTTTAAAAAAAAGTTTTATTTGTATTATACTTTAAGTAAAAATAATAAGAAGACTTTTGAAGTTTTCATTTGATTTCTGATAATAAAAAGAAGGGGGTGGGGGGGAGGGTGTTTAATATCACAGAATGTATTTTTTTATTTTTATGTGAAAGCATCAAGTTATAACAAATAACCATGGATATCATTTTAGAATGATAAAAAATAATTGTTTTTTATATTTAAATAAAAAAGAAAATCTGACTGTCATTGTATATATACAATTATAATCTATAAAGCTAACATCATATAAATTTTTCATACCTTTAAAAAAAAAAAAAAAAAAATGGCTATTATGTTTACCTTAAAGTAAAATAATAAAAATTTTAAATAATAATAATAAATAAACATATTTTTATGACTGATAGAAATTTAAGTATTTATTTTCTTGTCAAATTTGTTTAAAAGAATTGACTAAATTTAGTCTAAATATTTTTAATGAAAGATTTTTTTTTTTTTTTTTTTTTGAAAAAAAAAAAAAAAAAAAAAAAAAAGTTTTGTACAACAATTAAAAGTAGACATTAACTATGTTTGATTCTTCTTTGTATTACAATAATTGAAAACTACATAGATATCTAAAAAATTAAGATTACGAAACACTGAAAAGCCTTTGCAAAATTTGTGCTCGAATAAAAATAGCTTTCGTCTTTTGTTTATAAGTTTTATTGGCAGGTTTAAAAACACACTCAGATGTTTTATTTCTTTAAAATTTATCCTGCTTACTAAGTGGTCTTTCTTAATAATTTTTTTAGGAGGAGGAGTTGGGGGGGGGGGGGGGGGGGCGGGAGGTAAACGATAAAAAATACAATTTCAAAGTGTTTGAAATCAAATCGTTTGAATCAAAATACATTTATTCTTAGAACAAATTTGTTTAAATAAATTGAAAAGGAAGCACCTCATTTTAGTCTGAATGTTTTTAATGCAACATCTTTTTCGTGCAAAGTAATAATGAAATAAAAATAAAGTTTTGTACAATGGGAACAGCCATTTCGAATTCACTGAAAAAAAATTAACATTTGGCTATTTATCGCTACTATTATTCGCCAGCTTCCGCCAAGTACCCACCGCCAATTTCATTCTGTAAAATTGCTTTACTGCCACACAGCCAGGGTATCCGAAGGGTGGGAGGAGGGAGGGGAATCGGAGGGAAATACGGCCTATGGAACTTTCCGTTCTTTATAAGTATCTAGTTTCTTTGGAACAATTGAGGATTCTCAGCATCTTATGCGTCACGTATACGTGTCGCTCGTCCCCCAACAATACCAATCGTGTAGAAAATATAACCAATGCATTGTTTTTTAATTATTTAAAATATTATACCTGGAAGCAATCTCTTAAAGTTCATAAATTTTGATTTATTGTGTAATGTTGAAATTTTATCATATTTATACTCTGGAAAAAATTACCATCTGTTTATTTAAATAGCATATTATTGATTGAAATCTGATGAAATCCTACGGTTTTTTTTTTTTTTAAAGTTCATTTCCAGTGCGATCTATCTAAGGTGTCATGCCCTTTAAAGATAGCAATGCTTATATATTTTAACTTATTTAAGTGAAAACCTATCAATTGCAATTTTTGAAAAGCTTCTTCGAATTTTTGTTAATGCTATTTTTTTTTTCAACATTTTCTTCCAATTTCATTTTTAAAAATTCGACGTCACCTTGCAAGGGGAGAAAAAAAAAGAAACGCCTATTTTGTGCTTTACGCACTAATAAATGTAAAAAAATTGTACTGCACTACGCACTACTGAAAACCGCACTCATCAAGGGAAACGGGACACCTGTATTTTATACAAGCGTCTGCACCGCGCCCCATCACAACGGCTCCTGAGAAATTCCCTATACTCCGAAAACTTCCCTATTTGAAAGAAAAATACGGTAGCTTGTTCAGTTGGTTTCCCCTATTCGATATTTTGCATACACTACACTACACGTGATCGAAAGTTTAAAATAAAAAATCCCGAGTTTAAATAAAGAATCCCGACGACAGTATAAATAAATAAAAAAAAAACTTATTTTATTCAAAGATTTTAAATCAATGCTTAAAAAGAAGATGCTTTTTTGTAGTCTAGTATTTACTTTCATAAATTTTATTTTATTATGATTTCATTAAGTTTTAATATAGTTTAAAATAAAAAATCCCGACGACAGTATAAATAAATCCAAAAGAAAAAATAAATTTATTTTACTCAAAGATTTTAAATAAATAAATGATATTAACCAATTTAAATCAAGCTAATTTAAGTTGTACTTGTAATTTTTTTATTTGTAAAAATGATGAGGAAAGAATTCCGTTCTTAAGATAAAAGTAAACAATAATGACATCATATGAGATTGCGCGCTGTGCTAGGGAATTTTTCGGAAGCATTTGTGATGGGGCGCGGTGTAAACGCTAGTTATTTTATTTCCCATTCGCCGGCACTCAGAGGAGATGCTAGCGAAGTTATTTAATAGATAGGAGGTAATCTCTGAAGTGACTTTAAACTATTTTATTATAATAATAAGTCACTTATAAAATATTTATGGTGTGAGTTATATTATTTTACGCAGTATAAAAATTTGTTTTTAGTAGTTGGCTAGAGAGAACATTGTCTTTATAGAAAATAGAAAGGAAAACAAATATAGATGAGTATATTCTTTCAGTTACATCTTATTAATGGCTTAATAATCATAAAATAAACAGTAAGCTCAATGAAAGTGTGTGCGATACTTACTTTCTTTCTTCTTGCTATATCTTTTAACACAGGAGCGACTGAGAAAGAGAATTCTTGTTTTCATTTAACCTAAAATCATGGATCAATCTAAATGCATTTATATTACGTTGTCCGTATATTTAGATTGTAAGACTTATATTAGATATGTACATTGAAAGTTATTTACAAATGCATAAATTTGAGAAATATATAAAAACCAATTTACGAAAGACTTTCAGAACAGGGTGGAAAATTCTGCTATTTTAAAATTAAGATTTCATACAAAATTGCCGGTCGCCAATGTATTACAAAGAAGCTGAGTAAAAATTATAATGTACTTTTTTTAAAAAAATCATTCAGTTTGTACCTTTAATATGTAATATTTATGTGAAAATGCGCTTTCTTATAAAGAGCATAAATTTTCCCTTAAAAGCGGGTTTTATTATTCTTTTTTTTAATAGTTTTACTTTTATTATTTGTTTCCCTTCAGTTGTCATTTGTTTGCAGCAGCAAAACTTCTGATCGGATTAAAGCAATTCCGTTACAGTTGCCTCTCTCCTATTTCAAGCCATTTTTACAGTCAATGAGATTTAGAATATGCAGGATTGTTTGTTGGTGAGATTTCCTCCCATTTTCTGAAATTTTTCTATCTGTTTTAAATAATTAGTTTTACAATAAGTATAAAAGTAAAATTATTTTTCCTTCTAAACACTCTTTTGTAATCCTTCAATGTTTATCCTGAAAATCACATAAGTTCATGACTATACAATGGATGATTTTCCGGGTGCAGAACTCGATTATGAAAAATTCACAATCATTTATTTCAACTTTTTAGCAATTGAAATGCTTTATCCGTTAAAGGGTTAAAGGCTTGCACCTAGTCATGCGGTAGCAGAAAAATGGTGTTTTTTATACTTTTTTAAAACTAAGCAATCAACATTCTCTCAAATTTGGCACTTAAGCCTATTTTCGGAATGCGACAGTCTCAAGAAAAGTCATGATTAGGAAGCGATCGACTAAAATTACAAATGTATCCCATTTATGAGAAATTGAAAAACGCTGTTCGATTCTTAGATACATAAATAGAATGTCTGTAAATGTCATGTTCCAAATTGAGTTTGTGCATGTGCTGGTTGGAGGAGGATACGGGGGGTGGGGGGAGAGGGATGAGCATACCCTTTAAGTACTTGACGTTATTAATTAATAGATAATTTCCAATATTCTGTTAAACTGTAATGCATATATTTTTAGATATATGCAATTCAATAACACGGCCGGTCACAAAGCGGATGCGGTAAGTGCAATATACTTGGGCCCCGCACTTAGAGATCACCAATGAGAATAAAATATATTTTTTCTACCCTTTGAAAAAATAATTAGACTCTTAAAAAGTTTGCACAGGGGCCCGACCCTTATAGGGCGGGAATACCCTTATACCTAAATGACTTAAAAAAATAAAAAAAACTTGTAGGACTTCAAAAATGTTTCTTGCACCAAACTTAATGTGAAGAACAACAGTGTTTAAGGGCAGATTCTATAAGTTCATTTTCTCCATTCAACATTAGGAAACTGTCTGACACATGCAAGGACTCATTTTTAACTTTTTGTACTCCAATGGTGAGGCTCGTTTACCATGTTATTCTTATCAATCATCAACTCTAACGGTATGAGTCTCGCTCACCATCATAATGTACATGATTTGTACCAATTTTTTTTTAAATATATTTTTATAACTTTGGTGACAAAGAAGGCTGTAAAATTCCATTATTTTATTTTCAAATGAATTTTTTTGAAGAAAAGTCTGGTGCAAGATTACAGAATCAACATTAGTGTATTCAACATTACTTGTGCCTGAACTTTAAAATGTTGCAAAGTTGTTAGTTCCCCCATGAAAAAAAATGCTTGGGGTGCAAAGGGTAAAACGTAAAAGCATAAAATTAGCAGGTAAGTTATTCGAAATCAAATAGCGTTTTTCAATTTTCGATAAATGTGTTACACGTTGAGTTTTAAGTGTGACTTTCTCGGTCTGTAGCGCCCAGAAATTCGGTTCAAAAGACCAATTTTGCTAATATTTTTTTTTTTAAATCCTTTGCATTTATTGAAAAATGGAAAACACTACTCGATTTCATAGGAATAAGAAATAGAGATCTATGGATCACCCATTAATGTTTTTTTGGAATGTACAGTAGAGATATTTTCAGACTTACGCCAGTCACTCTCACTAAAATATGTGCGTGAACTTCCAGCTTCCAGTCTCAATTGCAACTGCAGCAAGAAGCTTCTGATCTTTGCGATCTTTAAAATCGTATTTAAAGGGTTTACAATATCACTAGGTATCAAACCGGATTCAAAGGACGTAATATGCCGCTGTCGTTCCTGCTTTCATTCAAACGCAAGCATAAAACCCCTCCCCTGCGTAATTTTTCCTTCTGAATTATGATTGGCTGATTAGGGAACTGCGGTACAAACTTCCGGTGTAAACATAAACAGAAACCGCCTACAGTCCTTTTCGCGTGTGATAATCTTCGTTCTTTTGCTTTATTGAGAATTAAAATGTCTGGCCGCTTTTTGTTAATGCAAACTTTGATTGACATCTTTGTAACACCAGAGCCAAGACCACCGCTAGACAATTTTCTGCTTGAGGCGAACATTATTTTTCCGCCCTTATGACGCAATCGTTTTTTCACCATTACTCAAACTTTTTTTTTAAAAATAAGTAAATAATATGATAACTATATATTTTTTAATAGAAAACAAATATGTATAAAATTTGTTTACATTTAAGAAATTTAAAAAAAATCAAACTACGTAAGATATTTTGCATTAAAAAAAATACTACTAATACTGCTAACTTGGCATTAAATGAATAAATCATATTCTACTAGTATTTACAAGAAAGCCTCATACAAAGAGTAAAACTTCAAAATCCCTTTTCTAGGGGGTCCCAGAAAAGACTAAAATTCCATTTTATTTCTTAAACCGAAACTAGAATTTTAATTATTACAAATAAAACATTTTCATCTTAATTATAAAACATTATCTACATGCTTAACATTATCTATCTAAATGAGGACACATAATGTTCAGCGACGACAGTTAATGGCAAGCTAATGTTAAAACTGTGGGAGCATTTTTGACTAATTTCATTTTCACTATCTGTGAAAATGAAATTCTGGCGCCTGGGGCACAAGCCCTAACTGACCCTCTCTAGTTTCGGACCTGACTCTGCCCGACTCTCCCCCCCCCCCCATGGGGTCGCTACGACCCTTTCAGGACCATTGCTACGAGATTTTAATGGAGGGGGAGGGGACCTTAAATTAGCAAGTGAAATTTCAGTATCTGCCAACCCATTGGCAAACAAAGATAGATAGTTCTTGACGTTTGCCAATTAGTTTTATAATTTTGCCAAGTTACCACAATTAGAAAATATAAACAGTTTTTATTTGTAAAAAGCTTAATAATGTTCATAATTATATTTCTAATTTTTGCCAAGTCTATGAGAAATAGAAAGTGTATTATAGTTTTTATTAAAGTTTTAAACAAATTTGCCAATCAAGTTTGTAAATTTGTCAAGTGTAACAGCATTCGCGAAAGTTTGCGGGGGGGGGGGGGCTCCCCTCTTAGCGAGGGCTGTGGCTAAATTTAATAAGCAGTATTGAGCCAAAATATGTCAAACATTTAATCAATCAAATCAATTAAAATTTGTGTATGAATTTCAAATAGCAAAATAATGATATCAGTTGATATCATTGATATCAGTATATCAGTGTATCAGTTGATATCAATGATATCAAATATCTTTTTGAAATCGTATACACAAAACAAAATCCCATTATATGTTAATTTATATAATATGTTATAAAGGTCTGCACGGGCCAAACAGACCCATAGAAAGAATATATATATATATATATATTCACGGTATAAAAATTAAAAGTTCGGCCGAAGCCGGTTCGGCCCAGTATAAAAGTTAAGTTTGGTTCGTGCACGGCCTGGTCCGTAGAAAAAATTATTGGTTCGGCCCGGTGTAATAGCTAAAAGTTAATTTTTACGTCGACTTGGTTAAAAATTTGTCTCGTACGGGGAGTTCTGACCAAAAGCACTTATCTAGCTTTTTTTTTTCATTTTTATAGAAATGTTGTAACCTGCGATATTTATTTTTTTTAATGAATTTCTATTTGTTGTATGTAAATGTTCCAGTTATCATTAATATTGCTAATCCATATTCCATGTATTGGAGATTTAAAAATCTGAAAAATGCTGTACAGTAAAATCTTCTAAGACGGAATTGCACAGGAAAGAAATAAAATGCGTTATAGACAAGTTCCCTTCTTCGCAGGTGTAAATATATTATACACTGCTCAAAACAATTAAAGGATATTGCAGTTTTAGGTGGATTTTGTATCTGGGAAACTTTTTAGCTGATTGATACATGGTCGACAGACATAGTAGGTTATATGAGAATAAATTACACATGTTTGGCAGAAAAAAATGCATTTTATTGCGCATTTGTGTACAAAAGGAAAAAAAACACAATTTGTGCATATGAGAAAAAAAGAATAAGAAAAGGTGTTTTCTTCAAAGAAAATCATTTTCAGTAGGGGGTATGATTTCCACGGGCGGCCAGCAACGTTGAACACCTTTGAGGCATGGACTCGATGAGGCTATTAATGACGAGTTGGGGTATTCTGCCCCACTCTTCCAGAAGAGCTCTTTCCAGTTCTTGGAGAGTTTGTGGGGGTTGTTGGCGGCCAGAAACTCGTCTTCCTAGAGCGTCCCAAACGTGCTCGATTGGATTCATGTCTGGAGAACACGCTGGCCATTCCATTCGAACGATTCCTTCCTCGAAAAGGAAATCCTCCACCAGGTTTGCACGATGTGGCCTGCAGTTATCGTCCATTAAAATGAAGTTATCTCCGATTGCTGCAGCGTAAGGGACTACAATAGGTCTGAGGATCCCATCCCTATATCGGCGACCAGTCAGAGCTCCATCTCGAATGATGTAGAGGTCAGTGCGCCCGTCAATGGAGATGCCACCATACACCAACACTCCTCCACCGCCAAATCTGACACTTTCGTGCATGAACGCAGGATTATTCCTACTGCCACGGTCCCTCCAGATGAAAATACGCCTATTATCCGGATGCACAGAAAAACGGGACTCGTCAGAAAACAGAATATTGCTCCATTCATTTCTCCTCCAGTTGACATGCTCGGTTGCCCACTCCCTGCGGTCGCGACGATGCCTTGATGTTAATCTAACACATACCATCGGTCGGCGAGCATACAGACCTACAGCATGGAGCCGGTTTCGGACAGTCTGAGTTGAAATCGTGGTGCCTGTAGCCTGTAGCGTTCATGTTTCGGTGTCTCCGAGCTGTTAACGCTAAATACCGATCTTCATTGGGCGTTGTTGCCCGTCTACGACCTTGCCCTGGTCTTCGGCCTGCACATCCACTCTCCAAAAAACGGTTCCAGATCCTGGAAATGACACTTTATGACACTCCAATGGCTTGCGCTACTTCGGCTTGAGTTTGGCCCCCTTCTAACCTACCAACAATTCTCCAAGCTTCTGAATCTGTCAAATGACTTCGCTGAGACATCGTACTCATCGAAACAAAGCAATCACTGAATGCCGATCATCCTTGTCTTCATTCTCTTTTATCCAGTTGAAAGTCAAATTTCATTCGCTGCCGCTGAAGCGACGTTTTTGACGTCGAACTCAAAATTTGCATACTCCACAGTTTGAAAACCAGAAAAATTTGCATTTGTGATTCTCTTCTTCTATTTTCGGCAAAAAAAATTTCGTTTATATCTTTATTTTATATAAAACTTCAAATATCCTTTAATTGTTTTGAGCAGTGTATATTCTTTTCTTACGTATTAGTATATTCATTTTGCATGGATCAACACAGTTTTCAGTTTAAGACAGGATTTCGTCATAGGCAGGTTCTTTTTTCACACGTTTTACTATATTTTAATTTAGTTATATTTTAATAAGCCTAAAAATCCACTATTCTTTAAAAAGAATAAATTTTAATGTTTAATTACAGAATAATGGCGATTTAGAAATGTATGCTTTGTTTATTTATTTATTTTTATTTATTTTTTTTTTTTGAACGGACGCCGAGACAATGATTTTCATACGGGCCGTGTCAAAACCGGGACTTAAAATTTCGGCCCGTGAAGAGTAAGAAGAATGAAACCAGTGCCGGCTCAGTACGGAAAAAATAAGTTACACCGGCCCGACCCAATCCTTCAGGAAAACAGTAAGGCCCGGCCCGAGCTTTCAGAAAAAGTATGGCCGGGCCTGGCCCGAATTCGGCCCTTGCAGATCTCTGCCATGCTAATAAAATTCCAAAAATCCCTATGCGTAATTGTGAATAAACTTTATTGAAAAGAGAACTTTTTTTTTTTTTTTAATTAAACTTAAAGATTAAAACCGGATTCCTTATTATTAATGTTAAAAAATCGCCGAGAAAACGAAAAGAAAGAAAGAAAGAAAAAAACCCTTTAATTTTACTTTAGTTAAATTTACTACAGTTACTTTGAAATTTACTACAGTAACAGTCAGAGCTAAAACATTCCAACAGGAATTCGTTTTTTAATATAAAAAAAATTGGCGCAACAACGCAAAAAATCGTATTGAAAATCAACAAAATTTAATTTATTATGCTAAATGTTTAAAACAGAATTCTTTTTGTGGTTATCAAAAAATGATCGCGGAAAGAAAAAAGAAAGGGGGAGGTGCTAAAAATTGCATTGAAAAATGCAAAAACTTCCAAAATCGTGGCGGACAAAATTTACTATATTAGGCTAAAAGTTTAAAACTGATTTTTTTTCTTAACGATTGTAAAAAATCGCAGCAGAACGGAAAAAACCCGCCAAGAATCGTATTGAAAATCTTATTAAAATCGGTAAAAAATCAAAAAACTTGGAGGCAAACTTTACTATATATAGTAAAGTTTGACTAATATATTAGTCGGAAAGTTTAAAAACAAATTATTTTCATGAAGATCAGAAAAATCGCGGCGGTACGCTAAAAAAGCTAAAAATTCAAAAATCGCAGAAAGCAAAATTTTCGACCGTCCATCGCGAAGAATTGACGTAATTTTGCATTTTTGAAAACAAAAAAGAATTTAAAATAAAGTTGTAAAAAAAAAACAATAAATAGCGCAAAAATAAAAGCACTGACAAAACTTTTAAACGATGGACACAACAACACACTGACGGGTGAACGGGCGCTATGCTGGACTAATGTCCTAGGAGCTAGCAGGGGTGAAAATGACCCATCTTCAAACCGGCTTGTTCATTGTAAATGGGTTCGGAAATACAATGATGGAATCAACGCGGATTGAAACAGGATTCCAGTGTAGTTTCTAAACGATGCTTTAAGAAATACAAAGAAGATTGAATGGCCTAAGCACAGTAACGTAGCGATCTTTTTGGCATGGCAACGATTGCGGTCACAATACACAGAAAATAAACGGATTTAGAAAAACTGAGCTTGTCTGAATTCGATTGATATTCAATAGGGGATCAAAAATTTATCAGATGAAGAGAAGATTTGGAGATGCACATTACGAATGAAAAGAAAATGTCGATGGAATAATGACAATTTATATTTCAATTTCAAATTCGCAGAGTTGTTTACAGAAACTCGAATTTGCCATTTTAATTGTTTTTTTTCGGATGCAAAAAGGTTTGTCATTCCTAGTCTTCTATCTATTCACTGAAGCATACAAGTATTGGATGACATAGTTCTAGACAAATTTTCAAAAATATTAAGAAAACTGCATTTGATTTTGTAAAAAAGAATAGATATTTTCATGTTATAATTTTCTAAATATGAAATTGAGAAGTCAGATACCTTTCATGCAACGTTTAATTTATTGATTTAGTCAACACTGTATCTTAAAAAAATTAATGACATAATATTGGTTTATCCAATCTATTTTATTAAAAAGTCGGTAATTCTAAGTAAAGAAAATGTGAGTTGATTAAAAATATTTTACCTTTATTTATTTAAAATTAATTAAAAATTTTTTTGCTTTTTTATCAAACTTTCAGACCAATAAGCGTATATACGCATTCAATATCGTATATACGATATTGAATGAAGTAATACCTGTGTGTAGCTGAAACATACCTTTAAAGAAAAATTTCATGGTCCAGATTAAAACAATAAAATACAGTTACAGTAAAAGCTGTATAAACAAAACCTGTCTATAACAGTATGCTGCCTTGGAAGAGAAATATTTATAGTTCCAGTGAAAATAATATAGTATAATTATATCTGTTGACGAAATCTATATGAAACGTAATTTTTTCCGATGCCGCTGGGATTTCGTAATAGTAGCAGGTTTGATTGTATAAGAGATGGGGTATCTATTATGACAAAAACCTGTCTAAAACGGATCACCCCGGTATACCCAGGTCATTTGTAATTTTATCTTAGTAAGTTTTACTTTATCTCAGTCACAAACCTTTCCAAAATGATGTCTAAGATACGGTACTAAAAAAGGTTTTACTGTATTAAAGTATAATATAAATTTACAGTTTAACTTATCAGTCCTTAAAAAATGAAATCTATTCATGCAATTTAAATGTATTTTATTAAATGACAAATTCCAGTTTTCGCTTTTTGCGAGTAATGACGAGTAATGACGAGTAACGACGACATCATCGTCAATCTTATCATGATGAACATTGTTAAGAGCTAATACAGTAATCTGCTTTTCATCCACAGAAGAGTTTCCCAATTAGCAGTTTTCTACTGTACAATAATATAGGACATACTATAGTCTGTCTCAAAAGTTTAAGCACTCTGCAAATCTGGTTTAAAATAATTGAAGAAGAAAATATTTTATGCTAATTTACAATAAATACTCGACATTTAATCAAAATAAAATAAAATAAGCCATTTTGGGTGGTTCAAATAAAAAATATATTTATTTTTATTTAATTTTTCCTTTTTTCTTGAAGAAACGCTGTCTTAAAAGTTTAAGCACTTTATGCAAATTTTTTTAGAAACACGGGATTGGCCGTGTGTAGAGCTCCTATAATACAGGCTGACGCATCCTCGCAGATTTGGGTCTCAAATTGAAGTTCAATCGAAAAACCAAGCTAATCAGAACCGGTTCAGCCAATCACAACCGAGTCTTAGGCAACCCCAACTCCGGCTGCGGTAGATTGATGCTGAACTGAGCACGAATAATCCGAAACAAAATGGATATGCGTCAGCTCCTATTATAGGAGTCTCTAAGGAGTCTTAGCCGTGTGTAATGACATTGTATGACATCGTATTGCCAGGGCCGAGGCTAACGAAAAATAAAGGCTACCGTGGTGCTTTACGCATATCTTTTTTTACAGACCGCGGGAGTCACGTGATGCTCGAATGGACCAATGCGGGTGTACGAAAAGAGCAAAACGTCACTCTAGCTGTCTGTAAAAAAAGATAAGTGGAATGAACCGCGGTAGCCTGTCTTTCTCGTTATCCTCGGCCAGGGCCTGATTAATGCACGGGCCTTGGCCCTGGGCCCACAAATTATGTGACTGTTTTTTTTTCCTTAATCAAATACTTTTCAAATAATGTTGTTTTATAAAATATGAAACGTAAAATTTAAATATTCTGAATGACTGTTTGCATGGCCACTGTTTGGATTTTATATTTTGGCCCCTGACGTAAAAACAAAGTTTTACTGTAATTGTAATAAAAAACCTCCATATTTATTTTTTCTGTAAAAGTCCTTTTCAATTTGAGAGTACCTATAATTTTCAAAACTTGCCGTATCCAGAGAATCAAATTTGGGGAAAATGCCAAAAACTGCATACTGTGTCTATTGGTTTCAATATAAACGAAGATTTTACAATGTCAGAATTATAGTTTAAAATGATTACTAGCGCGACCTGCGTTATACACGGCCGGTGCATGATGTTTAAAACGTCACATGTAGTGGGTCATTTTTACAAGGCGATTGGTGCAAAACGGGGGGCGCGTCGCTTTACACCAATCACCGTGTAAAAATGACGCATAACGCAGGTCGCGTTACTAGACTGTTAGGGAAAACACAATTTTTATGATTTTGGATAAGGCGAGTTTTGAAAAAGACGTCCTCATTTATTCTGCAACATAAACTGTGGATCATAGATGTTTGTGAATTATACAAATGCTTATTTGAGAAAGTGGACGGTCATTCATTTTCTTGATTAATCTTGCAAGTTAATTTTTTTTTTTTGTAAACTTGAAACTTTCACCCAAACATCTTTGTCAACTCATCAAATAAACCTACTTTTTTTCTGAAAGTGTCGCCGGGAATGGGGAGGTAAGGGGGGGGGGCAACTTTTTAACAGGCCCTGGGCCCAACTTCAGCTTGATCGGGCTGTGTGTATTGCAGTTTATAAAAGTATAAAAGGTGGAGAAATTATTTCCTCTCGTTTTAAAAATGCCGAAAGGTAAAGAATTCACAAAATGTGAGATTTTGAAAGTTTTAAAATTGAAATCGCAAAATAAAACTGTTTCTGAAATTGCAAAAGTTTTAAATCGAGGTATATATCAAGTACTCTCTAGAAATGATAATTTTAAGCGGAAAAAGGGATGTGGACGACCCTGTATGATGACTGTTCAGACTGATCGGAGAATGGTATCTAGACAAAATATGTCCATACGCAAATTAAAAATAACCTCAGTCTACAGGTGTCCAAAGACACTGTACATAGACGTATTAAAGAGTGTGATTACATCATACTAAGTTGGGGCATTGTAGAGTTCCGGGGGGAAATTGCACTTTTTAACCATTAAAAGCAAAAAACATCAAATCTTCCGGAGTGGGCATTCAATGCTCCAGAGGGAATGTCCTCCCCGGGACATCAACACTGGTTAGAAACGTTGATTTTTTTCGAATGGAATATAATTATAATAGCCAGCTATTGAATTTTTTACTATAGTAACTTATTTATTTTTATTCAATATTTCATTCTTCTTTAGAAAAGTTAAAATAAAGAGAAAAAAATAAATTTAATTTTTTAGAAAAAAGTTAAGAAAAAAATATTCAGCAATAAGTTGTATGCCTGTATAATTATATTTCTTAATTTCGAGAATGAAGATTTTTAAAGGATGAAATTCTGGTTTTGCTTGTTAGTGGTATATGGCAAGGTAAAAAAAAAAAAAAAAAAAAAATTATTCAATGTGAACCTTGCTTCGCTTTCAAAATCAAAGGATTGCGTATCTTGAAATAGAAAACAATCGTCCATCCGACAATCCCATGTACAATGTTGATGGGATTTTTGTTATAAAAACCGCGCGGGTATACATGAGTCAATACGATATAAAATTTTCAATCTATTCAAAAAACAGGGGGACAGAAAAGTTATAAAAGTACTATTGTTAGCTAATTTAAATGAAAGCGTCAGATATTCAAATTTACACACAAAAAAAAGTAAAATATGTACAAATTGTTACGAATGCATGTTATACATGTATATAATAGGTGCATATTTAAAATTTTTGTTTGACTTTCTTTTCTTTCTTTCTTCTTCTTAAGTAAGTTATCAATTTCATACAGAGATAGAGAATTTTTGCCCCAATTTCATGTTGTTTCAAGTTTAAACTTGAAATAATTGGCGACTGTAGAGAAACCGAAACTTCAAATGGCTGCCAGGTCCGAACCTATTTCTCAGGAATTTTTTGAAAAGATTATAAAAATCGCTGCAAAACGTACACTGAGGAATGTCGAAGATATAAAGGCATGGCTTTGATTTTATATCGAATTATGCTAAATAATGATGACAGTAATCTTATGATTTTTTAGTTATCCATTTCAGAATTGTGATGTAGACCCAGGTTAGACTCCTGCCCGGATCGGACTTTACACTACTTGAACTAAAAAAATCTACTCGAAAAAAAAAATCATCAGCCCAAAACCTGTCCCGAATTTTAAGTGAAAAGAAATTAATCTATATTTTAATATTAATATGGAATTAATTTTATCTTTTTTATTTATTTCAATCACGCTTCCTAATGAAGTTCTCTAAATGTCATTTTTCTGAAAGCGAAGTGATCGGTGCCTCCTTATCAGAAAGTAAGTAAAAGTTTTATGAACAATTTTAGATCAGATACCCAAAATATACAATGAAATAATAAATAAAATAAATAAAGGGATAAATTAATCGGGAGGAATTCACAGAATTTATGCGCACAATAGCATAATGACTATCTTTTAGAAAATCAGATTATAATATTGACAATTTTATTTAGTATTTAACAATTACAAGAACAAAGAGTTAACTGCTGTCACCAGCATCTTACTTTTTAACAGCCGAACCTATTAAAGGTCCGTACGGTTTTTGTTTTGTCGCCAATATTTCCAAATAATAATAATACGAAAATTGTGATGACAATTGTAAAAACTGTATTCATCCAAGTTGAAGAGTCGTTAAGTCATACCCTGATGGCTGTTCACAGGTTAAATCACTTAAGTGCATAAATTTGTTCATTCTCAAATAATGCAATAACCATATTGAATAATTTTAACTTTGTTGAAAACTTTTTTCAATACTCAAGTCAGAAATATTATGAGAAAAAAGTATATTAGTAAATCTATTCACATAATACTACCATAAAAATATATGTGAGCTAATAGAACCCCTGATAGGCAAAGATCTGCTCTCTGACGCTCTGAGTGTCAAGTTTCTGCATATATCGACTGCTGCGTGTTCGGGCGAAGTTTGGAAAGGGGGCGTGTTATTCCCGCCCTCTTGCTATCCAGTATCTTCAGTTGTGTCTTTGTCGGGCGAAGCTTGGATAGGAGGCGTGTTATTCCGGCCTTCTCCACTGCTGGTGTTCGTCGCGTGGAAAAGAGGCGTGTTACTCCCGCCCACCTGATCTCTGCTAATCTTCCGTGACTGCTCTTTTGAATGCCATGACCATGAAAGAGTACCAACAGCTTGACGACCTTATGAATGGGATCATAAACGGATATGTTCCTGCGGACTGGTTACGAGAATTCAACGCCTTCCCTACTCTAGATGAGCAAGTGAACGATGTTTTTCGAGAATTTTTATCCGGTATAGATGAAGAAATACAGTCTCTCCAACAACGAAAGGACTACAACGACACCCACAAGGCTCAGGTAAAAGACCTCTGTCTTTTTGCTATATCTATTTTGGGGGAGCCATCTAGATTAGATTTAATTGATTTAGCCTGTAGAACTGGTTATATTAGATTTCTAGGGACCAATGGGAAAAACTCCAAATTCTAAAGAATTTTAGCTCACATTCTAATCCCCCCCGTACAGGAAAAAGAAAAAATTCTGAATCTGAAAATCCAATTCCCCTCAAAAATAAATTCGGAAATCTAAATTCCGAAGCTAATCTTGATAACCATGATCTTATGGATCAGGAATCTGCTCAAGATGGTGCTGCAAGCACCGATGTTGAATGTTCAAAAAACGACAAGCACCCCTTCTTTATTGAATTCAAAGGGAGCATTTCCGTTCTCTGTACCCCCCGCCATCTTGGATATTTTTTTCGCCAATCTTGGCGAAAGCAGGGAGCAGGCGAGAGCTGGCGCCATCTAGTGTTTTTATTGCAAAAAACAACATTTTTGGTTTGCGATTTTTTTTTTCTCCGTAATGCATGCATGAGGACTGGAACATGAATGGAAATGGATGAGTTTTATCTATTTTTTTTCCAAAAGTTCCAGGGATCATGCATGCACTATGGCGAAAAAAAAAATCGCAAACCAAAAACATCGTTTTATCAATAAAAGAAGTTTTTCTAGCGCGAGGGTCTCTACGCAACTGCTAATACTTTTTATAAAAAAATTAACAAACCTTTTGATTTCCTTCCACAGCTGAAAAAAAAGGAAATTAATCCTATTTCATAAGGTCTGAGAAAACTCGGCCTGCTCTGAAATAATAATAATAATCAAATCATTTTCGTCACCGATCCAATGTAATATTAGGAATAAAAGTTTTTTTTTTTTTCTTTTTCTAAAATAATAATATAGTTTTGAAATGTATGTGCTTTAAATTTAGAAAATAAAAATTTAAGAAATGTATGCCAACTTAAAATTGAAAATTATCTGAACTAAACGAGATATATATTAAAAATAAAAAGATCCTATTAAAATTCTGAATTGAATTTTGTTAATCGTCTTGAATAAAAAATTAGTTTTTGTTTAAAAAAAAGAAAAAAAACAGCATTTAAAAAAAAAAGCTTGTCTGACACACGTGCTGTCAAAATTTTTGCCTGACACATGCGTTGCACAATTAAATAGTTTGATTTAAACCAAGTAAAAAAAGAAAAGAAAATATAATTATATCTAAGCTAAAATTTTAAACGTTAATCTCAGATATAAAAAAAATGAACATTAATCATATGTATTAGAAAATATAAAAATGCAGATATAATACCTAAGATCAGCACGGCCTTGTTGAAAATATATTCTAGGGGTAGGGGGCACTGCTTGTTAAATTTCCAGGAGGGAATTTTTCATGGATAAGGGAAAAATATCATCAACGCTCTGTATTTCAGGTATTTATTTTGGCGTGCTTATCACTTTATTGGCGAAATTATTTTTTACCTTTTAGATTCTAGGATTTCTTTGACAAATCATATCAACGTTTCCTCCTATACCCCCCCCCCTTTTTTTTTTACCCACATTTCCCATGTGTGTACTACCTTAAATTTTAAATAAATGTAAATATATATGGTTAAAATTTCATATTTCGTAAAATTTTTAATTAGTTGATCCGCAGAACTGTTATAAAAAAAATTAGTAGGTTTTAATAATTAACTAAATCATATTTGTATTGCATTTATAGAGTTTTATTATGATGTCTCATATTTTATAAATATGTTGGGAGACATAATTTTAAATAATGAATTTAATTAGTTTGATTTTATTTTTTAAATCGGAAATTAATTATTTTAATCGAAATTTTAAAATTTTATTGTTTTTATTTTAGTTAAAAGAATGTTATTATCCTCTTACAGCTACAGTCGCCGAGTGGCAGGGGCATCTGCATTGCAGAAAGGGCGTGGTATTCCAGTGGAGTATTCAAGGAGGATGATGTGGCTAACCCCTCCCCCCCTCAAAAAAAATATACACACACACACACACACACATATATATATATATGAAGTTTATTTACGAATTTTTTTCAAAATATAAGGTAACTTGCTAAGATGGAATAAAACCCGGAAACATATTCCGTTTAAGACAGGTTTTTATCTTAGAAAGTGCGTTATTTCCCTGAGACCACGAAATTTCCCATTTCAACCTAGCTTCCATTATGCACAGGTTCCATTAATAATAATGTTTTATTGTATAAAACATGATATATGCTGATTAAATCTGCATTATAATTTTTTTAGCTTAAAAAGACCTGTGTAATTTTATTTCAATAACATTTCAAAATATTGACGAAAAAGGTTGTTTTATGTTTATGTAACTTAAATAAAAATAAGCTTTATTTCTATTAAAACACCCCAGAAGTCTAACTGAGTGATTCTGAATCTCGAACACACAAAAAGTCCAACAGTTTATGATTAAGGATAATTCAGAAAATGCTGTCAAGTTCGGCAGTTTAAGCCGATTTCGCGACGTGACCGTCTTGGAAAAGTCATCCTCAGGAAGCGATCGACTGCAGTGCCAAATGCATCCCATTTATGTGAAAAATGAAAAATCTTATTCAAGTCTTAGATACTGCAAATGTAATAAATAACATACACGCTTCAAAAAGTGTTCTGAGAATGTCTGTGGGCTGAGACATGAGGACTAACTTTAAATTGCTATTTACTATTTATTGACAAATTACTTTTTAGCAGATAATTTTCAGTATTTTGTTAAATAAATGATCAAACCTTTTTGTTGCAGAAAGATTGGGGGTTTGGGGGGAGAGGGCTCAAGGTTGCTCTCTCTGTACATTATGAATTAAGGTTCTTCTTAAATCCAAGCTTCGTACTGTCCTTGAAAGTCCTTAAATTCTTCAAAGGTAGTTTTTGGTCCTTAAATTTTCTTATTTGTGTGTAAAATCTGCAAAATTACTCCAATTTTACTCTCTTATTACTTCTTAATATCAGGGATGAGCAGGGCTTTACAAATTTGATAAAATGTGGTAGCCAGAAAAATAAATTACCCATCCCCACCTCTGCCAAAATTTATTTTAAAAACAAACAAACGTTTTTTTATGTGTTAACTGAAAAAAAAATAATAATAACAAGCATAGTTTAAAATTGTTAGTTATATAGTTTAGAATACTAAACTACACTAGTACTAAACTAGTATTATGTTGTATTCTCAACATTTTAATTCAGTTTTATAGATTTACTTCAAAATAATTACTTAAAATCACTTATATGTTATAATTTTAATAAGTGAATGCGATAGATTAATCAATTTTAATTCTGGACACAAAAAATCTGATTTGAAACTTTCGAAAACATTTTTTACCATTGTATCCCATTTTAGATGCCACAGAGGCTGGATTGACACTATTCCTTACTGTTTTATTGAATCCCCCCCCTTCCACATTCATATCGCGTGACATGTTAGTTAGCTGGGACAGAAAATAATGGTGTTTTCTGTGCATGAGATGGAAAATGCCTTTTTAACTTGGTTCTTCCATTCATTAAAAGTACGAGAGAAGAGAAAAATTACTGTTGGCCGCACACGAGTAAGTGATAAGAGAAAAAATACAGTTTCTTCTCATTTTTAAAGGCATGTTTTGTGGCAAAAAGGAAGCCAGATTAAATAATTTGAGCGCCAGATAAAAAAACATGGGCGATCTGGCGACCGCATTTCTCAAACCCTGGGGATGATACTCTTCAGCGTTTCAGTAAACTTCTGACCATAAAAAAATAATCTAAATTTCCCCTTTCCGAAATTTTGCTTTTTCTTTTTGCTCTCACTCCCCCACCCGGAAGTAGAGTCCTGCATGGGTCGGGCTGTACTCGACCCGAACCCGTAAATTACATTTGAAGTGAACCCAACCCGAAAACGACTAAAAAAAAAAAAATTACTTGACCCGAACCCGCAAAAATTGTTTTCGGCGACCCGCAACCCGACCCTAACCCGCAAAAATAATTTTCAGCGACCCGCACCCCGACCCGAATATTTAAACCCTCAATTCTACCCGAACCCGCAATGAAAGGACAGTAAATTACGTTTTAATGCTATTATGAAAATTAATCTACGATTATATTTCTAATACCAATTTTATATTTTATATAGAAAAATGTACAAAATATATAATAATATTAATAACTTATAATATTCAAACATCGTAAAACCTCTGAATAGCAGGATCGTTTAATACTGCATCGGGTTCGTGTTGTCCTTTAATATTATTTTCAAATCGTGATGACTCTAATTTTATTTTTTCTTCTCGGGTTAACCCTAGAATAATTCTTTCAGTTCATATTTAAGTTTATTGCAAGTCTGATTGTTGAGATTTTCTAAAAACTTGGCTTTTCGCCTCTGCCCCCACCCCACCCCTCATACAAATGCATAAAATTTAAAGTCTTTAAAACTCTTTAAATTTTTGTGCTATTTGTAAATTCCCCCCCCCCCCACCCACAAAAAAAAAAAAAAAAAAAAACTTCTCCTTTCTTGAACTTCTCCACTCCTCCTCCATGCTCACAAAGTTTAAAATCTTTAAAAGTCTTCTTTTTAGGTAGATTTCGTAAGAAATACTACCTATTACATTCTCCCCTATATTGGAATTTCTGGAAAATTTTTACAGATCTACGCCGATCATGACTCCCAGAACCCAAAACCACCCCCAGTTCAAAACTTTATATCTATCTATCTATTTATGTCACTTTTTTATGGACACGATAACTGCAATAATTCTGCACAGATCTCTTCGAAATTGATACATTAAATCAAGGGGCATAAAATCTCGGTCAAGTTCGTTAATGGGCAAAATCGAACCAAGTGGAGGAGGATGGGGGTGCTTTTTGTGAAAACAGAAAAAACACCATAATTTCTTAATTATGATACGTATCGAATCCGTTTGAAGTTATTATTACTTCTAGGAGAAAGGCCGAAAATGTATGTATGACAGATTTTTGATATAATTAAAAATTGTCCCAAGGAGGGGGGGGGGGGAGGGGGTTTTTAGAAGAAAAAAAATCATAACTTCGTCAATTCCCAAGATTTCAAATCCACTTAAATTTATTATAAATCCTCTTAATATTATCTAAAACTTTTATATTGACAAGTTTTTTATAGGACCAACTCGTATAGCAAAAAAAAAATAAAATAAATAAATAAATAAATCCCTGCTGGTTCCGCTTGCAAACAAGTTAGGTTTCGAAGTAGGCGGTTCCAACCGCCGCATCATGGCAAAAAGGTCATTTCTTCTGCAATTCCCAATAAACAGGCGCCCCATGGTCTGCGTCTTCGAAATCTACCTGTGCCTGTAGGCCGAGCCGTCAGGGATTTTTTTATGCTGTGTTTGTTATTTATATATTTAAAACAAAAAGCGCATTCTATCAAATTCACACTCTATTTTCAACACGAAAATCGTGTCTTTGCGGGTGCTTCAACCTTTTTTTTTTAAGTCTTCTGTTCTCAGAAACGGGATACCTGATTGATTATCCCTCACCTATTTAGACTAGGGGGATTGAAAAGGGTTGATTAAAAACGGATAAAGTGTAACCATTGCAATGAAAGCATAGACCTTCTAATATATTTTTTCTCTGTTGTTGAAAGCTGGAGATATTTGTTAAAGAACGCATGTTTTCACTACTAAATATGTATATTTTTTCACAAAATTTTAAAGAGAGCTTGGATACAGTTATATTTCTAACCGAATGAAATGCCAGAAAGTTCGGAAGATGAAAACTATTTTTTTTTTCAATTCCTACTATTAGTTCACACCCTCTATATATTTATATATCTTGTTCAAATTTTCAATCGTTAATAAAATACTTTTTATTCATCCACTCAAGTTCAAATACATTTTTTTAAACTTGTAGTGGTTGATACTTTATGTTAATACAGTTTTTTCAAATATTAATTCATTAATTAAATTTAATTTCTATTTTGACACTTAATATTGTGATTCTGCCATATGTATATACATATTTATATTAATTGTAATTATTTAATAAAAACTAACTAAAATAAAGAATTTTTTATAATCAATTATTTATTGTTAGAATTAAATAATAAATAGAGCAGAAAATAATTAGAGTTTTAAAGACTTTTAAGTTTTGCATACAGTGTGAGGGGGAGGAGGGGTGCAAAAAGAAGGAAGTAAACATTTAAAAAGGAGGAATTTAGATAAATTTAAAATATATACATCTGTGGTCAATTATTATTACAATAAAGTAACAAATAAAGCAGAAATGTTTGAGGAGAAAAAAAAGGGGGAAGCAACATTTCGGGAAAGTGGAATTTAGATACATTATTATTTAAAAAATCTTAAATTCACTGAAATTAAGGATGGATTTTATCCCTGATTAAGAAGTAATAGGAGAGTAAATAAAATTAAGGACTTGTAGATTTTGCATAAAAATGACTTTCAGGGGCCAAAAATTACTTTTGTAAAATTGAAGGTCTTTCATGTACCGTATGCAACTTGGAGTTCAAATTCTTAAGATTTTGAGGGGAGGGGGGAGGTTTGAATGAGGAAACGACAATTTTGGATTGGGAGGGGGGGGGGGATTTAAATGATTAATTATAATCAACCATTCAATAAATATTTAACAATTAAATAACAAATAAAATAAAAAAAGCAGAAAAAAAAAATACAGAATAAGAAATTAGAAACATTTAGCTGAATTGTGGGGCTGGTTAAAAAGGGGAAAACAAAATTACAGATGAGCAAAGGGATAATTTAGATATATTTTTTAAAAATATCAGAAATCTGCTAAAATGTAGAAAGTTATAACCCCTAATTAAGAAATAATAGAAAATCAAATGCAGAGAATTTTTTGCAGATTTTGTGTAAAAAGGGATCTTTAAGGAGCAAAAATTACTTTTGAAAAAAATTAAGAACTTTTCAGGGTCGTATGAACACGAACCCTGTTAAGAAATTGATAAATTCCCTGATGCTTAAAAATAAGGTAAACATCACTTTCACAAGTCTAAAAAAATAATATTTTTGTGTATATAAATATTTGTAATTTGTATACACTTATCAAAAATATGAAGTCATTACCATTGCTAAATGTATTTTAATTTATTTAAAATTTAGGAAACTTTAAAAAAAAATTTATATCACGAACATGATAAATATATTTTAATTTACTGGTTCAAAAATTTATTATAAATAAAATATTTCTTCAACCTTTTTAATTAAAAATAAAATTGAAGACTAATTAAGATACTTATTATTATTATTGTATTTTTAAAATATCTTAACCAGTTGATGAATCCCATGATGTAAATAATAACATGATTTTCACAAATCTAAAAAAAATATTAATATTACTTTCATGTTACAACGTATAAATGTACATATAAATATAGATGTTAATCTGTATAAAAAAAAAACCCTGACGGCTCGGCCTACAGGCACAGGTAGATTTCGAAGATGCAGACCATGGGGCGCCTGTTTATTGGGAATTGCAGAAGAAATGACCTTTTTGCCATGATGCGGCGGTTGGGACCGCCCACTTCGAAATCTACCTGTGTCTGTAGGCAGAGCCGGCAAGGATTTTTTTTTTTTTTTTTGTAAGGGTTGGTCCTATTAAAAACTTGTAAATATAAAAGTTGTAGACAATATTAAGAGGATTTATAATAAATTTTAGCGGATTTGATATCTTGTGAATTGACGAAGTTATGAATTTTTTTCTTAATTGCTGAATAATAATACAGAGCCTCATTTTCGGCATCAGTAATTATTACGGATTGAATTAAATTACTACTCATATTTCTGCTTCTAGATTGTTTCTATTTGTGTGTGTGTGTGGAGGTTTGGGGGATTGGTTTTCGGGGGTTGGGTTCTGCTCAGTGTTCAATTCAGACACTTTTCTCCGGAAGGGATTTCTGTGGCTCCGGGGGGGGGGGGGGGGGCATTGCAGAGTTCCGGAGGCAATGCGAGGCAAAGGGTGTTGCACCTTTTAACCAATAAAAGCATAAAATCTCAAATTTTGGGATGTTTGCGCTTGTAAAGCTCCCCCCCCCCCACAACTCTAAAAACCTTTTATATATATATATATATATATAAATGTAGGGCCCTGAAAATGTTTCTTGCTCCAGAACCCCTTTAAGGAGAATGCCGGGTCTGATCACACATTAATTAGTACTTTAATGCTTTCTTTGTGTGGCCAAAGACTGTTTTTTATTTTAATTTATTTCTTTTAGAGACAGCCAAATGGTTGGATACCTCTATATTATCTATTTACCTTATCTATCTTCCTCGTGTTCGTTTTTTCTTTCTTTCTTTTTTAAAAAACCTATGTAAGGTCCAAATTAAATTACTTTCACATGGTATTTTCGTCTTTTTTTTTTTTTTTAACATCTGCTGAATAAAATAATACAGAAGGAAATGTATTCCAGGATTTTTATGCTGTAGGTGGGAATGAAAGCGTCGCCACCTCGCTATTTGAAATAACTTTTTCTTCGCTCGTTTGTCTACTGTACTTAATGCTGAGACCAGTACAACTGACGCCAATTCTTGCCATCCTGTTGTGGGAAGAAAAGTAACAGAGAATCGGATATCAGAAAGAGCATCTCAATGCAAGGAACAGGGCCAGATACATAAGTAGATACATAACAATGCAATTGTCCAGAGAGTATCTTATTTTCCTCTCTGTTTTGAGCCATCCCTACTTCTGACCACCCACGAAATGCAAAGGAGAAAAGTTTACGTAATTACTTTAGCTGGAAGGGGGGTCAAAGGGGGGGGGGGGGGGGGTAAAAAAGGGTAGGGCGCATTTTGTCGATTTTAAAAAGGGCAGGGCGCAGCGCCCTTCAGAAAAAGCCTAGCGGGGACACTACAAGCCTAGCGGGAACATGATTCTACCGTAGAATCATGAAACTCAGGATAACAAATCTACTGAAAAAATAGTTAAACACGTATTTCAGCGAATTTAGAAATTCCCCCATTAAGGAGGGGGGGGGGGGCTAAATGGGAGTCTAAAATTTTAGGTCATTTCGAATGTTCGCAGCATTTTTAGTTATGAGCTTGAAATCACAGATTGAGGATAACAAATCTACTAAAAAATAGTTCAACATGTATTTCCGAGATTTTAGAAATTCCGCCCCTAAAGAGAGTTAAATGGGAGTCGGATTTTCTATGTTATTTTGCAATATCTCAGTAATAGGTAGATGCGTGAAATTTAGGATAACAAATGTACTAGAAAATAGGTAACTATGTATTTCAGCAATTTTAGATAATAATCCATCAAGGGGGTTACACTGTGTGTCGAAAATTTTAGGTAATTGTGCCATATCTCAGCAGCATTTTTAAGTAAGAATGTGAAACTCCGCTTTACAAGTCAAAAAAAAAAAAAAAAAAATGTAGTTAATCATGTATTTTAGAGCTAGCGAGTTTGTGGGCAACATCGGCTATGAACCCGATTGCGGAAAATTATAGACGAAAAACAGAACTATTGCTGATTTTTTATTATATACTAGCCGGTCGCTTCCAAGTGGGGCCCAGATACAAAGTACTACTTGAGCCCCGACCCTAGATATTCATGGTTAGGGTCCAGTAGTATTTTGTCCGAATGCTCATGAAAAAAAAATTATGTCGCGAAATCTTTATTTAAGTGCTTTTTTATATTCTTATTAGTTTTTTTCGAATACTTTTGATTTAAAGTATTTTATTTATATTTCTCTGGTTGTATATAAAATGCACTTTCTGGGCCCCAAGCGAAATCAGGGCGGTACGCTGCACTATGTATCTGGGCCCCACTCGGAAACGACCGGCTAGTAACCAATAAAGATTTCAAAGAGTTCGGACAAAAATAACTTTTTATTTTAAAACTATGAAACGACCCTAAGTAAACAAAAACAAGAAAATGAGCACTTTTATCACTCAATATCAATATTTTTTCGCGAATTTTTCATTTTAAAATATAATTTCATACAAAATCGGATTAAATATATAAAATCATAAAAACTTGACGCTTTTTTTAAAATTTATTATTACGGGCCCGGGCAACGCCGGGCGGGGGTCAGCTAGTCATTATTTTAAAGTTTATTATTTTTAACACTTATCTAGTTGGAAAGTGTTTATCACTTCGGTTTGTCTTGCGTCTGTCCGTGCTCTTATTCTCGTCAATTTAATCGGATTTCCCTGAAATTTTTGTATGTTATTGCCGTTTATTATAGCATGATCCCTGTTGAAAATGAAGTGTGTAGCACTTATAGTTAATTTACAGGGCCATTTAAACTTATTTTGTTACATTATAGTCAATGGGAATAAATCTTTTCAATTGCATTTTGATTATGTTACGCCATTTAAAACATGATGATATTGTTGTACAACTATGAAGTGCACTCAAACATGCTTTTTGTAAAGTATGGAGTGCAAAGACTTTATTATTCCTTTACAGGGTCAAACAAAAGATTTCTGGTACACAATGTTCTATGGTGAAAAATTGTTTGCAATGTAATTTAATGATATTTCACTATTTCAAACATAAGGTAATTTATATGCATTACTGAGGTGAATAAAAAAAAGTATGGTGTACATTGCGTGTATCATTTACAGGGACGTACAAAATAATTCGATTTCAGTCTCCGTGCGGTAATTACAGTCTATGTGTGATAAATGCGCTTTCAACTTTAACTTTGGTTTGCCTTTTTAAGTTTAACAAAATTTTTGCATGGTAAAAATTCTGTTGATCATATACTACACAAAAGAATTCGTAGGTATTACTGACTTACGGTAATGAATTGCTTAAGGGTATTTTTAATTGTAATACATATTTTCTTGCTGAACAAAATTTAGTATACCTGTGGACTATAAATAAATTCATATACATACAAGGCTAAACAAAGAACAGCAGGGTACATTGTCGTTTATGGTTGGTAATTTCTTAAAATCTGTTTTCATTTGCCTTATTAGTTTTTTACCTGAATTAAATTTGGCTTAATATGGGGTGTTTACAAAAGTCTTTTGATAATATACAGGGTTGTACAAGATTTCGAGTACATTTTGATTGATTATCGAAAATTGCTAAATGCGAAATTTTCTAAATTAACTAAATTTTATCATGCTATGTAGGATATATCCAAATCTATAGATTATATACAGGGCTTCACAAAATAATTCGACTACATTTTTTACTATGGAAGGTAATTCCTAAAAAAAGACTTTTAAATGTGTTATATGTTTCCTGTACTGTTTACTTACATATCTTCTTTGACCTTAATATTTAACCCTGAAGTTTAGTTACAGGTTTCTGGATGCGTTGGAAAGTGTTTCATAATCTATGATTTTTCTTTCTTGTTTTTTTTTCAAAGGACACATGTGCCCTCTTTGGAAATTTTCAGGAGCGCTACCCCTATTGAAAATTTAAAATTGGGTTGGGTTGATTATTGACGGCCAATTATCTGCACTTGGGATATAGGCCCAGGGGAGTGCCCTTCGTGGGGGTCTTTCTAAGGGGGTCTTTAACCCGTATTTACGCATGGATAAATCCACAGCTCAAAGAAAACCACGGAAACTCCGAACGATTAGGCCGACGAGCGCGATTGGGTTCGAACCCAGCACCTCCCGTCTACCAGCTTCGAGAGCATTACCTCTCAGCCACTGGTGGGACAAATTAATAATTGGAGATATTAATCTTTTATTTCTTTAATTGACTTTTGCAACCTCCATGAACGACCACTCTTCCCGTCATCCCTCACCCACGCGAAAATTTAAATAACAGGCGCCCAAAGTTAAGATTCTGCAAGACCTTGACATAAATTTCTGCTGACTAAATTTGGGCAATATATCGCCCAGCAGGTGGCACTGATATGCTGCATTATCACGCTACTTATATCTCATGATCCTGGAATGTCACCCAAACTTTTAATTCTGTTACACCTTGACATAAAAAGATGCTTCTTAGGTTTTGTTGTAAACTGCCCAACAGGTGTCGCTGCTATGCTCTGTTTTTCATGATTTCTGCGATAGCTGTATCTCAACAACGAATAATTTGTCATTAAATTTTGGTTTAAAGCAGACGATTTGATTTTTATAAAAAAAAGTTTTGTGATTGTCACATATATTTTGTCTACAGCATGCCTAATTTAAGCTGTTTTTGGAGAACAGAAAAGTACACTGATGTCCAGATATTAAGGGGCAGTGACCAATTTCAGACGTTTCGTCGAATATTTTACTGAAACTCGTGAGGAAATGCCCGGAATGCCCTTGAACTTTGAGGATGTAAAGAACATGTTTCACTTCATGTTTCTCAATGAAGATTTTGCCGCGAGGACAACTAGGGGGGGGGGGGGAGATTAATAATTTTAACAATAAGATAATATTTTCGATCACCCAAGTTACAGAAAATGGTAAAAATGGCCTGTCAGTGTAGCAAATGACTGTTTAGGTCCTGTTCAACATTTGTGTGCATTTCTGTAACTATAGCACGTATATTCGTGAAGATGTTAACGTTTCTGTGAAACCTTCAAAAGTTTTTTCTTATAGCATGCAGAGTTTTCAGCCGAATTTAACACCGCTTTCCAAAAACTTGACAAAAAATAGTAGAAATAGTATACTGTGATTAAAATATTTATTTATTAAATATCTGATGAGCTACAGGTATTTTTATGAAATGAAACTTAACTGCGCATGCGCGAACTACAGCAAAGATTTTTTTTATCATGATTTGATAGTCAATACTGCAGAGCAACGCATATAAAAAGACCAGTGAAATATCGTGAAAACTCAAGTTACAGCAATAATTGAGAAATTAAGGAATAGGTCCCATAGGATTATATGGGACTTATTTTTCAATTATTATTCTTTTCCCCCTAATTGTCCTCGCGACAAAATCTTCACTGAAAAACATGAAGTGAAACATGTTCTTTACATCCTCAAAGTTCAAGGACATTTCGGGCATTTCCTCACGAGTTTCAGTAAGATATTTGACGAAACGTCTGAAATTGGTCACTGCTCCTTAATTTATGGACACCAGTGTACAAGCAAGACGTTTAAAGAAGCATCTGTTTCTTAGATATCGATGATTGAAATAAAACATTTTATAGAAGAATTTTTCTACATCATACGACAAACTTTCTTTTTATTTCCAATATGCAAATCTTATTAAAATTCTCGCCACAATCTTTAGATAAGGCAATTGTATCATAGGGAATTCTTCTGTAGTTAAAAAGCAGTTTTTATAATTTTTTATTTCAAGTATGGCGTGAAAAAAAAAAAAAAAAAAAAAAAAAATTCGTTCTTAGAAAAAAAAAATATGTTAGAGAAATGGTAAATAAAAAATAATAATCTAATATCTAAATATGAGACTTATGTCTGACAGGTTTTAGCAAATTTCTAAATTTGTTCCCAGTTACTCGTGTAAACTATATTGCATTACAATGAAGTTTCCTTTAAGAAATAGATTTGATAAAACTTTTTAACAACTGTTTAAGCTAAAATATTAGGATTGTAAGCTAAAATATTAGGTAAAAAAAAATTAACAAGTGGGTAAGTGTGATCGAAGATAGCAAAGGGTTTCGTTTAATAAGGTTGAGAGGGTTTCGTTTAATATTCCGTTCAAAACACTTTATCCTTTCTTTAATAGATTCAAATAAATTTCATTTAGCAAAAAAAAAAAACAAAAAAAAGAAAAAAAAAAAGTCATGTTTTTTATAAAGTAAAAATTTACCAGTCTATTTTTGGTTTTTTCGAATATCTAAACTAGCCCGCTATTACATTCTGTCATAATAATACCCGTAATACGGACTAAATGCGGTACTTAAAAAAATAATTTCAAAATTAAACAAATTGTACACCTTCAAAATGTTAAAATATGCGAATATTTCCATAATCGGATTTTTATCACGATTCAATATGTTTCTCAAACTCATATTTACTATTCTCTATTACTCATATTGATACTAGCTTTGTATTATTCTGAAACATTTGGAAAATCCGTTAAACTTCCGATAGGACGTCAGATTTTCTTTTTAATTCTCTAATGACGTGATATTAATCTGTTTTGTATACATACACCATACTCATACTCCTTGTATTATTGAGAAAAATTTCTGTTTTACTACTACTATGACGTCAAAAATTTTTATTTCATATTAATATTTTTTTTTTTCAATTGGTGAAACTTTTTATTTCATTTTCATTGTTCACGTGGAAATCGTCTGATAGAAAATTAATTATTGTGGAAAGAATTTCATCGTGGATTTTTAATTTTTGGCATCTGCTATAAAGAAAAATGTTTAAATTTAATAGGAAAAAGCTGTTAGAATTTTGGTTTTTCATCTCTATTTATTAATATAATACGAATTTTTCAAATTGTAATATTTTGAGCTCTTCATAGGTGGTATTCAGATTTATACACAAAGTTTCAACTCTGTAAGTTAGATAGTTTTTGAGAATGGCTCTGTGACGGACAGACAACGGAGCGGGAGTAATAGGGTTTCGTGAGATGAACGAAACCCTAAAAAAGGTAGAATGATAGGGATAAAAAATGCAAATTCCAAGCGGAGAAAAATGTTTTTAAAAAAATTGCTCTAAATACAATAATTTTACTCCCCTCCCCCCCCCCCTCAAAAAAAAAGGACAGAAAGAAAACATTCATTGAAAGTAGTCTTTGAAAACTTTGCTTTGAGAAAATTCAGAAAAGAACATTTATAACAATTCTGTTAACCAATAAAGGCAGGAATTATTTTTCTCTTTAAAATGCAAAAATTGCATTTCATACCAGTTTTTCAAAATTGCCACTTTTGTCTCCTTTTATTATGAAGTTTCTGTCATTAGTTAAACGGAATTTTTTTCTTAAAAAATACTGGTATACAAACAACAAAATGGATATCTGCTATCCTGTACCATATGGTACCGCTAGGACTTAATGGGTTAAATGCTTTGAGTGCCCGGGAGCCGACAGAAAAGAACAAACATATTAATTTTATAATGTTCAAAATCTGAAAATGCCCATGTTTTTTTTCTCTTGACAAGCTGAAAAACATTTGCTATAGTGTGAAGTATTGTGAGCTCTTTTGTGCCTTTTCACAGGAAACTCACAAACAGATGAATCCATCATTCTTCTTACAAAATAGACGGGACTTCCTGTCTTTCGTCTTTGGCCACCCATATCGCCCATGCCTTGAGCCAAAAAGGCGTCATTAACTGAAATGTGTTGTAAATATCATGTCTGATTAGTTTTTTCGGCATTAAGTTTCAGTAATTGTATAATTGGATTTTTGTTTAAAAATTTTTTCTGTATAAAGTTGTTTTTCAATTTCTTTAATGCTTATTCTTTTGGAAAACGCAAGCATGGACCCATGATCATAATAAGCCGGACCCCCCCCCCCCCCCCCCCACACACACACACAAAAAAAAAAAAATTCCCTTTCTGTCAATAATTACATTAATGCTAAAGGTATACATTTCTTGCACAAAATTTGAATTAATTTAGTGGACGGGATATTTTAATGTGGGAGTTCAGAGAAAGGCTCTATATACGCACATCAGATATAGATTTTAAGTAAAAAAATAATAATAAAAAGAACTAAAACTCATGCGTGAAGCATAGATTATGAAACACTTTCCTACACATCCAGAAAACTGTAACGAAACTTCACTGTTCAATAAGTTGAAAGAAGATATATAAGTAAACAGTATAGGAAACATTATAACACATTTAAAAGTCCAGTTTTAGCAATCCGCTCCCATACTCAAAAATATAGCCAAATTAATTTGTGCTGCCCTGTATATGATCAATAGATTTGGATATATCCTACATAGCATGATAAAATTTAGTTCATTTAGAAAATTCGCATTTAGCAATTTCCACCAATTGATTGAAATGTACTCGAAATCTTTTGTACAACCCTCTATATCAGCCATACTCAACCTTTTTTTCTCGCGGGCCGCAAACATATATTTGTGACTTTAGGCGGGCCGCAACACACTTATATAAGAATGTAAAAAAATATAGATTTTTACAGCAAATGCGGAAAAATTGCTGTTTTGAAATATAGGTATAAAACTTTTTGCTGCCAGTTTTTTCTGCGATAAATATTTAATCTCAATAAGCCTTATTAGCTATATGATAAGTATAAAACGTAACAATAAAACAAGTGGGTAGGTGTGACCGAAGATCGCTCAAAGAGTTTCGTTTAATATTCCTTTCAAAACACTTTATCCTTTCTTTAATAAATTCAAACAAATTTCATTTAGCAAAAAAAAAAAGGTCATGTATTTTCTAAAGTAAAAATTTACCGGTCTATTTTTTTTTTTTTTTTTTTTTTTTTTTTGATTATTTAAACCATTCCGATAGCGGTCTAAGCCCGCTATTATATTCTCTCACTGTAATATCTGTCTTGCTGACTAAATGCGATATTTAAAAAATATATATTTCAAAATTAAACATGTTGTATGTATACCTTCAAAATGTTAAAATATACGAATATTTCCATAATCGGATTTTTATCATGATTCAATATGATAATCAAACTCATATATTTACTATTCTCTATTACTCATATTGATACACGCTTTGTATTATTCTGAAACATTTGAATAATCCGTTAAACTTCCGATATGACGTTAGATTTTCTTTTTAATTGTCTAATGACATGATATTAATCTGTTTTGTGCCCATATACATACTCATACTCCTTGTATTTTTGAGAAATCTTTCCGTCTTATGTTTTATTACCACTATGACGTCAATCAATTTTATTTCATATTAATCTTTTTTTCAGTTGGTGAAACTTTTTATTTCATTTTTCACGTGGAAATCGTCTGATAGAAAAATAATTATTGTGGGAAGATTTTCATCGTTGATTTTTAATTTTTGGCATCGGCTATAACGAAAAATATTTAAATTTAATGGTACAAGGCTGTTAGAATTTTGGTTTTTATCTCTATTTATTAAAATAATACGAATTTTTCAAATTTTAATATTTTGGGCCATTCACAGCTGATATTCTTTTTTATACACAAAGTTTCAACTCTGTAAGTAACACAGTTTCCGAGAATGGCTCTGTGACGGACAGACAAAGGAGCGGGAGTAATAGGGTTTCGTGAGATGAACGAAACCCTAAAAAAGGTAGAATGATAGGGATAAAAAATGCAAATTCCAAGCGGAGAAAAATGTTTAAAAAAAAATTGCTCTAAATACAATAATTTTTCTCTCACCCCCCCCCCCCCCCCCAAAAAAAAAAAAATAAAAAATAAAAAAAGGACATAAAGAAAACATTCGTTGAAAGAGATGAACGAAACACTAAAAATACAACAATTCCAAATTCTCAACAACAAAAAAAAAAGAAAAAGAAAAAAAAAAGGATTTTTTTCTAATTGTCTGAGTGCAACGAAGACTCATACACAGCGCAGTATTACTTTGCCCCATATATAGCTACGATGGATATTAAAACCTTTCGTCAAGCATAACTCAAAAAATATTTAACGGATTTCGTTCAAATTTTTACAGCAAGTACCTATAAAGGTGACAACGACGTCTATTTATTACCAAGAATAAATGTCAAACCGTTTGGAAATTATATTAAAAAAATAGATAAAAAAGCACAATTAAAGTATATACGTCACGAAAATGTTGTGCGTACGTCATTTTCACCGGCGGGAGATTTTCGTAGACAATCGGAATTGAAAAGTTCATGGAGTACATGGAGCAAAAAAATATGCACGCACTAATATTCAGCACAATAAAATATATTTCAATTTAGTAGAAATCGAAAATTAATCTGGATTTTTTTCTGTTTGAAAGAAAAACTCCGCAATAACTTGGTAGACTTGGTATTAGAAATTTGGCGCAAATCTCAGCAATAGCAGCTTTTTTTATTTTGCTTGTGTAAATTAAAAAAAAAAAAAAATTCTTTGGTGTTTAAATAAAAGGTTTCGATTTATGGCATTCTTTCTTTTTTTTTTTTTTTTTTTTTTCCTCTCTTTTTAGCATTTTAAATGGGATTAATGAAAGGCATGTATCTTAAATTAAATGAGTGAAAGGTTTATATTTAAATGAAATGAATTCAATATGAAAATGTTATAGGAACAATATTTGGCGATTTATCAACTGCGCCAGGATAACATAAATGTACCAATATATCAAACGGTATGTAGTATGTGAAATGAAACAATCTTCTAAAATAAAAGCGTAAGTCATGTGACTGTCATCAACAGTTCCGGGATGGCCGTTTCACTTTTTCATATGCCAGGCGGCCATTTTTATTCAAAATTATTTTTTCGAACAAAACTGCACAAAAGTTACATTTTAAGAAAGATCGTTCAAAATAAATTAATATTTGAGAGATGACTTACGTTCAATTATGTATATATTCTGCAATAACTTCAGTCGAAATTTGGTTCACAGTTCAAATTCTCTATTCATGAAAGTAAACAAAAAAAAAGATTGATTCGTCGTGAACATTTAAAATATTAAATCATGGAGGTAATCATTCGCAAAGCAAGTTCTCCGCGAATGAATTTTTGGACCACTACCTCGCGTCAAAAAAATAATTCGCACCAGTGAGACAATCAAAGTTTACCATAATTATGTGCTATACAACTCAACTTCCTTCTGGACCTTTTCTTGACGTAAATTGAACTCATGTAATAATATTTAATGAATCAAATTTTTAGCATTTTTAAAATCGCTAATGCAGATTTTATTTATCGCGTGTACAAATTAGAAACGATACTTTGATTTTGAAATCAAATGTTTTGATTTATGATATTATTTCTTATTTATTTATTTATTTTCTATTTAAATGAAAAGTGTGAAGTATTTTAAATTTATGTAATATAAGCATTTTAGATTAAAGTTAAGTATTTTAAATGAAATGAGTGACAGGTTTATAATTTAAAATTAAATTAATGTAGTATGAATGATGGTTATGGGAATAATATTTAGCGATTTATCATCTGCTCCCGGTTAACAAAATTACTCATAATTAAAAAAGGAAATAAAAATAAATAAATGATAGTTTGATGTAAATAAATATTGATATAGATATCAAAAATAATTTATAGAACTAAAAAAAATAATAATAAAAGTAAATAAACAACAATTTGCATAAAAATTTGTTCACCAAATTGGCGGGGGGAAAATCGCGCCAACGTGCGTATGTTACACCTGTGCCCAAAAAAAATGCGAAATGCTACCATGATCGTAAAAGTTCATGATTTGTCTATTAGAATCTTCCGATTTGGCGAAGGATTAAGGGAAAATTAAATTATGAATAAATGTAACGTGTTGCAATGTTTAACATACATTTAAGGGAGACCAAACTGGTCGCCAGTGGCGGCTAGTTATATTATAATCACCCATCGTACAAGAAAAAAAAAACTAATATTCTGCATTCAGAGGGAAAAATCCATCTCCTGTGCCGTAAGATTTGGCGAATTCTGTTTTGGTGATAAGTTTTACGATGTGATTGTTGGGATCTGCAGGATTTGGCTTACTTTTTCTAAATCTTATTTTTTGGCAGATGTAGTATTATGTAAATATATTTTTTTGCAGATATTTTTCTATTTTGTATATTTGGCATTCTATTTTGTATATTTTCTATTTGGCATTTGGAAAAGAGATTTTTACCTTTTTATCTGTGCCTTCGGAAATATTAAAAAAATAAAAAAAGATTTACATATATCAAGCGTATAATGTTATGTTTTGCATTTTTATACGGACCACTTCTCCATTTTTAGATTTTAAATGCTATTCATTATTTACTAGCCGTTTATTAATTGTTTACAATTTACTTCCCTGACAATAACAATTATTTATCACAAAAATGCCTCTTAGGTTTGTTAAATAAGTTTGTTTATGTATTTTCATTACTTATTAAAATATCGAATATTGCGATAAAATTTTATTTTAGCATCATGCTTAAATTTTTAAGATGGCGCAAAAACATGCTTTAATAAATGTATGTTTGTAAATATTTGAAAAACATGTTTTACCGCTCTCTAGAAAAAATTTGTAAGATGCTAAAACTAACTTTTGGCACCATTTAAAATTTTTTTCGCCAACCGACATAGGATACGAAACTTTTCCCCCATTCAGATACACAGGCAAGGCTGGTCTCAAACAAAAGTAAAGCTAGCAACAATATTGTTTTAACTCTATAAGAGTTACAATAATGATATTAAATGCTCCGATTGGCTTTGGGCTCAATTACGAAAGTTTCTCCTAAGCTCGGTCTACAAGGTATTAGTTAATAATACAAACAACACTAATGGCATGGAGGCAAAAATTTTAATTTAAATGTATATATTTGAAACCCTTCCCCCCCTACCCAACCCCCCCCCCTAAAAAAAAAAAAAAAAAAAAAAAAAAAGGAAGAAAGTTACAGTAATGAATTTAAAATGGCGTTAAGCCACGCTTTCTGACATAAGCAATTGGCTGCAAACGCGATAACGAAACTTTCACTTAACTTAATAACATGTAGCTAATATAGCCCTCAGGGTACTTTGCAGTTATACAGACCTTGTGGTTTTTTTAAAAAGCTTCAGACAATTCAGGTTTAAGAAGCTGAGATTTACTGGCAAATGATATAAACAACTATGAACACAAAACTGGTGAATTATTATTCAGGTTTATGTATGTATTTAAAAAAAATTGCTTCTGATTACACTTATTAGATAAATTACTTCTGTTTGCATTTATTAACTGATAAACAGCTTCTGTATATTAAATGAATTGTTTAAATATTGGGAAGAGGTGGCGAGAGGTAGAAAGACGAGTAAACAAACGGGTAGACAGACGGGTAGTGAGATGGGTAGGGAGATGAGTAGCGACATAGGTAGGCTGACGGGTAGCGAAACGAATAGACAGACGGCTAGAGAGAAAGGTAACAAGTTGGAAATTGTACGTCAAACGTGACAAATGAGGTGCGTTCGTACTCTAGCTAGCTATATAAATATTCAGATCTTGATGATTTTTAATTCTGTGAAATGAATTCTATCGTCTGCAGATTCATTTTTGTAATAAAATAAGTATCTCGGTCGCTTGACGATAAAACTTCGGAAGCTCCTATAACAAAAAAGCACCGATTTAAAAAAAAATTCAAATTTCTTAATAAAATTTTTTATCAATATCGCCTAAAGTTTTTATTCGATTTTTATAAAAGTTGAAATGTCTCGACAAAATTCTGCAAAGATAATATATCTTAAATTTCAAACCATTCGGTTAGGTAGTTTTTGCGTTGTTATATGCGGACGGACGGATAGACAGACGGACGGACCAAGCGACGACAATAGGTGCTACGTATTTATATAATTACGAACGCACCTAAAAAGAGGGTTGACAGAGGGGTAGCGAGATGGGTCACGAGACGGGTAGCGACATCGGTAGAAAGGAATGTAGCGAGAAATGTTGCGAGACGCATAGCGTGGTAGATAAAGAGACGAGTAGAGAGATGAGTACAGAGACGAGTGACTGACGGGTAATGAGATTGGTAGCGAGACGGGAAAAGAGTCGGGTACAAAAACAGACGGATAGTGAGACGGGTATACAGACGAGTAGAGAGACAGTAGATGGGTACCGAGATGGGTAAGAAGATGGGTAGAGAGGCGTATAGCCAGACGGGTAGAGAGACAGATAGATAAATGGGTAGCGAAGTGAATAGAGACACGGCTAGACATACAAGTAGTTAGACGGATAGACAGACGGTTAGAGAAATAGATTGGCGGGTAGCGAGACCGGTAGAGAAATATAGAGACAGGTAGCGAGACATGTAGAGAGATAGACAATCGGTTAGAGAGACGGGCAGAAGAACGGATAGGGAAACAGACAAATTGTGGAGAGACAGACAGACAGGCAAAAGAAAAGACTTCGGATTGGCGCAGTAAAGGCGCATTAAAGGCGCAGGGGGCAGAGCCACCTAGAGAATAATCAAGAAGTATCTGTTAAGCTTAACTTTGTAATATATATAATTTTTCAATTTTGCCGATATGGAGATTTAATGTAAAAGTTATATTACAGAAGTCATCGAAAGATTTTTTGTATCCTTTAATAGTAATTTAGACTATAGTTTTGCAATCTGGTTTGTAGCAAAGCATGCTATCAATGTGGTTTGAAGGGTAAGAGTTTCTATAAACAGTTATACAAATAATAGATATATAATCAAGGAAGAAAATTTTTAAATTCACACACAAAAAAAGGTGCAACAATGAAATTAAATTTGCGTTAAGCCACGCTTGATAGAATAATCTATTGGCTGCAAATCCAATTACGTAACTTTAAAAAGCTTGGCGTTTTAAAAGATCTTGCGTTTTTTTTTCCAAGTTTTGCGCAATACGCGCTTAAGAAAATGAGATTATTTGCCACAAGTTAAAAAAAAATATGACAACACATCTGATGAACGGTACTTCTTTTCTATTTTTTAACAGTGAATTTATATATGATATTTTGTAATTCTATCATTTAATTTGCTCTTTTTCTTTATATTGTAATTGGTAACCCTATGTTCTCAGCAATATCACTCAGACTAATCCCTTTGAGGGAAGTCCTAGTAATCTATTTTTTTCCTCAATGCAAAAACGTTTTTTTTAATGTAGAAATATATAGTGCAAATTAATTAATTTGGAATAATGTTTGTTTAGTGTTCAGGATTAAGAAATGTATACAATAAATACATTACATATAAATATACACTACTGTAGCACAAGTAAAACTATATGTAAAAAGAAGGTGGTCTACGTGGAAATGGTGGGTCCAAAACCATCACATTTAAAGATCCAGTATGTGCGCGCTGTAAGTAACCGTAAGTACGTGGTCGGGACAGGGACAGAGTGCGTGTCCATGGGTTGAAAACAAGCTTTTTTTCTCATGTAGTGGGAAACACGGATTTTGAAGATCCTCCTCCCTCCCCTGCAAAGTAAATTTGCAAAGAGAACTTTACTAAATTTCTAATAGTCGACTTATTTTATAATTTAAAACATGGAATCCTAGAGTGCGTAATATTGAACTATGTAATCAGCTTTGTCAAATATTTATTCAATATGTGGTGTCGTGGTCACATACATATAATTAAAACGTATGAGTTCGTATCAAACGAAAAAGCTTTATTTAAGAAATAACAATTGTAAAAACAATATAGTCAAATTTTGGATAACATTACAAGACTTTCACGTACAAAACTTTCACGGCGAAAAACTGAATCCCTTCCGGTATGCATAATACCTCCGATCCTATTTGATTGACACACCCTTCTTCCTTTCTTCTCACTCTTCTAATCTCTGAGTTCTTCAAAATCCATTTCTTTTGTCACACTATTCCTACGAATACCTTCCTGGCACATTTTAAACCCCTTCAGATAATCTTCTAATGGATAAAGTCCGCACAAAATTAGAAAGGCCCTACAAAGCATGAAAAGTCTTTCATTTCAAGTCACGTTTACTTGAAATGAACAAAGCATAATCCAAAGGATAATTCTCGCTAGGATAATCCTCTTACAATAGGTGTCAATCAAGACCCATCACTTCTCTTATTCTGGGATTACTTAAATCCTTTGATCATGAATTAAGATGATGGTCCAAAACCATCACATTTAAAGATCCAGTATGTGCGCGCTGTAAGTAACCGTAAGTACGTGGTCGGGACAGGGACAGAGTGCGTGTCTATGGGTTGATAACAAGCTTTTTTTTTCTCATGTAGTGGGAAACACGGATTTTGAAGATCCTCCTCCCTCCCCTGCAAAGTAAATTTGCAAAGAGAACTTTACTAAATTTCTAATAGTTGACTTATTTTAAAATTTAAAATATGGAATCCTAGAGTGCGTAATATTGAACTATGTAATCAGCTTTGTCAAATATTTATTCAATATGTGGTGTCGTGGTCACATACATATAATTAAAACGTATGAGTTCGTATCAAACGAAAAAGCTTTATTTAAGAAATAACAATTTTAAAAACAATATAGTCAAATTTTGGATGACATTACAAGACTGTCCCATACATACAAGGAAGTCCCACTTTTCTTATCTGCAGAACTCAGGTCCGTCTACCTAGAACACAAAAACATGTCTGTCAATCAAAGGGGAAAAAATGCATCCCTTCTGGAATGCATAATACCTCCAATCCTACTTGATTGACACACCCTTCTTCCTTTCTCCTCCCTCTTCCAATCTCTGAGTTCTTCAAAATCAATTTCTTTTGTCACACTATTCCTACGAATACCTTCCTGGCATATTTTAAACCACTTCAGATAATCTTCTTATAGAAAAAGTCCACACATTTAGAAAGGCTATACAAAGCATGAAATGTCTTTCACTCTTACTTGAAATTGAAAAAAGAGATCTTCTCGCTAGGATAATCCTCTTACAATAGGTGTCAATCAAAACCAGTCACTTCTCTTATTCTGGGATTACTTTAATCCTTTCATCATGAATTAAGATAATGTTCCTATACCATCACATTGTATATATACAATGTTTTATACATACAATGTTATACGATAGTTTAGCGTCAGAAAATAGTCACTTTGGATTTCAACTTACTTGAAAAAATTAATCGATTTCGAATATTCGGCATCTTTGTATGGGCAAGTGGGACATTTTCCCAGAAACTAGACTTTAACGATGAAAACATTGGTTTCGTCAGCATGATATAATGAAAAAAAAAAAAAACATTTATTTTAAAATATTTTATTTGTTTTGATTCATTATTGTTAAAATCTTTGTGGTAAAAGTTATTACGTAGTCTTTTTTACGTTCTTTTATCTTTACAAGAAGAAAGTATTGGATTCATAAAAATTTTCGACTTTGGTTTTTGATGGATTTGTACGTTTAAGAAGGTCCTGAACATGATTTGACTGTTCTTAGAAAATGTCTGTCTGTCTGTATGTGACAAAAAATTTTGTGGGCTCTCTATCTGTAGAAATAACGCATGGAATTTAATAAAACTTTATATTCAGTTAGATCTTGATGTAAATAGGAGCTGATTAGTTTTTGGTGAAAATCGCCCAACAAGTGGCGCTGCTATGCTGTATTTTTAACGATTTCAGCATTATCTTATCTCAAGAACTAATGCACAGATTTTTAACAAACTTCAGATTCCGTTAGACGTTGATATAAGTTGTTGCTGATTAGGTTTTGGTGTAAATAGCCCTACAGGTGGTGCTTCTATGCTTAATTTTGTAGGATTTACTCGATTATATAGTGATAGTCATATCTCAAGATTTAATGCACAGAATTTCATCAAACTTCATATTCTGTTAGACTGTGACATAAGTTGGCTCTAATTAGTTTTTAACGTAATTGAAAAAAGTTTTGAAATTGGCACATCCGACTAGTTTTTTTTTTTTTTTTTTCCTTAGCGTTTTTAAAAAGTAGCCTCTAATAAAAGTATTGCATTAATCATATTTATCATATAGTGTTATTAAAAATTCTGAATACATTAAAGTTTATATGTGAGGTAGAAGGGTAAAAATTGATTTTCAAGATTAAATCTATCATTTGGCCCCCATGATTGTGCAATGCAAAATAATAATAATAATAACAATTTTAATATAGATAATGTATTCGTAATATGCATTATTCTTAGAATCTTTGTGATAGTGACTTTACCTTGTTATTAACAATTTCCAACATAATTCAAAACTTTGATCAATTCGGTTTGTCTCTGTAATCTAATTCGCGTAAATGTAGCCAGATTACCACGCAATTGATATAGGTTAATGAGGTTTACTACGGTATCGAAAATGAAGTATGTAGAGTTTATACTTCATTTACAGGGACACTCAAAATAATTTTGTTACATTAAGGTATATGGGGAAAGATAGATTTCAGTGTATTTTAATGATGTTACTCGATTCAAAACACATTTCAATTGATATATTACTGAGGTGTACTACAAGAGGCTCTATAACATTCATCGTTCATTTACAGGGGCACACAAAAGAATTTGATTTTAGTACTGTCTAAGAACAATAATTACTGGAAATATGTTTTAAGTTGTGGTACACTGTAAAGTGAAATGTCTGAAACAAATGGTTAAAAATACAGACACTTTTTTTTTTTTTTTAAGACACCTATTTATGTCTCAATTTCAGACATTTGAAGCGTCTGAATTGCGACCATTTTTGTGCTTTGATTTGTCGGCAAAGGCAGACTGGCCACAATTCTTTTTAGGCATTTATTGCAGTCATATTTGACCACATTGCATCGTCAATAAATGGAAAAATTCTTGACCATAAAAAAAATGGAAATGGTTGGAAATTTTTCCTGAAGCACAACCTGATTAAAGCATGGGTAAACTGGGTCATAGCACTAGCTGCTCCCCCCCCCCCCTCCCCCGATTTTATGGGGTTCCAAATTTGGTATGCAATTTTCGTAAAGCTGATATTTTAAATCCCTTTCGACATTGTACTGATTGTAGTCAATGTTTTGAACTTTTACATTAAGATAAGATTGAAAACAAAAAATATGTTTATCTAAAAACAGCAAAACCTCTCAATGACGTATACCTCGGAACCACAGAATTTTCCCACTATTTAGAGGTGTCCGCCTTTTAGATATAAAAGTATACAAATATGTATGTGCTATGGATTGTAAAAGGAGCTCGCTAAATGGAAGTGTCCGTTATGGAGCGTTTACAGTAAACTTTCATAACAGACGCTTCCAAAAAGCGACACCTCTATTTAGCGAACATTCACGTTTTTTAATCCACAACACATAAATATTTGTATACTTTTGCTTCTGAAATGCGGATTGTTTGCTATTTAGAGGTTTTAAATAGTCATATTTATAAATCAATTTATATGTGTATATTCTAAAGCATAAAAAGTGTTTAATTTGTGTAATTGGAAATATGCTCGAATGAATTCCAGGTTCAGCGGTCTATGTTATTCACTAACATTTTGTAAAAATACTTTAGTTATATGAATCTAAACTCACATACATGCATTCAAAACGATTAATTAATTACAACATGATCAGTTACACCCTTTAATTTGTAGCATCTCAATGCACGTTATCTTATTACTGAAAGATAGTTATTTTTGGCAGCATTTTTATTTCTTCAGACAGATGAGTAATAATAATAAAAAAGGTCTTTAGAATTTCTTTTCAAAGATTGTGCAAGCTATTTAATAGAATTTTTAAATAATTCGCTCTATCCCCCCCCTCCCCCCCGACTCCCCTGGATAATGTAACATTTTTAAATCATAAAAAAATATATATTAAAAAGAACAGAAGAAAAGAAAAAGGGGTGGTGGTCGGAACAGAAACATGTTTTTAAAGAGGTTCTAAAATGATATGCTCAACAACGACAACGAGAAACTTTCTGATCAATTTTCTGGCTCATTTTTAATCACATTGGCATAAAATTGGCAAGTCTGACTATTGAAGCGATTTTGAATCGAAATGATATCCATTTTTCGATAAATAAATTATGTATCGAGTTATAAGTGATTCGGGTCACATGACAACACGTGTTTCCCCTTTCTCGTGCTGTAACGTCGGAAATTCCGTTCGAAACGTCAACTTTGACTGTACGTTTTGAAAGATCTTCTGCCTTTATCAAACGTAAAAAGGTTTTTGGATTACAAAGTTTTAGAATAAGAACACCTTCCAATTTTATGCGTTTCCGAACTAAAATGAATTCAGAAATGTGTCAGAAAGTGGCTTTTTTAGATTTGAGAATAGAACAGCCTTAAGGGATAGCTTTTGTCTAATAGAGTTTAGGAGTAAACAAAGCAACCGCAGGAGGAAAAAAATCATGAATGATAATACATTTAAATTTAAAGAGAGAGGAAATAAATAAATAAAATTCTACTCCAAGTCCGATTCTTAAATCTTTTACATGTGATATAATGTTCAACTAGAAATCTTTTTAATTATTTAAATAAATATATGACCAAGCATTAACATTTAGAAGATAAAAATAATCGACACACACAAAGAAGGAAAAAAGAACTTTATTAAATGAATTTCAGGGTTAGAATTAGTACTAATACTATATGATAAATGTAATTAAAAAATACTTTTATAAGAGGTTGCTTAGAGATCACATAAAACATATTAAAATTTTTTTTTATGTTTTTCGAATAAAGTAGAAAAGAAAAAAGTATGCTACTAAAATTGCGTAATTCTAATTTTGGGACAGCTAAATTATGGGGCAAATGCCCCACTTTCCCATAGAGAAATCGTATAATCTTTTTAAATTGGAATCAAAATTGACTATTTTCTAACAGATTTCTGAATTCAGTTTCGTTCATAAACACATGGAATCGACAAATGCTCTTATTTAGAAACTATGAAGTCGAACAGTTTGTTCCATTTTTCGAAACAGGCAGACGGTATTTTAGAAAATACTGTGAAAATTGTGGTTTTGAATATAACTTCTGCACGCGACAGCCCGATAAGTGTCATCATGGAAAAAAACTCACTTATAACTCAAGATGTGTTTGTAACTCAAAACTTATTTCACCTTCTGAAAATATAAAATAAATAATGGAATATTTGTTCTTTTATTTCTGCAATTGAACTCTGTGGTCTTCATGATAAACTTTGTCCCCCGCATCCTCCATGAAATTTTGTTCAAAATCTAGGACGGCAGGGGAGGAGAATGCTGGCGCCCATGACTTATTTATTTAAAAGTATCAAAATGTGAGATAAGAAAAAAAAACATATGCAATAATTAGGATGAATTTACTTGTACCATTTATAACATAGGATAAGTAAAAATTATGGGATAATTTTTTTTCTAAAGTTTTAAAAATATTTATTATTATTTTTATTTGTGCTAATATATCTGTTATTTTAATTGGAGTAAATTAATTCAATTTAAAATAATAATTTAATGTGTGTGTGATGTTAGAAATATTTTTCTTTAAAACTGTTTTAAAATGATCTAAAAGTATGTAAAGAAAAAAAATCTAATTAAGAATACCGTTAACTCGATAGGAGTAATCTTATTTAGTTAAAAATAATGAATTTTCTTATATCATTTACAGCACAGTTTTCTATAACGATATTTATACTTATTATATATATAATATATATATATATATATATATATATATATATAATAATTTCTATATAATATAATTTCTATAATAGTTATCCTATTGTTACATATTTATATATATAACATTTGTTATCTTTCTTTTACTCTTACTCTACAACAGTATTAACAAGCATCTATGTATTAGTATTATTTAGAAAAATTTTTAGCATCTACAAAGCATACTTTAAAAATGCTTCTTCGTTTTTTGTTAGAAGGAATGTGCCATGTCATCTGACTGCAATTTAAGCAGGTTTGCAATATCAGCGCCAGGCGCTGGCAATATAACATTAGATGACGCCAACTGCTTTACAAGAAATTCCCTGTAACTGTTTTCCCTTCTACTAAATTTCCCTCATTGTATTTCGGGCAAAGAGGTTCCAAGTTCAACCCTCACAGGAGGAAAGATAGAAGTTATGAGAAAGAGTCTGGTTGAAACTCCTTTCGTCAATGTTCATTTAAACCTGTTTTATTTTTTCTGAGGTTATTTTTAACTAATTTTTTAATTTGTTATTTTTAAAAATTAGAAATGTAAACTACTTTTTCTTCAATATTAATTTATGAAAACTATGAAAAATAAACAAATAAAAATAACGTAAGAACTAATGTAATATATATATATATATATATATATATATATTAAATAAATTTTAAATTCTGAACTGTCGATTTTATATTTAATTTTACATTTTCGCCAAAAGGACGGATTGTTGAAACTCCTTTCGTCAATGTTCAAAATTTACGTCACTTTAAACCTGTTTTATTTTTTGTGAGGTTATTTTTAACTAATTTTTTAATTTGTTATTTTTTAAAATTAGAAATTTAAACTACTTTTTCTTCAATATTAATTTATGAAAAATATGATAAATAAACAAATAAAAATAACGTAAGAACTAATGTAAAAAATAAAAAAATAAATAAATAATATATATATGAAACGAAGCGTGTTGCTCCGTCGGTGGGTCCTTGATCGCCGGGCCGGTGGCTGCGCGGACTGATGGCGGCTCCGTATTTACGTCAAAGCGCTCATTCTGATTCCCTTGCATGCTCTTGTAGTCCTGGGCCGTGAGCGGGATTCGGTTCAATTCCGAGTGAATGTATGTCTGTTTAAAGGAAGACACCGTCTATTACGGAACCTGGTTTATTTCTTTTTCTTACATGCATCCTTTTAAACCAGGCCCATATTGGCGTGAGAGCTGCTTTTTAAGTCTGTCTGGACATCGAAGGTTCGTCCATCGCGAGGCAATTCCGAGAGAGCAGATTGGCGTGGATTTGTTTAGATGAGGGAAATCGTAAAAAGTTCGCTCCTGATAGCCGTGTAATGGTATAAATATGAGGTTTTTGCATTATTTCTGCTAGAGGTCGTCTAAGTCAAAAGAGGCGTATTTTTAATTTTAATTGGCCGCGAGCTGAGTGATTGATTGTGCGGAATAAAGGCGTTGGCTCCATCGGCCGATCGGATGCCGCAAGACTTTAAAATTGCGTTAGCGTCAGCACAAATATTCTTATGAAGAGTCAGAAAACGATCTTTGAAAGTTATAAGATGCGATGCTGGAAAACTAATTTAACAGGGGCGACGGCATTTTCAATCAATTGAAACACAATTATTAAAGCATTTAAAAGTTTTGATTTAAATTTCTATTTTTTAAAACGGTAATTTAAAATTTTAAAAGGGGCAAAAAGGGATTTTGCATTTTAAAAAGGGGTTTAGCTTTTATCCTTTCATATCCCCCCCCACTAAAACAAGAGCCACAGGGCTCGCCTGCAAGACCTGTGGGTCTTATCTCGTGAATTTAACCCATGTTTTTTTTTTTTTTTTTTTTTTTTTTTTTTTTTTAGATTCTTATTTTCTCCAGCTCTCAAGTAATTTCTCCAGCTCTTCAGTATTTACTTCAGCTCTCAAGTCAATTGGACCTATTTTTACATTTATATATCAAATTTACATAAAAATATTGGTTACACTAAAATATTGGAATTCTTTCAACGGTGCTGCAGCAAAACAATAATGTGTCTCGAGACGACATATCTTGATTATAACAGTTGTCATAACATAACTGTGTTTGTAGTGTTTCCCTTTCTTTCCAGTTTTTGTTTTAAAGTTTTTGATATAGTTTGTTGGGAAACATCCTTTTGTGTATAATTGCAAATTGCAACCATAAACTATATAGTATATTAAAATATTCACAGGTAAGCATACTGAAAACTATACAACATATGCAAATGTAAAAAATATTCAATAATAGACAATGTTCAAATGTAAAAAAAAATATTCACAAATACAAAATATTAAAATGTAAAATATATTCACAAATACAAATTATTCAAAAATATAAAATATTCAATAATACAAAATATGCACTAATACTATCAACAAAATATATTGTATCTCAAATGCAATTTGAAAAGCTTGCATTTCTAGAAATATTGAATTTTCACACTGAGATAAAATAACAGTAAAATGTCCTAAAATACTAATAACAAAAACAAATTATATTTCTTCGTATACCTTTCCGTTTTGTTAGGGACTTAGCTACTTCTATGATGCAGCCTTAGGTTTATATCCATGAAAAACAACACTAAGTTGTTTAAAAAAAAAGAAAACTACAGCTAATAAAAACTAAATATACACTTGCTATAATTTTCACCATGCGCAGGGTCAGTGCGATATGGGTTTTAATACTCTGAGGGGAATATCACCCAAAAATGTGCCACTCGCACGACAGAAAAAGAAAAGTGGGTAATCGATATTCACCTGCAGAGGGGAAGCGAAGCAGTTTTGCCAGATTCTCCGTTCAACCTGGAAAGAGAATCTGGGAAAACAGTCCGGCTAAAGATGGGTGGCCACGGAGCGGAGGACCCCTTCATGTGTCATCAATTCGTCATTATAATATTTAAAAAAAAAATAATAAAAATTCTAACAGTACTTTTAAACTGTCACCATCATTCTACACTGCTGGGGAGATAGGTTACACGCCCAGCTGGGTCCTCATCCAAATGCTACGAGTAAGGGGGACGATAGGAAAGCAAAAATTAAAAAAAAATTGACAGCTGAAAGAGATAGATGGGGTTTATTCATGGCTGAGTTTAAGATTTTGAGGAGGGTGGTAGTATCTTAACTTGGAGGAATGGACAATTTCGGAATTTCTCTTAAAATGTGGGCTGGGTTTATCAATTTCAAAGGATACATCAGAAAGTTGTTTTAAAATGGTGTATGGGCCAGAATATGGTGCAGTCAATTTACGGGTATTCGGATAGTGAAATTCTTCATACATCACAATGTCACCAACTTTAAACTTTACAGGAAGGAAACGAGCATCATAACGGACTTTATTCTTTTTATGGTAAGCAATTGTTCTCTCTTTAGCCAATTTTCTAGCTTCTTCCACAGGGGAATAGTAACTATTATTTGGTAAAGGGGGATCATATGGTAAATTTCCTAAAAATAAATAGCTAGGGGTGAATTGGGTTACAGAATGAGGGGTGTTATTATATTCATATAAGACTTCATCTAAAAGCTTAGTCCAGGGTATTTTCTTGGATGTGGAATTGACTTTACATTTTAATCTAGTGACAATAGTCTGATTTAGTCGTTCAATTTTCCCATTCGTTTCCGGGTGATGGCTGCTCGTCAATCTGTGTTTTATATTGTAATTACGAAGAAATCTCCTAAACCTGGAAGCTGTAAATGCTCCATTTCTGTCGGTTAACAATCTATCTGGTACTTGTATCTGAAATAATTGTTTCAAAATGTTTGTATAAGTTTCGGTAGTTACACTTTTTGAAGGAAAACCCCACACATAGCGAGTTGCATGGTCAACGACTAAATGCAAATATTTTTTTGTAGAATTGTAATAATTAAATCCGCCAACAGAGTCTACTGCCAAACATTCAAAAGGTATCTCTGTTGGGGGCATTAATTGCAATAAGCCAAATCTTTTTTGTCTACATTTTTTGTTTATCTGACAAGTGTGGCAGTGTTTTACAAAATTTTCAATGTCCTGATTAAAGTTAGGCCAATAATATTGCAGAGAGATTAAATTTATCATTTTATAAATTCCAGGGTGGCCAAATTGTGTGTGGGTTTTTTCTAATAGGGGTAAACGTAAAGACATGGGGACCACAATCTTATACAAACCTTTCTTTTTAATAACAACAACATCATTTATCTCAGTGTACTTTTTACCATCAATTGTTACATTTTCTTTCTTCTGATTGTCTCTTACTTCATTCAAGTCAAGGAGATGTATAATATGGGGTAAATTTTCTGAAACAGGTTGTCTAGATAGCATATCAGCTTCAACGTTAGTGGAGCCTTTCTGGTATTTAATTTCATAGTCAAACATACTAAGTTTTAGGGACCAGCGGAAAAGACGTCCTCTTAAATTTTTAACACTTTTGAGCCAGGTAAGTGCCGCATGATCTGTATGTATGACAAATTTTTGACCGTGTAAATAATGATAAAATTTATCTAAAGCATCCACAATCGCCAAACATTCTAACTCCGTAATTGCATAATTTTTTTCATAATCGCGAAGATTTCTAGAGTGATATGCTATAGGATGTAATGTTCCTTTTTCATCAACTTGTTTCACTACACATCCCACTCCATGACTTGATGCGTCTACAAACAAATGACAAGGTGTTTTGGGATCAAACAACTTTAAGATTGGTTTTTCAATTAAAGCATTTTTTAATTTTTCAAAAGAATTTTGACAATTTTGGTCCCACACATACGGGACATTTTTCTTCAACAAATTGTTGAGAGGGTATCGAATGTTAGCATACTTTGGAATAAATTTGTGATAAACATTTATAGATCCCAAAAAACGTTGTAATTCTTTTACATTCGTTGGTGGTGTTAATTTCTTAATCGTCTCTATATTAGGGTTGTCAGGTGTGATACAACCGTTCGAAACTTCATATCCTAGAAAGTTAATTTTGGATTTCACAAAATTACACTTTGACAATTTGAGTTTAAGGTTTTCTTGAACACAGATATTAAATAATGTCTCTAAATGACATAAATGTTCCTCTTCATTTTGGGAGAATACAATAACATCATCAAAGTAACTACAGGCAAAGTCAATTTTGTATTTATTAAGAATTCTACGGAGGGTACGGTTAAACCAAGCAGGTGAGTTTTTCCATCCAAACGGTAAACGATTCCACTCATATAATCCAAAGGTGGTGGCAAATGCCAGCTTCTCAGTGTCTCGAGGGTGGATAGGAATGTGCCAATATCCACTAGCTAAATCAAGAGTGGAAAAAATTTTAGCATGCGCCAATTTATCTAACAGGGTGTCGATTCGAGGTAAGGGTTCTGCATCTGTTTTTGTAATGGCATTTAATTTTCGGAAGTCAATACATAACCGGGTTTTCTTCCCTTCTTCACGTTTATACACCAAAGTTACGGGTGATGAATAAGGGGAATAGCTTTCTTTAATGATACCGGCTCGCAATAAATTTTGAATTTGTTCTTTAATTTCCTCTTCTTCCTTAGGGGAAGTGCGATATGCTCTTAAAGAAACGGGGAGATCTGATGTTAACTGTATTCTCTGGGGTTCCATGTTTACACAGCCTATATCATATTTATCTTTGGCGAAAATACAGACATATTTGGCTAGAAGAGCAGGTAATTGTTGCACATGGTCAGTGGTCTCGAACAACTCCGGCTCAAAATTTTCTTCGAATATCTCTGCATTTTCAATTGCTGGCTGGTTAGTATATACTTCTGATAAATGTAAAGTATGGTGAGACGCATTTGTTGGAATATGGTCCATGAGAGGTACTTTCTTATTATCTTGAGTTATTTGCATTTTAACACAGTCAATATTTAATCTAAACAGTTTGCAATGGGGTAGCCCAATCAAAGCATAAGGTAACTGATTGTTAATTATAAAAAGTTCAATTCTCTTAGAGATACGTCCTAATTGCAAACTAACAAGGCATTTTTCTTTCAAAGCAAGAACACCTTGTGTTTGGGTGACTGGTATACTCTGCTGAACTTTACATATTTTTAGGTTAAGTTTATGGGCTAAATGACAAGGAATAACACTAATCGAACTCCCAGTATCGATCAAACAAGGTAGTGAGTCTTCATTTTTTACATAAGTAACTTTATGACAATCTCTATTTGATTTTTTATAGCTAGCTTTTTCTTTTTGTATATGTCCGGACATAAGAAATCGTCATTGATTACTAGATGTATTTTGGGATGACTCATTAGCGCTATGATCTTGGTTGGGGTTCGGCAAAGTCATATTGTGACTAGGGGTTGGTACTGCTAACACTTGTTGTCGAAAAGGGCAGTTTCCCACCCAATGATACGCATTTGGTATTCCGATATTAAGACAAACTTTGCATGGATAGGGCGGCAAAGTGGTCTGGTGGTGTACATTAGGTCGTGGTGGAACATTTGAAGTCGGTCTAAACGTATTTTGGGGATTTCTGGCTTGATTTGATGGAAAAGGTCGAATTGGGTGTATTTGATAGGGAACTCTGTAGTTCCACTGCCTGTTAAAATTCTGTCCATTCTCATATGGAGGTCGGTTTGGTCGCCATTGGCGATACTGATTGGGGTTTTGGGGGCTTGCTTCAAATTTGCTCTCATTTCCCTTTCTGTCCAGTTGCAGTTTGCTAATTCTGAAAACTAATTCACGCCATGCATGTGTAGTTGAGGGGTTGCCTGCAATAACTAACTTCTGCATTTCTAATGGCAAGCCCTCCGTTAACCCTTCCAGGATAAGTTTCTGCTCTAAACCTAAGGTTCGGCCTACTTTAGTCTTTTTTTGATAATATTCGTTCAAGTCCTCTCCAACTTTATATCTAATACGTGAAAAATCAGTGAGAGAAAGGGTATCTGGAATTTCGTAGTGTTCATTAAACAAAGTGACAAATTCGGACCAATGAAGTACATTTAGACAATTATTAATGTACAACGTAAGTGCACTGTCCTTTAAATACTTCTGTATGTGCCTAATTTTCCAGCACTCGTCTTTTCCCTGTCCTATACAGACACTCTCGAAATAGGCTAACCATGGTATCCAAGACATTCCATCTTGCGGAGAAAACGCAACGATATCGGGGTCTACTGACATTTTTGGGTTGGCGGATACTGAAGTGTGACCAGACCCAGCTTGAGCTGACAGGGTCTGTCCACCTAACATTGTTACACCAGATGTCTCTGGTGCACCTCCAGATTCCTGACTAGACTTCTGATTATTTTTCTCTTCAGGATTATTAACGGGATTATCATCTTTGCTCGAAATTTGATTTTTTTCTTTTTCGGGGTCACCTGATTTGTCTGTTAAATCCTCTACTTCTTTGGGAGGTGTTGGGTTACTCATGATAGATATAAATACTAAATATCACTGAATTACACAGAAATATAATACACAATTAAAGCACATAAGAATAAAAATGAAAAAATCTTTCAAACTATTTAAAATTTGTAACACTATATCTGTAAATATCTGTTAAAATCATCTTTTTAAAATTAAAATCCACCTTAATAATTTTTTTTTTCAATAACTTGAATTCAATAAAAAAAAATTTAAATAACCTCACTAACTATAAAGTACGTTGCATATAAATCATCTTTAAAAAGTTTAACACTTAATAATAAAAATATTATAATAATAATAAAATTTTCACTTCTGCTAAAATATTTTCAAACTGTCTAGAAAAATGATTTTAATATGAGGTTTAGTTAATGTTATTTTTCATTAAAATCGTAATTATCAGTTCAACACAACTAAAGAATTTTCATAAAAATCACCATTCTTACTCTTTCATCTCTTTAAAATTACGTTAAACACAATACATAAACAATTATATATTTGAACTTAAATAGCTGACTTAAAAATAATTAAAATTTTCACACAAGTAATAGCATAATAAAATAATCCTCTTTAATTTATTTTTGGCATGCATAAAAAATTAAATAAAAAGTTTGAGAACCACTGCCTCTCACTAAAAAGATCTTTAAAAAAAATTTTTTTTTTTTTCTGTACGTTAATATCAAAAGTACATACCTTTATACGGCTTTGCTTTAAATAAATCCATGAAAAATTTACCTCTTACTTTTTTTTTTTTTTTTTTCACCGCGACGCGAAACAATAATAAATTAATTTCACTGAAATATTTATCTCTATATCTTCTTGCACTGCCCACAAAAATACTTTTTCCCGTAGTCACGTGGTTTTTGTTTTTGCTGAGCGCAGTTATTTATTTTTCTAAATAGTCCAGAAACCAGAAACCGAAACATCTGAGTCACGAGTTCATTTCTTTACCGGCGCGCTCTTGAAAATTGAAAACAGCTGTGTAGTTGACCTACTTTTCATCCGATAAAACATTTCGATTCTTGCCGGCAGAATGAAATACTGCACAAGATTGAGAATGAAGAGAAAAGTTAATGATTCGCTTTCCTTTTGACGAAGGGAGATTAAGTACTTTTGAGTTCTTGGGATAAATTCCGTAAGTCTTTCACCGTATGCTGTAAGAATTTTTCACGGAGGTATTCGCTGTGATTGACGGGCGTAGATTACGTAACTGTTTAGTTTTTGGGATTTTCCCGTTGAGATGAACTGTCCTACTCGACTTCTGAAACGAAGCGTGTTGCTCCGTCGGTGGGTCCTTGATCGCCGGGCCGGTGGCTGCGCGGACTGATGGCGGCTCCGTATTTACGTCAAAGCGCTCATTCTGATTCCCTTGCATGCTCTTGTAGTCCTGGGCCGTGAGCGGGATTCGGTTCAATTCCGAGTGAATGTATGTCTGTTTAAAGGAAGACACCGTCTATTACGGAACCTGGTTTATTTCTTTTTCTTACATGCATCCTTTTAAACCAGGCCCATATTGGCGTGAGAGCTGCTTTTTAAGTCTGTCTGGACATCGAAGGTTCGTCCATCGCGAGGCAATTCCGAGAGAGCAGATTGGCGTGGATTTGTTTAGATGAGGGAAATCGTAAAAAGTTCGCTCCTGATAGCCGTGTAATGGTATAAATATGAGGTTTTTGCATTATTTCTGCTAGAGGTCGTCTAAGTCAAAAGAGGCGTATTTTTAATTTTAATTGGCCGCGAGCTGAGTGATTGATTGTGCGGAATAAAGGCGTTGGCTCCATCGGCCGATCGGATGCCGCAAGACTTTAAAATTGCGTTAGCGTCAGCACAAATATTCTTATGAAGAGTCAGAAAACGATCTTTGAAAGTTATAAGATGCGATGCAGGAAAACTAATTTAACAGGGGCGACGGCATTTTCAATCAATTGAAACACAATTATTAAAGCATTTAAAAGTTTTGATTTAAATTTCTATTTTTTAAAACGGTAATTTAAAATTTTAAAAGGGGCAAAAAGGGATTTTGCATTTTAAAAAGGGGTTTAGCTTTTATCCTTTCATATATATATATAAATTAATAAATAAATTAAATTAATTAAAATTAAATTAATTAAAAGTAATTAATAAATAAAAATTCCTATTTTCCCGTGAAAATCTGTTTAAAATAAAATTAATAAATAAATGTTATTACTTCGAAATCGAAAATATAAATTAATATTTAAATAAATAAAAATTCCTATTTTCCCGTGAAAATCTGTTTAAAATAAAATTAATAAATAATATGTTATTACTTCGAAATCGAAAATATAAATTAATATTTAAATAAATAAAAATTCCTATTTTCCCGTGAAAATCTGTTTAAAATAAAATTAATAAATAATATGTTATTACTTCGAAATCGAAAATATAAATTAATATTTAAATAAATAAAAATTCCTATTTTCCCGTGAAAATCTGTTTAAAATTAAATTAATAAATAAATGTTATTACTTCGAAATCGAAAATATAAAGTAATATTTAAATAAATAAAAATTCCTATTTTCCCATGAAAATCTGTTTAAAATAAAATAAAATAAAAATTCCTATTTTCCCATGAAAATCTGTTTAAAATAAAATAAAATAAAAATTCCTATTTCCGAAGTCGAAAATATAAATTAATATTTAAATAAAATTAAATAAAAATTCCTATTTTCTCGTGAAAATCAAATTCCTATTTTCCTGTGAAATCTGTTTAAAATTAAATTAATAAATAAATGTTATTACTTCGAAATCGAAAATATAAATTAATATTTAAATAAATAAAAATTCCTATTTTCCCATGAAAATCTGTTTAAAATAAAATAAAATAAAAATTCCTATTTCCGAAGTCGAAAATATAAATTAATATTTAAATAAAATTAAATAAAAATTCCTATTTTCTCGTGAAAATCAACTGGAAAATGTAACTCATATTCGAAGTTTACTAAAAACGAAAACACTCCTTTTCTCTAGCTGGAAGGAAAACGGAGAAAAGTATAAAGAGGTTGCCGAATGCAGAACGATAGTACTCGCCAAACCACACAGCGGAAGTTATCGCGACCTAGCTTGGCGGCTTGGCGATGGGTTACAGAGAACGGAAGTCTCCCCAATTCAAAGATATGGATTGGCGCAAAGTTGCCCAAGAGATAAAAGCCCTTGATTCTGTTAATCCTTCTCAAGTCAGCCTCTCCGGGGAACTTCTAAAAGTTCTACCCAAATCTGTCAGCCAATTTAGAGATATCCAAAGATACCTAACTGACAAACATATGAATTTCAACACCCTTAACTCAAAAGAACTTCGACCAAAAAAAATCTGTATTAGGGGAATCCCCCCCAACACAGACCCCCAACTTATTATCGAAGACCTTGGTAACCATGGATTTAAGGCCACCCGAGCCGCCATGCTCAAGAGTCGCAAAACTGGCAGAGGTATGCCAATTTACATGGTCAACGTCCTCCCTTGCACTAACTTTGAGAAGATCTATAAAATTGAGGAACTTTGTGATATAAGTGTTCGTATTGAATACTTCAGAAACAACAATAACCCAAAACAATGTTACCGCTGCCAACGGTTCGGACACGCCTCCGAGACGTGCAGCCTAACACCAAAATGTCTTAAATGCTCAGAAGAGCACCTCACTGATAACTGCCCCAAGACAGGTAAAATAATTCCAAAATGTTCCAATTGTAACGGTGCCCATCCGGCCTCATACAGAGGTTGCCCAAAAAATCCAAACAACATTAAGAAAAAAAACACCCCAACACTCAACACCAAAACAAAACCGCAACACCAAAAACCAAATATAATTGCTGACATCGCAGACATTTTCAAACCCTACAATTACACCATTCATGATAAACCAAACGATATCAACAACAGTGAGACCACTACTGACGAGAATAACGATATCCAGGAAGCCCCAGTTGAGGACACTTCCAGTTACACCAAACAAAATAAAACACCACCTGTTATACAAAATAATTATACAAACACATTCAAAGATATGTTTGACACCTTCAAAGACATGAAGGAACTTCTCCAAATTACCAAACTCCTAAAACATTTAAAAAACATCGCCATCAAATCAAAAAACTGCAACAACCCATTCGACAAAATGTATATCATAATAGAAGAATTAGGCGCCTTTTCTACGGAGCTCAACATTACCAATTATGAATAATTACAATAACAAAAATTTCTCTTCTCTTCTTATTTTCTCCTGGAATTGCCAATCATTGCAACCCAGGATTAATGAACTCCGCTCCTTTATTTCCATTAATCCACAAATCGATATTCTCTTAATCCAAGAAACACTTAACCCTTCCTGCAGTATCACCATCCCAGGTTACAAACTCCATCATACACCACGTGCCAACTCTCACTGGGGTGGCACAGCCATCTACATCAAAAATTATATCTCACATCACACAACTCAAAATATTCCACTCCCAGGCATTGACTACACCAGTATTGTCGTCAACTTGCCCCATGCCAAAATCAACTTCACATCTTTTTACGCACGACACGGGCGACGATACCCTATAAATGACCTGACACACATCATTACACAACACCAACACGCATTTATCGCAGGTGACTTCAATGCACATAGCAGGCAGTGGAACTGTCATTCCACCACTACCTCTTCACAACTTGGTTAGCCATTTCAATCTCAGTCTCCACGCACCTACTACACCAACACACATTCCTGTTGCTCGCAACCAGCACCCCTCTATTATTGACTTCGCCATCACCAAAAATCTTACCTTCCCTATCAACACTTCTGTTATTAATGACCTAAGCTCTGACCACCTTCCTGTCTTCTTCAAAATTGATCTTATCAACCCTATCTCTCCTCCTCCTTCAGTAGCTATTGACTGGAATAAATTCCAAAATTACATCAACAACACCAACCTTACCTACCCCACAATCAACAACACTACTGACATTGATAACACAGTTAATAAACTCAACAACATCATTTACAAAGCTCAAAAAGATACCACTTACACCAAATTCAAAAATAATAACTCTTACATCTTACCCACTTACATACATAATATATGTAAACAACGCAACACACTCCGTCGACTCTACCAAAATACCAGAGATCCCACCCTTAAAACAGCTGTCAACAGGCTCAACAATAAAATTAAAACCCTTATTCAGAAAGATAAGCAAAAAAACTTCTCGAAAGTCTTACTTGCGAGGATAACTCTCTTTGGCAAATCAAAAAGAAACTCAATAATAATTATACCCCTATTCCTCCCCTTACTGCCAATAATCAAACTGCGTATACTGACGAGGACAAGGCAGAATGCCTCGCTAGCTCATATGAAAGGCAATTCTCTCCGAATCCCTTCCTCGCAAGTCAAGCACACTTTAACAATGTCAATGATACTGTTAATGACTTCCTCTCAACCCCTCCTATCCCTCTCCCCGAAATTCAACCCATCATGATCAACAATATTATGCAAAAACTTAATAATAAAAAATCTCCTGGGTACGATAAAATTTCCAACTATACTCTTAAACAACTTCCTATCAACTGTATTCCTGTATTCTCTACATTACGAAGCTCACTAATTCTATCCTCAAACACTGTTATTTTCCTAAACCCTGGAAAACCTCTATCATTTCTCCTATTCCTAAACCATCCTGCAATCTTAATGACCCAACTAATTTCCGTCCCATCAGTCTTCTCTCCTGTCTAAGTAAAGTCATCGAACGCGTCATTAGATCACAGCTCAATGACTTCCTTCACAACAACATTCTTATGCCTGAACAATTCGGCTTCAGAGCCAAGCACTCCACCCAACACCAACTTCTTCGATTTGTGGAATTCTTAACTGAAAACTTCAATGAGAAGAAGCCTACTGCTGCCATATTTCTTGATGTCGCCAAGGCCTTTGACAAAGTCTGGCACGCGGGCCTCATTTACAAATTAATTCGGCTTAAATTCCCGTCTGGACTTATCCATTTAATACACTCTTACCTTGGTGATCGTGACTTCTATGTCCGTGTAAACAACTCATTTTCTCTACTACACATAATACTCTGTGGTATTATTCAGGGTTCAGTCATTGGCCCTATTTTATTCATAATATACTTTAATGACATTCCACGCACACTCTTCACATCACTCGCACTCTATGCGGACGACACTGTTCTCTATGGCACTGCACATCACCCATACAATCTTTACAAAAATCTACAACACCACCTCAACATCTTCATGGAATGGTGTGATCAATGGCGCATTAAGATAAACGAATCTAAAACTACTGCTGTTTACTTCTCTAGAACCTTCTCCACTCCTAATAGATTAACCATCAATAACACTACCATTCCCTGGTCTGACGATGCCAAGTACCTGGGAGTTACCATTGACAAACGCATTGCCTTTAAAAAGCATATTCTTAATATCCGCGGTAAAGTCGCCGGAATTTCCAAAACCCTCGCCCCCCTTCTTCGCAGTCACTCACTCTCCATACACAACAAACTCTTAATATATAATGCTTGCATTCTCTCTGTTATCACATATGCATGTCCAATCTGGGGCTTCACTTGCAAAACCAGTATGAACAGCCTCTCTAGTACCCATTACAAACAGCTCCGTTACATCAGGAACGGGTCTAGATACCTCAAAAACTCCACAATCCTCAAGGATCTGAAAACGACTTCACTCAAACATCGCATTAAACACCTTGTGAAAAAATTCTACAATGACATTAATCACATTCCAAATGAACTCATTTATGAGCTACCTGACTACGATGCTTGCAGTCCATCCAACCGGAAAAAACCAAGGTACTCCACTATTCTTGATGAATAGTCCTTCCGAGCTATAATTCTTACCTCAAAATTTTTCTCTTTAATTAAAAAAAAAAAAATATATATATATATATATATTATTACATAATTTTTTACTGATAATTTTATTTTGACTTTTCTCCTAAACTTCTCTTAACATCTTTACTTTACCTCGTCTGGCATATTTTTTTTTTTTTTTTTAACTATGAACTATTTTTACTTTTATACTTTAACTAGTAAATTTTCATTATTTTATAGATATACTTAACACTATCCTATTTTATGTAGTCAATTGGACTACGGCTAGACATTTCATATGGCTCTCTCAGGATTTGATATACACCTACTCAAAGCCAGGGTGTGCAGTTGCTTCGCAACTTGGAAGCCCATTGAACCTATCACAAGTTCAAGTTCAAGTACTATGTTAAACTCAACAACATCATTTACAAAGCTCAAAAAGATGCCACTTACACCAAATTCAAAAATAATAACTCTTACATCTTACCCACTTACATACATAATATCTGTAAACAACGCAACACACTCCGGCGACTCTACCAAAATACCAGAGATCCCACCCTTAAAACAGCTGTCAACAGGCTCAACAATAAAATTAAAACCCTTATTCAGAAAGATAAGCAAAAAAACTGGTCTAAATTTCTCGAAAGTCTTACTTGCGAGGATAACTCTCTTTGGCAAATCAAAAAGAAACTCAATAATAATTATACCCCTATTCCTCCCCTTACTGCCAATAATCAAACTGCGTATACTGACGAGGACAAGGCAGAATGCCTCGCTAGCTCATATGAAAGGCAATTCTCTCCGAATCCCTTCCTCGCAAGTCAAGCACACTTTAACAATGTCAATGATACTGTTAATGACTTCCTCTCAACCCCTCCTATCCCTCTCCCCGAAATTCAACCCATCATGATCAACAATATTATTCAAAAACTTAATAATAAAAAATCTCCTGGGTACGATAAAATTTCCAACTATACTCTTAAACAACTTCCTATCAACTGTATTCTCTACATTACGAAGCTCACTAATTCTATCCTCAAACACTGTTATTTTTCTAAACCCTGGAAAACCTCTATCATTTCTCCTATTCCTAAACCATCCTGCAATCTTAATGACCCAACTAATTTCCGTCCCATCAGTCTTCTCTCCTGTCTAAGTAAAGTCATCGAACGCGTCATTAGATCACAGCTCAATGACTTCCTTCACAACAACAACATTCTTATGCCTGAACAATTCGGCTTCAGAGCCAAGCACTCCACCCAACACCAACTTCTTCGATTTGTGGAATTCTTAACTGAAAACTTCAATGAGAAGAAGCCTACTGCTGCCATTTTTCTTGATGTCGCCAAGGCCTTTGACAAAGTCTGGCACGCGGGCCTCATTTACAAATTAATTCGGCTTAAGTTCCTGTCTGGACTTATCCATTTAATGCACTCTTACCTTGGTGATCGTGACTTCTATGTCCGTGTAAACAACTTACTTTCTCTACTACACATAATACTCTGTGGTATTATTCAGGGTTCAGTCATTGGCCCTATTTTATTCATAATATACTTTAATGACATTCCACGCACACTCTTCACATCACTCGCACTCTATGCGGACGACACTGTTCTCTATAGCACTGCACATCACCCATACAATCTTTACAAAAATCTACAACACCACCTCAACATCTTCATGGATTAGTGTGATCAATGGCGCATTAAAATAAACGAATCTAAAACTACTGCTGTTTACTTCTCTAGAACCTTCTCCACTCCTAATAGATTAACCATCAATAACACTACCATTCCCTGGTCTGACGATGCCAAGTACCTGGGAGTTACCATTGACAAATGCTTTACCTTTAAAAAGCATATTCTTAATATCCGCGGTAAAGTCGCCGGAATTTCCAAAACCCTCGCCCCCCTTCTTCGCAGTCACTCACTCTCCATACACAACAAACTCTTAATATATAATGCTTGCATTCTCTCTGTTATCACATATGCATGTCCAATCTGGGGCTTCACTTGCAAAACCAGTATGAACAGCCTCTCTAGTACCCATTACAAACAGCTCCGTTACATCAGGAACGGGACTAGATACCTCAAAAACTCCACAATCCTCAAGGATCTGAAAACGACTTCACTCAAACATCGCATTAAACACCTTGCGAAAAAATTCTACAATGACATTAATCACATTCCAAATGAACTCATTTATGAGCTACCTGACTACGATGCTTGCAGTCCATCCAACCGGAAAAAACCAAGGTACTCCACTATTCTTGATGAATAGTCCTTCCGAGCTATAATTCTTACCTCAAAATTTTTCTCTCTAATTAAAAAATATATATATATATATATATATTATTATATAATTTTTTACTGATAATTTTATATTGACTTTTCTCCTAAACTTCTCTTAACATCTTTACTTTACCTCGTCTGGCATATTTTTGTTTTTTTTTTAACTATGAACTATTTTTACTTTTATACTTTAACTAGTAAATTTTCATTATTTTATAGATATACTTAACACTATCCTTTTTTATGTAGTCAATTGGACTACGGCTAGACATTTCATATGGCTCTCTCAGGATTTGATATACACCTACTCAAAGCCAGGGTGTGCAGTTGCTTCGCAACTTGGAAGCCCATTGAACCTATCACAAGTTCAAGTTCAAGTACTATCAATTTTTAGTCGTGTAAAAACAGTGGCATCAGCCGCTGTTCACTACTGATAGCCATTGGAACCTAAATAGATTTAGGTATCTGATCTCAAGTGTGGAGTGGTTGTAGCAAAGAATATTTACTCCGTAAAGAAGATCCACTCCCATAGGCATAATCAATGTAAACGCATCGAGTCAAGTCGATAGATAACTTTACAGGAGAGTAGCGCAAACCAACCGGCAGGCGGTTTTAACTTTTTTTTTCGGTCATTTTGTTTTTTGTCATTTTTTATTCTGTTATTCTAAATTACGGAGATAATTACTTCATTTAAGTGGAAACCCCTTTCAAAACATCAGATAATATTTACATTTTAAATTTGAATGCTTAAATAGCTAAAATATTTCTAAAATAACAGTTTTTTTTTTTTTTTAAATCAAACAATATTAATGTGTGAAAGCTTATTGTTTTTTCGAAATGAGGGAAATTATATATATATTTTTTAAAACAAGGCTTTTGTAAGTCTACATAGTCGAATAGTAGATAATTTGAATATACTAATATCACACATATTTAAAAAGAAATACAACAAAAAATAATTTGTATAAATGATGTTTTGAAATGATTTCTAACATTATTAAATTGGAATAATATTTTGCATTTTTTTTTTTTCATAATCTTAAGTTGTAGTAAACTGATTATTTACAACTCAATTGAAAAAATAATTACATCACTACAATTTTTTTTCTTTTTTATTGCAAGTGGAAATATATTCTTTCACAATGTTTATATTTTAAAAACCCATTTCAAATATTTTAACAGGTCTGACTGTATTGTATTTCTGAAATCAATACATCCTGTATGTATAAGAATGATTTATAAAAAGTAAAGCAGTTTCACTTTTAGGTAGATTTCGTAAGAAATACTACCTATTACATTCTCCCCTAATTTGGAATTTTTGATAAATTTTGGCAGATCTACGCCGATCATGACTCCCAGAACACAAAACTCCCCCAGCTCAAAACTTTATCTATCTATCTATAACTTTACATATATCACTTTTTTATGCACACAATAACTCCAATAATTCTGCACAAATCTCTTCCAAACTGATACATAAAATCAAGGGGCATAAAATCTCGGTCAAGTTCATTAATGGGCAAAATCGAACTAGGGGGGGGGGGGCTTTTTGTGAAAACAGAAATAAACCCATAATTTCTTAATTATGATACGTATCGAACCCGTTTAAAGTTATTATTACTTCTAGGAAAATGGCCAAAAATTTATGTAGGACAGATTTTTGATATCATTAAAAATGTCCCCAAGGGGTGGGGGGATAATATTATCTAAACTTTTATACTGACAAGTTTTTTATACAACCAACCCTTAGAACAAAAAAAAAAATTAAAAGAAAAAAAAATCCCTGCCGGCTCCGCCTACAAACAAGTTAGGTTTCGAACTGGGTGGTTCCAACTGCAGCATCATGGCAAAAAAGTAATTTCTTCCGCAATTCCCAACAGGTGCCCGAAGGTCTGCGTCTTCGAAATCTACCTGTACCTGTAGGCTGAGCCATCAGGGATTTTTGTATTTCTGAAATGAATAACTTCACCTTTGTTATTAATCCCATCATTCCATTTTTGCACCATATCCTTTCAATTTGTTTTTCTAATTTTAATTAAATGACAAAGGCAGGAATTTTTATTTTTTAAATCAAAATAATGATTAAATATATGTAAAATAATACGTATCACACATATTTATACATATGTGATACACATATGTATAATATGTAAATAATATGAATAAAAATAATATGGATCACAAAACAATACTAATGTGTGAAAGCTTATTGTTATATTCCTTTTAAATGCTAAAGGTGTAAATTAACAACATAACATAAATTAAAATAACTTTTATTAGTTGTCCATTTACATACAACATTTCAGCCTACAGATTTCTCATAAAACGAGCCTTTATAATATGTACTGAAAATAAATTGAATAATGAATTAGATAATATTCGTAAAATTGCTTATAATAATGGCTTTAAAGTACACCATATTAATAAATTAATCATGGATATCACCAATAAGAAACCAGAAAAGAAAGGTGATTCGCAAAAATACAAACTTTATACTCTGCAATATTATCCAAGCTTTTTTGAAAAATTAAAATACAGCCTTAAACGTTTCAATATCTGCTTAATAGCCAAACCACCTCAGAAATTAAAGAATATCATTTGCAGTAAAATTGACCGTAAATTTTGTAGTAAATTTTTTAAAACAATGCTTTTGTAAATGCATATTTGATTATTAGTAGATATTCTGAATATACTAATTTCACACATATTTAAAAGGAAATACAACAAAAAATAATTTGTAAAAGTGATGTTTTGAAATGATTTCTAACATTATTAAAACTTTACTATGACTTTTTAAAAAGATATATTTGTAAAATTCTACTATTTTTAAAATTTTAGTCTTTTGTGCCAATTGGAATAATATTTTGCATTTGTTTTTCTTCATATTCTTAAGTTGTATTAAACTGATTATTTACAACTTAATTGAAATTTAATTACACCACTGTGATTTTTTTTTCTTTTTTATTGCAAGTGGAAATATATTCGTTCACAATGTTTATATTATAAGAAGACCCATTTCAAATATTTTAACAATACTTTTTCCTGTATGTTTCAGCCTACAGATTTCTCATAAAACGAGCCTTTATAATATGTACTGAAAATAAATTGAATAATGAATTAGATAATATTCGTAAAATTGCTTATAATAATGGCTTTAAAGTACACCATATTAATAAATTAATCATGGATATCACCAATAAGAAACCAGAAAAGAAGCTTCTAGTATAAGAAAGTATAAGAAGCTTTTGTAAATCTATATTTGATTATTAATAGATATTGTGAATATACTAATTTCACACATGTTTAAAAGGAAATACAACAAAAAAATAATTTGTATCAGTGATGTTTTGAAATGATTTCTAACATTATTAAAACCTTTCTCCAACTTTTTAAAAAGATATATTTGTAAAATTCCACTATTATTAAAATTTTAGTCTTTTGTGTCAATTTGAATAATATTTTGCATTTTCCCCCCTTTTTAGCACTTTCCAACCTAGTTGAAAAGTGCTTATGACTTCGGTTTGTCTGGCCGTATGGCCGTCTGTCCGTGCTCTAACTCCCGTAAATATGCTCGGATTGCTCTGCAATTTTTATATGTTATTGTCGCCATCTATAGCATGTTCCCTATTTCAACGGAAGTGTGTAGCACTTACAGTTATTTTACAGGGACACTCAAAAGAATTCCGTTATATTGTTTCTATGGGGAAAAATCATTTGCGGTTTATTTAAATAATGTTTCACTAATTTAAACGCATTGAAATTTATATATATCACTAAGGTGCATTAGAAGAAGCTTAATATGGAATAGGGTGTGCATAGCACTTTTAGTTACTTTACAGGGACAGTCAAGAGAATTCCGTTACATTACGTCTATGGAGAAAAATCGTCTGCGGTTTATTTAAGTAATGTTTCACTATTTTAAACGCACTGAAATTTATATATATCACTAATGTGCATTACAAGAGGCTTACTACAGAATATTGTGTACATAGCAGTCATCGTTCATTTACAGGGCACACAAAAGAATTCTCTACTGCCTGTTAACAATAATTCCTGGAAGTGCATTTTAAGTTACTGAACGCGATTTTAAATTTAACTCACTTTTTGTTTATTACGTGGTGTGTATAAATTCTGTAGATCCTATACAGGGAAGCACAAAAGTTCGCAAACACATTTCCGTTTATTGACAAACTCCAGATGGAGAATTTTAAACTGGGCTACGCGTTTCCTAACTGAACTAAAATTTACCATTCTATGTAGTATATATGCAAACCTATAGATCCTATACAGGGCTGAATAAAAGTATTCGGATATTTTTCCGAATATTGTATATGTTGGAAATTCCTGAAATTATAATTTTAAATATGTTATGCGTTTTCCAAATTGTTTACTTAGATGTTATCTTTTAGCTTATTAAATGGTATGATTTGTAAAATTATTTTGGAAGCGTTGGAAAGTGCTACATAATCTATGCTTAACGCATGATTTTTCGTTCTTGTTTTGTAAGTTGTAAGTAACTCAATTGAAAAAATAATTACACCACTGCAAATTTTTTGTTTCTTTTTTATTGCAAGTGAAATTATAATCTTTCAGAAAGTTCATATTTTTAGAAGATCCATTTCAAATATTTTAACAATACTTTTTCCTGTATGTATAAGAATGATTTATGAAAAGTTAAGCATATTTTACTTTTGTATTTCTAAATGAATAACTTCACCTTTGTTATTAATCCCATCATTCCATTTTTGCACCATACCTTTAAATTTGTTTTTCTAATTTTAATTAAATGTAATTCAAAAATGACTCTATAAAAGATAGAAAAATATTTTATCACTTGTTTACTTTTCTCTCATCCTTCCTTGATGGTTTTAAAACTAGAATTTAAACCTAACTCTGGTAAAGATTAAAAATAAATTTAGTATTTGTTTTAAATAAAAATAAAGCAAAGAATATTTTTGTGATCAAACCAGTTAAATTTTACCCCCAACCTTCCTTTCTTTTGCTCGCCTAATTTTAATTAAACATAATTCAAAGATGACTGTAAAACATTTAAAATAAATCTAGCATTTATTCAAAATAAAAATTAATTATGCAAAGAAAAAAACTTGGAATTGAACCAATTCAATTTTCTTTAAAAATAAACAAATTATTTCTTGTATTAATAAAATTGAAGTTTTTATTTTCTTTGACAATTCAATTGGGAAAATACACCACTGCAAAGGGTTTTTTTTCTCTTCAATTGCAAATGAAAACATAATATTTTGCTGTTTTATATCTTTAAAGTGCTATTTCAAATATTTTGATCATTTTTTTCCCCCTGTAAGTAAAGAATGACAAAGCAAGAATGAAAGTCAAAACATTTCATTAAATTCTTGAAACTCTGAAACGAATAACATTGTTACCATCATTCCCTCTTCACAACATAGTTTGTTTTCATTTTAGGTACATTTCGTAAGAAATATTACCTATTACATTCTCCCCTAAGTTGGAATTTTAAAAAAAGATCTACGCCGATTATGACTCCCAGAACCCAAAACCACCTTCAGTTCAAAACTTTATATCTATCTATGTCACTTTTTTATGGACAAGATAACTGCAATACTTCTGCACAGATCACTTCGAAACTGATACATAAAATCAGGGAGCATAAAATCTTGGTCCAGTTCATTAATGGGCGAAATCGAACCAAGAGGGGGTTGTGAAAACAGAAAAAAACCCATAACATCTTAATTATGATATGTATCGAATCCATTTAAAGTTATTATGACTTCTAGGAAAAGGGCCGAAAATGTATGTATAACAATTTTTTGATATCATTAAAAATGGCCCAAAGGGAAGGAGGGGGGGGGGTGTTAGAAGGACAAAATTCATAACTTCATCATTTTACAAGATATCAAATCCGCTTAAATTTATTATAAATCCTCTTACTATTATCTAAAACTTTTATATTGACAAGTTTTTTATAGGACCAACCCTTATAGCAAAAAAAAATTAAAAACAAAAAAAATCCCTGCCGGTTCTGCCTGCGAACAAGTTAGATTTCGAAGTGGGTGGTCCCTTATGGAACCCAACTGCGGCATCATGGCGAAAAGGTCATTTCTTCCTCAATTCCCAACAAACAGGCGCCCCACGGTCTGCATCTTCGAAATCTACCTGTGCCTGTAGGCCGAGCCGTCAGGGATTTTTTTCTTCTAATGTTAATTAAATATTAAAAGACGACTCTGTAAAATACTGAAATTGAATTTATAACTTGCTTGAAATAAAAATTAATATGGTATAGAATAATCTTAGGATCAAACAAATTCCATTCTCTCAAAAAATAAAGAAATTATGTCTGATAACAAACAATAAGTCTGAAATGTCCCCCCCCCCCCCCCCCCCCCACTTTTCTGTGTGTGTACAAATAAATTTATTAACACATTAAAATCAATTCAGGAAACGATAAATAATTATATTTTATTTATACATAATATTTTAAAACGATGAAATATTTCAACAGTATACAATTGTAAAATTAATAAGATTACCATAAAATCCCGATTGTAAGCCCCCCCCCCCCTTTTTCAAAACAAAAACAGTTACTTTTAGGGGGGGGGGCTTACAATCAGGATTTTTTGAAAAAAATCATTAAAAATCTGTTTTTATCATTATTTCCGAGTATGAAAGGTAAATAAAAACATAAAAAGAAAATCATCATCATTATTATTATTATTATATATTTTATATATACATATACTATATATATATATATATACATACATTTCACTAAAATAATTTTAAAATATTTGTTTTTCATAATGGGAAAAAAAATTGCATGGTGTCGCCATCTATTGTCGGAGAAAGGAGATAACATTTAATTAGTGAAATCTGAATAACAGTCTAACTTTTACAATTTCAAAATGAAAGTTAAAAAAGAAAAAATAAGAATCATACATAACAGAAGCCCTTTTCAGTTATTAAATTAATCTTTATTATTAAATAAATGTATGAAAAATTATTAAAAAACTTACTTCACAGTCCTGTTGAATTGCATAAAATCCAGATTACAAGCTGCTATTTTTTTTCCTTTGGAAATTCAAATTAAGTTACATTTAAAAAATATTCATAATCCAAATTAACAAAAAACAAATCTAAACAGCTATGTTTATTATTAGTTTAGCATATGAAAGAAAAAAAAAAGAAAAGCTTAAATATAAAACCAACTATTATACAAAGAAAACAAAAGAAAGAAAAATCCCAATATTTAATCTTCACTTTCTGAAGAAAAGCCATCAAAGTCTTCATCTGAAACATCATCATTGAAAATTAAGTCGCAAATCTCTTCACTTGTAACTTCAGTTGGACTGGCTGAGCAAAGAATGAAGTTCTCCATCTTCACTCCCGTCTAAAGCATTTGTTATTCCGCACTTTTTAAACGATTCTCGTATCAAATCACAGGATACAGAATCCCATGCTCCAGACACCCACCTCAACACATCTTGTCTAGATGGGCTTTTAAGCTTACCCTTTTTTGTGGTTTCCCCTTGTCTCATAAAGGCAATCCAATATTTTCGTAGCCTATCTTTGAATGGCTTTATCCACGAAACATCGGCAGGCTGGAGCAATCGTGTACAGCCGGAGGGGAATTAAAACAAAATCTGTACCTAATTCGGCAAGTTTTGAAGCAGCTTCGTTTGTGATGTGAATGGGAGCTCTGTCTAAAATCAGTAGACGGTGCACATCATCTTCACTTTCTTTCCATATTTTACGCATCCATTCCTCTAATGTTTTGGTTGACATCCAGCCATTTTTCGTCGCTGTCACATGTACATTTGCTGGTACAATTAATTTTGTTAAGGCACTTGCTGGTATTTTGCCTGAGATTTCTTTTAAGACGCAGAATGCTGAAATTTTATCCCCTGATGGTCGTGCACATAATGCTACTGTAAATCCTCTCTTTGTGCAGGACGTATTTGCGATCCGTACGCTAGATTCCCCTTTCACATTATTAGTCCTATTTGATGGCATGTCAAAACGGCACATTGTTTGATCCATATTTGCGATATTGAAATCAGTATAATCATTTGTTAATCTCATTTGTTTTACACAATTAAAGAAACATTTAACTTTTTCTTGGAAGTGTTCAGGAGATTTTTGCGAATCAGTGGTACAAACTCTCATGGAAATATTGTATCGTTTTTTTTAAAATTCAAAATATATCGTGCTGAAGCTTTAAATTCCAGAATACCGAATTTTTTTACAATTTTTATCGCTTGTTCACTTAGAAGCTGATTACTCACAATTCTTCCTTTCTCTCTTTCATTCTGAAAAAAATCATACAGTTCTTCATCAAGCTCTTCAGATAAGGGTTTTTGGCCACATCTGATTTTTTGTTTCTTTTTGGCTTTACCAAAATCGTTCATCTGAAGCAGACTTTCGTTTTTAATCCAATCTCTCAAATTTTTTTGATCAATTCCGAATTCTTTCGAAGTACGATGCAATGAAGCACCGTTTTCTTTATGCCATGATATTATTTCGAGTTTTTTTTCTACAGAAAAGCTTTTTCTAACGCGAGACATTTTATTTCCTTTTTCTCATAGTACAAAAACAAAGATCTAGATATTGCTTTTCTCACTTCAATAATAAAACAATAAATGCGATTGGCAAAAGCACTAAATTCTGAAAAAATTCAGCTGCCATTTAGGGTTGCCAGATTCTCGCTTAAAACAACGGAAGATTTTTATTGACATAAGTTAGTTTTTGTTTTATAAAACTACCACATCCTACCGAACTATGTTGAATGTGCAAAAATTTGCCTTCTTTAAAGAATTATCCTTAAAAACAAATAATTAACTGTTATAATTGTTATTTTCTAGCTTCATTTATATTGCATCATTCTAATAACACTGTTTAATTAATTTTGAAATCCCATTTTTGTGGCAAAAAGTGCATCAAAAGTTAAATTTTTGAAGCAAATTGAAAAGAAAAACGGATAAAATTATAAAAGTAGACTTATTTTTTAATGGAAGAAATTGTTGTACGGGTATGGTTTAAAATTACACCGAACAATGAGCCTCAAAAACGTACAATCTGGCAACACTACGTGGCATCTATTAGCAAAACACGTTAAACTGTTTCGTTTTCAACTTCGAACTATTGCTACTCAATTCCCCTCCTAATTTTTGTCAGTGTTAAATTCATACAGGGAGGGATGAATTCTCCGGGAGAGATTTCTGTAGCTCCGGGGGGGGGGGGGGGGGGGGACACACATTGTAGAGTTCCGAGGGGAAATTGCACTTTTTAAGCATTAAAAGAATAAAATCTCAAATCGTCCGGGGGCGACATTTCAGTGCTCTGGGGTGGGGGGGGAGATACAAGAAAGAAGGGGGAAAAAGCTCAAGTGCCGAATGATTTTAGTGTAATACACGTCAATAAAGAAACACTTGTCTCGAGCTGATATTACATAATCAGAATCTGTGGAGTTGGATAAAAATAAACTGTGGTTTACATCGGACAACGAATTCACGAACTGAATTAGAGGATCAATAATAAAAAGAAAATTTCGTATACATCATTTGCTTGTTTTTGCTGCACAATTTTAATTATTTACTCTTCTTCATTGTGAGTCATTGTTACTCAGTATTTTTGTTTCTTTTAAAACTGAACCAGTCGCGTAAATAAAATTAATCTTTAATTATTCCTCTAACATAAAAATTTGAGGTAAAATTTATAAAATTATACAACAATAAAATATGAAAAATATTTAAAATTCGGAAATGCATACATTTAATCTAGAAAAGAAATCCAGTACATCCAGCACCGCAACAAATCTATTTGGCGCCTGGTGCGAAACCCCTTGTTAGTTTATCTACCAATCGTAGATGCATAAGTAGTGATTAGTGTCAGCGCCGATTAAGCTTGTCAACACCTATTTTTACTTATAGCGCCCGGTGCGACCCTGAGTACATCAGAAATTTTCCATTGTCCTATATGAAATTGGCATTTCCAGTCCTGCATAGATTCTTTTTTTTTTTACCTTATTTACCCTTTTTTACTTTATTCAATTGCTTGATTGGGATTGGATTAACGCTATTTTTTTTTTGTCTGAGAGTTAGGAGGACAAGGGGGGGGGGGGGGTATACGAGTTGAAGTTGGGTCAGGTGGACAAATAATTTCAGGTTAGGTTTTGAATCTGAACGCAAGGAACCCATTTTTTGCTTACTCTTGTGGATCGAGTTCAGATTAATCCAACTTTTCAAAAGATAGAGAATAATTTTTCAGATAAAATAAATATATACAATGATACTTCATCTAACAAAGATAGAGATATTGTGGTACTTTTCCGTTATATGCACACCATGTCAAAATGTATGCTAATGCATAGTGTATGTAATTGTACATGTTTAACACAATGTTTAGAAAATTATTTTTGTTCAAAATATTTCAAAGAATATTTTTAAAAATCTACTTTTTTTTTTTTTAATTTATAGAACTCTAAAATCGTGATTTTTTTTTCTACATTTTGTGGTTTGCAGATAATGGTTGTGTTTTAAAATTTTGCTTAAATATGTATGTAATATTCTTTTTAAAGTATTTTAATTGAAGGATAATGCTGCTTGAGAAATACCAACTTTATCTTTTTTTTTTTTTTTTTTTTTTTTGTAGTTCAGTATAGGATCCCTTATTCGGCGTCCCGGTATCCGGAATACTCCGAAAACTGGAATGTAAAACACTATCAAAAAAAAAAAAAAAAAAAAAAAAAAAAAAAATTCATTTAAAAAAAAAAAAAAAAAAATCTTAAAACGTAAAAATTAAAGTGTCAGTAAAAGAAAAGATAACAAAATGATATTGCCTTCATTCATTAATTTATAAATTCAATAAATAAATATAAAAAAACTATGATACGAAATACATTACGATAAGAAAAAATTCAAAACAATTACATTAGAAAAATAAAACATGTCTGTGTACAAATTTTATTTTGTTACAAGTTTCATTTTAAAATGTTAAACGTAGTTTAATGCCATGGTGTTATTCCGGAGAAATATGGTGAGCAGAAAACTGACTAACATTTCTTTTTTGTTTTGTAAAATTGAGTCTAGAATTTTTTTTTCTATGCTAAGAATCGGCTAATCCGCCATTGTGATCAGCATCAATAATAACAGGTTATGGAAAGTTGCCAGATTATGCATTGATTTTAATATTTCCATTTTGTTCATAAAATAATAGTTACTTGATAATTTGTAAATTTAGATTTGAAAAATTTTTCACAGTCAGGGGGATTTTCTCTGAATAAAAAACTAAAATTCTTTTTTAGAATATACTTCCAGTAAATTTTATTCACATGACATCAAACTCCAGTATGCGCAGCCGCAATTCACTCCAGCAGATGATCTTTAGCCTCCATCTAGGGTACTTGTATAAATTTTAAACAAGCTAGATAAATGACAGCAGTTGATGGCGTCACTATCTCCAAATCAAAAGATTCTGCTCCCAAAATGAAATTTTATTTATTTTTTGTAATTTAGAATGTTTTTTTTTAATTTTGTGCAAATAATGTATTAAAGGAACAAATTTATAAGTAATGTATTTACATATATTATTCATATTTATCGCTATTTTATGAAATTATTTTGTACATTTTTTATACTTATAAAAAAGTGTTCTGAATTACGGAAAAACACCTTATCCAGAATTCCCCAGGTCCCAAGCATTCTGGATAACGGATCCTATACTGTAGTAGTAAATGAGTTGGATTGGTCCTGATTTCAATGATTTTCGTACCACCCATGCATCTTTAGATTAATTAATCAATATCCTAATTTCATGAAATTAAAGAAAAAAAAGACAGGACCCAGACCGAACTTTAACTTTTATATCGGACAGGAAAATTTTACAGAACATCTATTAAAACCAAAGAAGTTGGATGTTATATCCAACTTTTTTGGTTAAAACATTATATACATGGAATTTTCAGCCCCACCAGTCACTGAGGTTGAGAAGTTCTGCTCTCAAAGCTGGTAGATGGGGGGTACTGGGTTCAAACCCCTGTCGCACTCGTCGACCTAACTGTTCAGAGTTTTCTGTGGTTTTCTTCGTATCTTGCCGTAAATATGGGTTAGGATCCCTTGGAAACACCCCCATGGAGGGTACTCCCCCCCCCCCCCCCTAGGGCCTATATCCCTTGTGTAGATAATCGGCCGTCATAAAATCAACCAACCAACCATGGAATTTTCAAGAATCAACCAAACACAGGAGAGAAAGGTTTCTGTTCTAGGGGAGTGGATTATTTATTATTGATACTAGAAAGCAATAAATAGGCCAAAAGATTTTTTTTAAATAGAATTTTTAGATTTAATTCTTTTTTGCTTTGGGAGGGTGTAGCAGACATTTCAGAGGGAGAGGGATAGCTTAAAGGGCACACAAGGGGGGGAGCGATTTCATTTAAATAATTTTAAAACAATCAATTTTTTTGGTGGGGGAGGGGGGGGGGCTTATATTCAAGAATAGAAAAGACAATCGAAATTGCTTAAACATAGGGGGGGGGGGGGGCTGGATCATTCTGGATAATAAAAATACATAAAATTTATTAGTTTAGTCAATTTTCTTTTAATAAATGTTTAGGTTTCTGTCACATCAAATGACAGTTAATATCTACAACCCTAGGACAGGTAGGTTTGCTCTAAATTATAATTTTATATTGCTTATACATCCTATTTAAGATATGTATTAGTTTAAAAACTGAGTGGCTTCTTAATTCACAAAAGTTTCCAGTTTTAAATACCAGGTTAGAGTCATGGTAGCAAAAATGTCATTCCATCACACTATAAGAAATGACTCAAAAATGAAAGAATAAAATAATTTTAAAAAATTGTTTCATAATTTTTTTAAAATCTTTTAATTAATAACAGTCATGTGCAAACTGAAAAGTAGATTTTCACTTGAAAATAGCTTCAAGGTAATTGCTTTAAAACTTAATTCTACAACTCAAAATGTCATTCCGTCACATATGGAATTGCCCAGCTGAAGAAAGGATTAAAACACGTCGTCATGTGACAATAACCACTTATAACCCAATAAGTATTTTATTTATCAAAAAAGTGGAAAACTCATTTAAATTCCAAATCACTTCAATAGTCGCAGATCTGCCAATTTTATGCCTTTGCGTAAATGTGTAAGAAAGATTCCCGTTGTTGAGGATGTTATTTGCAAACAACCTTAATTAAATGGAAGATTCTAACTTGAGATAAAAATCATTTAATAGAAATAGATATCTGATCAAAACCAGTTTTGTAGTTGGGAAAATCAATTTCTTGGAAGTTCAACATTCCTTCCTTGCCAGTATATTTTCGTTTTGATGGGTAATGTTTAGGGTGAACAAAACAGTTCGCATCATTTTTTCTAGAGATATTTCCACCTATAGTGTCTTTACAAAGTCTCAGACTATCAACACAAAGTTCTTTGCTCTTATCAGAAGGGGACTTATCACTTTCTGTAGGATTGAAAGAGCTTTCACTTTCAGCATAAAACACTTCCGTGAACGTCTGAACCGTTTTTTCCTTTTGATTTTTTCGGGAGTTTCTAGCCATATTTACCTTCTCCAGGAGCTTTGAAAACTGAGGCTGGTCTAGGGCACTTTTCTAAAAAAAGATTACAAATATAATAACAATATGGAAATTTCGAAAGATGAATGAAAATACAACAAAGTGAAAATAATAACAAGCACATCAACATTTCAAAGGTATCTTTAAAATAGGTATTGCTAACTTTATATTGACATCTTTATAAAATACCAGGCAAAGTAACCCGAGCTACATCAGTGAAATACAGTAGAAGATCTTTATAACGCAAACCTAAAAACACAAGGTTGTGCATTATATAGAATTTTGTGTTATATGGATCATATTTCGCACATCATTAAATTTAGCTTGTAAAACATGCCAAATATGTGTGAAACATACCAAAATACATTAGAGTATCTTTATATTGCATTCTTTATTACCAGGAGTTGTGCAGATTTTAATTTTTTGCATAATATAGATCATTCCATACATTGTTAAATTTAATTTATAAACATTGCTCAAATATACCTGTATCAAATCATAGCAATTAACTCTGAATTACGGAGATAAAGTTGATCTAATCTATCAAATTTAGTTCTCTAGAGAATAGCAACTATTTATAATGTGGGAATTCAGGTGTTTCTTAACTAAAAATTCATTGTTTACATTTGACAAGTTGTGCGTTATATGGAGAATTGCGTTATAAAGATCTTCTACTGTATACCCTAATACAGCCTCATGGTTAGGAAAAGTAAAAAAAAAAATATGTATAGTTTTAAAAGTACTTATTAAAAGTACTTATTTAAAACTAAACAAGATTTCTTACATTTCCCATTTAGCTACATCAAAAATAATTTTCAGTACTTGTTATTAAGCACATGTCAGTGGTTAATCACGAAAGATTTCACCATTTGTAGCAAACTCTTTGATTTTGATTATTGACAGTATTTAAGCACACATTTACATGCCTGTTAAATTCATGTTTGATTTATTTATTTGTGAAGTTTTACTTTTGTTTGGCAATTTAGTTATGGAATATTACATAGAAGAGAAACCAAATGCATTTATATTGTTTAAAGTGCAGATGGATTAATCTTCCGTAATCAGATTGCATGTTAACTTTTGAGATAGATTTTCTTTTAAATCATGCTTGAAAATTATTTTAAAAATCCATGGAAAAAAAAACAGTAACTAGAGATAATTTTCAAAGAAATTCCATCTCCCCCCCCCCCCTTCTATCCGACGGCATAAAAATTGAAATTGCGCAATGTTTAGAAGTACTTACATTTGTGAATAAAGGGAAATGGATTGCCCACCATCCATATGACATAATTAAACTGTAAAAATATTAAAATGGGTATTTTTATGTTAGCTAGGAGCAAATATTGCCAATAGCAACTTTTATTTTCTGCATGTGTAAATTAAAAGCAATGCTTTATTGTTGAAATAAAATGTTTTGGTTTATTTTCTTAATAAAAAAATGTCCCCCCCCCCTTTTTTTTTAATAAAATGAGTGAAAGGTTTATCAGGGGTGATTGTGACACAAGGTTAAAAACCCTGAAAATTATTGACACACAGGTGAAAAATCCTGAAAATTACCGATGCAAAATACTGATATCCATTTACACCATAACTTATTATATAACTGCATTTCTCTGTGTCCCTTTGATGAAATTCGCATTTTTTCCACGATCCTTCAACAAACCTCATGTTTTTTTTTACATTCTTTTGACGAAAATCAAGTTTTTCTGTGGCTCTTTGACGAAATTTAAGTTTTTATTGCAATCTGTCAACGAAATTAGCCATTTCTCAGATACTTGAATTTCGCTTTTTTTCTTTGGACAAAATTTGCGATTTTTTCGCGATCCTTCGACGAAATTTGCCGTTTTATCGAGATCATTCGACGAAATTTACTGTTTTTTGGCGATCCTTCGACGAAATTTGCCGTTTTTTCGCGATCTGTCGACAGAATTCTCCATTTTTCGCGATCCGATGACGAAATCTGCCGTTTCTTCGACGAAATTGACCGTTTTTTCCCACGATCCTTTGACTAAGTTGGCGTTTTCTCCGTAACCCTTCGGCAAAATTCGCATTTTTCCGCAATCCTTCGACGAAATTTGCCGTTTTTTTGAGTTCATTCGACGAAATTTACCGTGTTTTGACGATCCTTCGATGAAATTTGCCGTTTTTTGCGATCTTTCGACGAAATTTGCCGTTTTTTCGCGTCTGTCGACAGAATTCTCAGTTTTTCGCGATCCGTCGACGAAATTTGTCGTTTCTTCGACGAAATTGACCGTTTTTTCCACGATCCTTTGACTAAGTTGGCATTTTCTCATAACCCTTTGGCAAAATTCGCATTTTTCCGCGATCCTTCAACAAAACATGTTTTTTTGACGGCCTTTTGACGAAATTCACGTTTTTGTCACGGCCTTTTGACTAACTTTGCATTTTTTCGCGATTTGTCAACGAAATTAGTCATTTTTCGCGATCTTTAAATGAATTTCACGGTTTTTCAACGAAATTCGCCGTTTTTTTTAACGATCATTCAACGAAGTTTGCCGTTTTTTCACGTAATTTACGCGCTATAGCGCGTCCGTGGCATCGCTGTATGTTTTTAGTCTGCATGTGCCCTAAAAAGTCTGCGAGCCACAGGGACCGTAAAATTATCCCATAAATATAGAATCTTAATTGCATGTTAAGAAAAATCTGAATTTTTTTAGATTTACGGATTTACGGATTTTTTAAAAACGGTTCCATGAGTCAGGCGTGGTTTAATGGATTTCCCATGGGCCAGGCCTGTTTTCACTGAATTTTGTACGGGCCGGGAAAAGGTAGCTTTCGATCGGCCAGGCCCTGGAAAATCCGGCCGTGCAGACCCTAATCTACAGTCTACTTATTTTTTTCTTCTTTTCAAATTATGGTCTACCGAGAGCCATTTCGCCATAGAAAAGCGCAAATTTCGAGGGGGAAGGGTATTGAATGAAGTCTTACGAAAAATATGCACTCATTGACATCTGGTGCAGCCCATAACAGAATTTGGGGAGGATCAGCATTGTTAAACGAAAGGGAGGGGGGGAGATGAAGATTCATACTCAGGTATCTTTTAAAAGACTGGTTTTTGTCTCCTGGTTAGGGGTAGGACAAAGAATATCTTTCGGTATTGGTATTCTCGTTTATATTCTTTGGTTAAAACAAGACAAGGGGTAAGGAAAACGCAGGGCAGAGGGTTTGCTAGTTTCACTCTGATCAGGCACTGGGTAAGGGTTGCCGTAACTGAAACATTTATCGCTAATTTGGCGAATGTTTTGCTATTTTTGCAACATATTTTCAGTTTCGATTCGTTTTTTTTCGCTAAACAGGATGATTTTACGACCCCGGAAGAGCCGAAAGAAAAACCCGGAAATCCGGGGTACCCCCGGAGCACAATCACCCCTGGTTTATATTTTAAAAAAAGTGAATGCAATACAAATTATGGCTATGTGAACAGTATTTGGCACTTTACCACCTGTGCCTTGTTCACATAAAAGTACCAAAAAATGTTTTCAGTTGTCTATAGGAGCATCCTCAGAGTTGCAACAAAATATACAAAAACTTAATGCAACAGAGACAAGAGAAATAGGGTCCTTTTTGATAAGGGTGTAGTGATGAAACTAAAAAGATAAATCTCAACAATTTTTTATGCTGATAATTTTTCAACATAAAAAAAAAAGAAAAAATCAGTATATTTTTGAAAGATAAATTAGATACACAGAAAACAGCCTGAATAGAACAAATTAAATATAGAAAAAAATAGAAGAATGTTCATAAGGAATATTATAAATAAAATAGAACAACGCAAGAGTCATGTAAAGCACACAAAAAAAAAAAATATATATATATATCAGCATTGATAACATCAAAAATTGAGAAAACCTAGAAAAAAAACTTCCAACTTTTTTTTTTAAGTAGCATTCATTCTTAGATTAACAGAAAGTATATTTTATACAAACTGATGAACATGTCTAGGTGTCTAAATTCTAAATGTCTCATGTGTGATATTTACAAGAACATACAACTGAACCAATGATTTCAGAAGTTCCCTTTCACTTTCTTTTGTCTTTACAAGAAGAAAGTATTGGATTCATGAAAATTTTCGACGGATTTACATGTTTTAGAAGGTCCTGCACACAATTTGACTGTTTTTAGAAAATGTCTGTCTGTCTCTCTGTATGTGACAAAAATTTTGTGGGCACTCTATTACAAGAACCAATGCACGAAATTTAATAAAACTTTATATTCAGTGAGTCCCTGATATAAATGGGTGCTGATTCGTTTTGGGATGAAAATCGCCCGACAGATGGCGCTGCTATACAATATTTTTCGCGATTTCCCCAATAGCTCTCTCTCCAGAACGAATGCACATATTTTCATCCAACTTCAGATTCAGTTATAACTTGACATAAATAGACGCTGATTATGTTTTGGTGTAGATAACCCGACAGGTGGCGCTGCTATACTACTTTTTTTATGATTTTTACAATAGCTCTATCTCAAGAACTAGTGTGTGGAATTTCATCCAACTTCAGATTCTGTTAGATCAGGACATAAATAGATGTTGCTTACGTTTTGGTGTCAATAGCCCAACAGTAAGGTGCTACTATGCTACTTTTTTTCATTATTATCACGATAACTCTATCTCAAGAACTAATGCATAGATATTCATCCAACTTCAGATTCAGCCAGACGTTGACATAAGTTGTTGTGGATTAGGTTTTGGTGTAAGTCTCCCAACAGGTGGCGCTGCTATGCTACAGTTTTCAGGATGGACACGATTTTAGCCATAGTCCTATCTCAAGAACGAATGCATGGAATTTAATAAAACTTTTAGATTCAGTGAGTCCCTGATTCTTTTTAGTGTATGGCGAAAGCTGTGTGAGAGAGAAGAAAGTTTTAGGATTGGCACATCCGACTAGCAAACATACCTTCGAAAGTAAAAAGTCCACCTGTGTAAACAAAAATTTGACTCTGATTAAAATGTTGATTTAATAATTTAAGTGTGTTATTAAGAGCTTGCTGTTTTCTTAATTTAAAATTCCAAAAATGCTCATAACACTGTGTGTCTATTTTTATAAAGATAATTATAGGCTTTAATTTTTGTAACAAGTGGGACCAAAGATGAACAAGATATCTTCAAATTCAAGTTCACAACAAAGACATATTTAACTCAACAGAAGTGTCCTCATTTTTCTATGCTTTCATCCACTTTCTCCAAACCTCTGGTAAGGAAATTTATTCTATTTTCTTTTCATGTATGACAAACAAAAAAAAACATTAATTGCCTAGGGTTATTGCTTAAATTATGAACTTCCTCAACATAAGGATACTTTTCAATCACAGCCTAAATCTTATTATAAATTCCTAGATGAATATTTTATTATATAATTTAAACATTCTCAATTCCATTAATTTTCTTCACAATATATATTATTAATTTTTAAAATAGGTGGATTTAACTTTGTGCCATTATATTAAAAATAAACAGCTGTTTCAGAGCCCCTAAAGCTCCATCATCAGTGCCAAATTTAAAAGATTAAAACCGATTCAAAAGATCATTGTCCCGCATAATTATTGGTTCTACATTTAAAAACTCAGCTTCAAATTGTAAAGCTTGAAAAAGTTTTTTTTTGTGCTAAAAAAGTACATTACTGCCAAAGCAAAAGTTCTTTATCTACAGAACAACACAGTTGAAAAATTCATTTACCCTCGTCTTGACTGAAAATATCAAAATCATCACATGTAATATTTTGAAAATAACTATCAAATATATAAAAATATCAAATATATATATCACCGAACCCTGCGTAGGAGCAGCAAAAAATTCTATTTAGAATTCTGTCTAGGCAAGTTGTTTTAAGGTATTTTTTTATATATAACATTATATTTTTTATTTACAGTGAAACCTCCTACAACGGTAACCTCCAAATACTGGCCATGTTTTAGTGTTACCAAATCTCTTTCATAGAAATAACATTAAACTTCCAAACAACGGCCACCTCACAAGATATATTTTTTTTGACATTGCAAAAAATGTGGAGGAGGATTTGCTTATTTATAGAAATAGATCACGCTGAGTTAAATAATATTTTAAATAGAGCCGGAATAACCATGGAAGGCAGCGATTACGTGAACGTAGATAATGATTGGACAGTTTTTTCTACTTTTAATACAATAGAAGAGCTGATAGAAAGCAAGGCCAATGAGAATAAAGGCAGGGGTCGGAAAAGCTACTTTTTTATTGTAGCAAACTACAACTACAACTGCTTTGTCGAAAATGTAGTTAACTACAACTGCTTGTTTTAAAAAGTAGTGACTACAAACTACTTTTCAAAAGTAGTCACTACTTCGCTACTTTCAAATTTTGTCAAAGGGTTCAATTTTACATTCGAGTGAGCTTTGCCACTGCGATTCGGAAATTGTTGAGAACAAATTCTGCACAAAAGAAGCAGTTTCGACCACGTGATTTGCAAAATGGCACATTTTTTTTTCCCTGAAGTAGCATTAAAAGTAGTGATGGTTCTTGCTACAAACTACTGAATTTTTGTAGCACACTATTTATACACTACATTATTCAAAATGTAACATGCTACACTACAAACTACTGTAAAAAGCAGCGACTACAGTAGTTTCGCTACTTGTAGCGTGCTACTTCCAACCTCTGAATAAAGGTGATGACAAAAATGAAGCAGAAGATAATATGGAATTATCACAAAATTGCAGCATAAAATCATAGGCTGATGTGCTTTTCAGCTTCAGAGAAATAAAAAAAATTACACATAATCAAAAAGATAACAAACTATACAACAAATATGTGAAATGATTATGCATATACAGAGAGAGAGATATGCTTAAAAGAAAAAAAAATTACAAATAAGTGATTTCTTTACAGTAAAATAATAGTATGTAATTTTTAACTGTAAAAATAAACAATTTTGGTCAGTTTTTTTTATTTTAATGTAATGTAATTTTGATCTTTAAAAATTTGGCACCTCTGAACTACAGTCACTTTATCATGCTCCCAGTGGTATAGCCATTATTCTGAGATTTTACTCTATAAAAATGTTTTGTCATAATTTCACAGGTTTTACTGCATTACGTTCCACTCTATGAAAACTAACCAATAGCATGGGGGTACTAAAAGAAATTTCAGAGAATCGGGACAGGTCTTGGAGCACCTGGCAATGCTATCTATAACCCATGAATAGCATAACTATAGTCGTGACATTAAATATTATAAAGTAAAATTTGAAACAACAACTGCATTTACCTTAATTCCATAAGTAGTAGAAGAGGGAATCTTTAAGCTGAAAACATTTGCGTTGATGTCTTGCAATTGAAGAAATAACGCATCACTGCCTTTGCACTTCAAATTCAAAGCGTGATACATGGCTGGCACACCTCTTCTCGAAATGTAAATGGCCACACAGAGGGAATTCTTCTCAATTGATCTTATCACAGCATTAAATCCAACAACAAGTCCATTGGATTCTTTAAGTAACCTAACAATTAATTAGCATCCTTTTTAATTAAACGTTTTAATACTCAATTTAAAGAAATCACATTCTTTGGGTTGCTGTCTCAGCCACATGAGGACTTCAAGTTGAACCTTTTCATCCTCTTGCTTCCAAGATGGTTTTCGAGTGAACTAAACAGATGAAAATCGCTTGGGGCTTAGTCGAAGCTGCAGGGTGGATGTTGAAGAACTTTTGAACTGTCTCCTGTGTTCAACTTGAAGTCCTCATGTGGCTGAGACAGCAACCCAAAGAATGTGATGCAGCGGGTGTTGGGGCACTGATAGAAGTGCATACATATTAGTGGAGAATAGGTTGAGAAATAAAAATAGTTCTGAAGTGTATGTTATTATTTAATTATCTTTTGTTGACTTTCCCTCCTAAAATTGCTTTAGGTAGTAAAATTCAAGTGTTTAGTAGAGGGAAGGCATAAATCACAGATAGTTGGTAAGGAGTAGGGATGTTCAGCCACTGTTTGGTATCCGGCTATTTTGCCATCTATTCAGATGGCCGAACATTGCTAACTATCTTGCCAAATAAATTCAATTTTTGCAATTCTTTTCTCTAATCCAAACCGGCAACTTTCTGATACAATTTTCATTCTTAATTGCACAAAATGTACAGTTATTCGGATACTAAAATATTATGTAGCATTTCTCTATTTCCTATAAAAGTTAAGTATCTTTTAGAAAAGGGTGTCTAAATAATCTTTCAATTCTTTTGAGTACTAAATCCATATTCACTAGTTAAAACACCCAATATTACAACCAATATTCTAAAATTGTTTTTGCGTACACTTTTAATGTTTTAATACATCCTACATAAAAAAACAGTACAAATAATGTTTTTAATAATGTTTTAATGCATCCTACATAAAAAAAAATATATAATGTATTTAATAAACCAAAGTGTTTTTTCTTCCTTTAAAAATGCAGTCATTTAAATTTATTGTAGTCAAACTGCACATAGATTGAATTACTTTGTGAATACAGTGATGAATTCATGTACTTCTAAAGTACTATTTTTAATATTTTTTGGGGGGAGCTTGTATAAAGCTTGAAATATCTACTTAAATTATTTTTATCATGTGTCATTATTTTTGTTTTTGATTTTATTAAATGTCTTATTTTAAATTCTCTCTTTAATTTTAATTCAAGTATTCATTTACTAAAATGAAAAAAAAAAGTAAAAATAAAAATGAAGTAGACATGCATGAACAGTGTAAACCTTCGTGTGGCATTTTGTTGTCAAAACTCACAACTTTTTCATGACTCGTTATTTCCATTTTCATGACCAAATAACTTTATTTGCGATTTTCATAAATTTCGAGAGGAATGGGTATGCTGTCTCACAAGGGTTGATCCAGACAAAATTTGGGGCCTATTTAGGGCCCCTTCATAAAAATCTATTTAATAAAACAGGCCCCTTCATAAAAATCAATTTAATAAGATGGACCCCTTCCCAAAAATCAATTTGATAAAATGTGCTCCTTCACAAAATTCTTTATAATAAAACAGGCCCCTTCAGAAAATTCCTTTTAATAAGATAGACCATTTCACAAAATTCTATTCCATTAAAGCATATTATTTATCATTTTGTGATGTTTTAAAATGTGTAATTTGTAAACAAACAAATTCACCAGAGAGGAAAACTTCAGCAAAAGGATGTTTAAAACTTTTTGTTAATAAATGCTTGGTTTGAATTTGAGTAACTGGATTTCAACTTTCATTACAAAATGTTATTTTTCACAAAAATAACCTTTACTTTTCTCAAAATGGGCCCCAAGAAAAAAAACCTGTATCGACCCCTGTCTCACCATCTGCCCAAAAGTTTTTTGCTAAAATCTACTAAATAATATTTACACATACATGAATACATTAGCCTATTTATTTTCTATGCATGGATTTCATGAACTGGTTATAATCAACTGTAAAATTACATGTTTAAAAAATCCACAAATAAAAAAATTAAATTTGTTATCTATGATCGAGAATTAGCAAAATGTAGCCTATTCAAGCAAAAGGTGTATAAATTATAATATGATTACCTAGTAACAGTAGGGTCAGGTGGGGTAAAATTAGTAAAGAGGATAAAATGGGTACCTTTCAAAAATAAATCTATAAAAAATACAAATTGTAATTTTTTGCAATTGGTTTGCCAAATTAGTGTGTTACAGGTATCAGTTATCCTTTTTCAATTAATAACAAAATATCTGTTGGTATACTTAGGCATTTTAAAATTTTCAATGATATGATCTGGTTATAATGATGAAAAAATAAATAAGAACTTACTTATCCATTGTATAGCATGAAACACTTATTCAGGATTAACTTTCTGCCTTTTTTATTAGAAAATAACGTAAAATTAATATTTTAAAGCCAAAAAACCTATGTGGGGTAAAATAGTTATGTCAGGTTTAGCAAACATATAGCAATTTGTTACTTTTTTTTTATGCAACATTTGACATAAAAACAACACAGTGTTCTAAAAGTATTTATTTTAAAAAGTTTATTAAAAATTAATCTAATTTGATAAATTAATATAGAATAAAAGTAAACATGCAACTGAATATTATGCTTAATTTGTACCAATTATTATACAAGAAATTTTAAAAAGTGACAGGAAAAAAGAAGAGAAACAGAAGACTGAAATAATAATTAAATTCTTGGCGAAATCTTAACTGCAACCTTGGCCTAATCGTAACTGTGAGGACCACTATAACATGAAAGGGTACTTACGTATTATCCGTGCCAGTTTTAAGCCAACTGCGCCAGGCATGGAGCCATATTTTAGTAATTACAGTAACCCTTATATTTTGTTTTCTTGCTGCATGGTACATGCCTGGGAATAATCTATAATATTATTCTTTCTTATTTACTATGCTATTTATCATTTATTAATTTTACTGAAATAGTGTTATTTACTATTTTTAACTATGTTATAAATTTAAAGAGCGTATATTACACTTTATTTAGTTTATATTAATTACCATTTTTAACAATGTTATTTGATAACCTTAAATTACTGCATTTGAAAACAGGATTGGCAACGATAAACAAGATTGGTACTTGGCAACCATTTTTGGCGATCAATCTCCTGGCATAGATAATACGTAAGTACCCATAATACATAAATGTTCACAAAATATACACAATATATATTATGCATCTAGATTACTTAAAAATATGACCCATTTTTTTTTAAGTGTCTGGGTCAACCCAGGATTCCAAAAGCCTAGTGACATCACTGAGTATATAAAAATATAAACATTTCATATATTTTTTTAATAGATAAAACAAAACGTCATACTGCAAATTTTGAATGACTTCATCTTGAAAGCTGGTAAATTCATTATTTGGAGAAAAATTGGAGGAGCTAAAGAGAGAGAGAGAAAAAAAAGATAGTTTTATAGCATAATGCATCAGTATATATAGTAAAAATACATTTCAGACATAAAGATGAAATTTTAAATGCTACAAAATAAATAAAAGAAGTATTTTTAACTATCATTTTTAGGATTTTAAAATTGATTTCCTAAATTAATTTAAAATAAATAAAAATTATAATTTAACAAATTACAATAACCATTGGGAAAATGTTCCAAAAGCTTTAAAAAAAATACCCTACTTTCGTGTTATAGCAGCCCCCCCCCCCCCCCCCCCACAGCTATGATTATGCCAAGGTTGCAATTATGATTTCGCCAAGATCATTGCAAAGCTTATATAGGCATCCTATATATGCATATATATATTCCAAACACTCCTATATGTGCCATATACGTCATTATACACATATTATTTACGTCTTGTATGTCGTATATACATCCTATACACATGTCATATATATACATCCTATATGACTATAACTTGGCCACATATGTCAAGAAATGTTATATATATATATATAATCATATATTATTATAATGTCATACATGCTTTATAATTGGGCGATACATCTGGGTCACTTGGGGGAGGCTATAACACGAAAGTACCCAATTTACACTATATTAATGAAAACAGAAACAAAAATATTTCATCCTTGGGGGCCGCTATAACAAAAATTACCCAATTTCTACTTTATTTTTCATATCTGATAATAATTTGCATCGATCCTTTTTGTAACTTTAACATTTTTGTAACAATTTTATGCATTTCTATTGCCTATTCAAAGAAAAATTCTTCTAAAGTGACAGAATTTCGTTAAAAACACAAACTTAAAAAATTCTTTTAAAGTTACAGAAATTCGTTAAAAACAGTTAAAATAGTAAAATGTAAACATCATTGGGTCCATGCTCGATCGAAAGCAACAACCATTTTCCCAATGGTTAATAAATAGAATGCAATATAGTAGATAATGTTCATGAACTATCAGGATACAAGGTTCGTAAATATCATATTTTCGAAAATATAAAAAATATCCGATATTTTTGATATATATCTGATATTTTCAAAATAGTCAACTTACTGATGATTATAAATATTTTCAGATTTAATATAAATTAGACATTAAAACATATGGCCCAGAGTTTCCCCTAGGTTAAAAAAGGGCAGGGTGCTGCTAGTTGCTAGTGAGAAAGGGGCACTTTTTTATTCTTAAAGGCACTTTTCATATTCTTAAGAGCACTTTTTAAATTCTTAAAAGTATTCTTTTGGTTTTTAAAGCCACTTTTGATATTTAAAAGTCAGGGCACTGTTTTTAAGACAACATTGTGTCAATTTTTACTATGAAAACAAATTTTTTAATGCAAAAAGAAGAAAGGGCACTTTTTTACTGAGGGGCAAGAAGGGTGCTATTTTGTAAAGCAAAGGGCAGGCAGGGTGCAGCACCCTTCTGAAACTGTCTGGGGGAAACTCTGCATATGGCATTTAGCATGAAAACTTAATAAGACTAAATGTCTTTTTGTAATATTTTTAATTGCTTAGCAAAATTCAAGATTAACTCATTCAAAACAGGACGCCATTTGCTTTTTACACTCACAAAAAGCAAACTACTGAGATTTAGTAATCAAGTTAAGAAAATTTTATGTTTTATACTACAAAATAATTTGTTTTTATTGAAAAATTTGAACCTAAATAGAGTAGTCTGCTTTAACTGAACAAAACTAAAACGAGAAAAAATTATTTTTAATGAAGTTGCAAGTTTATCTAAATAAGATAGTTTATCTTTCAGTGGGCATTTCTAAGTAAATAGTGTCCCACATAATTAATTATTGATTCTACATTTAAAAAATCAACTTCAAACATAAAGTTTGGAAAAGTTTTTTTGGGGGGGTTGGGAGGTAGGGAGGCTAAAAAAGCCACTATATGAGAAAAAAATTCTTTTATCTACAGAATGACACAGCCAATAACATTTAAAATATTCTTTCACACTTGTTTTGACTGAAAATATAAAAAATTTTGGCAAAATCCTCAAACAAGGGCGACCCCCGATTTGGCGATTTTTTTGACGCGCGCCAACCTCCAAATTCCACCCAATCAGAACACGTACTTTTCGGCAGACAAGTCACTACTTACACAATTCCTAGGCCAATTTCTTTCACAAAGTAAATACTGATTTTATTTCGCTTTACTGCTATTTACAAAGTTTTGAAAAGTTTTTTTGCGAGATTTCTCCATTTTTACATACTTTTAGCAATATTTTCATTCAGATTTTTTAATTTTTACAATTTTTAACTATTTTTTCCTCCAGATTTTTCCATTTTTACAAATATTTAGCTATTTTTTCCTCCAGATTTTTCCATTTTTACAAATTTTTAGCTATTTTTTTCTCCAGATTTTTCCATTTTTACAAATTTTTAGCTATTTTTTCCTCCAGATTTTTCCATTTTTACAAATTTTTAGCTATTTTTTCCTCCAGATTTTTCCATTTTTACAAATTTTTAGCTATTTTTTCCTCCAGATTTTTCCATTTTTACAAATTTTTAGCTATTTTTTCCCCCAGATTTTTTCATTTTTACAAATTTTTAGCTATTTTTTCCCCCAGATTTTTCCATTTTTACAAATTTTTAGCTATTTTTCCCCCCAGATTTTTCCATTTTTACAAATTTTTAACTATTTTTTCCCCCAGATTTTTCCATTTTTACAAATTTTTAGCTATTTTTTCCTCCAGATTTTTCCATTTTTACAAATTTTTAGCTATTTTCCCCCCAGATTTTTCCATTTTTACAAATTTTGGTACTTTTCGGTTAGCCGGGCGCCAGTGAAATGTATATATCTATATAATACATATATATGTATACATACACACATATATGTATGTATATATATGTATATATATATACATGCATATATAAATGTGTGTATGTATATATATATGTATATATATGTATACATAGATATATAAATTTCACTGGCGCCCGGCTAACCGAAAAGTACCCAAATTTTTAGCTATTTTTCCCCCAGATTTTTCCATTTTTACAAATTTTTAGCTATTTTTTCCTCCGGATTTTTCCATTTTCACAAATTTTTAGCTATTTTTTCCTCCAGATTTTTCCATTTTTACAAATTTTTAGCTATTTTTTCCCCCAGATTTTTCCATTTTTACAAATTTTTAGCTATTTTTTCCCCCAGATTTTGCCATTTTTACAAATTTTTAGCTATTTTTTCCCCCAGATTTTTCCATTTTTACAAATTTTTAGCTATTTTTTCCCCCAGATTTTTCCATTTTTACAAATTTTTAGCTATTTTTTCCCCCAGATTTTTCCATTTTTACAAATTTTTAACTATTTTTTCCTCCAGATTTTTCCATTTTTACAAATTTTTAGCTATTTTTTCCTCCAGATTTTTCCATTTTTACAAATTTTTAGCGTTTCCTCCAGATTTTTCCATTTTTACAAATTTTTAGCTATTTTTTCCCCCAGATTTTTCCATTTTTACAAATTTTTAGCTATTTTTACCCCCAGATTTTTCCATTTTTACAAATTTTTAACTATTTTTTCCCCCAGATTTTTCCATTTTTACAAATTTTTAGCTATTTTTTCCTCCAGATTTTTCCATTTTTACAAATTTTTAGCTATTTTTTCCCCCAGATTTTTCCATTTTTACAAATTTTTAGCTATTTTTACCCCCAGATTTTTCCATTTTTACAAATTTTTAACTATTTTTCCCCCAGATTTTTCCATTTTTACAAATTTTTAGCTATTTTTTCCTCCAGATTTTTCCATTTTTACAAATTTTTAGCTATTTTCCCCCCAGATTTTTCCATTTTTACAAATTTTTAGCTATTTTTTCCCCCAGATTTTTCCATTTTTACAAATTTTTAGCTATTTTTTTCCCCCAGATTTTTCCATTTTTACAAATTTTTAGCTATTTTTTCCACCAGATTTTGCCATTTTTACAAATTTTTAGCTATTTTTCCCCCAGATTTTTCCATTTTTACAAATTTTTAGCTATTTTTTCCCCCAGATTTTTCCATTTTTACAAATTTTTAGCTATTTTTTCCCCCAGATTTTTCCATTTTTACAAATTTTTAGCTATTTTTTCCCCCAGATTTTTGCATTTTTACAAATTTTTAGCTATTTTTTCCCCCAGATTTTTCCATTTTTACAAATTTTTAGCTATTTTTTCCCCCAGATTTTTGCATTTTTACAAATTTTTAACTATTTTTTCCTCCAGATTTTTCCATTTTTACAAATTTTTAGCTATTTTTTCCACCAGATTTTGCCATTTTTACAGATTTTTAACTATTTTTTCCTCCAGATTTTTCCATTTTTACAAATTTTTAGCTATTTTTTCCTCCAGATTTTTCCATTTTTACAAATTTTTAGCGTTTCCTCCAGATTTTTCCATTTTTACAAATTTTTAGCTATTTTTTCCCCCAGATTTTTCCATTTTTACAAATTTTTAGCTATTTTTACCCCCAGATTTTTCCATTTTTACAAATTTTTAACTATTTTTTCCCCCAGATTTTTCCATTTTTACAAATTTTTAGCTATTTTTTCCTCCAGATTTTTCCATTTTTACAAATTTTTAGCGTTTCCTCCAGATTTTTCCATTTTTACAAATTTTTAGCTATTTTTTCCCCCAGATTTTTCCATTTTTACAAATTTTTGGCTATTTTTACCCCCAGATTTTTCCATTTTTACAAATTTTTAACTATTTTTTCCCCCAGATTTTTCCATTTTTACAAATTTTTAGCTATTTTTTCCTCCAGATTTTTCCATTTTTACAAATTTTTAGCGTTTCCTCCAGATTTTTCAATTTTTACAAATTTTTAGCTATTTTTTCCCCCAGATTTTTCCATTTTTACAAATTTTTAGCTATTTTTACCCCCAGATTTTTCCATTTTTACAAATTTTTAACTATTTTTTCCCCCAGATTTTTCCATTTTTACAAATTTTTAGCTATTTTTTCCTCCAGATTTTTCCATTTTTACAAATTTTTAGCTATTTTTTCCCCCAGATTTTTGCATTTTTACAAATTTTTAGCTATTTTTTCCCCCAGATTTTTCCATTTTTACAAATTTTTAGCTATTTTTTCCCCCAGATTTTTGCATTTTTACAAATTTTTAACTATTTTTTCCCCCAGATTTTTCCATTTTTACAAATTTTTAGCTATTTTTCCCCCCAGATTTTTGCATTTTTACAAATTTTTAGCTATTTTTTCCCCCAGATTTTTCCATTTTTACAAATTTTTAGCTATTTTTTCCTCCGGATTTTTCCATTTTCACAAATTTTTAGCTATTTTTTCCACCAGATTTTGCCATTTTTACAAATTTTTAGCTATTTTTTCCCCCAGATTTTTCCATTTTTACAAATTTTTAGCTATTTTTTCCCCCAGATTTTTCCATTTTTACAAATTTTTAGCTATTTTTTCCCCCAGATTTTTCCATTTTTACAAATTTTTAGCTATTTTTTCCCCCAGATTTTTGCATTTTTACAAATTTTTAACTATTTTTTCCTCCAGATTTTTCCATTTTTACAAATTTTTAGCTATTTTTTCCTCCAGATTTTTCCATTTTTACAAATTTTTAGCTATTTTTTCCCCCCAGATTTTTCCATTTTTACAAATTTTTAGCTATTTTTTCCCCCAGATTTTTCCATTTTTACAAATTTTTAACTATTTTTTCCTCCAGATTTTTCCATTTTTACAAATTTTTAGCTATTTTTTCCTCCAGATTTTTCCATTTTTACAAATTTTTAGCGTTTCCTCCAGATTTTTCCATTTTTACAAATTTTTAGCTATTTTTTCCCCCAGATTTTTCCATTTTTACAAATTTTTAGCTATTTTTACCCCCAGATTTTTCCATTTTTACAAATTTTTAACTATTTTTTCCCCCAGATTTTTCCATTTTTACAAATTTTTAGCTATTTTTTCCTCCAGATTTTTCCATTTTTACAAATTTTTAGCTATTTTTTCCCCCAGATTTTTCCATTTTTACAAATTTTTAGCTATTTTTACCCCCAGACTTTTCCATTTTTACAAATTTTTAACTATTTTTTCCCCCAGATTTTTCCATTTTTACAAATTTTTAGCTATTTTTTCCTCCAGATTTTTCCATTTTTACAAATTTTTAGCTATTTTCCCCCCAGATTTTTCCATTTTTACAAATTTTTAGCTATTTTTTCCCCCAGATTTTTCCATTTTTACAAATTTTTAGCTATTTTTTTCCCCCAGATTTTTCCATTTTTACAAATTTTTAGCTATTTTTTCCACCAGATTTTGCCATTTTTACAAATTTTTAGCTATTTTTTCCCCCAGATTTTTCCATTTTTACAAATTTTTAGCTATTTTTTCCCCCAGATTTTTCCATTTTTACAAATTTTTAGCTATTTTTTCCCCCAGATTTTTCCATTTTTACAAATTTTTAGCTATTTTTTCCCCCAGATTTTTGCATTTTTACAAATTTTTAACTATTTTTTCCTCCAGATTTTTCCATTTTTACAAATTTTTAGCTATTTTTTCCTCCAGATTTTTCCATTTTTACAAATTTTTAGCTATTTTTCCCCCCAGATTTTTTTATTTTTACAAATTTTTAGCTATTTTTCCTCCAGATTTTTCCATTTTTACAAAATTTTAGCTATTTTTTCCTCCAAATTTTTCTATTTTTACAAATTTTTAGCTATTTTTTCTTCCAGGTTTTTCCATTTTTACAAATTTTTAACTATTCTTTCCTCCCGATTTTTACAAAGAATTCGCAAATTTAACAGTCAATTTTTTCCTAACAAAAAATACCCCTTAAACTTTGCAAATTGCAACAAAACGAAATAAAAACAACGTTTACGTCGTGAAAGAAACTCTCATACAAATTGTGTAAATAATCACTTCTTTGCCACAAAGCACAAATATTACAATTGGACAAAATCTCTAAATTCCTAATTTTTTAAATACGTAAAATTCATTCACGCAGCGGTCAGCAACTTATGTATGTACGATTCGCGTACATTAACGAAAAAAAAAACATCACTGGATGCATGAAACTCACTGTACAGCAATCTCTAGAATGCATGAAACTCATTCACGCAGCGGTCAGTAACTTATGTATGTACGCTTCGCGTACATTAACCGAAAAAAAACATCACTGGATGCATGAAACTCGCTGTACAACAATCTCTAGAATGCATGAAACTCATTCACGCAGCGATCAATAACTTATGTATGTACGCTTCGCGTACATTACCAAAAAAAAAACATCACTGGATGCATGAAACTCACTGTACAGCAATCTCTAGAATGCATGAAACTCATTCACGCAGCGATCAATAACTTATGTATGTACGCTTCGCGTACATTAACCGAAAAAAAACATCACTGGATGCATGAAACTCGCTGTACAGCAATCTCTAGAATGTACGAAATTCGTTCACACAGCAATCAATAACTTATGTATGTATCCTGTACACATTATCAAAAACAAAAAAACAACACTCGATGCACGAAACTACCTCTACAGTAATATCTAAAATGCAAGACACACACTTATCAAATAAAATCAATAAAAATTCACTTACTTTTATTTTTCAAATTTACCCTTTTTTTTAAGGCTTCGGTTTGTCATAATCGCTATCGCCGATCACTTCTGATGAGGCAGCAGTATTTATACAAAAATAACCCTTAAACTGATGTATATTGACGATATAAGCAGGCACTTGATGTCAAGCACACAAGTCAGATGTATCTTCTCAAGAAACAAACAAACCCTTAAACTGCTCACTCAAGAGGACAAAATTCAAATTTACCTCTAAATAATCTATCAAAAACACCTAAAATATCCTAAATTTTCATTAACAACACACTACACACACTATTTCAAATTCACACTTGCCGCTTCGCCGAATTCGAATTCTTCATAAAAAACAACACGTCAAAAGATTAAATTCACTTCACTTCGCAAATCCCAGAGTTCAAACAAAAATAAACATGCGATGTGCCGTGATGCAACACTAAAGTCGGCCCAAACAACTTGGGACTTGATTTGAAAACCTCTCACTGTCCAATAAATTCAGCCCTTCTTCCATACACTGTTAAAAATATCGTGAAAAATTACCTCTGTTTATAAAGGCTCTCTATTTTCTGACCAATGAGAATGCTACATGAACGCCCTTGGCGTTCTCATTGGTCAGAAAATAGAGAGCCTTTAAAAACAGAGGTAATTTTTCACGATATTTTTAACAGTGTATGCTTCCTTTTTTGGGCCTAGTAAATTCCGAAATTATCGGTTTCATTCTCAAAAACATTTTTACGGTATAGTGCACCTCTATCTAACTCATCACTCTCTGAATCCAACAATACGGCGCACAATAAACCAACCAACCCAACCAAACGAACATAATTCACTCATAAACCAATCAAATTTCTAGATCAAACCGTAGTAGGCGGGGAAGAAATACAAGGAACAAACCGGTAGCAAGAAAAACTCATTTATCGCTTTGCCAAATTCGACGCAGCCAAGCATCGCCCTTGTTTGAGGATTCAACCAAAATTTTATACACAATATTTTGAAAATAAATATGAAATGTGCGAAAATATTGAAAATATCCAACTTCATAATATTTTGAAAATAAATATCGGATATATATCAACATATATATCCATTGATATATATCACCGAACCCTGATCAGGAATAATATTTTTTCATGTGCATCTGTAACCCTCTGAGTATTATTATACAATACTTTTGCATAAAAAACACATCCTAAAATTATAGCTATGTAAAGTATCAATATGTAGATTTGTATTTGAATAACACGCACACAGGTACTTTTCCATTAAACCAACACCAGGCTAATGTGCTCCATCCATTTCCATCATGACTGTGCCAAATATTGTAACTCGTTATTTATTGAATGGGAATCTTTTTTAATTATTATTATTTAATCATAACCTTGCAAAATACCTTAATTTGCTATTTTTTTCAATCAAAAATATTTTTATTAAATTATAAATCACCATTTTCGCTGACGCCGAGATGGATTTGGCAATCTGAAAGTTACCCGATGATGAAGAAGCGAATTTTATTTTATTACTTTATTGTATAATATTTATTTGTTCTTTTATTTGAAGTATATATTTATAGTAAAATTTACATACAAAAATTAACTACATAAAATTTTAATTGTATTTATGTTATTTATAAACCATTAATAGGTAATAAAATGCATCATTTTAAGCTGATTATGTCAGGTATGGGGTTTTTTGGGGGTAACATGGGTTAATTTTTAGAAAAGTGGTTTTTTTTTTGGTTTTTTTTGCTATGATATCTTACACTCGCGCACCGTTTTTTTAAAATCGGTTATAAAAAAGGAAAAAAGTTGCCAAATTTTGGGGATTTTTTCCTTTAATGGTAACCTGGCTATTGTATATAACTAACTATTAAGTTATTGTTTGGAGTCAGCTTGTAAATATTGCCAATTGAACAGTCGCCAAATATCGGTGTGTGAGTGTAACACATCTGTTCCTTTTTTATTCAAATTCTCGCTTAGTTGGCTGCCACTTTGTAATAAACTGATAAAATGAAAAATGTTCAAATTTTTGTCAGAACAACCTGTAAAAAGTTAGACATATTTATTTTTTTTAATTCTTTATTATATTTTATGTAGGGAAAATTTCAAAAAATAGTCTTTTTTTAGAGGACAGTACAATACATCTTATAGAAATTTCATAGAAAATTAAAAAGGGTTGAGCAACCCTTAGGCCAGTTGACATGAAATTACCCAAATGAAAAGCAAAAACAACTAAAATATAAGCATTAAATTGTTTTAAGACTTCATAAAAGGGAGAACTTTCAGTACAAACTGAAAAATAAAAGATAATAAAAAACAGCAGCCAGCTCATGTACTTTGCTGCTCTGTTTCTCATTCATTCTATCATTCCGTTCTTTATAAAAGGGATTCCTCTATGAAGCCTTGAAACAGCTTTAAATTCCCTACCTAGCTACAATTTTTTTTTTTCTGTTTCATACTGGTTATTACACATCGCATATTTAACAAAAAAAAAAAAAAAAAAAAAAATTCTTATACAATTATTCAAAACCTATCCCACACAAAAACCATGACTACGGCATTGTTATTATCAAAATAGTATAGTGTATCCGATTTGTTACGTTTCTAAAAATTTTAAACATACAATACTGGAAATTAAATATTAACTACCGTAATAAAGACTTCGCCTTTTTCTTCTTGCCTTTACCCATCAGCAAAATCGAATAATCTCCAAGACTGCGGTTCAGTAATGGGAATGATAAATCTAAATTAATTAAAGTAGTACAAAATTATAATTCTAGCTATAGTAGAGAAACTTAAATAATGTTAATGTTTATGTTTATAATTTTTCCATGTGCCCAACCAGTGAATAGTGATGAAGTTGAATCACTGTGAAAATCACCCCATTCTATCATATGTAATTGGTAATATTTTGATATTTTTAATAGCATAGTTTGTTGGTTAGAAAAGGGAGAGACGTGTGATACATAAATATTTTAATTATTATAAATATATTTTTATTTTTAATAACATTTATCATTCTAAAAATAATATGTTTCATTTGTTGAATAACTTCGTGAAATCGAATTGGTTCGATTCTACGATTCAATACTAGTTCGATACAACTGAAAACAAACCTTTAAATATAAAAGAACGTTCAGATTTTAAAATATTAATAGTAGTTATTTAAAATGGTTGTAATAGTTGATGTATTGAAAGTTGGCTTTTCTGAACTTAATGTTGAATCGAATATAATGAAAGCTAACTGTACATCATCTTTGATTTTAGACGATAAAAATAAAATTATAGTAGACACGCTCACTGCTTGGGACAGTGAATATTTGAAAGAAGGTTTTTCGATATTCCTTTTTTCCTTCATAATTAGAGTACCATTACATTTTAGAAGATATTTTAAAACTCAGCTAAGCGCAGCAGGCCTGACAGGCCAGGCCAGCTGTCAAGGTGAAGTGAAGGCTGCCTCGGAAATTGCTTTTTGTTTTTTACTAGCAATGAAGTTTTTTTAACTAGATTTCGAATATTTTCTCTTTGTACTGCCTAATCGATGTGATCAGTGAAGAACACTGATCACTTTAAGAGCGTTAGAATTGAATTAGTTTTGCACGTTTTATTATCTATTATCGTTGACAATCAGACCAGTCAGGAAACTGAAAATAACGTTTCACAGTTCCACTGTTTTTCAGTGAAAGTTTTACTGAGAGATGGTTTTACTTAATTAATTTATATCTTTTTATTTTCTTTTTCGTGCAAATATTGCCTGTTTTTGTTTTGTTAGTAATGTAAAACTTTGAATTTTATTTATTATATCAAGTAGTTTCGGGAAATTAAACGCATCAGAATTGTAATGTGATTCCATGCACTGATACTCCAAGACTTTTTTTTTTTTTTTTTCACTACCCTTGAAAAGATCAATATTTTCTTGTTAATATGTTTTATGTCTTTGTTGTATTAAAGCTACATATCCAATATCCAGAAATAAGTATATGGATTTTTAAAAAAATCAGTTATATATATATATATATATATACTCCAAACACTCATATATGTGCCATATACATGTCATTATATACATATTATTTATCTCGTTATCTCATATACATCTTATACTACAAACTATATGTCATATGGCCAACCCTGCAATACTTTACAAAAATAACTGTTAAATAGTATGCCTTACATTGTAGGCCATATTTCTGAATTTGCTTTCATCAAAAAAGTTATTTTCTCTTCTCTAAATAAATTGTGTAAGATATGTTTTTTGCATCACTTAGCAGAACTCCACATTCTTTGAACACCCGTTGTTGGATCAGCAAAATTGTACTCAGGGTCAACTGTAAAGTGATTGTAACTTGCTTTTTCAAACTTCTCAATTGTACCCTTTCCAACAGTCAGTGTAGATTTATTGATCCATCATCTATACTAGGGGTGCACAACCTGTAGCCCGTGGGCCAAAAGTGACCCGCGATCGGATTACTGCTGGCTCGCGGATCAATTTCGTCGATCGGACGCGAAAAAATCACGAATTTCGCCGATCATGTGTGTAGAAATTGTGAATTTTGCCCAATTTCGCCCATCGGGTGCGAAAAATCGCAAATTTCGCCGATCGAGTGCATATAAATCGTGAATTTTACCGATCAGGTGCATATAAATCGTCAATTTCGCCGATCGCCTGCGTAAAAATCGTGAATTTTGCCAATCTCCTGCTTAAAAATCGTGAATTTTGCTGATCAGGCCCGTATAAATCGCGAATTTTGCCAATCAGGTGCATATAAATCGCGAATTTTGCCGATCAGGTGCATATAAATCGTACATTTCGTCGATCGGGTCATTCCATGTCAAATCAACACACCTATTTTACCTCACCATCTCAGATTTTAATGAACTGTGGCACATAGTTAGTATTTATATAGACTAAGAAAAATACGAAATATTTTTGAAAAATATCTGTTTGTTTTGAAAATATGGCTATTTAAACTTCTCAAAAATTGTCAAAAAATGCTAGTCTGCTAGATATTCAAATTGTCATAAAATCTTTCCTAATTAAGATAGAAAGGTGAAATAAGTGTCATAATGCAGCATTTTTAATAGACTTTAATATGATATGCAACATGATAGAGTTTGTAAAAAAAAATTATTTCAAAATTTAAATTTAAATTTTAAAATTTAAATTGTGAAAAAAACGTTTTTTTAAAATACTTCAAAAAATTATACAAGATAGGTTGTATTATTGTAAAATAGTATCCAAAGTTTGAAAATGGGACAACAATGGGTTCATAGGGAAAATAATTTTTTAAAAAAGGCGTTTTTCATCAATTTCAAGTATGATACAATAATCCATAAAAATTTCATTTTAATACAATATGCAACAGCATAAATTTTGTTAAAAAATAAAAATAAAAATTTTATTTTTAAAATTTAAATTGCAAAAAAAAAAAAAAGTTTTTATTTTTTTTTCAAAAAATTATAGAAGTAAAATAAGAGAATGGTAGAACAAGAAGAATGTAAAATGGCAATGGGACAACAATGAGTTCATAGGAGAAAAAAATTAAGAAAGGAATTTTTCATCAATTTCAAATATGATATAAATACAATAATCCATAAAAAGTTGACTTTAATATGATATGTAACAGAAAATTGAAGAATTTTTTTTTTTAATTTTAAAATTTTAATTGTGAATTTGTTTTTTCTCGTCAACAATTATATAAAATACATTCAATTAATGTAAAATAGTATACACAGTTTGAAAATGGGACAACGATGGGTTCATAGGAAAAATAATTTAAAAAAGGCAATACAATGATATAATATGATGCACTACAATAGTTCAAATATAAACTTTGTACAAAATTGCCAAATTCTTTATGAAGTAACATAAGACTTTACCAATTCATATCCTTTAACACCTCTTGAAGAATTTTATTGAATTCTATTGAATTTAATTGGATAATGACTTGTTAGTTTTCAAAATGTCATTTTGTGATAAAACAGATATTCTTCCAGTTGGTGTCAGAGGATCAACTGAACACAAAACATCCATTATAGGTATCCATGGCACATCTAGCTTGCTAGGATAAGAAAATGATGGAGACGGCCCATGTGGGTGTAAAAATGTCACCTTAAGTTCATCATGTTCTTTATCTTTATCCATGATGTAAGCAAGCCACCAATGCTTGTCATATACAGCAGTAATATACCTATTGCAGTCTTCTAACCCAAGTTTATCTTCAGACTTTGAAACAATCACTTTTGATGATATTGCAGATTCAGAAAATGTTTTAACAAATATATTTGATGTACTGAATTTATCAGGGATAAAGGCATGATATTGTTGAGTTCCTTTAATAGTAACTGCCTGATTGGACCTATCTTTTCAAAATATTTCTGAATCAATCTGATCTTCCTGTGTTGAAAATGCAAAGCTTATTTTTGAAGAAAACTTGGATGCTGCCCATTCATATAACTGAAGAGGTTTTAAAATCTGGTTTTCATAAGGCCGTTGTAAGCTGGCTCTTGCTGCCTCTCTCTTAATTGTGCCCCCCAAGTCCATCACAAAGCAACTGAGCTGTGACTGAAAAGTGCCATTCAGTTTCATTTTGAAATCTTCTTTGTGAAAACACAGATTGGAGAATTTTTTTATTTTTATATTGGGCGGCACATCCATCTGAAAAATAAAAAATCTTTCTAGGGGATTCTTGAAATTTATTTGCCAGAAATTGAATTAGTTTTTTTTTTTTTGGAAGGTGTAGACAGCAACAGTGTTATGCTCCAAACAGTCTGAAATTACAACATAGTTTAGGTGCTCAACCTTATTTTCTCTTTTGTAATACACTATAAAAGGATGAATTGTGGCATGTTTATTAGCCCAATGGTAACTGTGAGCTTCATCTTGAATAACCATGCTGTAATTTTCAGAAAAATCTAGCATTACTGCGATTTCAGATTTTTTTCAACTTTACTTTTACCTGATTCATAAAAGATGATTGAAGTCTTGCAATGAAATCGTGTCTGACTAAGATTGGCAGCTTGTTACAAAATAAGTCAATAAATTCTTCTGATGGTTTCTGCAGAGTCTCTAAATTGCAGCGATCTACAGAAATCCACTGTCTGAATGTGACTTTTTCAATTAAGTTCTCCTCAAATGATTTTTGTAAAATATTACGTATTTCACAATCACCAGGACAGGATGGGCATTCAGACATATTGCAGTCTATTGATGGTGGATTGCACAATATTTTTGATATGCAATGCCTGTAAGTTGTCAATTCACCATTAGTAATTACACCCAATTTTGCATTTTCAAGCATTAACTTGATATTTTGATGTGTCGTGCAAACACAAACTGTGTGTGTATCTTTTGACCCAGCCAAAATGCAATGCTTGGGACAGAGCTCTGCAAACTTAGAAAAACTAATTTTTAAGTCTGGAAACTTTTCTTTGAATACTACATGTGAGCCTCTTTTAGATTGCATAAAATCAGCCTTTTAGAAACTTTTACTTTGTTTCCACTTTGGTCAGTGATACTTATAAAATCTTTAATTCCAGGCATTGCTCTGCTCAGCTCATCACTTTCATAAAATAAAATGACCGTGTCAACTATTTTAGCAGAGTATTTTACAGCATTTTGTATGAATCACATGAAAACTAAAATTATACAATAGGATTATCTAACAGCTGAAAATTTTTACTTGACATTTATTTCTGCTTTCCTATAATCTTGATTTATAGCAGGTTACATATTAATTTTAACTTTTTTATTGTTTACTGATTTTTTTTTTTTTTTTTTTTTTTTTTTTTTTTGTATTATATAACCCCAATTCAGTAGAAACTACTCTTTTAAAGTATTATTTTTAGTATGAACCTATTGCTGTCCCATTTTCAAACTGTGTATACTATTTTACATTAATAGAATGTGTTTTCTATAATTGTTTGGGGAAAAAAAGAAAAAAAAAATCACAATTAAAATTTGAAAGTTAATTTTTTTTCTTAACAAACTATATTCTGTTGCATATCATATTAAAGTCAACTTTTTATGGATTATTGTATTTGTATCATATTTGAAATTGATGAAAAATTCCTTTCTTTTTTTTTCTATGAGCCCACTGTTGTCCCATTTTACATTCTTCCTGTTATTCCCTACTCTCTTATTTTACTTTGACAATTTTTTGAAAAAATTGAAAAGCAAATATTTTTTTGCAATTTAAATTTAAAAAATAAAATTAAAATTTTGAATTTTTATTCTTTTTAACAAAATTTATCCTGTTGCATATTGTATTAAAATCAAATTTTTATGGATTATTGTATCATACTTGAAATTGATGAAAAATGCCTTTTTTTAAAAATTATTTTCCCTATGAACCCATTGTTGTCCCATTTTCAAACTTTGGATACTATTTTACAATAATACAACCTATCTTGTATAATTTTTTGAAGTATTTTAAAAAAACGTTTTTTTCACAATTTAAATTTTAAAATTTAAATTTAAATTTTGAAATAATTTTTTTTTACAAACTCTATTATGTTGCATATCATATTAAAGTCTATTAAAAATGCTGCATTATGACACTTATTTCACCTTTCTATCTTAATTAGGAAAGATTTTATGACAATTTGAATATCTAGCAGACTAGCATTTTTTGACAATTTTTGAGAAGTTTAAATAGCCATATTTTCAAAACAAACAGATATTTTTCAAAAATATTTCGTATTTTTCTTAGTCTATATAAATACTAACTATGTGCCACAGTTCATTAAAATCTGAGATGGTGAGGTAAAATTTCTTCAAAAAGTGTGTTGATTTGACATGGAATGACTCGATCGTATGCGTAAAAATCGCAAATTTTGCTGATTAGGCGCGTAACAATCATGAATTTCGCCAATCGGGTGCGTAAAAATCATGAATTTTGCCAATATGGTGCGTATAAATCACGAATTTTGCCGATCAGGTGTGTATAAATAGTAAATTTCGTCGATTGTATGTGTAAAAATCGCGAATTTTGCCGATCGGGCCCATAAAAATTGTGAATTTTGCCGATCAGGTGCATATAAATCGTGAATTTTGCCAATCGGGTGCGTGTAAATTGTAAATTTCGCCGATCGTCTGTGTAAAAATCGAGAATTTTGCCGATCGGATACATAAAAATCGCGAATTTTGCCGATCGGATACGTAAAAATCGCGAATTTTGCCGATCAGGCACATAAAAATCGCGAATTTTGCCCAATTTCGCCCATTGGGTGCGAAAAAATCGCAAATTTTGCCGATCGAGTGCATATAAATTGCAAATTTTACCGATCAGGTGCGTATAAATCGTAAATTTCGCCGATCGCCTGCGTAAAAATCATGAATTTCGCCGATCGTCGCGTAAAAATCGCAAATTTCGCCGATCGTCGCGTAAAAATCGCAAATTTTGCCAATCGGACGCATAAAAATCGCAAATTTCGCCGATTGGGCGCGTAAAAATCGCAAATTTTGCCGATCGGGTGCGTATAAATCACAAATTTCGCCGAACGTGTGCGTGATAATTGTGAATTTTGTCAATCACTATGAAAAAACTATGAATATTGTCAATCGCGCATAGAAAAAAAGATGCAAGTTTTTTCCACCCTTTCCAACTGAATTGGGTTATGCTGACTAAGGAGGTGGTTGAGTATATTGAGCTAACCCTCCTTTTAAAATTAGCATTTTTATGAACTTTTAGGACCCCCCCCCCCCTCCCACCTTGCCCGAAACAAAATTGTGTCCACCCTATGGATGTTGGCTCTCGACAATCCAGTCATTTTTGTGACTGCTCCTCCTCTTATAAAGGTTGTGCACCCCTTTGATATCCACATTCTATGACTGAATATGTTAAGAAGTACAATTTAGAATAATATATGTTTCTCCGCCTTCATTCATAAAAGCAGAATTTTTTTTCGGCACTGGCAATCTTTAAAGCTAAATTGACTCCTTCAAAATAAAGTCAAGGAGTATTTTCACTCTTTGAAAATATTCTTAGCTATATCTCTTGTATAAATACAAACGTAAACTGTTGATATAATCATAGCCAACAGAACTGAATACGTTGACTGGAAGGAAGGAGTCACACCTCCTCGAAACAAAAATTTTCTGATGGTGGCCCACGACAACCCAGTCATTTTTGTAAGTGGCCCTTCGCTTAAAAAGGTTGTGTACCCCTAATCTATACGTTCCCATTTTTTTTTGCATAAGTGTATTTGAGATTTGAATTCACTATTCTCCTGGCATTTGCCTACCCACTGTTGCAAGAGTACCCTGGCGCTGTTTTTTTTTTTTTAAGTCTCAGCAATTTTATTGGCACCCCCGAAGTAGAATGTTTTGTAATGTTCTCCAACGAACCTTCATCTAATCAAAAATGTTCTGCTGGAGACAAAAAGAAAAAACACAGGGAGATGTTCTTGTATATGTAAGTGTAGGAGTGCAATTTCATCTTTTTTTCGTCAAATAAACACACACACACACATGAAACATTATTTTGGGGTAAGATTTATTTTTAAAACCATGGCACTGACAAAGAATTTACAGTTCTGTCAATAACTTTACAAGTGGCATAAGATATCATTTTTATGGAGGAGATGTCTTTGGAAATTTGGTCCATGCATCCAGTTTTTAAAAGTTTTCTAACAGAATTATGTCCAGGTGGAGGCCCATGCTTTCCTTACTGAATACATGTTACTCAGCAGGTTATGAGTAACATTTGTTGGAAACAACTCCACTGCATCATAAGATTTAAAATTTTTGATTGGATTGCAATGATCTGCAAGTAAGTAATGAATATAGTGTTGGCTCTAGAACAAAAAGGTCATTGGGCAGGAATTTTTTTAAAGAGGCACACTGTTCTCAAAAAAGGCACTCTTGCAACCTTTTCAGAATACATATTTTGAATGAGTTCTCATTTATCAGTAGAATTTCGTGATATTTTCCCGCAACCGATTTGCAAATTTAATGATATTTTCCCATGACTGAATGATGAATTTTGCAATTCTGCGACCGATTGATGAATTTTGAGATTTCTCACTGACTGATTGACGAATTTCAAGATTTTTTTTCTCGTGAACAATCGATGAATTTCATGGTGTTTTTTACCCACGATCAATTGGCAAATTTCAAGAGCTATTTTCCTTCTACAATTGGCAAATTTTGCAGTATTTTCTTGCTACCCATTGATGAAAATTGTGGGTTTTTTCCATGACTGGCTGATGAATTTTGCATTTTTTTCTGCAACTGGCTGAAGAATTTCACGATTTTTCTCCCACATTTGACTGATAAATTTCACAACTTTTTCCGAGTACTGAATAACGAATTTAGCTAAAAATACAAATATGAAATGTTCTGCAGAGAAGTCCATTGTTCTGTGACGTATGTTGCACTTTAAAATGTATTCTGCTTTGGGGATTTCCACTATCCATTCGTTCATTAAATCTTTGTATTTGATGTAGGATACAAACTTCTCTCATATAACTATTCCAATCAATTGTTGCATTGTTACCTATTATATTTAGTTGTTTTTTTATATCATTTTATGGATGTTAATTGCTCTGCTCAACAGTACATAAACCTTAAATGTTATTCTCGAATCACTAAATAAATTTTTAGAAGAGCCTTTTTTTAGGTGCATTCGTAATTATATAAATACGTAGCACCTATAGTCTCTGTCCGTCTGTCTGCATATAACAGCCCAAAAACTACCCAACCGAATGGTTTGAATTTAATATATGATTCTATACATTAAATTGCAGAATTTTGTCGAGTCATTTCAAATTTTATGAAAATTGAATCAAAACTTAGATATTCATAAAAGTTTTCTTTATTCTATTCAATCCTATCCTATGTAATCAATATAATAAAAGCGCAAGTCATGTGAGTGAGGAAAACAAATACGGGCTGAGCACATCTTTTTCATATGCCAAGCGGCCATTTTTATTCAAAACTATTTTTCCACATAACAATTACATTTTTAGAAAGATCATTCCAAAAAATGGTTTGTTTGAGAGATGATTCTGAGATAACTTCAGTAGAAATTAAGTTAACAGCTGAATATCTCAATTCGTTCATGATGAGTCATAAAAATATTAAACCATAGAGGTAAAGTCAGATCTCCATGGTGAAAACAACTTTGCATTTGTAAACTGGGCATATGCTATAAGAAAAGAAAAAAAGGCATGCTCATTTCTCTCCTAGCAGACGACATAATTCATTTCGCTGAAATAATGAGGATAATTTTTTTTACATTGCGAGACTAGTTATAAAGTCCTGTGTCACATTTAACGTTCAATTTCCAACTTGTTTTACTTTTACAACCTTTTATGTTGCATCTCCATATGGCTTCATCATTAGTAGCATAGACTTTCATATCATGGTCATTTTTCCCTTAGTTCTTTGTTAGGTTTTGTCATTAGCATCTAGAAAAAGGGAATGTACCAAATTTTCTTAAATTTTTTGATTTTGTATTAATGAAATTAGAGTCCATAGTCAGTTGGCATAAGTAGAGTAACATATTCTAGCTATAATTTTAAAAGATTAAATCTAACAGGTTAAAAAAAATGCTAAGCTTAAAAAAATTACTAAAATTTACTTTAGTTTTATTGTATCATATTATATTTTCTTTAAAAATGCAAATTTTGCCTATTTTATGGGTTACTATTTTCTATGATTGACTGTATGCATTGTTGGGTTGCAGATAAATTTTGTTTTGCTGCAGATTGATACAGAAGTTCATCCGTGTAAAGATGAAATTTTGCAATCAATATTTCATTCCCTTCCCGGTGTGCTAGAAGTACAAAAATTGTGTACATATGTGTGTTTCTGATGACAGTAAAACAATTGAATATTTTTAGAACATAATTATAAATTAATTTTAAGGCATCTTTCCGTTAGCTGGATGCAGGTGATAAATTGCCAAATATTCTTTCAAATAAACAATAGGGTTACAACTGTATACGAGTTACAACTGATGGAGTTAATTATGCACCAAACCCTGATACTCGCTAAAATTGGCCAACTGACTGTGAAACTGCAATAATAAAATATTTTAAACACTAAAATGTAGAAAATACAATGTAAGGATTTTTTTAAATATACTTGTATTTTATTTAAAAGAAAGCTGCCTTTCTACCAGAATTTTTATATACATAATTTTTGTTTTATTTAATCATGGAAAGTCTGTCTTTAAATAAAACCAAAATTACTGTACAGAAATTCTGATAGAATGGTAGATTTTTTTTTTCTTTTGAATAAAAAAATGAGGTGCTTGTACCAATGGTCAAACTGCTTTTCAGCCTGCTGTGTGGGATCCTATTCAAGTATTTATTGTGCTCTCCTCTAAATAAAACCCAGAGGGAAATGTTTTCTAAAAAATCCCACCCTAGTCATATATTTCACTGAAATCATTTTTTTTTTTTAGTTTTGTCCTGTTTTTATGTGCCCTTTAGAATAATAAAAATACCTAAGGAGTGCTTATTTAGTTTTAAAAGAATTTAAATTAACAATTTCAGAATTCTGGCAAAACACGAGCTTCATTTTTACAGATTTTCTTTTTATAATAGAATTTTAGAATGATGTACATATTTTTTTTTTTTAATCTTTTTTATGTCAAACCATTAATAGGTAAGAAAATCCTTCATTTTCAGCTGAGTATATCAGGTGTAGTTTTTTTTTTTTTTTTTTTTCAGGTAATATGGGTTATTTTTTGAAAAGTGGGGTTTTTTCTTTTCAAATTCCCGCTGAATTGGCTGCCATTTTGTAATAAAGTGATGAAATGAAAAATGCTCAACATTACAATCTTAGTCAGGACAAGCTGTAAAAAATTAGCTGTGTTTTATTTTTGTTCATTCTTTATTAGACTTTATACAGAGAAAATTTCAAAAAATGGGTTTTTTTAGAGGATAGCACACTATTGTAACCAGTCTCTTTTGATGATATTTTTTGTTTCAAAATTTTTTGATAAGTTATATATTATTTAAAAGAATTATGTGCCTGCTTTTCAGCACTTGAAGCAAAGAAATTGAGCCCAGCAGAAATTACGCATGTTGTATGTACCCATGGACATTCGGATCATGTAGGCAATCTGAATCTGTTTATCGGTGCCTTGCACATCGTAGGACAGTCGGTGTCTCGCAAGGAAGAATACAGCCTCCATTCATTTGAAGAGGTAAGCATTTTATAAGAATTAAATTAAAGTTGTATTCTTATTTAAATGTGTATATAAATGTAATTTGGTACAGATGTCGCAGATGCATCAGGGTACCTTTCTGGTGCCAAAATGACAATTTTGTGCCTGGCAAACAATGCAGTATGCCAAATCGTGTGTAGTAATCAAAGTCTGTGTGTGTTTCATAGTAAAATAAATTGTGTGTGTTTATAATAAAAATTTTGGGTACTTTTTGGTTAGCCAGGCGCCAGTGAAATATATATATTTCACTGCCATCCGGCTAACCAAAAAGTACCAAATTTTGTGTGTTTTATGATAAAGTAAATCTGTGTGTTTTATAATAGATTGTGTGTTTTTTATAATAAAATAAAGCTAACATGCTGTTTTCGCACATTAGGCCTAATACTAACAGATATTCAAAAACAGGATTTTCTTGCCAAAATGGCACAAAAATTGAGCCAACCCCGGTGCATCTGCGACATCTGCTCCCGTAATTTAATGTTTGAAGTACAGTCGTGCCTCCTCTAAGGGACCTCCTTGAACCCTTATTGAGGAGTTTTCATTGCAGGTTTTTAAAAAAGCCACTCAAATGGCTTTTATTGGTTTAAATCATTTTTTTTTTTTTTTTTTTTTTGCCAAAATTGTCTTTTATAATGAAGTATTTTAATTATAAACTACACATTTTAAAATGATTTTAAATTAAAGACATTTAATTGATTTAAAATTTAATGAATAAGCCAATTTCTCAATAATGAAGACATGTGTGGAGTTGCTATGTCAGCTAAATTTTAAAAAGGCATACCGCCAATTGCTTTATCTGGTTTACACTGGCCTTTAACCAGTGGTGGGATTCAAATAATTTAACAACCGGTTTGCTACCCTAGGCTCCCAACACATTTTAGCCCCCTGAAAGGAGAATATTTTTACATGAAAAGGGACTTAGGGGAACCATTTACATTTAAAAAAGGGACTAAAAGGTGATCCTTTTTCTAAAAATACTTTACCCAGTTTTCCTAATTATACAAGCAAATTTGGTACGTTTCCGTTATACGGACACCATGCCAAAATGTATGCTAATGCATAATCTATGTAAATATATGTATTAAATGTATGTAAATGTATGCTTGGCGACAATGGTGTCCATATAATGGAAAAGTACCGCAAATTTTTAAACATTAATTTAGAAAACATGCTAATGGGTCATCTTTCAGATCTGATAAATCAGAGGAAAAAGAAAATCCAAAATTTTACTTTAGGATGCGGAGAAAGTGACATTTTATTATTTTTACACTATTTCAAGTCCCACGTAATAGAATAAAACCCTGCAAAAATTTTATAATCTCGGTCTTATATCAGGTCCAGCAAGCACATTTTCAGTGTTAGGTCCTGCAGACCCAAAAAATACAAAGAAATACTATCATTGTGTTATAGTTTTACTAAAACTATCTTTGTGTTATTTCAGGTCCCGCTTACACAGCTAAGTGTAGAAATTTTACAATTTCGGTTTTATTTTGAGCTTTGCAGACTCTAGAAAAAGAGAAATTTTTTTTTAATTTTGAAGAAAGATTAGAAGAATAACATTTTTTCCTTCTTTCCAAGAAGCATAAAAAATCGCTTTTTGTCAGTGTCCATTATGAAGGTTTTATTGTGTACATATATTTTTTTTAACTGCAAAAATATTGTGGATATTCTTTTGGAAAAGTGGGTCAATCTGAATCCAACCCAAAACTGAAATAATGAAAGTCAATCGATCCGCAACAAAAAAGTAGAAGTCAACCTGACCCAAACCTGAACCACAATGATAAAATATAGCCCAGACCTGACCCGAACCGCAGGTAAAAGCAGTTAACCCGACCAGATGCAGGACTCTAGTCCGAGTTATAATCGCTCTTCATAGGAAAATAACGATTATTAATTTTTATATCTTTTTTTCCATCATCAATCTGCTTATGCTGAAAAAGTACGGTGCACATTTACAAACTCACTTTTATTCAAAAGTAGATATAATTGGCATGTATTTCTTTTCCAATAGAAAGCAATTGTGCAGTGTTTTCTCTTTTCCCTATAAAAGCATCGAATCTTTCAGATAATGGGGTCAAACTTTTATTTTAAGCCGATTTTCAAGGACATGAGAATCAGGAAAGATTGTTACGAAGAGGGAATTTATTATAATTTAAGATGTATATAGGAAATTGAAAAACATTGTTCAATTCTTCAGCATATAAATAATAATTTCCGCAAATTCCACACATTTATTCATAAAACGCACTTCCATAATGTGTCCATCAGATTTTTGCTTGTCAGGGGAGAAAAAATATGAGAATTGTTTTAAGTAAGGAAGTATATTTTTATTGGATACTAAACTTCTCTTTTGATAAGATTGAATGTAAATTTTCATAAAATTAATTGTGTGCTAGGAATTAACAGTTATTTCTATGTAAAAAGTTGTTGATAAATGAGAGATTACTTGTTAAAAAAAAAAATTAATATTATGCAATATTTTTCCTTTTGCATACTTTTGGTATCTGGCTTGGGCTCTGATGATACAAAATATTTTTGGCTCGGGCTCCGAAAAAAAGAGCTTGAACTCATCTTTGATATGTATGCTAGCTATTTAGAGGATGGGGAAAAGACTTTTTTAATAACTCAATTTGTAGGAGAGATGGAAAAGAACATAACATTCAGGAAAACAATATCTCTTAAAAGACTAGTTTTGTTAGTGAAGAGATTAAAAGATCAGAAATGGATGAATATCAATTTGTGGTAGTACGTTGTAAAAATTTTTAGGATCCGTGGGAGATTGCCCAGTGTACCACTTTTTAAGCATAGCCTGGTGTGGTGGTAATTATATGTGATTTTATAGAATTTTTAACATTTGGGAACTGATTAGTTGCAATAACCCAACTTTTGATTCTTTAAGATCAAAAATATAAATTATAACTATAAAAGATCCTTGATATTACGGACAGTATATTTCAATTATATAAAATGTTAAAAACCGCTAAAAATATTTTTAATGAACATTACAGATTCCATAGAATCGTCCATTTTAGATGTTTTTAGTGTTTTTTAACATTCTTATATAATTGTAATATATTATCTGTAATCTCAGTGATCTTTTATAGTTATAAATAAATTCAGATGGTAGTACTATTGTTTGCATCCAATATAAATTATGTAGAAAAAGTTTGTTCTCACCAAAGTCTTGGAATAATACTAATGAAATTCAAAAATGATGACATCCTTTGACTGTAAAATAATTTTTTTGGTTATGAAAATAATTTTAAAAAAAAGGGCTTTCCTCGTGGCCCTCCAATTTTTATAGAATAATTTAAACAATCATCGAGGGATACTTATAAAAGTTTGTTAGCGATCCTCTTCATTTAAAAATTTATTAACGGCAAATTTTTTTCTGCTATGCAACAGTATCATCTCACCAGTCAGTAGCTCAGATTCAACTGACAGTGACAGTTATGATATTCCAGATACCTCATTGTTATTTTGTTTAGTTTGTTAAATTGAACCATCCTATAATAATAGTTAATTAAATTTTTAAAATGGTTATTGCTCCTCTAGTTTAACATGTAACAGAAGAGGTGAAAAAAATCAAACTTAAAGCAATATACCAAAGTCTGTTTTAAATACCTGTATTTTCAATGACAAACTTCCATTATTGCTAAAGTGTGGTAGCTTATATTTAATCTTCCATAATCAGGTCCATAGCCAAATGGCCTATTTGACCCAATGTGATTTTGCACAAGAGTGTTTTTAAAACCTCCAATTGTATTCACATTCACTTTCTCAATTTATTGACAATGACTCATAAACTAATCCTTAAGACTTTAAAATAGATGTGTTCACCGAACCAAACATTTCTTGTTTTTGGCAGCTATCCAAAAGTGCGCTGCACTGGCAGGAAAGCCCAAAATGAAAGAAATAGGAATTTGCCACTGTTAATAATATTTATAATAATTATAAAAGAGAATTACTTTAGAATGAAATTTTCTTCTGAATTCGTTTGTTTTTAGAAACGTTTCACTTTGCAAACACTCAATGAAATGATATTAATATTTAATAGTATATATAGCTATGTTTTACTTATTATATTATTTACTTTTAGATTGATTTTGGTATTTGTAATGTGTGTGTCAATATTTTACGATTAGGAGGAGTCTTTCAGTGTTATACTGTTTATGAACAACTTGTAAATCTTTTATGTTAAATAAAACTCTCTTAATACTGCTTCTGTTTAAAAAAAAAATTGCATAACATTTCATTAAAAGAATGATATTTTTATAGCCCTAAGAAAATTTATTTTTCAGATGAATATATTTGTTAAGATATACATAAAGGTATCCTCTTTAATAAAAAGCTACGTGTTGCTGACGACTGGCTTTTTCGCTAATCGTTGCCACAGATTAATCTCAGGAAATCAAACATTTGAAGTGACTGAAAAAAATGAATAGCTCGAAAAGTAGGTCGCGGTAATAGTAGCCTTATTATTCTGTTAAAATATAAAAGTGAATTATGATGTGACAAGGGCGTGGTTTTTATTTAATTCTCGACGAATACTAGATGCACCATTTCTTTTTAGTTGTGAATAATATAGGTTAATTCACATTTAATTTTTTAATTTAACTTTTTTAAAACTGAGTTATGTCAAGTCCCCTATAACAAAGAAATACCGTATCTCCTATGAAATGTGATAAAGAGTTAGTTAATTATTTATGTTTTTAATTATCCGGAGTAAAATATTTTGCTTAATTAATGCATTTATTCTTCTTTCAATGTTACATGAACAACGTCACGGGTAACAGTTAGTAGCACATAAAGAGTAAGCTAAATTAATGCTAATAAGAGTAAGCTAACAGGTAACTAATAAGAGTAAGCATAAGTTAAGTTATGCATAAAGATTACGCATTAAGATATGTGTAAATAAAATTGCTTTAGTAAAAAAATTGTCTTAAGGCAGTTAACTCAGTCAACTTCCAAATTCCCCTCACTCGTGTTAAACCTATGGGGCATAGAATGCATTCGTATATTTAAAATGTTGCCTCGGGAAACTAATATTTTCAACTTGTTTTATCTTTTTTAAAGAATTCTTTTTCTTAGTATTTCTAAAGTATATGTTTAATTTAATATTTAAAGTGTCAAAAGCTGACAAACTGTGAGTACAATTGTAACAGTTCACATAAATATTTTACAGGCATGAAAGAGGAGGAATTCCACCTTTTTAAAAGCAATTCGGAACATTCTCTGAATGGATGCAAAGAAAATATCGGAAGTATATAGGGGGGTGGAAAATTCAATAAGCAAGCATTTTGTTGCTGTGTACAAAGGTGAACTTATTATGAGCATCTGAAAGTCATGTAAATAAAGTTTTTAAAAAGTGAACATTTTTTTACACTTTAAAAAGTAAAAGAAGTTTCGATAAGATAGAATATTTTGTCATATTCATACAACACTTCAGTGATGCATTTGTGGAGCAAAGATCATATATATTTAACGTAGAATTTTTTTTCTTTTGTAAGAAGGGAAAAAACTTACAGTGAAACCAAACCATCCAGAATAATAACATAAGTTAATCCAATATACTTGGATTTACACCTTTAGCAAACTGTCTTTAATTTTCTTTTTTGATCTAATGAACTATATTATACATTTATTGTTTTTTTTTTTTTTTCCAATACAAAGAGAAAAAAATATAGCAATCATACGTACAGTTATAGTTCATTTTATTGCATAAATAACTGTTAAAATGCATCTAAATTATAAGGTTTTGGCGCCATTGCATACCACCCTTTTTTTGATTTCCCACTTTCATGCCTGATTTTAGAACCAACTTTAATAATTCATATAAAAGGAAGAAATTATAAAGAAGTGTGGTTTGCAAGAAAGGGCTCACAAAGTAGTCGGATTTTTTTTTAGCAGCAAAAAAAAATGTAGTTAAAATTGTCACTGGTAGGAGGCGCTGATGACCTGAAACACAATGAACAAGACACAACAGTGCACTCCATCCAAATATTCTTGCAATAACAATTGTTCAACATTCTGCATCTTCAGTCCTTTCACCGTGCAGAATTTTCGCAACGCAGCAGTTGCTGACTCTCCGTTCAAACAGAACAATTTCACCAGCAACGCTCGATCGGGTAATGATAACATTCTTAATGCTAATGAGAAATCCTCATGTATCCCGGTCTTTTATTGCAGGATTAATTTGCATAATTCTGCTGAATCTCTCACATTTTAGCGCCATCTACAGGTGACTTTTTTAACTAAAAATTTTTTTGCTGCTAAAACAAAAACCTTGTGAGCCCTTTCTTGCAAACCGCACTTCTTTATCATAATTTCTTCCTTTTCTATGAATTTTTAAAGTTTTAACAAACTTTTGACATCTAAGGAGAAAAGAGACACACAAATAAAAGAAATTTAAAAAAGTAGTTTCCCGAAGATATATTTTAAATATACGAATGCATTCTATGCCCATACAATTAACATGAGTGAAGGAAATTGAGAAGTTCGCTGACATGTGTTTTTCACTTTTTCTTTTTTTTAAATGCATGTTGTTTCAACAAAGGTTATAATAAATATCAGAATCCTTACAGAATATCTGAGAATGTAGAAGTGATTGCAACGCCTGGCCATACGATGTCGGATGTTTCTGTCATTGTCAAAGGCACAGTCTATGGCACTCTAGCTGTTGTGGGTAAGTACTATAAAATCATTCGTTTTCTGAAAATATCTTTGAAACACTCATTCTATAACTGTAAAATGTTGAGTACAGCTGTCGCAGATGCACCAGGATATCTTTTTGGCACCAAAATGGCAACCCGACGGTTTTGTTTCGTATTGCCACCTGGTAGAGCAGATTCCGTGTGTTTTATAATAAATTAATCATTGTGTGTTTTATAATAAAATGATTTGTGTGTGTTTATTATAAAAATTGAGTGTTTTGTAATAAAATAAACTGTTTCATAGTAAAATAAAACTTACATGCTGTTTTAGCAAGCTAGGCCTAACAGGTACCCAAAAAAAAAAAGGTTTTTCTCGTAAAAATGGCACATAACAAAAATCGCCCCAACCCCAATGCATCTGTGACAGCTGTTCCAAATGTTCAAGTTGTTCTATAGTAGGGAGTAGAAAAATTGGCAAACATACAAATTAAAATAACTGTGTTATTAAAACATTTATTGTAATATAGCTTACACCAGTGAACCTGTGCGAGGATTTCACACTGTAGTTTATTTATTTATTTATTTTTTTTTTTCAGAATTTTCAAAAGTTTAAACTGAATTTGTGATTTTTTTTTTTTTACCTATTTGTGAAATACTATTTTTGTTTTTTTAAGAAAAACCACCATACAACGAAAGATTTTACAATTAATGAAAATGGTTTTAAAGTACATGAACTCGTAGAAATGTTTGGGGTCTTTTTAATCACGTTATGAATTTTCGGCGTGAAATATATTGAGTACACAAAGATATGTTTGTTGAAAATAAATAAAATCATATACAGGGCCACACAAAGAGGGCCACTTATGTATGTTAATTTCTAGAAGAGTGATTTCAGTAGTTTACAGCATGTTTTTGCCTGAATTAAACTTTAGCTGAATATGTGGTGTGTATAAATGTAATATACAGGGCTGTACAAAATAATTCAAATATGCTTCCTTCTGTTGGTAAAAACTGCTGAAGGTGAATTTTCAACTGTGTTATGTGTTTTCTTACTAAACTAAATTGTAACATACTATATAGGGTATATATACAAACCTATAGATTATATACAGGGCTGTACAAAAGAATTACAGTACTTTTCAGATAATTGCTGAAATCTGGTTTTCAAATGTGTTTTGTATTTTCTGAAATGTTTACTTAGTTACCTTATTGAACAGCAAAATTTTGTTAAAGTATTCTGGAAGTATTGCGAAGTGTTTCATAATCTATGCTTAATGCACAACTTTACTTTCTTGTTTATACATCTTTTTGATTTATTTTTTAAAAAATTTAATTTAACTGGCTGCCATTTTGAAACAAGATGACGCATGAAGCTCGGTCGAGACCTTGGTATATCCTATACACATCCAAATCGGTTCAGAAATAAGAGCATGACAAATGACAGATATATATATATATGTATGGATATATATTTGAACAGAGGGTGGTTTTGGGATCTGAGGGTCATGATCGGTGAAAATATACCAAAATTTTTTGGAATTGCTTTCCTCCAAAAGGCTGCAAGCTACCTAAAAGTAGCGCCATTTTTTATTCTATTCATTAAAATATATTTACTTTCATCTGACGATTTTATCTAATAATAAATATTGATAAAGTCAACAAAGTAAAATGATGTTCGTTTTGTTATCTATAAGACCAAAAAACTTTATCCTTTAAACTTACTTCTGCAAAAGTAAAGTTAAATTTCTTTTAAGAGCCTAAACTGTAGTTTTTAATCCTATTGAGTTTTTAATTATTCATTTATAAATATACTATCTCTTTTACAAAAGTATTATGTAATTTTTCTTTTAATTCTGTTAAAATGTTTGCTTAAATGTAATTTTGAATGTACATTTTTGCAACCCATTATCACAAACCAAAATACAGGGCGTCCCAATTGACTAGAACTCGATTTAACTTTTTAATTGTTGGATATAGGTAGGCAATTTAAGAAATTGTGTGTCTGCTCTTAGCTTTCAAAAATGCTGAATTTTCATAAAATTGAGTTTATGACAACTTTATGAGTTTTTTAAAAACACAAATTGCACAAATTGTGCTTATTAGTTGCTAAAATCAGTGTAAAAATTGTTTTAAACTCATAAAAGAGCTAAAATCCTACATGTTTTGGCTTTAAACTTAAAGCCATCATCGGGGAAGAGGAACAATACAAACGACTACTGATCTTTTAATTTTCAACACGAGAAAATTGAAATCAACAGTATGGAAAAATTTAAATAAAATAAGCGGGCGCTCTCTGTTGCCAAAGAGCGAAAAACAAAACAATGAATTAACAAGGGGTTAAAAATGTATCCCAAAAACCAGGTATGCTGAAAGAAAAGTTATCATTACAAATTAAATCTTTTCTAATTTTAATTTAATTATGAGTTTTGTTTGTACAAAAATGGAATTTTGTATTATTTTACTACGTGGAACACAGAAATTTTTTTTCTAAATATAAATAATAGGATCTAAAGTCTGAATACAAATTAAAAAATCTCCTTCCAGCCTGTATCGGGAGGAAAAGGTAGCTTTTTAAAAAATTCTGGAACGGGACCAGTGCTCAAGAGATTTTACTGTTGACTGTATGACTTTAACTTTGATTTTAATTGTTTTGACATTTTTAATTTCATCTTTCATGACTTGAACCTTTTATTACTGTACTAATGAGGGACTCATGTTTGTCTGAAATGTCTACATGCTCTTTAATGTTTTTTAGCTCACAGGCTATAAAAGTCTGAAAGCTAATGTGCCCGCTGGTTCTGTATGTATGTAAGTATGTATGTACATATGTAATGCGATAACTCTTGATAGAAATAACAGTTTTGCTTCAAATTTTGTACATAGGTTCATTGTGTTAAGGTGCTTCCTGATTAGTTTTGCCGGTTCATTAAGTATAAAGGGGAATATGGGGGGCTAATCCCCCTTTAATTTAGATAAATGGGTTTTTCATGCAGAATCATCTGATATGCTTCCAATTTTGTATATAGGTTCATTTTAATAAAGTGCTTCCCTCATTTAGTTTTGAGGGTTCATTGGTTAACTATAAGGGGAGAACATGGGATGATGCCCCCCTTAATATAGTGTTGATTTCTTTATTTTTCAAGGGGCTTATTTCAAATTCTTTGAAATGAGAATATAGTGTTACAATGAGTGTGAATAGCCTGTGAGCTCAATGCCCTCAGTTTAACTGGCCAGCTTTCTTTTTATTATGTTATTTTATTAAATTGTGTGAACTTAAAATGTCAGTTTTCCTAAAAGTATACTTATTGCTGCATCAAACGATACTGTGTTCAGCAAGCCTATCATTGTAAAAATAAACCAACAGTTTTCTCAACTTCCTTTAGGCGACTTGTTTGAAAGACAAGAAGACATACAAGATCCTGATTTGTGGGTGAAAGTTGCTGGAAGTGAAAACCCTGCTCTGCAGTATGAAAATCGACACAAGGTGTTGGAGTTGGCTGATTACATAATACCGGGACATGGTGCAGGCTTCCATGTGACGGATGCGTTGAGAAAACAGCACAAGAGTCTAGAACCAAAATTCAGGCAGAAATCGGTTCAGCTTGATGGTTCGAAATAGATTTAATTCTCTACGATGATTCTTCTGTCAATTTTGGTTACAAAAGGTTTTTGAAATTTTTGATTTTGTATTTCCTGTGTTTCTGGTTAATTAAATATTATATTTGCATTTTTAAAATCTTAATGTTTTGTGAAATATATTCATTTAGGGTGTATTACATTATTTTGACTAACAGTCATTATGATTATATTTATGTTGTTAAGCAAATCATTGTTGTTCTATTTTTAATTGAAAATGGATGATAAGATCACTTTTTCCCCCCTCTCTCACGTAAAATCTCCCTTTTGTTCTGACTTGGATCTGTAGAAAATCTCCTTTTTTTACTTTTATGATGTTGAAAACTATTTCTATACTCAAAAAAGATGATTACCTCATTAAATATGTGTTATTAGTGTCTTCATTAAATATGTGTTATTAGTGTCATAGTTGTGCAATTATTATGTCAAGCATATCTAATTTTAGTTGTCACTTGGATCTTTTTTTCAAAAGTCTACTCCGTCTAATTCTAAATTTAGCTTTTATTGAGCTCGTAATGTACATTTTATGAAAAAAAAATCTACTTATCGCGAAGTTTTTCAAATAATACCATGCAGTATACAGGGTGTTTCAAATAAATGTATACACAGTTTGGATGATTATAACTTCAGTTTTTATTCACATGCAATTACGAGGGAATGTCATTAAGTAAGTCGGAAAAGATAATTCAATAATAACTTACAATGATATTCACATTAAAATTATTTTTATTTCTCAACCTATTCTCTCCACCCATATTTATGCGCACTTCTATCACTGTTTTATCAGTGCCCCAATAACACCAGCTGCCTAGCATTCTTTGGGTTGCTGTCTCAGCCACATCAGGACTTCAAATTGAACCTTTTCATCCTCTTGCTTTCAAGATAGCTTTTTAGTGGACTCAACAGATGAAAATCGTTTGGGGCTAAGTCGAATCTGTGTGGTGGATGTGTTGAAGAAGTTGCAAGAGGATGTTCACAGAGGATGAAAAGGTTCAATTTGAAGTCCTGATGTGGCTGAGACAGCAACCCAAAGAACGCTAGGCAGCTGGTGTTATTGGGGCACTGATAAAACAGTGATAGAAGTGCGCATAAATATGGGTGGAGAGAATAGGTTGAGAAATAAAAATAATTTTAATGTGAATATCATTGTAAGTTATTATTGAATTATCTTTTGACTTACTTAATGACTTTCCCTCGTAATATTTAAATTGCAGATGAATCTACTTTTCCCCTGACCGCAGATGCTTAAAATGATGACCATTCTGGTCAATACACTGCTAATAACAGTGTAGACCAGCACTTCCCAACTTTTTCTCTTTCATGTACCCCTTGCTTAGGTTTTTTTTTTTTGGCATACCCCCTTTTCTCATAACATCCCCCCCCCCTGTCAGGCACCTTAAGATGGTTATGAAACTGGTCTGTAATCCTAAATTAAGTTTTTTATTTCTCAACAAAATATCATATAGTATGCAAGCAGTATTCAAAGTCATCCTCTTTCATAAAATTTAGAAGTCAACTCAATAGGATGAACTTAAAAGAAAACTCAAAATTCATGCCTCATTTCGAACTATCTTTGAAGTACTTTTTTTCATGAAAGCCACACTTCTGTATGCAAAAGTAATGCAGAATGGTATGGATGCTGTCTATCTCTAAACACACAGATTTTAACAGTCCGGAGTTTGTTGAATTGGCCTTAATAAAATTTACAATTTTAACAGATTGATAGAGCACTTCCTTCAATAAGTCTGCCAGGGGTTTGGCCGATAGACCGCATCTCTGCATGCAGCAATGGTTCCAACCTTCAGTTCCCAATGGTTTCAGTTCAGAAACCAATTGTAACAGATTTATTGTCTCGAAATAAATTGGAAGTTAGTTCTCCTACAATCTCGAGAGAAAATGATGGAATAAAAAACAAAGTGTGATCGTAGAACTTTTCAAAATTCATGTCAAAACAAATATCCTATGATCAATTATGATGAAAACAGAAAGGTGGTAGGTATATAATTCAGCTCTGTAAAGCTTGTTTAATTTCTTTTGATTTTTCTAACTTGAAACGTGCTATATGAAAGTTAATGAAATCAGAAAGATTCTTGTACTAAAATTGCAGCAGTGGAGAGTGGAGTAAATGTTGCATCTAATTTAAATTCTGAAAATTTACAAGGCTTTCAAAATTCTCATATCGCTTTATATAAAGTGATTTCTTCATTGTTACATTTAGCAAAGAAAGGACTAGCAATCCGGGGATGAATTTAGGTAAAAAAGGCAACAGTGAAAAGAGTAACAGTTAAAAATTGCTTTTAACTTTGACCAAGAGTGGCCTTTGAGAAGGCATGTGGCAAGAAATTAAAAGAATAAAAACTTTGAATACAGAGAAAAAAGTATAAAATTAAGACAAAGTTATTTATTTATTTTGAAAATTCACTTTGAAAAGTGAAGCTTTACAGGGTACAAGGAAGCAGAGTTAAAGTTTGGGGATTGGGGAGGAACAAAAAATATGGGATTAAATTTTGAAATAATGACAGAGGAAAGTATATTCAACTAGGTAAATTATATCCAATGGTTGGAGTATCGTAGTTGAGATTTTTTCCAACAGAGTGAAAATATGCTGGGACCAAGACTCGAACCTGGGTACTTTGGCTTGCCGTGCCAATGCTCTCCCTACTGAGCTACCCCAGCGATATCCTGGCTGGCATATTTCACTCTTATTTGTTGGACAAAGCTGCAAACTGCAGTGCATTCATTTGAGCTATAACTATAGCATTTTTACATGATGAATCTGAAATAGTACGGAAACTCCTGTATACCATGTAATTAGGTCATAATGAACAGAGTAAATTATATCCAATGGCTGGAGTATCATAGTTAAGATTTTTTCCAACAGAGCGAAAATATGTCAGGACTCAAACCTGAGTACTTTGGCTTTAGGATATCGTTGGGATAGCTCAGTAGGGAGAGTGTTGGCATGGCAAGCCAAAGTACCCAGGTTCGAGTCCTGGCCCCAACTTATTTTCACTCTGTTGGAAAAAATCTCAACTATGATACTCCAACCATTGGATATCAGTTTTGAAATTTGGCCCGCGAAAACACAATTTAGGCAATATACAGCAAAAATAAAATTATTTTCCTAACAATTTTGTACATGTTGACTGCCATATAAATCAAATACGATTCACATTACATTTAACATTATGGTGGTCAACATGTTGATATAAAATTTAGGATCTGATTATGGTGGCTCTCAAAAAAATATATGTAAAAGCATGACACTTTCAAGCATGGCTATTGAAATGATTTGGAATCTAATTGTTTTTTGTTGATTTTTCAATAAATGAATTCCACATTGAGTTATAAGTGATTGATATTTATTGGGCTGTGACGTCGAGAAATTTGGTTCAGCCTGCCGATTTTGACTCCCATTTTCTGAAGTATCCAGTCGTTATCAAAAAATGTTCTGAATAAGAAACTTGCCAATTTGAGCAAAAATGTATTCAGAAATGTGTCAGTCAGAACAAACAGCCTTTAATGAAGAAATAGGCAGAGTTGTAAAGTGCAAACATAGTTGAAAGATTATGCAATTTCTGCATGGGCAAGTAGGGCATTGGCCCAGAGCCCCCATAATTTTTGAGCCCCAAACTTAGAGGCAGTTGCAGTTTTAGTAGAATACTTTTTTCTTTTCTACTTTATTTCAAAAATATCTATATTTAAAAAATAATTCATATCTCTCTTGTTCAATTTGCCTTAATCATAATGTTGTGTTTTGAAACTAAAAAAGAAATCATTGCCTTCTTAACTGTTGACATTTTTATCTGTCTTGTCTTTTTTACTGCGCATCTCTGGGAATTAATAAGTACAGGTTTTACAAGTAATTCGTAACAAGTTTTACTTTTTTTCCTTGGGGCCCATTAAATGTAAAGGTTATTTTTGTAAAATTGATTATATTTTTGTGAAAAATAACATTTTGCAATGAAAGTTGAAATCCAGTTACTCAAATTCAAACCAATCATTTATAAACAAAAACTTTTTTAAATCTTTTTGCTGAAGTTTTCCTCTTTGGTGAGCTTGTTTGTTTACAAATTACACATTTTAAAACATCACAGAATAATAAATAATTAATAAATAGTAAGTTTTTATGGAATAAGATTTTGTGAAGGAGCCTGTTTTATTAAAAGAAATTTTGTGAAGGGGCCCATTTTATCAAATTGATTTTTGTGAAGGGACCATTTTATAAAAAGATTTTTGTGAAGGGACCCATTTTATTAAATATATATATATTACAAAATTTAATTTTCTCTGCAATCTGCTAAATTATTCTATAAAATTTTTTCATTTAAAAATGTTCCGTATATAACCCTGGCTTATTAAAATAACTCTTATTCTTAAAATAATCTGTTACTATCCATATGTAAAACCAGTTTACCCTAATCCACTTAATAATATTTATTCGAAAGTAGTTAGATCTAAAAATGCTGATAGCTTTTTAAATTTATTCTTTAAATAGAACATTTTAATTTTTAATCCATTATTAAAATTCATTATTATTATTCCCGTGTAATCAAATTGCTATAACTTCTTTATTTAAATGCTAAAATATTGCATCTCTTAAATTATTCTGCTCAGAAAACCCTATTCCCATAAAATTATTCTATTATTAAATATTAAATGTCTATTAAAATATTTCCAAGAAACTTTCATTCTTTTTTTTTTCTCTTCTACATCAAAGATTCATTTTCTTTTTTATTATTATTACGTATTAAATTCAAAGTTTAACCACAGCCTCAAAGCAGATAAATGGGTTTGTTTATACGGCATGCGTCTGGTATGAGATTATCGAATCCTGTAGAAAAGTGTAGAAGATTTTTCCCGCCAAGGAAATCGTTTTTTGTCAAGATAATTCCACCGGAAATGCTTATAAAGTTCTTTAAAAAACCTTGTGACTCGATGAAGGTTGGTCACGTGACGTGTTTTGTGTTCTTTTGCAAGTGAGTTTAAAACTACTCGCACGTCCTGATTCCGAGAGAGATTTTTACGTTTGGCTTGGCTAAAGAACAGAATGAGAATCTAACTGGCGTCTAGTTCGCTACATCACCTTTTTAGTTAGTAATGTAGAGAGTTTTAATAAAGTTCAGAAAGGTTTCGTGCCTAAGTCCAACCCATTCGCCGAATAAAATGTCTTTAAATTTGGGAAAGACTTGTGGAAATTATTGACTATTGCAACGGAATATACTGATGAATAGATTTAACTACAGTCTACCGAGCATTCCTCCTGACTTGATGTTTCAAAATGTCAATAAAGTATTTTCTTCTACTGAAAATTGACTGAAGTGATTTGTTGTTGGTGACACCACAGGGCGTCCTGATGCGATCGAGACGGGAAACCTGGCACGGAGTTAAATGTTTATCAACAAGTTTCCGACTGCAACTCAGAGCGAATTCAAACTTGAATTTACGACAAATATGTTTGTGAAGGGACCTGTTTTATTAAATATATTTTTGTGAAGGGTTCCAAATAGGCCCCAAATTTTGCCTGGATCGACCCTTGAAGTATTTTATTTTTGTTAACAGAGGAAAAAGTTATACAATTAAAGTGTATTCACTGAAGGTTTAATTACCAAAGCCAAATGTATGTATGTTAAGTTAATAATATTGTTAATATAAAAGCATGGGCTAAGCTTTGGGATTAGCCTGCTGTCCACCATCTCATTTTTTAAATCAAACCATATTTGTTTTGTTTCTCATTTCCAAAATAATTTTCATCCCTATTTACTTATTATAAACACGTTATTTAATTTTATTGACTTAATTTATTTATATTTAATAATAAAAGTTAAAATGTTTTGATTTAAAAAATGAGATGGCTGACCACGGGCGATAAATCAAAACGTTTGTTTTGTTTCTGACATAGTCAAGTTAAAGTCAAGTTAAGAATTAATTCACCTTTCTATAATTACGTATGCAACGAGTATGAATACATAATTTCGTTTTACAGGAGATTTTATCCTATCCTTAAAAGGGTCTTTCCCTCTGGAGAAGACGATCCAGATTGTATGACCGGACGTTCTGAGTTGGTATCAACGCCAGTTCAAATACAGACTGTACGTTAATCCAAAAGAAGAGGTTTTGGACTGGGCACTGGGGACTGAGTGACCAGACCGAACCGATGGACTTGAGTGCGACCGGGATGATGAACGAGACTGCTGCTGCTGTTGCCGCGATTCAGATGGATACTGCCAGGATCCCTTCTCTGAATTCGACGCCGCCAGTGCACCCCTCTTCGAATGACTTTGTATATGTGAATACCAGTGACTCTCTGACCCCTTCTGCGAGTGATATGAATACGCCTGCTGCCGCGCCCGGTTACTTCACTTTTGAAGAACTTTTCAACTCTTATAATGAGGACGCTATGACTCAATTGCTAACCAGCTTTGATGTATAAATTCTTCTTCACGAGTGAAGAAGGCAGAAAAATGGAATCGAAGATTGAACCGTGTGATTTCAATCTTCGGTCCCATTGTTTTGTGCCAGTTGTATGACCAACGTTGGATAAATAAAGGAATGCTTTTTTCTAAAAGTAAATGACTCGATTGTGTTAATGGAATGTGGGGAATCTGATTTTGAAATTTTCTGATGGGGTTCCAGTGCTCAAATCTTTTTGCTGTCAACTGTATTCCAGTATTAAGTTTGGTGCTTTTCTATTATCCCGTCGACCATTTTTCATAACAAAAAACTATCGCCAAACTGTAATGCCCAATAAACGGAAGAACGTTGCCATTGGAATGTCAAAATAAATAAATAAATAAAATATAAGAATTTAAGGAAACAATTGTTATTTTAATGAATGAAATAACTCATAAATCAGTAAAACAGAATGAAAAATACATGCAAATGTCGAATTAAAAACCACTCGATGACATAACAAACACGTATCATACTTCTGACATCCAGTCAATGGGGCTGCATTTTTGGCATTTAATCTTACAGTTTGGCGATAGTTTCTTTGTTATGAAAAGTGGTCGACGGGATAATAGACAAGTACCATAAGTCTTAAATATATTAAGCATTATTAGATTAAACAGTAAGATATATATACTTCAGTTCATCATGGTTTAATATTCACATTTAAAATTGTCTATCTCCAGTATGACTATAGAAATATAATGTTATCATTGAAAGCAATCTTTAAATTTTTGTATGTAATCATATATTATAGTACGAGCAAATCTTGTGTGTGTGTGTGTGTATGTACAGGGTGTCCCAGATAAGATATTACAAACTTCGAGCAGAGGTAGGGTACACCTAGACATCTCGGAATTACATAGGAATGCCGGGTCGGAAATGCCTTCCTGACATGATAGAAGGCATTAAAATAGGCACGGGTGTTTCAAGTGTGCTTGTTTCAAAGCTTCATTTTGCATTTTTTACACATAAAACACAAAGAAAGGATAGGGCACAAAATAAAAGAAAGAAATGTGTTTATTACTCACTGTTCATAAACATAAAAACAAAAGTAACAAAAGGGAAGTACAACTCATATCCAAGCAGGCATTCGATTTGACGACTCCCAGATATGATGCAGGCCTCCCATCTTCGCTGAATGGAAGTTAGAACATCCGCAAACATAAGGAAAGGATGTCACTGTTGGTTCAATTACGGTTGGTTAGCAAGAAAAATCAGTTTGTTCTTTACAACTTTTACTGTACACATGAAATGGGGAAATTTGATTGGTCTGCGTTTAACATGCATCTTATATGATTGGCCTACATCGCCATTACGATCACTGCAATGATAGCTACGACAAAAATGTAGTGGTAGATAGGTTGATGGAACTGTTTGTTTGTAAACATGCCCTTTCCTTATTCCAGGAGTGTCTTGGATTTCCCTGGCAGCTACAAACCTGTTTGTCTTTTAAGGAAAGGGCAACTGACGTCACTGTTGGTTAAATTGCTGTTGGTTCGCAAGAAAAACCTTTTCCTTCTTTATGACTGCTACTGTACACATGAGATAAAACTAAGTTGCGCCGCCAGACGCCTGAGGAGCTCCCGGCGCAACTTCGACCACCGGAACCAGGTCCTCAAGGACCTATTACGCGCACATCGGATTTGTCTCTCCAAGTGCGCTCCGGCCGGACCGAAGGACCGCCATCTGCGGAACTTCCAACCCCATTATCCGAGTCTGCGATGACATAGATCGTTGCGGTGCGTGGAGGATCCCACATCTCAGAGGAGACCTCCACACAGACACTCGATGAACCGTCGAAACAACCCAGCGACTTCGTCGCTGAAACCCCATAAGGAGAGTCGGTCCCTCAGTCATGTGCCAGGCTTTTCCACAGGGTCCGATCATCGAGCGCATGGAAGGGCGAACAACTTGTTCTTCTTCCGTGGGTTGTTGCTACGTGCGACGGAGGAGCCTCTGGCCGACCCAGGACCACGAGGAAACTCGATCCCTTCACATAGACATGACTCGGCTAGGTCATCCTCTTTGAAATGGCTTTGCATCCGGCAAACCCTCGCAGCAAAATACGAGATCCCCGGTCGATTCCATTTCTCAGATTCATCCACATATATATCACAGACACCAATAAAACAAAAACACAACAAATCACAAAACTTGTTAAAACAATGGAAAGTTACGTTAGGAACCATTATCGGTCTCTGGGAGATGTGGAAACTCCTCCCAAACGCGCCAAAGAGGTGGGCCTGATCAAGATTAATATTGGATTAAAATTAGGTGAAGACTACTAGTCATCCGCCCGCCAGACGTAGAAAGTACTGGCTGAACATAGACGTACCGCCGCCATTTTACTGATGAGCCACCGATCCGGTTTCTCGCGGCCGATCGGTCCGAGAAAGCTCAAACCCCTCCCAGAAAATCGACGTGAGTCACGTATCGCAGGATGAGTGTCCCCGTGTCGTCACTTCGCATCTGGTCCCAACGGGTAGTCTCGATCCAATCCCGACCTTGAGGGCGACGCACAACTGATCCAGCTACAGGAGAATCACAAGGGACGGTCGTATGGAGCCTAACCCGCATTGGCCGTCTACGTTCTACCGCCCGCACAACACCGAGAGTTGCGTCATGCCGCCTCACTTGCCGACGGGCTTCACAATAGAACCCTTACGATCCTTGTTCTACAGATCCCGTCTGAACCATCGTCTCATTATAAGGAAAGGGCATGTTTACAAACAAACAGTTCCATCAACCAATCTACCACTGCATTTTTGTCGCAGCCATCATTGCAGGAATTGCCATGGCGACACAGCCAATCATATCACAGACCAGTTTAACGTAGATCAATCAAATCGCTCCATCTCATGTCTTACTGTAGGAGTCGTAAAGAACGAACAGGTTTTTCTCCCAAACCAACAGTAATTTAACCAACAGTGACGTCAGTTGCCCTTTCCTTATAGACAAGTTTTGCAACCGCCCGATCCGTGTTGGCTTAACCCCTTGGGGACGAGCGACACATATACGTGATGCATAAGATGCTCAGAATCCTCGATTTTTTCCACCAGTTATTTTTTATTGTAAGCTTTGCCTTATTAAATCTTAGCATTTCCATCAATTCAATTAGGCGAAAATTTCCATTTTGAAAAACCGGTGGTAAAAGATTACAAATTCTGTAAAAGACGCTCGTCGCGAAGGGGTTAACCTTTGCACCTTGAGTCACCCCCGGAAGTAAAAGCTCCGGGCACGAGGGTTTGGTCAACGCCCTACGCGAATGTCTTTTCACCACCTTGTCATCCCGAGTTCCCGCGGAACACAAGTCCCGTGCCCATGTCAGTAAAGAACCGACTACGACACAAAAGATACCGGGCTTGTTCATTCATTCTCATGACGTCACAAATACTGGCTGCGAGGCTAACGAAAAAGACAGGCTACCGTGGTGCATTCCACTTATCTTTTTTACAGACCGCTAGAGTGACGTGAAGCTCTTTTCGTACATCTACATTGGTACATTCGAGCATCATGTAACTCCAGTGGTCTGTAAAAAAGATACGCGTAAAGCACCGCGGTAGCCTTTTTTTCGTTAGCCTCGTAATGACTGGCCGTGACCAGGTCACGGACCAACGATTGGTACAAAGCGGCGCACCTATCGTTTTGTGCCAAACGCTGTATGTGTTTGGTCGTGGTCAGCCACCATTTGTGACGTCATGATAATGAATAAACAAGCCCAGTATCTAATGACTTCAGGCTTGGGAAGATGTTTGGCGATTCGAGTTTGTTCAAAATAGTCTCGACCATTCAAATTTTATTTACCGTATGCCGCCCCTCTCATATAGAGGCACTCTAGTCTCACTCGTCCAGGCGGTTATCATCAAGTTCTGGAATGTGAGTTTTTCAAGGTCTCCAATTGCGACCTACGTAATACAGTGTACTATGTAGGTCGCGCTCCAATAAGGAAAGGGCAACTGACGTCACTGTTGGTCAAATTACTGTTGGTTTGGGAGAAAAACCTGTTCGTTCTTTACGACTCCTACAGTACACATGAGATGGAGCGATTTGATTGGTCTATGTTAAACTGGTCTGTGATATGATTGGCCTACATCGCCATGACGATTCCTACAATGATAGCTGTGACAAAAATGCAGTGGTAGATTGGTTGATGGACCTGTTTTGTTTGTAAACATGCCCTTTCCTTATAGACACCACGGTGCCTGAATATAAGAGTGGCGATATAGAAATATAAATTATTTATTGTCCATACTACCAATTTACATTCAGACATTATCTAAAAACATGGTTAAAAATTTTCATTAAAAACGTCCTTCATTTCAAAAATGTAAAACAGTTTCAAATAAAAACCTTCACCATTTCACAAAAGCGCTTTCGCTCTGGTTAGAGCATCATCAGTTGTAATCTTCAAGCCTTTGCTTCTTCGCTATATATACGACTGCTGGTTGAAGAGCTCCCCCTATCGGCATTCGATTCTCTCTCTCTCTCTCTCCCTCCTCTAACATCTTTTTCCATCGGCAATCAATCACTGTGTGTACCATTTCATTGCATGCGTCTTTGGATTTCTATTGCTTCTCTTATTAGGGCATTATGTAGATTTTCGTAGTTCGCTATTTTCTGTATTTGTACGCTTTCAAGTTTGATTGGGGTTTTAATGTTTAATCTTGCAAGCGCTGTTGACTGTTTATTTAGTTTTATATCGCTGATATGTTCTTTCATTCTTTCCTCTATTTTTCTCTTCGTCATTCCTATGTAAGTAAGCTTTACATTTCTGCTATTTAGACAATTTATTTTGTATATTCCTGCTGTTTGTATTTCCTCATATTTTTCTAATTCATTTCTTATTGATTTGAAGAGGGATGGATTGGGGGTTAGTGGGACTATTTTTCCTAATTTTTCTAATTCACGTTTTATTTTCAAAGATACACTTTTTATATCAATAGAAATATAAATTTTGATTAAGACGATTTTGTATAAGGGGTTTTAATTGCCAAGACGAATCGGTCGTCAAGCATTTTGGCGAGCCAGCCATTATCCCCAAGCTAATGTTTATCAACTTGTCCAACTCGTCCAGGCTAGTTCTGGAATGTTGACTTTGGGCAAGGCAAAAGCGTTTGCCTGAGCATGTGCTCTATGTGTATGCTTCAAACTATGGCAAGCCTATTACTAACAAACATTAGCTTGGCAATTAAAACAGACTTGGCAAGATGCGTGTCGGTTCGTTTTTGTCCAAAATCTTCTCAACCAATCAAATTTTACACCCCGTATATCGCCACTCTATTTACCCGCGATCTTCGTTATACACGGCCGGAGCATGACGTTTAAAACGTCATTATGGAGTAGACAAGGCTAAGGTTTCTATATAGGGACCTGACGCATATCCATTTTGTTTTCCAAAATTACCGCCATATTGTGACCTAGCTCAGCATTACCTCGATTTCCAGAGCTTGGGTCACAAGGGTTGCCGTATTTAAAAGACCTGCCACTGCTTCTCTGCCGCCATTACGCTAACACTAACCGTTTGACCGAGCGTTTGTTTACAGATTATTTTTATAATTTAATCGAAATTATGGGCCAGCGTGCTGCTCCAAATTGTAAAAATCACACCAGGCATAAATGTCGAACGTTTAGGTTCCCGGCTAATGAAGAAAGGAAAAGAAAATGGATCGTCAACTGCAGATAGTGGTAAAGTCGCCAAATAGGTAACCCTATGATATATTGAGTCACTGCCTCCTGTTCAGATGGGCTCTAAAATGGCGGAGATTCAGTTTGGTGTTTGGACCCTTGGGGCATTAAATGGCGGTATGATTCAGCCTGGGTTATAGGAGCTCTAGACAAGGTTAACGAAAGAGACAGGCTACCGCGGTACATTCCAGTTATCTTTTTTTACAGGCCGCTAGAGTGACGTGATGCTCTTTTCGAGCACCTTCATTGGTGCATTTGAGCATCACGTGATTCCCGCAGTCTGTAAAAAACGATATGCGTAAAGCACCGCGGTAGCCTTTCTTTTTCGTTAGCCTCGGGAGTAGATCATTTTTACACTGTGATTGGTGCAAAGCGGCGCGCCCTCCGTTTTGCACCAACAACCGTGTAAAAATGATCCATTCCGAGGCTAACGAAAAATAAAGGCTACCGCGGTGTTTTACGCGTATCTTTTTTTTACAGACCGCCGGAGTCACGTGATGCTCGAATGCACCAATGCAGGTGTACGAAAAGAGCATTACGTCATTCTAGCGGTCCGTAAAAAAAGATAAGTGGAATGCACCGCGGTAGCCTGTCTTTTTAGTCAGCCTCGGATACACTCCATGTGACGTTTTAAACGTGTATAACGTAGGTCGCGATTTACCACTGGGTCGCCCATCCTATAACAGATTGTATGATTAGGCGACAGGGATCTAGATAGAATTTTCTCTATTTTCGAAACGAGACTGAATTTTTGTAAAATATTCGCTCTTTTCGAAACTTTTCACAAAAATACTGGATTCTGATTGGTCAATTAATTGGATCGCTAGTTTAATCTCTCAATCTCAGAGCAAAGATACTAGAAAAACCGGTTTGGCGCATTAAATTAGGTGGGATACACGTTTGGTGGTAGGTGATCTTGGAGCCCAGAAAAGATTACAAATTTGGTGTTTAGTATAATTGAGACTTAAAACGGCCTATAGAAGCGCTGATTGCAGCCGTCGGTACAGGAAAATTGTCCCTTTACTAATGCTACAGCGCCTAGAATACATAGTGTGGAAATCTGCTGCAAAATAGTACTGAAAAATTGAATCCAATAAATGTACAACGTTGCTGAAAAGATAACGATGGGATCGCAGCGCCATCTGCTAGCTCGTCTCAACGTAAACATTATATTAGAATGTTTCTCAATGAGTTGGCAAATACTGAAATTTGACACTTTAATTTAAGGTCCTCTCCCTCTTCAATAAAAAGTGTTAGCGATGGCCCTGCACATGAACTGGATCAATTTTACACACGTGATTGGTGCAAAGTGGCGCGCCCACCGTTTTGCACCAATCGCCGTATAAAAATGATCCACTTCATTTGACGTTTTAAACGTCATGCACCTGCCGTGTATAACGTAGGCCGTAGTTAAATATTCTGATTTGGAAAATTCTTACCTTGTCAAATAAACACAGAACACAAATATCACATGAAATCTGAAATTGTGCAAAAAAATAATCATTATGAACAAATTAAAAATGCATGTAACGCAATGGGCTTGCAAGGGATTTTCCTGAAGCAAGAAGTTATATCTTTTTTCCATTAGACGGCAGGAAGTTGCAATCAGCTGATCAACCATTGTACTTCACTTGGAGGTCAGGATACTTCCACCAATTAGAACTGCCTATTTGTAGTGTGTGACCTCCAACCTGACGTCAATTGCAACTGCCCCGAGGCTAACGAAAAAGGAAGGCTACCGCGGTGCTTTACGCGTATCTTTTTTTACAGACCGCGGGAGTCACGTGATGCTCGAATGCACCAATGCAGGTGTACGAAAAGAGCACACGTCACCCTAGCGGTCTGTAAAAAAAGATAAGTGGAATGCACCGCGGCAACCATAGTTAGCCATGATGCACCGCGGTAGCCTGTCTTTTTCGTCAGCCTCGCAACTGCCCCATTCGACTCAATATTTATGGTCCACGGAGTAAAGAATTATGTACTTTGTGGCAACACCTTCAAATGTCTTTTGTCTTTGTTGTTATGGAAAACTTGCGCAGCTGCTATTGGCAACAGTTGTAAAATCATTTTTGCGGTGTAAAGTGTTAACTGTATTCTACATTGTGTAACGTTTTATTTTCAGTTTATTTGTCTATTAATTTTCAAGTAAACAGTATTTATCAGTTTGAAGAGTTGGTAAGATTCATATTTTAAATCATTCTAAGAATGTTAACTACTGTCATAGGTTTTATTGTGTGCATTCCGTTTCTCTTTTGTTCTTAGATTATTAACATTTATTCTTGATTTATCTTTGATTTATAGTTTATTACTTTGAGAATTCTGGCTTTGATGTTAGGTTTACTTCGAAGTCTTCTTACACACCAGTGAATGATTTTTTATTCCTATCGAATATTTAATATATAGATCTCAATTATATGTTGGCATTTGTTCAAAATGGCTGCAGGGTCCTTGTGTTATAGCGGGAAGCGTAAATTTTACTTAAGCTTTCTGGTTATTAATTTTTTCGATCATTGTTTATAAATTTTATAGAATGACTTTGATATTTAATAAAACTGCATGAGCATGATATAATCGTTTTGGTACTTTTATGTTAGCCGAGGAAAAAATCTCGTCAATAGCAGCTTTTATTTTTCGTGTGTATGAGAAACAATGCTTTGATGTTAAAATTAAATGTTTTCTTTTATGGTATTATTTTTTACTTTTATTATTACTTATTTTAAATGAAATGAGAGTTTACTCCATTGTAACAATTTAAGACATGGATTTTAAATGTAGGGCAGGGCCAAACAAAAACAAAACTTTTGCGATAACTCTGGAATCGATGACTATTTTTAAAACTTTCTCTAGGTAAAATCATCACGTGCCTGGTGATTATTCTGTAGCATTTTCAGATAATTAGCATTAATAACAAAAATAAAATAAAATACTGTCTGAAAATTACCCCATGGTTTGCAGTAATTTCCAGACAGCTATTTAAGGGGCTGATTTGAACACCAACTACGGTAATTAACATACATCATTGTAAAATGTTATGACTAAAAATGTTTTTCCTTTTCAAGACCCCCTTTTAAATGTATTAAAAAGGACATAAAAATGCAATTGTAACTGTACAATGCATTTTTTGGTGAATGAAAGTATATTTTATGGTACTTTTTCACACAGATAGTTTAGTTACAGTAGCTACATGTTTTACATAAAAGGATCAGGGTCCATAAGCCGTGTTTTTGGCCACTTGATTTTGTTATACTGGCTTCATTATTTCACTTTTTAATATTAGAAGGTTTATCCTGTACGATTTCAACAACATTTTTTGCATTTTGTTCGGATCCTATAGGACTTGCACAAGCTCAAAGTTCGTATTATTCGTAGTTTCTGATGAAAAATTAACGCAATTTCTCCTCATTTTACCTCCATTATTTATAGGAGTGCCATCGTGCAACACTTTCTTCTTGACATAGGGTAGATGTGCCAGTAATGGACCCCCTTCCAGTAATGGGCCACTTTCAAAGTTTTTGATTTATAAAAAAATAACCAATAAAAATTTAGACTTTTATATATTTTTTCATAATTCCTCCTTGCTTGTTTTATAATCTGGGTTATTGTTGACACTCTTAATCAAACCAATCAGGAAGCAGAAAATAATGTTTCACAGTTCCACAGATTTTCTGTGAAAATCTTAATGAACATGCTAAGAGCTGGCTTCACTTAAACAATTGATATCTTTTTTATTTTCTTGAAAAAATTGCATGTTTTTGTTTAGACAATAATAAAAAACTTTATATTTTACATACTAATGAAAATTTATAAAATTTCATTTATTTTCCAGGTTTTAGGACCATGGTCCATTACTGGAATGCTTAATTAGTCAATTTCCAGTAATGGACACCCCATGTGGATTTTACTGAAAAAGCAATTTCAGTAATGTTCATAGTGCATATATTTTTTTTTTTTATTTAACTGAAAAGCTAAGTAGTCAAATTTAATTTTTAAATTTTACTTACCAGAATGTAATAATATATGTATATATATATTATATAAATAGCTGTTTTTATTAATTTTATGTAATTAATAATTTTTTCTAAGATTGCGATCAAATTATTTTTTTGTAAGCCGTACCTTGCATATTTTATAATGTGACAATTAACATCCATCAGGAAAAAGAGAATAATCTTTAAGAGCATGGGAAAATGAGGGGCTCATGGGGTTCACACTCTCCCCATTTAAAAAAGACAATTTTTTAAGTCACACAAGTTCTTAAAAATCTATTATTTTCTGTCTTAAATGTTTCATTATTCATCTCTGACAAAAGAACTACAGACATAAAAAATCCCTATAATATTAAATTTATAGTAGCAATGAAAGTAGTAAATCTGCAGATCAGGGGGCTCAAATGTCAGTTCAGATATTTTATTTTGAAATAATTTTATTTAGTATTTAAAAAAGATTCAACCTACACTTTCATTTATTTGATATATTTTATACAAATGGCTAAAATTAATATATAAAGCAGTTTCAGGAAGTTTAACCTGTTAAGAATAAAAAGAAATATGATTCCATGCACTGGTACTCCAATACACTTTTTTTTTTTTTTTTTTTTTTAACTAATTTTTCTAAACCCCCTCAATAACTTAATAATTTGATAAATATAATTCTTTGAAAGTTAGTATTATAAATTTAAACCTTCTATCTAAAATAATTAAAATATTGATGTCGTTTTCTTTGTTACTTATTTTGATATTTTCCGTTAGTAATTTTTCATAACGTTTCAAAGGAATTTGTTTTAAATTAAATGATTTATAATTTTGTATCATTAAAATAATCATAATTTTTTTCAGTACAGTAAGTTAAGATGAATTTTCTGCCTTTTTCTTTGGTTGTTATTTTGATATTTTCCGTCAATAATTTTTCATAACGTTTCAAATGAATTTGTTTTAAATTAAATTATTTATATTTTCGTATCAATTTCCAATAACTAATTAAAATGTCTAGAAGACGCCGGTATTCAGTGTTGAATTCAGATACTTTTCTCCGGGAGGGATTTCTGTGGCTCCGGATAGGACATTATAGAGTTCCAGAGGGGGGGCGGGGCATTTCAATGCTCCGGGGGGGGGACGTCCCCTCCGGACCACCCCTTGGATTCAACACTGCCGGTATTTGACTGCTGAGGAAATAGCGGAAATTATGAATAAAAATTTGTCTTCAGAAAGTGAAATTTCTGCGAATGAAAGTGATTCTAACACAGTCATTGACTCATATTTTGAATGCTATGTGGGTCTTTGCGCAGATGTTTGTTTTAAAATTTACCATACCCAAAAAGATTTTTAAGAATTCTAAAACTGTCACATTCTGTAACGTGCATATTTTGAATTATTATTCAGTTTTACCCATTATAATCAAATATATTTATTTAATATGCTTTTATGTTATATGTTTATACATATTTATACCACATTTCATTTTGAAAATTACTTTTAACTTGAATTTTTTTTTAAATTTAATTTAAATTAATGTACAGTGTTACTCATTATTATTCATTACTAGCTGGCTTCGCCCGCCAGCGGGCCCCTAATTTACATCGGTGCCTCGAATTGTAGAAAATCTCGAATCTTGTAAAACCTCAAACCGGACGTACCGCCGACCCCGGGAACAGGCGCCTCCTGCGGTGGGGGTTGGAACGGATGGGTGCTATCGGTGCCGGGTAGCGTTTATTTTTCCCCTTGTGGACTTATTGTTCCTATACCTCACGAGTGGGTGATTTCGGTCCCCGCTGCCTGCGGCACCGTATAGCAGTTGTGCTGCGCACGCGCTGCAGTATACGTTAGTTGGCAATGACACTGCTTTTCCTCAAACAACTTATGTAGACTACCTGTGTTCTAGTTCAAAGACAGTGAGCTGTAGAAAAACTTAAAACTAAAAAAAAAAATCGATAACGGGCGAAGCCCGCTTTTCCCTATCGTAATATCTGGTTGCCACTCTAAAACAAAAACTTATCAAAACTTAAAAAGAAAAAAAATTCCGAAATTTGGCAATCTTTTTTCCTTTTTATGACCGATTGAGGGGGGAAAAAAAATGGTGCAAGACATCATAGACGGTTTTATTTTTATACAATATGTCATAAATCTTTAATTGCTGCTTTATGTATCAACTTCTCCTGTTTTATCTTTTTGAACTAAACACGACTCAACTTATAGAAATACTTAATGATTAAATACGGTACAGAGTTTGTAAAAATTAGGCTAATTCTCTAACTTGATCTGCTACAGAATAGCTGCTAAAGAGTTTTCTATGTATGATACTGTGTTTTATATATATATAGTTAATATGCAAAAAGGGAAAGGCCAACAGTTCTGCTTAAGGTGTGTGTGTGAGGGATATATATATATATATATATACAGACTTAGATAAAGTGTAAAACTGTCTGCGAACTCAAATAATTTCTTAAAAATTTTCTGCAAAAAAACACCAAGTTATAGCCGAATAATGAACTCATTTTCGTCAAAAAACAAAATATAGTATACACTATATGCACAATTCTTGTATATTTCACAATTAAAATATATTATTTTCTTTTTAAATAATTATTTATATGCAAATTTTTAATATTTTTAAGTATTCTTTTATTTTGAAAAAATATTCGGCTATGTTCGGCCTAAAAATTGCCTCATTAACATAATTCGGCCAAAAAATTCTTAGCAAAAGTTCCTCATTAGATACTCTCTTGTTACATTTTAATAGATATTATGTATGTTATGTTACATTTTAAAAATTTTAAATACATTTTAAAATAATGATAAGATTTTAAAAGTACTAGAAAACAAATTTCAATTTTCAGATGAAAAAAATCTAGTTTTTTTTTGGTGTAGGCACCATGAAAGACACTCTTTTACAAATTTTGGCGAAGCAGTTTGCATCGATTCAAGACAAGGAACACTATTCCATTGCAACTGTTTTGGACCCCAGATTTAAAGTGTTCTTATTCAATAAAGATGAAGCAAAGGATGTAGATGTAAAGTCCAAATTAATTGCTATATAGTAAGACTAAGAAAGACTAGTGTGAAAATGAAACCAGTATAGAGTGGTGGGCGCAAAATTTGGAAAACTTTTCAAACCTTTCACAGTTAACCAAAAAATACCTTTCTGCACCAGGAAGAACCATATATAGTGAGCGATTATTTTCAGAAGCAGGTATCATTTATGGAAAAAAAAAAGAAATAGACTATGACCTGAAAATGCTGAATTATTATTTCTGCCTCATAATCTACGTTTATTAAAAACATTTGAACTTTGTTTTTTAAGATAAATATAAATTTAAACATTACAATGATGTTCTTGAAAATGTTATGTAAAACATACATATATAATAATTAAAAGAATTTAGTATTTACATTTCTTTCATTATTTAATACTAGTAACACACTTAAAAAAAAATCACATTAAATTTAAACTTTTAAGCGTATTTTACTCCCCCCCCCTAAGTATTGCAGCATATACGACTTAAATATCTATGTTATTCATCTATATCTAATCTATCATATATATTTACGTTCTTTATGGATATAATTAAAATATCATTGAAAGAATTTTGTTATGTAACAAGGGATAAATATTAAACTTCTCAATATGCTTAAAAAATTTAGAATTTGCTTGTATGGCCCTATTAGGGCAATTTTGAATAGATTAATTTTTAATTTAGCAGATTACGTTACGTTAGCTTATTACAGATACTTTTTGTACTTATTGATATAGCATAAAAGTTTTAACATGATTCCAAAATTCACCTCTTATATAAAAATGGGTAGATAAAAACCCATTCAGTGTATGAAAGTTAAGGGGGGAAAAGTGTTAGTTAATTTCAAATTAAATTTCCATTATACATCATGAATATAAATTGTCAAATTAAAAAGTTTTACTTTGTAACATTCAGACTTGTATAAAACCAAAAACTTTCTGCGCACATAAATATTGAGTCAAAAACTTTCTGCAAATTAATTTAATGTTTAATAAAATTACGTGTTATATTATTTTGACGATATAAATTAAAAACAGTAGTTTAAAATAATTACCATTTAAAATTAATTAATATTAATTAAAGAATAATTATTTTGGTTAAAAATAATAATAAAACTAAGAATCCATGATAGGAAGAGCTGAATTATTATCAGTTATTTTGTCAATGCATTTAGAAACAACCCAATCCTTAATATTTTGACCTCTTCGCAAGTGTCTGTAATGCCACAAAAATGTTTTGCATCTTTAAATTTTGAATTGTGCGCACACAGTAAATATTTTTGCACAAAAAGGGATTATTTGTGTAAAAAGGGAATATTTTAAATTTTTTAATATTTAAAAAAAAAAAAAATTTTTTTTTTTTTTTTTTTTTTGTCTTCAATTTTCTGCAATTTTGCAGAAAATTTTCCGCGCACGGCGTGCGCGCGTGCGTCTATACAAGTCTGGTAACATTACTACATAAAAATATAAAAGTTAAAGCTATTAAGTATAAAAACTTAAAAACATTTCTTACAGTATTATTCGGCCAAGGCCGAATGGAATAATGGACTTGATATTCGGCCGAAGCCGAATATTCGGCAAATAGGCCGAAGGGGCCGAATATTCAGCTTCGGTCGAATAATCGTTGCATCTCTATTCTAAATTCCTATTTTTGTTCCTACTTTTTTCCCAAAACCTTAGTATGTATTGTGCTGTCCTCTTAAAAAAACCCACACTGAAATGCTTCCTAAAAAAAAAAAACCCACTTGTAATAGAGTGGGTCAATCAAATCTTTAAAATTATACCAAATATAATACTAAAGTCAATTCTTTTGTTTTATTCTGTTTTTATTTACCATTTAGAATAATAAAAATAGTTAAAAATACCTAAGGAGTGCTTATTGAGTTTTAAAATAATTTAAATTAACAATTGCTGAATTCTGGCAGAACCCGAGCTTTACTTTTACAGATTTCCTTTTATAATAGAATTTTAGAATGATTTACATAAATGTATATTATTTTTTAAGTTAAACCATTAATATGTCATAAAATGCTTCATTTTCAGCTGATTTTGTCAGAAGTGGGTTGTTTTCAGGTAACATGGGTCATTTTTTGGAAAAGTGTTTTTTGCATAATTAGTTGCCATTTTGTAATAAAGTGATAAAAACGAAAAATGCTCACCATTAAAATGTTAGTCTGAAAGAGCTGTAATTATTTAGCCGTGTTCAATTTTTATAAATTCTTTATTAGACTTTATATAGAAAAAATTTCAAAAAAATGTTTTTTTTTTTTTTAGAGGACAGCACAGTACCCTACAACAGGGTCGGCGAACCTATGGCACGCGAAAGGAAATTTTTGGCAGCCGGTTGATTTAAGTTCTAAAGCAAAATTCAGTCAAACTTCCCAAAATTCTGCATATCATTATTTTTTCCCAATTAATACACGAGCTTGACTGAAAATACCTTTTGTTTTTAAGTACTTGTGTACTTGTCAAATCATTGAACTACTCTTTCAGAAACATCTGACTTCTGACCCCCTCCTCCCTTCCTCCACTATCATCATTCGATTTAGGCGCCGATGATTCGCATTGAAAGAAAGAGAAATGTAGGAAACAAATATTTTTTTCTTTATTGTTTCCGAAATTTTTGCATTGAAAGAATGGGATTTATAAACATTTAAAGAAATTTCCAATAAATAAATACCAAACAAAAGCTATTAGATTTTTTCTGCGCTTACAGATAACTTATTCTAAACATTTTTAATTATTTAATTAATTAAAGAAGCATTAATTAAGATAATAGTAAATGAGAAAACTAATATGTTGAATATTGAATAACAGACATTTTTGTTCTTTTATGTATGTGTTTCATGGAAGGGGGAGGGGGTAATTTATCTGGCAGACGACTGTCTGCCGACATAATTCTGTTATAGTAAACGAATCTCGGTAAACTGAGTGGCTAGTGATTTTTTTATTATTCTGATTTCCTTTTATTTCATTGGTGCTTTCATAAACACTATTATGCCTGATTTTTAAAAAAATTATTATTGTTAAACTAACTTCACTGTCAAGGATCGTAATCTGAGACTGATTGGATTGCAAAGTTAAAGTGATATTTATTAAACATGGCCAGTGTGGCTAAAAAACAGAAAGTGCAAGACAGTAGAGAATTTCAAACATGGTGGACTGAGAAATACGGGATGATTAATAAAGATGATAAAGCTCTTTGCGTTTTATGTTCTGGGACAGTAGTCTGCAGAACGTCATCTGTAAAACGCATTATGAAACAAATCACAAATTTCTTTCCCAAAAAAGTTATGCAGAACAAAAAGAATTCATTGCCAATACAATTAAAGAGAAAAATAAACTGTCGACATCTATGATTAAATATACCAGCAAGGATTCTCAAACAAGTGTCGCAAGTTTCTCGGCTGCGAATGTCATTGCCCGAAATGGAAAACTTTTCTGCGATGGAGAGTTCTTGAAGGAAGCCTGGTTATCATGCGCTCAATCCCTTTTTGACGATTTTGAAAATAAAGATAAAATAATTCAACGAATTAAAGATACTCCTTTATCAAGAAATACAGTGAAAGATAGAATTCTAAAAATGGCAGAAAATGTAAGAGAGCAGCAAAAATCTGATATCAAGTCTTCTCCTTTCATATCATTATGTCTTGACGAAAGTACAGATGCAACTAAATCTGCTCATTTAGCTATTTTTGTACGATATTTGGTTGAAAATGAGATTAAAGAGGAATTATTCTCGTTATTATCTTTACCAACTACAACTAAAGGTGCAGATATTTGTATAGCAGTAATAAATTCAGTTACTGAAAGTGAAATAAATTTGTCTAAAATAGTTTCTGTTACAACGGACGGAGCCCCTATAGTATGGTGGGTAAAATAATTGTTTTTTTCAATTTATTTCAAACTCACATTGGACACATTATTCTTGGATTTCACTGCATCATACATCAGCAAGTTCTGTGTGCAAAGTCTGGATTCGAATCTCTTGGTGATATTATGGCCGTAGTCACAAAAATAGTTAACCTCATATTGTCACAGGCTTTAAATAAACGAAAATTTGACGCTTTGTTAGATGAAGTCAACTCTGTGTACAGCGGATTACTGATGTATAACAATGTTCGCTGGTTAAGTCGTGGCAAAGTGCTACAAAAATTCGTTGATTGTTTGGAAGAAATTCGGCTTTTCTTATATGAAGAAAGTAAAATTGAAAAATATACGCAATTGACGGATTTGAAATGGCTTGCAAAATTAATGTACTTTACCGATTTGTGCCAGCATTTGAATGACTTAAATTTAAAGCTTCAAGGAAAAAATAAGACTGTTATTATCATGATAGATATGATTCGAGCTTTTGAAGCGAAACTGCAAATATTTAGAAAAGATATTGTTTCCAAAAACTATAAGTATTTCCCAAACTTAAAGAAAATAGCTAATGATTTTAATTTACATGAAAAAATTGACGAAGCAAGTCTCGCTGAAGAGATTACTTTAGTAACAAATGCATTAATCGAAGAGTTCTCGTCAAGATTTTGTGAATTCAAAAACCTTTCGGAAACATTTAAATTTATTATCTATCCAGATGTAACTCCAATTGATAAACTGAACTTGATTGTATTCGATTGGTTGGAAATTTCAGAAATTGAAATGGAACTTATTGACTTCCAATCCAGCTCAATATGGACTCAGAAATTTGTAAAATTGAGAGAGGATTTGGAGACGATCGAAAAAGAAAGACTGTCAGGTATCACAAACATAAATGCTGATAATAAAATTATGTCCACTTGGAATTCAATTCCAGACACTTACAGTTGTTTGAAGAAGTTAGCATTTGCAATGTTGACAATCTTTCCCTCTACTTATGCTTGCGAATCATTATTTTCAGAGATGAACAATATAAAAAATTCCAATCGAATCATCTTGTCAGATGACTCCAGTTTATCATGCATTTTATTAAAAGTAACCAGTTATGAGCCGGATATCAATAATTTGGCATCCAAGATGCAATATCAGAAATCACATTAATTTTTTTTTTTTTTTTTTTTCTTCTTTTAATTACTTTAAAATATAACTACAGTAAAACATGGTTAAAGCGTCACTCAGCATATTACACCAGTTTATTAAAGTCCCAATCAAAAAGAGATAAGAAAATAGCGGTAAAAAGACGTAATAAATGTGGACTCGAAAAATATCAGATCTGTTAAACCATCACTTTTGGCTCACAGTTTACTTTTTTTGTACAGACAAAAGCTGCAAATGGATAGAAGAAACAAAAATTTGTGAAAATGAGTTAAATAAGAGTGATAATAAACTCAGTGAAGAAAAACTAACACCCGAATTCCAAGATACTGTGGCTGCATTACGTACCTTACGAAGTTTGTAATTTTCTTCTAAAAAAAAAAAGATTTTGCATTGTTTATGAAATTAGAAAATAAAAATGAATCAACGAAAACCAAAGAGAAAACAGATTTCTTTGACAGACTTTTTAGGTAATGTTTTTTTATATTTTCTAATTTCTTATTATGCATAGTAATATATTTGAAAAATGATAATTTTTTATTTAATAACAGGTGTCAAACAAATATTTTGCAGGTATGATTCGCAAATGATTTTTATAAAATACTTCTTTTTTCATTGTCTGTTTTAAAACAAAATTACATAAATTACATTATAAAACTACCACCCTGCTTAAAATGTCAAAATCAACAAATCCCAAGGGGCAACACCATGTATTACCACAATTATTACAGTTATTTAGCAAGTTTTCTCGATTTGAACTTTTAATATATATATATATATTACGATTACTATAATTATTTCTTATATATTATGTTTTTTATAAAATTATTACTATAATTAATTAATATTTTCATATGACAAGTTGTTTTAGTTTGGGTTTTCAATATTATACATTATTTAATTTAATGTGGATTTTTTATTACCTGCAGGTATGTTATCTATATTTATCTTAATCTAATAATAATAAACTAAAATAAATAATTTTTATTGATTATTATAATTTATTTATTTTATTGTATTTATTATTTTATTTATTTATTTTTTTTGGGGGGGGGGGGGGGGGCGTTGTTGGCACGCCATGGTCACTTGAAAAAATTTTCGAAAAAAATTGGCACGCAGAAGTGAAAAGGTTCGCCGACCCTGCCCTACAAACATAAAGTAGCACTTATGCTAGTGTTGCTACACCTGAGAAATTAAAATTTGAAATTAGTAAAGCAAAAGGTTGAACCATAATTTTGTTTTATAGCATTTAGGAAACCAATTTTGTACAACACAGAGTAAGCTGCTAGTGACTAAGAAAATACCAGTTGAAATAGGAAAATAGTTGATTTAACTAAAAGTAAAACTGTTTTGGCCAGATTTCGATGACTATGCGAGTATGACTGCTGTCTGTTAATTGCCCCAGGATGCCTTGTGTTTTTTAAATGAAATGCATGAAAGCACAAGCAGGGGTAAAAAATCTGCTCCAGACTAGAGGTCTGCAGCACAGGTCAAAATTTCCAGGCCTGGGCCTGGCCCGAGTGAATTTCTACAAAACATTGATTTTTACGTCGATTTCGTTCAAAATTTGCCTTGTAGGAGGAGATCTAACCAAAAATTCCTATCTTAGTTTTTTTTTTTTTTTTTTTATGTTTATAATCTTCATTTTTTATAGAGGTGCCGCAACCTCGAATATTTATTTTTTTTAATAAATTTCTATTTGTTGTATGTATGTGTTTAAGTTATCATTAATATTGTTAATCCGTATTCCATTTATTTGTTAAAAATCAAAAAAATGCTATACTGTAAAATCTTTTAAGATGGAATTGCATAGGGAGGGGAAAAAAATGAGTTATAGACAATTTGCCTTCTTAGCAGGTGTAAATATATTATATATTCTTTTCTTACATATAAGTATATTCATTTTTCATGGATCAACACATTTTTTCAGTTTAAGACACACAGGATTCCATCCTAAGCAGGTTCTTTTTCACATGTTTTACTATATTTTAATTTAGCCCTATTTAAATAAGTGTATAAATCTACTATTCTTTAAAAAGAATAAATTTTAATGTTTAAATGTAGAATAATGGCGATTTAAAAAGGTATGCATGTTTTGCAAAGGTTTTTGTACCAGTTCTTATTTTACTGACCTGTGAACGGACCGGGCCACGTCGAGACAATGATTTTCATACGGGTCAAAACCAGGACTGAAAATTTTGGGACATGAAAACTAGGAAGAATGAAACCAGTCACAGCTCTGTGTGGAAAAAATAATTTAAGGCACGGCCTTATCCTTCAGGAAAAAAGTAAGGCCCGGCCCGAGTGCCGTGAAGGAAAATAGGCCTGAGCCTGGGCTCGTATTTTTTTTAACGGAATTTTAAAAATGTCCAAAAGTACCTAACTAAGCTAAGCACACAATCCTCTACAATTCGGTAACAAATTGGGCACAGTTATGTCGTATTTGAAAGCTCTTTTTATGGGCTTTAATAGGATAGGCAACAGTAACTATTTTGAGTAAAATAATTTTTTTGACAAATTTTCAAAATTTCTGAATTTACATTTTTTAAAAACACCATTTTAAATTTTTTTCAAGAGAAATATATGTTAATCTTTGATTTTTTTTGGCTACAAGTATGCCAAATTTCAAGATGGATAAATGATGGGATTTTGAACTATTAATATTTGAATAAGAATGGTTTATTGGAAATTTTCAGGTAACTGGTTCCTTATACCTTAAAAATGAATAGTTCAAAACTCCATCATTTCACCATCTTGAAAATTTGCATACTTGTAATATTTCAAGTTGCATACTTGCCAAAATGTCAAAGATTAACATATATTTTTTTGAAAAAAATTAAAAAGGGTGTTTTTAAAATTTTTTAATTTCAATTTTTTTTTTCTTTGCGTTTTTTTTTTACGGAATTTTTAATAATGGCTAAAAGTACGAAATTTAATCAAGTTTTCAATCACAAGATCTTCTGCAATTCTGTAAAAAATTGGGCTATAGAGCTCAGTTATATCCTATTTTAATAGCTTTTTTAATGGGCTTTAATATGATATGCAACACTAACTATCTTGAGTAAAATAAATTTTTTGACAAATTTTCAAAATTTTTTAATACAAACCATGATATAAACTATAAACGAAAAGAAAATTTCATTCTTTTCACATGGATTGACTCCATACCAAATCAACGTGGGGTCTGAACCTCAACATCTCAAATTTCCATAATTTTTGGTTTATAGTTTGTATCTGTAGTGTATATGAAAAATCTTATTTTTTCTTTGCTCAGCATTTTATTTATTTATTTATTTATTTTTTTTACGAAATTTTAAAAATTAACAAAAACGCCCAATTTAACCATGTTTTCAATCACACGATCCTCTACAATTCTGTAACCAAGTGGGCTACAGAGCTCAATTATATCTTATTTGAAAGCTCTTTTTATGGGCTTTAATAGGATAGGCAACACTAACTATTTTGAATAAAATAATTTTTTTTACAAAATTTTTGAATTTAAATTTTTCAAAAACACAGATTTAAATTTTTTTCAAAAAGAACATTTTTATTTTTTTATTTTTTCAAAAAAATATATTAAAAAAAATTAAGATGTTGTTTTTGAAAATTTGTCAAAAATTTAGTTTTACTCAAAATAGTTGTGTTGCCTATCCTATTAAATCCCATAAAAAGAGCTTTCAAATAAGACATAAGTGATATCTCTAGCCCAATTGGTTACAAAATTGTAGAGGATCTTGTGATTGAAACCTTGGTTAAATTGGGTACTTTTGACCATTTTAAAAATTCTGTTAAAAAAAAAATGCTAAGGGGGGGGGGGGGGGGGAATAAGTTTTTCACATATACTCTCTTCTAGTTGAAAAGTGTTTATGACTGGTTTGTCTGCCATCTGTCCGTGCTCTAACTCCCGTAAATAGGTTCGGATTGCCCTGAAATTTTTGTATGTTATTGTCGTTTACTGTAGCATGTTCCCTATTTCAACAGAAGTGTGCAGCACCTATAGTTTTTTTACAGAGACAGTTAAAAGTATTCCGTTACATGACAGTCAATGGTAAATAATCGTTTCAAGTGCATTTTCATGACGCTATGTCATTTGAAACATAATGAAATTATATATATAATTATGAAGCGCATTAAAACATGCTTTTTGTAGAATATGGGGTGCAAAGCATTCATTATTCATTTACAGGGTCAAACAAAACAATTCTGTTACACATCGTTCTATGGGGAAAAATCGTTTGCAGTGTAATTTAGTGATATTTCAAACATAATACAAATTATATGCATTACTGAAGTGCACTATAAATTGTTATCTTGTGTGCATTGCGTTTATTTACAGGGACACACAAAATATATTGGTTACAGTATATTTGCGATATTTGTGTGATAAGTGCGTTTTCAACTTTCGTTTGCGGTTTAACTAAATTTTTTCATAGTACGTGTGTTTATAAACCAGGGTTGGCTTTTTACTGGTAAAAACCTTAGGATACAATAAACTCTACTAGTCATTAAACTGTATTTTAATACTATTGATAAAAACTGTATTTTCATGTAATTGATGTATTTTTATATAGAGAGAGAACTTGTTAGTTGTCTTTTGATTTTCAAAGGCTCTCTCTCTCTCTATATATATATATGGAGGGGGGGTGATAAAAATAACCTCAACAATGCAACTTAACAAACTTAAGAGTTTAATTAATATCATATCGAAAGAAAAAGCATAACACAAGAAACATGGAGAAATTGCAAGATATGAGGCAATCTTTGCATGTAAGAAAGATTAAGTGCCGGGAGAGGTTGACTGTGTTGTGTGTTCCATCTCAACATGAAGGTTGAAGTTCCGTTAAATACCAAATAAAAGGATTTTGGGAAGAATTCTCTGTGAATTTCAATATTTATGTTTACAGGTGTATTATATTCTCAATAGGGATGCACCGGATAGTGACTCATTTTCTAAATCCTTGTTTAGCATTATCAGAAAAGGTTAAATTTGTTTCTTACCAACATTATCCTGTTAAAACAATGTTAGTAGAAATAAATATTGAAATTATAGGAAAATATAATATTTAAAATAGGACAAATTATTTAGAATTAAAGGCAAGTTATGGTGCTCAGCATTTTCAAGCTCACAGATATTTTCCTTCTTCTGAGAAAAAGCGTTCACTCCTCTGGTTGTCTCTTTTTCTTTTGTTTTCAACAATTCTAAAGTAAAAATTATTTTATTGAATCTTTTGTCACTATTTTGTCCAGCTGTGGTAAAATAATACTGATCATGAAAAGATTTGTGCCACTTTCTTGAATAGTTCACTGTCCCCTTTCTACTACAAAACAAGATACTTGCAATGAGGAGCTTCTCTATTTAAGAAAACACTCGTCATAGGAAAAGTAAGTAATAATATGTAGGAGTATGTAAGAAAAGAAAAAGACGCTTCAATAGGATGTTTAGTATTTATAAGTATGAAAAACAGAGAAATTAAAATTACTTAATGGTTTATCTTTTTCTGTTCAATGACCCTGAATAATAGGAAAAAAAATACTGATATGTATATTAGAATAGGCAAAAGACAAAACATGATTAAATTTCAATACTTAATTAGTAAAACAGGGCTCGCATTCCCCCTAAAATTCTCTTCTTGTTCCTAAAAATTCGAGATTGCCAAAATTTCACCGAAAAATATCGCGAATTTTGACAAATATTCACTGAAAAAGACGTGTATTTCGTCAAAATATCGATAGAATAACGCAAATTTCATCAAAAAATCTCTAAAACAACACAAATTCCATCAAAAGATCGCTAAAACAACGCGAATTCCGTCAAAAGATCACGAAAAAACTCTGAGAATTTTGTCAAAAGATCGCAGAAAAAAACACTAATTTCGTCAAAAGATTGCGAAAAAAACGTGGAATTTTGTTAATAAATTGTGCAAATAAAGCAAATTTCATGAAAGAATCGCAAAAAAAATTGCATGTTTCATCAAAATATCGTGGAAAAAACACAAATTTCGACAAAGAAGTGTGAAAAAATCTTTCACAATTTTTTTTTCTTCTCATAATCACCTCTGCTTCCTGCCTCTTCTTCTCTAGGTTCACCAAGAACATCCAAAAGAGAGAGAAGGAGAGCATTCATTCTGGTTTGGCTCAATGATCCAGGAGCTCAAAATTCTAATTAATACAATTGCAGTAAGCATAAGCTGTCAAAACGGTTTGTAATATGAAGGTGGTTATTGCGCAAATTTAAATGCCCTCATTCGCAAGAAACAACTCAAGCACATGGAACAAGGGCTGAATTCATTCTCATTGGAATGATAGGAATATTCTTTGGCAGTGTACCACATGTGCCTGGCTAGCACAAAAATACTGTTATTACATACTTGTAATGTTAAAAATATCGCAAATGCCCCTAAAATTTTCCTAAAATTCCTCCCTAAAATTTTGAAAAATCCCTGTAAAAAGCATTTGTTTTTAAGCAACTTTAACTTAATAAATGAGGGGTCATTCCATGTCAATTCAACCAGACCTTGTAACCCGCCCGACAGGGATTTGGGTGAAACTTTGTGTACATACTACCCCTACCTAGATATGAACCCATTAAAAATTTTTCTTTCCTAGACCTCATAGTTTTTGAGATATGGGGCGTCAAAATTTTGGATTTTTCTGAAATCGTACATTTCTAAGTCTGTATTTTTAGACTTCAGTTCATCTTCAAAAAATTGTTTCTCTGGATCTAAAATCCGAATGAGCTTAAAAATATCACTGTAAGTACGTCAAAATATGCAGATTCTAATAAAAAATATTTAAAAATTTATTTATAATTTTTAGAGCCAAAAAATTGAGCCAAAATGTAAAGTTATGATTATTTTGGCCATTTTACGAAAAATGCTCTCCACAAAAAGGCAATGGAAAATTCCAATTTCTTTTTGTTTTAAATAACAGTTTACACATTGGGGTTTCTAGTTATGAAATAAAAATGATGTCTTTCCCATTGTTTATGTAAAAATTTTGCCCTATTCTGGGATGATGTACCAATCACGAGATAAAAATCTCTAACTTTGCTTATGGTATCTAAATAATTGCTGTACTTTATAATTTTAATTAAATTTATTAATGGTTTTGAATTAATTAATAAATCTGAGTCCTTAAAATGACACTGATATATTTATTTTTATTATAGTAGAAAATTTGTAATTGACAGTCCTAGTACATATCACACATTATCTGGAATTAATCAATTGTAATTAATTTTCAATTGTATCACATGTTTGTCATGTAAATGTACGTCTATCATTGGATTCAATGGCATTTTTCTATAAATATTTTCATAATAGTTGTATACATCAATATTGAAATAAACATTAATCAAATATGAAAAACTACATTAAATGAAATTAATCATTAACCTTTAACAAATATAGAATTTTTATATTACAAATTAAGATTTTGTTAAAATTGTATGCAATTTTTTTTAAACCAAAAAGTCAGAATAAAGATTATATTTAGAGTGCTGAAATTAAAAAATATAATTGGCTATGTATAAATAAATATGGAAATAAATAATATATTTTTGCAGTATCACTTACTTTGCAAGATGCTTTCTTTATCCAATGTAAGTAATATTGTGAACCTTCTAAATATATATTTAAATGTAACAAAACACCAGTATATCAGTGGATCTTTATAATTTAATATCTACAACACAATAGTCTTTATATTTTAAAATCAGTGGTTACCCCCCCCCCCCCCCCCCCCCAACAACACAAGATTTGCTTTAGTTTCTTTCAGGAAATTAGTTTGGGCTTTTGTTATAAAATAATGTGGAATAAGATTTTCCAAACATTTTATTAAGTTTGTCACAAATTCATCCAAAAGAAACAGTGCATGTCACCATTTCTGTTCGGTCGGTACTAACCCACTGCCAGTACTGGATTGAATCATTTGAGTTAAAATCTTCAAATTTTTGTAAATATTCATTATTTGGGTAATTAGTGCAGTGGTGCAACATGCAATCTCTATTATCTGCAGAGCATACCAGCAGACTTGTATAATATAGACGCACGCGCGCACGCCGTGCGCGGAAAATTTTCTGCAAAATTGCAGAAAATTGAAGACAAAAATTTAAAAAAAAAAAAAAAATTTTTTTTTTTTTTTTTTTTTTTTTTTTTTTTTTTTTTTTTTTTTTTTTTTTTTTAAATATTAAAAAATTTTAAATATTCCCTTTTTACACAAATAATCCCTTTTTGTGCAGAAATATTTACTGTGTGCGCACAATTCACAATTTAAAAATGCAAAACATTGTTGTGGCATTACAGACACTTGCGAAGAGGTCAAAATATTAAGGATTGGGTTGTTTCTAAATGCATTGACAAAATAACTGATAAGAATTCAGCTCTTCCTATCATGGATTCTTAGTTTTATTATTATTTTTAACCAAAATAATTATTCTTTAATTAATATTAATTAATTTTAAATGGTAATTATTTTAAACTACTGTTTTTAATTTATATCGTCAAAATAATATAACACGTAATTTTATTACATTAAATTAATTTGCAGAAAGTTTTTGACTCAATATTTATGTGCGCAGAAAGTTTTTGGTTTTATACAAGTCTGCATACCAGTTGTTTTATCAACTCATGATAATTTTCTGTAATATATGCAGCATGAAGCATGAGAATGGTATTTTGATGCTTCATAGAAACACATACGGAATGTGTACCTGGAGAACCAGCCAATACACACCATTTGGGCCTCAAAGAACAGAATTTAGACAATTTTATATTTACTTCAGGAAATTCTTGTTTAAAAAGAGAATACATCTCACGAAGATTACACAATATCAATCTCTTTTGTGCATGTACATTTTTAGCAATGCTAACTACATCTTTTTTTCCAGGCATGATTCGGGACTATTCATCATTCTCATAAAACTTATTAATAAGTTCAATTGTTTCTGGGCTTGTGGGTTTGCCTTTTCTTATGTCTGGCATTGCCAAGATAACCTTTTCTCTCAGAAGTTGTCGTAACTGTCTTACAGCATAATCAGTAACTTGAACTTCAAATTTATCTGTTATTTTCCTTTTGCTCCAAGAATTAGGAACCAAAGTCAAAAGCTGCAATTGCTCCCTTCTATTTCTGACAAGTTTTACTTTTGCTTTTTCTTTTAACATATCCATCAGTTTGTCAAAATCTTCAGCCTTTTGTTTAATTTCTTTTATATCACTACATGCTCTTTCGGGAGAAATATCCACATCAGTTACTTTCTGCACTTTACTTTTCAGAGTATCATATGCAGCCTTAACTTTTCTTTTAGCAGATGATTTTTTGCTGTATGAGGGAATCCCATGAAGTGTAAGTGGAGATTCCCCTAATTCACGAAGTGAGTAATCGAGACTGTTAAGAGCTTCATCTTTGTTGATTGATGTATCATACTCAACATCAGCACTATCATTATCCCTTATTACCCCTGGCTCATTCACTTCATCTGTATTTGCACTCTTTTCTGAAAGTTTTGTACAAGAATAACACAGTTTCTGTCCAGGTGCTACTAAAATATTAAAACTAAACAATCTGTTGGATACTACTGACAGCCCTAATTGCTTTTTTCACTGGCTTTTTATGCTTCTGAAATGGATCTGCACATTTATATTGATAACATTCATATTTTGTTAAAAACCAAATTCTGTGATGTTCACATATATTAATGAGAAAGTTATCACTTATTTTTCTTTTTATAAATGCAGTAGTCCTAAGTAATAAAAGTTCTTTCTCTGAATCACAGAGATTATGAATATAGTTTAGTTTTCTGTGTTTTGTATAGCTAGTTTTGTGACACTCTAAACCAGTCAATATCCCAATACTATAAGCCTGAATGCTAGTAGAAGATTCAATATCAAGTTCCATACTAAGACAATAAAGCAATATATATATATATAATCACAAAGCATTTATATTCCAAACTGGTAATATCAGGTGACATGGAATGCTAGTATGCATATATATTATAAAGTATAAAATTTTAGAAAATCAGAATGCATTTTCCAGCACAAGAAAAAAGTGATCACCCTTCTATGATGAAAAACAACAGACTGAGAATTTGATTAACAGATTCCAAAACACCTGCCTTTATGAAAGAACTTTACCCTGCCTTTGTCAGAGTGTGTTTATAAAAGGCAGGTGAATATGCTTCATCCTGTAGAAGTAAGCATAGCCTTGCTAAGTATAGTTAAATGTATTTAAATTTATCAAAAGCATATTTAAATTGTTTAAAATTATCCAAGGAAATAAAATAAAAGGTTTTGAACGTTTTTTTAAATATAAATAATTAAAATATTTATTCAAACACATACAGAAAAAAGATATATTGAAAATGTGAGGGGCAAAATGCCATTCTTTCATTTTCTTATTCTATACCCATAAAAGACTTTCTATTTACAATTACATTATTGAGGACAAAATTAAGAGATTTGTTTAAATTTAAAATATTGCTTACAATTAGAAAAATAAATAATGAAACTAAGGATTAAATAATAAGGAGCAATAAATTTAATAAAGAAAATTATTGCAGTCAGATTTTTTTTTTTTTTTTTTTTTTTTTTTACTCAGGAAAATTAAAGAACTTTATACTGCAAATAAAAAAAATAAACACTTAATAAATAATAATCTCAATAGTAAATCCATAGCAATCACAGTAATTATTTCGGTACCGCAGCTAAAATTGGGCATTCTGATTTTTATCTCATGATTGGTACATCATCCCAGAATAGGGCAAAATTTTTACATAAGCAATGGGAAAGACATCATTTTTATTACATAACTAGAAACCCCAATGTGTAAACTGTTATTTAAAACAAAAAGAAATTGGAATTTTCCATTGCCTTTTTGTATAGAGCATTTTTCGTAAAATGACCAAAATAATCATAATTTTACATTTTGGCTCAATTTTTTGGCTCTAAAAATTATAAATAAATTTTTAAATATTTTTTATTAGAATCTGCATATTTTGACGTACTTACAGTGATATTTTTAAGCTCATTCGGATTTTAGATCCAGAGAAACAATTTTTTGAAGATGAACTGAAGTCTAAAAATACAGACTTAGAAATGTACGATTTCAGAAAAATCCAAAATTTTGATCCCCCATATCTCAAAAACTATGAGGTCTAGGAAAGAAAAATTTTTAATGGGTTCATATCTAGGTAGGGGTAGTATGCACACAAAGTTTCCCCCAAATCCGTGTCGGTCGGGTTACAAACCATAAAAAAATTGGTTGAATTGACATGGAATGACCCTGAGTTTAAATCTATTATTAACATTTGAATGACATAAAATTATAATAATTTAAAGTTTCCCTTCTTTAAAGAAAGCATAAAATGGAAATATTACTATTGAAATTAAAAACAAAAAAGTATTCGGCCGGATATTCGGTAAAATTTTGTACCGGATATTCGGTATCCGGTATCCGGCAAAAAATCACATCCGGTGCATCCCTAATTCTCAATGTAGTTGAATTGCTGTGGTCGACTAAGCATATTATTTGTTTAAGGGAAAAATAAATATGGTATAATATTATTAAAATGTTAATATATTCATTTGTAATCAGTTATAAGCCAAGTGAGTCTTTAAGTAGGTGTAAGATAAAAATCCTACAAATATATAAAGAGATGGAAAATAAAAAAATTAGTTAATTCTCTAAAGCTACTGATACAGTAATATAATCATAAAAATGTTACTATATTATTGTTCTTATATTATGTTCTTTTTCACATGTTTTACTATATTTTAATTTAGCCCTATTTAAATAAGTGTATAAATCTACTATTCTTTAAAAAGAATAAATTTTAATGTTTAATTATAAAATAATGGCGATTTAAAAATGTATGCATGTTTTGTAAAGATTTTTATGCCAGATCTTATTTTACTGACCTTCGAACGGACCAGGCACGCCGAGACAATGATTTTCATACGGGTCAAAACCAGGAGTAAAAATTTTGAGGCGTGAGGACTAGAAAGAATGAAACCAGTCCCGGCTCTGTACTGAAAAAATAATTTAAGGCAAGGCCTTATCCTACAGGGAAAAAAGTAAGGCCCGGCCCGGCCCGTAAAGAGTAATCACTGTGCCTGGCCCGGCCCGAGCCTTCAGAAAAAAAAAGTATGGCCCGGCCCAGCCCGAGTGCCGTGAAGAAAAATAGGCCCGAGCTCGGCCCGCGGGCCGGGCCGAGTACGGGCTTCAGGCCTTGGCCCGGCCCGTGCAGATCTCTAACGAAGACTGTCACCTCTTACCAATGTCGTTCATCTGATTGAAACATATAATAATAGGGTACTTTTCGGTTAGCTGGGCACCAGTGATATATATACATGTATATACTATATATATACACATATCTACATATGTATATATACATACACACATATATACATATATGTATGTATGTGTGTGTATATACATATGTGTTTATATACATATAGTATAGAGTGTACAAGGGTGGTCCAAAAAAGGTCGATTATTATTATTTTAAGTTTTTGACTGGTGCTATCCTCTTAATTTGTTCATTTTAGTTAAAAAATAATTATTATGAAGTTTGAGCTTAAAATTTTAATATTTAGAAGTAGCTCAACACTCTTAAAAATTTCCTTTTTTTGTAAATTTTAAATTTAAAGAATTCAACTGCTACTAATATCTAAAAAAGATTTATTTGCCATACATGTGGGTAAGAATATGAGAATTCTAAGTAATTAAAGTACACTTATATATTCAATATATGTTATAAATAATTAACAAGTAAATATACGCCATTAATATTTAAATAATCATGTATTTGTCAGTACCTGCCAAACTCTGTTTTTTGCAGTCAGGATATGTTCGTCGATGTTCTTCAACCATCTGCAATAAGTATTGTAGTTGTGTCTCACTGTACATTATTTTTCCACAAAACTCTTGAATTAGGGCTATGCACCTTTCAGCATGATCATTAACAACTTTGATTGATTTGACAATTTCTAATGCTTTACAGAAAGTCTCCTGATCTCCCCATATTTCTGGGTCTACTTGGAGGAACGCATCTGGTAGGCACATTTGTTGGAATAATAAAGCTGACCACTTCGTTACAAAGTCTTTAAATTTCATGTCGACAAAAGTTTCAAGTGTAATGTTAGGACGCTTTGTGGATTCTTTTTTACAATTAACGTCTTTCATGGTCTTTACTATGAGCCTTTTAAGGCAATGAGGCACTTGATTGTCAAAAAGAGCTAAGGCGACAAAATCCTCAGATAAATACCAAAGGTGTTTGGCTTGCTTTTCTGATGCTGCTTTAGATATTTCATCATTAATATTCTTATACTGTAACAGAGATTTCATTAAATTGAAATCATTGAAAGGTGCACTTTGTGGCGATGGTGCTGTCATCCAAGCTTTTAGATATACTCGTACCGCAAATACACATATTTTTTGCAATCCTTTTTTTTCTCTTGAAGTAATGGTGAACTGGCTACTAAACATCCATATTTTTAGACTATACAGCACGTTGGACATCCAGCGAGCATAGTACATGGCTCCAGGTGCCCTAAATCTGACTCCTCGAGAAGGGGTTTCGCCTAAAAAGATTAAGATAAGTTCAAGAAATTCTCGATAGTCATCTATTGGTTGTTTATTTTTGTCCAGTAGTATTTTAGAAAAATTAATTATGTCATCTTTTATATCTATTATTTGCTTCAAAATTTTTGTATACCAACTCCCATATCACATTTCTCTTTGTCAATATAATTCCAGTTGACTTGGAATCTTTTAAATAGTGGTACCTCTGCTGATGAAGAAAATCCTAAGCTTTTTTCAAAAACTGCCTTAATCAATTCCATAATATGGTGGCGACATGCTAAAGAAAGCAGCTCTTTATTCATTTTTGTTCAAATAAGTTACAAGTGCCTTTAATTCGACCAGTATTGACGCTTGTTGTGTCAAAGCACATGGCACTTACTTTACCCCAATCCTGTAAGGTCGCATACACTGCGGCAGCTTGACCTTCTCCGTCTCCTGATGGAAGCTTGGGCACTGAAAGTAACTGAGAGACTCCTTTTCCAGACACAATTACTGGAAGTCTATCAACTTTCTCTTTCAAAGTTAGGTCTTGTAAGAATTTACCATCCCAGTGAACTGTTAAGTTAACATGTTCTCCAAATTCGGCTTTGAGCTGCTCATACATTTTAGACCAGTGTTTAATTCTTTCTCGACGAATGGAACTTCTACTAAGAGTTACTTCATCTACTTCACAACCCAAGCTCTTTACTGTTTCGGCAACGACAAACACAGCTTTTCGGTCTGAAACTTTGGTCCTGTCTAAAGCTGCAGCCAGATTTGGAGTCATAATTCTCATTCTTTTTCTTTTCTGTTTGGATGAGCTGTTCGTTCCTTTCTCTGTTACTGGGAATGATGCCTGTTCGACTTCATTTTCAACTTCGTCTGATTCTTCTGACAATAATAAATGAACACCTGCTTCTGCTTCTTCACAAACTGCTTTCATTCTTTGATTTCTTTCAGAGATAGCTTTTCTTCTTAAATCTGCCATTTTTTCTTTCTTCTCCAAACACTTATCCACACCTAGCATAGAACCCTTTCTACCTTTCTCACGTTGTGCTAACAGGAAGTCTTTATCCTCAGAAATTTTTATCATGTTAACAGCATTAGCATGTGCAATATCAAACAGATCATAAATTTCGAAATAAATTCATCTTCTTTGCTCTTTTGGGTAACTGTAATTCTATTTTTCTTTTTCTTTAATAGCCTCCACTTCTCAAACGATTTTTCCAGCTTTAACTGACTATTTCTGAGCTCTTGCACTGGGATTCTAGCTTTCTGCCAAAATTTTGTAATTTCTCTTATTGTAGTTGCTGAAGACTCCCTTATAATATTGTTCATTTCAACATGGTGATCTAAAAAAAGACCCACTGCCATGCGTATTGAAGGTAGTTTATTGCCAGTAAGCTCAGTTATAGTAGAACCAAGGAGATAAATGTTTGTTTTTGATTTTGTTGAAGTAGAACATGTTGCCATAATAATACTTAAAATTAAGTATTATACTTTACAGAAAAATATTTATTTAATCTTCTTTTAAAAAAAAAAAAAAAAAAGTGAAGACATGATCCTGATTACTGATGGTTGCTAAACACATCACTTTGGAAATCAAAACATGCTATAAACACACTGTGAAAATGTTGTAAAGCTGTTTAAAGCCAAGGAACTATCTCACAAAAGTTATGGTTTAGAATAAGCTAAAAGTTACAGTTTAGAAGTTATCTGCTAAAAAGTTATGGTTTAGAAATTAGCTGATAAAAGTTATGGTTTAGAAATAATCTGATAAAAAGTTATGGTTTAGAAACAATCTGATAAAAAGTTATGGTTTAGAAACAATCTGATAAAAATTGCAGTTCAAATGATATTTACTCACTGGGTGCCACTGTAGTACAATGTTGCAAACTTAAATTACATTGAGCTACCTCTAAATTTTACTGAAATGCTCTCAAATTTGATCTGCTTTATTTTTTAGTACATTGGAACAAAACAGAAGGGTAGGACCCAACAAATTTTCACCTTCGAAATTTTGGACCACCCTAGTGTACATATATCACTGGCACCCGGCTAACTGAAAAGTACCAATAATAGATAACTAATAAACATATAATAGATGCTGTTGCATGAATCTCCCTTTATCCTTCTCAAAAAAAAAAAAAAAATCCTTTTTTTTTTTTTTTTGCAAGAAATTTTTCTTATTCTGCGATTCTTCCACAGGGCTAGCCTCTAAAAATAAATTTAAATTAATAAAATAAAAAGGGTTAGAAAGGAACACCTCTACAAATTATAATAAATAAAATAAATACTTTTACTTACTTGGCAGCTTCAATCCATTCGACATGTGATCCGGCAGACACTGATGAGCAAGTGATGATCAAGCCACTTTATTAAGAGTGGACACACCCCGGAAAGAAGACCTTGACGCTTGGATCCCAATTTTGTGTAGAATCCGAGGGAACACCACTTCGGTTTTAATGTATACGATGTTAGTGTTTCATGTTACTTAAACTTAATTGGGCTTTTGAAAAATTAATTATGCATGTTATGTTGTATCTAAACCATCCCTCCGACATCTTCTGGACACATTTCAATGTACAGTGGGGAATATTCCCATCCTCAGAATTCATCACTGGCATACATTATCTATCAAGTTAAGCTGAAATCACACAAAAATCCCATAAAATAATAATCCTATTAAAAGACTTCCTATTAAAAGATATTGCGAACATTCCAGTTAAAAGTTTAGTCGGTATTGTACTGTCCTCTAAAAAAAGACCCATTTTAAAAATTTTCTCTATATAAAGAATTTTAAAAAAATAAACATGGCTGATGTTTTACAGCTTGTTCTGACTAAGATTTTTAATGTTGAGCCTTTTTCATTTTATCAATTTATTACAAAATGGCAACCCATTAAGCGAGAATTTAAAAAAGAAAAAAAAAACCACTTTTCTAAAAAAATAAACAATGCTACCTTTTAAAAAAAAAAAAAAAAACAAAAAAAAAAAAAAAAAAAAAAAACGTCGTATTCAGCTGAAAATGATGCATTTTATTACATATTCAGGGCTTGAAATTCAATTTTTCCAAGGAGGGGAGTCTCCCTACCAACATTTTTAAATGGAGGGGAGTTGTAATGTTTGGGAGGGAGAAAAAAAATCTTTAAACCCCACCCCACTATTATTTTATGTGCTATTTAAAGAATTACATTAGTGCAGACATGACAAAATACCATTGAAAAAATTAAGTCAACTGAGAATGATTATGTAAAATGTTTATTTTTATTATAAAAACGGGAAGAAAGTTAAGTTTTATATATGCAGTGTATTTTTCAAGTTCCATTAAATGTGTTAAGGACCCTTAACAATTAGGTTGTTAAATAAATTTCTGAATTTAGATTTTATTTGATTGAGATTCACCGATCGATCACGGAAAAGAAGCAAAGTTCGTCGATCTGTCACCAAAAAATGCAAAGTTCTTCGATCAGTCGCGGGAAAAAAAGCAAATTTCATCGATCTGTCACCAAAAAATGCAAGGTTCGTCGATCAGTCGTGGGGAAAAAAAGCAAATTTCGTCGATCGATTGTGGAATAAACACAAAGTTCGTCGATCTGTCCCCAAAAAACGCCAAGTTCGTTGATCAGTCATTTAAAAAATGCAAAGTTCGTTGATCAGTCATTTAAAAAATGCAAAGTTTGTTGATCAGTCATTTAAAAAAGGCAAAGTTCGTTGATCAATCGTTTAAAAAACGAAAAGTTCGTCGATCTGTCCCCAAAAATGCAAGGTTCGTCGATCAGTCGCTTAAAAAATGCAATGTTCGTCGATCTGTCGCAGAAAAAACGCTAAGTTCGTTGATCAGTCATTTAAAAAACACAAAGTTCGTTGATCAGTCGTTTAAAAAAACAAAAAGTTCATCGATCAGTCGCTTAAAAAACCTTAAGTTCGTCGATCAGTCGTGAAAAAAATGCAAAGTTCGTCGATCTGTGGTTGAAAAAACGAAAGTTCGTTGATCTGTCGCAGAAAAAATGCAAAGTTTGTTGATCTGTCGCGGAAAAAACCCACAAAGTTCGTCGATCTGTCGCGGAAAAAATGCAAAGTTCGTTGATCTGTCACCAAAAAATACAAAGTTCGTTGATCTGTCACCAAAAAATACAAAGTTCGTTGATCTGTCACCAAAAAATACACAGTTCGTTGATCTGTCACCAAAAAATGCAAAGTTCGTCGATCAGTCGTGGAAAAAAAGCAAATTTCGTCGATCGATTGCAGAATAAACGCAAAGTTCGTCGATCTGTCCCCAAAAAACGCAAGGTTCGACGATCAGTCGCTTAAAAAACGCAATGTTCCTCGATCTGTCGCAGAAAAAAATGCAAAGTTTGTTGATCAGTCGTTTAAAAAATGCAAAGTTCGTCGACCAGTCGCTTAAAAAGCGAAAAGTTCGTCGATAAGTCTCTTCAAAAACCTTAAGTTCGTCGATCAGTCGCAAAAAAACGCAAAGTTCGTCGATCTGTGGTTTAAAAAACACAAAGTTCATGGATCTGTCGCGGAAAAACCACAAAGTTTGTCGATCTGTCGCGGAAAAAACCACAAAGTTCGTCGATCTGTCACGAAAAAAAAATGCAACGTTCGTCGATATGTCACGAAAAAAAATGCAAAGTTCTTCGATCAATTGCTTAAAAAATGTAAAGTTCGTCGATCTGTCGCGGGAAAAATGCAAAGTTCGTCGATCTGTCGCGGAAAAAACGCAAAGTTCGTCAATCAGTCGCGGAAAAAACGCAAAGTTCGTCAATCGGTTGCGAAAAAAAAAAATCACGAAATTTATCGTTCGGTTGCAGGTAAATTAAATAACGCAAATTTCTCTGAAAATGCTGAAATTTTTTAGGCTTGAGTCTTCCGCTCACTATCTTTTTTTGGGCGGGATTTCAAAATTTTCGGCGCGAATCCCGCAATCCTGCCCTGATATTAATGGCTTAACATAAAAACAGTTAAAAATTTATGTAGATATTCTAAAATTTTATTATAACAAGAAAATCTGTAAAAATGAAGTTCATGTTTTGCCAGAATTCTGCAACGGTTAGTTTTAATTATTTTAAAACTCAATAAGCACTCCTTAGGTATTTTTAACTATTTTTATTATTCTACATAATGCATAAAAACAGAACAAAGCAATAAAATTGACTTTAGTGAAATATTGGATGAAGTACTAGAGCGTTTTTTTTTTTTTTTTTAGGAAACATTTCACTGTGAGGTTTTTTTTTAGATAGAGGACCACACTATCTGAAAAGTTCACCTCCATTTTTGAATTCCTTTATGCCTAGTGCAAAGTCTGATTATGTATTGATATTCACAGACTTTCCCCCCAGGTTTAAAGAAGGACAGGGTGCTGCTGGTGAGAAAAGGGTACTTTTTGGATTCTTGGGGGCACTTTTCAGGTTCTTAAGGACATTTTTTTTAATTGTTAAAGGCATTATTTTGGTTTTTAAAGTCAGGGCACTCTTTTCAAGACAACATTCAGTCAATTTTTACTATAAAAGCAAAATTTTTAATGCAAAGAGGAGAGAAAAGGCACTATTTTTACTGAGGGGCAAGAAGGGTGCTAATTATTTTACTAGGGGGCAAGAAGGGTGCTTATTATTTTACTAGGGGACAAGAAGGGTGCTAATTCTTTTTATGAGGGGCAAGAAAGGTGCTATTTTGTAAACCAAAGGGCAGGCAGGGTGCAGCACCCTTCTGAAACTATCTGGGAGAAACTCTAATATTCATATTCAATGGTTGCAGTATCCTAGTTGAGGTCCATTCCAACCAGGGTTGGCAAAAAACCGGGTTTTTTTTAAAAAAAACCAAAAAAAACAGTTTTTTTGGTTTAAACCGGGTTTTTTTTTGTATCTTTTTTAATTACATATATGCACATCAGTAAATAAAATTTAACATTGACAAGAATGATTAATATTACAATAACAATATATATATATATACTAAAACACAATTATACATTTACATTAACCACTCTATATAGCCAAAAACAAATAACAATATATCAACTGAACTCTAAACTATAACCAATTAAAACTATAAAACAAAAATAACCAAACTCAAAATACTAACGAAAAATCAATACCAGGAAAATTAAACCTGAAGGCAGGAGGGCATGGCTAACAACATGCGCTGCAGGGTTAAAACCGGCTTTTACGTTAACAACGTCCCCCTTCTCCCGCCGAGACCAAAATAATTCAAACTATCAACTAACATACCAAGCTATACACAGCAGCAACCAACTCTATCTGAACCCATCCAACAACTGATCAAGACCACCCTTAGCATTCATAAATGAATTCATTTCATTTCTATATTTACTTCTACCTATAAAATTGATCGTGTTTCTCCTTACGAAGTTCACAGGGTAACCTTGCATCAATGCCATGTCAATCCACTCCATGAACTCGCCAACCGCATCGCCAAATCTTGAACATAACCTTTCAATACGAACTAAACCGTTTGTAAATACATTTCTGAATACTGAAATATGCACGTTCGATTCAAAATTTAAGATTTTTAAAGTTTTAAAATCGAAATCATTTCTCTTGTCGTAAACCCTTGTTATTAAATTGTCATTCTCCAACACTAAATTCACATCCAGATAATTGATGTTTTTAATATTCCGGGAGGAGAGTTCTAGTTTTAAAGTATTTGGATAATATTTAAAATCTAGGTTTACATTTTCGTTATTTAATCCAACTATTATAACATCATCAATATACCTATAACTCAATATGTCTCTATTTAAATTATTGTTATTCTCATATATATGTAAGTAGATGTCAGCTAAAATTGAACTGCAACTCCCCCCCATTGGGATTCCACGGATCTGTTTAAATACTCTGCTCCCCTCATACAAGTAATTCTCTTGCACTACCAATTGAAACAAGTTAATAAACCAATCTTTATCGCTATCTATATTGCCGTTTTTATTATAAAAATCTATAACCTTTTCCTTTAAGTCCAGTAGATTAATTGTACTATATAGGTCTGCAAAATCATATGCAAAGAAACTCTTTATATTTTGATATCTTTTCAATTTGTCTAATAAAATGAATATATATATATATATATATATTCTGAAAACAGTTTAAACAAAATAAATAAACAATTGTTATTAATTATGTACAAATTCAAATCATTAAATTTTATTTAGAGCTGAGCTAACATCATTTACATTCAAATTCAAAACAGTTATATATATACAAAAGTTTCCTATGTAATACATAGAACATGATCACTTGTGCCGTCAGGTTCTACAGTAATGGTGATAAGTTTTAAATAATTTTTAAAGATTACTTTTTAAAAAAGTTGAAGAAATAATTGCTGTTTTATATATACATATTTCCAAATGCAACCTGTAATTCATGTTTACCAAATGATTTAGCACACTTATAAAACATATTAATATGTTTATGTATTTCATATTGCATTCATAGAATGGATTCTGTATCTTAATGTTGATACTTAAAAGTTTTTAATAGTATTTAATTGCAAGATTTATATTAAATTCTTTAAAGACTTAATCTATTGCCTTCCTATATTTTTTCATTTTAATAAGCAACACTTAGTTGTGTTACATAAGAATATAAAGATATAATGTAGAATTTTACCTTGGTATGCTATACTAATTTTTTTTTTTTAATAAAAATAATGCAAAGAAAAGAAAGTGAGACTTACTTTTTTATTCAATTTAAAAAAAACAAATTGAATTTCAGTAAGAAAATTAAATTGAAATATATTTAAAAAATATATATAAAAGAAACATTTAAAAAAAATCATTCTCAAAAAGATATCTTTGAAATGGAGAACTTTTGGCACAAAATTTTAGTATCAGAGATAATAAATTGTTTTTGGGAAATTTTGTTTTAGCATATTCCAATGCTTCTTTTTTTTCCTCCGATGACAATTCGAGATCAGCATCCTTGGCTCTTGGATCCAACAGATAAGCAAGAAGATGGGCTGGTGTTATTGCCATTTTATAACGAGTATCTAGTTTTTTCATAATGTCTTTATTCAGTTTCAAATCTTCCATCTGTTTTTTTAAATTTTTAAAAAGAAAAACAGTTTCTCCAATTGTACAATTTTGGCTTTGTACTTTATCTAAAGCTACACTAATTGGCTTTAATTGTTGAAAATAGTCTTCAGCATTTCTTTTCAATGAAATGTTTGAAACTAGACTTTGGATATTTTTATCAATTTTGTCTTTATTATTTTCGCATATAGTTACAAGAACTGACCATGATTTCAGATAGCTGTCTAAAGCGTCAGCAAATGAGTTCCAGCGAACTTCACAAGGCATTATTAGTTTTGATGTACTTGCATCTTTTCTGAAGCACGCATTTGCATATTGGTTGTTTCTGAAGTATTTGATTACATGCAAAATTTGTTCTTTTATATTTGGATAACTTATATCATTTGCCAGTAAATTTAAAATATGGGCTGCACATCCATAAGTAATAATATTAAACTCTTCTTTTTCATCAAACATATCCCTCATTTTTCGGACATTTCCAGTATTGTCTGTCACTAATGCTTGTATTAAACATTGAAATTCCGATTGGCATTTATTAATGGTCGTAGTCGCAATATCATACAGATTTTCACTTGTATGAGCAATTCCCGATGTATCAATAGTGTCTGCTAAGTATGTATTCCCGTCTTTTGTTGTTAAAGTAACACAGATCACAGGTTCGTTGTGAATGTTTGACCATCCATCTAATCCTAATGTGACAACTTCATTTTTTAATATATTTGCACATTTTTCTTTTTCTTTGCTGTAAGTATGATCTAATAAATCCCCAGCAATTTGTTTTCTTGATGGTGGAGAATATTCTGGGCGGAAACTCTGAACCATTTTAATAAACTCAGGATGCTCTACAGTGCTAAATGCCGTATTTGTAGCATATATAAACCTAGCAACTTGTTCATCAAACATTTGCTTTTGAGATGGTGTTGATTTACTGACAAAAAAGTCCATAGTATCTCTTTTTCTTTTTAAAGAACCAATTTCACTTGTTGCTCTTTGTGTTATTGCTGAATCCAAAGAACTTGAAATACTGGATAGTGACACTGACACATCATCTACACAAAAATAAAAATAAGAATTGCTTAATGATACAGAACATATTACTTCAAAAATCATAATCATATAATTAACAATAATTCAATACAAAGACATTTTTTTTTCTTTGTTTTACTGCAAAGTAAACATCTCTATCATATTGATATATTTATTTTTGATAATTTATTTAATACTTGAGATAAAATTACCATGTCTTTTATAATTTTGGATATTTATGATTGGTGAAAACTTAGTTAATCTCTAAGAGCCATGCATAAATTAAAAATTAACAATTTCATTTAATAACAGTTCTGATCACATAATTTGTTCTTAATAATATGATTAATTTGTAAAACTTTCAAACTTTTATCAAATGTAATTTTAAGATTATCAAAATAAAGTTCTCTAACAAAAAAATGTCTATTTAAAATTTTCTTGTTTTTTCCAAAATTTCATTACTTAGAATTACATAAATATTTTTTATTTCATAGAATATAACTTTCTAAAATCAAATAGCATATGCAAATTAAATAATAATATATGTGATTTTTATAATTTATCTTCTCAATCAAATAGCATTTCAAATAATAATGTAATTTTTTATAAGAGTTTAGAATCATCTGAATGAAGATATACATAATGTGTTCTCAATATGCATTACTTGTAATTTTACAGATAAATTAAAAATTTTGAATTTAACAAATATTTAACTTATTAACAAATTTTTAACAATTTTCTTTCAAAATTAAAAATAATAGCAGCAATAATAATGATAAAATAAGTACTTACCATTATCAACAGAATCAGAATCAGAATGATGATGAGAATTATTACAAGTTTCAATGTGTTTCTTCATCCTAGCTACTTGACCTTCCATTTCTTTATTACAATATTTGCATCTAGCTCTACAACCTTTCCTTTTATCATTTTTTACTTCATTAAAATATAACCAAACTAAATCTTTTCTTCTACCAAAATTAGACATTTTTTTTTCTCAAATGCTAACTCTTGGACCATTCATACACAGGTGCAACTATGATGCAACTGTGACTTATGCAGGTTGACTGCTGAAATGAGTTGAGCTGTTCAGTTAGAAGTAGAAGTTATTTGTACATCAAATAATTTGAAAACTTAATTATATAAGAAAAAAATTTTTAAAAAAATTAACAAAAAAACCAATTGGTTTTTTTCAGAAAAAAACCATTTGGTTTAAACCGTGCCAACCCTGATTCCAACAGAGTGAAAAATGGCCACAACAGGACTCGAACTTAGGTACTTTGTTTTACCGTGCCAATGATCTTCCCAAGTTACCTGGACGACATCCTGGCTTGCATAATTTACTCTTATTTGTTGGACATGGCTTCATTTGCCAGAAAAATATTTAAGAAAAAAAAGAAGAAAAAAAAGACTCTTTGACATGTCTTTTAGTGCAAACTGCAATTTGTTACTTTTCGATGAATTTTTGAAAAGTGAACAATAGTCCAGGGGTGGAAAATCTGCTCCAATTGCTCCGAACTGCTCCAATTTTGATTTCCTGCTACATTCTGCTCCAAAAATAGCAGTTTTTTAAAATTCTGCTCCAATCTGCTCAAAAAATGGAAATTTCTTAATCTAAAAAATTAGAATTAAAAAAAAAAAATTTCATTAACTTCGTATAGGCTTGGCAACTCACTGCTATCATGCATGTAGCTAAGATATGCAGCATCATTTAAGTTTAAAAATTATTTCTAACTGAATAATGGATTATACTACATAATCATTGTTGTCTTACATTTCAGTTTTTGTAATATAACATATCTTAATCCAAAGAGGATGATTACTCCAAAACACAGCTGATGTACAATCTATCAAAAATAAGCATTATTGAACAGATGTCCAGCATTAAAGACTGTTCTCAAACAAAATATTTTTACCCCCTCAACAGTACAGAAATTTCTGACACATCCACAAACTATTTTCAGATGTAAAAGCATGAAATTGGTAAGGCATGACTACTGAAGTGATATGAAATTGAATAGCAGTTTTTGATAAATGTCACATTTTATGCTATAAGTGATTTTTGAGGCATAAAGACCTTTACAGAACTGTAGTATCCTAAAATTGAGTTAAAAATGCTCACTTTGATAACAAAAAATAATCTGTTTTTATCGAAAAATAGAAAATTCTATTTGATTTCAATGCTAAAACATAAGTTTGTTCTACTACAAAACCATTAAATTCTTATACAGAACTGCAATTTATTCTGATACAAAAACAATTTTTTTATTTTCTACTCCTTTATTATGAGACTCCAAATCAGAAGATTTGTTATTATAAAGTGTGCTTCAGCCAATTAGCCAAAAGATTGGTTGCTGTCGTTCTTTAGCAGTGGACTGAATGTCACGAAGATTGTAAAAAAACAAAAAACAAATTGCATGAAATCAACAATAATACTGTTGATATAGAAGCATGCACTCTTCACAAAGGCCACAATGCATTTGGCCTGGCCACGATTTTAAAATGTGTCTTATTGACTTATACTATTTTTTTAAAAAGAAAACCACTGTGCAGTCTAGTGATTACTCACAGTTACAGGTATCACTGGGGTTATTTAAATTTACTATCAAATGTTTGTCATTTGCCAAAAATACACAATAACTATTATAATCCGTGCGTGCCAGGGAGCTAGCCGGGGAAGACATTAAACGCTCAACGGCTGGGTTCGCCCTCAGCCGAGTGGTCTTCCTCAGGCATTAAAATTAAAATAACTATTGTAAGTAAACATATTTAACTTGTTACATTCTGTTTTTAATTTAAATCTTTTCCTAAAGTGTTAGATAAGTTGAATTATTTTTTAATTTCTAAAAGGGGTGTAAAACATTTGTTGTCAGAATATGGTATATTTGTTATGTATTATTGGAATGTGGAAAGTTAATTCATCTGTTATAGTCACATTACTACAAATTTTGAAACTCTAAAGTAATTAATTTTGTTGAAATTGTATATATACACTATGTTAAAGAAAAGTTCATTAACAAAGCATATTTGCTTTTAATTTGGAGCTGCTACAAAATGTAATTAACCCACTCCAAAACTGTAATTGACGTGCTCCAAAACTGGCATTTACTGCTCCAAAACTGTAATTGATGTGCTTCAAAACTGGCATTTACTGCTCCAAAACTGTAATTGACGTGCTCAAAAATTGGCATTTACTGCTCCAAAACTGTAACTAACCTGCTCCAAAACTGGCATTTCCTGCTCCAAAATTGCAATTTGACCTGCTCCAAACCTGCTACAAAAATGGATTTTCGATTTTCCACCCCTGAATAGTCTACTCTTTTCCTTGTCCTATTTTGTTAAATCAATTTCAGGGGTCTATCCAGACTTTTTTCACAAGGTCCTGTTTTTGTGAAATTGTGAACAGCTTTTTATATTTATGAAAAATCTAATCCTAATTTTGTGAATTTGAAATGGTCGTTATATTCAGGTTCTTGTTTATGCATGTTTAAGAAGATGTATGGATAAAAAATACATATATTTTCTTTATATATATGTAAAAGTGACAGGTCATATTTTACTTTTAAATGATTAATTTGTGAAATGTTTGGTTTTGGTTTATAGATGGAAAAATTTTGTGAAGGGTCCTTTTTTGAAATGATAAATTTTGTGAAGAGTCCTTTAAAGGACTGAATTTTTTCGTAAACAGATCTCTGAATTTTTAGAATTGTTTAAATGTTTTGTTGTTTTTATTTCTTGTAATAAGTAATGTCTGCATAACTAGCTAATTATTATTATTATTTTAATTCTTGCAGGTTAATAGACTTTGCCTTAAAGATGGTTGCGAAGAGCTTTGAAGTTGGCGACTTGGTATGGGCCAAGATGAAAGGCTATTCGCCATGGCCCGGTAAAATAATAGAACCTCCTTCAGACGCAAAGCCCAAGAAGAATCATCACTACGTCTTCTTCTTTGGCAGTGAAAACCACGCTTGGATACTGGATGAGAACATTCAGTTGCACAGTGAAAAGCAGGTTGAAAAATATGGCAATAAAAAAACTGGACTTTACCAGAGTGCTGTGGACACTATCATTGAGCGCAGTAAGGGTATTACGAAATACCACAGATCTAAAGAGAGTTCAGAAACACCCGATGGTGAGAGTGTTTCGAGCGCCAAAGAGCCAGAAGAGAACAACTTAGACAAGTCTGCTAACAGCGAGGTGAAATCCAAGACCAAAAGTTTATCCCCCTCCAACAATAGTAGTACTCCCAAAAAATTTAAGAAGAAGTTATCTATAAAGAAACTGTCCTCAGTGAAAAAGAATTCCTTTGTGAAGAAGACCGCCAGAAAACGCACTCATTCTTCTGATCAAAGTGACCTTGATAGTTATACACAATCAAGTTATGGACTCAGCGAAATATTTAATCGCTCCACTGAAGCTTATTCTCCAAAAAGCTTAAGATTTGACGAGAGTTATGCCCAGCTCATGTCGAATATTCCTCCGAACCTGAGCTACAGTGCAGATGGAATCTGTTCTTCCCTGACACCCATAACGGCAGGCGTACTCCAGAGAAAATACCACGATCGTCCCGATACTCCACCCATCGACTTGACATACCAGAGCGACGCTTTGAAGAAGAAGAAAATCGATCCCACGAGCAAGAAGATTGGTTTTCTTGGCCTAGGAAAGATAAGCCAGGGCATTGTTAAAAATCTCTATCATTCTGGTCACTCCATCATCATTTGGAATCAAACCCCCAACGAATGCAAGGATTTTGCTGAGAAATTTGATATTCAGATTGCCGCCACTCCTGCCGATGTCATTGATGCTGCGGACATCACTTTCTCTTGCGTATCGGATGCCGATAATGCCAAGCAGATTGTCTTCGGGAATTGCGGCATACTCAAAGAGTTAGAGCACCGTAATGGAGAGAGGAAAGGGTACGTTGAGATGACATCCATGGATCCTAAATGTTCCGAAGCCATCGGCCATGAAATTAGATTGAAAGGGGGGCGTTACCTAGAAGCCCCGTTGAGTGGATCGAGAATTGATGCCAATGAGAGCACCCTGTTGGTGGTGGCTGCCGGTGATGAGTCTCTGTACGAGGAATGTAAAAGTTGTTTCGACGCCATTTCAAAGAGACACGTGTTTCTCGGCACTGAAGTGGGAACGGCTTCTAAACTGGGTCTCATCCACAACATGTTTGTGGGAACTGTGTACGCCGCTGAAGCAGAAGCATTGGCTCTGGTGAAACGCATCGGACTGAAAGGTGAAAATTTCCTCGACATTCTCAAAGATGGCGTTATAAGCAGTCAGAATATCGTTGAAAAGGGAGCGGCCATGATCAAGAACGAGTACGTCAGCAACACCTCCCTGAAGCAGGCTCAGCAAGATCTCAATTTGGGTCTGTCGTTGGGCGACAAACTGACACAACCTACCCCTATCTTTGCCGCCGTTAATGAAGTGTACAAACACTGCAAGTCTATGAGATACGGAGACCATGATGTGAGTGCCATTTACGAAAGCACAAAGCCATGAGAGCTCTTTTTGTTACACTTTTTTAAAAACAGAGGTTTTCTGTTAGAAGAGCAAGAGAGAGATCATTGCAAACTGTTACACTCATGAAGAATGTCTACATATGCATTTGGCATTTATTTTGTTGTTTAAAATTGTTGAACTCTATATTCATATTTTTGCTTTCAAAAGATGATCTGTCTTTTATGTTATTGTTAATTGCATTTGGGAGGAGGAGATGAGAAGAAAACCAATAAATTGTCTTTGTTTTTGACGTGTGATTCACACAGTTGTTCATTTAAGAAAATTATAACAGATGTAAGTCATATTCATGCCATAATAAAAAAAATTTCATATAATTGGCTCTTCCTCTCTGCTTGCTGCTCTGACATTATAGAACAGATATTGCAGACACACTGGTTTTGGCAAGAAATCAGTTTTCAAATACCAGTTAGGCCTAGTGTGCGGAAATAGTATGCAGGGTTCATACGCCTCCTGGAATTCCTTAAAAACTCCAGGAAAATATTAAAACTACGATATTTTAATTATTTTTTTATTCTGTAATTTGGAGAATATTAAATATTAAAATTTTATTGATTTCGAAGAAAAATTGCTGAAAATCTAATTACTTTGTCATGGAGCAGTGTTAACTGCACCTGGCATGGTTCACGCAATTGGCACAAAAAGTATATTGCTCGGTAAACGTGCACAACCGGCAGCTATAAAGAATGATTGAGCTTTTGAAACACAAAGTCTGGTAACTGGTAACTTCTAATTCTTAGCAGTAAATTTGACATTAAAATATTGAGGAAATTTAAACAAAAGTTTTAAAAGTTTCATATTTCCAAGGCTTTTTACTACTTTAAATTTAAAATTAGTAAGATTTTTGAAGATTCATATTTCAGGAGGAACAACCCCATCCCTGTATATACCATTCTGAAAAAAGATAACAAGGTTTTATTAAAAACTCAAAGTAAATCTCCTGGGAAAAAAAAATTGAGACTCCTTGAAAACTACTGGAATGAACTTTGTTAAAAGGGTATATTGTATAAAACAAGTATTTTGTATTTTAAAAATACTCAAATACATTTCTCTCTTTTTTTTCAAACTGTTGTGTTTAACTGCAAATTAACAGTTCACAGCAGGAAAATACACACCTGTCTGTTTTGTCTCGTCTTTGAATTCGTTTAAAGAAGTTAATATATACTTTTTTTTTTTTTTTTTTTCAAATCTGGTACAATAAGGATTTTAATGAATAGAGTGTTAACTTCTGCAGATACATTTTTGCTGAATTGTTGTAAAATAAGTTTTTATAATTTTTAACTTTTTTTTATGGGAATTGTAGAGTGTTTTTATAACTTTATTTGTATGGATTACATCCATGAAAATGTCCATATTTCGGAACACATTTTAAAATTTATCTGTAAGCATTCTTTGTTTAGTAGTATATAAAATGTGTTCACTCCTAATTTGATTTTTTTTTAAATAATTTTGTTTTTTTTATTTGGAAAATTTATATTTTCAAAGAGTTTAATCAGTTTTACAAAAGCACTTCGTGTTTTATTTATCAACATCAAATAAGAATAAATTTTACATAATGCATAATAATAATTTTAAAAAATGTATTTTGTATTTCAAATGTATTTGAAAATTTTTAAATTTGAAAAGTATTTTGCATTTTGATTTCTAAAACCAATGTATTTTGTATCGAAAATGGTTTTTTGATGTATTTTGCCCAACTCTGATTCCATCTATGATTCCATTTTTGCTGGTTGCCAATATGTTAATATTAACGTTTTTATTTGGGCTATTTAATTTTAGATTAATACTAATAAAAATTTTATTGTTGAGCACTTTTAAATAAAAAAGTAGGAAATTATACGTCAAACGTGACAAATGAATGCTATAGATAGTTATATAAATATTCAGATCCTGATGATTTTTAATTCCGTGAAATGAATTCTATCGTCTGCAGATTCATTTCGGTCCTAAAATAAGTATCTCGGTTGCTTGACCATTAAACCTCAGAAGCTCCTATAACAAGAGAGCACAGATTTTTTTTAAAATTCAAATTTCTTAATAAGTGTTTTTATGAATATCATCTAAAGTTTTGATTCGATTTTTATAAAATTTGAAATGTCTCGACAAAATTCTGCAAAGATAATATAACTTAAATTTCAAACCATTCGGTTGGGTCGTTTTTGCGTTGTTCTATGCGAACGGATGGGCCAGACGATGACACTAGGGGCTACGTATTTATATAATTACGAACGCACCTAAAAAGTGGCCAGTAATGAAATTTCCCAGTTTTGCCTTTACCAGGTTGCCATGTAAAGGGCAAAATTGGGAAATTTCACTGGTGGCCAGTGGTCAGTTGTAGTAGTTTTATAAGTGTCCATTTTTTTAATTTAAAAGTTCTAAACAGTAACATTTTGTTAAATTTTCAATTAGTATTAAATCTAAAATTAAATATCCCAAATAAATATGTTAATATAAACATATTTCAACCAGCAAAAGTAAAATCTTTGATGAAATACAAAAAAAATTTACTCTTTCCTTGTAGAAAGTGGCCATAAGGTGGCCACTGACAGACAATTTTTTAATAGCCACTTTTTTTCATTGAGTGGTCCTGTGGCCAGTGGCTAGTGCTAATTTTGCTCTTTATTACCAGGCTGCCATGCCAGGCAAAAATCAGCATTTTGGCACCAAAACGAAACCTCAATGCAGCACCTAAGACATTTGTACGGACATTAGTATAAACAATCACAACAATAAGTAGGTGTAGAAAATTTATAGTCTTAAAAAAATTTTCTTCCTTTCCTTTCACCGATATCAGTTCTAGCACCCAGCTAATTGTAATTGCTACAATTATTTTTTTATTATTATTCAGTATTATCAGGGGTAGGGAATTATATCCATTATACTCACCATTGACAAGTGGATTTTTAGACAGTCTTTTAAAAACATGCTACACAAAATATACCACAAAAGTTTTCTATGCTTTTGTTTGTCAGACATATTTTGAAACTCTCCCAATTGCCACGGTGTAACTATGGCATTACAAGATAAAACTTTACTACCATACAGAACTTTCCTCTGTTGTATATGTTTCTACATTTTATTGCAAGAAAAATGATTTTTTTTTTTTTTTTTTTTGATCATGTAAATTTTGTTCTAACAATTTTCATCTACACGTTGCATCTTGCTGTAAGATTTTCTGAAAATTCCCCACTCCTCAATTTTATCTTTGGGAAAGATGAATGTGTTGCAAGTTTAATATTATTGCAAAAATCCCTAAGTATACTAATTTTATTTAATCTTTACTATTATTTAAACATAAGGTTAAAATTTGTCTGTATTTATAATACATTCCATGTTTCATTTCTATTGATTTATAGCAGGGTTTGTGATTTTTTTCAAAAAACCCGATTTTAAAAAAAAATTAAATTGGATTTTCTTGATATAAATCAGATTAAAAAAAAAAATTCAAAATATAATTTTAAAGCTACACATTTTAAAGTAAAATAATCTTTATTAAATCATTAAAATGAACAATTAGAAAAGCTTGTTTAAATTTATTTGAAATAAAAAATAAAAAACCCATTTACAAAACTTTGAAATATATTAATCCTATAAACAATTAAATATATACAGTTAAAACAAATGGAGCAACAGAAACAGATTTAATTTGAAAATGTGAATTATCTTTTACTTTTGACAACACAAAATAAGTAAAACAAATTGTCTTGTGTTATAGGAGCACTTATTGCAATTTAACAAATATCCTGTTCTATATAATATATACCACCTTAAATTGTCTATTTGATAAAATAAAAAGCATATGCACTCTTCATTACTAAAAGCTAAACCTTTTTGTTTTAACCAAATTTCTTTATTAAAAATCTTAAATATAAAGATAATGTAAGCATTTTTTTTATTCAGAAAAAAGAAAACAGTTATGAATGAAATTTTAAACATTCTATTATCTGGTCTATGATCTGGATTATATACAATATTCATTTAACGAATTTGGAGCATGTATTACACATACTTAAGATGATCCTGATTATATATGTTATAAATTTCAATGGATCTGAAAATATTATTCTTTGTTATTAAGATGTTTGAAAAGAAACACCAACTCTCCAGCGTTATGAGCTCCTAAGTGATTACGGAGTTTAGAGTGAATCAAAGTTAAATTTACAATTTTAAAAATATCAAGTTTTTTTTTAGATTAAAAATTTAAGTTGTCAATTAGCTTAATGAGTAATTGATATAATATTAAAAAATATATATATAAACATTTCAGAGTATTACTAACCATGAAATCATTATTTTTATTTTCCAAGTCTTTCCATAAATAAACTACATTAGGATACTGAACAATTTGTCCTTTACATGTGCACAAGGAAGTATTAAGATCTCTACATAAAAATTAATAAAAATACGTTTGAATGACCCATATTTATTTATTCTAACATTTTCCAAATCATCACAGAAAGTTTCCATGTTTTTGTACTAAAAAATTTACATAAGATTCAGATTTTTTATTTATTTTTTAATTTTTTTTTTTAATAGGTGAATTCATACATTTTTCAGCTTAGATTCTCTATCTACCCTATATATATAAAATCCTAATGAAACGAATTTGTGAAATGATTTTATGAAACGACTGCTTATGTTTCAAGGCTATTTTTAATAAAATATTAAACGCTTGATGGTGAAATTAATACCAATTGTTCATAAAAATCCGCGGATGTCAAAACTGGTAATAGAATTTTGAAATTGGAATTAGTTTTCGAGATATTAATTTTTGTCTAATTTTAATGACATTTCTGTAATGATGGCAACTAATTACTCAGTTTTTTTGTGACAAAAAAGGGAAAAAAATTGAAAAGGATCCCGATAGGGATTATTGATTTCTTTTTATGCGTCATTTTCAAATTGAAATTGAATTTATCTTTTATTTCAATCGATAATGAAGACAAGATTATGATTAAATTATGTTTTTCAGGAAAATTTGAAAAAAAAAAAATCACATTTCTATCGTCAGGATTCAATCGTCTGTCAGCATTTAATTTAATTTATAAACTGAAAATATTTTGAATAAATTTGTCCAAATGACGTCATTTAGGTAAACGCAAAAGAAAGTGGGGAAAAGGAATTAATAGTAATTATTATTTATTGATATCATTTTGTTATTTTTTTTGTAAAATTTAACTAAACGAATTTATAAAATCATTAATTCGGATATTTGAAACTAATATATAAAATAATAATTGCCCAACTGAACGGAAGAATAAAATATCCTGCTTGGTTTTTTCCGCCAAGCTTTTTAAAAAAGCGTCAAGACCCCTATAATAAAAAAGCACCAAAAGTTCATTGGGTTTATTTTCATAACTTTTGGCAACAAATCTATGTATATTAACGAATCTATCCCTTTTTGAAGCTCGAATAAACTCCCAAACCTAAAAGCAAAGGATCCTATAATGGAAAAGTACCCGATTTTTTTATGGACAATATTCAAGTGACAGAACATGGTGTAAAATTACCGCGGATAGCAAATTTGTTTAAATATCTCATCAATTGATGCCGAATAAATGCAGGCATGCATGCACAAAATATTTAATTAATTTTGTATGATAAATAATTATTAGAAAATTCGTATATACATATTAATTAAAAAAATAATTTACATATTTAAAATAACATGAAAATATGCATGATGGTGCACTAAAATAGAGAGAAAATTAAAACCTGTTACTGAAAATGTTTATAACATAGTACTTTTCAATACCGTGGTTCTTAATGTTATTCACAAGCAGATGGAATTTTTCTCATCCTTAAACGCAAAGGAAGAATAGAATAGAGATTGTTGTTATAAAAGTCCGAGAGGTAGTCACAATTTAAACCTAACCATTTTATAAAGCTGGTTTTCAAGTAGTAATTGATTTTACTTATCAATCCCGAAAACAGTCGTCAGTTGTCGCAACAGCTGTGTATGAGGCCATGATAATCGAAAAATGTCCCATTAAAACGTTAAAAGCATGGCAACCCAATTACAGATTTACCAATATTTTTAAAATAAAGCACGCTGTCATGTTTTTAGAGGCCTCGAAGTCTGAGCGGGGGTTGGCGAGCGTAGCTCGCAGGGGGTAGGCCCCCTAGTTTTTAATATAAAGTGTGATATTTGATTTAATTAAAATCCAAAAAGCAAGGATTTTGAGTTCTCAATCTCTCCTACTCCTTAAATTTACAATGTTTTTTTGTCAAAACATAATATTTATTACAAAATATCTTGACCTAAATTTGAAATGAAAAATTTTTTTTTAGTTGATTATAATCAATGATTTTTTTTTTAATCATGATTAAAATCAAGCTGATTTAAATCAACAAACCCTGTTAAAAACTACAGAAAATATATACTACAGAAGTTTTCTATACTTTTATTTGTCACAGACATATTTTGAAACACTCTCAATTGCCATGGTTGTAATCATGGCACTACAAGACAAAACTTGACTACCACACAAAACTTTCCTCTGTTGTATATGTTTCTAAATTTTATTGCAAGAGAAATTACAAAAATTAATTTGTTATAATGAATTTTTCAATCGTGTAAATTTTGTCATAACATTTTTCAACTACATGTTGCATCTTGCTGTGAGATTTTCTGAAAATTCACCACTCTTTCTTGAGTATGATTTGTGAATATGTAAATAAAATCAATAACTGAAAAACACCAATATAGAAATTGGATATTTGGGTCATTCCATGTCAAACCACTCAACTTGACCATTTCAGATTTTGATGAAACTTACAGGAATTATTACATTCTTCCTGGTGATATAAATGAGAATATACTTTTATAATTTTTTTTTATCTCTGTGAATTTTCATACAACTAATTTTTTTAATTTCGAAAAATCATTTTTTGGCTTGTATACTTGTTTTCAATTTTAAATTTCTCAAGTTCTATCAGGCGTAAAAAGCTGTTTGACACCTCATTTTAAAGATAATTTCATAAGGTTTAATTTGATATGCAAGTTAAATATACTTGGTTTAAAAAAAAAATAGTGTTTTTAAATTTTGAAAAAAAAAATATATATATATGTTAAAATAACTAGTGTTATTTTAACACCAGTTGGGGCTGGTATTTAAAGTTGGCCCCTCACCAACTGTATGATTGTGCTAAGGATAGTATTGTCTCATTTTAATTTTAATTTTTTTTTTTTTTTTTTTTTTTTTTTTTTTAATAACTGCTGATCCCATTGAGATACCACTCTAAAACTTCCAGAATTTAAAGTTTATAATATTACAAAAAACATAATTTTTTCAAAAAAAAAATATTTATTATTAACCAAGCATAGTCAACTTGCATATCAAATTAAACTTTATGAAATTCTCTTTAAAACGAGGGGTCCAACAACTCTCTATGCCCGATAGAACTTGAGAAATTCAAAACATTTATACAAACCAAAAAATGAGGACTTTTCGAAATTAAAAAAATGAGTTGTATGAAAATTTTACTGAGATATAAAAAATAATAAAAGTATATTCTCATTTGTATCATCAGGGAGAATGATTCCTGAAGGTGTCATTAAAATTGGACATAGAATGAATGACCCATTTGTAATAATCAGAATTTTAAACTCAATTTTATCTTTGGGAAAGATGACCATCCAAGTAATGTGTTGAAAGTTTAATATTATTGCAAAATTCCCTAAGTATGCTAATTTTATTGAATCTTTACTATTATTTAAACATACGGTTAAAATTTGTCTGTATTTATAATACATTCCATGTTTCATTTCTATTGATTTATTTATAGTGGTTCTCTATTTATTTATTTTTTTCTTATTTTAATATTGTCAAAAGTATGGCTATCAGACTAGCCATTCCCAAACTTTATTATCGAGTGAGACTGCAAAAATTCAAACTTTATATTCTTCAATATTTTCCAAGCTTTTTTTGAGAAATTAAAATACACCCTTAAATGTTTCAATATTTACTTAATAGCCAAACAACCTCAGAAATGAAAGAATATCATTTGCACTAAATTCATTTTGAGAATTATTCAAGAGCATATGAAATACCATTTATTAAAGAAGAAGCATCAAAGAATTGAGTTATAGGGTCATTCCATGCCAAATCAACCAGTGACTCAACCTGACCATTTCAGATTTTGATGAAACTTATTGGGATCAATGCTTGGTTAAAAAATATATATATTAACATTCTTTTTAAATTAAAAAGAAAATTTAGAGTGGGATCAGGAGTTATGTAATTTTAGCTGAAGATTACCACACAAAATAATAATCTATCTGTAGCTTATTTTTTATTTATTTATTATTAGTATGGTAATTTTCAGCTTTTATTTTATAACTGCTGATCCTATTGAGATCCCACTCTAAAACTTTCAGAATTTAAAGTTTATAATATTGTAATATTATTAACTTTAAACTTATTGTAAAAATATTTTTTTCAAAATTTTTAGTTTAAAATTTTTAAATTAAATTATTATTATTATTAACCAAGGAACTTGCATATCAAATTAAACCTTATGGAACTTTCTTTAAAATGAGGGGTCAAACAACTCCCTACGCCTGATAGAACCTGAGAAAATCAAAATTAAAAACATTTATGCAAGCCAAAAAATGGTGATTTTTCGAAATAAAAAACAATTAACTGCATGAAAATCTAATGAGATAAAAAAAATTAAATATATATTCATTTATATCATCAGGGAGAATGATCCCGATAAGTTTTATCAAAATCCAGGGATTGCATTCCCCCTAAATTTCCTAACTATTATTTTATCCCCTAAAATTCTAGATACAGACGGACGGCAAAATTTTTTTCTTCTAAAAATATGTTTTTCGGAATCTCCAGTGTCTGAAACGTGTCAATCCGTCAAAAAAAAAAAATAATAATAATAATAATTCCGATTTTCAAAACGATTATAAGATTTACCCTATACTACGTATGATGGGTAAGTAAAAAACTGATCCAGTCTAAAATAGAAATTCAGATGACACACTCGTAGGATATATCTACTTATACCATGATTTTACTGACAGCTTTATTGCATGGGTGATGATTCATTTATTTCCTCTGACACATTTCAAATTCGATTTTCATATAAACAACTGTAAAACAGGATGTTTATTTCTATTTATTTATTTTTCAATAGATGATGAGATATTGTTAACTGGGATTATCAGAAGATAAAAAAAAATATATATATCCAAAGCTGAAGAAAAGAGGATGGATGTCTCGAAAACGAAACAAAGGATACATTGATTCGGCTTGCCACTCTATTTGATCTTTTATTCACATAAGAGCAAGATCTTCATGAATACAAATAAAAATTATATCTTTTACATGAAACTGCCTGAAAACTATACTTTAATTAATTACACAGGTCAACACAAATCTGGGGTTTGTAGAATAGCACTTTTTTCTTAGTATATCAGTCACGCTGATCATGACGCCACTTTATGCATTAATATTTGCCTGAGAAGGCGCAATTTTCTCCCGCGCATTTGTAGTGAGAACATTCGTTTATTGATATCTTACGTTTGTTTTGTCAGTTTCTTATAGCAATATGGCATCAAGAGGTTGTATAAATCCAAGATCAAAAAATGTGATTCGGCAGAACTTAGTTGATCCAAAAGAAGTCCTCTTGCCTCCCCTGCACATTAAATTAGGTTTAATGAAACAATTCGTAAAAGCCTTAGATAAAACAGGGGATATTTTTCGATTTTTAAATGAAGTTTTTACACATTTATCGGAAGGTAAAATCAAAGAAGATGTGCTCGTCGGCCCAGATAGTATAAGACGGTTAATGAAGTACGAAAATTTTGAGGAAAAAATTAAATCAGTCAAGAAAGATGCATGGGTTAGTTTCAAAGATGTTACTCAGAAATTTTTAGGAAATTACAACGATCGTTGAAAAAATGCTTCAAAAACTAGGTTGTAACATGAGTTTAAAAATGCATTTTCTGCACCCCCATCTTCAATATTTTCCTGAACATCTTTGGTGAAATGAGTGAAGAACAAGGTGAGAGATTTCACCAGGACATAAAATGCCTGGAAAAACGCTATCAAGGACATCGGAATGTAAATATGTTGGCAGATTACTGCTGGGGGCTAAAAAGAGACACTAAACCAGCTTCAAAACCTAAAGGACACAAGCGTTCTTTTGATGATAAAGAAAAGTAATTTTACTGTATTTACTAGAATATAATTTCTTATAAAACATGCACACACATTTATATATGTATATATGATTTCATTTATTTATCTGATTTTTTTGTACATTTTTAAATGAATGTTGTGTAAATTGTATATTCTCCAACTCTAAATTCTTAGTTTCTTAATTGTAAAAAATCCTGACGTGATACATAAAAATGGATACTATTTTTGAAATAAGCATGGCAGATTTCTTACAATTTACAGAAATTCATGAAAACCCCCAGACAAAAAGTTAAATTTTGTAGGTGTGTGCTATCAAAGAGCTTTTCCGGTGAGTTGCTTAGCTTTAGCTGAAATGAAGGCCACGAAAGGCATTTGTTCCAGAAAATATCCGTAAATTAATGACAGGATACAGATTTCTTACAAAAAATGTGAAATAAGGGATAGAAATAAATTCTTTCTAAGTTTTACTTAGCAATTCCAAGTTTTTTAATGAAATGATTTACAGCATGAAAGTGTACACTTCAGTCTGAGTACCATTAGTAGCTTTTAATGCCGGAAAACTTAAAACATTCATAAAATTCAAATGATCGTAATTTGGTAAGTTTGGGACGTAAAAGATATATATATATATATTTTAATGTCCCTCTTAGACGTCGGGTGAATATTCTCTAATGACTAGTCAATCTGCAGATCAGGGGCCTCAGCGTCAGCTCTAAAAGTGATTGTTTTTTCATATTACTGAGCCTCTTACAATCCGCAATTTATTTTTTTTATGTTACTACATACATATTTATAGGCATATAAAATATTTCGGAGGTTTCAGAAATTCCAAGCGTTCAATTAAGCACAGTTTATCAATGAACTTCTTATTCATGCAACTTTTTAGATAAAAAAATAAACTTGTATTAAAATAAATTCTTCATTCATGTCAACAGAATACAAAAATAATTTATTTTGATAATAAAATAGTTAAGCAAAATAGTGCGAGTGACTTAAATTTTATTATTTTTATATTCTTTGAAATAGGGTTGCTAAGCAACTCATAAATGAAAGAGAAAAGTAAAAAGAAATACATTTTAAAATTTGTAAATTATAGGAAAATGAAATGTTCTATATTTCTCGAACAGATGCAAATTTTTTTCCAATCATCTAAACAATTCATTTCTAAATTCTAATGAATGTATCGGCAAATTTTCAAAGCTATATTGGATATATTTAAAACCTTCTTTCGAAAGTAATTTTACTTTTAAATCCATTATTCAAATAGGCGATTTTCCTTTCAGTTAAAAATGAAATTTGAAAATCGTCTGCATTCCCATAGGAAAGCATTATGACCTAAAAAGAAATGTTCTCTATTTTTCGAACGAATGAACCCAATGTAACTAAAAACTAGGCAGATAATTCCGGGTTACCCCACCCAAAACCAACCAAATAGGGCGATTTTTACGGCAGTTATATCGCGTCTCCAGAGTGAGCCTCAACTGACGTTTCGCCAATAAATTGTAGGAAAAGGAACCGTATAAGAAATAAATCTGTACTTGATTTGAATACATTTTGTTATTGGAAATATGTTTCTATCATCCGTAGTTTAAGAGATAATCTCCATTTTGAATCACCAAATTTATGTATAAATTACAAATTCGAGCTTAAAAAGTCAGCGAAATTTGTTGGGTTTCCATGTTGGCACAAGGCCCGATGGTTGTATGTATTACTCAGAAAATGGGTGTACTCCAGAAGTAAGCAGCAGTCGAAATTTGAGTTTCAAAACTTTATCATATCATATTCTAATACGAGAAAATCTTGTGTGTGTGTGTGTGTGTGGTCATATATATATATATATATATGCAAATTTTATCTTAAAAACGGCAAAACGATTTTGACGAAATTTTGTATCCTACCGTTTGGGGGCACCCAAAAACCATTGTTGGGCTAGGTCACATGTTCGAGAAAATTCGATGAGTTGGTCAACGCGGGTCAGAGTCAAGCTAATTGTGTCTATAAAACGGTTCAAATGATTTTGACTAAATTTTGTATCCGACCATTTTCGGGCACGAGAAGACTATTGGGCTGGGTTACATGTTCGAGAACTTTCGATGAGTGGGTCAACGCGGGTCAAGTTAATTTTATCTAAAAAACGGCTCTAACAATTTTGATTAAATTTTGTATCCTACGAGTTTCGGGCACGAGAAAATCATTGGGCTTAGTCACATGTCCGAGAAAATTTTAAGAGTGGGCCAATTTTGGGTCACTGTGGGTCAAGCTAATTTTATCTAAAAAACGGCTCAGACTATTTAGACTAAATTTTGCCTCCTATGGTTTTGCGGCACGAGAAGACTGTTGGGCTAGGTCACATGTTCGAGAAAATTCGATTAGTGGGTCATTATGAGTCAAGCTATTTTATTTTAAAAACGGCTCAGACGATTTGAACTAAATTTTGTATCCTACGGTTTTTAGGGACGAGAAGACTATTGGGCTAGGTCACATGTTCGAGAACTTTCGATTAGTGGGTCAATTTAGTCATGGGTCACGCTTGGTACAGAACATACAAAGCTTTCGACTGAGTTCGTCGGCCAGTTTCATGTACCACCTTATTTTGAAATGGCGGCCAGTTAATTTTTTTTTATTAAAAAAGATGTGTAATAATTTATAAATTGAAAAAGTTCCGTTAAGGGTCAGATAATGATACAAGAATTCCGGAACATTTTTTGTCTTGGCTTTATCTTAAAAAATGACTGATATAGGGCAGTTTGAAATTGTAGGGTAGCTGACATTTTGAAACCATCTGATTTTTGTTATGCTGCAACTCTCATGCTGAAATTCGCATTCAGATTCAGTATTAAAGAAAACCGGGACTGAATCTTCTATAATCGGATTCCAAGCATTTAAACTTCGGATGTTTGAGTAAATTGAGTTGAATTTTTAAAACCATGGACTATGAAAGCTACCTTTTCTTCCTGGTACAGGCCGGAAGGACTTTTGTTCCTGTGCATATGGACCACGCTTAATTTTTTATCTGCAGACTTGGGCCGGGGCTGGGCTCGGGATTGCTTTTTCTTTCTGTAGATTCGGGCCAGGTCTCCAACTCATTCTTTCTGAGCTGGCAATTTTTTTCATGAAAATAATAGTAACAAAATATGTATTTGTTTAACGAAATCTTTAGAAATTTTTTTTGTTATATACAGAAATAAACTTTTTAATTTTACTTTTTTTCTTTTATAGAACTTTAAAATTATAGTTATTTTTTTAACCCTCTTTCTGTTATTTTAAACTACATTAACTGACTGAAGCGGACTGAAATTTCAAGACTGAACTGAAGCTACCTTAACCCGACCCAACTCTTGTAAAAATTAATAAAATCAGTCCCAGTCCGACTCGACTTCTGCAAAAAAAAAAATGCCTATTTTTCTTAACCTTCAATTAAGATTCTCTTAAGGAATATTGGCTACATATTTATTTATGTGAAAATTTTACAACAAATTTTCAGATTGTATGTTCACAAGACATAGGATACTTGCAGATTAGAGTCAATAAAAATTTAATAATAATAATAATAAAAGATTGTTAAAACATAATTTTGACGCTGTATAATAAAAATAAAGTAGATTTTCGAAAATATTTCTCTGTAATTTATTAAACCAAAGTATATTTTCAAACATTCAGTCAGTTCTCAAATTCCCCATCCTGCTAATGTCATACCTATGGGAGTGAAATGCATTCCTATATTTAAAATAGCTTCCCAGGAAGTTAATGGTTTCGACTTCGTCAAAATATTTCTAAAATCTAGGCTTAATTTAATATTTTATGTGTTAAAATTGTACGAGCTGTGAGTGACATTTTAACACTTCACACTCTATTTTAGAAATATTAAATAAACTTAAAAAAATCCCTGACCGCTCGGCCTACAGGCACAGGTAGATTTCGAAGACGCAGACCGTGGGGCGCCTGTTTGTTGGGAATTGCGGAAGAAATGACCTTTTTGCCATGATGCGGCAGTTGGAACCGCCTACTTCGAAACCTAACTTGTTTGCAGGCGGAGCCAGCAGGGATTTTTTTTGTTTTTAATTTTTTTTTTTTTTTTTTTTTTTTTTTTGCTATAAGGGTTGGTGCTATAAAAAACTTGTCAATATAAAAGTTTTAGATAATATTAAGAGGATTTATAATAAATTCAAGCGGATTTGATATCTTGTGGATGGACGAAGTTATGAATTTTTTTCTTCTAAAACACCCCCTTCCCTCCCCCCCCCTTGGGGCCATTTTTAATTATATCAAAAATCTGTCATACATACATTTTCGGCCCTTCTCCTAGAAGTAATAATAACTTTAAACGGATTCGATACGTATCATAATTAAGAAATTATGGGGGGGGGGGGGGTTCTGTTTTCACAAAAAGCCCTCCCTCCCAACCTCCTCCCCTTGGTTCGATTTTGCCCATTAACGAACTTGACCGAGATTTTAGGCCCCTTGATTTTATGTATCAGTTTCGAAGAGATTTGTGCAGAATTATGGGAGTTATCGTGTCCATAAAAAAGTGACATAGATAGATAGATATAAAGTTTTGAACTGGGGGTGGTTTTGGGTTCTGGGAGTCATAATCGACGTAGATCTGCAAAAAATTTTCAAAAATTCCAACTTAGGTGAGAATGTAGTAGGTAGTATTTCTTACGAAATCTACCTAAAAGAGAGAAGAGAAGTAAAAAATATTAATCCCCTTATGAGACATTTTAAAAATAAGAATGCATTCTACTTTCATAGGTTTAAAATGAGCGAGATCGGACTGACCAATCCCATTTACAAATATGAGATATCACTAATATTTTTACCAAAAAAAATAGAAAGAAAGAAAGGGAAAAGAAAAAAAAAATGCCGGCCCGACTCTGCTGAAAATTTTTAAGCTTGGCCCTGGGTTAATCATAGGTTGGAGCTCATCCAGTTATTTATTGTTATCGCAGCTGGGCCCTTCTTCTGTGTTAAGAAGCGAAATCAGTCTGCAAACTGCTGCTCATTTCGTGTAAAATTGTTGAGCAGACTCTGCTATTGATTTCTCCCCTCTCGCTGCCTCTATTAACAACCTCAGTTTTTCCAGACGATGTCTAGAAATAGCTGAACAAACAAATGTAGATAAAGGAAGCCAGATCTCGATTTTTGACGGTAATAAATCTAGAAATTAAAGTTTTCAAAAGTTTTCGCCGCTTGTTTATTTATTTTAATTAATTTCTAAAGCTGTGCTTCTTTCCTCCTTTAAATTTTACTTTTGAACCAGTGCCTGATTTATGGCAGGGTATTCGGGGCACGGGCCCCACATGCTACTGAAGATTTTTAAATTATTGGCCAAAATATGAAGAAGTTTTAACTATTAAAAAACAAAATTAATATTGAAACATTTGTTTATTATTTTTTTTTTCATTTAAAAATAACTTTTTAAGGGCTACATCACTCATGCGAAAACATCTGCTCGCTAACGTTAATACGAGAATTTTTTTTTTAAATATCTCGTTTGCATTTCAATATTTTTAAAATATTTTTTTCCATTGGATGTTTGAGGTCGATCTCTACAAAGGCCGTTTTTTACTTTTTCGATTTTGTTTACAGATTTTTTTTTTTTACTAGGATACTTTCACTTTCGGAACCGATTTCGGAAGATTGAAAAATCGTCAGCGAGATAGAACACTTAAGAGATTGTGAGGATGTTATAAAAACTTTTACTGCTAAAAATTGAGAAGAAAATTTATAAAAACATCATTAAAGTCAGTAGTGCTTATCTTAATAAGTACCGCTTTCAATAATATATTTTTTAACTCAAGACTGCTGTAAGCATAGGTGCAAGGGGCACCCCATAAGCATCTGTGCCCAGGGCCCCCATATTTGTAAATCGGTCCCTGGGCTTCGCCCGCTACGCTGGTCTGTTTCTCTAAATGAACTTTGAATCGAACGAAATGTATCAGTGAATTTGACCTTGTGGTTTTAAAGCAGTATGCCCCTTTACCTGGAGTATCCTTCCGCATTGCTAAAAACGATACGAACGCCATTTGCGCTTTTATGTTTTTTAATGTGCAAACAAAATTTGAGCTGTTAAAGACCAACTCTTTCAGTTGATCATTTCCAGTAGACTTTGGTACAGAGTGATAGAACGACCACCCCTAAAATAATATCTAATTAACAATGCAAGTCATCATATCAAAATCCGTCCAGTAGAACTTTTTTTAAAAAGGCTTCTAATCTTTCATAATCGAGTTCACCTGATTATAGAACTTTCCACCCTAATTCAATAAGTAAAGCCATGTAAGCAGTATATTAAAACCATCTCTGGAAAATTATCTATACCTAACAATGCAAGTCTCGTCAAAATCCGTCCAGTAGAACGTTTTAAAAGGAATAATATTTCATAATCGGGTTCACCATGTTATAGAACTTTCTCATTTAATTCTATAACTAATCAATGTAGTTATATACTACAATATTCAATATACTAAAACCTTTCCTGCAAAACTATCTAACTGGCAGTGCAAGTCTCATCCAAATCCATTCAGCAGAACTCGAGTTATAAGCAGCTAGAACGAAATTCCCATTTTGCATTACACATATTACAGTAGAATATCGTTACAACGAATGTCACTTTAACGACTATTTTTTGGATTGTTGAAAAACGTCCTATGCCTCCACATTATAAAAATATCTACTTTAACGATTTTTTCAATTGAACGAATTTATTGTAAGCGTAAAAAGAATAGTTATTTCAGTTTTACGAATGCTGAGTAGACCAGAAAAAAGAATGTATTGAAAAAGTAGAATTTGGAAGAAAATTTTCGTCGGAAACTGAATGTGGAGGAGGCAGACGATAGTGAAAATGAAGCACAAAAGGGGCTCTATAAAACATTGAAACTCTTAAAAAGTAATTACATGTATAATCTAAAATGACTGAATGAACTCTGTGTTAAGAAACGATAATACAAACGATTCAGCAAGTAATTATAACGTCCTATAAAGTTTGAGGAACGTATTGAATCATGAAAAAAAAAAACCCGATTATGGTTTGTACTTGCAGTGGTTTGCTTTCTTTAATTTTTGAAAGAAAATCTGTGAAATTATTTGAAAACGAAGAAAAAAAAATCAATTCCTGCAACTATAAAAAATAATTGCAAAAAAAAAAAAAAAAAAAAAAAAAAAAAAAAAGCAAAATGTAGCTTATAGTTTTAAAATTAATTCTCATTTAACAAAACAAAAAAAACATTGAACATCGGCAAAAAAGCTGGTGTATTCAGAAATTTTGTAATTTTGAATTAAAAAATACCTGTTATATCGAAAACATACCTTTTAGTTTCCTGCTATAATCCTATATATATTATATTTTTTTCCCCTTCTTAGTTTAAAATAGGAGAGACAATTCATTTTCAGCATTGTGTTAGACCTTGAAAAAATATCTTGATTTATTTATTGGAAATGAGCTCAGATTTGAAAAGAGAATTTCATTTGATTACCGGACAGGAAATTCTTGTTCGAATTATGTCAAAAGCAATCACTTGAGAAATTTTAATTACTCTTAAATGAATTCCCCCACAGTTTTGCAATATGCTAACAAACAAAATAAAATATATGTACGGGTTTTTAGTAATTCTGCTAATTTTTTTTTTCTTTTTCAATTATTTTACGGAAAGAATTTTCAATCATTCTTAGAAAAATAGTATCATGTGCTTTTTTTTAAAAAAAACCATTGGGAAAATGGTTGTTTTCGGTCGAGAAAGGACCTCTTGTTGCTCGGAATTTATTATTTTAACCGTTTTTAACGAAATTCTGTAACTTTAGAAGAATTTTTCTTAAGCATAAAATCGTTACAAAAAAGGATAGATGCAGATATGGAAAAAAAGCCAAATTCAAAAAGGGACGTCGGATGAGAAATCGTCTTCTAAAGCAAAAAAACCACTTTCATTTCCTCAAAAATACCTTTAGCTCCGACATCCATCTAAACAAGAGTGAAAGTTATTGTTAGGAAGGACCCGACAAAATATATTTTTGTTTCCGTTTTCATTAATATATCGTAAATTGGGTACTTTCGTGTTATAGCGGCCCTCAAGGATGAATCGGCAAGCGACCCAAATTATAAAGCATGTATGATATTACAATAATATATGATATATATATTTCTTTTAAGAATAACTTATGATGCATTCCTTTTAATATCATGATGTGGAACTTTGAAAATTGTGCATGATAAAAAGAGTTGGACTGGCTTAGAGTAGGTTACCATATTCATTAAAATTTCAGTTACACTTACAAATATTTCAAAAATAAGGAAATTTAATTATCCCCTTATTGAAATTTCGCAGAATATTATAATTTGAAGAAAACCCGTACACGACCCGAAACCCGAGTCAAAACTCAACCCGAATCCGAACACTTAAAGTCAACCCGACCCGTACCGAAAAAAAAATTCAACCGGTTCGGATAGCCCAGACCCAGGGCTCGGAAGTAGCGAAACTACAGTAGCCGCTACTTTTTCCAGTAGTTTGTAGTGTAGCGCGCTGCATTAAAAAAAGTGTAGTGTAGCGAGTAGCGCGATACAAAATATCAGTAGTTTGTAGCGAGCATCGACGCTACTTTAGGAGGGAGGAAAAAAGTGCCAATCTTCAAATCGCATGATCATACCTCGTTTCTTTTGTGCGAAATATGTTCTCTGCAACAATTTGCGAACGTCAGCGACAAATCTCAGTTGCAGTAGTTTCAGCATGTCCGTGATCTAATATTTGCTGTATTTGCTGATAAAACCTCAAAGTACTCACTCATCAAAAAAAAAAAAAAAATCTTGCTGGGAACCCTTTATCTTCTTACTCATTATTAGATCTTGTGTTTTAATGTGGGGATGCTTCTTTTGAGATTAATGTAATAGAATGACAGACAAAAATAGTATAGACCTGCCCTGCTCGCCATATAATGAATATTTTGAAATTATAAAACAACAAGAAATTGGTAATTATTCTGTAACATGTAAACTTTGTACAATTAATATGAATTTATCGGTATCAAAATCATCTTCTTACAACTTGAAGTGGAATATAGGGGTGAGTTAGCATTTTCTTTATTAATAATAATTACTAGATCGCATCTCGCACCGAATATCTAAATCGTTATTCACTAAAATTCATAAATCCACTAAAATTCATAAATCATTAAAAAGAGTATTTTCGAATTAAGACCCCTGGTTTAGAAAATGTTCTTATCGAACTGTTTATTATCGCAAAAAAAATATTTTATTAATACGTCTTTTAATCGTTGTGAAATATTTGTCCAATATATGCATACAAATTAATTTATTGCATATTTCCTTTTGAAGATTCCAATAGATAAAACAAAGGTAGTTGAAAATAAAAATACATTATTTAAAAAAATGCCTAAGAATGCTTAATTTGATTTTTATGGCTATTTATTTTTACTTTAGCTGTATAGGTTTTTTATCGCTAAAATAATTTATTTATAATGTTTTATATTTGATTTGATATTGGATAGCTTGGTGTTTTAATGAAATGTCTTTATCTTTGTCTCCAGAATGAATCTAAAGCCCAGTATGTTGAAATTCGGGTTTTCAAAGGGACACAAACAAAAATATAGATAGAAAAGAAAAGCTAGACTTTAATTTATGCAAGTCTGTATGATCGTGTTCAGTTTTTAAATTGCTTTCAGGAACTATATTTAAATTGTAAAGAAATAGGACTATTTAGCTCTATTTAAAAATATATATATATTTAAATTTACCAAGAGCTATCCGCTCTTAAGGTTGTTCTCAAATTCAAACTGGCTACTTTATGACATATTCTTTAATTCACTTTTGTTCGGAAACGTATGAAAATGCAGGTGTCCTTATTCAGAAAATTTGTAACCGAAAGACGTTTTCCCCCATTCTTTATTTTATTTAATTTTTTGGTAAGACAGAAGATTTTTCAGAAAACACTGTCAAAGTCGGCGTTTTCAACCGAATTTCCAATGCAGCAGCAGGGAAAACGGAAAAAACGTGACACGAATCGCTTATAACCCGATAAGTAATTTATTTATCAAAAAATGAAAACTCATTTCGATTCCAAATCGCTTCAATAGTCAGACCTGCCAATTTTATGCCTTTGTGTTTAAAAATAAGTCAGATAACCTATCAGAAAGTTTTGCGTTACTGGGCTATATCACTATCATACATTTGTAAGATTATTACAATTTTGTTTTCAAATTTCCTCTTTTTAACACTTTTCAACATAATTAAAAAGTATCTATGAATTTGCTTTGTCTGTCAGTCCGTGCTCTAACTCTCGTAAATATACTCAGATTGCCATGAAAGTTTTATATGTTATTGAAGTTTACCATTAAATGTTCAGTATTGAAAATGAAGTGTGTAGCATTTATTTCTCGCTTACAGGGATATTCTAAAGAATTCTGTTACAATATGGTCTATAGGGAAAAATCGTTTGCGGTGTATTTAATTAGCGATGATAACTAAAGTAGCGAAGTAGTGACTACTTTTAAAAAGTAGTTTGTAGTCGCTACTTTTTAAAATAAGTAGCTGTAGTTGTAGTTAACTACATTTTTCATAAAGTAGTTGTAGTTGTAGTTCGCTACAAACAAAAAGTAGTTTTTCCGACCCCTGCCCATACTCCTCCCTTGGACTCATCCTGGACTACGCCACCGGGACCCGTGATTAATTTTTCGCGGCAGACTCGGGTCCGACAACGCCGAGGCAGTTTTGCTAATGTTTATATAACTTGTTTTTAATAAAAATTTAGTAAGCATCTCGTACTCAACCTCAATGCAGGGGCGTAGCTACCGTGGAGCAGTTGGAGCCAACTGCTCCAGGCGCACGAATCTTCAGGGCGCAAAATTTGAAAGAGCAAAATAAAGATTTGCAAAAATATTTGTATATTTTTTTTTAAATTATGATTAACAAGTTACTATTATGGATGGATCTGACTTGTTACAATCCTCACATTCCTGTTCTTAATTTTGGATTTCAACTGCTTCAATTTAAAACACACTTTTATACTTGTTTGAAAGAAAGTATACTTCTATTCGCGAAATTTTAATTCCCACTGCCGCCTCAAGTAACTTCCCCAACATTATTTCAGATGCTTGATATTTTTTTTTATTGTACCGTTGACTACAACGACACCAGAATTAAGTTTTCAAAATTTTCTTAATCCCTTGGGTTAATTTGATGGCTGAGACTCGTTATTGTATTTACTTTGCCCAAATACAAAATGAAGAATCTCAGTCGTCATTCGAGTTAACATTAGAACCTCCAGATGGATAAATTAGACAAAGAAAGGGTCTTCAGTATGTGGCCCGTGGGCCACCAAGCTATATCTAATAATAATATAGGGATAAAAATATACATTGGATATGAGTTCAGGCCCCCGAGCTCGTCCCGACTACCCCAAAAAATTGTGTCACCAGAGCCCGATATCAAACATACACAACTGAAAATTCTTAATAATATTTTTTAAATGTTTCAAGATTATTATTTCATTTAAAAATCGCTTTTTACATATAAATAATTATTAATAATAAATGCTCCCTCATGACAACGTTTCGTGATTTTCATGTCCCTGAAAATCTGTTTAAAATAACAAATTTGTTATTAAATCCCAACCTCTGGCAAAACCCCGCAAAAGAAACAATTCTTATTATTTTAAAATATTTTGCAGACTTGGGTTTCGTTTTTGTAGTCATTCTGAAAAAAGAACTTCATACAGAAAGAGAGGATAGACAAAGGATATCCCATGGCTTCTTTATATGCCGTGCCAAGCCTTCAGAATCAAATAGAATATTTCTTTTTCTATCCCATCAGTAACAATTCAAATCTCTTTCAAACTGATTTTTAAAGGATGGGAAAACACTTTAAGAAACATAGACTACAATCTTGTTTCTCACATAGCATCTAGCAAATTCCCCCCTCCCTCTTTTTTTTTAATAAGTAAAATTTACACTTTGAGTCCGTGCAAAAAGATCGAGCCTAAGCCCATTTCGGAAGGCTGTTTCTGGCAACTATTTTTTATTCTATTTGTAACACAATTTACAAAAAATTATTTTGTGAAATATCCATAGAAACGATTGACAAAGATTATGTTTCCGAAAAATTGGTACGAATAGCATAAAATAATAGTCACCAGCTGCAGCAATTTCTAATAAAGATAAATTGGGAGTTAAAGGATTAAGAAGCAGCATGTCACAACACAGTTTTAGCTCTTTGGTCCCTATATTAATTGAAAACACAGTAGTTTGTTAATTTGAAAATAAAAAAGTTATTGATCGTCTTACGAAGGAGAAAGTAAGAAAATAAAAGTTTTTTTTTTTTTTTTTTTTTTAATGTGGGAATTAAACCTGCATTTGTCAGTACAGTTTATAAAATATTCAGGATCGCATTTAGGTATATGCCACATGGGCCCAGTCCCAGAATGGCAACTTAAAATTATAAAGCATTACTCTATTACTAACTAGTATAATAATAAAATATGTGCTGGGTGTGGTGGTGTTTTATATTATTCAGGTTTTCTCGGGAACTTTTGGTCAGAATAGAAAGCTTAATATACCTAAACGTCGGAAATTATATCTGCGGAACCCTTAATTCGTTTGGATAGATTTTCATCAAAGCTACCTAAAATTTAGCTTGAAACTTTTTCGCTTACCTTTTCTATATATATATATATATATATATATATATTTATATTTTTTTTCCATTTAACCGCAATTCCATGGAAAAACAATTAGAATACTCTCATACAACCATACAAGTGATCTAACATTTTCTTTTTACAGCTATTATTTGCTTACAATTGCAGTCGCATAAAGCGGCAAAAACAATTTTTTTTTTTTTTTTCTCGAGGGAAAGAAAACTTAAAATAACTCATTCCATCCTATAATTTCTTTCAAACTGGCATAGTTATTAAAGTTCTCATATCTGGATATCTGTTGTGTTTCTTGCTCATAAAAACCAGTTTTTGAGTGCATTTTGTGAACCTCCTAATTACGTAGCCGCAATGTTCGCGTTTTTGCTTGCTGCTTCCCTATCCATAGCGGCGTAGAAAAAGGTTCTCTTTAAATAACATAAAGTAAGCAACTTGAAAAGAAAAGGATTTTTTTTATTCAAAAACTACATCGAAGGCGGATTGATAAAGGAATAGACGCCGAGTTCCGAGAAGACTATTAAAAAATGAAACGGAGCACCCTATTTCGAAAGCTGCTTTCGGGGAAAGATTCCTAATATAGTCCAGTCAATCTAGACTTCTGCCTAGAAAGTTTTTTTCTCTTTCTTCCTTTATGTTTTTGAGTGTGTTGAACACGAATTTCAACTTTGCCACCTCGTATCTGGTCTGCTTAAAAATATATAAGCGAAAAACCATGAAACAAATCGCAGTTTTTTCGGTTTTTCCCTTGTCTTCCGGAAAGGGTTAAATTTTTTTGAAAAAATTATTGCACCAAATTAAACTAAAGAATATTTCCTACATTTTCCATATACAATGTTTTTTTTTTCTAAGATGAATAGTTTTGGCATACGAGTAAAAGGAATTTTAGCGATATAATTGAAATTGCATCATCGGAGGGCGAAAACGCGATCCAATCACTATGCATCCATTTTAAACACCAATTTGAAGCTATTTTGTTATTTCTGGTTGCATTTAAAATTTTTCTTCATTTTCTTACCAAGTTTTAAACCTTTTATAGCACTAAGAAAATAAATTGAAATCAGGTGATTAGGAAAGATATAAAAACACAAATACTCTGCATAGATGAGAGAACCAATTTTTATTTTTCTAGTAATCTGATTTAAGTACAATTATAAGTATTGTACGTTTAATATAATAATAACTTACGTGGAAGATTATAAACAGGAAAAAAGAGGAATGCAGTGTTGTTCTCCAATTAATGTCGTTTTGGTCGCTTTGAAGGGTCTGGTTGATGTTCTTCAACGAGAGGTTCATCAGTATCTTCTTCATCATCATCATCATCATTATCACTTGATGGCTCAGGTTGTGTCTTCACTTGCCTTAAAATATCCTGTATTGGATCGTCAACTTCTGCTTCCAAGTCATCTTCGGCGATCAAGGAGCTGACATTGTCACAATGGCCATCGCAATTCAGGCAGAGGAGCAAACAAAATAAACCTGCTTTCCTACAGCCACACATTCCACTACAGTTTGTTTTACATTGGCAGGATATTTTTCGCAGAATAGTTTCTGGTGAGGGAGGTTTGGCAGTTGTTATAGGTATGATGCCTCTCTTGGTTTTGTTCCAGCCCCATTCTTCAGCATTTTTACAGTTATATAGCCATAGCTGTACTTGGTGATTATCTCGCAGACAGTGATATCGAGCTGCATCTTCTGTTGGTGGGAGCGATACAATATTTGCAGCGGTCTTAAAAACAGATTTTATGTAGCACTTGTACCTGCAAAGACCATCTCCATAAAAGAACTCCACCCATCTCTTGTGACTTTCCATACAGCCATAACAGGTCACATACCGAAGGGACTATTCTGGATTTTGAATACCTCTCACCAATATTTTCGATCTTGACTGATTTCACACTGTCAAAATGTTTGAGCTGTACAGTTCCAAAACTGCCAACCACTTGTGCAGCAGGTATCTTCTAAACTCGGGGTATAATTCGGTTTGCATTCGTTGGGGTTATACACTGAATAGCACCCATGACATGGAAAGTATTGTGACCGTCCAAAGTGTGTGTCGTCGAGAAATGGTCGTTGCCATATACAAATTGAGAGAAATCTATCTCGAAGGATGGCATCATTATTGCTGATACTTCAAAGCGTACTGCTTCAGGGTACGATGAACGATAGCACATCAATCAGCTTGCGAGAACCAAACTTCTTATATAAATATGCTGCCAATCCAATTTATAGTGGTGAAAGAAAGGACTCTGGTGCAGTCTTACTGCAGTAATGATGTTGTGATCTAGCTCCTGTTGTTCCATTTATCAAGGTCTCCTTTTCTTTTTCTCAAAAGCAGTGTCTCTGTGAAAATCTTTAGGGTTTCTGGAATGAGTGAGTCATTCTCTTTCAAAAACTCGTCTGGAGGAGTCTACTGAGTAGTTTCGTAAACCTGAAACCGAATATAGTCTGGACAATACGACGTCAATCTTCCTCGGGAGATGAGTACCGTTGTTGGTACCAAACATCAGTTAAAATCTTATGACCTGTGTTCTTGAAACAAACAACAGGTACCTTGTTTGCAGTGGTTGATATAACAATATCTTCTCTATACTTGTTTAGAAGGTGTGCTTTAACTGTTTTCACATAAGGGCAGTATTCACCGGCCTTAATCTGGTTGGTTAATTCTATAGAAAAATGGCATTGTTCTTCATTTTCCTCCAGGTATGAAAAGATGATTTGCATGGCTGTGTCTATGTCAGTGGCAAATGGACCTCTTTTCTGCGTCTCTGTGGGTTTTGCGTGCTGATACAGCTTTTTCATACATTTCAAATGATACTGATCATCAGCAGCAACCAAATCAGTCACATGATCTAGTCTTCGGATTATGGCACGCCCCCACTCATCATCACGATTTTCAGCAAGTTGTTTAACTTTTTCAAGAACTGTCAATGAACGAACTGTGTACACTATATTTCGTTTTGTTATTGTTTTATGAATTTCTTCTGCTTTAAAGTGTGGTGGGATTTCTTCTCCACACAAAAAGTAATGGGTTCGAAACGAAAACTTTTGTACTGCTGAACGTAATTGGGGTTGGTTTTCAACGCCTTCAGAAACCCTCTTCAAGTGGGCATCAATGAGCTTTTCGTTTGTGTACTTTTTACGGCATTTTTCATGGACCCTTAGAGACTCCTTGTTCATTAAAAAATTCTTTTTTCCATCTTTTCGTTTTTCACTTGCTTATCTGAAGGACTCAACATCTTTTGATTTCATTTCTGTTATTTTAGTTCAGTATCACAGATAAAACACTTTTCTCTGTCATCATGAATATCACTTCACGTCTCACACATAATCTGTAATTAAATGCACACTATACATACTTTAAGGCAATACAAGTAATGCATAACCGACCGACGAAACGTCTGAGAGCTGAGCTTTCAAATTCAACACGTGCCAAAGGAGAGACTTACTGACAATTTGACGGGGTAGGGGGAAGTGAGGGAGACGAAAAAGCAATTAACAGCCTGGCGACTTGTAAATAAGAAAGGTAGCCAGATTCAATCCTTACTCGTCTTTCTTTACAAACAATCCTTGATATACGGGCCCCTGGAATGGAGATAAAGCGAAGAAACATTTTTGCTCATTAAAGGACATCTGTATCACAACCCCCCTCCCATCCATTATTATTCATTCTTCAATGGCAGTTCCTCTTGTAGATAAATTCCACAGCCTCTACTCTTTTCAAAGTGCAAATCACAGAAAGAAAAAAAAAATCATTCTGCATATAAAAGTTTTTTAAAAATTATAACTAAACAATTCAGCTTTTTGTATCATGAGTAAAAACCATAATAAATTTCGTGTGGCCTAAAAAATAACAAGAAATGTATTATGTAAAAAATATAATTGAACAAACATTTTTTAGAACATTTGTTTATTTATTTCCTCATCAATGATATCCCAAGATTCCGTTAAGATGGTTCTCAAATAATATGCTTAACAGCACGAAACTTTCTGACGCATTTTGTGATTCATTTTTAAACGTAAAGGCATAAAAATAGCAGGGTATTGAAACAATTTGGAATCCATTTTTTGTCATCCATTTTATCATAGTCATCCATTTTTTGATAAATAAATTATTTATCGAGTTATAAGCGATTCTTGCTACGTGACAACACGTTTTTATCCTTTCTTGTGCTGCGGCGTCGGAAATTTGATTCAAAACGCTGACTTTGGCTGTATTTTCTGAAAGATCTTTGGCCTTTACCAAAAAATGGAAAACGCCTTTCGATTACAAAGTTTCTGAATTAAGAACACTTGCCAATTTCACAAGTTTCCGAACAAAAGTAAATTAAAAAATATTTCGTAAAGTAGCTAGTTTGGATTTGAAAATATCCTTAAGGGGGTTTCTCAGTCAGCTCTCTAATTCTCCTCGCCAATATTAAAGATATGGGCGTAGAAGAATGCACCGTACATTTAAAAAATCTCCTCATAAAATTAAATTTTTTAATTTCTTTTTTTTTTTTTCGTAACTCTTCTTAAAAGATGTTTTTTTCCGCCTTAGTTGCCAAAATATTTCTGAAATATCTGCTTAATTTAATATTTTATGTGTTAAAAGCGTAATATTTTAACACTTCAAGATAAATTCTGATGAAAACATTAGCAACTATGAATTTCATTTCAACAAACGTTTAAAATGGACTGTATTCACTATCTTCGGTGAAATCTATTGCGGTCTGATATTTATGGCTATTTTAATACTATTTATGTGTTTACATTTTGGTTATTTTTAATGTGTTAATTAAATAACTGTCGTTAAGGATTTTTTTTTTTTTTTTTTTTTTTTTAAGTTAAGTACATAATTTGTTGAGAATATATATTTTTTGAAACATGGTCAAATTTGTGAAAAAACTATAGGTAAAATTTCGAAAGTTTAAGTTTGCAAAATGTAGTCATTTATGTTTAGTGTTTTGTTTTACTCTCTCTTTATCGAAATTTTCACTTCCAAATAAGCCATAATTTACTCTATATATATTATGTCAATTGATTTAACTATGTAATAATAACAAAACAATGCGCGAAACTGATTTAAAACAATAATAATAAATAATCATTAAAAAAAATATTGCTTTTAAATTGCTGAAAACTGTTTCATTTTCAGTTCTGTAAAAAAAAAAAAAAAATGCAGGGGTGGGGATTTTAGATAATAAAATTAATTAATGTACTATATATATATATATCATAAGCAAAAACAACTATAATCTTTCACATAAATCATTGAAAAATAATAATTATTAAAACAAATCAGTAAAAAAGATGAATATAATGTTAATATACTTTATCCTAATAGGAAATATAGAAATACAAAATTAACATTAACAAAAATAAACAAAAAAAAAAAAAAAAAAAAATCTGTGTGTATATGATGTAACATATAAGACAAAGGCTTTGCTCACTGTATTATTTAAAAAAAATTATGAGGTATTTTCTAGGACATATAAATACTGCACACAGTACATTGCATATTTGTGTTCTGTTTTCTGTCTTTTTCTGGAAAAAAAGGTAAAACCACCTATAAACGATAATGTATTGGTATTCTTTCATATGTCTCGTTTAAAATAATAATAAATGTTTTAAAATACATTTCATTTTCAATAGCGAAGAATGGTATAGTAAACCTCATTATCAGAGCATGAATTTTGTGAATATCCAATCATATTTACGAAAATTGAAGCACAGACAGACAGACAGACAAACTGAAGTAAAAAGTTTTTAGCTATGTTAAAATGTGTTTTTTTTTCTCTTCTTTCCAGCATATTTATAATTTTAAAACTCTTAAACAGTAAAATCTTTTAAGACGAACTCACAAGATACCGAATAAAATTCCACTATAGACAGGTTTTCATCTTAGCAGGTACACTATTCCTTATAGTTTATATTATTTTCACCGAGACCATGAAATTTTCCGTTTAAAAAAGTTTTCCGCTTTACATACGTTCTGTTTCACTGGTTTTAGTATTTAATCTAGCTTACTTAATTTAATTGTAAAAAGCATAACCTCTTCAAAATGCACGTAAAATATAACAATTCATAAAAAAAATAATGTAATCGAATTTTTAAATTGAATCTGGGAAACAAATTCTTTTAAGCAGGGTTTGTTGATTTAAATCAGATTGATTTTAATCATAATTAAGATTAAGATGATTTTTTTTTTTTTTTTTTTTTTTTTTTTTTTTTTTTTAATCATTGATGTAAAACAACTTTAGTAAAAATTTTATTTCAAATTTAGATCAAGATATTTTGTAATAAATATTATGTTTTGAAAAAAATAATAGTAATAAAAAGTTTGTAAATTTAAGGAAACGGAGAGACTGAGAACTCAAAATGCATGATTTTTAATTTTATTTAAATCAAATATCACACTTTAAAATAAAAATACCAATTTAAAAATAAAGAATCTTAGCTGAAAAACGTTAAAAGATTAATGAATATTTATCTATTAAAAAACATCTAAATCTTATGTAATTTTTTTAATACAAAAACATGGAGACATTCTGTGAGGATATGGGAAACATTAGAATAAATAAATATAGGCCATTCAAAAGGTTTTACTTTCTTCTATCTTTACAAGAAGAAAGTATTGGATTCATGAAAATTTTCGACTTCCGGTTTTCGACGAATTTATACGTTTTAGAAGGTCCTGAACGCGATTAGACTATTTTTAGAAAATGTCTGTCTGTGACTCTGTCTGTCTGTCTGTCTGTATGTGACAAAAATTTTGTGGGCGCTCTATCTCAAGAACTAATGCTCGGAATTTAATAAAACTTTAGATTCAGTTAGTCCCTGATACAAATTGGTGCTGATTAGTTTTTGGTAAAAATCGCCCGGCAGGTGGCGCTGCTATGCAGCATTTTTCGCGATTTCCGCAATAGCTCTATCTCAAGAACTAATACTCAGAATTTAATCAAACTTTAGATTCAGTTAGTCCGTAATATAAATTGGTGCTGATTAGATTTTGGTAAAAATCGCCCGGCAGGTGGCGCTGCTATGCAGCATTTTTCGCGATTTCCGCAATAGCTCTATCTCAAGAACTAATGCTCGGAATTTAATAAAACTTTATGTTCAGTTAGTCTCTGATATAAATTAGTGCTGATTAGTTTTTGGTAAAAATCATCCGGCAGGTGGCGCTGCTATGCAGCATTTTGTAGGATTTACACGATTTTAGCGATAGTCATATCTCAAGAAATAATGCACGGAATTTAATAAAACTTGAGCTTCAGTTAGACCTTGATATAAATTGGTGCTGATTCTTTTTAGAGTATGCGAAACCTGTGTGAGATAGAAGAAAGTTGACACATCCGACTAGTTTGTAATTCAATTTATGTAGATATCTCATTACTTCCGCATGTAAATAACAAGTGGTTCAATATTGTGATGTAAGTTTATTTATGCAAAGGTTTGGAAAATAAAAGGATCTCATGGCTTGTAATAGTCTGAAATGTTTTTATGTATATTTTTAACATTTTCCAACAAAGTTGAAAAGTGTTTATTCATTCGGTTTGTCTGTCCGTCCGAGCTCTAACTTTCGTAAATATACTCGGATTTCCCCGCAACTGATATATGTCATTTAGGTCAACTATGGCATGTTCGGTATTGAAAATGAAGTATGTAGCACTTATAGTTCATTTACAGGCACACTCAAAAGAATTCTTTTACATTACGGTCGAAATCGCATGGGGTCGAATGAGGCAAAATCGTTTGTGGTGTATTTTAATGATGTTAATATATCTCAAACATATTGAAATTGATATATATCACTGAGTTATATTACAATTTTTATGCTTATCATAGATTATAGAGAGCATAGCATTTATCGTTCATTTACAGGGACATACAAAATAATTCGGTACAGTACTGTCTGTGAACATTAATTTCTAGAAGCGTTTTTTCCGTTGTGGCACGCTTTTTTAAATGTAACTAATTTTCTACATATTGCTTGGTGTATATAAATTCTATAGATCATATACAGGGCTGCGCAAAAGATGTCGAGTACATTATCTTTCATTGACCGAAATTGAAGAATGGAATTTTTGAGCTTTGCTGTGCGTTTCCTAACTGAACTAAATTTTAGCATATTGTGTGGCATATATACAAATCTATTCATCATGTACAAAAAAAAATCAGATATTTTTCAATTATTAATTTTAATTATTGAAACTGGGTTTTCGAATATGACATACGTTTTCGAGAATTGTTTACTTTGATATCACATTTCACCTTATGAATCTATGAAGTTTTGTTACAGTATTCTGATTGTGTTGGAAGGCGTTTCATAATCTATGCTTAACGCATGATTTTTTGTTCCTGTTAAAAATAATTTAAATTTTAGTTACTTATAAATGTAAGCTAATTAACAACTAAAGTTTTTATAGTCTTAAAAAAAATCTGATTTAATTTTTTTTAAATTTAAATTAAATAAATCCAACTTTGATTCAGTCTAAACTCAGTAATTGCTCAGGAACTCAGCTGGAAAATTGGTTTATTTTCAAATATTTTAATAACAAAGAATACATTTTTTTCAGATCCATTGAAATTTGTAACATATAATCATCATCAGAGATCATCTTTATGTATGTATAATACATTCTCAAAATTCATTAAGTGAATATTGTATATAATTTGAAATAGATGCTTTTGAAGGAATTCAGTACCGATCTGAAATATATTGTTTAAAATTTCATTCATAACTGTTTTCTTGTTTTATAAATATAATTATCTTTTGTATTTTAAGATTTTTAATAAAAAATTTGGTTAAAATTTTTTAGCTTTTAGTAATAAAGGGTGCATATGATTTTTAATTTATTAAATGGGTAATTTAAAGTGGTATGTATATTTTATATAGAATAGTATATTTGTTAAATTGCAGTTTAAGCAAGTGATCATATAACACAAAATAATTCGTTTTATTCATTTCATGTTTTCAAAAGTAAAAGATAATTCACCTTTTCAAATTAAATCTGTTTCTATTGCTCCATTTTTTGTAACTGTAATATTTAATTATTCATATGATTAAAATATTTCAAATTAACCAAGTGAATGAGTATTTTTTTTTTCAAATAAATTTAAAAGAGCTATTTTAGTTTTTAATTTTAATGATTTTGTAAAGGTTATTTTCTCAGAGTAAGCATACAGGTATGTTTACTCTGAGGTTATTTTACTTTAAAATGTGTATTTAAATAATAATAATAATAATAATCTGAACTAAATAAAACAAAAATCCGAATTAAAAAAAATTCGATTTATTTATTTTTTATTATTTTTTTTAATTAAAAAAAAAATCACGAACCTTGCTTTTAAGGCGCTTCTGAAGGGGGAAAAAATCCCGATTCAATAATGCAAAACTCTAGCACATTTCAGTGATTTGAAATCGAATACATATTTTTCATTTTTCGAGAAAGGAATATCTTTAGTTATAAGCAATTGTTGTCTCACAACGACCTTTATCGGGCTGTCGCATCCAAAAATTCTGTTAAAAACGAAATTTTTCACCAAGTTTTTCTGATAGGCCTTCAATTTTTAACGAAGAATGGAAAATCTATTCAGTTCCCGAACAACATGGTTTCTGAATAACAGCATCTGCCAATCTCATGCGTTTGCGATCAAAAATGGATTCATATATATGTCGGCTCACCTGAGCATTACAACACAATCAAATTTCATTATTACACAAGTATTTTTACCGAAATTCAGACATTCAGAGTGCGAATGAACATAAATCTGACAAACAGAAGTGAAACAATTTTTCATTATAATTCGAAGTGGTAAATAGTGGTATTTTTCTGGTACTTCGAGGTGAAATTGCTTGTCATATAAAAACATTACTATAATTTACAATAATTATATTACTCTAATTTACAGAAAATCTGAGAAAAATTTTAACGATGACTTCGTTGAGAGAATTTTTGAAGAATATCTATGTAGTCAACTGATTTTATTTCAGTTTCAACAATCAATTTTCATAGTATCATAAATTATTTTATCTTTACCTTTTTTTTATTCAACTTAAAATTTCACAAATTGATAAAGTAACTACGCATGTTTATACAGTTTAATGCTTTCTAAGTTTTAGTTTTTAATTATTATTATATTTTTATTTTTTACCAAATATCTTGCATGTCTGAAATATAACGCAGAGTCTGTATTTTTTTTTCTCTAAATCATTAAAAGTATTTGTCCAAAATATACTTAATAAAATCATACAAGTATATTAGAAGTGACTTTGTACAATGTTCCATTTATTAGCATAATAGGTTTAAATTGATTCACACCTTTCCAGATTCATGTGTAGTATATATTATCCCTTGACTCTTCTCCCTCAAACAAATGTTTTAAGGTAAAAGTGCCTGTTTATAAAATGAAATACATGTTTGAAATAAAAGTCTAAATAATGTAAATCAACACCTTAAGTCTATTTTTCTTATTTTCTTGAAAAATTCTCTGAATGTTAAAACATGCGGAATTACTTGAACACCAGACTAAAAAAAAAAAAAATAAATAAAATTTTTTTACAAAAAGATCTTTGATGCAATCCGTAATGATTCATTGATGCAATGATATTCAGTCTTCATAAATCCATTCTAGGTTAGTATTAGCACAAAACATGTCCTTTAATTAATAATAAAAGAAAATGTTTTTATTATTATCCTAATAAATCTTCAATGATGGTGTGAGAAATACATTCTACATTATTTAAAAACATAAGATATAAGAGCAAATAAAATAAAAGTTTAAAAAAAAAAAAAAAAAAAAAAAAAAAAAACTGGGCATTAATTAGATGTGTGAAAACGGTGTTAAATCTTAAAAGCATTTACGCTTTAGTTGAAATTTTATCAGCTATTTCGGGTGTAAGTGTTTTCAAGAAACAATATCCAACATTCAAGCTTAATAATAAATCCTAAGTTCATTCACTTTTAATAATAATGTTTAAAAAATAGTCTTAATATAATAGTTTAAAATTTAACAATTTCGTCTCAAATAGAATTTGTTTCTATTTCAGTACTCATGTTTAAAAGATAACGTTATAGAAGCTTTCTAAAAAAGGAAATATTTTAACAAAACAGAGAAAGAGTGCAGGTGTGCAAGTGCCTTTTACGGAAGTTAAAATAATCATTTTTAGTTTCTAAAGATTTATTATCATTGCTCTGCGACTCTGAAAGGGACTATCTCAAGAAAGAAATTTGTAAATAGTTCAGTCCGCTAGAGTTACTGGCAGCCTTGTGGTTAAAGAGGTAGTTGACGCACCCTTTCACACTATTGATTGATAATACCCCGTCAAATTGTCGTTATCCCGAAGGGGAGGGGGGGGGGTTAAAGGGAAAGATGACCCTTGTTATATCATGTGCGTGGTGCCATGGGGGTGTTTCAAGGACACCCTTCCGAGCGTTTTGCATTCACAAAAACATTACATTCAGAGTTTTCGCTTTGCGATGATGGAATTTCAATTATATCGGTAAAATTCATTTTACTCGTATGGCAAAACTATTAATCATAGAATAAAAAACTGTATATGAAAACTGTAGGAAATTTTCTCTAGTTTAATTTGGTGCAATAATTTTTTCAAAACAATTTAACCCTTTCTGGAAGACAAGGGAAAAACCGAAAAAACTCCGATTTTTTCATGGTTTTTCGCTTATAATTTTTTAAGCAGACCAGATACGAGGTGGCAAAGTTGAAATTCGTGTTCAGCACCACCAAAAACATAAAGGAAGAAAGAAAAAAAACTTCTCCAAAACTTTCCAGGCGGAAGCCTTTTTTGGTCTAAATTTACTGGACTAATAATGTTTGGACGAGGTTTGAAGGAATTGGATTCGAATGATTTTCTTCCAGAATATTGGGACGTGTGTCGTCTGAATATACAGAATCTGTAGATTGTGATTTTTTTTTTACTTTCTTCTATCTATACAAAAAGAAAGTACTGGATTCATGGAATTTTTCGACTTCCGCTTTTCGACGGATTTACACGTTTCAGGAGGTCCTGAACACGATTGGACTGTTTTTAGAAAATGTCTGTCTGTCTGTATGTTTTGTGGGCGCTCTACCTCAAGAACTAAGGCACGAAATTGAATAAAATTTTAGATTCCGTTAGTCCCTAATATAAATGGGTGCTGATTCGTTTTTGGTGAAAATTGTCCAATAGGTGGCGTTGCTGTGCTGCATTTTTAGCGATTTCCGCAATAGCTCTCTCTTAAGAACGAATGCACTTATTTTTTATCAAATTTGAAATTAATTTAGACCTTGACATAAATAGACGCTGATTACGTTTTGTCATAGATATTTCAACAGGTGACGCTGCTGTACTCAGGGCCTGTTTATCCAATAGGCACATGAAGCACATGCTTCCCCTCTAAAATTTTAAAGGGACCCCAAAATGACTGTGAAGAGGGCCCTCCAATTCCCATTTTCATTTTTTTACATTATATTTTTATTTTTTTTTTGGAAAAGAAAGTTTGTATAATCCAAGAGGAAATCCACGTACTACTTATTTAAAAGGAGAAATATGTATGTCATCAATAATATTTTAATTAATCATATATCACAACTATATTTGACTAAATATATCTGTAGTGTAGACAGGGAACATAACAAAGCTGTTATATATGTGACCTCGGTGAAACTATTTCCGGGAATAATATTAGTATTTCATGAATGAAATATATTAAGAAAACTTTTGACAAATGAAATGATCCTAGATTCAGAGGTTAACTACTGTTTTGCATCATAGATCTCAAGAACGAATGCACGGCATTTCATCCAACTTCAGATTCTGTTAGACCTTGACATCAATAGATGCTGCTTACGTATTGGTATAAATAGCCCATACAGGTGGCGCTGCTAGGCTACTTTTTCCATTATTATCACGATAATTTATATCTCAAGAACTAATGCACGGATTTTCATCCAACTTCAGACTCAGTTAGACGTTGACATCAGTTGTTGTTGATTAGGTTTTGGTCTCAATCTCCCAACAGGTGGCGCTGCTAGGCTACATTTTGCAGGATGGACACGATTTTAGCAACAGTCCTATCTCGAGAACGAATGCACGGAATTGAATAAAACTTTTAGATTCAGTAAGACCCTTGCTATAAATGGGTTTTCCTGTGTGAGATAGAAGAAAGTTTCGGGATTGACACATCCGACTAGTTTGTCGTTGCAAAACAGACTGAAATGGAGGTAGTTTTTGAAGCTTAACACAAAAACTTCAGACCATTCTTGCTATAAATGGGCGCTGATTCTTTTTAGTGTATGAGATAGAAGAAAGTTTCGGGATTGGCCCATGCGACTAGCTTAAAATAAAATTTAAGTGACTCGCGTCGGGAAATTGTGTAACTACGTAAATAAAACTCACTTCCAACGAACCAATTTCGCTCAGATCTTCAGAATAAGCTTCTGCCATGGTCAAATTTACATTTTGAAAATAAAATTCACGTAATAGGGTTTTTTTTTTTATATGCTAGTAGTGCCCCTGGTGGTAAATTCCATAACTACATAATTTAAACTCACATCCCACGAAGGAATTTCGCCCAGATCTTCAGAAAAAGTTTCTGCCCTAATAAAATTTATGTTCTGATAAAAGTTTTCAAGTGATAAGTGTTTTTATGCTAGGAGCGCCGCTGGTTGGAAATTGCACAACTACGCAACTATACGCTAACTATCCCCTCTTGATGTTGAAATTGTAGTTTAGAATTTAAGCATTCAGTCGAAACTCAGTATGATTTCATATTGAAAGGATAATAGGCGGATGTGGGTTTTTCCAATATCTGTAATTATTTATCAGTCGCTCGATTTTCTAAAATAATGATCTATAGTTAAGCGTATACCCACTTTTGTACGACACATATGCATAGCTGCTAAACCCCAGATTTTTTTTCTAAGTTAAATAAACATAATTTGAACGAGAAAATTTATTAATTAAATTAAATCAAATAAGTACAGCATATATATATTTTTCATTTTTGTGAGATGTAGGGCTTCGGTTTCTTTTTCGCCAGCTTAGGAACCAATGGAATCTTTTTCTTTTTTTCATTTTTGATAGTTTTCCTTTTATTTTGTTTCTTATAAATTTAAATTTCTCTAATTTATACATTCATTCATGTAGTTTTTAGAACAGTTAAACTTATTTAATGGCTTCTCTATGTCTCTGGAAGTAAAGAATAACATTGTTCAAAGATGCATTTCCCGTTCAAAATATGTCTTTGTTTCTCTTTATTCTTAGAAAGAGAAGAAGAAGAAGAAGTGACTAACGCTGTTGCTGTCCTAATTAAATTTATTTTGACCGGGGCTCTTTCTCGGCTTATATTAAGAAATACAGAGATAGGAAAATTTTATAGAGAAATGTCTGATTACGGAAATGAATCCTATCCTAATAACAGTACGAACGCACCTCATTCGTCACGTTTGACGTACAATCTCCAACTTGTTTACAGAGTTCATATGGCATATTTTCTCTAGGGATGCACCGGATATCCTGCTTATTCGGCACTCAAACCGGATATTCGGTCCGGCCGAATACTTCAATATCCGGTTGCCGAATAGTGACTCATTTTTTAAATCCTATTTTTTAACATTATCAGAAAAAAATTAATTCGAAATTAATTTGTTTTTTATCAACACTATCCCGTTAAAACAATGTTAGTAGAAATAAATATTCACATTGTCACAAAAATGAAATTATAGGATTTATATATAAATGAAAATATAATATTTAAAATATGATAACTAATTATTTATAAATTAAAGGCAAGTTATGGTGCTCAGCTCTCTCTTTTTGATCCCAGATATTTTCCATCTTCTGAGAATTGTTTCTTTTTTCTTGTGTTTTCAACAATTTTAAAGTAAAAATAATTTTATTGAATCTTTTGTCACTATTGTCTATGAATGGAAGACCAAATAATACTGCACATGAATAGAATTGTGCCACTTTCTTGAATAGTTCACTCTCCCTTTTGTACTACAAAAGAAGATACTTGCAATGAGGTTAGAAGTCATAGGGAAAGTAAGTAATAACATGTACGAGTATATATATGTTGGAAAAGAAAAAGCCACTTCAATAGGATGTTTAGTATTTATAAGTATGAAAAACGGAGAAATTACTTAATTGTTTATCTTTTTATATTCAATGACCCTGAATAGAAGAAAAAACTACTAATATGTATATTAGAATAGGCAAAAGACAGAACAGTATTAAATTTCAATATTTAATTACTAAAAAGCATTTGTTTTTAAGCAACTTTTACTTAATAAATGAGTTTAAATCTATTATTAACATTTGAATGACATAAAATTATAATAATTTAAAGTTTTTCTTTTTTAAGCAATCATAAAATAGAGGTATTACTATTGAAATTAAAAACGAAAAAGTATTCGGCCGGATACCGGATATTCGGTAAAATTTTGCACCGGATATTCGGTATCCGGTATATTTCGGCTTCGAATGAGTGCCAGTCGTTGTCAGCGCCATATATTGTTTGAAATTCGAAATAAAATCGAGAATCACAGTAAAATAACTCCTGACATCATTCATAACACTCCTGCAAGAATTTTTTAAATATCTGTCAGTTATTGAATTTAAAAATCCATCAGTCATTTTTGGGACACCCGGTATTTTAAAATATTGAGACACATTGGTGAGGTTATATAACTATTTAGATTTTCGTTTTTAGGAAACTTTTGGAAGCAAATAAAATAATTTATTCTACTGTTATCGTATCATTTGTGGAAACACAATGTATGAAAAATGAGAAGTTACAAAATTTCGAAGAAACTAATTATTTTACTTCAAATTTTACAAAAAAATAAGATATTTTCTTCTCAAAAGAAATTGATTCGTGCTATTATTTCCTGGTTCAGAGAAAATCATTCTAAGATATTGAAATCCTGTAATTGTATTGGTGACCTAGTATGTTCAAACTAGTTCATTTACCTGAAATTTTACAAAAAAAATATTAAGGTCAAAGGAGTTCAGTTAAGTTTATTTATTTTTATTCTGGATTATGAAATCCTGAAATTGTATTGGTGGATACAATTTCACAGATAATACGTTCAAACTTGCATTTGTATGCACATAATTCAGAAGCGATTTCAACTTCAGTCTGCGTCTGGCATTCGGCTGTTAAAGACAGATACAGTTCAATGCATCATTAATAGAATAAGGTAAGTTATTCATTTTTTACAGTTGGTTTTTCAATTCCTTACTATTAGTTCACACTCTCCCTATATATATTTACGAGCAGGAAAGACCGAGCTATGCTCGGTCAAAATTAGCTTTGAGTTTAAATATCATGACACACTAATCAAACTTTCTCGAACATGTGACCAAGCCCAATGATTTTCTCGTGCCCCAAAACCGTAGGATACAAAATTTAGTTCAAATCGTCTGAGACGTTTTTAAGATAAAATAGCTTGACCCATAATGACCCACTAATCGAATTTTCTCGAACATGTGACCTAGCCCAACAGTCTTTACGTGCCCGAAAACCATAAGATACATAATTTAGTCGAAATAGTCTGAACCGTTTTTTAGATATAATTAGCTTGACCCACAGTGACACAAAAATGACCCACTAATCGAATTTTCTCGGACATGTAACCTACCCCCAATGATTTTCTTGTGCCCGAAACTCGTAGGATACAAAATTTAATCAAAATCGTTAGAGCCTTTTTTTAGATAAAATTAACTTGACCCAAAAATAAGAAAAGTATAGTTTCATGTTTTGTATTTACAATTTTCTTGAGGAAATCATGTTTATAAAAATAATTTTATTCGTTTAGTAGCTAGAAAAAAATAGCAATGAAGGAAATTGAGTATTTTCTTAACCGTGTAAAAGCAAACTAACAGATAAGTTTAAATAATGCGAGAGCCTATCTTGTTTCGTTCAACAAGTTTTTTTTGCACGGAATTTCATCCAAGTGCAGATTCTGTTAGACCTTGACATAAATAGATGCTGATTACGTTTTGGGGTCAATAGCCTAACAGGTGGCGCTGCTAGGCTACTTTTTTCATTATTATCACAATAACTCTATCTCAAGATGCACGGATTTTCATCCAACTTCAGATTCAGTTAGAAATTGTCATAAGTTATTGTTGATTAGGTTTGGGTCTAAATCTCCCAACAGGTGGTGCCGCTATCCTGCATTTTGCAGGATTTACGCAGTTTTAGCAATAGTCCTATGTCAAGAATGAATGCACGGAATTATAATAAAACTAAATAAAATTATAATAAAAGATTCAGTTAGACCCTGATATAAATTGTTTTGAGTGAAGATAGAAGAAAGTTTTGGGATTGGCCCATCTGACTCGTTTATTGTAGTCTCAAAAATAAAAGTGTCAATTTACACATAAAAACAGGTATATCGATGATACAAAAACGATTTGTCTATATGTGTAAATTGCCAAAATACACATTTTAGTGTGTAATTTGATGATAAGACTAAGTGTGTAAAAGTTATCTGATAACTCTTAGAAATTGCACAAGAATACACATATTTATGTGTAATACTCTTACACATATATCTGTATAATATTCTGTGATTACACATATTTTTGTGTATTTTGAAAAATACACATACTTTTGTGTAATGTAAAAAATACACAGTTTTTTGTGTAATATGTAAAATACGCATGTTTTTGTGTAATGTGTAAAATGCACAGATTTTTGTGTTATTTAAATAAAGTAATAGGTAAAACAATTTTGTTACATTTGCTTTTTAGAGTTACTTATGCAAAAAATTGCGTGTGTACAAGTACTTTTTATACTCACTGTAAATGTTTTTGTGATCGCAAAACAAAATCGCATGAAGAACAAGCTCATACGCTTGGTGCGTTTGTTCCTTATAGCAGGTTTGTATCTCTTAATATATTTTGACAATTACACCACTTTACACATATAGACAAATCTTTTTTCCTATCATCGATATACCTGTTTTTTCATAAAACACGATTGTCTGAAACTATGAGTACTAAATGTCATCATTCTGGTTAGAGTTGGTTTGGAGTCCTAAAATCGTATACAGTCACAATTTAAGCACAAAACCTGTATAATCTGAATAAATAGTGCATCTAGCAAAATCTGATACAATGTGGAGAGTGTTTTCCAAATTATTTTTAAAAAGACAATTTACCTCACGCAGCCTTACAACTGTAACGGCTCGTGTTGTTTTAATATTTTAAAGAATGTTCACTTTCAAAAATATTTATTCATTCCTCCCACACACATAGTAAAAATTTCATAGCTTTTAGCTATATTTAAAACTGGCACAATATATTGTTTAGGAATTAAAAAAAAATTCAGAAGTATTCGGAAAGTTTCCTCCATTTTATAGAAATGCTTTTAAAACTTAAACTCGTATAAATTTTCTTTTTTCCTGCTTGATGCTACAGCAAATACCTCTTAATTTGAAAAATTCCTAAAATGATACAGAAAATTGTAATAAAAATCTTTCGGCAACAGCATACCTAGTTTAAGCTGTTTTAAGAGAACGGAAAAACATAGGCAAGGTGTTTATAGAAGTATTTATTACACTTAAATATCAGAACTTGAAATAAAAAAATTTCGATCTAGGAACTTTTTTTCTGAATCAATTTAATAAAAATTATTTTTGGTTCTAATCATTTGGGGCTCTCATCTGTAGTGGGCAAAGGAAATAGCCTATTTGAACTGCGAGGTAATCAGTCCATGTTTATGAAAACTATTGAAGGATGTGTTGCGTAAAGCAGCAACAACGCTGCACTGCTTGGCGCCAGAGTTCTCCCCTGCCCTATCTCCCCCCCCCCAAAAAAAAAGAGACTAAACAGTTTATTAACATTTTTCGGCCAATGAATGAAATTAATTGTCATTTGTCTTAAAGAGAAGCATCCCCTTTTCAGACAAACTGAAAAAATAAATATCTAAAAAAAAATCGCTGCTATTAATAAATCACTACATTTCTGTCATAATTATAATTAAAAAAAAATGGAATGTGGCATTTTAAATAAAATTAAAATAGTAGAATACTGTTTTTTTTTCGTTTAAAGATAATGCTCATGCAAACTTTTATCCTTAAGAACCTACACTAGTCATGCGAAAACACTCGCAAGCTAATGTTGATCCTATGGGAGCATTCTTTTCAAATATCTCGCATGCATTTTAATATTTTTTATTTATTTTTCTTTTTGAATAGGATACCACCTGACGTCGATATCTAATGAAATACGTTTGTACTTTTTCGATTTCGGTTACAGTTCTTTTATATAAGGGCACTTTCTCTTTTAGAACCTGTTAGAGCCGGTTCTGAACATCACAGTATCTTCATATAAAAAAACTGTAACCAAAATAGAAAAAGTAAAAATACACAACGTTATATATCGACCTGAGGTATCCTATTCAAAAAGAAAAATAAATAAAAAATATTTAAATGCATGCGAGATATTTGAAAAAAAAAAAAAGCTCCCATAGGATCAACATTAGCTTGCGAGTGTTTTCGCATGTCTAGTGTAAGCTCTTAATAATAATAATTTAAAAAGATTTTGTTAGTTTTTTTGGTTAATGAGGCATCACTTGACGCCAATAATAAATTATATCACGAAATATAAACAGAAAACAAAATGTTCCAGAACCTGTGAAAATAAATAAATTTATATGAATAACTTTTAAATTAAACTTATGGTTTCTTTTAGAATATTTTCCCCATGTTATAAATATATTTTAAACTTTTCAATGTGCTATTTCTATAAATACAACGGGGAATAAGTTTTGTTTAACTTCATTTTAACCCCTCCCCCCCCCCTTTTTTTTTTTTTGTTTAGCTTGTAACTCTCATTATGGGTTTTTAACCCACTATTCTAGAAATTCTGAATTCATACCAGAAATAACAAATATCCCTCCAACCGGAATGTTTGTTATTAAATAAGGTAAATATTGTCATTCAATTTTCTGGTATAAATTCGGAACATCTGAATAAAAAACATCCACTAAATTGGTAACACTGGTGGTAGCATATATGCTACCTGGTCAACTAGAGAGTTAATTATGTCTTTTTCTTTCCTGTATTGCATAGAAAACAATATCTAAAACTATGTATAAAAATATATTTAAAATATTTCTTCTGAATCTCAGTAAACTTCTTGTGCATGTAAAATATATCGTATATTATAAAATAATTTTTTTATTAAAAATTTTTAGATTAATGATCGCTTTCATATTGCAAAAATTTATTTCACTTGCATATCCAGAGCCGCCACCAACGAAAATAAATAAATGTTTAGTGATAAAAATAAATATTTTAAAATTTTATTTGTATTTTAATTTTTTTTTTTCAAATATTTTTAATAAAAACGAATTTAAACTCAGTGATCATCTACTATATATATTGTTATGAATTTTGTATATATCTGTAAATATTCCATTTGTTTAAATTTATTTTATTTTATTATTGTGAAAATTGCAGTATTATTAATGTATTTCCTATTGAGCATCATGTAACTCAATGCTAAAGGCCTCAGGTGCTTTGCAAGAAAAACAACCTTACAGCATCGGTTTTATAATGGAGTTCTATTGGAAAATCGCCAAGGAATGGGTTTTTCGTCAAGTTGGCGATGGTTTTGGCGACTTATTTTTATCGCCAAATTTGGCGATATATCGCCAAATGTCGCCAAGTTGGCGACGGATTTGGCGACTTTTTGTGCAACCACACCCCCCTTATACCTATACATTGGGATCCTTTCTTGCTTGGGTTCTCTATCGAAAGTTAAAGCACTTTCTGGTAATTTCTAGCATCTGAAGGCTCTGGAATAATCTGGAAAGATCTCTGAAACCTATATAAGGACCTCCATCAGTTCAGTTAGTTAGTTGTCTGTCAACTGCGATTGAATTCATACGAGAGGCTTTGCATTGAGAACTGTGTTTCTCGGATTGATTTTGTCGTTGATACGTCGTATTGAACGCATTGTTTCTGTGTGAAATTTTGCTGTGCTTTTATTGGATTTGAAGATTACTGAATATCTTGTAATTTTCAGAAGATATTGGTGTTCGTATTGCACTGTTTATAGTGAATAAAGCCTTTTTATTGTTCTTATATATTGGCATCAGTCCTTTCGAACCCCGAGCTCACAACATTTGGTGTCAGAAGTGGGATTGAATGCCGATTACCAGAGCAATGGAGGCGCAACTGACTAAATTATTGGAGAAATTAGGAGAGATGGATGAGAAAATGACTGCGAATCAGGCTGAAATGAAGAAGGATATGTCAGCGATGGATGAGAAAATGACTGCCAACCTTGGCGAGTTGAAAGATGAAGTGAAGAAGGATATGTCAGTGATGGATGAGAAAATGAGTGCCAACTTTGGCGATTTAAAAGATGAAATGAAGAAGGATATGTCAACCAACCTTGGTCAGTTGAAAGACTTAATAGAGGATAAAATAACATCTTTGAATGACAGAATTGACTCCGTGGAAAACAAATTTGAAGGAAGATTTCAAAAAATGGAAGAAAATGTTCAAATGACAGCCAAAACCGTAGAAGAAAGAGTAGAAGAAAAAGTTCAAAAGATCGCCAAGACCGTTGAAGAAAGCATAGAGAATGTAAAAAAAAATTTGGAAAAAGTCAAGAAACAGAAGATAACTGCCGGAAACTATTCCGAAGAAATCAAGTATCCAGATATGCTTCCTCGGGCCTTTATTAAGCTCTCGACCTATGACGGAAAATCCTCATGGCCAGTTTTTAAGACACAATTTGGGATCGTAGCGGACGCCAATGGATGGGATTCCCAGACAAAGGCTTGCCAGTTAGCTGCTTCTCTACGAGCTGCCGACGTCCTACAGACTTTGCCTGCAAATGAACCGCTGGATTTTGAAACGCTCGTCAGTGCCTTAGAATTACGCTTTGGCGAGAAATGCATGAAGGAATATAGCAGACTCCAGCTCAAATCTCGACAGCAGCGACCTGCAAGAGCTTGCTACGGATGTCGAGAGACTTTCACATCTTGCTTATCCTGACTGTCCGACTGAAATTAGAGAAAGCTTGGCTCTGCAGCATTTTATTGATGGTGTACGTGACTCTGAGATCCAGAAACAACTCCGGATTGCAGATCTCAGTGACTTAAAAGGGGCTTTAGTTTATGCCCTGAAATTCGAGGCAGCCCAGCAAGCTACAAGGAAAGATCGACACTTTGTGCGAGTAGCCAACATGCCTGAGACGTCGGATAGAGCTGTGGAGCATTTACAGCAGCAGGTGAAGGACATGATGAGGCAGATAAACTCCTTGATGGATAACAAAACTGACAGAAAGATCAAGTGCTGGAAATGCGGTGGAGAAGGCCATATTCAAAGAAACTGCCTAAAACGACCCAGCACAGAAGGTAATAGCTCCCCACGAACGGCGGAGCAGGAAAACTAATTAATGGCCATCTCGCGGGGCGGAGGTTGCCAGATTTCGAGAAGCCCATTATCAAGTGTGTCAAATTTCTGCAAGAAGTTGCGGCGAGAACGGAGTTTTTATAGTCGGGCGTGTGAATGATTTGCCCTGTAATATGATCATCGATACAGGAGCCAATGTGACCATCATTCGGAAAGATCTAGCTCACCGGCTAAAGGAAAAACTCCTCTGGACCCCGCCCCGTGTTATCCTCCAAACCGTGACCGGGGATAAGATCGACATACATGGAAGAATGAAATTGAAAATAAAGTTTGGGAACGCCACTTACCATCATACAGTCTATGTGGCCGATATTTCAGAACCTTTCATACTCGGACTGGACTTTTTAAAAGAGCATGGATTTACACTGGATTTTAAGAATAATGAGTTACGCTCTGCTCAAGAAGATGTCACTATTTTCAAACTTGGAAATGAGTCCGGGTCCATTCAACGGATCACAGCCAAGGCAGATGTTACCATCCCTCCTCGAACCGAAATGATGATACCTGGAGTAACTGGAAACGAAAGAATTTTCCAGTATGGCTTGACTGGATATCCTGAGAAGAGCCCAAAGGGAGTGCTAATAGCATCAGCGCTGGTAGATCTGTCGAGAGATGTGATACCCGTGAGAATTGCAAACGTAAGTGAAAAGTCTAGAATTATCCAGAAGGGTGAAGTGCTTGCAACCTGTGCTCCAGTCACCTGTGTATGCAAAGACCCGAGCTTGATGTTGTCGGAGCCGCCTACAAGTTTAACACCTGAAATTGGACGAAATGAAAATTTATCTCCTGAACAGAGACATGCCGCAGAAAGACTGTTCCAGGAATTTAAGGATGTGTTTTCTCAAAACGAGAGTGATATTGGTCGCACTTCACTGACACGGCATAGAATTGATACTGCCGGCCATCCACCGATTAAACAGCATCCCAGACGTTTGCCGTTCGCTAAACAAGAAGAGGTGTCTAAGCTCTTACAACAGATGCAGGATAGTGACATCATCGAACCGTCATCAAGTCCGTGGGCCTCTCCCATCGTGTTGGTCCGAAAGAAAGATGGCTCCACAAGATTTTGTGTGGATTATCGTAAACTTAACGACATCACGAAGAAGGACAGCTATCCTCTACCAAGAATAGACGACACGCTAGATACTCTTTCAGGACATAAATGGTTTTCCACACTGGATTTGAAGAGTGGATATTGGCAAGTAGAGATCCATCCTGATGACAAAGAGAAGACCGCATTTACTACTGGACAAGGACTTTGGCAATTTAAAGTTATGCCGTTCGGGCTCTGCAATGCCCCAGCAACGTTCGAGCGCCTCATGGAGACAGTGTTAAAAGGTCTGACATTTGAAGCTTGTCTCATCTACCTAGATGACGTCATCATTGGTGGCCGCACGTTTGAAGAACATCTAGAGAATATTCGAAAAGTGTTAACGAAACTAAGGGCGGCGAATTTAAAGCTGAACCCTTTGAAATGCAAGTTCTTCCAACGAGAAGTAAACTATTTAGGACACATCATCTCAGCTGAAGGTGTTCGAACAGATCCTGAAAAAGTGTCTGCAGTAAAGCACTGGAAACGTCCGGAAAATGTCCATCAGTTGCGAAGCTTTCTGGGACTATGCACTTATTACAGAAAGTTTGTACAGGGGTTCTCCAACATCGCAAGACCCTTGCATAGGCTCACTGAAAGCAAACAGAAGTTTCTATGGACACAAGAATGCGACAATTCATTCCAGCAGCTGAAAGAAGCTCTCACATCCTCTCCAGTCCTTACCTATCCAGACCCCGACAAACAATTCATTGTGGACACGGATGCCAGTCAGGAAAGTGTCGGCGCTGTACTTTCCCAAGAAATAGATGGCCAAGAACGAGTCGTAGCATACTGGAGCAAATGTTTATCGAAACCAGAGCGGAATTATTGCGTCACTCGTAAGGAGTTATTAGCTATAGTGAAAGCCATAGAACACTTCCATCACTATCTCTGTGGCAGGGAATTTCTCCTTCGTACTGACCACGCATCCCTAACATGGCTGATGAATTTTAAGAACCCAGAGGGCCAAGTAGCCAGATGGATACAACGACTCCAGGAATACGACTTTGACATCAGGCATCGCAAAGGCTCATCGCATGGAAACGCCGATGCCCTATCAAGAAGACTGTGTCCCGAGAGCTGTCGCTATTGTTCCAGAGCGGAGAGCAAGTATAATCCCGAATATGTCATACGCCAGACGAAGACTGCACTATTGACGCCACCAGATCCCTGGAGTGATGAGAAGATTCGAGAAGATCAAATGGCAGACTCTGAGATCAAACCAATCTTGGAGTTATTAGAATCTTCTAGCACGAAGCCCAGTTGGAAAGACATCTCGACTTACAGTCCTACGACGAAGCAATATTGGGCTCTTTGGAACTCTCTCCACGTCAGGAATGGTGTCCTGTTCCGAAAATTCGAATCGGAAGATGGGAAGACATCTCGGTGGCAGTTGGTACTTCCTCGATCTCGAATCCCAGAGGTCCTCGAAGAATTACATGGCAGTCCCACTGGTGGCCATTTTGGAGTCATGAAAACATTACACAGAGTCCGAGAGCGCTTCTTCTGGGGAAAAGCGAGAGCTGACGTCGAACAATGGTGCAAATCTTGCGATGCATGTGCAGCTCGAAAAGGACCAAAGAAACGTAGCCGAGGAAGACTACATCTCTACAATGTAGGAGCACCTTTCGAACGAATCGCCCTTGACATCCTAGGCCCTCTGCCAAGAAGTGCTGATGGCAACAAATACCTCCTTGTTGTCATGGACTACTTCACGAAATGGCCTGAAGTTTATGCCATCCCTGATCAAGAAGCTTCTACGGTTGCGGATGCCTTGGTACACCAGTGGATATCAAGGTATGGAGTCCCCCTTCAAATGCATTCTGACCAGGGGAGAAATTTCATCTCTGCTGTGATTGAGGGTCTCTGTCAACTTCTCGGAATGGACAAAACTAGGACGACGCCTTTACATCCACAGTCGGATGGCATGGTTGAGAGATTTAATCGTACCATCCTCAACAATCTCTCACTGCTAGTCTCAAGAAACCAACAAGACTGGGACCAAAAACTTCCCTTGTTTCTTCTCGCCTATCGCAGCGCCGTCCATGAAACAACCGGCTATTCCCCGTCTCAGATGCTTTTCGGTCGTGATCTTCGTCTACCTTGTGATCTGATTTTTGGTCGTCCTCCAGATGCGCCTTCATCGCCAGAGGGATACGTGCAGAATCTCCAGGCACGATTTGAAGACGTCCACAACTTGGCTCGAGAGCGGATCAATATACAGACGGAGAAGATGAAGACCAGGTACGACATGAAAGCCACGGGACATCAATTCAAAGAAGGTGACAAGGTTTGGTTTTATAATCCGACTCGACGTAAAAGACTTTCTCCCAAACTGCAATCGCACTGGGACGGTCCTTATACAGTCCTAAACAGACTGAACGATGTCGTAATTCGGATCCGAAAGTCACCAAGTTCGAAGCCTAGAGTCGTTCATTACGACAGGCTGGCTCCATACTATGGCCATAGTACTTAGTTCATTGATTGTAAATAGTGTAATGTAAATAATGTAAATTAGTATGACCATGGTCTTGTATATAAGTTAATGTAAAAATTTCTTTTGCTTAGCATTATCATTATTAATGTTATTATTATTTAAATACTTGTATGTAATGATGTCTATACTTTAATTTAATTTAATTTTTTTTTAAATAAGTGTATATTTTGTATAATTCAGCATTATGAATGTGTTTAATGGTTATTTTGCATGTTTGCTTTAATGTGTTTTGAATAGTATAGCATTTGTTGGTAACGTTTTGGATTTGTTTGCTTTCCGATCAAAGGTTGAACTGCCCGGGACGTGCAGTCCTTGAGAGGGGGGCAATGTTATGAATTTTGTATATATCTGTAAATATTCCATTTGTTTAAATTTATTTTATTTTATTATTGTGAAAATTGCAGTATTATTAATGTATTTCCTATTGAGCATCATGTAACTCAATGCTAAAGGCCTCAGGTGCTTTGCAAGAAAAACAACCTTACAGCATCGGTTTTATAATGGAGTTCTATTGGAAAATCGCCAAGGAATGGGTTTTTCGTCAAGTTGGCGATGGTTTTGGCGACTTATTTTTATCGCCAAATTTGGCGATATATCGCCAAATGTCGCCAAGTTGGCGACGGATTTGGCGACTTTTTGTGCAACCACACCCCCCTTATACCTATACATTGGGATCCTTTCTTGCTTGGGTTCTCTATCGAAAGTTAAAGCACTTTCTGGTAATTTCTAGCATCTGAAGGCTCTGGAATAATCTGGAATGATCTCTGAAACCTATATAAGGACCTCCACCAGTTCAGTTCAGTTAGTTGTCTGTCAACTGCGATTGAATTCATACGAGAGGCTTTGCATTGAGAACTGTGTTTCTCGGATTGATTTTGTCGTTGATACGTCGCACAGTGGGGCAAAATCCCGAAAAGCTGGCCAAAAGTCGAAAAATAAAGTTACTATTTCGGGAATTTTGATTATACAGTTGGCTAGAATAATGTTTGGAGGGTCAAAATCTGTATTTAGAAAAGGGTTTTCACGTGTCCCTGACAACATGCATCATTTCAAAAGTGACGTTTGGGGAAGTATCATCTGAGGTGAACAAAGAGAGCAAAACAGCGGTTCCTCTAAACAAGTGCTACATTTTTCCATATCATCCAATTTTGATTCTGTAAAATGGATTCACACGATGATGGTCTGTAAATTATTAGCATGCATTAGAAAAATTATATTAAGTGCATAAAAATTAATAGTGTCATGCTTATTTTTGATTCAAATATTTTAAAAAAATATAATTTTTTTGTTTCCAAACATCAAAAAGTTTATAAGTTCCACAGTGTTCCGCGATGAAATTTAAGGAGATAATGTCCTGAACTATTATCTAATGAATAATGAAAAAACCAGCTGCCAAAAACTGCCATTTTACATTTCGTGCAGGTTTTTGCAACAATAAGTAGAAATGTCACTTTTACTTACCATCATACGTAGTATAGGATAAGTTTTGTAATCGTTTTAAAAATCGAAAAAAAAAAATTTTTTTTGACGGATTTACACGTTTTAGACACTGGAGATTCCGAAAAACATATTTTTAGAAAAAAAAAATTGCCGTCCGTCTGTGTGTCTGTAAACGCTCTATCTCCCGAACAAAATGAGACAGAGGCTTGGAATTTGGCATGTACTTAGTATGTAATAATGGGAAGAAGCATTTTGAATTTCAGTAACCTCGATTATCCGGAACTATTTTTTTCGGACTCTCGAAATATTCGTTCTGATAAAAGGTGCATAAAATTTTTCGAAATTGTTTATTTTAAGGAGTGAATATAAAAGACAATTAAAAAACATAAATTTTGCATAAAGAATGAAGTCGATCGGATTATTAGTTGCCGAGATATTTGTAATCCTATTTTACACACTCTTCGATTTTTCATGACCCTGTATTTCATCCAAATTTCAACTCAAAGATGTATTTCAATTGGAAATGAGACACTTAATCCGACGCAGTAAACTCTTAGTTAATATAATTATCATTTTTGGAGTTATAAGGATGTTTCTTTTATGCAATTCAGTAAATAGATCACTTAAAGTTTAGGACGTCATCAAGCCACAATTTTATTCGAATTCCAATACATTATATAAGTAGTTTACACATGTTTTATTTTTATATTTTATATTATGCATATCCATGATGGGTAAGTATTACGGTGGCCCCCAACGACTAGTTATTAGTCGCTTCAAAAATTCTGAAATTGTAAAAGAGTAGTGCTTGTGTTAGAAGATAATTTTATTGTCAGAGTTGCTGTGGTCTTCTTACAAAGTTTAGTGGCAGCAGTTCCTCGTGCAAATTTATTTTTTTCGAAAATGGCAGCGTTTTTGTTTTATTGACGTGTATAATTATATTCTAAACAAGAGTTTTGTAAAAAAAAAAAAAAAAAAGAGGGTTTAATTAAAGTGTGATACAGTTCTCTTTTTTCTCTTTGTAAGACTCGAGCTCAAAGAAAAAATTTTACTTATTTACAAATTGAAAAATTTAAAAAAAAAATTGCTCTTTGAACAAGAAGGTTGTAGTCTAAGTTTCATAAAATGTTTTACAACCCTTTGAAAATCAGTTTGAAACGGGAATGAGTTGTTATTGATAAGAATATAAAGACAAATATTCGGTGTGATTCTTAAGCGTTTGCATGGTCGATATTATAATTATATAGAAACCGTGGGCTATCCCTTATCTATCCTCGCTTTTTATTTGACATTCTTTTCCAGAATGACCGGAAAAAAGTGTTTATGTCTTTCTGCCCCAGTTGTACAATGATATTTTAAAAGAATAAGAATTTTGAGTTTTGTCAGATTTCTGCCAGTGGTTGGGTATAATTAAAAAAGTTCCCAAGTTAAACCGATTTTCAGGGATATGAAAATCACGAAATGTTGTCATGAGGGAATGTTTACAATGAATACTATTTCTACATAAGAATATATTTTTAAATGAGAAAATTATTCTTGAAACAATTTAAAAATATTATTAACAATTTTCTACTGCATGCTTTCACTATCTATACTAATTCGCCCTTTTTGCTTTTAATTTTAACTCTTGAATCATAATTTGCATTCTTCAAAGCACCTGTATCCGAAATTTCATACAAATTGAATAGCTTTCAAAACATTTAAATTTTTAGTCCGCCATATTGGATTTCGCATTTTGATTTTTAAAATTTTAACTACGGAATCGTAATCAGCATCCTGAAAAACACCTGTGTATGAAGTTTCGTCCAATTTGAATAACATTTTCATATTTTGGCTAGCTTTTCGGGATTTTGCCCCACAGTGCGTCGTATTGAACGCATTGTTTCTGTGTGAAATTTTGCTGTGCTTTTATTGGATTTGAAGATTACTGAATATCTTGTAATTTTCAGAAGATATTGGTGTTCGTATTGCACTGTTTATAGTGAATAAAGCCTTTTTATTGTTCTTATATATTGGCATCAGTCCTTTCGAACCCCGAGCTCACAACAATATATAACACAAACGAAATTTTCGTTTCGTTCCTTTATAACTGGAATTCTACTGAATGGAATTTGATGGAACTTGCACTGTTGGATAGACAATTTTTCAGGGAAGGTTTTAGTATATAACACAACGTTCTATGCAGATTTGTTATAGAATTATGATGGAAAGTTCTGTTATTTTGGACGAAAAGGTTACCATTGGTCATTTTTTGGCGACCATTATCGTTGGTGAAAGAATTAAAGCTGCTTTATAATTTAGAAAATAATACAAATGCATAGAAAAATAAAAGGAAAAAGTTACTAATTTTATTTAAAATAAAAAAAAGGGAAAAAACGAAAAACAGTTTAGAAGACAAATAATGTTGTAAAACGAAAATATTTAATTTATACTTGAAAAAGAATGTTCGTAATGCTTACAAAATTATTCAATTTAAAATATTGCAATTAAAAGTCATGTTTGGCGATTTATCGTTTGCGTCAGGTTAAGAAAAATACTCCTAAAAATTTGATTTGATAAAATCTGAGTAACAATTTTGTTTTGATTTGTTACTATTTTTAATAAATCTAACTCCTTCATCATGTGACTAGCAGAAAAAACTTGTAGCTGCAATTATAACAAGTTGGAAATTGTACGTCAAACGTTACAAACGAGGTGCGTTCGTACTATAGCTAGTTCTATATAAAAGATATTTGAGAAACATCGGAAAAGGAATGCAGAACGGTGTGCCACAAAAATAATTAACTGTATTAAATGCCCTATAGTCGCATTTTATAATAAAATTAATATTAAATATTAATAAAATATTATATTAAAATTATGCATTTTCAAGAATTTTTACGAAAATTAAAAGAGGAGCGGTTAAAAGCAACTTGTTTAGTAGCGGACATTCTAAACCCGATTACTAATTATCGATTAAATAAAATATTGCACTTCACAAATTAAGAACACATTTAAAACTTAATAAATTATATTTAAACTCAAAATACACTCTTCGCACCAGCGTGCGGCAATTCAGCATTAATCGTTACATTAGCACGCTAAAATACGTGCATTCAACAGGCAGTCCAGAGTCCAACTAACTGTTTCTTCCCGCTCAACGGCGAAGGCTTGTTCCGTGCAGTTTCCCGTTAAGCACAGATGAAAAACCATGGATCCAACATCCAAAATTCTGGACCCAGCTCATTAGCTGGTTTTAAGTTTTCGGCGATGCCAGATCCCCACAGTACCCCCCCCCCCCCCCTGAGCGATAGCGAAACAATTTCCACCATTAGAGGTAGCGAGGGTTAAATCTGACACGCCGACCAGCACGAGTAGTTACTGGACTTCTTGGAGCTGGAATTTCCGCTTCTTCTGTGACTGTTGCTGCTGGTGAATCTAATTTAGAGTGGTTTTCTGCGGATTGAGGATTCGACGGCTGCTCCTCAGTGCAGAAGAAGGCAGGTTTTACTCTGTCAATATTTACCGTAACAGTTCTGTCGTTGATCTTAACAGTGAAATTTTTATCGGTCCGTTGCAGAACCTGGTAAGGCCCCTCGAATGGAGCTTGCAGACTCTTCTTAATACCCTCTCTGTGCAAGAAAACATGTGAGCAAGACTTCAAATCCTTGCTGACAAAAATTTTACGCTCAGGTGTCAACCGAGAAGTGGCTGGTTGTAATCGTCGCATCACCTCCCGTAGCCTGCCAAGAAAATAGACTGGGTTAGGTGAACCGGCTGCTGGAACAAGGAACTCTCCTGGAAGGGCGATGGTGGTACCATATACCATTTCCGCTGCTGTAGCCTGCAGATCTTCTTTCCACGCTGTTCGTATGCCCAGGAGTACTGTTGGCAAAACTCGGGCCCAATCCATGGTGTTGTGGGCCATAATTGCAGCCTTGAGCTGTCGATGAAATCTCTCCACCTGGCCGTTCGCTGCCGGATGGTATGGGGAAGTATGAACTTTCGAGATGCCCAGGTAGCGATTCAGCGCCGAAAATAGTGATGATTCGAATTGGGGACCTTGGTCAGTTGTTAGACGTAAAGGTGGTCCAAAACGGGCGATCCAACTGGCGTAGAAGGCCTCCGCCACACTCTCAGCAGTAGTATCAGCCAATGGAATTGCTTCTGGCCACTTGGTGAATCTGTCAACACATGTTAAGCAAAACCGAAACCCATTAGACGGTGGCAATGGTCCAACCAAATCAATGTGAACATGCTGGAACCGAGCAGACGGTTGTTCAAATATGCCAATAGCACTTCTCGTGTGCCGGTGTACTTTGCTCCTCTGGCAGGAGATGCAGGATCGTACCCATAAAGCAATATCTTTCTGCATTCCAGTCCAAACATAGCGTTCAGCAATCAGTTTCTGTGTCGCTTTGACACCAGGATGGGACAGTTCGTGCAATTTCTGAAACACTGTTTTTTGCATGTCTGCATGCACAAAAGGTCTAATGCGACCCGTGGAAATATCACACTGTAATTCAACCGCTGAATCACCTACTGGCATTGGTTGAAGTTTTAAGCTAATGTTGTCTTGCTTCGCATGTTGTAAAGCAATATCGGTTGCTTGTAATTTGGCCATCAGCTCCAAATCAATAACACAAGACTTGATGGAGGAAATATTTATCCTGGAGAGAGCATCAGCCACAACATTTTCCACACCACTAATATGCTGAATGTCCGTGGAAAATTGGCCTATAAAGTCCAGCTGTCGAGTTTGCCGCGGTGAACATTTGTCTGCTTTTCGTCTGAATGCAAAAATAAGTGGTTTGTGGTCTGTAAAAATTGTAAAGTTCCGACCTTCAATCATATGTCTGAAATGTTGTACTGCGGAATACACCGCCAAAAGTTCGCGGTCATAAGCACTATATTTTTGTTGAGCCGGTGACAGAGATTTTGAAAAAAATGCTAGAGGTGGCCAATTGTCATTCACCTGCTGCTGCAAGGCTGCACCCATTGCAAAGTCGGATGCATCCACTGCAATAGATAGAGGTGCCGTAGGTATGAAGTATGCCAAGGTGGCAGCATTTGCAAGTTCTTCCTTGCTTCGTACAAAAGCATCATTAGATTCTTCTGTCCACTGAATTATGCTTTTGTCATTCTTTTTGGCTCCTTGCAAATATTTGTTTAAAACCCCCTGTGTGTGCGCAGCATGGTAGATAAACCGGCGATAGAAATTAAGCATGGCCAGATAACGTCGCAATTCTTTAATGGTTTCGGGACGGGGAAAATTTTTAATCGCGTTAACCTTATCCTGAAGTGGGCTAATACCATCCGCAGAGATGTTATGCCCTAAGAATTTAACATTAGATTGGCCAAAAACACACTTAGATGGGTTTAAACGTACCCCATATTGAGATAGACGCTCGAACACCATTTGTAAATGTCTGACATGCTGCTCGTAATTCTCCGATGCTACTAGTACATCATCAAAATATGGAATGCAAAATTCAAGCCCATATAACACTCTATGGATAAATCGCTGAAACGTCGTAGCAGCATTGGCTAAACCGAACGGCATATACAAAAATTCAAAAAGACCAAACGGAGTTGTGACTGCTGTTTTTGGAACATCCTCAGGTCGTACCGGAATTTGATGATATGCTCTAGACAGATCTAAAGTCGAAAAAACCTTTTTACCGTGGAGCGCTTGTGTACAATCCTGAATACGAGGAACAGGATAGCGATCCCGAATTGTAGCAGCGTTTAAATGACGATAATCCCCGCACGGGCGCCAATCGCCTTTCGATTTGGGTACTATGTGCAGCGGGCTAGCCCAAGAGCTGCTAGAAGGTCTGCAAATACCGGCCGACATCATAAACTGAAATTCTTGCTTAGCCGCGCGAAGTTTATCTGGAGGAAGTCTGCGAGGCTTAGCAAACACAGGTGGACCTTTGGTCTCAATAATATGCTGCACATCATGCTTTGGGGGGTTAAGGGAGGCTGAAGTATCGGTTAGGCTAGGGAATTTGTTGAGCAGCGTATGGAATGTTGTCATTTCAGAAACCGTGCGTATAGTGCTACTATTTGACTTATCAATTATACCCTGCGCCTGCAAATTAGTAATGGAGTCGTGTAACTTTCCCTGACGCACATCAATAAGTAAACCAAAATGTCGAAGAAAATCAACCCCTATAATTGGTTGCAAAACATCCGCCAGAATAAATAGCCAATGAAATTCCCTGCGCAGGCCTAAATCTAGCTTTAAGAGCTGCTGACCAAACGTAGGAATGATCGTGCCATTAGCGGCAAAAAGTTGTAGCTTATCTGCTGTACGTGTTCTATCAGCTTTTGTCACAGGTAAGACAGACACGTCAGCCCCCGTGTCAATTAAAAATTTCAAATGAGTAGTTCTGTCATTGAGATAGAGCCTATTTATCTGAACTGCGCCGTCACTCCCAGAATTGAGTGACGGCTGTACTAGTTTCCGTCCCATGAACAAGGCTTGCGGCATTTACTTGCTTTATCAGCAAAAGTAGCATGGTACTAACATAAATTCCTTCCAACAGCATTCCTTTCTTGACTTTTATCACGTTTATAATGCCTAAAAGGGTCACGGGACTTGGAACAACTCTGCCTGCTATTATTCCCCTGCACTTCCAACTTCTCCAAGCGTGTGGAGAGTGCAAGAATTAATGTTTTGAGCTCCTCGTTACCCGATTGGATATTTTGAACCATGGGGGGTGGACCATTCGCCGCAATGATACCATCGGCCATTTCGGCCAATTTGTCAAGTGGGTCATTCGAAATTGCTAATATTTGTCGCACATGAGTGGGTAGGCGCTGGAGAAATAAGGTTTTCAGCAAATCATCCTTGACCTGACTACCAGCCTTACTCCGCATTTCAAGCAGCAAACGGGAAGGTTTTTTATCCCCCAGTTGCAAACCAGAAATCAACTCGCGAATGCACTGATCCTCACTCATGGAATATTGATTTACAAGCCGATTTTTGAGCCTTTCGTATGGCTGATCCGTGGGTTGCTCACTAATGATATCGCCTGCTATCGCCAGTTCCTCCGGTTGCATTGCTGCAACTAAATCGTGAAACTGGGTAACACTGTCGGAAACCCCTGCCAGCTTAAATTGGGATTCCAAATGGAAAAACCAAAGTTTCGGGTTTGCACGCCAAAATGGGGTCGCCTTTACCCCAACCCTATGAATGCCTGGGACGACAGTATCCGGTGTTTCTGTTGACATTTTTTTTTAAATTTACTACACAATTAAACCACGAAAAAAAAAATAAATGCAGGACATATACTGTATACAGAAAAACTGGTTTCAACAACCCTACCAAAAAAACTATGTACACAAATGCTAATTAAGACATAATAAAAAATAAGAATGCAGGGAAAAGTATGGAAATAAAAATTCTAGCGTAATATAATACAATAAACAATATTTTGGATCACCTAAACATGCGATTTGATCTGGCCAGGCTTAACGATAGTATGTCGAAATAAATCGCGTCATACCCCGAATTTCAAAATAAGCATATATTACAAAACAAACAAAAAATATTCAATTTGAAAGCACTTAAATAACACTGTACTGAAAGCTTATTACCAATATAAATACATATACAAAAATTAAATAAAATGCGCAAAAAATTAATGTCGAATTTATCTAGGGGCAAGTAAAATTTATATGCACACACAGGGGTATTACTGATTTGAACACTATCAAAATAGATACGACTCACCGGGATTCAAGCTCTTTACCTCGTAGCACTGATGTCTCCACATGCCAATAGGTGATTAACAACACAGTTTACCGATAATGCACACAATCGTGTTTCACACAAACTCTTGAAGAAATATGAAAAATATACCCGCTTGGGTCACTAATGATGTACACACGCCGTAATTAAGGCCATTATAAGGTTGATGCACTTAGATTATCAGACGAACTGTTCAAACACCGAGGTCACCACTTTAGCAGCGGGCATTCTAAACCCGATTACTAATTATCGATTAAATAAAATATTGCACTTCACAAATTAAGAACACATTTAAAACTTAATAAATTATATTTAAACTCAAAATTCACTCTTCGCACCAGCGTGCGGCAATTCAGCATTAATCGTTACATTAGCACGCTAAAATACGTGCGTTCAACAGGCAGTCCAGAGTTCAACTAACTGTTTCTTCCCGCTCAACGGCGAAGGCTTGTTCCGTGCGGTTTCCCGTTAAGCACAGATGAAAAACCATGGATCCAACATCCAAAATTCTGGACCCAGCTCATTAGCTGGTTTTAAGTTTTCGGCGATGCCAGATCCCCACAACTTGCATATAAGTTAAACATATTCAGGTAAACAAGCTCATAAAACATTATTAACTAAATATAACTTTTTTTTAAATCACCAATATATCGAGAGTAATTACAAAAAAGTATTAAACAGATTCAGTGGATGTGTGTAAAATACGAATAATAAAAAGAAATAATATAAAAAAAAATTGTAGTAAAAGCAGAAAATATAAATAAATTAAACATCTTTTTCAGGTCAATTTCTCCTTCCCCCCGAAAAAAAAAAGATTGAATTTATACAGATATATCAATTTTAAGTTTAAATAACAGCACAACATTAAAGAAATAGACTTACCTCCGAAACTTTATAAAAGTAATTGACAGGAACTTGCTCCGAAACGATGATATTTTATATTGTATACCATATTTTAAGCCAATCTGTTACACGAAGCTGAGTTAGCACTTTGTTAAAAAGGTTTAGATTTTCCACTGAATCAAGATTAATTCCATATGGACGAATAAAATTATCATCCAGACTTGCCAAGTCTCCGGCTTTTTGAACACCAATATTATATTACAGAAAATGTTGTTCTTTTAAATCGCCGAATGTTCCGATTACATAAAACAACATTTTCTGTACTAAAATACTGGTGTCCAAAAAGCCGGAAACTTGGCAACTCTGATCATCCATTGTTCTTTACATGAAGAAACTTTACGTTCTAACATCTTCTAGACATAAAGTAAATACATACCTAGAGTGTTTTAAAACACTCTAATCCTAACTTAACTGCCTTTTCTTCATATTAATTAAATATTACACATAGATAGATTATTTAATAACATTTTTAAAAATATAAGTCAGGCAGTTAAATGTAACAAAAACGGAATCCATCTTGATTTTTCGACTTGTTACTTTTCTTTGTTTGTTTTCGAATGAACCACAACAGAGGATAATAAAGCAGCTGTCCTAATTTCCTGTTTATTCTAATTGATCCAAAAATGGCTTTTTTTTTTTTCCCTTCCATATTTCAAAATAAAGTTTTGTAAACACTGAAATAAATGTCTTTGCTATCAAAAGATTCCAAATTTATTTTTTATTTTATTCTATGTCACGTTTACTAAATGCAATTTTTAAAATTAAATAATGTTGAGAAAATTAATTTTATTTTGCCAAATACGTGCTTGAATGTATAATAATATATTATAAAGAAGTAACTTCTTTTTTGCTGTTGTTTGTAGGGGGTAATCTCTCGAACTACCGAACTGATTTCAAACGTAATGGCGGTAAATTGGTGGTGACAACCCCTGCTCCAACATAGGCTATATTTTATGTCGATGCCACTATCCCAAGGGGGATGCAGTTTCTTTGTTAAAACAATTCCAATTTCTGCTGTAATGGCTAATCACAATAAATTTACCTAAAACGGGTAATCTAATTTAAAATCTTGCTCAAAATTCTATTCTAAACATTATAATTCTTCCTTTACGATTCATAACGATTGGAATAGCCCCACACTTTCTGTTTGTGTATAGTTTTCAAGGAATGCTGCGTGCTTGCTCTGCATTAATAATAATCACATAATAATCTTATATGAAATGTTTTATAATTATATTTAAATCTGGTCGTTAAATAAAAAGAAGAATTTAAGTTTTATAATGCCAATAAAGTTTCCCATTTTTCTCATATGCAATATCTAATAACGACATTAATTAGAACGCCATCCAGCACTATGGAAATATTTTGAAATTTTAATGCACAAAATGTTTTTAAATCTAGTTGTAAAATAATGTATGGACGTACGTAGGAATTTCGTTAAGGGGTTGTGGTATAGTATATGGGAGGGGGGCATGTGGGCGATTGCCCCGGCAGAAAATCGTTGCCTAAATAAATTATAGCATAAAAACTAATAGGCACTAATAAAGGGGCGGAAGGACCACTGCCAACTCCTTGAATTTTGAAATTGAATTAATTAAATTTATATTAAATCTTCTATGATATATCTTCTGATTATTAAAAACACGATAAAATTCCTTCATCTTAGTGACTATAGAATAATTAAACGTAAAAAAGAAGAAAACTAAAGAACAAATTTATCACGTGAGCTCCCTCCCCCCACCACCACAATCTCTGAATCTCTTCCAGAAGAAAATTTTTAATTATACATTTTTTAAATGTTCATGTGTTTCTAATTTATCTGAAAAGGTGTGTGTGTGTGTGAGGGAAGGGGAATTAAGGAGATAAGATCCCCTTACAAAATAAATAAATAAACGTTTCATTTCTTTATTTTGAAATTGTTGTTATAGTACTATACTTATGCAATGAAATAACTGAAATAAAAACTGCATCCCTTAATCATATTACAGCCTTTATTTTTTTTTCTGTCTTTTAAAATTTACACATTTATCTGTGTACTCATCATTATGTGTAAATTACAATAACACGTCAATTTGTGTAAATCCAGGCAAATTTCTACATTTACACACTTGTTTGAGTTTTACAAGTGATAGCAAATTACACACTTAGTTTCCTAAGCTAAATACCCGTAAAAATGGGTAAATTTTTGCAAAAAACTTGTAATTTTTATGACAAGTGTGTAATTTTAGAAATTTACACACATATACATGTAAAATTGGCTAATTTACACACTTATTTTTTAGAGTGTACAATTTACAACTACTTTATCAAAAATGTAGTTAACTACAACTACAACTACTTGTTTAAAAAAATAGCGACCATAAACTACTTTTCCAAAGAAGTCATGACTACTTCGCTACTTTCAACTTTTGTGAAAAGGTTCAATTTACACTAGAAATGGAAGACACGGATTAATAAAGCGACCCTTTGTTATATCGCGTCTGCCAGGATACAATTAAATAAATGCGACATGTAGGACACGGCTTCCTCTTGGGTGTCCGGCTCGTCCCCAAGTGTAAATGGGGTGGTCTCCCAAGAGGATGGGATCTACCGCAAATCGCAGCGACCTATGTCGTCAATCGCTTAGGAAAAGGTGGGGGTCAGCAGGTGACGGCGCCCCCACCAACTGTAGAGCATACAGGAACTCGCCTGATCGTGCTCGTTAAAAGTTCCTCAGAACTTGGAAATGGCAGTTGACGTGCTTGACAGGTGCCCTCATTCTGCAAAATGTTTCTGGAGTTATGTTAAAATTTTCAGAGATTTGTACCATTTCAATAAACTTCCTTTCAATGCAAATTGCAAGAATACATAATTTACATTCGAATGGCTAATTTGTTTTATTTTTTTTAATGGGACAATTTGGTGGGGGTGGGCATGTGGCATTTCTCTCTCTCTCTCTTTTTTACCATCTTCTATCGGATCCATGAAAATTTCATACTTCCGGTTTTCGACGGATTTATACGCTTCAGAAGGTCTTGAACACGATTTGACCGTTTTTAGAAAATGTCTGTATGTGGCAAAAATTTTATGGACGCTCTATCTCAAGAACTGTACGAAATTGAATAAAACTTTGGATTCAATTAGACCTTGATACAAATGGGTGCTGAAAAGTTTTTGGTGTCAATCGCCCAACAGGTAGTGCTGCTACGCTGCATTTTCTGCAATAGCTATAGCTCAAGAACTAATACACAGCATTTTCTCAAACTTCAGATTCTGTTAGACCTTGACATAAATAGATATTGATTACGGTTTGGTGTAAATCTCTCAACAGGTAGCGCTGCTAGCTACTTTTTCATGATAGCTATAGAGCTATCAAGAACTAATGCACAGAAATTCATCAAACTTCAGATTTAGTTAGACATTGACATAAGTTGTTGTTGATTAGGTTTTGGTGTCAATCTCCCTACAGGTGGCACTGCTATTCTGCATTTCTCAGGATTTACACTATTTTAGCGACAGAACTCATGCAATCTCAAGAACTAAATGCACGGAATTTAATAAAACTTCAGATTCAGTTAGACCTTGATATAAATGGGTGCTGATTCGTATTTGGTGTATGTGGAACCTGATGAGATAGGAGAAAGTTTTGGGATTGGCACATGCGATTAGTTTTTCTTGTTGGGGGCAATTGCACCATGAAACCGTCAGATTTACTCGAGAGAATTGATCATCCTATGAAATTAGATAGCACTCAACTTAAGATGTAAGAAGTTATTTGCAGAGAAAAAAAGAGTGGAAAAGAAAAGTCTTGTGAGAAGGGGGTTGCATATATTAAATGTACCTGTTACATAATTTATTAAGAAGTACTTTTTTAATAATATTCTCCTCAATCTCTTTTAAAATCTAAAAAGATTTTCACTCTGCAAAGACAGTTTAAACAACAACATTTACATGACTTTCAGATGCTTATAATATAAGATCGCCATTGATTGGATGGCTCTTTTGCACAGCAATTCACAAACAAACTCCAAAGATTTGAGTAGATAAAATGTTTTGACCCCCCCCCCTTATATCAGGGTGTCTATTCCAGATCAGTAATGAATTTCCTTGTCTTTTCCATACTAATAAAAGAAAAATTCCAGGTATCGAGATTTTGTGATGTGACACACAAAAAATCGTCTATTTGAGAGTAAAACTTTCACAACTGACTTTGAGGCACACATGACTGATTTGTTACATCATTTTTTGCAAAATTTACAATTGGTTGAACATTTTACATGCTAAACCTTTTGCAGATACACACTTTTAGCATCCGGTTCTATCCATTTTGTCAAATCAGGATGGACTTCTTTATCACACCAGTCACAGTTAAATACAGATTTCTTTGACAAATAACAATAAATATTCAATAAATGAAGCTAACCCATGTCCAGTTCCCAAACAAAGATAAGTAAGCAGAGTGAAACACCTAATCCATCCTACAACATTCAGTAGAAAGTTTCAGTGAAGCTGGAGCTGAAAATCTCTTGTTAACAAAGAAGGATTGACTGAAAGGGGATAGACAAAATGATTTGAAATACTCTTTACAGTACTGATGAAGAGCAAAGTTAAATTTTAATGGCGCTGCAATTTCAAATCTTTAGTTTTATATGAAACATTTTCTCTTTTTTTTCTTGAAAGTTTAAAATTTTCTAACTTTTTCTCACAATTTTCAAATTTTCCTGACTTTTCTAGGCAGCTAGACACCCTGTTATATGCTTCCAATATTTTCTTTGCATCCAATCAGAAAACGTCCAAAATTGCTTTAAAAAAGGTGGAATTCCTCTTTAGGAAGAACTCTTTCATGCCTGATTAATATTATTTCTGCTGTGAACATCCTTTTTTCTAAGCAAATGTAAAACGCAGAATGATAAATGAGATTAGGAAAGGATTTTGAACAGGCTATGAAAGGATGAAATGATTTTGATATAGTACACTTATATTTCGTTAAAACATGTTTTTTCATTAAAAATGAAATCGGCATTGTTTTCATAAATGAAATGAAAGGTTTTCCTCAAATGAGTGTTGCCACAAAAATAAAAAACCACATTATAGCATGCTCAACAATGATTAAAAAAATAAATAAATAGCACAACCATGGCATACGTAATAAGAGTACATTATTTACGTAATACATAAGCCCAACAAGTATACATTTGTGACTTATTTTATATTTATGATTAAAAATGAAATGTTTAGAAGAAAAAAACACCATGGATGGATGGAAGCAGTTCATTAAAATTTAAATCAGCATTGTTTTCTTAAATGAAATGAAAGCAGTTAAAATACAACTGTTCATTTCATGCATTTTGCTATCTTGGATCCATTTTTAGTGTAACTTGGATGGAATCAATGAGATGCTATTCATGTTGTTTGCAGATATTTTTACACTTCACTTTTCTTTAAAACTTTAAACCTGCATCTCAGAAATATTAGATATTGCTAAGAAATCCTGACACATGTCCACTGGTGACTTTTAATTAATCGACAACTGTTAACTCAAATAATTCTTAAGTCATTAAAGAATGTGGAAAAGGGTTTCAAAGTCAGAACCTTCAGAGGTGATACACAACTTAGTCACAAAGTTGACAGTAACAAAATGGAGCATTTATTTTTTGATGCAGGAAATTGAGTCAGATATTAAGCTTTTGAGACTAATAAGGTCTGTCGGTCACGAAATATTTCATATGACTCCAAAGATAGAAGTCGCATGCATCCATATCTGGTGAATAAAGTGGCCAATGCAATGCACTATGATAACTGGCTTCTGAATGTTGAAGACCACTTCTGCAGAAATTATGTTGCATTTTCACCACATAAATACAAATTTTTAACAATAAAAATACAATCTTCAGTCGAATTGGAAGACATTTTCAAAATTCCTTTTATGTCCTCTTTGCCAACATCTAGTGAAGCTCTAGGAAATTATTTCAGTTTAAAGATGTAGGTTAATTAAAAGTCACCCTGTTTATATTATTTCTGTTGTCAACCTCAACATTGACTTTTTCTAAGCAAATAAAAAACACAGAACAATCAATGAGATACCCTATGAAAGGATATTGAACAGGCTTCTGACATAGCACACTTAACATTTAGTTAAAACATGTTTTTGGATTACAAATTGCTGTCCATTAAAAATTAAATCGGCATTGTTTTTATAAATGAAATGAAAGGTTTTTCTCAAATGAAAGTTGCCACAAAAATAAAATACCACATTATAGGATGCCCAACAATGATTATAAAAAAAATAATTAATAGTACAATAAAGATAAAGTAGGACGTTGTTGTACAGGTTTATTTTATATTTATGATTAAAAAGTAAAATTGAAATTGAAAAGCTCAATTTATTTTTCTTTGTCCCATGTCCCCCCCCCAAAAAAAAAAAACAAAAAAAACAATTGATGTCATTCTCAAATTCAGTTAAAATACAATTAATAATTTTTATTTTATTTTATTTTTTGCCTTTTGCTATCTTTGATCAGTTTTTACAGTAACTTTAATGGAATCAGTGAGATGATATTCTGTCGTGACTCATGTTGTTATCAGGTAATTTTAATTCTTAATTTTTTCTTTAGAAGTTTAAAGCTGCATCTAAGAAATATTAGATATTTGTAAAAAATAATAGATTGCAGTGCGAAATCTCCACACAGATCCATTGTATATTATTATAATATACAAGATGAAAAAGGTAAGAAAATCTTATCTAACTTAACTGAGTCTGCAAAAGAAAAAACTACAATGTATTTTTATAAATATTATGAACTTTATTGGCTGACGTGTTATTTTACAGAAAAATTAACAATGAGTAAAAAATTATATATATATATTATATATAAATAAATTTTGTATCCGATGAGAAATTTTATTCAAAAAGGACCCACAATCAATGTGTCAAAATAAAATTATTTTTACAAATAAATGAATGATCTGCTTCATTTTCATTATGTATCACTGGTAAAGGTAAAATCAAAGACTTTTTATTGCTAAAAAATCATTATAAGGTAAAATAACTGAGGTGACAAATGTACATAATTTTGTTATAAACTGATAAATTGAATAGACGTACACTAAAAGCTAAAGTCACACCTCCATTTAGCCTCATAGAGATCCAAAATCATCCAGTCACCACTCACCAAATGGTGACTAAAATGAAAAAATAAGTAGCCACTTTTTTTTTCTTCAAAAATTTTTAAAAAGTGCTCCATGTTTTTATACTCATGGTGGTGTTTCAAGATCCCACATGCTAAGTGATCCATTTTTGCAGCTCTCGTAAGTTGTAACTTATATAAGAAATTTGGTACTTTTCCAGCCTTGGCATTTAAAAAAAAGTTTGATGAAATTCGGCCATCAAAAAGTGAGATTTGTGGCCAAATGATATAAACAGCTATGAAAACAAAGTTAATGAACTTTTATGCTTGTTTATATATGAATTTATTTATATATACATTAATATGCATATGTAAAAATAGTTTATTATTTTTAACTGTCAATGTAACTGTTACATATACAATGTGCATTTCTAACAGATAACGTGTTTTCTGAAAGCTAAAATGTTGATGTTGGGATATGTTTTACTGCAATTTCTCTTTTTGTCTAAAAATTCATTTTTAAATATCTTTTGTATTTTGATAATACTCACTATTAATTAATTTTGCACAGATCATGTTCAGATACTCAATATTTGTCCATTTTTATTCAATTCTCTTTAAATTTCATTTGGTATTGGATTGGACAATTTGGGTTAATAAATTAAACTCATGGCTATATTAACTGAAACAGAAATCAATTACATTTTACATATATTAGTGGAATATTGCCCTTGTAAAAGTGTTCCACTCTATAAGTTTCCAATTACTCTTGTAATCATTTTCACTTTCTGCATATTAGATTTTTTCTTTTCACATCATTAAGTATTTTTCCCACTTATTTTAATTTTGATAATCTTAAATTTTTGGATATATTTATGTATTGTATTGTAATTATCGGTTTATCTAGTGTTGATTATTTATATGGTTTAATGGTTATTATTTACAAAAGTTTTATTATATATATATATATTGTTTTTTTACAAAAAAAAATTAATTTTGTTTGTATATAAAAATAGATAAATGGCTTCTTTATAGTAAATAAATTATATGAAAAAATTGCTTGTGTACATGAAGCAGTGAATAGGTTGCCAGAAAATACATTGCCAAATTCCCTTCTCTCGCCAAGAAGGCTTTTTTCTTTATCTCGTCAAGACAAGACCCCTATACTGGAAAAGTACCAGAAAATTCAATATATTTCATTTAATTCAACAAGAATTAAAATTGCAAAAAAAAGAAAAAAAAAGTGGCTGTTATCTAAGCATTTCAGTTTTTAGGTCTACTCGCAAAGTAATTTAAATTTGTCAAAGAATCTTTCCTAGATATAACTGATACACAGCAACAGTATAAAGTAAATTTAAAACAATAAAATAGGAAAAAAAGGCTATTTATTTGCAAAAGAACCAGAAAACAGTTATAAACATGTACAGAACAACAATGTGTAAATTTTATGGATGTGATGTAAAAATCTGCATACATTGTACTTACAGCTTTGTACAGAATGTGTTAATTTTCAACACTAAATTTGGATTGTAAAAATCATAATAATGTATGTCATTTTATACAGTGTGTAACAACTATAATAATATTACATTTTTAAATAATATTCACTGTTTCAATAATCATTCAAATTAAAGAATTTTTTATATTTTAATTTTCATCATAACTCGTCCATGTATACTTTAAAGTTATTAATCAACTTAATATCTGTCGATTACTATTAGCTGATTTATCAATGAACAAAAAATAAAAGTATTTCCTCGGCACAACAGCAAGAAATATTGAATCTTTAAAACAGAATATTAAAAAGTATATTTAAGAGAAAATACTTTATTTTTAAAATGAAAGAAAACATTTAAAAATACACAAAATATTTATGCATAAAAGTTGTACATGTAAATTTTACACATATAATGTAAAAATCCATATACATGATTATCAGTATTCGTAACAGTTATTAACACTCCTAGTACAAAGTTTTAATTTTTCACGCAAGTTCTTAGTTTTGGATTATTTGAACCAGAAATGAATTGTATAAAATTTCTTCCATGGTGTCTGTTCGATTTCATTTATTATGTTTCTCTGGTTTGAAGCTTGAAATTTTTCAAAACAAAGATAAATGGGGTTAATAGAGACCCCAGTGGTACTTACTAGGAGGGTTAATCAAATACAAAAAGTAACAATATTAAATAATTACATATTATATACACTCCACTGATTTTAATTGCTAAATTACAATTCTATCAATTTAATAATACTGTATTATTAAACTTATAACTGAAATGTTAAATATATAAAACATTTTAAAAAATATTTCTATTTTTCTAAAGATATTCATTTTGATATTTCTCTAATTATAGGGGCCTTTTTTTCAAAAAGCTTGGTGTAATTTGAGCTTAAGAAACTGAGGTTTATTGCCAAATGATATAAGCAACTATGAAAAGGAAAAAAAAAAAAAAACCTGATGAACTATTATGTGTGTATTAAAAGAATTGCTTCTGATTGCATATTAGGTAAACCACTGTTTCTGTTTGCATATAACAACAGACAGATGGCTTTCGAGAACAAACTTGACCGAGAATTTATGCCCCTTTATGTATCAGTTTGGAAGAGACGTGTGCAAAATGAATGAAGTTATCATGTCCATAAAAAAGTGATATAGATAGATAGGGTTCTGGGAGTCATGATCGTTGTAGATGTGTAAAAATTTTCCAGAAATTCCAACATAGGGGAGAATGCAATAGGTAGTATTTGTTACCTAATTCCAGAAAATTCCCTTGCCAAGGTCATTTTTGTCTATCTCGTCACGACTATTATAATGAGGAAATACCAGCTTTTATATCGCTTAACTTTCATAAAATGCAGATACAGTACTTCTCCATTGACCGCTTTCCATTTACAAAAAACACTATCGGCAAACTATAGGATTTAACACCAAAAATATAGGATTGTGGCGGCACATTCACTTGACGTCAAACGTGTTTGTTACCTCATTAAGTGATTTTTAATTCAACGTTTAATGTATTTTTAACGATGTTTTACTGATTTATTAGTTATTTCATTAACTAAAATAAAAAGCATTGAAAAAATGTTTCTCCCCATAGGCTGTCCTGTTACAAAATTCTTTTGAGTGTCCCTGTAAATGAACAGTAAGTGCTCCACACTTCATTTTCAATACTGAACAAGCTATGGTCAACCTCAATCAATAACGTATATCAACTGCATGGCAATCATACATATTATTTCTCCTGTCAAGATCCCTTTTTCTAAGAAAATATGGAACACAGAACAACGAATGAGATACCCTATGAAAGGTTTTTGAACAGGCTTCTGACATAGTACACTTACATTTTTTTTAAAACATGTTTTTCGATTAAAAATGGCTGTTCATTAAAAATTAAATCGGCATTGATTTCATAAATGAAATCAAAGGTTTTCTCAAATCAGTGTTGCCACAAAAAATAAAATACTGCATTATCAGATGACGTCATCCTCTAATGCAATTAAAATATGATTGTTAATTTATTTCTTGCGCGTGCTTTCTGAAAAAATATAGAGCTTTTATTCGGGTTTTTAATTTAATTTTTACGCGTGCGTCACCTATTGTTTATTTGTTTAATCATGGCTGTTTATATGCGTACTGTATCGGAATCGGAGCACCAGAAGATTACGTAATTTAAGGATTAACTTCCAAATATACATTTCATTAGGATTTACAAAAATTGTAAATATTTATTTTTTAAAATTTCATTAAGCTCTTAATATGCCAGCGAAGTTTGATGTCACTTAAATGGCTGCTGGACCACAAAGTTTCAACGCCCCATGTTTAAGTTCCCATAGGCTTTCAAAAAAGTGGTGTACCCAATATGGATTTACGTATTTAAGACATTTCTTGAACAGTTTTGCAAAATCTGAGGAAATGCTTTCGGCACAGATGTCATAAACGCACCACATTGGCGCGATTTCCCCCCGCTATTTTGGCAAAAACTTTGTTTATTTACTTTTTAAACGCTGTTTATTTACTTTTTTCCGTATTTTAATTCTATAAATTATTATTATTATGTATATCCACATTTATTTATATCAAACTATCATTTATTTATTTCTATTTCCTTTTTTAAAATAATAGAAGCTATTTCATTTATTACGTTATTTTACTTTTATATTGAAATAAAATATCATGTTCTATTATTGTATGCTATTTGTAACTAATATTCAAAAACAAAATTTTCGCCAAATTGGCGGGGGAAAAAATCGTGCCAATATGGTGAGTATATGACATCTGTGCCATGCTGGCATATGAATTTCCCAAATATCTGATTCAGTGTTTAAATTTTTTTTATAATTCGTTTTTTTTTTTCAGTATAGGGGTCTTGGCAACCTAGAGAAATAACCTTGGCGAGATAAGAAAATTTGGCTAAATATTTTCTGGCAATCTATTCGCACAAGCAATCATTATTTCATTTGTCAACATCCTTTTTTCTATGCACATGCAAAACATACAACGATGAATGAGGTATTCCAAAAGTGTTTGAACAAGTTTCTGAGAAAGTACAACTGCATTTCGTTAAAACGCGGTGATTGAATTAAAAAAAAAAAAAAATCCATCAATTAAAAATTAGCGCTAAAACGTACCAGGAAATAATCTCTCGCACAGGTCCTTTATATTTGAGCCAGGGTGCGACTTAGACTATCTAGGGCTACGGGGCAAGCCCCTTTTCTATCTATCCATAGAAATTGTTCATGACTTATGCCGAGGGACTAATACATAACTTCATACTTATTCTATGTATACATAAATTTCATACCAGGTACCATTCATATTTGTATACAGGGTATCACAAGAAAGATACTCACAAATTTAAGAAAAAAATACTAGAACTAATGATGGATTGGTTGATAGGAGTATTTGTTTGCAAACTTTCTCTTTGCTTATCTACGTAGTTCATAAGATGTCTAAAAGAAAAATGCCCCCAATGGGTCCTCATTAATGGTTATAAATTGTCTCGTTATGAGGAAAACGTCAATAATGAATTTATCTTGAAAACAATGGGATATTAAAATTGTAATCATTACTTTTTGAATGATATAGTTTGTTCCTTTCTTTTTGCTGGGAAGACCACACTTCCTTTCTAAATCTTTGAAAATGTAAAAATTCTGGTCACTTTTGGCCAATTTTAACCATTTGGCACCCTCTGAACGAAAATCCTGATTACTCCCATGGGGCCAGATCCGCATGCCCCTACATTAGTCAGGCCCTGGTTTAAGCATGGACATACAGACAAACCAAATTCATAAACACTTTTTGACTATGTTGGAAAGGGTTAAAAAGCTTTACTCAGATCGAGGGAAGTGTTTTAAACTCTAGTGAGGCTTCTTATATTACAGCATTTGATTTCATTTGACTTTTTATGCAATTTTAGGTAGATTTCGTAAGAAATACTATTTAATACATTTTCCCCTAAGTTGGAATTTTTGCAGATCTACACTGATCATGACTCCCAGAACCCAAAACCAACCCCAGTTCAAAACTTTATCTATCTATCTATCTATGTCATTTTTTATCGACACGATAACTCTGCAAATAATTCTGCACAAACTCTTCCAAACTGATACATAAAATCAAGGGGCATAAAATCTCGGTCAAGTTCATTAATGGGCAAAATCGAACTAGGGGGGGGGGGGGGGAGGACATTTTTTGGAAAAAAAAAAACCCCATAATGTCTTAATTATGATACGTATCGAATCCGTTTAAAGTTATTATTACTTCTAGAAAAAGGGACGAAAATTTATGTATAACAGATTTTTTATATCATTAAAAATGGCCCTCAGGAGGGAAAAAAAAAAGGGGGGGGGGGGGGTTAGAAGAAAAAGTGGGCCCAACTGCCGCATCATGGCAAAAAGGTCATTTCTTCCACAATTTCCAACAAACAGGTGTCCCAATGGTCTGTGTCTTCGAAATCTACCTGTGCCTGTAGGTCGAGCCGTCAGGCATTTAAAAAAAAAGTAACTCAATTATTCATTATTCACACAGTAAAAAGACATAATGAGATGATAAAATTTCAACAAAATAGTCTTACTGTTACATTTCTTGATCTCGGGAAAACTGAGATTGTCAGAGTCACCCAATGGTAGCTGAGCTAGAATATTTCTATTTATACTGCACTATCAGTCTTGGCTTAGGATCCCTGAACACTCTTTTGCACAGTTGGGAAAATACAACCTATGTTTCAGCACTCATATCATTTTCATATATATAACGATAAACAAAAATATTCTCGCAAATTTTTGAAAATAAACTTGAAAACATAAATCACGAGAAACTATATATGTAAAAAAGCAAGTGCTTGAAGTAGCCAACTGTAAACGCGAAAATTAATATTTCCTTATTGCTTTTTTAAAACTGAAAAATACCTCGTGCCAAATTTTAGGTAATTCAAATGAGGTGGATTCATGAACATGAACATTTGCAGTGTTAAAATTAATCTAGTGTAATCACATATCCAGCGTTTATTGGAGTTCCATTACTTGTGATTTTTTTCTGTTGTAACTGGGTGATTTAGGTCCTCCAGATTCGTCTGGGATGGCTCAGTTTTTAGACCGCTGGCAGCTTCAATCGAAAGATCCCTGGCTCGGACATTTTTCGTCCAGTTGGTAAGTTACAACTCGTGTTTTAATGTACTTCATTATCTTTGAAGTGATGTAACACCATCCAAAAACACTTGAAACGATTTTTTCCCATTGACCATAATGTAACAGAATACTTTTGACCATCCCTGTAAACAAACTTTAAATGCTACACGCTTTATTTTCAATAGCAATTGTGCTATAGTAAATGTCAAAACCTATAAAAATGACAGGGCAATCTGAGTCTATTTATGAGAGTTAGAGCAAGGATAGATAAAATAAAGTTATAAAACACTTGTAAACTATGTTGGAAAGTGTTAAAAATAAATTAGAGTTATTTAAGTGACATTTTTAAACATCTTTTTTAACACTGTCTGTCTGTCCACGCTCTAACACATGTAAATATATTCAGACTGACATGCAATTAATATATGTTACTGAGGTTTACTATGGCATGTTCAGTATTGAAAATGAAGTGTACACAGGACTTATAGTTTTTTTACAGGGTCACTCAAAAGACCGCCATTACATGACAGTCTGTCGGGAAATATCATTTGCGGTTTATTTTAATGCAGTTACACAATCAATTTGATATATATCACTGAGGTGCACTACAAGAGGCTTATTATGGAATAGGTTACAGGGACACTCAAAAGAATTTTCTTACATTATGGTATATGGAAAAAAATTGTTTGCGATTTATTTTAATAATGTTTCACTACTTCAAACACATTGAAATGGATATGTATCACTAAGGTGCATTACAAGAGGCTTACTGTAGAATATTGTTGGAATGGCATTCATCGTTCAAAAGAATTTGCTACTGTCTGTTAACAATAATGGCTGGAAGTGCGTTTTCAGTTGCTGAACACGATTTTAAATTCAACTCATTTTTTGGTGTGTATAAATTCTATAGGTGCAAAACAAGGCAGCACAAAAGATCTCAAGTACATTTTCATTTATTGATGGAAATTCCAGAAGCAGAATTTTAAACTATGCTACGCGTTTCATAACTGAACTAAAATTTAACATTCTATTTAGTATATGTACAAGTTCACGGATTCTATACAGGGCTACACAAAAGAATTCGGATATTTTTCCGAATATTGTTGGTGCGTTTTTAAATAGGTTATGCATTTTCCAAATTGTTTACTTATCTATCATCTTTCACCTTATTAAACGGTAATGATTTAGGAAATTATTCTGGAAGTATTACATAATCTATCCTTGATGCATGATTTTTTGTTCTTGTTTAGTTTTCAGGAGTATTCTAGGATAATAATTATGATTTTTAGGTGTGGTCACAATTATATATATATGTGCCACTTATTGTCATCATCTGGTCTGTCCATCTGTCCACATATAACAGTACAGAACTATCCAACTGAATGGTTTGAAATTTAATATGTATAATCGTTGCAGAATTTTGTAGAGTCATTTCAAATTTTATGAAAATCGAATCAAAACTTAAAAAGATATTATTGTATTAAATCCTATCCTACATAATGAATTCAATGATATCCCAAGATAGGTCATCATTCTAGGTTACCATAGTGATGATGTCCTATTATTTGCATATTACACAATTTAAAAACTGAATTTATATACTAAAATGGCTTCATGACAGCAATCCTATAATCTATAAACAGTTTTTTGATAGATGTTTCTGGAGAAATAGATATTTAATGGAAAAAGAGTCTCAATAGGGATTTCAAGTTCTGAAAATTTCAAAGCTAGGCTTCAGTTTCCCATTGGAATTTTCAGTCCATGTCAACCAAAGATAAAATGTTGCCCACTTGTACATATTTTATGATGAAAATTAATCCTATATCATAACAGACGCTTATAATTCATTTTTTTCAGTGAAATAATAATGATGATTTTTTTCCCCTTGTCTTGTATAGGATATTGGCGCATAGTATACTTTTAACATAACATAATTGTAATGAATCGTTTTGTATTGAAACTTAATTTCATAAAATAAAATGAATATCTATAATAGGAAAATAAAATAAATTTTGCATTCATGCATTTTTACATAAGTGGGAGTGCAACAGCTATTGCACCAAGATCTGAATAGTTATAAAACGACTTAGAGTATGAACGCACCTCATTTACCAAGTTTGACGTACAATTTCCAACTTGTTTAAAAATGTAGTTAGTGAGGGAGTATTAGTAGAATTTAAAAACTATTGCTATATATATATATTTTGCAGCACAGACTGCTCTAAATGTCTGCAGTTAAAACTTACTTATTTAACATAAGTAAGTTTTATTAGAATTTCAATAGTAACCATTATAATTTCACAGAATGAACAAATGTCTTAAGTCAACTTCCCTGATGCCCTTTGGTAATGTTAAACCTATGGGTGTAGGATGCATTCATATATTTAAAATATCTCCTCAGGAAATTAATATTTTTAAACTTATTTTTTTTTCTTTCTGTGTACTCTTTTCTTAAAGGATGTCTCTTTTTTTTTTTAGTTGGCAAAAATTTCATGAAAGCGAGAAATAGAAAAAAAAGGTGAAAATTTTTTTCTATCTATATAACGGCAGTAAATTGTTATAATTTAGACACATTTTAAGAAGTATTTATACAATAAACTGAAATATAATTGTACATATGATTGTTATTTTTTTTTAATAATTTAGAAAATATTAAAAATGGTATATTCAACTAACAAAAAATGTATAAGTTCACTGAATTAAAAAAAAAAAAAAAGAATGTAGGCAGTTTTCTAAAAATGTAAATCCAGCTATAATTTTTCAAAACAATTATTCTGGGTAGTTTTTGACTGCTTTAAATCCCCCACCAACTCTTTTCAAGGGAAAAAAAATTCTCCATGCCAAATATAGGCACATCAAAGTGATCTTAGGTTCAGAAATACATCACTGAAACGACCCAAAAGTGTATAAATGGGACAAAATATACTATTTCAAAAAGAACCTTATGCAAACTTTCTTTCCCTTTTAAAGACTAAAAAAAATTGAACTCTGGATCGGCACTTTAAATAGCTTCATTAACATGATTTTCAGATGCTCATAACATAAGCTGACCTTTGATTGGATAGCTCTTCTGTACTTCAATTCAGAAACTCCAAGGGTACAAAATGTCTGAGGATTAAATTTACCCCACCCCTCCCCATATGCTTCCAATATTTTCTTTGCATCCATCCAGTTAATGTCCAAAATTACTTTTAAAAAAGGTGGAATTCCTCCTTTCATGCCTGATCAATAGCCGGAAAACATGTGCTTAATTTTATGTCAAGTGTTAAGAAGGCGGGTAGGGATCATTTTGACCACTCGATGAAACTACTGAAATAACAACGATAAAACAATTTTAAATGCATTGCCATAATATGTAATTTACATGTATTTCATAATTTATATTTAATATTATTTGATAATTTATTAAATTTTTAAATGTAACGCCTAGAGGGCAATCCATTGGATCCTACTACAACTACTCAAATAAGCCATTCATTTGATGTAAAAATGGAAATTAAACTAAAATAAAACACAATTTATAAAAAATTATTTTTTTCATCAATATTTTATATGCATATTTTTTTCATATATATGTATATATTCAATTTTTTCCAATATTTCAAAAACTGACAAATCTTGAATGCTGATTTTTTTTTTTTTTTTTTTTTTTTTTTTTTTTTTTTTTTTAGAAATACTTGTTACTTATTTAGGAAAAATAAAAAAATTTCAAACAATTTCTTCTAACCAAACAAAAGTAATCAACGAACAAAAGTGCTCAGGGTTCAAAATCACCCCTACCGTCATTATAGTGTTGAAATATTATTCAGTTTCGCCAAGATTTTAACGCATAAAATTATAAATTAAATCACCCGCACCCTCGGAGCAAGTAAATATAGAAAATCTCAGATTACAAACACACAGTCAAACTATTATTCAAAGTATAGATCAATTAATACTTTGAGTACACGATTCTTTCTTTACAGGATAATTAAAAAAAAAAAAAAAAAAAAAAAAAAAAATCATAACAGAAGATTTAAATTACTCTTGAAATTTTTCCATTAAGGGAAACAAAACAAATCTCCAATTTTTGTATTTATTATTATTTTAATAATGAAAAAATTTAACCTATTTTTTTTTTTGGTGTGAATCTTAGTGTGAAGAATTTATCAAATTCAAAATCAGTCCCAAGACTGATTGATGATGAATGCCCATGAGACCCATGATGAATGCATGTCAAAAATTTAAATATTTATTAAATTAAAATAGGTTAGTCAAGTACAGATCTCAACAATAGCATCCCCCTCCCCCCCAAAAAAAAAGAAAAAAAAAAGTGAGCAACTTTTATTTGTCACATGTATAAATTAGAAACAATACTTTGATGTTGAAATGAAATGTTTTGCTTAAGATATTATTTCTTATTTTTCTATATTTTAAATAAAATAAATACATTACGAATGATGGTGATGAGAACAATATTTGGTGATTTATCATCTGCACCCATATAACATAAAAGTATCATATTTTATTAGGTATGTTATATTGATTTTGTTTTCTTGTTAAATAAAGATCAGGGGTGTTTGTGATCTTACTTTTAAATAACCCTAAAGGAAAAAAAAAAGAATGGAAGGTACAGTTAAAATTTTAACAATAAATTTTGATTGCAACAAATAAAATACACTAAAAGGTATTAAGATACTTTATAAAATTTCCTCGCATATTTTACTTTTAAAAATTCCTGAAATCAGGAAATACATTAGGCAAAAAATCCTGAATTCAAGGTGATTTTCTACAAATAACCCTGAACCCGTATCCTACCTAATGCCTTGGTAATGAAAGTTGGTGAATAAAACATGATTCTGAAAATGAGTGAAGTCCATATAATATGCAAATACCTAATATTTTAATTTATTTTGCTCTCATGAGCAGGGGTGGGGAATTACACCAACAGGTGAGTGGATTTTCTGACCAGGCGAATGAATTTTCATGCAGTCTATAAAATATATACCAAAAACTTTCTATTTCTATCCTTGGTTGTACATATTTCTTATTTTTGCAGTAATAAATTATTTTTTCAGCTAGACAAATTTTACCATAACTAATTTTGACAACATATTGCATCTTGCTGGCTGATGAGATTTTATAAAAATCCCTCACCCTTGTTCATGAGTAATTTCATTTTTTTTTTAATCTTTCTTTTTTAAAGATCAGGGGTGGATGCAGGATTTTTTTTTCTTGGGGCCCATTTAGTGAAAAGTAAACGTTATTTTTGTGAAATGTATTATATTTTTATGAAAAATAACATTTTGTAATGAAAGATACTCAAACTTGAACCAAGCATATATTAATAATTTCAGTAAGTCCTTCTGCTAAACTTTTCTTTTCTGATGAACTTGTTTTGTTTGCAAATTACACATTTTAAAACTGAACACAATAAAAATATTGAAGAATGTGGCCCCAAATTTTGCCTGCATCGACCCCTGAAGATTCAAAGTGTTCACATTGCATTATAACAGATATGACATTAAAAATATATCAAAAATCAGTATTTATTCAGATAACCGTTGAATGATATACAAAAAAAAAAAAAAAGTTAAAATGAGTGGTCCCAATAAAATAATTATTGATGTCCTTTCTTGCACAATTCATGTGGAGTCTATGACTAAAATATATCGATTTTTTAAAATGATTATACACAAATGAATCACATATATATTTAAAAATCAAGCGAAAATGTTGTCCACAAATAAAAGAAATAGCTTCCAGTAGTAGTTAATACTTAACCACTTTGTAGACCGCACTCAAGTCTTCATTTGAATAATTCCTAAGTTTGCCGTGTTTATACACTTCATTCGCAGCGGCCGTCACGTGCATTGGCTGTGTATAGTGGTCGCCCATTGAGAGCGCCAGACTGATGTCTTTTTGAACGTACTTGAGAGCTGTCACTTTTGTAAATGCTAATTCATCCATCTTTTTTGCTTTCTCTATAATATTTTTACATGACAGGGGTCCAAATTTCAAACATTCTAAAAAGTGAGATTTCTGAAACTTTAATCTCTCCACTAGAACCATCGCCTCGCCCAACGCAGCACACACAGCACCAGAGAACATATTCATGATTAGATTCAATTTTGAACCGTCCCCCACTTCACAGCTGACGTAGTACGCATGTTTTCCAATGGCATGGAAACAGGTTTCGCAGTCTGCAAACAGTTTTGTGTCTCCTGCAGCGAGAACAAGCAAGTTTCCTTCCTCGGCGTCTTGACTTGTACCGCAGAGAGGGGCTTCCAGGTACACCCCACGCTTCATCAACACCGCTTCACATATCTTTTGTGACGTGACAGGGTCAATGCTGGTCATTTCAACATATCCTTTATGACTCATACCCAATATCTGGGCCTGCTCTAAACCGCTTAGAACACCGTTTTCGCCAAATATGACCGCTTTAGAGGCTTCGGGATCTGACACACAACAAAACGTTATATCGCAATTCACAATTAAATCAGCCGGGTAGCGAGCTTTTTTCGCTCCCATGTCGACAAATGTATCACACTGACTTGAAGTTTTGTTCCAGATGCTGATATTATGGCCCGCCTCCAGTAAACTTTTTACAATGTGTTTCCCCATCAGGCCTAAGCCAATGAAACCAAACATTTTATGAGACGCTTTTATGTATTTTGAATTCACAGCTTTGTGTACAGCTTTGCTTTGCTCGTATATATCAAATTGGGACAAATCTTTAATGTGAGAGAAATGATCTCTGGGAGAAAGGCTTTTGAACCTAGGAGACTTCGACAGAGAATAGTCAGAGCTTTTCCCGTTAAAATCAAGAAAAGACTTTTTCTTTTTATGATGCAAAGATTTACTCAACACTTTCCTGTCATGTTTTTTGGAAACACTGTTTAATACTTTAACAACTCGTACCGGAGATTTGGTAACATTATTATTATTTTCAACTGTATTATCTTTCTTTATAATCTTGGGCTGTTTTACTTTTTTATAAGACTTAGAGTAACTTACTAGCGCATCGATGCCATTTTGATATGTCGCGGTGCCTTTCTTTTTGTTTTTAGCTTCGGAGAGCACACTCTCACTGTGAGGGATTATGTTCTCATGGAGGATCCAAGCATAGTCGCCGGTTCCGAAAAACAAAACATAGCTGGCTTTCTTATTTTTGGGTGGTTTACTGTCAGACGGTGGATCAACAATTTTGGCTGGCCACGGTGGGTAACCTTTCATCTTGGCCCAAACCGGATCTCCTATTTGAAAACCTTCGGGTGTCATTTCTAAAAATATTTTTTTACACCACCAACAAAAGATCCTATGATAAAAATAAAGGAACATTATTCACGCAAATAAGTCATTTTGAATTTTTACATACAACAATATCAAAAATATAGTACAACTTGTTTATAACAAACCCAGCCTCAATGAGAAATTAATAAACAAAAAGAAAACTGATTTTAATGAGCAAAAAGAAAAAGAACTGTAGCTACATTATATAATAACAAATCCCTGATGACTCAGCCTACAGGCACAGGTAGATTTCGAAGACACAGACCGTGGGGTGCCTGTTTGTTGGGAATTGCGGAAGAAATTACCTTTTTGCCATGCCGCAGTTGGGACTGCCCATTTCGAAATCTAACTTGTTTGCAGGCGGACCCGGCAGAGATTTTTTTGTTTTTATTTTTTGCTATAAGGGTTGGTCCTATAAAAAACATGTCAATATAAAAGTTTTAGATAATATTAAGAAGATTTATAATAAATTTAAGTGGATTGGATATCTTGTGAATGGACAAAGTTATGAATTTTTTTCTTTTTCTGTTTCTCTTTTTTTTCTTCCATAAAAAAGTGACACATATATATATATATATATGAAACAAATTAAAAAAATTTTCGCCGTTAGCCTCATCAAAACTATAATTCTGTGTAAATCCCATTATTCTAAATTATTTTCTCGTTCCAGTATTTCGACTGTCAAAATTCCATCTAGCTAAAAATACTTTATTCTAAATTCATTCTCTTAAAAAAATGGCCCTGATCGCGCTATTAAAATTGCGCACTTTTGTTTCATTAAATAAATGCATCCTAGAATTTAATTCTTTTAACACCAATCTCCCAGCTAAAAATATTTTAACTCTCTTGAAATAACAACTTATTTCACAGTAGAAATTTTTTCTTATTTTTATTTCCCTATGTTTTCTGACAAAGCAATATTCTTTCTCAAAATTATGAAAGCTAACTTCAGTCTCAATGTAAAATATTATCTTGGCATCTTGCCCATGCTCGGTAAAACCTACGTATTTTTTTCTTCTTCTTATTTATTCGAAGGAATTAGATTGTTCGGTCATGTTCTAGAAGTATTTTTTCCCGCATTTTTTCAGATTACGGTCTTATAGCTTCGAAATCAGAGCGCCAGAGAATTTAGTCCTGTAGCGCTGATTGGTCGAAAGACTGTTTAATGAAAATGTATTCTGGGGCGTTAGATAATAGATATACGTGGAGTTTCCCGCGTAGAGTCAATATTATTCCTGGAGCCGATTGTACATGTAATCCGAGTGCGTACTTCACGACGATGGAATAATCTCTTTGGCTGCAGATAGAAAAAACAACTGCCTGTAAAAACAAAAATGTCTTCTTAATTATTAAATTAAGTCACCAAGTTTCTCCACGGTATTAAAATTATCATGTATGGATTTAGCATCGTAATTAGTAAATTATGGCCATTTTCTTTTTTAATTCGAATAAAAAGTGAACTGGAACGGACTGCCTCTTATTTGCATTCTGTATGCACACTATAAAGTGGATTCTCGGCGCCCGACTGCAAATTCCTCGGTGGAAGCCCTTGCCTGGATAATGATTCTACAAAAAATATGGTGATACAAGTAAAAATGTGACACATATATATAAAGTTTTGAACTGGGGGTGGTGTTTGGGTTCTGGGAGTCATGATTGGCGTAGATCTGCAAAATTTTTTCAAAAATTCCAACTTAGGGGAGAATGTAATAGGTAGTAATTCTTATGAAATCTACCTAAAACTCAGGTGCAAAAAGTAAAATGTTTCTGATAATTTTTAATAAGCAAAATATATCAAAAAGATAATTTTTCAGCCATCATTTACCTGGATTCATTTTGTAACTTTTTTGACATAAAATAATACATATTTGTTTTAATCAGGGTTGGCAAGTTTTTGACGCATGACGGTAAAAACCGTCATGTCAAAAATGTCAAAAACCCATTTTTTAGTAGTTTGTTTTTACATTTTTTTTTTCATTCTATCTTTAATATTAAGTTGTTTTACATAACATATTCAGTATAAAAAAAACTCTAAAGTATATTTATCCATCCAAGAAAAACAAAAAAGAATTACATTAGAATAATACGTGTACATCTCTGTTAGAAGATCTCTACAATATCTTAAGCTGTTTAGCAAAGTCTAAAAAAATTCGATTTTTTGAAGAAATCCTGTAACCTATAAGTGTTAGATTAAACAATGTGTATAATTTCGGTACAATTTATTACATTGTTGAAAACAAAACTTTAAGATTTTACTTATTGAAGTGCAAATGAAAATCACCACAGTTGCATTTATGAATACATAAGATATGCATTTTAAAATATTATATCGAATAATATTCAAATTTATTCACTGCCAGTCTATGCTTAACATCTATTGTTATACAATGTAACAGCATTTTTGCATCTCTAAAATAATTTAAATGTACTTTATTAAAAATGTATATTGAATGTTATTTAATAATTATAATAACCTTTTATCAGAGTTTCCCTCAGACAGTTTCAGAAGGGTGCTGCACCCTACATGCCCTTTGGTTTACAAAATAGCACCCTTCTTGCCCCTCATTAAAAGAATTAGCACCCTTCTTGCCCTGTCCAGTAAAATAATTAGCACCTTCTTGCCCTCAGTAAAAGAAGTGCCCTTTCTCCTTTTTGTATTAAAAAATTTGCTTTCATAGTAAAAACTGACTCAATGTTGCCTTAAAAAGAGTGTTTTGACTTTGAAATATCAAAAGTGGCTTTAAAAATGAAAATAATATCTTTAACAATAAAAAAAAAGTGCCCTCAAAAATCCAAACAGTGCCCTTAAGAATAAAAAAAAAGTGCCCTTTTCTCACCAACAGCACCCTGCCCTTTTTTAAACCTGGAGGAAAGTCTGCTTTTATTATTATTTAATATCAATGTTAATTGCAGTTAGTAGAATCTATATTAGTGAAGGTTATGACAAATATTGTTCTTTTCTTTTAATCTTGTATTTTTAAATCTTTCCCATATTAGGAAATGATCTTCTTTTAAATAAATTTAACAAATGTAATTGTAAATAATAATAATAACAAGAACAAGGTAAAATCAATCTAGAAATGTATTGTATGCTACCTTACACCATAAATTGGAGGACAATCGAAAATGATAGGTTTTTGACGGAATAAACCGGTAAAAACACGGGTTTTTACCACTGTCATGTCAAAAACCCAACCCTAGTTTTAATTAAATGAAATTAGAAGAAAAAATTCATAATTTGGTACTTTTATGTTAGCTGGGCACCAGTGATAACTCGCCAAATCTTGTTTCAATTGCCGTCATTTGAATTGTAACCTTTTACATGAGATTTTGTTATTTGTATTGATATGTTTGTGTTTACGTATTTTCTTATGATTATATTTTAGCTATTTTTAAGTGAGCTTTTAAAGATATTATATTGCAATGTTAAAATATTGGCTAGTTGCTATTAGCTAATGTTAAAAGATTGGCAAACAACAGCAACAACAACAAAAAAAGGTTGGCAAGATTAAAAAAATTTGCTGATCATTGGCACTTGGCTAACATAAAAGTACCTATAATTTAAAGGAGACAATAAAAAGCAAAAATAACATTAAAAAAAAATTGGTTAAATTAATTAACCCTTTAACTGCCGTAAACATACATATATATATACAGTAGATGACCTATTATCCGGAATTCCAAAATCCGGAAGGATCCAAAATCCAGAAAAGAAAAATAATCAAAAATTTTCAAAATTTGTAAATTTTTACTAAAATTTTGTAATTTCTGAAATTTTTCAAAAAATTTACAGATTTATATATATTTTTTTCTTTCAGTACATTGTTTCAATGTGCACCCACTAAAATAAGTTATTTCAGTTTTGGGCGAACACGCAAATCCACTCCCCGAAATTAGGAAAAATCGGGTTTTTTTTTGTAAAATTTTAGTTTAAAATTAATTTATATTATGATTTGTTTAAAAGAGATTCATTAGATAATTCACCCCCTCCCCTTCACTCTGAAAGAATATTATGGCTATGCCATTGTGTTATATGAATACACATATGACAGGAGAGTCCTGAATTTCAGAAGGACCCGAAATCCAGAAAATTCCAAAATCCAGAAAGCTTTCGGTCCCGAAGATTCCGTATAATAGGTCCTCTACTGTATATATACAATTTGTGTAGTCAATGAATTAACTGCCACAGATGTATACAGTATCAGGGGGTCCTTAATTTGATTGTCACTTTTACATATACAAAGGGAATATGTATATTTTACATACATATATCTTCTTAAAAATGTATAAATAACCTGTATAACGAGAATTTCAAATTCACAAATGTCAAAATCTGTTCACAATTTTACAAAAACAGGAGCCTGGGAGAAAAGTCTAGACAGACCCTTGAGTATACATCTTTAGAAAATACCGGTTTATTCAGCCCACTGCTTTGACCTTGAACAAGTGCATAGCTGCCAACTGCCATGATTTTTTTTTATCACTAGTATTTCAGGATGACCTTATTTAATCATATTGTTCTTTGCCCTATTTAATTGCAGAATTTCTCATTATTTACATTAGTCAAAATATTATTTTAATAAAATAAAATGGCTCCTAATATTTTTCTTTCAAATATATCCAGCTGGTACACAATATTACATTTGTATATCAGCTGTACATTTAAAAATACTAATTATTTTTAGAAGAAATTCACCTCACAAACTTTTAAAATTTATAATTTTTGTTGCAATTTTATAAAAACAGTGAATCAAGACAGTGATTGATTTCAAGACAAATTAAAATCGTAGGCATTTTTCAACTAACTTGAAAAATGGAATTTTTTTTTTTTTTGCAACGCTTTTCTCTGTACTTTGAATGCTGTTAAAGCATCATGCATGAAAACTTATACTTTAAATAAACAGATTTCTTTCTTTTAGTTCGCAGCATTTCAAATCAAGCTAACCCAGCAATAAGTTCAGTGACGAAATTTGCTATTTATTAAAAATAAAATTAAAATACATATTTGTAAGAAAAATGCAGAGATTTTATTTCCTTTTTAGTTTTTAATAAAATTAATTAGTCAAAAAAAAATTGATATTTGTATTGTGGAGAGAGAAAGATAAAAAAAATGTAAGTTTGGTTGTGACTGTAGTTAGCAAAACATAATTATCGATTTTTTTTAAAAATCCCTATGGAGAAAAAAATTTGCAAATTTTGTGATCAACTGAGGAGATTCGCAACAAATTGCTGAATTGTCTGATTTTTTTCCACATCCTCTCTCCCCCCCCCCCCCCCAAAAAAAAAAAATTATTCGACGAAATTGCTGACGGTTTAACAAAATCTATGGATTTTTCATTGACTGATTGTCTATGCAATTATTTGATGAAATTAGTTTTTTTTTCCCTCCCAGCAATTGTTTGACAGAATGCCTGATTTTTTCCATGAGCGATTAGTGAAATTATTCACGATTTTATTACATGATTGTTTTACAAAAATTGTGTTTTTTTTCCTGACAAAATTCTGAATGGAATAATTGTAAATGTCTCTTAGCAATGCAGTAAACATTTTTTTTTTTTTTTTTTTTTTGGATAAAAACCTTTTTTATGCATCCAAAATCACGAAACAATTTTATTACAGCTTCCTCATCATCAGGTAACTGCCAAATAATAAAATCCATCTCAGTGTTAATAATAACTAAGTTTTAACTTAATACTAAATATTTTCTATTCGAAAAATAACAAATTAACATGTTTTGCGAGGTTACGAATAAATAATAATAATAATAATAAAATGATTCATGTTCAATCATTCATGTGAAATCACAATGTTTGGCCCGGTTCGCAATAAAAATCCCTTGCACGGTCAGGGTTGAAATAAATGGCGCATTAGCATCCACTTTGGCATGGTGTTGGTATAACGGAAAAGTACCAACTTAATAGTACAAAAAATATAAAGTGAGATGTCTCAAATTCAAATGTTTCAAAGAAAATGGCACCATCGATCCATCGAATCAGTATATTTCATGTGTAGCCTAAAAGGTATACTTTGTTATATTAAATTAAATTGAATTTTATATGTATTCAATTTATTTTTCTTTGTCCCGTGTTTTTCCCGAAGCGGATGACGTTGTCTTCTTACGCAGTTAAAATAAGATTGCTCATTTTTAGGGTTTCGTTCATCTCACGAAACCCTATTACTCCCGCTCCGTTGTCTGTCTGTCACAGAGCCATTCTCAGAAACGATGTAACTTACAGAGTTGAAACTTTGTGTATATAGCTGAATACCAGCTATAAAGAGCTCAAAATATTAAAATTTGAAAAATTCGTATTATTTTAATAAATAGAGATAAAAAACCAAAATTCTAACAGCCTTTTCCTATTCAATTTAAACATGTTTTGTTATAGCAGATGCCAAAAATTTTAAATCCAAGATGAAATTCTTTCTACAATAATTAATTTTCTATCAGATGATTTCCATGTGAAAAATGAAAATGTTTCACCAATTGAAAAAGAGATTAATATGAAATAAAATTGATTGACGCCATAGTGGTAATAAAAAGGAAATTTTCAAAGATTTCTCAATAATACAAGGAGTATGTGTATGTACACAAAGCAGATTCATATCGCTTCATTAGAGAATTAAAAAGAAAATCTGATGTCCTATTGGAAGTTTAACAAATTTCTCAAAAGTTTGAGAATAATACAAAGCGAATACCAATATGAATAATAGAGAATAGTAAATATATGAGTTTGAGGAACGTATTGAATCATGATAAAAATCTGACTATGGAAATATTTGCCTATTTTAACATTTTGAAGATGTTTAATTTTGAAATTTTTTTTTAAACATCGCATTGAGTTCGCATGACAGATATTATTATGACAGAATATAATAGCGGGCTGGTTTAGATATTCGAAAAAGCAAAAAAATAGACCGGTAAATTTTTACTTTATAAAAAAACATGATTTTTTTTTTTTTTTTTTTTGCTAAATGAAATTTATTTGGATTTATTAGAGAAAGGATAAAGTGTTTTGTAAGGAATACCCTTTGAGCGATCTTCGATCACACTTACCCACTTGTTGTTTGCTATCCTATCTCCGATCCGTTTTTACTGTAACTTTGATGGAATCAATGAGATGATATTCTGGCTGTTTGCAGATATTTTTAATCATTAAATTTTCTACTGTAGCGTGAAATCCTTGCGCAGGTCCACTTTATGAAATTGTAACCAACATTGAAATTTTCAATGTGAACACCCAATTTTGGCACCCTATTTGGATTCTTTGGTAAATTAGGATACCAAATAGGAAATCATTTGATGAAGAAGTTCAGGATTATGAAGATGTAAAGTCTGGAAAGTCACCAAATGCTAAATTCATTTTTTAACCTGTATTGTATATTGCATTGTTATTATTTTTTTTTTTTTGCAGCCCCTGAAACTCAATGATGGGGATTATAGGTTAATAATTTCAAATGAAACTGCATTATAGATAGTTTTTAAGCATAACTCAAAAACTAGTTGGCAGAGGCAGATGAAATTTTGGATTCACACATTTACACAGGGTGTCTATTCCAGATCAGCAATGAATTTCCCTCACTTTTCCACACCAATAATAATAATAAAAAAAATTCCAGGTATCGAGATTTTGTGATGTGACACACAAAAAATCTTAAAAGTTATGAATTTGAGAGTGGAACTTTCACAACTGATTCTGAGGCACAAATTTGTTTATTAGATTTGTTACATAATTTTTTGTAAAATTTACATAATTTGTTGAACATTTTGCAGATACACACTTTTAGCATCTGGTTCTATCCATTTTGTCAAATCAGGATGAAATTCTTTTATCATATCAGCCACAGTTAAGTACAGACTGGTTTTACATATTTCAATACAAATAATAAGTATTCAATAAATTAGGCTAACCCATGTCCAGTTCCCAAACAAAGATAAGTAAGCAGAGTGAAACACCTAATCCATCCTACAACATTCAGTAGAAAGTTTCAGTGAAGCTGGAGCTGAAAATCTCTTGTTAACAAAGAAGGATTGACTGAAAGGGGATAGACAAAATGATTTGAAATACTCTTTACAGTACTGATGAAGAGCAAAGTTAAATTTTAATGGCGCTGCAATTTCAAATTCTTTGTTTTATAAGGGACATTTTTCTGTTTTTTTTTTTTCTTTAAAATTCAAAATTTTCTAACTTTTTCTCAGAATTTTTGAATTTCTCTGATTTTTTCTCAGAAATGGTCAATTTCCCTGACTTTTCCAGTACATATAAATTTTCCTGACTTTTCCATGTGGCTAGACACTCTGATTTAAAGCTTCTAGAAACTAAGCAAATCCAAAATTTCAGCCCATTCCACCCACAACTTCTAATTATGCTGTAAAAATGACCTAGGTTGAAGTTAGATTTGCAAAAATTAAAAATGAATTTAACAAAAAAAGTTCAAAATTTTACATCTGTATATTTCTTAAACTCTGCTCCTTTGGTATCCTAAAGTATAATTTACCAAAGAATCCAAGTAGGGTGTCAAAATAACATGCTCGTATTAAAATTTTCAAAGTTTATTACACTGTCAAAAGCGGAGATTGCTTACAAAGTTTATTTTCTTTAGCATTCATTTAAAGAAGACACAATTCTCATTCTCAGGCAAATGGGTATTTTCTTTGGCGATAAAATAACATGGGGGGCTCCCATATATATTTTTTTCAACTATACATGAGGGACTCCAGGGTTTGTAAATATCATGATATTTTCAAAAATATAAAAAATATTCGATATTTTGATATATATCGATGTTTTTAAAATAGTCAACTTACTGCTGATAATAAATATTTTCAAGCATAATATAGATTAGAAACTAAAATACTTAACTATAATAATTCACTTAACATGAAAACTTAAACAATACATTGAAACTGTTTCCCCCCCCCCTTTTCTTCTTTTAATTTTAATTTTGAACAAAATTGAAGATCAACTCATCAACAAAACAAAAACAATTTGCTTGATACACTTATAAAAAGAAACTATAAGATTCAGTATCAACTATCAAGAAATTAGAAATTTATAAAACAAAAAATTAAACACAAAATAGTTTTTTTTAAATTGAATAATTTAAACATAAATGTAAGCTTATTTATTTTTTATTCCCTAACATGTTGTACAATTTAAGCTCAACAACACCAAAATCAGAAATTATTTTCTAATGAAGCTGTATAGAACTGATTATCTAAATTAGACAGTTTATCTTTCTATATCTGTCCTGAATGAGTTAGGTCCCACATAATTATGAGTCCCATATAATCTACATTTAAAAATAAAACCTTCACACAAAGCTTGGATAAGATTTTTTTTTTTTCTTTAGCTAGAAAAGTCACTGTTAGAGACAAGACAAATGTTCTTTATCTACAGCATGGAGCAGTCACTATCAGTTGAAAATGTCATTGACACTTGTTTTGACTTAAAATATCAAAAAAATCTAGCACAGTGATATTTTGAAAATAAATATCAAATAATATGAAAATATCAGAAATCTTGATATTTTGAAAATAAATATTGGATATATATCATGATGGATAGGATATATATCCATTGAACGAACCCTGGGGGACTCGTAAAAAAAAAAAAAAAAAAAAAGATAGTTACAAAAAACAATAATTTTAAAGCTAAAAGAAACCTAAGTATAATTAAAAAAATATTTCCAGACTCTAAGTAAATTCTGAAAATGAATGAATATAACAAAGGATGTGAATTATCACTTTACAACCAACAGAGTGAAATCCAGACTTGAGATTGAAACCAATGATCTACCATTTGAGCTATCCAGTCTAGCATTTCTCTCTTATATGTTATGTTGGCAAGGCTGCAACTTTGCAGCACGATTGTGCCACAAAGGTAGAGTGGATAAAAGGCAAAATTAGCCACTCAATGAAAAAAATTGTTTGTCACTGGCCACCCACCTTACTATAACGAAAGAGCAAAATTTGTTTGCATTACATCAAGGATTCTATATTTGCTTTTTGAAAAATGTTTCTATTAACCTATTTAATTTTAGATTTTAATACTAATTGAAATTTTAACAAGAGTTTACTGTTTAGGACTCTTAAATAAAAAAGTGGCCACTCATGAAATTTCTCCCATTTCACCCTTTAGTGACTCAAATGTTAGAACTCTCCATTTGATGGTACAGTAGTACCTCGATTATCCAACATAATTGGGACCGAATCTACATCGGATAATCCAACTTTCCAGATCAGCCAGATCAGCTTCTTAAACTGTAGTCCGCGGACCCCTGGGGGTCTGTGAGCTGGCAGCCGGGGGTCCTCAAGCTCAATGTTGAATTTACTTTTTTCTTCGGGAGAAATTTCTGTAGCCCCGGAGGAAGAGGTTATTTGCAAGAGTAGAACTTCTAGTCTAGATCATTAATAAGCATAAAACTCCAAATACTCTGGGGTAGACTTTTCAATGCTCCATAGGTGGAAGATGTGTGAAAATATTAAGAGCCGATTGATTCAACATGCGAATATTATTACGCATTGCAATTAGATGAGCGTTTAGACATTTCTAATATTGTAAATTTGAGATTTTTCTTTCATTATGATTTTGGTGGTAAGATATGTGACGATTTTTTGTTTTGCAAATCCCTTCCAACTTACATAACAAGTGCAGCACTATTCACATGCTTAAACAGTTTCATACAGGTTTCATAAAGAACAACTGTAGAACTCGACTGCATGTTAAACCAGTCTTTCTTAAACATTGAACGAGATGCTACACATCCAGTAGCAAAAAATAAGCAGCATACTTCTCATAGGAAATAGTACTATGTATAATTTAACTGTCTTAAAATGTAAATTTAAATTATTTTTCTTGTATTAATGTAGCTGATTTTTCTAACAATCGTTAACTAAATATAGAATATGTGTAATGAAAAATAAGTAAGGTGTTTTTGTTAAAATAATTTCTTATCTTATATTAAGAAAAATATTGTTGGGGGTCCCCGAACTGCATATTACATCAAAGGGGGGTCCACTAGATCACAAAGTTTAAGAAACGCTGTTCCAGATAATCGAGAATTTATCAATAATCATCCAGTTTATTAATAAGTAACATTGTCATTGAATTGCTATTATGACTATCTAAACAAATATCTAAATTCAAATTACACATGAAAATAAATTTATTTTAAAACAAAAAACTTGCAATGATTTAAATGATCTGGTGTAAATTGGCCACAAACAGTAAAGGAGTGCGTAGCGAAAATAGGACACTGATATCTCCTCCCCCTTTTGAAATATCGGCAGCTGTGAAAATTTCTGTTCGTGAAAAGATGAAAAAAGGGTTTTGTTCTTTGCGCTTGCAATAACATTCGAATGGTGTGGCACTCGGCAGTACGGTCTACCAAATTTCGAAATGGGGAGTGTTTTTGTTAAGAACAGGGACGTGTACACAAGGGGTGGGAGGGAAGAGTACACTTATATATAATGTAGTGTTTTTTTTTTTTTATTGTTTCCTGCACATCTCTTATTTTCATAAATTTATGTATTAATTTGATATTTTTTTTTCTTATATCCCCAACCCCTTTTTCAAAATTTTCAACTCCAGTGCAGGCAGCCATGTTTTGTTTTCAAAACATTTCATCTCTTCACTTCATGTAGCATCGCGATTCATATGCATCTTCACAAACTGTGAAGTGTAATCTTTTGAAGTCATGTTTTCTTAATATTTATTTTTTTTTGGTAGTATTAAGTTTAAAAGTTTATTGAAATTATTCAGCTAATTTTTGTAGGTAAATTTATTTTATGCAAATCATTTTCATTTGCATAGGCTCATGAGTTTTGATGAATGACTCGTGATTCTTTGTTTTGATTGGCTAATGTTAAATAGCTAGCCCTTTAAAAGCTGTTTACACATCAGTTATGGCATGTTCTACCTTGCTGTGTTTAGTCTACCCTTGGGGGCCAGTGAGGATGCTGGAGTATGTTTTATTCATGATAGTTGAAAAGTATATGTGGCTATTTTTTTCCCCCACCCATTCCTGAGATCAAAAGTAATGTTAAAATCTTTGTTAAGTTTGAATAGGTCAAAGGATGAAATATGTCCAAGGATAACTGCAGCTCTACTTGGATTAAAATAAATATGAAGAATTAAAATTTTTGTGAGTATTTGCTTTCCTTTTTATATTTACACTTTTATTTTTAAGTGATAACATTTTATTGATCTGCTACTTGAAAATTTATGTGGTACCTTTAGCAATGAAGAAGCGAAACTTTATATTATTAAACCAATTGCTTAAACCCACATATACTGGGATCGGAGCTTGCGGGAACTCAAGCTAGCTTCAAAGGAGCTTTAAGAAAGAGGAGCCAAAATATTTATATACTCGTAGTTCGGAAAGGACTACTTGCATACACAAGAAAAGGTCAGGAAGCCAACATCGGTTTACGGAGAGTTCCAGTTAAACGAGGGTCGGATAATCAAGGTTCTACTGTAGGGGAACTGGGGGATGAATGGGGCAGTCTCAATATTTCAGGCAATAAACTTTTTTTTTTGTTTTTTAGTTGCTTCTTATCCTCATAGCACTATCATAGAGTGCTTCAGAACCAAAAGCAAGACAACTTGGCTGTTTTCAATTTCCTTCAAAGTTGCATTTCCAGAACACTCTGCTTAAAAGTAATTTTTTTTATATTTGAAGTTGTTTACATATTTTATGCTTTATAAACAATTAAGATATGTTATAGTTATTTATTTCAAGGCTCAATATGGGTAATTAAAATGAATGAATATTAACCATTGTGACAAAATAATTTCTGAGACAAAATGGCTGACAATTGAATATAGGCATCATAGGGACATTTCAAATGGGAATGAATGGGACTGCTTCATTCGTCCAAAGAGGATACTGAATTTTTTTTTATTAACTGAATAATATTATATAAGTCGATAAATTAATAATTTATGTTAATTATTCTTTTAACATTTCTTCCTCATTGTAGCCACCGTCGTCTTCAGCCATTGGATGTTTCTGTTTATGGGCCTTTAAAGACAAAGCTGAGATCAGTCCAAGATGATTGGCTCACAAATAATCTTGGAGAGCCTATTACAATTTATAACCTCTCAGCTTTTGCCAAGGAGGCATTTTTGTCAGCTTTTAGTATTAGCAGCATAAACATAACCAGATATTTTAGGAAAACTGTCATTTTACTTTTCAACAGCAATACATTCATTAAAACTGATTTTATACCAGCTTATGTGACTGACAGACCACATTTAGAACATCTTAGACAGACCACATTTATTGTGTTACTGATACTTGCACTTCCGTGCGACTTTAACTTTTTAATTCATTAAAATATCAGTTAAAATATATAATATAAATTACAGTTTTTTAATGCATAATTAACTGGGTTTTCATTTCTTAGATTACTAACACTGATATATAACAGGCATATAAGATCATATAGTACAAATATAATTACATATAAGTTTATAATTATAAATTTTAATTTGGTATCATTGCGGAACAGAGAGAGAGGAAAATAGTTGTGTCCCATCCATCCCTGCTGTGGGGATGATTGGGACAGAGGAACTCTTTTTTTAATTTTGTAATATATTTCTGTGTAATAATAATCTTGAATTAATATTGTGCATAAGATGTAGACAAACACCTAATGTATGAAATGCGATATATAATATTAATAATAACTTAAGTAAAATATTTAAAATAAATATTTTTGTGAAAATGGCCCATTCATCCCCTATATGATACTAAGGATTCAGGCTTCAATCCCCGGTCTGGACTCTGTCAGTTATCAATGATAATTCACATCCTTTGTTATATTCATTCCCAGACTCACTAAACCTATATCACTATTAATTATTATTTTAAATATTCAGGCCAATTTTCTGACATTGAGACTAGGTCGGGACTGGAAAGAATGAAGTCCATGCCTATCCCAGCTCCACCAGAGCTTAGACCTTGCCTAGGTAGGTCTAATATAAAACAAATTGGCCTAGACTCTGAATTAATAGAATGCAGTCTATACATTTTTCTGGGCCAGGTCAGATACAACTGCGCCAAGCGTGGCACCCACTACACCATATTGCCAAAGGTGACCAGTCACTTGCGATTTTAGACATTTTGTTAACTATCTAAAAAAATAAATGAGGAATTAACCTGAAACTGCAGGTGTGTAAACAGTATAGTATAGGTTATATATTTCCGCAAAGATTTTTTCACAAAACCGCATAGGGGACTGTCAACAAATTGAAAAAAAACGAATATCTTTTGGATAACCCTGTAAAAACTAATGTAGCAAAAGCGCTCAAACTAGAGATTATTAATAAGTGGCTTATTGTAATATACTGTGTTCATTTTTATGAGGATAGCCTGTATACTTGTAGAGAAATTAAGGTTTTTATAAAAACAGTCCCAAATTTTGCCTAGTTTTTTGCTTATAATTTGCAGAGTTCTTCATATAAAAAAAAAGTTATTTTCAGAAAATATAACAAACAGCTTTGTACATAACTCTCTGCAATCAGAATGAAAAAATAATAAAAATTGGATGAAAAATGAGCAGGTTTACTAAAAAATGTTTCATTGTGCATGCGCGAATGCAATCAAATTATAATATGCATAATGTATTAGCCAAGTATGTAGAGCAACTTTTGTGAAAGTTTCAAAATCATAGCTTAAAAATTCTGATAATGATCATCGATAGAATACGCTCGAAATTTGTTGTTCCCAAAAGGAAGCAAAAATATGAGGGGTTGTATCCAAATATAGTAGTACGTGCAATATTGTGTACGCTATCTTGGCACTAATCAACATATATTTGATACAACCCCTCATCTTTTTGCTTCTCTTTGGGAACAACGGATTTCGAGCTTATTCTATCGACAATAATTTTCATAATTTTCAAGCTATGATTTTGAAACTTTCACAAAAGTTGCTCTACATACTTGGCTAATACATTATGCACATTATATTTTGATTGCATTCATGCATGCACAGTGAAACATTTTTTAGTAAACCTGCTCATTTTTCATCCAATTTTTATTACTTTGTAATTCTGATTGCAGAGTTTTATGTACAATGTTGTTTGTCATATTTTCTGAAAAGAACTTTGTTTTATATTAAGAACTCTGCAAATTATAAGCAAAAAACTTGGTGAAATTTGGGACTGTTTTTATAAAAACCTTAATCTCTCTATGAGTATATATGTTACCCTCATAAAAATGAACACAGTATATTACAATAAGCCACTTATTAATAACCTCGAGTTTGAACGCCTTTGCTACATTAGTTTTTACAGGGTTATCCAAAAGATATTCGTTCTTTTTCAATTTGTTGACAGTCTCCTATGGGGTTTTGTGAAAAAATCTTCGCGGAAATACAGTGGAACTTCCCTTTAACGAAGTCCCCATTTAATGATGTTTTCTACTTAACGAAATTTTCTGCAGAACTTTGTCTTTGAACACCATTAGCATGTAAATTAATCTCCATATTACGAAAAATATATTCTATATAACGAAGTTTATTCTACTTTTGCACGTGTACAGATTTCAAACTAAGAAATTGCTTCAGCCTATTTTCAGGTATTTATTTCAGCATATTGTATGGAAATGAGCACATTTAAATAATTTCCATTCTGCTTGGTGCTAAATAAAACAATTGTTTTTCACACTAAGAAAAACACTTGTTATCGTTACTCTCCCATACCGAGACTCCAGCACTGACAGTTGGGGGAAGTCAAAATCCCCTTTTTACATTCAATGATATAGAAGATACAGTGACGCAGTGGCGTCAGATTCATTGAAGCAAAAAATATCAATTAGAGTCAAACAGTTACCATTCTCATCTTCCATTGCTGATAGACAATTGCTTTGTACATCCACAAGAATGTTCTTTAAAGTGCAAATCGAAGAACATCAAAGTTATTTTTGTTCCTGCCAATACAACTTCTAAACTTCAGCAGTTAGTCTAAGGAATAATAAAAAATCCTAAAGTACGTTGTCGAAAAAGACAGAAAAAAGACAATGTAGTGAAAACATTAGTTTGAGAACGTGTGTATCAGAGCTGATGAAAGCTTGAGCCAAAGCTTGGGGATGTGGCGTGATTTCATCGACCTTACATAACTGTTTTCTAAAAGACGCATACCTGCCAACATGTCTATTCCGAAAACCTTACAATTTTTCTGACGTACTTCATTGTGCATCTTTAAACATATATATGTAGTAAAAGGTATTTATGAAGGTAATGTATGATTTGATACAAAATTTACTGATAACTACAAAAATATTAAATAATAAAAATAACCCAAATATTATGAGCACTGATAATTCTTTTTTGATATACGTTAAATAGGCTCATTTGGCTTTACCCAACAATTTTTTGTCATACATTTCTCCATAGTGATCATGCTGCATGCTTTTAATTATTAAAATCTTTTGTACTTTTATGTTAGCCGGGCACCAGTGATTGACAAACTTTTTTTAAATCTCGCCAAGCATTTTTTTTTTCGACAATCTTTTAACATTAGCTATTAAAAAAAATAATAAATATTTTAAAGCTGCAGTATAATGTCTTAAAAAAATTACTTAAAATAGCTAAAATATAATCATGATAAAATGCGTAAACACAAATACATCAATACAAATAACAAAATCTCAAGAATTGAATTAAAATCAAAATTCAAATCACTGAATTCAAATCATTTGAATTGAAATAGTAACAATTCCAACTGATGCCAACTGAAACAAGATTTGGCGGGTTATCACTGGTGCACAGGTAACATAAAAGTACCAAATATTTTATAAATAATAATAAAAAAAATTCTAATATATTTCTAATAAAAAAAGTGTCAAAACTTCAATTTTAGCTTTGCATTCAGCATTGCTGCGAGAAATTTTTAAAATACACAGCATGACTAAACATTCTGTGGCATATAATAACGTGTTGTGAATTACTATTTGATTGCTGTGACATACTATATTGATAATCACACTCCTCATCTTTGTAACATAAACGCAATGTGTGCATAAGTTTTATTTTTTCACTCAATAATTAACATATTTGAAGAATCATTTCAAGTTTTATCAAAAAACCTTACAAACTTACCTGTTGCTCTTACAACCTTACAATTGGACATAAATCCTTACACTGTAAGGATAAACCTTACAAGTTGGCAGGTATGAAGACGGCTTCATAATTGAAACTGAATCAAATGCTTCTGAATCCAATACCTGTTTGTCATATCTGAAGGAAAAATTTCATGAATTGAAGTTGAATTCTATTTAACGAATTTTCTTCATAACGAAGTTTTTAAGTGTAACGAGGAGACTTCGTTAAATGGAAGTTTCACTGTATATAACCTATACTATACTGTTTACACACCTGCAGTTTCAGGTTAATTTCTCATGTATTTTTCTAGATAGCTAACAAAACGTCTAAAATCACAAGTGACAGGTCACTTTTGGCAATATAGTGTATACTAATTGCAGTAACCCTTATTTTTTGACACCTATATTGTTTGTTTATTTATTACAGTTTATTAATTTTCTTTTATAATTCATAGTTTATCTTTTTATTATAGTTTATTTTTATTTATTTATTGACTACCATTGTTAACAATGTTATGTATTTAACAATGTTAAATTACTGTTTTGAACATGATTGGTATATTGTGCTGTCTTCTAAAAAAAAAAAAAAAAAAAAAAAATTTCTCTATATAAAGTCTAATAAAGAATTTAAAAAAATTAAACATGGCTAAATTTGCACAGCTTGTTCTGACCAAGATTTTAATGTTGAGCATTTTTTATTTTATCACTTTATTACAAAATGGCAGCCAATTAAGCGAGAATTTGAAAAAAAAAAAACCACTTTTCCAAAAAATAACCTATGTTACCTGCAAAACACCCACACCTGACATAATCAGCTGAAAATGAAGCATTTTATTACCTATTCATGGTTTAACATAAAAACAATTGAAAATTTATGTCGATCATTCTAAATTTCTATTATAACAAGAAAATCTGTAAAAATGAAGCTTGTGCTTGCCCAAATTCTGCAATTGTTAGTTTAAATTATTTTAAAATTAGATATGAAAATAGTATATATTATAATAAATATTATAAATAATAATTAATATTATAATTTAAATTACCGTATTTTCGGGCGTACGAGTTTAATAGTATAAAATATTCTAAGTGCGGCGGGTACGATGATTTTTTTTTTTTCCATACCGATATCTTACGATGTCATTTTTACCTCTTTGATCTACCGTCACATGCTCTCAAATTTGTGTCAAAACATTGTTGGTCTCACCAGCTCTCAAGTTAAAAATGATTGTTTTCTGTGCACCCATCAATAAGCACTATATCCTCAGCTTATTATTTGCTCAAATATTGTTCTCTTAAACTATGTGTTCGTCCACCTTTTGAGAGAATGTAATTTTGATTCAGTGCCATTGCTTATATCTTTTTGCTAGCACTTTAAGTTTAGTTGTCTCACGATTACTTCATCGCGTGATAAGTTGTTTTTGCAGGGCATATGCTGGTGTTCTACGATTGCACACTTTTTATGACGTATGCTGTGATTCGTCCGGATAACTAACATTCATGGTTCATATGCAAATGTCTTAGCAATTTTAACAATGTCTTTTGTCAAATGGGATCTCCCCCCCCCCCCCCCCCCCCAAAAAAAAAAAAAAAAACTACTAGCTATGCTGACGTGGATTCAGCAAAGTTACTATATGATATTCTTTTGTATATTTATTTTTCCGGCACTTTAAGTGAAAATATTTATATGTATATATTAATAATAATATGATGATATTTCTTTATATTTAATTACTAGTTTAATTCATTTTTTTTGTGGTGTTTAAGTGAAAATATTTATAAATAAATTTGAGTTTCTTGGGGCCGGCACTTATGTGGGTATACTTAAAAAAAAAAAAAGATTTTCATGTGCGGCGCTTATGATGGGTGCAGCAGGTATTCCTGAAAATACGGTATTTTAAAATTAAATATGAAAATATAATATATTTTAATAAATACTATTATAAATATTCCTTAGGTATTTTTAACTATTTTTATTATTCTAATTGCATAAAAACAGAATAACAACAACAAAAAAAAAATGACTTTAGTGAAGTATTTGATGTAGTACTGGAGTGGGTTATTTTTAGGAAACATTTCACTGTGGGTTTTTTTTAGAGGACAGCACAATATTGGCAAGGATAAAACACGATTGACCATTTTTGGCAATCTATCTTCCTGGCCCTGATAATACGCAAATACCCATTTTTCATTTATATATTCATTATACAATCAATACACTGTTATTATTCAGACTTAAAAGAAAAAAAAAATAGACATCTAGGTGATTTTTTTTCCTCATTTCATCAACAACCATTTTAACAATAATTAGTTATTGAATATCTATATAAAATCTTTTGAATAGATAGCATTTAAATTTAAATGATTTACCTTAGTCGAATTTAACAGCTCTGTTTCAGTCTGGCAGCTATTGAATGTCGATTCTGAAATTCCACATTCTCCTAGAAGGATACACAAAAAGAAAGTTACAAGAGAAGAAAACACAAATTTTACAATTTCAAATTAGATAAAAACTAATAGAATTTTCATACTTCAAAGTAACCTTACAACTACGGCCTTTTTTCACCTGGCGCAAGCACAAATTCACCCCCCCCCCCCCTCTTTCCAAAATAAATTTATAAATAAAAGTTTTCGATTCATAGCTTGTTTTTTTTTTTCTTTAATATAAAATAATGGTAGTTTTTGCTATAGTGGCCCCCACAATTATGATTTCATCAAGAGCTTATATATAGGCATCATATACACATATGTATGAGGGGGTCGGGGCAAGAAAGTGCCAAGCCACTTTTTCGGTTAAATAAATCTAACACTGTCACCTGTTGCTTAATATTGTAAATTATAATATCCTACATATAATTTATTTCTAATGTCACTGGGTGGCAGCGTATGCGACAGGTTTCGTTTTTACCCCAGACGTTTATGCCCCCAATGAAAATAGCTAATTTACAAAAAAAACTTTATTGTAATATCATTGAAGCGATGCCCTATTGTTACTCAGAATATCTCAAATATTACTAAGACATTCGCGAATAAACTTCATGTTATATATCTTGATTTGAGCATTGGATCCGGTTTTCAAATTGAAATATCTCAGAAGTTAAAAAATGTGGCTTAGCACTCTCTTGCCCCGACCCCTTCATATCAGGGTCGGCAAGTTTTTGCCGCAGGTGGAAAAAACTGCGGTAAAAACCATCCTGTCAAAAATGGCAAAAACTGATTTTTTACATATAAATGCACGTTTCATTTCTTTTACTTATCTTAAATTAACAACCACAGAATAGTAGTACAATGCATTATGATGATAACTTAATATACTCATCTTAATTACTGAGAAACTATTAATTTTATCATAAAAAAAAATCTTTAATTGAAAAAAAGCCATTGTTAGTCTGATTTTTATGCTGCAATAAATTAACAATATTGCAAAATCTACAGAAATTATAAACCCGTCTAGTTTTAAAATAATATGTATCAACCTATCAATCAGCATAATGCAATAATTCAGAGATACAAAATATAATCAATAGTAGTAAGTACATGTATTAATATATTGTGTTCAAATAAGTGAAATCTTAAATTTCTTTTAAAAAATTAAATATTGTAATAACAATAACATAAAAAATTACACATTCAACATTTAGCGACACTTTCATCACTATCATCACTACAAAATAATTCTTTTTTCAGCATGTATGTACATTGTACGCAGAGTTTCTCCCAGACAGCTTCAGAAGGGTGCTGCATCTTGCCTGCCCTTTGGTTTACCAAATGGCACCCTTCTTGCCCCCCCCCCCAATAAAATAATTAGCACCCTTCTTGCCCATCACAAAAAAAAGTGCCCTTTCTCCTTTCTGCAATAAAAAATTTGCTTTGATAGTAAAAACTGACTCAATGTTGTCTTAAAAAGAGTGCCCTGACTTTTAAATATCAAAAAGGACTTTAAAAACTAAAAGAATACCTTTAACAATTAAAAAAAGTGCCCTTAAAAATCTGAAAAGTGCTACCATGAATTTTAAAAGTGCCCTTAAGAATAAAAAAAGTGCCCTTTTCTCCCCAGCAGCACCTAGCCCTTTTTTAAACCTGGGGGAAACTCTGTTGTACGTATGTACAATGTACTATGCTGTAATCAGCCCTGTTTACAGCATAGAGTATAAAATCAATAAATACATTTTTACTTTGGGTTGCCTAGTTGCAAAAGTTATTTGCCCAAATTTCTTTATTTGTACCGAAAGACAAATCAAATCTTCTTTTGATGATGTGCTGGGGATGGCTAAATCATTATAAGTTTTTAATATATTTTTGCTAAGCAGGAGAAAGCCTTTATATTATTTTAATATTTTACAGCAAAAAAATTAAAGTTGGCTTTTTATTTCCCAACGAAGTGAAAAACTGTCTAAATTGAAACACAGAATCTTAGGCTTAACTGGCTAATACATTGGAATTAACCTGAAATGACAATCAGCTGACACAATTCACTCAGGTAATCGCATCTGATCTGCTACGTAGACAGCTCAACAAAATAAGCTAACATCATTCTAAATGATGGAAACTTAGATACACTTTTATTACATTTCCAATTCAATTTTCAGCAGGACTGAAACTGGGCGTAAATGTAATAACACTGACAAAGGATGTAAATTAATTTCCATTTTGCTAAACAATGCATAACCAACAGAGTGAAAAAAGTGTCCAGACCGGGGATCGAACCCAGATACCCTGGTATAGCGCACCAAGTGCTTTACCACTTAATCCAGTCTGGCATTTTCCACTTATACGCTAGCAAGGCTGCAACTTCACAGTGCAAGATGGAATGTCATTTATTATTTAACAAAATCACACTCATGTATTGAAATTTTCAAAGTTTGTTACAATCATGTTCCCCAACGCTTATTTTTTAAATTCATTACTAACTTAATATTTTTTTCATCCGTTTGCCAATAGGCACAAAAGATTGTCACCTTTCTTTGGCAAGCTTTCTCCTGCTTAGCAAAAATATATTAAAAACTTATTATATGGTTTACCCACCCCCAGCATCAAAAGAAGATTTGATTCGATCACAAAGCGTATTCTTTTAAACCTACCAAGGAGGTCATTTCATAAAAGTTGTCAAATAAGCATTATACATTTCATTTCTAGATATAACGGGGTTCATACCTTATTTGAATAACAAAATTCTCTGACTTTTCCAGACCATTTTCCCTACAGTTCCATGCCCACAATTCATGACATTTTTAAAAATACAAATAGCAATTTTAGATCTAAATGATTAAATAGACCTCTGAAAATAAAAGTAATCTATAAAATTGAAACAAAAAATTTATTATTTGATATTTAAAATATAAAAAGTGAAAAACAATTAAAAATATACAATTTGGATGGATTCAAAGTAACATTTTATGGATATAATTAGATTTCACATATGAAGCATTCAAATATTTTTTGACATTTCTACAACCATGTCATTCGTTTCAGAAACAGTTTGTTATGTAACTTTCTTTTGTCTTTTAACAACTTAATTTTAGCTACAGCTTTTCTTTTTTGCTTGTTTCATAATTTTCTTTCTTTTTCTTTTTTAAATATTCATGATATCTCATCCTAGCCACCTTAACAGGGCTCCCTATTTCTTTCGCAGAAGTATCACCTATTGAGCAACCAATTTGTATGACTAAAACATGTTAAAAATATGAACGTAGCAAAAATACTACTTCCTAGTAAAAAATATGAATTTTTTGCAGACTGAATTCGGAAGAATCTTGACACAGGAGATAGCACATAATATATATTTTTTTTAAATCTCTGACTTTTCCAGGTTTTAGGGGAAAAATGCAATTTTCCCTGACAATTCCCTGTTTTCCAGTCGTGTAGGAACCCTGTATAAGGTCACGCAAGAGATCCATCCAGACTTTTGTGAAAACTGATTTCTTTCTTTCTTTTTAAATTTGTGAAAAATCTAATCAAAATGTTGTGAATCTGAAATTAGCATTATACAGTCAAATCCGCACATTGTTTCAGATGTAAACAATGAAACTTACAATTAAGATGTAGGTGAAAAATTTTATATCCTCCTGTACACATTGTGGTTAATAGGATTTTCAACTCCTGTTGTACATTTATTTCTGAAAATTTTCAAGATCAGTGGTGATCACATTCTTTTCCACAAATACACTTTTTGGTTAGTAAGTATGGCTAAACATGAAAGAAAACTTTGTTATTTTAACTTATGAGAGTTTCGCTGAATCATTCAAGAAAAAATTATCTCATCATTATGCCTACTGATCATCATTATGCCCATTGCCAATGATTGACTTGACCTTTACTTTTAATATTAAAAAAATAATAAATTATTTTATTATTTTACTTTATTGTAAGCATTCATTATAGTTTCAAGTGCATTGTTAAATTAAAATGTAAACAAAAGAGTGACCAGAAATCTGCACAACCTCTGGTTCTAAGCTATGCAGATATCAAGGGGGCCTACAGTATTTAAAATTTCAGTTATCAGTAATTGAATGGTAAAATTTGTAAATAAAATAAGATCCCATTTTAATAAACAAATACAATTTAGATATAAAGGATCAGGGTCCATAAGCCGTGTTTTTGGCCCATGAAATAAGACTAAATACTGACTTAATTATTTCACTTTTTGTTGGAAGCATAATAATTTTCTATTCTTATAAATTGTTAGATCAGTTTTGATATTTTAATTTTAATTTTCATCTTTTGATAATAGTAAAAAGCTAATTCAGCTTACCTGAAATTGACCATCGCGATAAGATTTATTCACAGTATGATCCTTTTGATTCGTCATCGGATCACTGTTTTGGAATTAGAAGCATTATTAGTAATAAATCCCAAATTCGTATATAATGAGCAGAGATACGTTTTGATTTGAATATAATATTATTCACTTTCTTGACTATACAGTCCAGTCTCTAAAATCCGGACATCTTAAATCCGGAAACCTCCAAAATCCGGACTACATAAATGTTAATCTAATTTTACACATCTTTGTTAGTTTTGTTTTCTTATTTCATTCATAGATGGCAGCACAGAACAATTTTGTTAATTTTTTTGCCATTTTAGTTTATGTTCGGCATTTCGCCGACTTTCTTCATAGATGGCAGCACCGAACAATTTCCTTAAATTTTTGCCATTCTAGTTTATCATCGGAATTTCGCCGATAGATGGCCGTACCAGTTTTTTTAGGGACAAGTTTTTTTTATTCATGATTTTATACGATCAGCGGTCGTTCAGTCAGATTAAGCTTAAGGTTTTTTAATATATATGAAATTCCTATTAGTTCACCCTAGTGCATTCAATTATGTAAATTATGCAATTAGTAAAAAAAGATAACATATTTCTCTGTCAATAGCGAATAAAATTTCGTTGCTAAAAGCTGCCGATGATCGGAAAATGACCCCGATGATTTAGTAAATGAAGAAAAAAAATAAAAGTACAGAAGAACTAATAAATAGTTTAGACACAACATCAATAGGATTAGAACAGAGGAATTTTATAACAGAAAATGAATTAATGTCCTTATATAGGATTAGAGAGAAGGTAATGGCCAATAAGCCTAAACTAAGACAACAAAAACTGACAGACATATTTAAAAAAAATCTTAATCGTAAAAATGTTCTGTGTATATTTAATTTTATAAGATTAATATAAGTTTGATTTTGTTTTTGAATCATTTAATATGCAGGGCTAGCACTAGGATTTTTCAAAATTTTAGGGAGGAATTTTAGGAATTTTTTCCCAAATTTTAGGAAAATTTTAGGGGCATTTGCGATATTTTTAACATTACAAGTATGTAATAACAGTATTTTTGTGCTAGTCAGGCACATGTGGTACACTGCCAAAGAATATTCCCATCATTCCAATGAATTCAGCCCTTGTTCCATGTGCTTGTGTTGTTTGTTGCGAATGAGCGCATTTAAATTTGGGCAACAACCGGATTCATATTACAAACTGTTTTGACAGCTTATGCTTACTGCAATTGTATTAATTAGAATTTTGAGTTCCTGGATCATTGAGCCTAACCAGAATGAATGCTCTCCTTCTCTCTCTTTTGGATGTTCTCGGTGAATCTAGAGAACAAGAGGCAGGGAGCAGGGGTGATTGAGAAAAAAAAAAAATTCTGAAGCTCACAGAAAAACTTCTGAAAGGTTTTTTTTCCAAACTTCTTTGTCGAAATTTGCGTTTTTTCCGCGATATTTTGATGAAACATGCATTTTTTAAAGATTCTTTCACGAAATTCGCCTTATTTGCACGATTTATTGACAAAATCCCACGTTTTTTCGCGATCTTTTGACGGAATTCGCTTTTTTTCCCCACGATTCTTAGACAAAATTATCTTTTTTCCTTGATTTTTGGATGAAATTTGAGGGGTTTTTCACGATTTTTAAATTGAAATTCACGTTTATTCTGCGATTTTTTAAAGAAATTCTAGTTTTTTTCCCCCCTCGAGATGTTTTTAAAAAAGTTGCGATCTTTTGAAGAAATTAGTGTTTGTCACAATCTTTAGAGTTTTTTTTTCAGGATTGTTTGTCGAACTTAGCTTTTTTTTCCCCCTCACGATATCCTTAGATGAAATTAAGTTTTTTTTCTTGATTCTTTGTCGAAATTTGCTTTTCTCTGTGATCTTTTGACGAATTTTGCGTTTTTTACGCGTTGTTTTAGCAATCTTTTGACGAAATACGCATCTTTTTCGATGATCATTTGTCAAAATTCACGATATTTCTTGGTGAAATTTTGGCGATCTCGAATTTTTAGGAACAAGAAGAAAATTTTAGGAGAATTTTAGGAATTTTAGGGGATAAAATAATATTTAGGAAATTTAGGAATTTTAGGGGGAATGCTAGCCCTGAATATGTTATTTAGGATTTTTTATAAGTATTATGATTTTTTGTGATTATTATTTATAATTTTTGCTCATAATTTTAAGCTGTTATTGTCCGGATTTCAGGATCTCTAAAATCCGGAAAAGCCATGTCCGGAACGATTCCGGATTTTAGAGACTGTACTGTATATACAATCATTTCGCGTTTGGAGTCTGCTTAGAAGTGCTCCATTTTTACATTAAATTTTACATATATACACACATTCATACGGACATCTTTACAGTTCAGCTACATTTTACAGGCTAAAAGAGTTTTATATGAAGTGCACATGCGCGGTATCAGTTGAAGGTTGAAGAGGGGCAGTCTGGAGTATTTCTGGGTTGTTAGTTTCGACATAAGGTCCATCTGGTTTTATTCAGTTTGGTTCACAGCTGCGGTTATCACTTGAGGTGCTAGAGTTAATTGGAGGCTGGTTTTTAACATTTAGTGTTTTTTGCTGCGATGTTTACAAGTATGCACTGAGTGATGTTCGATGCATTCTTTTCCATCGTTCACAACACGTGGAGATTATTAATGGGTAAAAAGGTTTCTCCGTCACTTTTTAATATTAGAAGGTTTATCCTGTACGATTTCAACAATATTTTTTGCATTTTGTTCGTTTTTATATGACTTATGCAAGCTCCAAGTTCGTATTATTCGTAGTTTGTAATGAAAAATATACAATTTCTCTCCTCATTTTACCTCCATTATTTATAGGAGTGCCATCGTGCAACACTTTCTTCTTTACATATATTATAAAATCAGACCTGCCAACCTTTGAAAATGAGAAATAGTAGCACACCAAATTCAAATTTATCTGAAGGTTGGTTGGTTGGTGGCTGTTTTTTACGCTGTAAATTTTAAGCGAGCAAATACTAATCAATTAAACGCATGTGTATATCCATAAGCACACAAAGTAGGAGACTCTTGTTTTTGCTAATTTTTTTGTTGCGGGTGGGATTGATTAAACATAATTATTCCTATTCAATTAATGCTCTGTCCACTCCTAAGTCAAATGTCTGAACTTCACAGTGAATTTTCTGAAAGATTCCAAGGCGGTTGGGAGGAGGGGGTGATGGAACTACGGGTATATCTTCCAGAGAAAAATGTCTGAGTTGAGTCCCTTATCAGGTCGAGTAAGCTGATACAACCAGGAGTGGGGGGTGTCCACTCCCGCCACTTTTTTTTGCGTCCCTTTGACGAAATTTGCATTTTTTCGCGATCTTTTGACGAAATTTGCAGTTTTTTTCGAGATCTGTTGATAAAATTTGCGTTTTTTTTTTCGATATTTTTTGATGAAATTTGCCGTTTTTCGCAATGTTTTTGACGAAATTTGCCGTTTTTTCGCGATTTTCTGACGAAACTTACGTTTTTCCCGCGAATCTGTTGACAAAAATTTGTTGTTTTTTCGCGATCTTTTGACGAAGTTTGTCGTTTTTCGCAATGTTTTTGACGAAATTTGCCGTTTTTTCGTGCTTTTCTGACGAAAGTCACATTTTCTCCGTGATCCTTTGACAAAATTTGCTGCTTTTTCGTGATCTTTTAACGAAATTTGTCGCTTTTCATAATGTTTTTGATGAAATTTGCCATTTTTTCGTGATTCTCTAACGAAAGTCACGTTTTTCCCGTGATCCTTTGACAAAATTGGCGACTTTTCTTAGAACGAAAGACGAGATTGATTTTTTTCGGCGATCATTTGCCGAAATACCGATACATTTAATGTCCGAATTTTCGGATTTATGACCGATATATTTTTTTTCGGAAAATTCGGACCAGAATCACCCCTGAACGATCTTTTGACGAAATTCGCATTTTTTCAGCAATCAGTGGAATGAAATTCACGTTTTTTCGGCGATACTTTGGCAAAATTTGCTTTTTCCCGCCAATTTTTTGACGAAATTCGAATTTCTCAGCTCGATCCTGTGACGAAATTCGTGATTTTTCACTCGATCCTGTGACAAAATTTGTGATTTTCCGCGCGATCCTGTGACAAAATAAACGTTTTTTTTTTTTTTTCTTGCAGAAAAGACAGATTTTCGTAGCATCGTAGTTTGTGGCTCAAAATCGTAGCAACTGAATAGGTCAAATAGAAGATATGTTGTGATTTTTTTCAGGCTTTAAAACTAAATAACTCAACAAACATAAATGTACCAATATATTAAAAATAACAATTTATATAACCAACTAAATGTTAAAAGTAATGTTATTCAGACAAGTTTTTCCAAAAAGCAAAAAAGTCCTGACTACAGGGATAGAGTATGTTTAAAAATAAAATTATTTTTTTTAAAGATACTTGCCTCAATGGAGTTTATTTTTTCATAAAGGGCAATAACAGAATAAAAGAATGGCAAAAGAATTATTTCAAAATGTCGCTGCCGCAAGAAATTATGGCGGTTTGAATATCGGTCAAAAATGACATTTTTCAATTTTTGGCACTCTGTAACTAAAAACGCTTTCAACTTGCCTCAATTATATATACATTTTTTTAAAGTGCTAATACACCTCTTTCAAACGACACCTCTTTTGCCATGGCAACTGGAAGGCGCAAGGTGTTATTGGGCCTTAAAAATGGCAAAAAACAGCGAAAATGCATATGTTTGTCACCTTCCGTGACCTTGCGGCAACAACTTGCCAGAGACTTCTCATCTATTATATGAAGTTTAACCCTTTTAGATCCCAAATATAAAAAGAATTTTGTGGCAAGTTGTTTGCGCAAAGAATTGTGGGTCATAGCAATTTCAATGTCTCAAAAAAATGCTCAATTTTTCGCACCACCCGATGACTTTTGGGGTTCGTTAAAAAACGAACAACTCAACTTTGGAAAAAAAAATTCTAGATTTTGTCTTTTAACAAGGTAAGTGACAAATGGTAATTTTTTGGAGAAAATCTGAGATGGCATGAATCACAGGTGTGACACTCTCTCAGATTCTTGCTCTTAATTAGAATTTTGAGTTCCTGGATCATTGAGCCTAACCAGAATGAATGCGCTCCATCTCTCTCTTTTGGATGTTCTCGGTGAACCTAGAGAACAAGAGGCAGGAAGCAAGGGGTGATTATGAAAAAAAAAAAAAAAACTTCTGAAGCTCACAAAAAAACTTCTGAACAACTCAGATGCTTCAGAAAGGTTTTTTTCATACTTCTTTGTCGAAATTTGCATTTTTTCTGCGATATTTTGACAAAACATGCATTTTTCGCGATTCTTTCACGAAATTCACCTTATTTACACGATTTATTGACAAAATTCCACATTTTTTCGCGATATTTTGACGAAATTTGCGGTTTTTTTCCACGATCTTTTGACGAAATTCGTGATTTTTTCCGCGATCTTTTGACGGAATTAGTGTTTTTTTCACGATCTTTTGACGGAATTCACTTTTTTTTCGCCATCTTTTGACGGTAAATTAGGATTTTCATTCTTAACTAAAAAATTAACCAATTCCCTGAAAAAAACTATTTTTGATAAACGTTAATAAAATTGGCAGGTTTTTTTCACCATTTTTGATGAAATTCGCGTTTTTTCGAGATTCTTAAACGAAATTACTTTTTCCCCCTTGATTTATGGATGAAATTTGAGGGGGTTTTCACGATTTTTTTTATTGAAATTCACGTTTATACCGCGATCTTTTTAAGAAATCCTAGTTTTTTCTCCAGAGATGTTTTTAAAAAATTTGCGATCTTTTGAAGAAATTCGTGTTTGTCGCGATCCTTAGACGAACTTTGAGATTTTTTTTCAGGATTGTTAGTCGAAAGTAGCTTTTCTTCCCCCATGATATCCTTGCATGAAATTTAAATTTTTTCCCCCGATTCTATGTCGAAATTTGCTTTTTTTTCCACGACCTTTTAACGAAATTTGCGTTTCTTTCACGATCTTTTGACAAAATTTGCGTTGTTTTATCGATCTTTTGATGAAATTTGCGTTGTTTTATTGATCTTTTGCCAAAATTTGGATTATTTTAGCAATCTTTTGACGAAATACGCGTCTTTTTCGGTGGCCATTTGTCGAAATTCGCGATATTGTTCAGTGAAATTTTGCCAATCTTGAATTTTTAGGAACAAGAAGAAAATTTTAGGAGAATTTTAGCGGATAAAATAATAGTTAGGAAATTTAGGAATTTTAGTAAATTATCCAATACATAACATTGTTAAAAATAGTAAATAATATAAAATAAATAAATTAGTATTAATTAAATACAATAATGAACTGTAATAAACCTATAAACTATATTATGTACTATTATTATTACATTATAGTTCTTATTACATATTCTATGCTCTATAGTTGTAAAAAAATATGGGTTACTGTAATGAGTACAATTGATACAGTTGTATCTGACCTGGCCAATGCATAAGTAATCCTCTTTTACCCCAGCAATTTTCAATGATTCTGCATATATATATATACAGTGAAATCTGTCTAAGACGGAATCTGTCTAAGGCGGAAATATTTCACAGTCCCACAGTTTTAAACATAGAGATTTCCAAGAAGTATGTCTAAGACGGAAACAATCTGTGTAACGCGGAACCGGACATTTATTTTGAGGTCCCAGGTAGCAAAGTTACTGTTTAAGACGGAAGAAAATTCCGTTGGGAAATATAAATGGAAAGAAATGTTATCTTTTCATAATGACATGTATTGAATCTAAAGCTTTTACAAAATTTTTACATAGAGTGAAACAGTTATGAAATGATACCAATTTTAACTGAAATACAATGTTCTACCGAAAAAGAAGCGATTAAGAAAAATAAAATAAACGAACAACAATATTCGATTTTTTAAAAATAAGTTTAAGATAATAGAATTTTAAGGCATTTATTAAGGTAAATATAACATTTTATTTTCACTAAAATCTGTAATTTTGATTTATACCAGTGTGTTTGTGTACTATCAATTTGTAATGTACATTAATATTACTATAAATATATAAAAATATGTACAAAGATTTCATGTTTATTTAATTAAAAAAATAAAAGATACATTTGTTTTAATTGTTAGCCAAAGAAATGTTTAATACTCTATAAAGTTTTCTGTCTAAGGCGGAATTTTATTTCAGTCCCAAGCGATTCCGCCTTAGACAGATTTCACTGTATATGTTTTAAAAAAAGGGGAAGGATTTTTTTTTATAATAAATAAAATAGGATAATTTAATTCACATTTTTAATGAAAATATAATAAATGAACATACTTATTAAATGAATATTCTCAACGACAACACTCTTGTCTGACGGAGGATAAGTAGAAAGGGAAACCAGCTGTTGGAACAGAGTGGATGGTGAAGAAATGCACAAAGTTTGTGAACGCTACCATTTCTAGGATTACACAAAAAAAACATATCTAAATAAACAACTTAGCACAGTTGAAAATTCATTGTCAGCAATTATGGCCCAGACATGGTAAATACATATTTATACAAAATTATTATTTGATACCATTAGGTATCAATAAAATACAATATTTATACAAAATTGGTACTTCTCTCTATTATCCCATCGACCACTTTTCATAGCAAAAAACGATTGCCCAACTGTAACACCCAATAAACGGGAGAACGTTGCCATTGGAATATCAAAATAAATAAATAAATAATATATAAGAATTGAAGGACACAATTGTCATTTGAACGAATGAAATAACTCATAAATCGGTAAATAGAAAATGAATTATTGTGAAAAAAATTTCATTGTGGATTTTTAATTGTTGGCAACTGCTATAGCGAAAAATGTTCAAATTTAATAAGAAAAGGCGGTAAGAGTTCAATATCCTGTGCTGGTAGGTTTGAGGAGTTGTTTTTGGCGCTAAATGTTTGATGTGGTTGTTGCGATTAAAATAGATTGGAAATTAGTATTTCAAGTTTAATCAAAGCAATATAAATTAAAATATTTTTATTTAGCACATAAATTACTTTACTGAAAACTAATTATATGTATTTTAAATTAAATATTCAGTGACATAAATGTATTTACTGGCTACTAAAGAAATTATTCTCACTGTCTACTAAAAAAAAAATCGGAACAGATGCGGAATCCCTGGTCACGGAATTTTGGCGACTTTTTTTTTGGCGCGAGTCTCAGAATCGCGCCAGACTTGTTTTTAATATGCCAACATCTTGGAATTATGGGAAATACAACCTTTTGCATTTTAAAAACACAGGAGCGCGTCTCAGAATCACGCCAGACTTGTTTTTAATATGCCAACATCTTGGAATTATGGGAAATACAACCTTTTGCATTTTAAAAACACAGGAATGCGTATTTTTATGCGTGAATAAAGTTAAAAGAAGTAAAAATGACATTTACAACATAAGAAGAATAGAAAATGAGTAGTCTACGTTATATCAATCTTTTAAAGAGCCTTACAACATCAGAGTATACTATACATTCGACGATTGAAATTCGAAATTCTCCATAACCTTTACATCAAATTATTGCGTCATCTAAATATTTAAACTGAGAGATTTTCTTTTCATTAAGAAATACACGTAGTAAACTATTTACGCATTATAAAGAATAAAAAAGATATGAAAATACGAGCAAATATCTATCTTTTCTAATACGCTATGATCTCGGAATCATGGGAAAATGTTTGTGATAATAATAAGTTGTGACGTCATTCATGACGTTTTGGTTGCAAACACAAAACAGTCTATTACTATGTTATATTTTCCATTGTATATTATGGATATATCTGATACATACATTTCATAACTAAGTATTTTAAAACTTTTGATGCAATGGAAACATTTTTTACAATTTATAAGTAGTAAGAAATGAAACTTAACCATTTATTCTGCAAATGACAAAATACACCAAAATCTTATTTTTCGGAAACACTCAAAATAAAACAAAAATACATTTTTTCAAACAAATGTAGTTGGTAATGAAAAATGGGCAATCTGTTGAACATACAGATCTAACAAATGAAAAAAATAAATCATTACTACAAAATATACATACACTTTTTAACATACCATTTCAAGTGCCATGTTCCTCTCCACAGAGATACCTCAAAGGGAACACTGAGTACCAGTTTATTTAAAAAAATGAACAAAGACAACTAAAAAAAACATCACTGGATGCAGCAAACTCGCCGTGCAGGAACCACTAAAATGCACGAAACTCGTTTATGCCGCGGTCACAGACAGACGTATGAGCGCTAAGCGCACATGAAAACTAAAAAAAACATCACTGGATGCAGCAAACTCGCTGTGCAGGAACCACTAAAATGCACGAAACTCGTTTATGCCGCGGTCACAGACAGACGTATGAGCGCTGCGCGCACATGAAAACTAAAAAAAAACATCACTGGATGCAGCAAACTCGCTGTGCAGGAACCACTAAAATGCACGAAACTCGTTTATGCGGCGGTCACAGACAGACGTATGAGCGCTGCGTGCACATGAAAACTAAAAAAAAACATCACTGGATGCAGCAAACTCGCTGTGCATGAATCACTAAAATGCACGAAACTCGTTTATGCCGCGGTCACAGACAGACGTATGAGCGCTGCGTGCACATGAAAACTAAAAAAACATCACTGGATGCAGAAAACTCGCTGTGCATGAATCACTAAAATGCACGAAACTCGTTTATGCCGCGGTCACAGACAGACGTATGAGCGCTGCGCGCACATGATAACAAAAAAAAACATTACTGGATGCAGCAAACTCGCTGTGCATGAATCCCTAAAATGCACGAAACTCGTTTATGCCGCGGTCACAGACAGACGTATGAGCGCTTCGCGCACATGAAAACTAAAAAAAAACATCACTGGATGCAGCAAACTCGCCGTGCAGGAACCACTAAAATGCGCGAAACTCGTTTATGCCGCGGTCACAGACAGACGTATGAGCGCTGCGCGCACATGAAAACTAAAAAAAACATCACTGGATGCAGCAAACTCGCTGTGCAGGAACCACTAAAATGCACGAAACTCGTTTATGCCGCGGTCACAGACAGACGTATGAGCGCTGCGCGCACATGAAAACTAAAAAAAAACATCACTGGATGCAGCAAACTCGCCGTGCAGGAACCACTAAAATGCGCGAAACTCGTTTATGCCGCGGTCACAGACAGACGTATGAGCGCTGCGCGCACATGAAAACTAAAAAAAACATCACTGGATGCAGCAAACTCGCTGTGCAGGAACCACTAAAATGCACGAAACTCGTTTATGCCGCGGTCACAGACAGACGTATGAGCGCTGCGCGCACATGAAAACTTAAAAAAACATCACTGGATGCAGCAAACTCGCTGTGCAGGAATCTCTAAAAAGCACGAAACTCGTTTAAGTCGCGGTGACAGATACATGTATATAAACTAAAAAAAAACATCGTTAGATTCATTTATTTAGCTGAATAGCACTTCCAAACAAAAATTCCTTTAGACCGACATTTATTCGTACTTAAAAGATCGTATAGAGGGCACTTATCCGATTGAAATTGTCCATAAAATACCTGCTTAAAGTCATGTGTGTAGTTATAAAATTCCGTCAAAAGCATTACTTTCCAAGAAAAAAAAAGCAAGAAAAACATTATTAGATTAATTTTTTTCACTTAATATCTCTTTCAAACAACAATTCCTTTATACTGACATCTAATGATACTTAAACGATCCTATAGAAGTCACTTTTCCGAATGAAACTGTCCATAAAATACCTGCTTCAATTCATAAGTATATTTATAAAATTTCGTCAAAAAACGTTACTTTCCAAGAAAAAAGGACAAAAAAACACCGTTAATTCATTTATATCGCAAAATAGCACTTTCAAACAAAATACCTTCATACAGACATCTATTGCTACTTAAAACATCCTATAGAGGGAACTTATCCAACTGAAATATGTCCATAAAATACCTGCTTCAATTCATAGGTATATTTATAAAATTACGTCAAAAACATTACTTTCCAAGGAGAAAAAGAAGAAAAAAAAATCGTTAGATTCATTTTTTCCTCGAAAAAGTACTTCCAAACAAAAATTCCTTGATACCGACATTTAATCGTACTTAAAAGATCCTATAGAGGGCACTTATCCGAGTGAAATTGTCCATAAAATACCTGCTTTAATTCATATGTGTAGTTATAAAATTCCGTCAAAAGCATTACTTTCCAAGAAAAAAAGAAAGAAAAACATAGTTAGATTAATTTATTTCACGAAATATCACTTTCAAACAACAATTCCTTTATACTGACATCTAATGATACTTAAAAGATCCTATAGAGGTCACTTTTCCGACTGAAACTGTCCATAAAATACCTGCTTCAATTCATAAGTATATTTATAAAATTTCATCAAAAAACATTACTTTCCAAGGAAAAAAGAACAAAAAAAACACCGTTAATTCATTTATATCGCTAAATAGCACTTTCAAACAAAATACCTTCATACCGACATCTATTGCTACTTAAAATATCCTATAGAGGGAACTTATCCAACTGAAATTGTCCATAAAATAACTTCTTCAAATCATAGGTATATTTATAAAATTCCGTCAAAAACATTACTTTCCAAGACAAAAAGAAAAAAAAAACATCGTTAGATTAATTTAGTTAAATAGCAATCTCAAACAAAAATTCCTTCATACCGACATCTATTAGTACGTAAATGATCCCGCAGAGGGCACTTATCCGAGAGAAATTGTCTAAAAAAGTAATCACTATGGTACAGCGCCTAGAATAAAGCGCTATTCTAGGCGCTATATTCTAGGCGCTGTAGCTATGGACAAATTAAAAATACGTAAAACTTATATATTTTTCTCCACCAAATGTCGTATTCAAGAGCATCAATCGCAAATATATCTATATTTGAATATTTATTACTTTCCACTCGTTTAACAACTTTAAATAACTATAAATTATAAGTTACCTTTCGTTAAAATACCTGAATAAGTATATTTATTAAATTCTGGCAAAAACAGTTAAATAAATTATTTCCAGTAATAAAAAACCGAACGATCTACGAAAAACAACTAAATCCAGCAATTTAACAATTGGCCGGGTTACCATATCAGAAATCACAGTCTCCAAAATTTGGCGTTTTTTTTCCTTTTTTTAACCGATTAAAAAATAAAAAATCCGTGACCAGGGATTCCGCATCTTAGCCAAAAAATCAACCTACAGGCCAGTGGCCACTGAGCAAATTTCTTTATTTTCACCTTTAGTATGACTGGCAAAAAACCAATTCTTCATAATTTCTGAAGTTTTCACCTTGTTGACAATGTCATATTTGAACTAAACCACGATCCAAACCTAAAGATTACAACCTTCACAAATCATCTTATTGCTGCAGGCCCAAGAAAAACCATTCAGATTCACTTCCACATTACATAGCGGACATAAAACACTGGATTTTACCAATCCAACTTCCATCAAAAATGCAAAAAAGATCCCTATCTCTGAAAAGCTCTGTGCAAAACTGCTTAGTAGGTTTTCCATAAACTCCAAAAAATAGGCACAAAAACCTTGAACGCGTCAAATCTTGAAGCCTTTAGCTTTCAAAATAACATCTCCGACAACCGGTAAACTACCAACAGAAACCATTATCAATAAATATAAATAATCAAACAGTAATAAAAAGCATAAAAAATCAGAGATATACAACCTGATTTTGAATATCTCTATCAATTGACAGTTAAAAGTAGAAATTGTGGGTTTTTTTGGTACTTTTCGGTTAGCCAGGCACCAGTTAAATATATAAATATACATAGTAATACACATATACTACCAATACTATAATACACATATAACATACTATATATACAAACACACATACAAGGGCGGATCTGGAGAGTCGTCAAGGGGGGGGGGGGGGGGGGGGGCGATTTTGGAAGTTTGAAAAATTCACGTAATGATGGATGTAGGAAATGTTACAGTCCCTTTGAATCAAGAAAGACCTGTATATATATATATATATATATAATATATATATATAAAGATAAATTATGCTTAACGGCTTATTTTACTCAAACCTAAATCAATTTACGATTTAGTTATATTCTATCAAAAATATTAGTCATGAATGTAAATTTCTTTTTAAATTGTGCATATAATCCAAAAAGGCTTAAATAGACACCAACCTTTATTAACCCCTTTGGGACGAGCGACACGTATACGTGACGCATAAGATGCTCAGAATCCTCGATTATTCCCACCGGTTATTTTTTATTGTAAGGTTTGCCTCATTAAATCTTAGCATTTCATCGATTCAATTAGGCGAAAATTTCTGTTTTGAAAAACCGGTGGTAAAAGATTAAAAATTCTGTAAAGGACGCCCGTCGCGAAGGGGTTAAAGAATGTTTTTTTTTTCGATTAAATAACTAATTTGAAACATTGATACAACTATATTTGTAATTTGTGTATTTTTGTAATGCTATTCAATTCTTTAACAATAAATATACCAACAACCGGTCATTTGAGCAGTACCAAAAGAAGATATTTCTAATCGAAACAGAAATTTCTTCATAAAATAAATAAAATGTACATCACACAACAGTAAGTTCAATAAAAAAAATGTTAAAAAAGTTTTAAATAAAATTTCAAGTGTTATTATTTTTATTTTTTTTTTATAAAAATAGAATCACATTCCTGATATGTTTATTGGTAATACTTTAAATAATCCTTTGAATGCTAAAATTTGTATTTTCGAGCATGGAAAATGAAAATTTTTGAAACGCTCATAAATTATAAAAATTTTAATTTAATTAAAATATAGTTATTATATTGTTAAAATATTCTCATTCATAATTTTACTAACTATTTTTAGGGATAAATAGCTCTTGTTTCTATAATGTTGAATTCACACTAGAAATTTGAAAAATCCTATTCAAAAATAATGAAATACAATTTTACACCAAAGTTATAAAAGTAAAATTTTATTCGCAAATCCTGGTTCAAATCTTAGTTAAAATTAAAAGTAAGTTGGTACATATAATATATCCCAGCCCGTCAAAGGGTTAATAATCATCACTTATCATAGAGACATTTTAATAATACAATCAAATAACACAGGAATATTCTTAGCTTAGCAAAATCGAAGAAAAACTCTAATATAAATCATTAGAAATGTAGATTATTTACACACTAATTATAGATACATATTTATAAAAGGAATTGAGTTTGCCTTTTTTTTTATTTTGCAAATCGATCAATAACTTTTTCAACATCTGCTGGAATAGCTTGATGAATGTGCATTAAAGCTAATCCGGTAAGTCTTTCTTCGCTCATTCTGTTTCGTAGCCATGTTTTTAGGTGTCTTAAAGAAGAGAAGCTTCTTTCGGCACTAGCGTTGCTAACGGGCAGAGCTAATAATATAGTTAGTAGCTGTTTCACATTAGGATATAATTCTTCATGACAGTCATTAAAAACTTCAATAACTGTTTTGCTTTTTGGATTAAAATTCGCATTAGTTTTCTGTTCTTCCATCCATTTGAATTTCCACATTATTATTTCTCCAATGAAAATTTCTTCTGTATTACTTGTTACTATCTCGCATATCAAATTGCAATAAAAATTCCATACACATTTAAATACTGTACGAATTTTGTCTTTATCGATTGAAATAATATTATGGGGTAATAAAAGGCACAAATTAAACGCATCTTTTATTTCAGATGGAAAACGTGTTTCAATATCCGTTATGAGTGTGTCGATATAAGGGATAAAAATACTTAAACGAAAATATTCCTCTGGAGAAGAAGCTGGATAGTTATCTCTCAATGTTTGTTTTTTTGCTAATCTTGGAATTCCGATTCTTATATCCAATTCGTTTGCTACTTCGCAACTCATTTGCCAAATTCTGTGAAATTCCGTTGTAGCACTCACTCTTTGACTTTTTAAAGCACTTAACATACTTTGGATCATATCGTTTGCTGCATGCAGATCCATAGTTTCTTTTTGTAAAAGCCTACTTAATGGAAGACTCAGAGAGAAGAAGTTCACCATTGAATTTAAAGATATTAAAAATTCAATTGATAAGAGAGATTTTAGCAATATATTTGCTTTTGTTGAAGATGTAATGTCTCTCCAGTTTGTCATTTCTTCTAGAGTGTCAATTATCAATTTAAACTTTGTTTTGAATTCTAATATTGTTTCATATTTTTCAACCCATCGGGTATTGCAAAAAGATTTTAACCCTTTGCCTAGAAGACATTTCAGAGTAAAATTTCTTTTTGAGGACATGTGAAAAAATTCAATCACTTCTTTCATTATGCCTAAACTATTTCTAACAGTTTGAACTTCTTGACTCTTGCAAAGGGAAAGATTTAAACAATGACTTTTACATGGCACCCACACTGCGGATTTTGCGTTTTTTAATAGGACTGAAACTGCTCCCTTATTTTGTGAAGACATCACATTGCAATTATCAGTGCTAATTCCGATACAGTATGCCATGTTAATTCCATTTTCTTTTACTATTTTTAGGACTGACTCACCAATTTTCTCTCCAGTCAGTACTGGCTCGCAGAGTGTACCACACGAATAGTTCATATCATGTAAATTGAAGAATCCTATGAAATTTTCTTCAATATTGGTTTCCCCAAAGTAGCGTATAATTACACTCATTTGTGAGGCGTGCGAAATATCGGTTGTTTCATCAAAAATAACAGAAAAATATCTCGCTTTCATAATCCTTTCTTTAATGCTTTCCAATATTTCTGCCCCACAACACTCAATAATTTCATTTTGTGTAGTTTTTGAAATGTACGTAGCTTGTGAGGAAGCCGTTTCTAAGTGAGATTTTAATATGGTATCTCCACTAAGTACCTTGAATTTCAAAATTTCTCTAAAATTTCCTTCATTTGCGATGCTTTTCCCATCGCAAGGTAAATCGAGAAGTGGGCCGTCATCTCTATGTCCTCTAAGAGGGATATTTTGCTTTCCCAAAAGCATTATTGTTTGAATTATGGGTTTTAGCCTTTCTCTGTTTTCCTTGATTTGCTTAATCCTTTCGGAGCTTATTATATTACGTATTTCTTTTTCTGGCTTATTATATGTAGCGGAAAATTTTTTTGCAGCTTCTACAGCTTTTCTATGATATACTGCTCTCTGGTGTGACTCCAGGTGACCAGTAATTCCCCGAAGCTTGGAATATGATGTTAATGCACATCGCACCAACATTTGGGGTCTTACTTGGAATTTTGTTGCACCAACTTCTGATGGCGCAAAAAGAACGCAGTATTTACATAACAGACCTTTCTTACTTGGAGTATACATCAACCATGTATAATCGTCTAAATGTGATTGGTTGATATATCTCTTTTCGAGTTTACCGTTTTTAGAATGTTCAGAGAAAGGAAATTGAAAACCCTTTGGTGGTTTAAATGAGTTGTCTAATAAGTCTTTTATTCTGGAATCACTTAAGCTTTTTCTTTTATCAATGTATAGACCCAAATCATTAGATTCAGTTTCAAATGATTCACTTGATGTTTGACCTATATTTAAATGTTCTGAGTTTGAAGATATCCGGCCCTCTTCAGATTGAGATGATGATTGACATAAACTTAAATGCTCAGAATTTGAGGAAATCAGGCCATCTTCAGATTGAGATGACGCTTGACCAAAATTTAAATGTTCTGAGTTTGGAGAAATCCCATCCTCTTCAGGAGATGATTTTTCATCGAATTTTAAATTCTCAGAGTTCAGTGAAATACTACCCTCTTCAGATTGAGATGACGTTTGGCCGAAATTTAAATGCTCTGTGTTAGGAGAAATACTACCCTCTTCAGGACATGATTTTTCATCTAATTTTAAAATCTCTGTGCTTGAAGAAATACGACGCTCTTCAAAAGTAGTAGTATCTTTGTTTTTTTCTGTATCAAATTCTGCAATTTTTACAAAATAATAATAATTAAAAATTAATATATTTAATAATAAAATGATTAGCCCCTTGCTTGTGTCAAACGAATCCAGTTCGAAACACCCAAACACGCCATGTTTGGAATGACCGAACTGATTTTGGGGAGGTGAAAAATCAGTGGTTCTGTTCCATTAGTTTTATTTCCTTTTACAGATGTGTTATGTAACTTAATTTACTATTTTTACAATAAATAATATTTGAGTAAAATGTGACTATAAACCATTAATTTTTCTCATGTATGTAAGCAAAAATTAAATATAGTAATTATTTCATCTATTTTATATTTTATTTTTTTAATACAAAATAACCTATTTCTAACCTTTTTTATTGGTGTAATGCACAAAATTAAAGAGAGAAAAATTGTTTTAATTTTTTATATATCTTTCTCAAAAATATTCCACAGACAAGGGGTTAAACATATTATCACAAGTTTTCAAATGTTTATAAACGCTAAAAAAAAAGAGGTTAAAAATTTTGAAAAAATTTTCATACGTGACACATATTTTTTTTAAATGAAAGATATATACCAGAAAAATTACAAAATGTCAGTTGCAAGAAATATTTATGACAGAAGCATCTCGATCATGGAAAAAACTATTGCTGTAGCATGGATTACGATTATGGAAGGTTCCTCATAGACGCTATTACTTTCTATTGTTGAAAGAAGGGAATTGTATATACTGATTGTTATAGCGTCAGGAGACGCTGAATCACTTTACTACCAGTATTATTATATGCTAAATTTGGACTTATTTAATCGCATAACGTTCAAAAATTAAATAAGGCCAAATTTAGTGTAGAATAATACAGGTACTGGTAGTAAAATGATCCAGCATCCCTTGACGCTACACCACTAGATTTTATAAGATGCATGGAAATGTAAGTATGTATGTAAGTATTGTGATAATAATATTGGCAACTGGCTGACCCGCCCGGCGTTTCTCGGACCAGTGATAATAACCTTACACAAAATCAGTGTTGGTCAATTTTATATTTTTAAATGAAAATCTTTCCAAACGAATTAAATGTTAGTTGCCTCACTGACTTCGGCAGCGTACCCTGTCGAATTTGTATAGTTTTATATTTTTTAACTAAAATTTATCCAAAGGAACCATTTCTGACATTTAAATATATTGAATTTTCAATTTTGACCAAAAGTTCCTCAGTAAACCTAAATAATGCAAAACGCCTCCTTCCCCCTCCCGCTAAACACCATTACGTTAAAGTTGCAAAATGCGTTTTTGACGCAACGCAATTGATATCTGGAAAGGTACTGAGGAAAAAACAGGTGGGTAAGTGAAATCGAAGATCGCACAAAGGGTTTCGTTAAATATTCTTTCCAAAACACTTTATCCTTTAATTAATAAATCCAAATAAATTTCATTTTCCAAAAAAAAAAAAAAAAAGTCATGTTTTTTATAAAATATAAATTTTCCGGTCGATTTTTCGAATATCTAAACCTAGATAAGAATGCGAAGTGGAACAAAAATCTGATAGGCGATCAAAATCAAGTAGAATGAGCCAAAACCCTGTTGTAATCGTGCTTATAGAACCCGAGATAGAATTTGCCCACTGGTGGTAGAAAAAGGAATTAAAATATGTAAAGCTATCGATATCAAGTTGAATGACCAAAACCCCGTCTTAATCGGGCCCATAGAACCCGAGATACCTTGAAATGAAAAAAATATATATCTGAAATTATTATTAATAGGTTTACTTTAATGCTATAGAGTGTGATTAATAAGTTAATTATAATGTTTGGAATCAGTTGTTTTGAAAATGGAAAGTTAGTCGCTGAGATATGGAAACGGAGCACAGTTAGAGGAAAAACCATGAGGGAGAAAAACCATGAATATATTTCGAAGATAAACGCAATATCGAATAGTAGTCCAATATTCGACACATCTCATCCGATGTATAAGACAACAATCGAAGGCCATTAAATCTATAATTAAAGATATACCATATTTATAAAAAAATATATACAAATGCTTATGATTTTCATTCCTTCATCACCTGGATGGAACCATTTGAAAATTTTATGCATGTTCGAGTGAAAATTATTTTATAATTATATAAAAAGTCCATGCCGGTGATCAGAAAAAAAAATTGGAAAACATTAAGGTAAAGCCAGGAGAGATGGCGCAGTCGGAGAGATTGCGCACATAGAGGTTCGAGGGGAAGGAGTAGAGTGAGAGCGCAGCGACTCCAGGTAGTTGTAGAACAACAGTAGTGGAGTGTCTACTTGAAAGTGCACGTTGATTGCTTTGAGAGTCTAAGATAAAGTATTGCTATTTTGATTTGTTTTCCCAAAGTAAGTGCTTGAATTTTCATAGCTATTCATCAGAATTTCTATACAATGTCAGTAGTACAAAATATTTTAAACTTAAACGATTTCTCATAAGCTACTAATCTAGACTAACAATGTGAACATCAACGGTTCGTTCTAGAAGAGGTCATGTTTAAATAAAAGACCGTGCAATCTCTCCTACCGAAATTGGAGAGTTTGCGCATCTGCTACTTAGGAGAGATGGTGCATTGTTCCCATTAGTTTCGATGCTAGGAGAGATTACGCAGCTTATTGGTAAATTTGCATAAAAAAATGAAAAATGAAAATGGACTAATTTTAAGTTCAACGTGTTATTAAGTTACATAATTTTATTTTGTAATCTTATCTGGACTTGCTTTTTCTGATTATTTAATTTTTTTTCCTTTAATTAAAATTTTTTAATCGTTTTTAAAATTATTTCCTTTTTCTGATTCTTTAAGCATTAGGTTGAAATATTCACTCCCAATACAATAAAATTTGTTCACAAAAACCTTACAGCAATGTCATTTAAGTGTAATTATTATTGTTAACAATTTAATTGTAGTTATTATTAGTACATTAGTACATTATTGGTACATTAAAACACATGTGGGTGCAGCCAAGCTGACGAGTACATCCACATATGTTTTTTCATATCCAATTCTTGATTGGTTCTCTTGTGGTCCAGTTTTTCCATTGAATAATGTTCATAATTAATTTATTAATCCATTTGTGTTTACATAATAGCAACTCCAATTTATAATTTTTTTCCCCTTTCTCTCTCTTTCTTTTTAAATGTTCTTCAGGTATGAGTAAATTTGGCTAATTACCATTGAAGCACATGCTATGGTAATTTTATGATTGCACAAGTTAATTATTAGCTATGTGGTATTCTGATTGCACAATATCATTAATTATCTCTTTATATATATATATATATATATATATATATATATATATATAAAGTTTTGAACTGGGGGTGGTTTTGGGTTCTGGGAGTCATGATCGGCGTAGATCTGCAAAAATTTTTCAAAATTTCCAACTTAGGTGAGAATGTAATAGGTAGTATTTCTTACGAAATCTACCTAAAAGGGCTGAGATATGGCAGTTTGAAATTCTAGGGTGACTGAGATTTTGAAATAATCTGATATTTCTTATGCTGTAACTCTCGTATTTATGAATAGATATGAATGTGACTGATCATGAGTATGTGTACAGAACATACCAAGGTCTCGACCGAGTTCGTTGGCCAGCTTCATGCGCCATCTTATTTCAAAATGGCGGCCAGTTATTTTTTTTTCAAAATTCAAAAAAGATGTACAAAAAATTATAAAATGAAACAGTTGTATCCGTTGAGTGTTAGATCGTGATAGAAGTATTCCGAAACATTTTTTGATTTGGCTTTATCTTAAAAAAATCCCTGACGGCTCGGTCTACAGGCACAGTTAGAATTCGAAGACGCAGACCGCGGGGCGCCTGTTTGTTGGGAATTGCGGAAGAAATGACCTTTTTGCCATGATGCGATAGTTGGAACCACTCACTTCGAAACCTAACTTGTTTGCAGGCGGAGCCGGCAGGGACTTTTTTTTTTTTTTTTTTTTTTTTGCTATAAGGGTTGGTCTTATAAAAAACTTGTCATTATAAAAGTTTTAGGTAATATTAATAGGATTTATAATAAATTTAAGCGGATTTGATATCTTTTGAATTGACGAAGTTATGAATTTTTTTCTTCTAAAACCCCACTTTTTTCCCACATTTTTAAAGATATCAAAAATCTGTCTTACATAAATGTTCGGCACTTTTTCTAGAAGTAATAATAACTGTAAACGGATTCAATACGCATCATAATTAAGAAATTATGGGTTTTTTTCTGTTTTCATAAAAAGCCCCCCCCCCCTTCCCCCTCCCTTGGTTCGATTTTGCCCATGAACGAACTTGACCGAAATTTTATACCCCTTGATTTTATGTATCAGTCTGGAAGAGATTCGTGCAGAATTATTGCAGTTATCGTGTCCATAAAAAAGTGACTAGATAAATAGACGCAATTGATAGAAGTTTTGAACTGGGGGTGGTTTTGGGTTCTGGGAGTCATAATCGGCGTAGATCTGCAAAATTTTTTCAAAAATTCCAACTTAAGTGAGAATATAATAGGTAGTATTTCTTACAAAATCTACCTAAAATGGCTGAGATATGGCAGTTTGGAATTATAGGGTGGCTGACATTTTGAAACAATCTGATTTTTGTTATGCTGTAACCAGGGTTGTTTGATTTAAATCATGATTTAAATCAAATGATTTTTTTAAAAAAAATCTTTGATTTAAATCAGTATTTTTAACATTGATATTTACAAACTGAATAAGGATTAAATTAATCATTCGTGTTCAAATAAATGTCATCATTCATGTCCACATTAAAAATTACCTTTTAATAATGTTAAATAAAACTTTTATAAGTTGAAAATAATTATTTTATGAAAGTAAATGCAACATTACATTCAAAATATTATTTATCCATAATGCATCACAAAATAAATACATATATATATATATATATATATATATATATATATATATATATATATAAAATGCTCTCTCATTTTTAAACTTTTGTCTTTCCTAGATGATCACTTAATTTTTGCAAGTTAGATATTGAAGCTAAAGTTAAATATATTCAATATAATAGTATTTTCAGTGAGGAGTTACTTCCGCTAAAGTAGATTATACATGATTCACAAGTTTGTTTTATGTTTAGTTGCTTAGACCTGGAAATTTCAATATCCCATACGTTGATGGGAGATATATTGATCATATTATATGATCCAAGAACTAAATTGTAACAATAAATATTTAGACTGTTTGTCTAACATAGAATTATAAGATTCCAGTTTCATGTTTCTTCTATAACTGAAAATACTTTAATCCCTATGACTGATCCCTTTGCCTTTTCCTTTTCTAGAATTCATTGCTTACTGCAATGGAAAATAAGATATCCTATTATACCTTATTTCTAAGCCAAACAGCCATTTCTACTGTTAAATAAGCATGATTGATTGCTGAAATTGTCAATGGCTGAGGGCTGGATAACACTGACAATTGATAGCTTCGTACTTTTAGTTATGTAATTACCTTGTGTCTTGTAACTGTTTTGTAATTATTAGTATAGTGTGAAACACAAGTTGGGACAAGACTATCATTTACTAATACTAGGTACAGTACAGAGAGCTTTTGGATACATTGATAATAAGAAAAATGGCTGGTGAAAAGAAAGATCCAATGTAGCTTTATTTTACAGTAGAGAGAGAAAAAGAACTATATCTGGAAAATGTGTGAAAGCAATATGCAAACCATGTAGTGTAGAAATGGTGGAGATTGTGGAAAAAAGGAAAGAAAAAACATACAGAAGCTTACAGTCTATGTGATAAAGATGACATTAGTGAATCTGAATCAGTTGAAATCAGGATTGGCTTTTTGCCGGCATATTTTTGTCAGGTCAGTTTGACAGACAAAAATTGGCAAAAACAGAAATTGGTCAAGATTGTAATTTAAATCGCTGATTTTAATCTGTTAAAATTATGATTTAAACATTGAAATCATGTAATTAAAATAAAATTCTTAAAACCCTGTTTTAAAATACTAGTAATTTTTGCCACTGGCAAAAAGTATTTTTGCCGGGGCAGTTTTTTTCCCACTTAGGCAAAAATTAGCCAACTCTGGTATATTTATAATATATTTAGCATTGTTTGCTGCATTTATTATGTGATTAGACATTATTGGAGTAATATCTTAATGAAATATTTAATAACTTAAATTAACTGGAAATTTATACACACGACACACATAGGTATACCTTACCTATAACAATTTAATAGTAGAATAATATGATTTTAAGTTTTAAGTAAATCTGAATTTGTTTGCAATAATTTTTTTTATTTAAATTATTTTGAATTTTTATCTAGGAACTGTAATTAAATTAATAGAAATGTGTAAATCTATGCAGAAAAAATAAAATAAATACATACACAGTACAGAAATAATATTAATCAAAAAAATCTGATTTAAATCAAAAAAATCCGATTTAAATCAAATAAACCCGATTTTTAAAAAAAAATCGTGATTTTTATCAACCCTGGCTGTAACTCTCATGCTGAAATTCAGTATTAAATGAAAACCGGAATTGATTCTTCTATAATCGGGTTCCAAGCATTTTAGCTTTGGGTGCTTGAGTAAAATGAATTGAATTTTTAAAAACATGGACTATGAAAGCTACCTTATACTCCCGGTACAGGCCGGAAGGACTTTTTTTTCAAAACAAAAACGTTTTTTTTTTGTTAAGTTAATTTTTTCCGCCCGACAATGCGAAATTTTCTAATAAATTTACAAATTACTCTCATTTCTACCGGCGCGAAATATTCAGGCAATTTGATTACAATCAGGCCTTTTCAGGCAGGTTCCAAGTTCTAAGGAATGTGATATATATTTTTCTTTTCATACCTATAAATGGGAAATATTTCTAACTATAACCAATTAATAACTTATGATTAAAAAACTATATTATAATAAACTACAGTAGCCACTAAGAAGGGGACGCAAATCCTGGGGCAATTAAAATATTTAAGATTGCCCAGGGCGCTTTTAAAACATTACTTCATGCCACCGATCTTATATTTTGATCCAGGTATGATTATGAATAACAACAATTTTATAAATATGTCAGGAAAAAGAAAACGAGTTTGGTTTATAGAACAATATTAACAAAAACAATAAACGTATATAGTATATGTTTTTACCTTTTTCATCTTTATCACTCTTTATCAGCCATTTTTTCATAATTTTAGCGGCATGATTTGCTTTGATATTACTTTGTTTTTTCTTCCGTTTTCTTACTGAATCGCACATAATGCTCCAACGCTATACTTTTTTTTTCACTTTTTCAAACACACCACAAAATTTGAAGACAAATCTATCTGTTGTAGAGCTGTTGCAAACCGTACGTATTGTTACTGAGTAACGGGTATTCTCTCTCTGACTCGAAGTACCGAATCGTTAATTTGGAATTTGCTTCATTGTCATTTTTGCATCAATACGATAGAGATCTGCACGGGCCGGACCAAGGCCCGAAGCCCGTACTCGGGCCTATTTTTGTTCACGGCACTCGGGCCGGGCCGGGCCATATTTTTATCTGAATACTCGGGCCGGGCCGAGTGATTACTCTTTACGGGCCGGGCCTTACTTTTTTCTTGAAGTATAAGGCCGTGCCTTAAATTATTTTTTCCGTACAGAGCCGGGACTGGTTTCATTTTTCCTAGTCTTCACGCCTCAAAATTTTTAGTCCTGGTTTTGATCCGTATGAAAATTATTATCTCGACGTGCCTGGTCTTTTCGAAGGTCAGTAAAATAAGATCTGGCATAAAAATCATTGCAAAACATGCATACATTTTTAAATCGCCATTATTTTATAATTAAACATTAAAATTTATTCTTTTTAAAGAATAGTAGATTTATACACTTATTAGAATATGGCTAAATTAAAATATAGTAAAACGTGTGAAAAAGAACCTGCTTATGACGGAATCCTGTCTTAAATTGAAAAATGTGTTGATCCATTAAAAATGAATATACTAATACGTAAGAAAAGAATATATAATACATTTACACCTGATAAGAAGGCAAATTGTCTATAACCCATTTTTTTCTTCCCTATGCAATTCCATTTTAGAAGATTTTACTGCATAGCATTTTTCTGATTTTTAACACTTCAATAAATGGAATATGGATTAACAATATTGATGATAACTTAAACACATACATACAACAAATAGAGATTTATTAAAAAAATAAACATTCCAGCTTGTGGCACCTCGATAAAAATGAAGATTATAAACATGAAAAAAAAAAGGCTAAGATAGAAATTTTTGGTTAGATCTCCTACGAGGCAAATTTTTAACCAAATCGACTTAAAAATTATGTTTTCTAGAAATTTACTCGGGCCAAGATTTTAACTTTTTTTCGGGCCGGGCCGAACTTTTAACTTTTAAATCGGGCCGGGCCGGGCCAATATTTTTTTTGTTCGGGCCGGGCCGGACTTTTAATTTTTGTATCGGGCCGGGCCGGGCTCGGCCTGGAAATTTCGGCCCGTGCAGACCTCTACAATATGATACCGAACTAAATGAAACAAACCTCAGACGCTGCTTCCATTTGCATGATTCATGAATGTAGACGGATAGTTTTGATCAGAAAAGATGAGGATTTGCGGTTGGACTTCGAACTCTGAGAATTTGGTTTCAGTTCTTCCGTATTAGTATCACTTATGGGGAAGGGACATCACAATACAGAAATCGATTATACTAACTAGAAGTTGAAATGCAGTACATTTAATCGAAAAATGAAAGACGCTATTCGATTCCCTATTATTTCAATCGTCATGACGGGCAATTTTATGATATTATGTATTAAAATAAGACTCTTTAAATAGCGACCCTTTATCAGCCCAAGGGGGGGGGGGGGCGATCGCCCCCCCCCTTAGATCCGCCATTGCACACATATATACACTATATTGCCAAAGGTGACCGGTCACTTGTGATTTTAGACGTTTTGTTAACTATCTAGAAAAATACATGAGGAATTAACGTGAAACTGCAGGTGTGTAAATAGTATAGTCTATAGTGTAGGTTATATATTTCCGTGAAGATTTTTTCCCGAAACCCCATAGGGGACTGTCAACAATTTGAAAAAGAACGAATATCTTTTGGATAACCCTGTAAAAACTAATGTAGTAAAAGCATTCAAACTTGAAATTATTAATAAGTGGCTTATTGTAATATACTGTGTTCATTTTTATGAGGGTAACATATATACTCATAGAGAGATTAAGGTTTTTATAAAAACAGTCCCAAATTTCGCCAAGTTTTTTGCTTATAATTTGCAGAGTTCTTAATATAAAACAAAGTTCTTTTCAGAAAATATGACAAACAACATTGTACATAAAACTCTGCAATCAGAATTACAAAGTAATAAAAATTGGATGAAAAATGAGCAGGTTTACTAAAAAATGTTTCACTGTGCATGCATGAATGCAATCAAAATATAATGTGCATAATGTATTAGCCAAGTATGTAGAGCAACTTTTGTGAAAGTTTCAAAATCATAGCTTGAAAATTATGAAAATTATCGGCGATAGAATAAGCTTGAAATCCGTTGTTCCCAAAAAGAAGCAAAAAGATGATGGGTTGTATCCAAATATAGTAGTACGTGCAATATTGTGTACGCTATCTTGGCACTAATCAACAGATATTTTATAGAACCCCTCATCTTTTTGCTTTTTTGGGGGAACAACGGATTTTAAGCTTATTCTATCGACGATAATTTTTCGAATTTTCAAGCTATGATTTTGAGACTTTCACAAAAGTTGCTCTATATACTTAGTAAATATATATGTACATATATAAATACATATGTATATACATTAATTTGTATATATATATACATACATATATGCATTGCATATATATGTGTATATATATGTAGATAAATGTGTGTGTGTATATACAGGGTGATTCATAAAAGATGGGCAGAACTTTAAGGGGTTATAGTACACTTAAAGACAAATAATATTAAATAGGAGACTAAGGGTCTCAGACGTATTCCCAAGGAGATAGGGGGCATTAAAGTTTAGGGTCCGAAATTTCAAATGATTATAAAACATGGAAAAATTGGTCGATTCGTTTGCGGTTTTTGCAAAAAATTTTCTTTATGCCAGTATTTTCTTGAAATAAAATTTTAAAGTTCAATTTCAAAAAATGCCGATAGGGGGCGCTTTAGACTTTGGAGTAACAAACAACTATTTTTTAACGTTATTTTTTGTATTTCTTTAAATGATTTCGAAAGCTTAGACTTAAACTTAAATTTTGATCTAAAAATCTGAGTCCTAACGAGTAGTTAAGTAGCGTAAACTGAAATTTGAAACCCTTCTCCCCCCAGAACAAAAATCAGTTATTCCCGATCTTTGTGTCGTAGATTAGGCTCTAACTACTGCCGCGTTTTGCTAAAATTATTCTTTATGTCAGTATTTTCTTGAAAATAAATTTTAAAGAAAATTTTCAAAAAATTCCGATAGAGGGCACTTTAGACTTTGGAGTAACGAACAACTATTTTATACCGTTATTTTTTGTGTCTCATTAAATGCTTTCTAAAGCTTAGACTTAAATTTTCAGCCCAAAATCTGAATCGTTAGACGTGGTTAAGTTTCTGGGGAGAGGGGTTTGAAATTTCTACTCCTGAGCACAGTTCAGTTTACCATGTCCACACATTGTGTGCTGTGATACGAGGTAAAAAGACACAAATTAGGATTATGTTACCAAAGCATATTTATTAACATGTAATCACAATAAATGTTCAAAATTGTGACCACCAGAGGTTATGCACGCAGAACAACGGCGACGAATGGAACGGCGAACATTCGCGAAAACATCAGGCTTTTCGAGCACTTCCCCTACAGCGGCGGAAAGTCTGGCGACCAGTTCCTCGGGGGATTCAATGGGTGTCTCATACATAAGAGCCTTCAATCGTCCCCAAAAAAAGAAATCGAGGGGTGAAAGATCTGGCGAGCGAGCAGGCCAAGCAACAGGACCACCTCGACCAATCCATCTGTTCGAAAATGTGATGTCCAGATAGTTGCGGACGTCTCGTACGTAATGGGCTGGCGCTCCATCGTGCTGGAACCACATGACCCGCCGGATGCGTGGAGGAACAATGTTTAACAGGTCTGGCAGCACATGTTGCAGAAATGTGAGGTATGTTTTACCGTTGAGGCGTTCAGGAAGAAGGTACGGTCCGATTAGGTGGTCTCCGAGGATTCCTGCCCAAACATTGATGGAAAAGCGTCTCTGATGAGCATGTGGATACGTAGCATGGGGATTGACATCCGCCCATACATGTGCATTGTGTGTGTTAAATGTACCTTCACGTGTGAAGGTACTAAGGTCTAAGCTTTAGAAAGCATTTAATGAGACACAAAAAATAACGGTATAAAATAGTTGTTCGTTACTCCAAAGTCTAAAGCGCCCTCTATCGGAATTTTTTGAAAATTTTCTTTAAAATTTATTTTCAAGAAAATACTGACATAAAGAATAATTTTAGCAAAACGCGGCAGTAGTTAGAGCCTAATCTACGACACAAAGATCGGGAATAACTGATTTTTGTTCTGGGGGGGAGAAGGGTTTCAAATTTCAAATTTCAGTTTACGCTACTTAACTACTCGTTAGGACTCAGATTTTTAGATCAAAATTTAAGTTTAAGTCTAAGCTTTCGAAATCATTTAAAGAAATACAAAAAATAACGTTAAAAAATAGTTGTTTGTTACTCCAAAGTCTAAAGCGCCCCCTATCGGCATTTTTTGAAATTGAACTTTAAAATTTTATTTCAAGAAAATACTGGCATAAAGAAAATTTTTTGCAAAAACCGCAAACGAATCGACCAATTTTTCCATGTTTTATAATCATTTGAAATTTCGGACCCTAAACTTTAATGCCCCCTATCTCCTTGGGAATACGTCTGGGACCCTTAGTCTCCTATTTAATATTATTTGTCTTTAAGTGTACTATAACCCCTTAAAGTTCTGCCCATCTTTTATGAATCACCCTGTATACATGTATATATATCACTGGTGCCGGGCTACCCGAAAAGTACCTTTTAATTTAACATTAAAAAATTAATTTTAATTCAAAAATTGTAAAAAATTAAATAACAAAAAATAAATTAAGAAAAAATTGCTCTTATTTATTAGAGAAATGATGTTTTGCGACAGAAAAAAAAATCACAATGAGAGAAAAAGAAATTCCCCAGAAAATAATCGACTGCCAAAAAATGAATAAATAAACTATGATTGGTACTAGTAGAAATTTGTCGCCCCCTCAATTTTCGCGCTCGGGGCGAAGGCCCCCCCCCCCCTTCACACGGCCCTGGACCGAACAGTTTTATATTCGGCCAAACCGAGTATTCGGTAATATGGCCGAATACTGAATATACGGTGCTTACCCTATTTACAATAAAATGAACCATAAAAAACAAAACCTGTAAAGAAGTTCCGATGAAATATATCACGATGCACGCCATTTTGTGGTAAAATATAATACAAAATTAATAATATGTGAAAGAAACATCTCAGCTACTTTGATAATAATGCTATTAAAAGAAATCTACACGAATAAAAGTAATGTTTAGCGCTATATCGAGTAATCTTGTTAAAAACTCCTGAAATATCAAGTTGCAAATCAAGTGTGCGATGCTTATTATAAAAGCTTATTTTCAAATAAGTCTTGATCACATTGAAAGCATATTGATTCCTTAATCATCAGCTAACGTAAAAAAAAAAAAATATCATGTAAATATAACTTACAATAATCCACTTCTGTATACAAATAAACCGTTATGTGTTATTTACAAAAATAAAAAAATGCTTCAAATTTTTAACCAACCAATCACAGTTATAAGCTTTAAAACACCGACAGGTCGGATTAATAGCAATTTTCTGAAGTACCGACTTGCGTTATGGATAAACAGCAATTTTTTTTAATGTACCAATATGCCATCTTTTCAGTGATTTAGGAAATTTAGATTTCGTAATTTCGAATAATTTTCGAAATTTTTCAAAAGAGAAGTTGGATTTAGCTTTTTGTCCGCCATCACATCTGCCCGCTTGACCTCTCAACTACCAATCACAACTGCCCTTCAAAGGTTGTTTGACCTCCAGAGCTTCATTTCAGACGTCATTTGAAAAAGAGAAAAAGTCCTTTGGTTCACAGGCTGTGCTTAAACAGGTGCGTTTACACTGGTCGTCCCAACAACCTAAAAATCCCTAGCGACCCAAGAACCAGAGAAACTTCCTATATAAAGGTACCCTAACTTGTGAAAGTGCAAAAATTACCCAACTGATTGGATACTTTTCTAGCCAAAGAACTTGTAAATTTGTAATTGGAAGGTGGCAACATTCTCCGAGTGCATTGCTTGAAGATTTTTGTTTTCGTTTATAATCACGGAACGACCGAACGGACTCTTTCTCTTTACTCTGTGCCTTTTAATAAAAAGGTATAACTGACGAAGGTAATAATTTATCATTTCGAAGAATAATCCGTATTCGAAGAGGAAGTGGTTAAAATAGTTTTTAATACTCGAAATTAGCTGATAATAATGTTTTTCACCTTTTGTTAAAAAGTAACTTGTTTGCTTTTTAAAAAGTTTTGTAATTAAAGAAGTATTTGTTTTAGCCGGTTCAGTAGATAAGTTTAAAAATATTGATGATACTTTTAAACGTATATTTTCTGTAATATAATAATAAGCATGTTATCTCTTATTTTACCTGCCGAAAATTAAACTACCACTTAAGGGAGACCGGTACACAGTGGACCACCCCTAATATTTTATTTATTTAAAAATTTTTTAAGCTTCTCTTCTATCCTAATAGACAACAGCACTGCACTGATTATTTATAGCCATCAGAAAATATGTTTACCTCAGATTGAACTATTTTATCATGATTGGTTGTTTTGAGCTTTTAAAAGCAAACTTTTTCATCATTCTATTTTTATTTTTTTTAGTAATTAAAGGTTGTAGATAAATAAGATAAAACAGCTTTTTAGCAAAGCTAAGACACTTGTCTTTCTTTAACTGTAAAGTTAATATGTTTTAAAGAAAGCTATAAACAATATTAGTATGATTATTGAACTTCAACATGGGGGCAGAGTGGACTACCCACTCCTGGGGCACAGTGGTCCACAATACACTCTGCTCCTGTGATGCAGAATGTTCAAAATATTTAATAATTGCTTATTTTCTATAAATAAATATTGTTTTAAAGTAGTTATTTAACTGTAAAATAAAGTAAACAAACAAAAATAACAATTTATTTAACATAGTAAGAAATATTTTGTTTTGTATTTACTGCCTTTGATAAATATAACTGTAGTCTAATTGTTGATGATTCTATTCAAGTAAGATTCATGAGACGCAAATTGAATGGAAATCAGTTTATTTCTCCCGAAACTGTAGATGAATCTGCTGTTGATGTCAATGATTTCATAATGTTGCTCTCAGACCCAAAATTATTTCTTGAAAATTCCAGGCTCAATCTTACTCATAAGTACTTTGGAATTTCATTTGCAAATTTTAATGTGTGCTGTATTTTTTGTACTTAAGTAGTAACTTCAACTAAATTGCAATTGTTCCTGTATTAATCTGTTGTTGTGTTGCTAAATTGACAGTTATTTTAAGCCACAATATCAATTAAATTGTTATTGGTGCTTTTCTAATTATAGTTTAATAATTTAATTGCGGCGAAAGGTTGTTTGGGTAAAATAAATTGGCACAGAATTTTACCAAAACAAAAAGTATTCACACTGTCCACTAAGTTCAATAGTTTCTAAATAAATAATGGATTAATTCTAGATTTGTATTATTTGGGCTGAATGGTTGTTTATTAACATAATGTTTTTGGAATTGGCCTTTAATCGGTTGATTAAAGCGCACTTCAACTTGTTTAACGTTAATTTTGAAAATGTTTATTTTTGGAACGATCATACTGCACCATTATTAACAGATATATTTTTAAATATGTGGTTGTATTTTTAATATTAATTGAAAGGAGTTGCTGGTACAGTAGGACCTCGATTAATCGAGGTTTCTGTTAACCGAGCCGATAACAAAGTCTGATTTATTTATTTATTTATTTTTTTTTTTTTTTTTGTGAATGAGCTTTGAAAAAGACCACACGTTTTAGTTCACTGTCCATGCTACAGGCTCTTCTACTTCAAATGCACTCAATTTCAAAGAAACATTGCACCCTGAGAAGTCAACAGCGAACAATGCTTTGTTTCCAGTAACCCTGTGGCTCTAATGAACACCAGGTGAAATGTGTTATCGGACAATTACACGGGTGATTGAAGCAATGAAGATACATTACAAAAAGAAACTTATCTCTCATACTCTTGAATGCGAAAAAAATCTAAAAGAAGCTCTGAAAAAAATAACTGTGAAAGACATAATCTACATGATTGCCTAGGCATGGCAATTAGTAAATGCAGCTACAATCCGAAAATCATTCCACAAAATAATTATTCAAAAGAGAAGAGAGGATGAATCTTAGCAGACGGTAAACTTCCCGACAGACGGAGTACTATGGCATTAAAAGGTGTGAAGAAGTTTTGGAAGAGGACATTTCCGAATGCTGGACGTTGAAAACCAACATCCAAATTTTCAAATCCTTAATGATGAAGAAATTATACAAGCCGTTAATTCCTCATCGGACATTAATGATGCTGACAATGAGGACCAGGACTTTGAGGTTCAAGGACTATAAGTCATACTGAAGGAGTTAAAGCACTCTGCCCTAAAATATTTGGAGCAAATAAAAGTAATGTTACGCCGTTATAGATCTTCAGTTGCTCAAAAATCGGCGTGATCAGACAGCCACTGATAGAAAATCTGGACTTTTTCAACGAAAGATAAGACTTAAAAAAAAATAATGTAAATGCAACAAATTAATATAATTAAATTAAAAAATATATTTTCTTGAGATTTGTTTTATTTTTGAAAATGCATCTTTCAAATTTTTAATTTAGAAAAGTTAAAAAATTTTCAATTTGCTTTTTACAATTTACTATTTTTAGTTGATTTCCTTTTTAAATTTATTGAGCTGTGAAACATAACTTTATATATGTTTATTTTTATCATTTAAAAGACGTTCTGTTCTATCATTTAAAAGATGCGAGCACGGTGAAATTTTATGCACAATTTCTATTAACCGAGATTTCCGATATCCGAGGTACTAGCGGTCCCAATTAACTCGGATAATCGAGGTTGCACTGTATTTTAAAAGACTTTTATGGAGGCTGCTGGTTAAATTAAATATAAACGATTATCCATTTATTTTTTGCATGTGGTGATAATTCTCTCTCTCTCTCTCTTCCCCCCCACCCCCCCCCTTGTTTACAATATCGACAAACACCGGAGTAAGACCTTATGGAAAAGCAATCAAAGAGGGAATAACCCTTTAGCGTCACCACGTGATCAACAACGTCACAGACTTCCGGCAGAGCTAGGAGGGAATGGATGATGAGTTTAACATATGTGCGCAGGGATACATACGCAATATTTATTCATAAACCTTAAATGAATTTAAGTAAAGAAAATAATGAAATGCAAATAAGAATCTGATGCTCTATTGCTCAGATTAAGATGATTTTTCACAATAGCTCATCTTAATTAAGGTTTTTCTCCAAGACATATACATAACTATTTACCCTGCGCGCATAGAGATCAAAAGTAAGTGAACAAGCTGAGATGGCATATTTTTTTAAATCAAAGAGAGAGACAATCTGACACTAATCGAGATGGAGAGAAGTTAGATTCTGATAGCGGCGACGATGCAGTAGAGATGGTAAAAAGTCTGAGATCGATCCCCTTGACAGTATTTAGTGGCCCGGGGCCCCAGAATAAGTTATTCTCGTCTTTCCTTTCTTTTCTTTAATTTTCTGCATGATTACTAACACTTTGATTTAATGAATAAGGGAATTAATTTCAGTCTATCAAGCATTATGCTTGATTTTATTAATTTAAAATATTATTTTTTTAATTAAGGCAAACCAGCAGCTCCGAATTAATAATGTTATTTTTCAATGATTCTCAGAAATAATTAATGTAATTTTTCAATGATTCTCAGGAATAATTAATAATGTTAAATTAATGCTACTAAGTAATTCAGATAATGTTTAATAAGTTGTTGATGTCCTAGACATGACTATGTATTGTTGAAATATTCAGAAGTATATGTTGGAAGGAGATTTCGTACGATAATTCTGAAGGGTGATATTGTATCTTGAATTACTTATGTTCTTCACAATAAACAAAATGTAATTACATAAATGATTTTGAGTTTTCAATACCTGCAGTGCTACTCATTATTTTAGTTTTGGATATGTACCTTCCTTTTCAGATGAATGTTAGCGATCATCGGAAGAGTTAGCTTTTCTAAATTTCTATTGTATAAGTAAACATTTCATTCGTTAGTAATTTTAATTTAAAGTTAGATAATTTGTGAAATTATGTTATTTTGAACAATTTTTATTTAATTTATAACTTTTCCTATGATTGTTGATATTCAATAACTATCATGAAGAAAACAAATTTAGTTCTGACAGAACCACTTATAATTCAAAATCAAGTTAAAGTTAATTTATAGAAGTAAAAATTTAGTTAAGCTCTGTTAATCCTATTCTTTGATATTAATTGATAAATTTTAATATTCTTTTGGCTCTTTTGATAAATGGTTCTGTCATGGAAATTATGTCAGTTTTAGGAGTAAACCAATAACCATCTAAATGAATCATCAGTATTATGATAATTTAAAACTTGATCACCTCATATTTTTCTAGGCCCAGCATCTGGTTTATTGTAATTGTAAATTATAAATTATTTTGATAACACAACGCAAGTGAATTTCTATAGATTTAAAGTGAGAAATGAATTAAGTGATTTTGTTTTAATTGAGAAGAAGGAATTAAATGTAAGAAATGAATTAATGATTATTCAGTGAGAATTTAATTATTTATGATTTATATTGGAAATGAGAAATCTCAATACTTTTAACTTTATATTGCACAATAATATAATTGAGAATTTTAATTCAATATCAGTTAAGAAATTAAATTTATAGAAGTAATTAATGATTGTAAATGATTAACAATTATTTTGCTTTTAATGAGAAATTATTATGAAGTCCAATATATTTTTGAAGAGGTGATTTTTAGTTGTGATAAGACACAACATTGTTATTATTTTCAAAATATAATTAATTTTTTGTTTTTGTTTCAAAATTTATATTACTATGTTATTTTGCGGGTGAAGGGGCAACAAAAAAGATTTAGATTAATGAAAAATAGATTTATATTGTATTTTTGATAATACCTAATAGTGGTCCACTGTACCCCGGTAGGTGAACCAGTGTACCCTGCTTCCGGGGTACACTGGTCCACTTTACAAGTGTATAATTTTTTTTTTTTTTTTTGAAAAATGTATTGAAAACTATGTTGTGAGAAAATTATGATGGATGTAAGAAGGTTTAAGGAATATTCAAAAATATTTTCATACAGATCAGTCAGTTTGTTAAAGAGAAAAAAAAATGTTAACTGAAAAAGTGGTCCACTGTGTACCGGTCTCCCCTACATATATACATACACATATACAGTTAAAACGTGTTTCAAGGGAGTGGACAAAAGTCTCCTATTAAGCGGGATCGCATATTAAACGTGATTTGCATATTTTTGCAAAAAACTAATATTGTTATGCAGTTAAACATTTTAGATGTGCTTTTGCTCTTACGTCTGATCAAAACATATGCTTTTTACACATATTTACGTTAAAATTTAATTTTATCCTTTATTTAGTAAAATTAGCCTACCGAAAACATTTTAAAATTGTTTCCGGTTTGATGCTATCCCAAGCTGCGCTGAGATAATACATTGCATCCAGCAAATTGACAGATACTGGTTTATTACTTCTCTTGTATTCCATGTCATTGAGGAACCGTTGGAGTAGTTGTTTTCGGTAACGCTGTTTCAGGATTTTAATTACATCTTGATCCATGGGCCTTGTTGAATTCGGGAGCAAAAACTCAACGCGGACGTTTTGTAAACCAGGTATGTTTTTCGGGTGAGCTGGGAAGTTGTCCACAAACAGCACTGATTTTTCTGCATTTGTCTATCGAAGGTGAGATAAAAAGGTCTCCTGTCATCCAAGCTCGGTTTTGGTTTCTATACTCACAGGTATGTTTGAAAAGCTGCGGGAATTTTGAGGTTTTATTTTATTTCTTCCAATCACTCGATCTTTACTGAGATTGCCGTCAGTAAATTGCTCTCCTTTGGCAGGCATTAATTTGAAGAAAAGTCCAAATTCATCTATATTAAAAATATCGCAACTAGCATATTTTTTCATAGTTTGCGGAAGCACGCTTCTTGTTACAACATTAATCTAATCAAGGCATCTTTACATAACTGTCAAGTGCAATCATCTTTTATTTTATTTTTATAATTTTTGCATCATTCTTTCCTCTTTTATAATTTTCATTCATGATATTTTGGGGTATTGCCAACTTTCTCTAAATGATAATCCTTTATACTTTCAATTTCTAAATAATCAAGCCTGAAAAAAAACCCAATTTCTTTACTTTATAAAACATATAATTGATTATATTCCTCATAATAGAGATTTATTACTTTTATAACCATTTTTGGTGATTTAAATTGGGAAATTATAAGTATTATATTCACAGGATGTGGTAATTATGGTTGATGATGTCATTTTTGTTAACTGTGGATCTTTATGAAAAGATTCAGTACCATTCTGGATTTGTAAGAAGTGGGTTCTCTCGTTGTTTTCATGCCTTTGGATAATAAATAAGAAGTTCTTTTCCCTGAAAATGAATTTCACTGGATTATGAAGACGAAAAGAATTAATTTAGCGGACGCGGAAAGTGAACTACCCAGGTAAGAAGTTTATTTCTTCAAAAATATATTTAAATGTGGCTGGATAGCATCTCACTTATCTCTGGATGGAAAAATGAGGGGAATTTATTTATGATATCTGAAACGTCAGAGTCGGGTAGACTTTGATAGTTTAAATTTGTTACTTTTAGGTGTTAGTATGTAACAAAAGTGGCATCCACTGATAGGATCAATCAGTTTTTTTCGACTCATTATATTTTCTAGTTTCGATTAGATAAATTTTAAGATGTTTGCTTGTTTATTTTTTAGATTTAACTTTGATTACTGAATTCATTGTTTATCGTTTTTCATAATTTGCTTACTTTCATATATGCTTTAGAATTTAATTTTTGTTTTGGTTTTATTGAGAATTAAATTTGAAAGAATAAAGATAAATATGAGTAAGATTGAAAAACAGAAAAAGGAGCGTGCGGCGCTGAGAACGTCTTTCACAAAGACTTTGAATAGCTTAAAATCGGAACTGGAAAAGACTGAAATTAATAAAGGCGTTGTTCTCGATACAACAACGAAATTAGATGAATTAATGAATAAATTAAAGGTATATGATGACACTATTGTAGATTTAACGTCAGAAGTTGGAGAAAGTACTGAACATACAATATATGCCTTGATAGAGGATAATGAGAAATATTCGGACGAATATATATCTGTTAAACGAAATGTTTATGAATGTCTGAATTCGTCAGTGCAGAATATTTCTCATCAATCCGAGCCTGTCAGTACAGTTACCCAAACTAAACATTACAAATTGCCTAAATTAAGTATAAAACCTTACGACGGTTCTTTAATTAATTATTTGTCTTTCTGGTCGCAATTTAAAAAGATCCATGAAGATAGTGAGTTAGATGATTGTGATAAGTTTCAATATTTAATACAATCTGTACAGTACGGTACTAGGGCCAGGGAACTTTTGGAAAGCTATCCCTTGACTTCAGAAAATTATTCAAAGGCCGTTAATGCATTTCAAGAAAGGTTTGGGAGAGAGGATGTTTTGACGGAAGTTTACGTGAGGGAATTTTTGAAATTAATAATCGCCAATGTCCGTAGCTCTAGTAAAGACAGGTTACCGCTTCCTGATTTATTTATGAAAGTGGAGGCGTATTTAAGGTCATTGGAGTCCATGGGTTTGAATATGGAGAATAATTCAGCATGTTTATATCCCATGGTAGAGTCAAGTCTTCCAGAAGATGTCTTGAAGGCATGGCAGAGGTACTCAGTTTTAGGTGGGGATGAAAAGGATGTGACAACCCAATCCAATTTAAAGTTACTTATGAAATTCCTAAAAAAGGAAGTTGAAGGTGAGGAACGCCTACAATTAGCTAGGTCGGGTTTTGAGGCTACCCCCATAAGAGATAATCACAAGGAAAAGTGGAGGAAAAAGGATACCCGGGTTCCCACGGCGGCTAGTTTATTTGCAGGAAAAGAAGTTAGCTGTCTATTTTGTAATAAATCCCATGAGAGTAAAGACTGTTTTGCTGCGAGAGCACTATCTCTGAAAGAGAGAGTAGAAAAAATAAAAGAAAAAAATTGCTGTCTGAAATGTTTACGCGTCGGGCACAGGCAGAATGTCTGTAAGAATTTTGTTAAGTGTCTGGTGTGTTCCAAAGCCCACTTTGAGCTTCTTTGCCCCGAGTTAATAAGTCAAAAGGAAAGGGTAAAGACCACTACCGAAAATTTACAGGCTACCACTGCGGGACAGGTGTGCACCGCAGAGGTAGCTCTGATGACCCTACAGGTGAGAATTGCCGGAGGGAGAAGTATAAGGGCGTTGTTAGACTGTGGGTCGCAAAAATCGTATGTCTTAAAATCAACAGCCCAAGAATTGGGATTTCCAGTGGTTTCAAAAGAAAATATTACTCATACATTGTTTGGCGGAACTAGGACCGATCCTAAACTGCATAATAAGTACCGCATAAAATTGTATTCCTTGGATCGACGTAAAGCATCAGAACTTGAATTTGAATTTTTAGATCAGGAGACAATTTGCGGAAACATGCCTCGTGTGACTAAAGGACATTTAATGAGAGAGTTAAGCCGTCACAAAATTTGGTTATCGGATTTGGGAACAGAATGTCCAAAAATTGAGATGTTAATTGGTAGCGATGTATATGGGAAGATACTTACTGGGCAGGTAAGGCAACTTCGAGGAGGTCTGACAGCAATTGATACAAAATTGGGATGGACTGTTTGCGGAAAATTTGAGGATTTCCGAGAGAAAAATGAAAATACCTCGGTTTTGTGTAGTTTGGCTATTAAGGACTTTAATATTTCCGATCTTTGGCGTTTAGAAACGATTGGGATAGTAGATCCATGTAGCAGTTTCACGAAGGCTGCTGAGGAAGACCTCGCCAGAGAACATTTTTTGAGTTCTCTTAGAAAAAGCGACAATGGCCGCTATTGTGTAGGCTTACCTTGGATGGAAAATAATTTCGAGTTACCGTCCAATCGTCACGCTGCCGAAAAAAGGCTCTTTAATGTAACAAAGCGGCTTAAATTTTTTAACAAATTTGAAGAATATGATACAATTTTTAAAGAGTGGCTTCAGGAGGGGGTTATTGAGGCAGTGCCGAATGAAGAGTTAGAAATTCAAGGGCACTATCTTCCGCATCATCCAGTATTTAAACCGGATAGCGAAACGACAAAAATTAGGCCAGTTTTTGATGCGTCATGTAAGATCAATAAATCCCTATCTTTAAATGATTGCTTAATAAGGGGTCCAAATTTAATAGAGGAAATACCTTCCATATTATTGAGATTTCGTGAAAAAAGTATTGGAGTCACATCCGATATCAGGCGAGCATTTTTGAAGATAGAAATAAAGAAGGAAGATCGAAATTATCTTAGGTTTCTATGGTGGGAGAAAAACAATGTTATTAAAATATATCGCCATGCTAGAGTCGTCTTTGGAATTACATCAAGTCCTTGGCTCCTCGGAGCTGTTATTTCATTTCATTTATCCAATGTGCCGTTAGAACAAAACTCTGTTGCGCAAAAGCTTAACAAATCATTCTATCGACAATTGTGTGACGTCTGTAGATAGCGAAGTAGAATTAAAGAATTTTATTAATAGTTCAGTGAAAATATTAGCGCAAGCAAAAATGGACTTGCGTATGTGGAAATTTGGCCCACTGGAAAGTTGTGCAAACATAGTAATAAATGATTCAAACAGCGATTCTACATCCAAAGAACCAGTTACCATTTTAGGCATTTTATGGAATAGACAAAGCGATTGCTTAGCGATTCACGTGAAACTAATAGCAATTTCAGAAAATTTATCAAAAAGAGAAATTTTTTCCTTGACACAGGGGATTTTTGATCCGTTAGGATTTTTCGCGCCTGTTTTGCTCCCAGCTAAATTACTGATTCAGGAAATGTGGGTGACAAAATCGGACTGGGATAGCCCTTTGGCAGAGAAAATTCAGTTAAAGTTCAAAAAATGGTACAATGAGTTACAAGTCATGTCTGAATTTAAATTATCTCGACGAATAGGTTTTGGCGACCAAAATTCATGGTCTTTGCATGTCTTTTGCGATGCGAGTCAACAGGCGTATGCTCAGGGCCTGATTACCGCAGGGGCAAACGGGGCAGCTGCCCCGGGCCCCCATCTCAAGGGGGCCCCCAAATGACAAATTTTCGTATCCCAATGTTTATGTTCCTGCATATAAAAATGAAAAAAATAGAAAAAAAAACTTTTTCATTTGCTTTATATAAGATCTATGATTTGCGGGATCTACAATCAGCTGATCAACCCTTGTACTTAAACTGGAGGTCAGGGTAGTTCCAAATTTTCCAGGATTCTACAGGAAATTTAGAGCAGCTATCTCCTTTATTTACATCTTTAATAGAAATTATTAAATTTGTGAGAGACAATTTTGATATGTATGAGAGTGAAGCTGTAAAAATTTCACCACAATCTGTTACCTATGAGGTTACAAGAAAAAAGATGACTCCAAGAAGTAGATGTTTGGATGATACAAATAGTACTGAGGTTCACTTTGAACCACGTGATAAATTTTTAAAAACATGCCATTATGTACTTTGTGACTCCTTAATAAGCCATCTCTCAAACCGCAAACAGCCATATGATAAATTGACAAAAAAGTTTTCTGCTCTTATAAATTTGCATTCAAATGCTTCGCTACATGAAGATGCAAAATCTCTACAACAAAGCTATCCATCAGATTTATAAGAAGAATTTTCTGATGAACTGAATCAATTTAGCTCATTTGTAAACAAAGATGATACTCTTCTCCAAAAGTTAAAGACATTACAAAGCCCTCATTTATCTTCAGCATTTCCTAATGTAGAAACTGCTTTACGAATTTTTTTAACAATGCCTAATTGCTCAGGAGAAAGATCATTTTCTTTACTGAAAAGGTTAAAATCTCCCCTTCGATCCTATCTTCATCAGAAGAACCTCTCATGCTTAGCTATATTATCCTTAAATGGAGATGTTACTAATAAACTTGATTATAACGATATAATAGATTCTTTTGCTGAATGCAAAATTAGAAAAAAAACCTCTAAAAATAAAATAAGAAAGATGTTCAACACCATTACAAGGCTTAAAAAAACAGGTGAATTAAATTAACCAAATACATATAATATATTTTTGTAATTGAAAATACGTTGACGATTCCATAATTAATTTTAAGAAAATAAGACAATTATACAATATTGATATTGCATATATTTGCATGTGAAATGTATAAAATGGAATTTTCTGATATTTATATTTAACAATAAAAAATTTTCTGTGTATATATGGGGGATCTTTTTGGTATGTTTATCGAAGAGTTTTTTTGTAATTTTATCTTTAATTCCATAATTATCCATGTCGCATCTAACTCAATGCATCATAACAACAGGTGATTCATTTTAGTTGTGCATTAATTCTTAAAAAAATATTTTATACTCCTTAAAACATTACATAAATTTTAAGATATTTACTTAAATTTTGCTCTTCTACTTGTTAAATGATAATTTTTTTTTCTTTTTGCATTTTCAGTTCACAACCTTATAAGATGTTATTTTTATTTACTGTCTTGTTACCTGGTGTAAAGAATAAAACGACTGATTTTTAATATTTAAATTGGGGTCAGGTTGGGCAAGGGTCGATCCAGACAAAATTTGGGGCCTATTTAGGGACCCTTCACAAAAATAAATTTAATAAAATGGGCCCCTTCACAAAAATCAATTTGATAAAATGGGCCCCTTCACAAAATTCAATTTGATAAAATTGGCCCCTTCACAAAATTCAATTTGATAAAATGGGTCCCTTCACAAAATTCCTTTTAACAAAATAGGCACTTTCACAAAATTCCATTTTATAAAAACTTACTATTTATTATTTATTTATTATTCTTGGACTTTTAAAATGTATAATTTGTAAACAAACAAGATCACCAGAGAGGAAAACTTCAGTAAAAGTATTTAAAAAAGTTTTTGTTAATAAACGCTTGGTTCGAATTTGAGTAGCTGGATTTCGACTTTCATTACAAAATGTTATTTTTCACAAAAATATAATAAAATTTCACAAAAATAACCTTTACTTTTCACAAAATGGGCCCCAAGAAAAAAAACCTGCATCGACCCCTGTTGGGGAAAGTCGGGATAAAATCAAACTTTTTCTTTTAAGAGAAGGTGCTAAATTTTTTAACTTTTGGTGCATTTTATATACATTTGGATTCATATAGATTAAACATGAAGCATATAAACATTCAATTTTCCTTGTTTTTTCTCAGTGATGCATTTAAAACCGCATATTTTGATACCATCACTTTACCCCATGGTGAAAGTAGTTCTAAAATTAGGGTATATTTAAATAAAAGTATGTAAATATTATTTTTGAGATAAAAATACATTGAAATAAATGTATCTTAATTATATTTAAAGGTACAAATGCACAAAAAATATTTTTCATATATTATTTAATTAAAGAAATTATGTCCACAGCTATCAAAATTAGGTTCACTTAGTATGTTAATTTTTAAGAAATATTTTATGTTCCTTAACAACATATTACATAAATTTTAAGATATTTCCTTAAATTTTGCTCTAGTACTTGTTAAATGTTAAATTCACAAATAATTTTTTGCATTTTCAGTTCATAACCTTGTAAAATGTTGTTTAATTTGTATTTGTTTTGATACACATTTTACATAAATAAAGTAATGGTAAATTTTATATACTGTCATATTACCTGGTGTAAAGAATAAAACGATTGATTTTTGATATTTAAATTATACTTTTTAATATAATATTTTTCTAAATAGAATATTTATCAGTCAGTAATCAGTTTTTCTGTGTTAATACTGAAAATAGCTGACAAGTAAGTGAAGTATATGCGAGTTTGCAAGTGTCATTTCCAGGGCTTTTTTCTCCTTTTTATTTTGTGGAAAGTAAAGGTTATTTTTATGAAAAATAACATTTTATAACAAAAGTTGAAATCCAGTTATTCAAATTTGAACTAAGCATTTATTAACAAAAACTTTTTAAAATCCTTTTGCTGCAGCTTTCCTCTCTGGTGAACTTGTTTGTTTAAAAAATACACATTTTAAAACATCACAAAAAGTAAATTGTGAGTTTTTATGGAATATAATTTTATGAAAGCTCCTATTTTATTAAAAGGAATTTTGTGAAGAGCCCTGTTTTATTAAATAGAATTTTGTGAAGAGTCTCCAAATTTTGCCTGGATCAACCCTTGATTTGTAAACATTGGTAAATTCATTCGTGCTTTGGTAAAAGAAGACAAAATGCCTGAATAGTTTTTGGATTTATTTATTGCTATCTAAAATCGTTTCTTGCAAATGACTAATGTATTAACGATGAAATTTTGTGTCTTATGTAGCATAATCTTATCTGATTGGGAAAATTTCAGCCCAATCCAACTAGTAGAAGCCAAGATATCAAATCAGAATGTATAGTTTTAAATTTGTTCTATAATTTCAAAAATTATAATGTATAAAAACACTTTATATGTGCAATGGGTACTTTTCCATTAGCCGGGCGCCAGTTAAAGGGAAAAACTGGGAAATTTCATTAGTGGCCAGTGATAGCATTTTTATAAGTGGCCACTTTCTTTATATTAGTGGGCACATTTTTATTCAAAAGTTCTAAACACTAAACTTTTATTAAAATTTCAATTAGTGTTAATCTAAAATTAAATAGCCCAAATAAAAAATGTGTTACAAACATATTTCAACCAGCAAAAGTAGAATCCTTGATGAAATGCAAAAAATGTTTACTCTTTCCTTGTAAGAAAGTGGCCCTGTAGCTGGTGGCTAGTGCTAATTTTGTCCCTTAACACCACTGATATATATACACATCTATACACATGTATTTATATGTATATACACATGTGTATATATATGTGTGTATATGTATATATATCACTGGCGCTCCGCTAATGGAAAAATACTGTGTAATATGTTATCTTAGCAAAAATATTGCATATGAAAATTTTGGTAAAGGGGGGCCCCAAAAATTGAAGTCTGCCCCGGGCCCCAAAGGAGCTTAGTCGGGCCCTGCGTATGCTAGCGTAATTTTCTTGAGATGTGAAGAAGAGAATGAAATTTATGTGCGGTTTGTCATGGCAAAAACTCGTGTTGCACCTCTAAAAAGAATGACAATTCCTAGGTTAGAACTAATGGCATGCGTTTTAGGTTCTCGCCTTTCTAAATATGTTGTAGAGGCAATGTCTCTCGGAGAAATTAAGACTTATTATTGGTCAGATTCTACTACTGCTTTATCGTGGATAAAGAAAAATGAGCAGTGGGGGACGTTTGTAGGTAATAGGGTGAAAGAAATTTGGTCTCTCACAGTTTCAGGTCAATGGTTTCATGTGTCGGGCCAATTAAATCCTGCAGATTTACCCTCCCGGGGATGCACTCCACGCCAAATTATAAATTCATCTTGGTGGGAGGGACCCCATTGGTTAAAAAATCCAAGGGATAGCTGGCCAATTCTTGAGATCAATCCGGATGAAAACCTAGTTAATTCGGAACGTAAGAAAAGTGCCACTTTAGTTATTACCAGTGTAAATGTTAACGAGACTAAATGGTATGAGAAATTTTCGAAATTTTCTAGAGTAGTCAGAATTTTAGCCTGGATTTATAGGTTTATTAAAAATTCCCGAAAGAGGGAAGTAAACAAAGATAAATTACTCTCCGCTTCGGAAGTACAGGAGTCTGTTCATACCCTTTGTTTTCTTATCCAGAGAGAGAGCTTTCCAAACACCACAGATTCTATAGCTGGCTTAAGAGTGATCAGAGATCAGAGTGGCCTGATTCGAGTAAAAACTAGTATAATTGAAAGAGAAGATAATTATTCATTTAAATATCCCATTCTTCTGCCTTCAAAACATTATCTTGTAAACCTCCTTATCTTGGAATATCACTTAAACAACTCCCATGCGGGCATTCAAACATTGATGACAATAGTACGAGAGCAATATTGGATAATCTCTAGCAGGCGTACTATACGTACAATTCTTAACAAATGTATACGTTGCAAACGATTCAAAGCAAAGGCCCCATCTACTGCTCCAATTCAGTTGCCTCTAGACAGAGTTAGAGATGCAGGCATATTTAAAATTACGGGGATTGATTTGTGTGGCCCTCTGATTCTCAGAAACAAGACCAAAACCTGGGTAGTGTTATTTACATGTGGAGTGTACCGTGCAGTACATCACGAACTAGTCACAGCTATTAGTACAGAGAATTTTCTGTTAGCTTTGAGACGATTTATAGCAAGGAGAGGCCATCCTTCCGTGGTCTACACTGATAATGGGACAAATTTCGTCGGTACATCAGCAGCACTAAAAAAGGTGAATTGGGAAAGAATCGTCACTCACCATATGCTAACCCTGATCAAATGGAAATTCATACCTCCCACTGCAGCGTGGTGGGGTGGATGGTGGGAGAGACTAATTCGAACCACTAAGGAGCTATTGGTCAGGGTTCTAGGACGTGCAGCTGTGACATATGAAGAGCTGCTCACGATCATATGCGATATTGAAGCGGTTATCAATAACCGTCCCCTTACTTATATCTCCAACGATTCCGAGGAACTTTCACCGCTGACACCCTCAATGTTCCTCCACGACAGTAAGGAGTTTGGGACACCCGATTTAGATGCTCTACACCGAGATAAACTTCTGAAACGACAACGATACTGCAAAGAACTTCGAGATCAGTTAAGAAGTAGATTCCGCAAGGAGTATCTCGGACAATTAGTTCAAAAGGCTACAACTGACGACTGCACTATAAAGATCGGCGACGTCGTGATGATGGGTTCTGAAAACGTAAAGAGACAGAATTGGCCAATTGCTAAAGTTGAAGAACTCTGCCCCAGCAGAGATGGCCGAGTAAGGGCAGTTAAATTGAAAACTGCCAATGGTTATGTAATTCGACCAGTCAGAAAACTTTATCCTCTGGAACTTTCTTCTTGTGCTAAGGACTCTATCCCAGATGTTTAACCAGATTTTGATTTACCTCCCACTAAATCAAAAGGTGGGAGGATGTTAGAACATTAATCTAATCAAGAAACTATTTATTATATCAAGGCATCTTTACATCTGTGAAGTGCAATCATCTTTTATTTTATTTTTATAATTTTTGTGCTAATGCATCATTTTTTCCTCTTTTTTCAGTAAAATATAATTTTCATTCATGATATTTTGGGGTATTGCCAACTTTCTCTAAATGATAATCCTTAATTGTTTATACTTTCAATTTCTAAATAATCAAGCCTGAAAAAAACCCCAATTTGTTTACTTTATAAAACATATAATTGATTATATTCCTCATAATAGAGATTTATTACTTGTATAACGATTTTTGGTGATTTAATGTGTTATAATTGGGAAATTATAAGTATTATATTCACAGGATGTGGTAATTATGGTTGATGATGTAATTTTTGTTAACTGTGGATCTTTATGAAAAGATTCAGTACCATTCTGGATTTGTAAGAAGTGGGTTCTCTCGTTGTTTTCATGCCTTTGGATAATAAATAAGAAGTTCTTTTCCCTGAAAATGAATTTCACTGGATTATGAAGACGAAAAGAATTAATTTAGTGGACACGGAAAGTGAACTACCCAGGTAAGAAGTTTATTTCTTCAAAAATATATTTAAATGTGGCTGGATAGCATCTCACTTATCTCTGGATGGAAAAATGAGGGGAATTTATTTATGATATCTGAAACGTCAGAGTCGGGTAGACTTTGATACATGACAGACTTTGATAGTTTAAATTTGTTACTTTTAGGTGTTAGTATGTAACACTTGTTTTCCATCATGTTCATTGATGCCGCTTCCCCCGACAACTGCTTATATATGATTCCATACCGATTTTTGAATCGACCTAACCATCCACTTGACGGTTCAAAATTTATATTTAGTCTTGGCCATCTGTGAAGCTTTCTCTTTCCTTATTGGGCCATTAACAGATATGTTGGAAATATCTTTTACATGTCTTCATATTTTTCGGTTTTTAACTTTATTTTCTTGGATCCACCCACAATTGCAGATTTTTTAATAGGGTACGTAATGATGATTCAGAGATATTTACTGACCGTTTTGTTGCCATGTCCTTCGGAATTAAATTTTCGTATAATGTCCATTTTATCAGACACAGTGCAATTAACTCGCTTTCCACCAGTAACAAAGCAAAGATAATCAAAAATAATCAAATGCTTGCCTTTCTCTTCACCTGCTTTGAAAAATCACATTAGGATTACCAATTTATCTCTCAAAGATTTTTTCTTGTTTGTTATTTGTTTTAGTTTTATCAAACTACCCTCATTTTTTACATCCTGCTGAACTATGAATGTGCCGGTAGTGTTTTCTTTAAAGAATTTTCCTTACATTATAATTCTTTCTCAACTAAATTTGTATTCTAATACCACTGTTTATTTACTTTTATAATAACATATTTGAGGGAAAAAGTGCATCAAAACTAAAATTTTTCAATCAAAATGAAAAGTTAAACTGAAAATTCTTATAATAAATAATTCTTAAAATGATAAAAAATGGATATGTTAAAAAAAATAATAATGAAGAATGTGTCGTACGCAAAAGATAAGTTCACATCATACAATAAGAACGAACAACCTACAAAGAAAACATACAATATGGCAACCCTAAATCACACAGTTCTTTCACTTTACGGTAAGTAGATACAGCTTATATCACGCAAACAAAGAAAAAAAAAATCCCTGACGGCTCGGCCTAGAGGCACAGGTCGATTTCGAAGACGCAGACCGTGGGGCGCCTGTTTGTTGGGAATTGAGGAAGAAATTACCTTCTTGCCATGATGCGGTAGTTGGAACCGCCCACTTCGTAACCTAACTTGTTTGCAGGCGGAGCCGGCAGGTATTTTTTCTTTTTTTAATTTTTTTTTTGCTATAAGGGTTGGTCCTATAAAAATCTTGTCAATATAAAAGTTTTAGATAATATTAAGAGGATTTATAATAAATTTAAGCAGATTTGATATCTTGTGAATTGACGAAGTTATGAATTTTTTCTAACCCCCTCCCCCGTGGGGCCATTTTTAATGATATCAAAAATCTGTTATACATAAATTTTCGGCCCTTTTCCTAAAAGTAATAATAACTTTAAACAGATTCGATATGTATGGGAGACCTGTGTACCTAGGTCCACCCCACTTTAATTGAATAATATTTAATTCTAACACCAATTGCTATTTAGGTAGCCACTTTGAAATCTTGGAAGAGAAAGCTGTGGCAAGTTATTGGTAGAAAAAGGTTTTAAAATTTTGCAGTGCATCTCTTTTGTTGTTTAACAAAGGTGAGGCAACTACTTTTCTTCGAATTCTAGAACATAATTTTGTTTGTGACATTAAGTACTAAATGATATATTAAATAAGTCCCTGCTCCATGTGGGTTTTCTGTAGAAGACATTTTGTATGAAATTACCTACTCTTGTACCTAGGGCCATGTAGTTGCCTTGTACCTAGGGCCATGGACCTAGGTACAACTACAGTGATATTCTTTATGCTGTTATTTTATTGAAAAGGCTTTTGTAATAAATGGAGGAAAATGGCTTTAATTATGTGAACCATTTTGATTTATTCAATTTTTAGGGTTTGTTCATCTCGCAAAACCCTATTCGTCCCGCTTCTCTGTCTGTCCAACACAGAGTCGGTTCTCTCTCAGAAACTTTATAACTTACAGGCTTGAAATTTTGTGTACTTACAACTGAATACCTACTGTCACGCTGAAAATTATAATTTTGAAGAAATCATATTATTTTAATACAGAGAGATAAAAAAACCAAAAAGTCTAACAGCCTTTTTCTACTAAATTTAAACATTTTTGGTTATAGCGATTGCCAACAATTAAAAATCCACAATAAAATTCTTTCTACAATAATACAAGGAGTATGAGTTACAATTGTATGAGTTGTACAATTGTAACTCATACTCCTTGTATGAGTTGTATAATTGTAACTCATACTCCTTGTATGAGTATACAGTTTGTCGAATTTTTGGAGCATGTCATTCACCAAGTCAAATGTTCAGTGGATAAGCAAAAAATTTTTTGTTTTGGATAACCACGAAAGCCATGTCAGTAGTAAAACAATAACTTTGCCAAAAAAACTTGGAATAGTTATGCTTACATTTCCTTCACATACCAGCCATAAGCTTCAACCATTGGACAGAGGTGTGTTTGGATCCTTCAAGAAATACTACAGTACTGTGTGTAGTAATTGGATGATGACAATCAGCATATATGATGTTGCAGAGAATGTTGGCAAATCCTACTCTTTGGTCTTTACTCCTGCAATTATTCTAGCGGGCTTTCGTGTGTCTGGCAGTGGTGTAGTCGAGGAGGGACGCGGGGGAACGGCGTCCCCTCACTTTTTTATTTTATGTCGAGCGTCACCTTACTTTTTATTTTCAAGGGGGACGCGAGAGGACGCCATCTTTTCAAACTTACTAATTTTTTTTTAATTATGAGCACACCAATAAATCAACAATTTTAAGAAATAAGGCATTGATTTTTAATACTTTTCAACAACATGGAAAGTGTTTACGGTGGCAGATCGCTTGTCTGTCTCCATCTGTTCGCATTCTACTTGTAACTTCCAAAAGTTTGCTTGAATTTCGACAAAATTTTATGTATATTTTTTCAATGTAGCCTTATCACTATTGTGAATTATGTGTATAGCATCAGTATTTCGTTTACGAGTGATCAAAAAAGAGTTCTTTCATATTACTGTTTACTGGGCGGAGATTGTTTGAAATACACATAAATGAAGTAATGCCAAATATGGTATTGAAATTCGTTACAACATATTCCGTATCAAAAATAGCATTTATCGTTCGTTTACAGGGACGTTAAAAAGTATTTCGAAACATCATGAGCTATTAGCAGTAATTGTTTGCAATGCATGGAAAACGGTGCACGAAACATTTATAGTTATTTTACAAGGCCAAAGAATCCGGACACATTGTCAGAGTTGCTTGAAACGTGTTTTCGATTATACAGTAAAACCTCTAAATAACGGACACCTCGGGAGCGCAGAAATTGTCCGCTATTCGGAGGTGTCCGTTATTGGGAAAACTTCAGAGATTCACAAAATCGCTAAGAAATGCTTAACATTTCATTAATTGGCTTTTATATGTCTGAGAACTTCTGTTATATGATTAATCAGAAATTAAAGTAAAATTTTTAAGCAATAAAACTGAAATGAAATTGTACATACATTTTCCCGCTGTTTATTTCATTCTTACGAAAAAAATCTGTTACAAAAGTGTGCTTTTGCTTGCGATTACATGTAGTTAGTTTTTCTATGTGGCGTTTTAATGCTATCAGTAGTTTTAATCCTTCTAAATCATCTTTTTTGAAAAAAAAAAAAAATGTGTATCTGCTCACTGTATTTTGCCGCTTCTTGGAAAGTCTTGATATTGCAGGAAACATCCCCTGGTTTCAGTATCTGATTCATATCACTAATAGAGTTAGCTTTTGTCGAAGATTCTGAAGGAATATAATCGCCTACGTCAAGTGAGTCTTCATCAGTAGGTCATCATCAATGTTGACGGACATTTCGGCATTCCTTCCCTCCTGATACATTTCATTAATTCACTTATTGCGATAGTTCTTCATTTCTATCGGAAATAAGTGTTTAATTTTCTTTTAATATAAAGCCTGCTTTTCTGAGACGTCGTACGCATCTCGCTTATATGTTTTTTACAGCTTAAGAAATCCGAATTCGAGAGCATCGGGAACATTAACTAATTTTAGGCTGTTCTCAACTGTATTCATAGAATCTAACTTCGAAAGAATGTGGCTTAATAAAAGCTTTATCTACCAGGCTTTACAATCGTGTATAACGCCTTGATCAAGGGGCTGGCATACGGAAGTTGTGTTTGGGCGGGGGAGAGGAAACACAGTTTTAACATTATCCATTTTCAAATGTTTTGGATGAGAAGTTGCACTGTCCAAAAACAAGAGAACTTTTCTTTGTTTTTTCATCCTATTATCAAAGGAAGTTAACCACTTAATCACTAAAAAACTGGTTATCCACGCTTTTTTATTAGCTCTCCACATAACACCAAATTTATTAAATTGGATGTTCTTTGAAAAACACATGGATTTCAGAGATTTTTTAATTATAAGAGGTACTTAAAATCCCCCTAATAAATTGCAATATAATAAAAGCGATTTGCCCTTTTGTCATTTTTTTCGCCGATACAGCCATCCTTTTTAAAGCACAAAGTCTTATTCTAAAAAATGCTGAAAAAGAGTCCGCTTTTCTTGGCTTTATAAATGTTTCTCTCATAACCTTCACAAATTGATTGCAGTCATTCATGCCAATCCTCCACTTTTCAGAGCTACAGATTTTACTTTTCTACATATTGTTTTGAAATAGATGTTGTATCGAGACCGGAACTTTTCCAGCCATCTATCCAAAGCCTTAAAATCATGCAATCCGAGTTCTTTGGCGACTTCTAAAGCCTTTTCCTGAATCAAAGACCCACTGATAAGAATTTTTTTGAACGAAGTGAAGTAATCCAATTCAGAATTATAGAATCAATTTCAATGGAATCAGTATACCCCAATTTCACATTTTTGGTGTTCTCGTTAAACTTAGCAATCCACAACTTCCTTATTTCTTCTTTATTTGGTAAAATCTCTCCCACTGTTGTTTTACCTATTTTAAAACATTCAGCAAATATCCGGAAACTCAATTTCTGTTTTTGAGATTCACTTACACTTAAGATTTAAAATTTTTCTTTTAAAGTTAATCGTTTTCATTTTGAGATCATTCTCGAAGTTTTAATCAGAAACAAGGCACTAAATTCAGAATATGTAGAACTCAATATATTCAGAAGACGATAAAAATGGTTTTAATATATTTTGAAGCTTTGAATAATGTATGTCAATTAAATATGAAGAATCAAACAATAATCGATACAAAATATATACGATATTGGATGATTCCCCATGCCACTGAGGATTTTCCTTAGACCACCCTCTACATTTATCTGTGGTCGCAAAATTTGTGATACATTGCTCTGATAAATTTTGAGGCTTTTTACTTTTTTTTTCCATTTTCTATCTCGTTAAAAAATCATTTTTCATCCTCGATCGCTAAAAGTACTGTCCGCTATTCGGAATGTCCGCTATTCAGAGGTTAAACATACAAAACTTTAGATTTTGGGAGTGGGGATTTGAAATGTGTACGTTAAATAGAGGTGTCCGCTATTCGGGAGTGTCCGTTATGGAGGTTTTACTGTATTTTGTATTTTTCAGCTGAAGAAAATATTTATTTGCTAAGTGATACGTAAATTATATTCGTATACAGGGCCACACAAAAATAATCCAAATACACTACCGTCATGGCCGGATATTTCTTGAAATGCGTTTTGCAGCTGGTTTAAATTTTAGTGTGTTATGTGATGAGCATATGATCATTAATTTCAATACATGACCACTCAAAATAATTCGAATGAATACGTTACCATTTATAGATAATTATTGCTTGGTATGTGTTTAAACTGAACGAAATTATATTTTCGATAAAAAAAATCGCTAGACATGCTTTTCCTTCACACATTGTTGCACCAAATTAATTTTACAGACATTTGTGTGTAATGAATATAACGAGCAGGGAAGACCGAGCTATGCTCGGTCAAAACTAAATTTGAGTTCAAATATCATGAACCCATGACCAAAATGACCCACTAATTGAATTTTCTCGAACATGTGGCTTAGTCCAACAGTCTTCTCGTGCCCGAAAACCATAGGATACAAAATTTGGTGTGAATAGACTGAGCCGTTTTTAAGATAAAATAGCTTGACCCATAATTACCCATGACCAAAATGACCCATTAATCGAAATTTCTCGAACATGTGACATAGCCTAATAGTCTTCTCGTTCCCTAAACCTGTAGGATGCTAAATTTATTTCAAATCCTCTGAACTGTTTTTAAGATAAAAGAGCTTGACCCATGACCAAAATGACCCACTAATTGAATTTTATCGAACATGTGACCTAGCCCAACAGTCTTCTCGTGCCCGAAAACCATAGGGTGCAAAATTTAGTGTAAATTGTCTGAGCCGTTTTTAAGATAAAATAGCTTGACCCATAATGACCCATGACCAAAATGACCCACTAATTGAATTTTCTCGAACATGTGACCTAGCCCAACAGTCTTCTCGTGCCCGAAAACCATAGGATGCAAAATTTAGTGTAAATAGTCTGAGCCGCTTTTTAGATAAATTAGCTTGACCCACATGGACCCAAAACTGACCCACTAATCTAATTTTCTCGGACATGTGACCTAGCCTAATGATTTTCTCGTGCCCGAAACTCGTAGGATACAAAATATAATCAAATTCGTTTGAGTCGTTTTTTTAGATAAAATTAATTTGACCCGCATTGACCCCAAAATGACCCACTAATCGAAAGTTCTCGAACATATGACACAGCTCAATAGTCTTCTCGTGCCTGAAAATGGTCGGATACAAAATTTCGTCAAAATCGTTTGAACCGTTTTTTAGATACAATTAGTTTGACTATGACCCAAAATGACCCAAAATAACCCGCTAATCGAATTTTCTGGAACATGTGACCAAGCCCAATGGTTTTCTGGTGCCCCAAAATGGTAGGATACAAAATTTCGTCATAATCGTTAGAGCTGTTTTTAAGATAAAATTTGCATATATATATATACAGGATCATTCATAATTCCCTCCGGGGTTTCGAAACGTTATAGTAAAAAAACGAAGACGAATATGAAAAAAAGAAACATATGAAATTATTCCGAAACTATTCAAGTTTTACTTACATACATTACAGGTGTTCTATGTGTGAACCCTTGGTCACACGGCATACATCCATGCGATAGTCCAGTTCCTGCCATACTCCGTTTCTTTAAATCTGAATCAGTGGTGTCAGTTCAACGGGCCTTTCGTAATAAATATCGAAAACAGGGACCAACTGACAAAACAATTCATGTGTGGTACCGGAAATTTAAAGAAACGGAGTATGGCAGGAACTGGACTATCGCATGGATGTATGCCGTGTGACCAATGGTTCACGCATAGAACACCTGTAATGTATGTAAGTAAAACTTGAATAGTTTCGGAATAATTTCATATGTTTCTTTTTTTCATATTCGTCTTCGTTTTTTTACTATAACGTTTTGAAACCCCGGAGGGAATTATGAATGACCCTGTATATATATATATATATATATATATAACCACACACATGATGTGCTCGTATTAGAATATATGATATATATTGGCCGGTATACAGTGTGTCTGTGTATTATAAAAGTTGAGACACACTTTAATTTGTTACCTGCTGGAGATAAGTAGATAACGTAAATTATAAAAAAGTTTAAAATAAAATAAACAAAAAATAATATTGTCAATGAAATAATTATCTTGTTAATTTTCAAACATTTATACAATAACTCTTTATGCGACTCTTCTGTTCAAAATTTGTCAGTCAGAAAAATTTTCCTTTTTGCTGCAATAAAATCATTAAAAATCTGCATATATTTAAAATTAAATTTAAAAAATGAAGGAAGAAAAAAACCTTTTCGAACCATTTAAATATTACTTTATCAGTAAAAATGGTCCTGTGCACATATTGGCGATAGCATTTTTAGAACAAAATTAAATATTAAAGAAAAAGAAAAAAAAATGCATCGCAAGTGTATCTACATAAAAAGCTGCACGGGCAGAAATTATGTAAAGAGACAGTGTAGTTTTAAAACTTACAAATAAAAAAAAAATAAGAAGAAGAATTGGCTAAGCATGCTCTATGTATTTTCCGTCAGCTGCAATACATAACTGGGGGGTCAACCGCACATGTTTATTATCATCCCTGTTACTGTTACCTTCTTGTAATACCTCATAGCTTTTCTAATTTGATATATAGTCGTTGTCCCCTTCTTCACCCTGCATATTTCCTACCTTATTTTAAACTTTTTTGCATCTTACATTGACTACTTATCTTCAAGTTTAAATTTTTTCGGACGCCCTGTAAAAGTCGACCTTAACTCAAACTTGAAGACTTTGTCAAAAAAATGCAATACTTTGATAGCAACGTGGTTCAAATTTGTTTTTAGTGACAAAACTTGATGCTTTTAATTTATAATAGTAATTTAACTTTAATGAATAATAATCTGTTTAATCTTCTAATTCATTCTAATCTTTGACGATTCATCCTTATCTAAGTGAAAACCACAGCCTTACTCAAAATTTGGAAAGCGGTAAATCATAGAATGGCTACTGATACAAAATCTAGAAAATATAGAGGTGAAATTTTTTTTTGAAAATAAGTATTTCTGTAAAGTTCATTGAAAGAGGGAAAATAATACATATTATTAAACTGTGAGAGAATTAAATATATTGCTGTTGTTTTCAACCCATTTTCCCCCTTTTATTTAAATATTTAATAAATAAAAGAAATTAATTTGAGCCACTATTTTACCCGCTTTCTTTTATCTTACATTTCTGTATCTATGTGACAGTCAAATCTTGTGATTCATTTTTCACCCACTTCCTGTTGACGTAGAGCTTTGAAATTTGGAATATATATATATATATATATATGTATACCTGAGGAAAGTACATGAATTGGACATTAATTTTTTTAAAAATTAGATCAGTAAGGGGGGGGGGGGGGGGGGTCGGTCAACGTCGGCACAAAAATGGCATTTACCCCCATAGAAATAACATTACGATTGTTTAATTGAAAAAAAATAGCTCCATTGTTTCAAAATTCATTCATTTTCACCACATTGCTACCCGCATCAGTATGACATCATTGAGCGACGCACACATTTGTGCTTTATAATATAAGTTGACTTTTTGTGAATTTTAATGAAAGTATGTTTTTTTCCTATATTTAATTTATTTTTATTAACATTAAAAGTAATTTTTTAGGAAAGTGTTTCTTAAATAAGTCATCTGGCACAAGCATAAGTATTATTTGCCATAGAAACTCTACTTCAAAATTATATCTTTAAAAAATTTCCCCTCAATTCTTTAAACACTTATAGAATGGCATGGATTCAAATCAATTTATAACTAGAGTAGACTTTTATATCGCTATTAATAGTGTGGTAACATTCACTGAGACGATTCCTACATTAAAATTTCAATTCATCGTAGAGAATATTTACGAATTAAATAACTTCTATGTCAAATTTGAAGTTTCTAGTACTGATAGTTTCAGAAGAATAACAACTTAAAAAAGTTTTCGGCTTATTTCAGCACTTAAAATTTCGAATATTTTAAAAGGTATTCTTCGTGAGCATCTGCATGTTAATAGCTACCAGATAAATCGTGATGAAACGAGTTTAGAAGATTTACTTAACAATCAGGGCTCCCAAATGGTCCGCTTTTTGAATACCAGTATTTTCTTAGAAAAAAATTTTATTTTTAGATTTTTCTTGTAAATTTTGCAGAAACAACCTTCGGAAGTAAATTTTTGCAGAAAACTTTTAGAAACCTACTAAGAAATTTTCTGTTAAAAAAATGTTGGTATTCAGTTTGTGAACCATTTGAGAGCCCTGGACAATTCATCCTTTTAAAATGTAAATTAAAAAAATAATAATAAATAAGATTTTACGAGCATATAAGTCCTGAAAGTATATGTGTGCCAAGTTTTAAGTTAGTTACTCTTGCTCAAATATTTCCACACAAATCATGATGAAACCAATATTTTTGAATGTCTTTCTCCATTTCATCCCGTAAAAATTCAATACTTACAGATTAGAAGTAACCTAGTAACTGGTTTAAAGAGTTACTAATTCTACAAAAATCTTGATAAAACGCGATTTTCAGAAATTTTCTTTATAAGGATACTGGTCTATTTCACCCCTTTCAAATTCGTATTGGGATGTTCGGAAAGTTCCTTTCATTTCAGAAAACTAATTCATACCGGAAAATTCTGCCCGTCAATTGACATTAGGTATTGAAATTAATGTCTAATAATTAAATGATAGAATTTTCCGGTACAAATTGGTTTTCCCAAACTGAAGAAACTTTCCGAACAACCCAATATTTTTACACGTTGTTCAAAATTTTGTATAGAGTTTGGGCAGTGGCATATATAATCCAGAATGTTAAATCATCTTTTCATCATATATAACATACCTGCGAAATTTAATCTCAGCCGAAAACACCGTTTAAATGCTACCCTGCTCAGACACATACACATATTGACTTATTGCAAAATCACCAAACACAAACTTTGGGAATTTTAAGAAAATACCAACTCGCACACATGCATACGCATATACATAGAGAATTGTTACAGAAATAGGAAAAGCGGACTCAGGGAACCTATAAAAGTAAAGATATAAATTTCATAGTCTTTTTTTCTTGTCATGATTACAATATTTTCCTTACATTATACGTGTCCGTAATGTAAAAATGCAATAATTTTCAATGCTCTTAGTATACAATGGTTATTCTATGACTATCTCAAAAATAAACAATGTCAACAAAAGTCTCATTGCGTGGATTAGTGTTATTAAATTACGAATTCTATTTCAAATACGTATTTTCACCTATGAAATAAGGTTAACAATATATTTTAATTTATGGGAAGCTATGAACGACCAACAGATAAAAAACTTTAATTAATTTAATTTAAATAAATTTTAATTTAAAATTTAAAATTTAATTTTTCAATTACTTTTCTCTGCAATTCAAAATGAAAAGCAAGATTCATAATCAAGTTTGCCCTATGGGTGATACAGATACAGACCCTAATGATCGAGACTATGAGCGTCCCCCCACTTTTTTTCCCAGGACTACACCACTGGTGTCTGGTGTATGGCCAGTGAATCAAAACATATTCACCTATTCACAATAATTTCGCTTATTGCAATTTAAATAATTATATGGTAAATCCTGATATTGTTTCTTTTATAAAATACATGTGTGTATGTTTGTTTTCTATTCATTATGGAGTGAAACGTAACATTCAGGGAATGGCCCTAGGTACATCAGCTACTGGCCCTAGGTACATTGAAGGTCTTGTACCTAGGGCCATTTGTGAAGTTTCTTAAAAAGCCTTCTATTCCACATAATTCATTATTTTAAGTATTTATATTAATCCCAATGGGAAGTAATTAGTATAAAGATGTGTACATATCAGTTTCACAATTTTAAACAAGTTCAGTTGGTCTGTTTTTGTGCGTTGAAAAAAAGTGGCCCTAGGTACACAGGTCTCCCCTACTATAATTCAGAAATTATGGGTTTTTTCTGTTTTCACAAAAAGCTCTCCCCCCCCCCCGTTCCCCCCCTGGTTTGATTTTGCCACCGAGATTTTATGTATCAGTTTGGAAGAGATTTGTGCAGAAATATTGCAGTTATCGTGTCCATAAAAAAAGTGACATAGATAGATAGATATAAAATTTTGAACTGGGGGTGGTTTTTGGTTCTAGCAGTCATGATCGGCGTAGATCTGCAAAAGTTCCAACATAGGGGAGAATGTAATCGGTAGTATTTCTGACGCAATCTACCTAAAAGAACATTTTTCTATCTGGCAAGTTGCCAGTGAAAACTAGATATAGAGAAACGAGCGATTCATGCGGGATCAAGGATGGACAGGGAAGGAATTCGCGTCTTAACCGAGATTTAGCGTATTATATGGATATATGGATGTATATATATACAAATTTATGTATATACATATGTATTTATATATGTACATATATCACTGGCGCCCAGCTAACCGAAAAGTACCCAATTATTTCATAATGTTGCTCCCAGAATCAAAAGTACTTTAGGAAAATTCCAGGCTCAATCTTGCTCATAAGTATTTTGGAATTTCATTTGCAAATGTTAATGTGTGCTGATTTTTTTTGTACTTAAGTAATAACTTCACCCAAATTGCAATTGTTCCTGTATTAATCTGTTATTATTTTCGAAATATAATTAATTTTGTTTTTGTTTCAAGGTGTTACTTGCAAATTTATATTAACTATGTTATTTTATGGATAAAGGGGAAATAAAAAATAATTAGATTAATGAAAAATAGATTTATATTGTATTTCAGATAATACCTAATAGCGGTCCACTGTGCCCCGGTGGGTGGACCAGTGTGTCCCAGAAGTGGGACACACTGGTCCACTTTACAGGTGCATATAATTTTTTTTTTTTTTTTTGAAAAGTGTATTGAAAATTATGTTCTGAGAAAATTATGATGAATGTATAAAGGTTTAAGGAATATTCAAAAATATTTTCATGCAGATCGGTTTGTCTATTAAAGAGAAAAAAAATTTTAACCGAAAAAGTGGTCCACTGTGTACCAGTCTCCCCTACTAGCGTCGATAAAATTAATCGACAGTTAGTGAGTTAATATTCTCATTATGATATTAAAAACTTCATCTTGTGTTCTTTCTGCATTTTTAGCGAACTGTTTGAAACTTTAGAGATTGAGCAGCAAATTTTGTGTTCTCCTTATTGTATTATGTTGTTTTGATGCATTTTCTGAGAGAAATTTTTAATACTGAATAGAGGTTGTCAAATGTTCCGTAAATAAATTAAATTTTTAATATTATTACTAGATGGAACCCATCAAGATTTGACGGACACAAATTGTTGTAACAATGTCAGTGAAATAAGCTTCTTTATTATTTAAGAGGGGTAGAGTATTTTTGATGCAAACTCCAAACAAACAATCCGTAAACAACTGTATAATGCAAATCAGTTCGACATTACTGCCCTATTCACCACTGCGAAGAGAAAATTTCATGGACCTATCAAGTATTATACAAATAGTATATTCCTTTATCCATATCATATTCAGTAAATAAATTGCACATCTCTCTTCCTGTAATAATGCAACTGAGTGAGCTCCTATGCAAATGTGCATTGCATCTGTCCAAAGGCACAGTCGAAATTCGACGTTAAAAAAGTTTTAAAATGTTTAGATACTCAGGGATCTGTTTAGGAAAAAATTGGGTCCTTTAAAGGACCCTTCACAATTTTTTTTTATTTCAAAACAGGGTCCTTCACAAAACTATTTTCCCTAAAACAGGACCCTTCACAAAACTATTTTTCCTAAAACAGGATCCTTCACAAAATTCTTTATCTTAAAAATAGATTTTTCACAAAATTTTTCCATCTTTAAACTGAACATTTCACAAATTAATCATTAAAAGTAAAATCTGACCTGTCACTTTTACACATATAAAGAAAATATATGTATCTCACATCCATATATCTTCTTAAAAATGTATAAACAAGAACCTGAATATAACGATCATTTCAAATTCACAAAATTATGACCAGATTTTTCACAAATATAAAAAGCTGTTCACAATTTCACAAAAACAGGACCCTGTGAAAAAAGTCTGGACAAACCCCTGATACTAAAAAGTTTTAAAATGTCCTCTTTAATCATTGTTTGTTTCAAATCTTTTTTTTTCTAAAATGCATCCATTGTTTTAAGCTAATCAATTTTTATGTGAAGGTGGAGAAATTTTTTTACAATAATAATATACAGTCTGCAGATGAGGCAGATTTTTAATGTTTTATATATAATGTTTTGATGTTTTATGATATAATTTATTTGTATGGTTTTTTTGGTCCCTTTCCATTAGAGCCGTACCGAGTACTCGGTATATACTCGGTACTCAACCAAATTTCAGATGAGTACTTGGCCAATACCGAGTAGTTGCCAGAATTTCATTTTTTAAGCATATTTAATGACAAATTAATTTAAGTGATCTATAAAACGTTATTTGAATATAAATGTATAATATATGCCATAATTCATAAAAACTACTCACTCGGTACATAAAAATTTATCTATAAAACATAGAAAAAGGTAAGAAAAAACTCCTGGTACACCACTACTTTCCATAATCATGATTATCCCTTTTCCTCAGTCGTGATCTTTTCCCTTTTATGCAGTGAAATAACCATGGATTTTTAAAATAATAATAAAATAAAATTCCAAGCATATTCTGATGCAACACATACATCACCGAATTCAACATGATATCAATTTTATGTTCAACATAAACTGAAAATCGTTTTTTGTTGTTAAAAGATTTCAGTTTAGCGCCAAAATGCTCTATCTTATGGTTAATCTAATTTTATGATTTATCAGAGGTTTTTTAGGTAGCTTTCAATACAAAAAAGTATAAAGCTACCTATTGCAGCCGTTCGGAGGAAAGCAGTTCCGGAAAATTTTGATATATTTTCACCGATCATGACCCCCAGACCCCAAAACCACCCTCCGTTCAAATGTTGATTTATATATATATATATATATCTGACCTATGTCATACGATAACGCTCGTATTTATAAATAAATTTTGATGAAACTAATTGTGTGTATTAAGCTCACCGATGTCTCGACCGAGTTCGTTGGCCAGCTTGGTCCGCCATTTTGTTTCAAGATGGCGGCCATTTAAAAATTTAAAACTAAAATAAATATACATAAAAATTAAAAATTGAAATTTATTTTTTAATTAAGTGTTAGGCCTTGATACGAGGATTCCAGAGCATTTTTTGGTTTACCTCTATCTTAAAAAATGGCTGAGATAGAGCAGTTTGAAATTATAGGGTGGCTGACATTTTGAAACAAGACAGCACATTACAAAAATTTGCATTGTTGTAATAATTTTCCCAATCATCATACACATAAAACTATATATTCATATCCGTTAGCGCCAAATTCTCGCCAAACTTGGTGATATCTGGCGAAATATCGCCAAATTTGGCGACCAAAATAAGTCTTCATAAATGAAGCCAATTTGGCTATTGCTCTATAGTTTGGCGAATTTCTTATTCAAATTCAGTATTAACGAATCTTTTGTAAACATTTTCTTTGCATTTTAACTTGCTGTTTTCGTGTAACATTAGTTAAAATTTTTAAACGAAGATATAGAAAAGCTACCTTTTCTTCCCGGTACAGGCTGGAAGGACTTTTTAGGGTTTCGTTCATCTCACGAAACCCTATTCATCCCTCTTCGTTGTTTGTCCGTCACACAGCCGTTTATCAGAAATTATGTAACTTACAGACTTGAAATTTTGTGTACTTATAGCTGAATACCTACTAGGAAGCTGAAAATCCTAAAATTTAAAAAAATCATATTATTTTAATAGAGAGATAAAAAAAACAAAAATCTAACAGCCTTTTCCTATTCAATTTAAACATTTTTCGTTAGAGCAGTTGCCAACCATTAAAAATCCACACTAAAAGTTTTTTTACAATAATTAATTTTCTATTGAAAGATTGTCATGTGAAAAATGAAAATGAAATTCAAAGTTTCACCCATTGAAAAAAAAATATGAATAGGACGTCCTACGGGTAACAAAACGGAAGTTTTCAAACATTTCTCATTAATACAAGGAGTATGTGTCAGTACAGAAAGCAGGTTAATAGGATGTCATAAGAGAATTAAAAAGAAAATGAATCTGACGTCCTATTGGAAGTTGAACGGACGTTTTCAAATGTTTGAGAATCCTACAAGGAGAGTATCAACAGGAGTAATAGAGAAAGCAAGTAGATAGGATGTCAGCAGGTGATGAGTATGAGGAACGTATTGAATCATGATAAAATCCTGATTATGGAAATATTGGCCTATTTTAACATTTTGAAGGTCTCTATACAACATGTTTCATTTTGAAATTGATTTTTTTTTTTTTAATATCGCATTGAGTCCACATGACAGATATTATTATGGTAGAGTATAATAGCCCGCTATCAGACCGGTTTAGATATTTGAAAAAACGAAAAAATAGACTGGAATTTTTACTTTATAAAAAAACATGACTTTTTTTTTGTTGTTGCTAAATGAAATTTATCTGGATTTATTAAAGGAAGGATAAAGTGTTTTGAAAGGAATATTAAATGAAACCCTTTGTGCGGTCTTCGATCGCACTTACCCACTTGTTTAGTTATTTTCTTCACTTTTTATGTTGGTTAGGGAAATCGGTTTCCAATTGCATGATTAATTATATTGACTTGACCTTTAATTTTAATATTTTTAAATTTTTAAGAAAACATCTTAATTTTTATTAATGTTACTATATTGTAAGCATTCGTTATAATTTTGAGTGCATTATTACATTCAGATTACTTTTTAAAAATGTAAACAAATCAGCGAAATCCACAAAATTCTAAAATCTGCACAACCTCTGGTATTAAGCTATGCAGATTTAAGGCAGTCTCCTGTATTTAGAATTTGATTATAGACTAATAACTTAATTTTAAGGCATTTTTCTATCAGTTGAGCGCAGGTGATCCATCACCAAATGTTCTTTATGGTTACAATATCAATGGAGTTGATTATTACCCTTTTTAATGTTATGTATGCAATAAATGTATATTAAATTACTATTTTGAACACCCTGAGCAATAACACGGCAAGTGGAGTTAACTTGATTCCTGAAAAACCATGTAAAAAGGTTTGTTGACCTCAGGCTCTATTTCGTATTCTAACCGTCCGTCATGGCTTCTAAAAACTTTTTCAACTCTCACATGTCTGTGTTTCCCAATTCTGATAACATGGCTGAGCTTAGAACTTTTTTTGAAACAAAAAATGCTAAGATTTCATATTTTGTAAGCTTGTGTGTTCACTATGTAAAAGTTGTAAAAAAAAAGTCATGTGTTCCAAATGTACTTTTTTCTTTCACCCAAAACCATAGGATATGCAATAATAAAGTAAGTATTCAATTTTCACATTCATGTAATCTATTATTCAGCATATAAGGAAATATGAATTTTATGATCCTAAGCAAAGACAAGATGCTAGAAAACTCTTCTTTAATAGGAATACAGGGTGTTTTCACAAAGTTTCAAGACTGATTGTTTCCAGAGTAGGGGTGCATGTGCATACTCATTCCACCGACAGGTGAGGTAGTAAGGGTGTCAGCTAACAGAGCGCATGCGTGTCAGTTGCCTCAGAGACGTTGGTGTAAGCAGATCACTAGTGGAATAAGTGTGTGTCATGGATCCCCGTCGAAAACTGGCTGAGTGGAAAATGCAGTGTCATTTGGAGCAGCGTTGTTCTGTGTGGAACTTAAGAAAACTGCGACAGAGGCTTTTCATATGATTCAAGAGGCCTACCAAAAAGAAACCCCTCATCTACTAAACTCAAGACGGCTCGCATGAGAAAGTTACGTGTGAAAAGCCTGCTCATTGTTATTGTTGTTTTCGAAGCTAAAGCACTGATCCACAAAGAGTTTGTTCCTGCCAGACAGAGTGTCACAGGTCAGTTTTATGCTGGAGTGCTCCACCATTTGAAGGATAGTCTGGTGTGTCTGGCCAGACATCAGATATGATTGGATTGTTCACCATGACAATTCGCCCTCCCATACGTCGTCCGTTGCTGAAGTTTTGGCTAAGTTTAACATGACAATACTGCCATGAGCCCCTTACAGCCCTGACCTCGCTCCCAGCAACTTTTTTTGTTTACCTAGATCAAGAAAGACCTGAAAGGGAAGCGATTTCAGCAATCCAGGCAGCTTCGACGAGGTCCCTTAACAGCCTTGCGCACAAAGACTTCCAGCAAGTCAATGAACAATGGAAAAAACGCTGACAGCGGTGTGATGATGCCCCAAGGGTCTTATTTCGAAGAATTTTAAGTCACTGTACAAAAATGTTTAATAAATTTTGTATTCTCAGATCAGTCTTGAAACTTTGTGAACACATTCTGTATAGGCAAAGAAGTTGTATTCTAAATTAAAAGGCTGAAAGTAAATTTAAAAGCCTTGCAGTTGAAAACTCCATTTTTTACTTGCCTTGTTATGACAGAGGGTCCCCTCAATTGTCAACTGACAACCATTTGTGGTGATCCACCTTCCTGGCATGGATAATATGCAAGTGACATTATTTTTAATGTGTTATATGTGCATCCTAAATAAGTATGGAGTAATGTAATATTTTTTTAAGAGTTGCATTTCATGGGTAAAGTTTGATTTCGCTTTGAATGTTTTTCTGTGTGTAGCAAAAAATGAATAATTGACACATTCATGTAAAAAAAAAAAAAAAAAAAAAAAAATGCTTAGTGTGGCCTCAGTTTGACTTGAGAAAATCATCTGTCTGTCTGTTAGTGATTTCTGTCCAAAGTAAATGTAAACATTTGTGTTGCTATCAAATAACTCATAAATCGTAAAGAATCGCACAAATATCTGCAATTCTTTTGAAAAGAGTTTCAAAGTTTAATTAGAATTTTTTTCTTTTTAGATTTATAAAATTAGGAGTATGCATACTCCCCATGTCTATCTGCATAGATTCTCCCCATGTCTATCTATATTATATCTGCATTGAAAATGCTGAAATAAAAATACATAATTTGAAATGTATTTAAATTGGCACTTTTCTTCTAATATATATATATCATCATCATCATCATCAACCATTTTCAATCCACTGCTGGATGTAGGTCTCCCCCAGATTTTTCTGTTGTTGCCTGTCTAGTGCTTTAGTCATCCAATTAACACCGGCTACTTTTCTGATTTCGGCACTCCATCTTACTTGAGGTCGTCGTCTTGGTCATTTTAAATCTCTGGGATATCACTGTAGGGTGTTCGTGCTCCATCTATTGTCTTGTCTTCTTGCAATGTGCCCAGCCCATTTCCATTTTAGCCGTTTTATTCTCTCGATGATGTCAAAAACTTTCGTCTGACTTCTTATCCACGTTATTCTCTGTCGGTCTCTTCTGGTTATGCCTAGCATACATCTTTCCATACTTTGCTGTGTTTGTAATCTTTGTACCATCCGTTTTGTTAGTGTCCCAAGTTTCTGCTCCATAAGTTAGTGCAGGCAAAACACATTGGTTAAACACCTTTCTTTTCAAACAAAGAGGCATGTTACTCTTCAGAATAATATTGTTCTTCCCAAAAGCACTCCATCCATTTCTTATTCTTCTATTGATTTCATTCATGATACTGTTGTCTGATGATATTTCTTGTCCAAGGTACACATAACTTTCAACATCTTTAATCTCAGTGTTGTTGTAGACGATTTTCTTTTTTGATGCAAATGAATTGAGCATCACCTTAGTCTTTTCCAAATTTATTTTTAATCCCACGTTAATGCTAGCTTCTGCCAAATCTTTTAGCATATTTTGCAATTCTTCAGGGCTATTACTGAAAATTAAAATGTCATCAGCAAACCGGAGATGACTTAAATATTCCCCATTTATTCTAATCCCTTTGTTTTCCCAATACAGCTTCTTGAAAATACTTTCTAAGACAGCAGTAAAAAGCTTAGGCGAAATGGTGTCTACCTGTCTTACTCCTCTTCCAAGCTTGATCTTCGCTTTTCCTTTGTCCAAACGGATGGTGGCTGTTGCTTTCTTGTATATCTTCTTTATGATATTGATATAAGGTTTGTCTATATCAATGTCCTCCAGAGAAGTAATTACTGCAGATGTGTAGACCGAATCAAATGCTTTTTCATAATCAATAAAGGCAAGGCAGAGAGGTAAATTATATTCTTTATGTTTTCCTATAACTTCCCTTAATGTTTGAATATGATCCATTGTGCTAAATCCACTTCGAAATCCTGCTTGTTCTCTAGGTTGAGCTGATTCAAGTCTTGTCGTTAAAACTTTGGTGAAAATTTTATAAATCACTGACAGTAAGCTGATTGGACGGTAGTTTTTAATGTTTTCCTTTTCTCTTTTCTTATAAAGTAACACCATCACAGCATTATTCCAATCTTCTGGTACATCTGATTTCTCGAGACATTTGGAAAACAGTAAGGCTAGCATTTTTGCAAATTCTTCTGCTGCTTCTTTGATAAGGTCAATTGTAATTCCATCTTCGCCAGGGCATTTACGTTTTTTCATGCCTCTAATGGCTTGTACAACTTCATCTGTCATCACTGGGATTATCTCTTCAGTTTCTGTTATGTTTACTAGTGGATCATGTAGGTTGATTTCCCTTTGATCTTCACATTTATATAGATCGTTATAGAATTTTTCGACAATGTGTACTATTTCATTATTGATTTTGGTGATTGTTCCATCTGCTCTCTTCAGTGCAAAAATACCTTTTCTTCCAACACACAGTTTGCGCTTAGCTGATTTTAAACTTTTGTTATCTTCTAGAACTTTTTTGACAAGATCACAGTTAAATTTTCTGATATCTTCTGTAACACATTTTCTTACCGTTTTACATAATTCTGCATATTCAACTCTTGATTTAGGATAGTTTTTCCTCATTTTAAATTCTCTGCGTTTCTTCATCGATCCTCTTGTTTCTTCTGTTATTTTCTTTGTTTGCTTTACTTGTGCTTCACCAGCTATCGTCCTTGCAATTTCTTGTAGAGTATTTGTTATTTTCTTGTTCACTACTGTAACATCTTGTTCTTCTTCTAAGATTGATTGAAGTACTTGAAAACGATTTTTAAGTTCTAAATTAAATTCTTCTTTATGTTTCTGGAGATTTATAATATCGGCTGATTTCTTTGAGCATTGCAAAAGCTTCATTCTTTCCACTTTAGTATTTAAAAGCAGTTTGCATCTAACTAACCTGTGATCGCTTCCTGTATTGAAGTTATTGAGAACGCTGCAATCCTGAATAAGATGCTTTTTGTTTGTCAAGATGTAGTCGATTTCACTTGTTGAGCCATTTGCACTACGCCATGTCCATTTTCTTTGTGGCTTTTTCTTGAAAAATGAATTCATGATATACATCTGTTCACATTTTGCAAATTCAATCAATCTGTTTCCTCTTTCATTACGCACCCCATATCCATGTTTTCTTACTGAGAACTCCCCTTTCTTTTTTTGCCCAATTCTAGCATTCCAGTCTCCCATTATTAATTTTATGTAGCATTTTCCTTTTTGATGCATTGAAGCTACTTCTTCATAGAAATCCTCAATTTCTTCATCAGTATAGCTAATTGTTGGTGCATAAACTTGAGTAATTTGCAGCTTGTATCTTTTTGATACTTGTATAACTAACCTTGCAACTCTATCTGATGCACTATCATATATATTCTACGATGTGATTCTTCCACCTTTTATGAATCCGAAATCCTACACCACTTGGTTTTCCATCTTCTGTACCTCTGCAGTACAATACATGTCCACTGGCAAGATCAATCTTCTCTTCACCTTTTCTTCTTACTTCGCATAATTCTAGGATGTCCCAGTTGATTCTTTCTAATTCTTCTTCAAGTTCCTGTAAACGACTTTCAGAAGATAAGGATCGTCCATTATACGTAGCCAAGGTCATCAACTTATGGCAGCCAAGCCAAGCCCGGTGATTCTTAGCACCCTCTGTCTTCACGTCTTTCTGATCGCTGCCGTAATCAGGAACATGCAGACTGCCGGGAATTGAGAGCCGTGATTTGTTTTGTGAATTCATGGTAAAATAAGGGGGGAGGTGGCCAAATTCCTCCACGCTGGCCAAGCGAGTTGGAGGAAGCCCACCCGCATTTATATATATATATATATTAATTCTATCTAATTTGTATATCTGGCAATGTAGTAAGTAGAACATGTTTTTGATGGATAGCCTGCCTTTTTCTGAATCTAAGAAATATTTCAAAAAGCAGTGAATTTTCCATTCTATTAGGCTATGATGTCTTACCATTTAAAAGATTGAAATGGATTTTACCTAAAAGTTTGTGAGAAATTAGAATAGAATTATTGAATGTTTACTCTGATGGGCTTCTATAACAATGAAATGATGTAGGTAACACATTTTCCAGTAAATTTATGTTGTAAAAAATTTATTTCTGCTTATTTGGATTCTTGTGTAAAAATGCAAGTACTTTTCGGTTAGCCAGCCGCCAGTGATATATATACATGTATTATATACTAGCAAAACCCACGGCTTTACTCGCATAATTCTTGAAAAATGCCAAGTGGTATTCGTTGGACTATTTTCATTAGAGGGAATTTTACTGCCACAGATAATTCAGAAATTAATAATTAAGCCACACTAATTAAGCAAATTTCTGTATTGACTATATCACAGAAATATTTTAAAACTTTTCTGTTCCTGCTCACATTAAAATTTCAATTTTTTTTTAACTGTTCTATGGATGCATTTGTGTCTCTAATGTAACAGCCATGTAAAATTTCAAGTTACCATCCCTAACAATTTCAGATAAATAATTGTTTAGAAGGTTTTTAGAACTTTTTCAGCTTATTTCACTTTTTTAAATCGTTTTTAGCGAGCACTGAAATAAAAATAGCCACCATGCCAAATTTCAACTTCCTATACCAGCAGCATCACTAAAATCGCAATTTTGGAATGTTTTTTGCTTTCTGCACCTTCTCTAAATTTCAAATTTTGTAAAAACTGCTCTTTGGAAGCATTTACGTATAACAAATAACAGGCATGTTAAATTCTAAGTTTCTATCGCTAACAATTTAGAAAAAACATAATTTATAACGTTTTCCGCTCAGTTTTACACCTTTAAACTTCGAATTTTTAATAGACTGTTTATACCGAGTGCCTGCCTCTTAAAAGTTACAACTATGCTAAATTTTCAGTTTCTAACCCGAATAAATCCAATTAAATCATAAAGTAGAACGTTTTTAGACCGTTTTCCGCTGATTTCAGCCTGTTAAATTTTGATTTGTTTAGAAACCGGTCTTAGCGACCATTTGCATTTTAAGAGTAACCACCATGCCAAATACGAAGCTTCTATACCAGCAGAATCACATAAATTGAAATTTTGGTACTTTTTTTTTTCTCTCTTGTCTTTTAATATTTTGCATTTTTAGTAAATTGTTCTGGGTGATCATTTACGTGAGTAACAGCCAGGCGAAATTTTTAGTTTCTAGCCTTAATAGTTCCAAATCAATCTTAATTTAGAACGTTTTCAGAACGCTTCTCGCTCATTTCACTCTTTTAAATTTCGATTTTTGTTTAATTGTTCTGTGCGACCAAATCAGCAGCCATGTAAAATTTTAAGTTTCTACCCCTAACAATTCCATAGTAATTGCAATTTAGAACGCTTTTAAATGCTTTCCACTCATTTCACCCTTTGAAATTTGAAATTTCTTTACAATCTACTGTTAGCGAGCATTTGTATCTTAAAAGTAACCGCCATGCCAAATTTAAAGTTTCTAATCCTGGTAGTTAAAAAAAATAATAATAATCGTAACTTTTTTTCTTCTTTCACCCATTTAAATTTCAATTTATTTTAAAAAACTTTTCTTTGTGTGTACTATTGTCTTAAAAAGTATCAGCCATATTAAGTTTCAAGTTTCTGTCCTTAACAATTCCATAGCAATCATAATTTAGAATGTTTTTGGAACAGTTTTCTCTCATATCACTCTTAAATTTCGAATTTTTTAGAAACTGTCCTTAGAGAGCATGTATATCTTATAAGTTACAATCTTGCCCAATTTCAAGTTTCTAATCTCTTCAGTATAATAAAATTTGCAATTTTACAACGTTCTTCGCTCTTGCAACCCTCTCAGGGTAGTGGCACTGACATAAAATATAGCCTGTGTTAGAGCACAGACTGTCACCATAAATTTGAAAGCATTACGTTTGAAATCGGTTCGGTAGTTTCAAAGATTTCATAGAAATTGTAATTTAGAATGTTTTAGAACACATTTAGCTCATTAAACCCCTTTCAAATTTCGAACTTTTTTGAAACTGTCCATAGAGAGCATTTATATCGTATAAGTAACTACCATGCCAAATTTCAAGTTTCTAAGTTACTTCAGTATAAAAAAAATCAGTTTTAGAACGTTTTGTGCTTTTGCATCCCCCCCCTCCCCCGCTTCTGGTAGTGGCCCCAATATAAAAAAGTCCTTCTGTACTGGCAGGAAAAGGTAGCTTTCCCATATCTTCGTTTTAAAATTTTAGCTAATGTTACTCGAAAACAGCAAGCTAAAATGCAAAGAAACCGTTTACAAAAAATTCGTTAATACTGAATTTGAATAAGAAATTTGCCAAATTATTGAGCTATAGCCAAGTTGGCTTCAGTTATGACTTATTTTGGTAGCCAAATTTGGCGATATTTCGCCAAATGTTGCCAAGTTTGGTGAGAATTTGGCGCTAACTGATATGAATATATAGTTTTATGCGTATGATGGGAAAAGGATTACAACAATGAACGATAATAATTTGCGAGAAGTCGTGTTCACAAAAACTTATAAATTAATAGTTGGACTAGCTGGCTTCGCCCGCTAGCGGGGCCCCTAATTTACATCGGTGCCTCGAAACTTTTATATTCTCCGGCTCGCATCCCCCTTTAACCGAACAAACCGACCCGGATCCCCGCTGCCTTCAGCACCGGATAATCCCTTAATTTGCACATTGAGTAGTATAAACCTCTAACCGAACGAACCTCCGACACTGGTCCCCGCTGCCTTCGGCACCGTATCCGGTCGTGATACGCACGCACCAGATAATCCCTTAATTTGCACATCGAATAGTAGTATAAACCTCTAACCAGGGTTAGAAATTAGCGGTCGTTAGTTGCCAAATGCAACTAAATTACTGCATTTGACAACCACAAAATTATACCTGGTCGTCAAATTTAACGCCTAGCTTCTTTTTTTTTTCCGGAAATTTTTTTTTCAAATTTAAAAGTGTTTGACCTATGTTGCCTTTATGACTTGAAAGCAGAGGATGAAAAGAAAACTAATAATAAGTTAACAGAACTTATAAATGTCTTCCACATTAATAAAGATTTATTAATAGAGGAATTTTGCAATTACAAAATGTGGATTAAAGATAAATTAAATATCCCATGCAAAGCTGCTTGGCAGCGATTAATCGCTGAATCAAAATCTAGTTCTAGTTTTTGCAATATCAGCAAAATTTTGGAATTTATCATGGTACTTCCTTTGAGCATAGCAGAATGTGAAAGGGGTTTCAGCCAACTTAATCTTATTAAGACAAATATCAGAAATCGTTTAGCATTGGACTTGGTCAATGATATACTTATAATAAAATTATATGGACCCCAATTGAAAGATTTCAATGCTGAAACGGCCATAAATTTATGGCACAATGTAACACATGGTCAAGTTAGGAGACCTGATTTTAAAAACTAAATATCATGATTTTAATTTTCAAAGTAATTGTTGTAAGATTATCTAAAATAAATAATGGATGATAAAATTCTATTTTCGTGTTATTTAATATATTTTTTTTATTATTATTTAAAATTTTATTATTTGCTCCTAAAATAAGATACTGTAATAATGTTTTAAAATTTCAGTGTTTTCCCTCAAAAAAAGAAAAAAAAAGTATTTATATAGAAATCAATATCTTTAAATGCCATACGAATATACATTAATTGGTATCTAAGAGTTCATTTATTTGCTTCTTTTTTTTTTTCATTTTCTGATGTACTTTCAGGCATAAGATTTTTTTTTTTTTTTTTTTTTTTTTTTCATTTTCTGATGTACTTTCAGGCATAAGATTTTTTTTTTTTTTTTTTTTTCATTTTCTGTTGTACTTTCAGTCATAAGATTTTTTTTTTAAATTAAGTTTATACCTGTTTGTATCTAACAGTTCAAATTTTCTTTCTATAGATATAATTGATTGATAATCTGTTTTGTATGCATGTTAGATTCATAAAAAGAATTATTTAAAATTTTTCTAGAATAAAATTTTGTAGTTTAATGCTGTTTTAAAATTTTATAGAAAGCCAGTTTTTATTTTGTTTTAGTGATTAACACAGAGATGAAATGTTTAATATGTACAACCCCCTCGCACTGAACACATAAAGATAATTACAATATTATTGTTAACATGAGTTCGAAAAGAAATGAGAAAATAGGATATAACATAAAATTGCAACCATGAAATGCAGTTTGGCACCTAGGAAAATAATTGCAGGTGTCATTTGATGCCCTACTTAGAATTCCCAATTTCTAACCCTGCCTCTAACCGATCGAACCTCCAACCCTGGTCCCCACTGCCTTCGGCACCGGATAATCCCTTAAATTGCACATCGAATAGTATAAACCTCTAACTGAACGAATCTCTGGCTCGGGTCCCCGCTGCCTGCGGCACCGTATAGCAATCTTGCTGCGCACGTGCTGCAGTATACATTAGTTCCACCTTCCACCACCAGGTGGCGCAATCTGTTTATACGATCATAACTGAAATCATTAAGGCTTTCGATGTCGAGTCGAATGAGCCATACCCCGTCGTCTTCGTGCCCATAGAACTGGAGATAGAAAAACGAACTGAAATCGATAAGCTCTATCGATGCCGAGTCGAATGAACCAAACCGCGTCGCGATGTGACCCATAGAACCAGAGTTAGCAGCAAAATTCTTTAATTACACCTACCACCACCAGCGGGCGCAATGCTATTTTTTGAAAAAAAAATAGCAAATTCCTTAGCTTTTTTTTTTTTTTTTTTTTTCTTTCTTTCCTATACAAAAATGACCATTATTTAAAAAATTCTAAAACTTTTAAAAATAAATGTTCCTGCGTTGAATCATAAACCGGTAGTTCAACAAACTATATAGAACGCCCTCTGGTGGTGAAAAACGAACTAAAACTGATAAGCTCTAGTATCCTCTATCGATGTCGAGTCGATTGAGCCAAACCGCGTCGTGATGTGACCCATAGAACCCGAGTTGGCTGAAAAATCCTTTGATTACACCTTCCACCACCAGGGGGCGCAATGTGTTCTATACGAATGTTATAGAGGGTCCTTATTACTTTAATTCTGATGTTTGGAATCAGTTTGGGGGAAATTCGTAACATAGTTTCTGAGTTATAGAAACGGACCACAGTTAAGATAAAAAAAACTTGAAAAGGGGGGGGGGGGGCGAGGACACTGCTTTTCCTTAAACAACTGAATTAGACTGCCGGAAAAGAAAAAAAAAAAAATCTGATGTCTTAATTACATAAACCGTCCGGATTCGATAACAGGCGAAGCCCGCTTTTTACTAATCGAAAATAGTTACATATAAACAATCAAACGTTTAAAAATGTTAAATTTGTTGAAATGGAATTGGTTTCCTCAAAAATAATACAAATGTACAAATATGTCTTAATTACAGCAACCGTCCCGATTCGATAACGGGCGAAGCCCGCTTTTCCTCCTTTGCTTCTTTTTTTTTTTTTTTCCTATACAAAAATCGGGATTTTGCTAAAATCCAAAATTGTGGTCCGAAATCTAAAATTTTTTTAATCCCTGGAATGTCAGCCCACTCTCAGCAAGGAAGCACATATTTCAGAATCGAAAATCCGATAATTAGAAAATTTTATACAGCGTATTAAAAAAGCAAATACACCATTTTATCTCTTTCAGAAAATAAAATATTTAGAGACGAATTGTCTGGATTGACTGTTTGAAAAAAAAAAGCAGATGTCTTTTTGGAATGCAAATAAAATCATTTTAAGTTTCATTAATGAGTTTTAATTGATATCTTTAAAAGTTACTGGTCGAATTTTATGAATTTTAGCTTCAAAAATTCGCGATTTTTTTTTTTTACTCCCATTTGTAAATTTTCGAGACGATGTGACGATTTTTGAGGATTTTCGGAAATACGCTGGAAAGCGTCCAGTTAAAAGTCACATGACATGTGGAAAAGAAATTGCTCCTTGCCTCTCCGCTCTGCAGATAACATGTCGCCCCATCCGTCTGCAGTATATTTCACCTGCCGTGTTGAATGAATTAAAAAATTATTTTTTATCGATCGATTTTTAAAGGATTTTTTCGGTTCTAATCGTCGTATGGAAATGATTTTTCAAATTTATGAAACCTGACGACGTCCTGGTTGCATACGTACGACTTCCGGAGATACTGGTCGGACCTGCACTGCGGTTTGGGGCTTAAATTGCTCCCTGGGAACCCGCTGCCTTTTCCTTCCCCGGCCCGACAGAGACCGGCAACCCTCGTCGGAGGCGAACTTTTTGCTGTTTTGAATTCTTTTCCAAGTTCGATTTCGGTCGGTAATTAAAACAGTTTCGTCGATTAATAACTCCCCGGGTCCGGGTCGGACTCCCGACCCAGCCCAAACTTGACATCTGCGCCTTTTTTCCGAATTTTTCGGTCTGCGTCCGCCATTTGTGCGTCGATTCGTCCCAGAGCCTTTGCGTGTACAGACCGGGAATGCACAGACGCACACACTCACTCACTCACACACTCACACACACACAGACGTTCACGGACATTAATAATTATCCGACTAGCTGGCTTTGCCCGCCAGCGGGCCCCTAATTGTAAAATCTCGAAAAGCTATCGATGTCGAGTCGAATGAGCCATACCCCGTCGTGATCCGGCCCATAGAAACAGAGTTCGGAAAGTGCCCCTAGTGGTGAAATGTGGAACTAAAATCGATAATCTCTAGTAAGCTCTATCGATGTCGAGTCGAATGAGCTATACCCCGTCGTGATCTGTCCCATAGAAACAGATAGGAAAACAGAGATAGCACCCTGGTGGTGAAACTCGGAACTAAATTCGGTAAGCTCTATCTATGTCGAGTTGAATGAGCCAAACCCGGTCGCGATGGGACCCATACGAAGGGAGATATTTTGAAAAGAAATAGCAAATTCCTTAGCTTTTTTTTTTTTCTTTCCTATACAAAAATGACCATTATTTAAAAAATTCTAAAACTTTTAAAAATAAATGTTCCTGCGTTGAATCATAAACCGGGAGTTCAACAAATTATATAGAATCCGATATATGAAAAATAGAAAAAAAAATTAATTTGATATCTTTTGGAGCTTTCGAAAAAAGTACACACAGCAAGTATATTTGCAGTGCAATCGGCTGCTTCAAAACACAAATATCCTAGTAGAATAGAATTTTAACTATGAAAATATAATTATTTCTCAAAATAAATCATATATTCAGAAAGCCCATTCAATTCTGTACGCAAAATGAACAACGATTTTTTAAATAAAATCGTTAATAAATTAGATAATTACTTCCAAAGCAAAGTCACTTATTACACTTTGATTAATCTGTGCTTGCGTCGAAAAACGCTTATTTCTAGAAACGGGTTTCACAAAAGAATTTTTTTGAAATTGATAATACTCGAATTTTTTTAACTGAAAGGTGTCTTTCTAGAGCTGAATGTATGCACTTTTAGCTTCTTCTCTAGTAATTTATGTAATTCGATAAAAAAATTGCTGCGGCAGGGAAGGGGGGTATACATTGGCAAATTAGAGGAAACAGGAAAGTGACGTACGGGAACGATCGGTTTCTAAAGGGTTAATGTACATATTTTTTAAAACTGAAATATATGTTTCGAAGAATAAGAACGTGGCTATGATCTGGTGTATTTTATTTGTCTCTATTCACATTTTCCGAGTCGATGCGGATTTTTAAACATGGGCCGAAAAACGAAAATTCACGCGAGTGAGTTTCGGAAACCATTGTTTTAGAAGGGTTAAAAAAGGAATTTTTCGAAACCGAAACCTGATTTTAAAAGGAAAAAGAACGTAGATTAGGCTCGGTATTTTTATTTTTTCGTATCTTGTTTAGAAGCCCAGAATTGAATTTTTAAAGATTGCAGAAATCGCTGAAAAAGCGAAAGAGAGTTACTGAAAAAAACGTTTTCGAAAGGTTAACTGAAATATTTTTTAAAACTAAAGGTTTTATAGTGATCTCGAAAGGAGGGAAATGTACTTGGGTGTGATTGTTTGTTTTTTTGTTCTTTCAGAGAGCCGATGCGCGATTTTAAAAATTGCAGAGAATCGAAATTTGCAAAAGTGAGTCTGCGCGCGAATTTTTTTCGAAAGGTTAATATTTGTATTTTTCAAAAACGATCGCAGATTTCGAAAGGATAAAGAATGTAGATCTCGTCTGGTATTTTTAGTTTTCCCTGACTCGTTTGGAACCGCCGCAGCGAATTTTTCAAAATAGTCAAAATTGTCGAAATCGCGAAACGGTGTACAGAAAATATACGTTTTCGAAGGGTTAACTGACGTATTTTTTTTAATGGAAGGTGGCATTGGAGAGGACAAAGACCGATCTTTTATTTGGTGAAATCCGTTTATCCGAATCTTTCTTAGTCCGGCGGATGCGAGGTTCGGACGAAGGGAGAAAATCAAAAACACGAATTCGACCCTTTTTGATTATTTTTTTGAAAGGGTTAATATCGAAATTTTTTCGAACTGACCAGATCGTTAGAGACGTAAAAGTACGTTCTTTGAGAATATGTGGACGGTTTTTTCGTATTTCTGTCGGTTCACCGTCGGCGAGTTTAGACAGTCGTAAAACGAAACCGGCAGAAGCGATCTTTCCTTCTTCTTTTTGCGGAAGATGAAGATTGAGCTCTTCTGGGCATGCGCTGAATAATTTCCACGTAGGTTCCTTTTTAGTAATTAAAACAGTTTTGTTCGTTAATAACTCCCTTAATTATGGGCCGATTTTTTCAAAACTGCAATTCCTGGAGGACCGGATTTTTCTGAATTTTTTTACACAAAGCGCTTTGCTACTCGCTACGCTTGCAGAGTTTATCCGGGTACAGATACACACACACACAGACGTATACGGACATTAATAATAATGATTTTTGTATTGTACTATCTTGTTTCAAAATGTCTGCCACCCTAGAATTTCAAACTGCTGTATCTCAGCCGTTTTTTAAGATAGAGGTAAAACAAAAAATACTCAAATCCTTGTATCAAGGCCTAACACTTAAGCAAAAAATAAATTTGAATTTTTAACTTTTTTGTATATTTATTTTAGTTTTAAATTTTTAAATGCCCGCCATCTTGAAACAAAATGGTGGACCAAGCTGGCCAACGAACTCGGTCGAGTCATTAGTGAGCTTAATACACACAATTAGTTTCATCGAAATTGATTTATAAATACGAGCATTATCGTATGACATAGGTCAGATAAATCAACATTTGAACGGAGGGTGGTTTTGGGGTCTGGGGGTCATGATCGATAAAAATATACCGAAATTTTCTGGAATTGCTTTACTGCGAACGCCTGCAATAGGTAGCTTTATACTTTTTTGTATTGAAAGCTACCTAATATAGCCTATGTTACAGCAGGGGCTGTTACCATTAATTTAACACCATCACTTTTGAAAATGGTTATGTAGTTTCAGAGATTCCATAGAAATTGTAATTTAGAATGTTTTTAGAACGCTTTTTGCTCATATCATCCTTTTAAATTTTGATTTTTTTTTTTTTAGAATTTGTTCTTAGCATTTACATCTTATAAATAATTATCATGCCAAATTTCAAATTTCTAGTTCCTTCAGTATAAAAAAAAAATCAAAATTTTAGAACGTTTCCCGCTCTTGCACCCCTCTGTGATAATGGCACCGACATAAAATATAGCCTATGTTACAGCAGGGACTGTTACCATCTCTTTTGAAAATGGTTATGTAGTTCCAGAGATTCCATAGATATTGTAATTTAGAATGTTTTTAGTACGCTTTTCGCTCATCTTACCCTTTTAAATTTCGAATTTTTCTAGAATTTGTTCTTAGAGAGCATTTACATCTTATAAGTAACTACCGTGCCAAATTTCATGTTTCTAGCTCCTTCAGTATAAAAAAATAGAAATTTTAGAATGTTTTTTGCTCCTGCACCCCCCTGGGGTTGTGGTACCGACATAAAATAGACCCTATGTTGGAGCAGAGACTGTCACCACCAATTTGCCACCATCACTTTTGAAAACGGTTCCGTAGTTCCAGAGATTCCATAGAAATTGTAATTTAGAATGTTTTTAGAACGCTTCTCGCTCATCTCACCCTTTTAAATTTCGAATTTTTTTAGAATTTGTTCTTGGAGAGCATTTACATCTCATAAGAAACTACCATGATAAATGTCATGTTTCTAGTACCTTCAGTATAAAAAAAATTGAAATTTTAGAACGATTTTTGCTCCTGCACCCCCCCTCCCTGGGTTTTGTGGCACCGACATAAAATATAGCCTATGTTGGAGCAGGTATTGTCACCATCCGTTTGCCATCGTCCCTTTTGAAATCTCTTCGGTAGTTCCAGAGATTACTCCCTACAAACAAATAAACAAAGAAAAAAACAATTGTTACTTCTTTATAATATTAGTATAGATACACACACATATCTACATATACATATATACATACACATATATGTATGAATATATTTATATATATACATATATCACTGGCGTCTGGCTAACCGAAAAGTACCAAAGTGTGTATTCCTGTGTTTTCTAAACATTTGTATTTATAAATGTTGTGTTTGCCATGATTCCAAGATGGCGGTGTATTAGAAAACAGTAGTTTGGTGCAGGCTTGAAAAGCATGCCAATCAAAAAGTCGTCAAACATCAGTGCGTTGTTTTTACACATCTGTTCCAGTAGCTATACTTCGCTTAAGAAGTGTTAAACTATATTTTCTTACTACATTTTTTTTTTTTTTTTATTAATTCTATATCTATACTTGAATTAATATTTAATTATAAATTTTTTTTAAGGTATTAACATAAGAAAAGATGGATGACCTAATAGACGCTTTTTCTTCCTACGAAGTGACCCCTCAGCCAAATTCCACGGCTAGGGATCATCCTCATTTTTCGATGTACAAACAGAAGACCAAATTCGGTCAAGAAGAGAGAAGAAGAAAATTTCTTGAAGCACAAAAACGGTAAGCTCTTTCGTTACAATATTCTTGTCTGAAATGTATTTTGAAATTCAGTAGAACCTTTTGCTTTTGACATTTCTGAAACTTGTTCGCTCATAATTTATGACAAAATATACTTTACTATTTACTACGTTTAGTATCAGGTGATCCCAAAAATCACAAAAGCAATTAAAATGTAATAAATAAAAAATATAGAAGTAGCATGATGTCATAATGAACATAGGAAATTATTTTCAACTAGGTAAATTATATTCAGTGGTTGAAGTATCAACCATTAGAGTCCTGGTCCTAGCATTTTTTGAGCTGAGGAAATAAATCTCAACTATGATACTCCAGTCATTGATGCCATTTTCACAGAAGTGTACATAATGACATGACATTATTTGATAGTAAAAAAAATTACCTGAAAAGATGAATTTGTTGGCAACAATTAGTATTCTAGTAGTCCCAAAGCTGCTTCCTGTTGTCGTTTAAGCAATATTGTGACATCATGTACGCTAATGGCACCCGGTGTATGTAAAATCCGTCGTTGGTGTAAAGTCCTCCCAATTACTCGTGAATGACACTTCTGGGGGTGCCTAGTCTGAAGGTCTCGTCACCAGATCAAGGTTCTAAATTATGAGACCCACTCGAATAACAATGGCATGACGTATGGATGAGCGATGCAGCGAGGAAATATTAAATATCCCAGCATCTCGCATCCGTTTGGCATGACTTCGCTACACTGCGCCGTGCTGAACCATCTCATCCAAAATCAATTAGCAACCGGCCAACTAAGAATAAGCAATTAAGGCACCATTACGCACTGAAGCCACATCGGCCTATAGATTTAACAAACACATCTTCACCAAGCGGAGAGCAGGCAAATCCTCGCTCCGTTGCCAGGTATCGACCCATTAAGTTAGGCAAAAGCCTAGCAGGTAGGGTTCAGTAATCTTAAAAAAAAAAAGCAATATTGTAACAGGAATTTTAGCAGAAATTCTTTTCTATGTTCTGCAAAGTATCTTATTACATATGGTCTGGTCACTGTACTCACTCATGGTATCCATCAAATTTAACATTTATAATCCTAGTTGCGTTCTGAACTAGGGATGCACCAGATGTGGATTTTTGCCAGATACCAAATATCAGGTGCAAAATTTTACCGAATATTCGGTATCTGGCCGAATACTTTCTCGTTTCTAATTTTAATAGTTTTTTCTATTTTATGCTTACTTAAAGAAGAAAAATGTTATTATAATTTTATGTCATTCAAATATTAATAATAGATTTAAATTCATTTATTAAGAAATTAAACATAAAAAAATAAACAATTATTAAATAATTTTTCTGTTTTTCATACTTATAAATCTTTGTTATTTATAAGTATTATACTAAATATCCTATTGAAGTGGCTTTTCTTTTCCCACATACTTGTACATATTATTACTTACTGACAAACGTTTTCTAACAGCATTTAAATAGAGAAGCTCCTTATTGTAAGTAGATTGTTTTGTAGTCAGAGCTGTCCTTAGCAAAAGCGAGGCTGGGTGCAAGAACACTTGCGAGGCCTTTCCCTTCCAAATTAGTTAATCCCCTCCTAATCCCACCAATTGTGACAATTTAGATGATTTTTTTTATTCATTTATCAGAAATTTCGAATAGTAATTTTTGTTTTATTTAATGACAGACATTCCGTGATTAAATAAAGTGAAGGTAACTATTCGAAAATCCTGGTAGATATTTTGAATAAAAAAAAATCCTTGACGGTTCGGCCTACAAGCACAGGTAGATTTCGAAGACGCAGACCGTGGGGCGCCTGTTTGTTGGGAATTGCAGAAGAAAAGACCTTTTTGCCATGATACAGCATTTTGGTAACGCCCACTTCGAAACCTAACTTGTTTGCGGGCGGAGCCAGCAGGGATTGTTTTTGTTATTATTTTTATTTTTTTTTTGCTATAAGGGTTGGTTCTATAAAAAACTTGTCAATATAAAAGTTTTAGACAATATTAAGAGGATTTATAATAAATTTAAGCGGATTTGATATCTTCTGAATTGACGAAGTTATGAATTTTGTTCTTCTGAAACCCCCCCCCCCTTTCCCCCCCCTCCCTTGAGGCCATTTTTAATGATATCAAAAATCTGTCATACATAAATTTTCGGCCCTTTTCCTAGAAGTAATAATAACTTTAAACGGATTTGATACGTATCATAATTAAGAAATTATGCGACTTTTTTCAGTTTTCACAAAAAGCCCCCCCCATTTCCGCCCCCTTGGTTCGATTTTGCCCATTAACGAACTTGGCCGAGATTTTATGCCCTTGATTTATTTATCCGTTTGGAAGAGATTTGTGCAGAATTATGGGAGTTATCGTGTCCATAAAAAAGTGACATAGATAAGATAGATAGATAGATAAAGTTTTGAACTGGGGATGTTTTTGGGTACTGTGAGTCATGATTGGCGTAGATCTGCAAATTTTTTTCAAAAATTCCAACTTAGGGGAGAATGTAATAGGTAGTATTTCTTACGAAATCTACCTAAAATCCGCTAAATTGGCAACAATACTTCCCACTTCCAACAACGCAATTACTTTTTGATATACACAGTGGCGTACCCAAGACCAGGATTTTTATTATTTTTTTTTTTTGGAATGGTGGGGGGGGGGGGGGGGGGCTTGTTTTAGTACAGGTTTATGCCGTACTCGGACAAATTTCATTTTATAATATTCAGTCAGAGCTCGGGCTATTTTTTTTCTATACAGATTTGGGCCGGGCCGTGATTTTATTCTTACTATGTCATATAAAAACAATTTTTTTTTTGTAAAGTAGTGATAATGTATCATCGTTGAAAGAGAGAGAGAACATCCCCGTGCTTTTTAGTCACCAAACTGCCGCAGTTAGATGCGAAAGGTACTTTTTGAATTGGAATGCAAATTTTGGATTAGGAATCATCTACATATTAAAATTTGTATCTAATTTGAATTTTTCAATGGTAACACCCACTCTTGACACATTTTTGTTCTTTTTTTAAGGTAGCCCTGTAAAAAAGGCATCGATATTATACTTTTTCTTAAAACTTCGTAGAAGTAAATGGGTTCAAAGTTTGAGGATGGTAAAACTATCCTGCGCCGTCAGGCGCCCACGGGGGTCGCCGACGCGCGTAAACGACCATCGCACCCAAGCCTCTGAAGGGCTTTTACCGCACCAGGGCTTTGTCTCGCCCGGCGCTGCGATCGGCCTGAGGCCGCTCCCCACTGCGGACCCCCAGGTCATTTTACCAAGGTATGGTGACGTAGTCGTCACGGCAGTAACCCCACATCTCAGAGGAAACTTCCGCAGAGACGGAACCTTGATGAACCGCCATGGAACCCCCGACGACTTCGTTCGCGAGACCCCATAGGGGGAGACGGTCGCTAGGTCATATGTCGAGCTACCACGACGGCTCTTGCTATACCACGGCTCGAGGGGTGTGGGCGTTTGAGGATGGTAATGTTAATTCATGCCAGAAACTTTTATTTATATCTTCCAAAAATATTAACTGATTGATTTTTCTTTTTTTAAACGAGATACAATGCATAGACCCAATGATATTTCAGCCATTTTTTTCCCATTCAAAAACAAATTTTGAATTATGAAAATTATTAATAAATTTATATTAAAAAATATATGAATTGTGATCTACACTAATTTTTACAAAAAACAAGCCACAATTGTGACAAAATCATAAAGTGTACAGCTCATTCCAATAATTAGTTTTCGAGATATAAATTTTACATTTTGACGGTCTTAAAGGGACATTCTATTATCAAAGCACACTCTCAGAAAAAACTGTAAATTTATGAGCGTTTGCCCTTCAATTTTCTCGGGCAACAGCCTTATTTGATGAAAAGCGGTCTGATCCACTAAATAAGCGGCCTTATCCCTTAGATACTTAGAAAATTAAGAGCAATCCACATATTCTTACAGTTCTAGCCCATGTGTTAGCAAAAATATGGTACGACCCCATACATTGTCCTCCGCTAGGGTGTAACCCTTCATTTTACTCGTGTTTTGAAAATTTTAACCCACCAAAACAGCAATTTTGTGATGATTATCTAACGTGCTACGTGTTACGGAATAGTAAGCAAAGTGTTATTGTGTTTTAAAGTGCAATATATCCTGTGCATTATAATGCTATATTACTTTGCCCCGTAAAATTACGGGCTGCACAAAATGATGGGCATGGAATTTTTTTTTACGGGGTATGACTGGAATCTCTGCTGCCGGCCTCTGCCCGTAATTTTACTGCAATTTTTTTTACAGTGCATCCACAGAAAAGGAAATATTACACTGTAACCAGAAAAAAATATATAGTATTTTCTTACGTATAAAGTGAATTTGTTTCACATAAAAAAATTCTGTATAATTTTTCTGTAACTAATTGAATGTCCCCTATACATCTTGTAAGGTATTAATTTAATTTAATTTTTAATTTATGCCTAAACCCTTGACACATTTTATATCTCTATGAAGATATAACACAAAGTATATAAACAATACTTTTTTTTCCGGGCTGCTGTGATTCAGGTTACTGAAATGTGGTGTCAAAAGTGGGTATTACCATTTGGAAATTTAAAGTTAACACAATTTTTAATATGTAGACGACCTTTATTGCAAAATTTATATTCATATCCGGAAAGAGAAAATTCCAAGTCGAAGAGTACCTCTCACATCTCTCTGAGAAAATTTGAAGATTAAAAACTAAGAATTGTTTTCTCTCTCCCCCTTCTTTTTTTGTTCTTTTTCGACAACTGTACATTTTAACAGAATTGTTAGAAATTCATTTTGGCTTAATCAACAAAATAAAAATATTTTTAAAGATCTACTTTTTCCTCTTTACAGCTTCAAAATTGTGACTTTTAAACCATCTTGTTTTAGTACAGGTTTATGCCGTACTCGGACAAATTTCATTTTATAATATTCAGTCAGAGCTCGGGCTATTTTTTTTCTATACAGATTTGGGCCGGGCCGTGATTTTATTCTTACTATGTCATATAAAAACAATTTTTTTTTTGTAAAGTAGTGATAATGTATCATCGTTGAAAGAGAGAGAGAACATCCCCGTGCTTTTTAGTCACCAAACTGCCGCAGTTAGATGCGAAAGGTACTTTTTGAATTGGAATGCAAATTTTGGATTAGGAATCATCTACATATTAAAATTTGTATCTAATTTGAATTTTTCAATGGTAACACCCACTCTTGACACATTTTTGTTCTTTTTTTAAGGTAGCCCTGTAAAAAAGGCATCGATATTATACTTTTTCTTAAAACTTCGTAGAAGTAAATGAGTTCAAAGTTTGAGGATGGTAAAACTATCCTGCGCCGTCAGGCGCCCACGGGGGTCGCCGACGCGCGTAAACGACCATCGCACCCAAGCCTCTGAAGGGCTTTTACCGCACCAGGGCTTTGTCTCGCCCGGCGCTGCGATCGGCCTGAGGCCGCTCCCCACTGCGGACCCCCAGGTCATTTTACCAAGGTATGGTGACGTAGTCGTCACGGCAGTAACCCCACATCTCAGAGGAAACTTCCGCAGAGACGGAACCTTGATGAACCGCCATGGAACCCCCGACGACTTCGTTCGCGAGACCCCATAGGGGGAGACGGTCGCTAGGTCATATGTCGAGCTACCACGACGGCTCTTGCTATACCACGGCTCGAGGGGTGTGGGCGTTTGAGGATGGTAATGTTAATTCATGCCAGAAACTTTTATTTATATCTTCCAAAAATATTAACTGATTGATTTTTCTTTTTTTAAACGAGATACAATGCATAGACCCAATGATATTTCAGCCATTTTTTTCCCATTCAAAAACAAATTTTGAATTATGAAAATTATTAATAAATTTATATTAAAAAATATATGAATTGTGATCTACACTAATTTTTACAAAAAACAAGCCACAATTGTGACAAAATCATAAAGTGTACAGCTCATTCCAATAATTAGTTTTCGAGATATAAATTTTACATTTTGACGGTCTTAAAGGGACATTCTATTATCAAAGCACACTCTCAGAAAAAACTGTAAATTTATGAGCGTTTGCCCTTCAATTTTCTCGGGCAACAGCCTTATTTGATGAAAAGCGGTCTGATCCACTAAATAAGCGGCCTTATCCCTTAGATACTTAGAAAATTAAGAGCAATCCACATATTCTTACAGTTCTAGCCCATGTGTTAGCAAAAATATGGTACGACCCCATACATTGTCCTCCGCTAGGGTGTAACCCTTCATTTTACTCGTGTTTTGAAAATTTTAACCCACCAAAACAGCAATTTTGTGATGATTATCTAACGTGCTACGTGTTACGGAATAGTAAGCAAAGTGTTATTGTGTTTTAAAGTGCAATATATCCTGTGCATTATAATGCTATATTACTTTGCCCCGTAAAATTACGGGCTGCACAAAATGATGGGCATGGAATTTTTTTTTACGGGGTATGACTGGAATCTCTGCTGCCGGCCTCTGCCCGTAATTTTACTGCAATTTTTTTTACAGTGCATCCACAGAAAAGGAAATATTACACTGTAACCAGAAAAAAATATATAGTATTTTCTTACGTATAAAGTGAATTTGTTTCACATAAAAAAATTCTGTATAATTTTTCTGTAACTAATTGAATGTCCCCTATACATCTTGTAAGGTATTAATTTAATTTAATTTTTAATTTATGCCTAAACCCTTGACACATTTTATATCTCTATGAAGATATAACACAAAGTATATAAACAATACTTTTTTTTTCGGGCTGCTGTGATTCAGGTTACTGAAATGTGGTGTCAAAAGTGGGTATTACCATTTGGAAATTTAAAGTTAACACAATTTTTAATATGTAGACGACCTTTATTGCAAAATTTATATTCATATCCGGAAAGAGAAAATTCCAAGTCGAAGAGTACCTCTCACATCTCTCTGAGAAAATTTGAAGATTAAAAACTAAGAATTGTTTTCTCTCTCCCCCTTCTTTTTTTGTTCTTTTTCGACAACTGTACATTTTAACAGAATTGTTAGAAATTCATTTTGGCTTAATCAACAAAATAAAAATATTTTTAAAGATCTACTTTTTCCTCTTTACAGCTTCAAAATTGTGACTTTTAAACCATCTTTTTGTTTCCTTCTAAGCTATTTAATTTTAACGAGTCTTCATTTAAATATAATTATTTTATGTGATCATTAATATTGTAATTCCTCATGCCATGGCTTGTGAACGTATAATTTGAAAAATGCTGTACTGTAAAATGCTTGCTTAAATATATACCAAATATTTTTTTAAAGAATTTTTATTGTAGGCTAATACTTAGCTAAGAAAATCTTAAATATTTGTAGAAACTGAGTCGGGTCGGGCTTTATTTTACTTATTTTTGCTCGACTCAGGCTGGGACCTAGCTTTTACCTTTTACGTTGGGTCAAGATAGCTTTCTTGGTCCGATCTGAACCTGGGAGTGAAAATTTTGAAAAATGCTGTACTGTAAAATGCTTGCTTAAATATATACCAAATATTTTTTAAAGGAATTTTTATTGTAGGCTAATACTAGCTAAGAAAATCTTAAATATTTGTAGAAACTGAGTCGGGTCGGGCTTTATTTTACTTATTTTTACTCGACTCAGGCTGGGACCTAGCTTTTACCTTTTACGTTGGGTCAAGATAGCTTTCTTGGTCTGATCTGAACCTGGGAGTGAAAATTTTGAAAAATGCTGTACTGTAAAATGCTTGCTTAAATATATACCAAATATTTTTTAAAGGAATTTTTATTGTAGGCTAATACTAGCTAAGAAAATCTTAAATATTTGTAGAAACTGAGTCGGGTCGGGCTTTATTTTACTTATTTTTACTCGACTCAGGCTGGGACCTAGCTTTTACCTTTTACGTTGGGTCAAGGTAGCTTTCTTGGTCCGATCTGAACCTGGGAGTGAAATTTTCGGCCCATGCAGACGCCTAGTATATTTACGTGACCTCTAGTATATTTTAGCTCCCTTGCCTCTGAGCTATGTTTACATGACAGGCCATACGTATACGTATGGACAGGAACATCGATATTCATATAATTAAAAGAGAAATTTGATCACACAACTGTGTTGTTGCATTTCAAATAATCATTAAAATAAAAGTGAGAAGTTTGTCTGAATCATCATCATCAGCACCAAACAACTCATATTCAGTTCAAGCTCCTACCCAGATTTATTGTGCGTTGTGCGCCTGGTACTGCTTAGGCTAAAGTATAACAATGCCTGTAGATTTAATATAAGCTACAAACAACTATTCTCTTCTTGAGCGTCCACAACTTCCCCTAAACATTTCACTGATAAAACATTCTACAATTTATAAATAAGTATGTTTACACAAACAAATTTATAACGAAATAAATAATAAATATTTAGCTATTTTGTATTTTTTTTTTTCGGGCGCGAGGCCTTCCTAAGCGCGAGGCCCTGTGCAGCCGCACCTGTCGCACACCCCTAAGGACGGCTCTGTTTGTAGTACCAAGGTGTTATTCCATGTTAAATCAACGAAAAAAAAAAATGCAATTTTTGGACCTTGACGTCTCAGATTTTTATAATATTTTGTTTACAGTTTGTATCCATGGAGTATATGAAAAATCTCATTAAATTTTTTTTTCTTAGCGTTTTTTTTTTTTTTTTAAAGCTCTTTTTATGGGTTTTAATATGATATGCAACACTGACTGTTTTGAGTAAAATACATTTTTTGACAAATTTTTGAATTTAAATTCTTCAGAAGCAGGAAATATTTGTAATAAACAAGTTGGAAATTGTACGTCAAACGTTACAAACGAGGTGCGTTCGTACGCACGTTTTAGAATTAAATTCATGATATCCCGTGCGTAGAACGGGTTAAACAGCTAGTTAAGTATATATTTTATGACACTGTTCATACAAATATCTTAACTAGTTATATAAATATTCAGATATATATGTATCAGCTAGTTATATAAATATTCAGATCTTGATGATTTTTAATTCTGTGAAATGAATTATATCGTCTGCAGATTAATTTCTGTCATAAAATAAGTATCTTGGTCGCTTGACGATTAAACTTCGATAACAAAAAAGCACCGATTTAAAAAAAAAAAATTCAAATTTCTTAATAAATATTTTTATTAATATCTCCTAAAGTTTTGATTCGATTTTAATAAAATTTGAAATGTCTCGACAAAATTCTGCAAAGATAATATATTTTAAATTGCAAACCATTTGGTTGGGTAGTTTTTGCGTTGTTATATGCGGACAGACAGACAGACGGACGGACAGACAGACAGACAGACGGACAGACGGACGGACCAAACGACGACTATAGGTGCTACGTATTTATATAATTACGAACGCACCTAAAAAGTAAGAGATTACAATCTGAAAATGTTGTGTGCCTATATCATAATTTGCCATTAATAAAGTTTAATTAAAAATATAAACTGTACATAATTGTGTTTCAGTTTCATTGTTCCAGTAAAAACCACATTGTGATGCTACCTATGCTTTTCAAATTATTGAATTTTTATTTCTTTTGCAACTTGCATCTCAACCATATATTTCTGTTTTATCACTTTTTTTTTTTGGTTACATACTAAAAAGTAAAAATGAAGGATAATTATACTCGTCTTCAAATGACTTTTTAAGTCATAGATGTTGGAAATTGGGGTACTTTTATGTTAACTGGGTGTGGATGATAAATCTCTAAATATTGTTCCGATTGTTATCAATCATTTTGTATTCATTTCATTTAAAAAAAATAAATTGAAACATTTTACTTCAACATCAAAGCAGAGAAATAAAAGCTGGCAAGTAAAAGAATGCCTAATATAAAAGTTCCGAAATGAGTAATTTTATGGGTACTTATGTATTATATGGGATTCCTGCAAGGTTAACACTTTTTGATATCATGTCACAGATAAAATATGAAAACAATTAGGTAGGCATTGTTTTTAAGCAGCATAAATTAAATTCATAAAAAATATATTTCTACTCAAGAACCTTTAAAAACATTGATAATTTGTAGAATAACATGGGTGGTGTACTATATGAGCCAAGTCTAAATAACACCTTTTAATGATATCCTTGTTGAATGCAGTGTGCTGTAGTAATATAAAAGTAATAAACATTGAATTGATAAAAGGAGACTAATTTGATTAAAATTAATGTAACACGGGTGGCATGCTCCATACGCCAATGCCTTTTTAAAGCCTAAATATCAACTTTTGATGATATTATTCTTTAATGATAGAAAAAAGTAATAAAAATCAAATTTATAAACAAAAATAATTTTAATTAAGAAAGAAAATGCAATAAATTGTACAAATACGAAGGCAGCCTATTCTATACACCAGTGGTGACGTACCAATAAAAGAATGAAAGAGGGCAGAAAAAAACACAAACTTCAACTTTAAACATTGGCTGAACACTGAAGTGTCGCGTTAATCATGCAATTGTTTTGGAAATTCGCAGCTGTTTTTTTTTTTTTTTTTTTTTTTTACTGAGTGGTGCATTCAGTATGCTGTCCATATTTTTAAAGGTTAAGTATATTTTTTCCTTTGAATCGGGTCTTGTTGTGATTTAACAAGGAGGTATCCTATGAAAATGTGACAACCTGTGACATAGAGGACAAGGAGGGATAAAAGACATAATTAACGGATGACCTTTAATTTTCATTTCTATATTTGAATTGTAAAATGGTATTGCATTTAACTTTACCTTGCTTAGATGTAATATATCAACTGAGGTATCCCCCAATTTACGTATTACATGACTTACATAGATTTACAGTTGTGTAAAAAAATCTCGACAATTTGACTAATGAACATATGGTACTTCTCTATTATCCCGTTGACCACTTTTCATAACAAAAAACTATTGCCAAACTGTAAGATGAAACGCCAAAAATGCAGTCCCTTTTACTTGATGTCAAAAGCATTATAAGTGTTTGTTATGTCATAAAATAGTTTTTTATTCGACATTGGCGTGTATTTTTCATTCTGTTTTACTGATTTATGAGTTATTTCATTCATTCAAATAAAAATTGTCGCCCTAAATTCTTATATTTTATTTATTTATTTATTTTGATATTCCAATGGCAACATTCTCCCGTTTATTTGACGTTACAGTTTGGCGATAGTTTTTTGTTTTGAAAAGTGGTCGACGGGATAATAGAGAAGTACCAAACATACTAGTGAATTTGATTTGATGATATATGTTTGCATACTTTTGATAGTTAGTTTATAAATAAAATATGGAGAAAAAAAATCATATACACAATATAGTTTTATATGTAGAAAGAGCTATATTTTTATTCATGCTATACAAACAAACAAACAAATTAAAATGAGGCAAAAAAAAAAAAAAACCTGGTTCAATTGTTATAACGTTTTCTGAATGCTATTTATTTGCCTTGCTATCGACAATTCATGGAGAAGAGGCAAGTCAGTCCTTTTTAATTATATCTTATTTTTATGGTTATTTGATGTAGATTCAAAATTGGTTAGATTTAAACCAATTCACTCCTATTAAATTTATAAATCCTGTAATCCACAAGACATTTTTAATTTAAAAAGTGTTCTTTCAGTTTGTCTTTATATTTTTTATAGTTTATATCCCTGTAAATACTGCCTGCATGATGTTTTATTTATAAAATAATGTATATATGATAATAAATACTGCAGTTTCTTATGAATTATACCTAAGCAGTTTACAAATTCCACTTACGTAAGTTGGTGGATACCTGGGTGCTTCTCCATTATCCCGTCGACCATTTTTCATAACAAAAAACTATCGCCAAACTATAGAATTTAATGCCAAAAATGCAGTCCCGCAAACTTGATGTTAAAGGCATTACACATGTTTGTTATGTCATTCCAGTGGTTTTTAATTTAACATTTACCTGTATTTTTCATTATGTTTTACCGATTTATTAGTTATTTCATTCATTAGATTAACAATTACGTCCTTGAACGGCAGTGCCATAAATATTAAAAGAGAATAAGTATTGAAAAAATGTTGCGATGCATAGTTACGTGCAAGAGATCCATTTCAGCCAATGTCACATACATTTATTCACCAGCCGAAAGGGATAATTAGAAAATTAATGTAAATAAATAAAATATCAAAGAGTATATATATATATATATATATATATATATATTTTCATTAATATATTCTAATTTTTTTGTTTAAACTTACTGATAGTTGACACTTTGAGTGGGGCTTTTCCAAATTTCCTGTATTTTATTTATTTATTTATTTTGATATTCCAATGGCAGCATTCTTCCATTTGTTTATTTGGCATTTCAGTTTGGCGATAGTTTTCATTTTATGAAAATGGGTCAACAGGATAATGGAGAAGTACAGATACCTATATTCTCAGCTGATACAAGGTTTGGATAGCGCAGTTGGTAGAATGTTGGCCGCTTAAGTCGGAGATCCTGTGTTTAACTTTTGGTCTGAACACCTTATTCACTCAGTTGGAAACATTACAATTTTAAATTAACTTTGTTATTTGGTAATTATGGCAAAAGTATGAAATTTTATTTAAAAGTTTGGGAATTTGATTTAATAAATAACAATTTCTGCATTCTTATTTAATTTGCAGATTATTATGAGCAATACAGGATTCAAAAGATATTTAATTTTCATCGAATTATATTGATAAAAAAAAAAAAAAAAAAACTTAATACTACATCTAAATTATACTTCTAAATTCTATGGTGCTTCTTCCTTAAACTATAATAATGTCTGTATTTAATGGATACCTTTGAGAAATTGTTAATTGCATGTTGTAACTAATTGTTTCTTGTTAGTATAACACGTGTGTATATTTCTGTATTTAAAGTGATTTTACCAGTTACTGATGTTGAAAATCTATCAAGATATTTTATTTGATTTGCTACTAATTAATAGACTTGTTTATTTATGGGTTTTTTTCTTCTGTAATGTATGAAAATATCTGGTACTGTTACATTAGCCAGGCGGATCCAATCAACCAAAAATCTTCAATATTCAACCTGACCGTTTCAGATTTTAATGAAACCTTCAGGAATCATTCTCCCTGATGATACAAATGAAAATATACTTTTATAAATTTTTTTATCTCGCTAAATTTTATACAACTAATTTTTTAAATTTCGAAAAATCATCCTTTGGTTTGTATACATGTTTTCAATTTTGAATTTCTCAAGTTCTATCAAGCATAGAGAGTTGTTTGACCCTTCATTTTAAAGAGAATTTCATAAGGTTTAATTTGATAGGCAAGTTCACTATGCTTGATTAAAAAAATTAATTTAATTAAAAAAAATAATTTAATTATTTTTTTAAAATAGTGTTTTTTAAAAATGCTGAAAAAATTATATGGTTTTTGAAATATTATAAACTTTAAATTCTGAAAGTTTTAGAGTGGGATCTCAATGGGATCAGCAGTTATGAAATAATGTTTAAAATTTATAAGACAATACTATCTTTAGCACAATCATAAAGTTGGCGAGGTGTCAACTTTAAATACGAGCCCCAACTGGTGTTTAAGATTGTTTTTTTTAACATAACTACTGATCCCATTGAGTTCCCACTCTAAAACTTTCAGAATTTAAAGTTTATAATATTTCAAAAACCACATTTTTAAAAATTTTTAAAAAACACTATTTAAAAAAAATTTTAATTTAAAATTTTTGGTACTTCTCTATTATCTTGACAACCACTTTTCATAACAAAAAACTATTGCCCAACTGTAAGATGAAACGCCAAAAATGCAGTCCCATTGACTTGATGTCAGAAGCATTATACTTGTTGGTTATGTCATCCAGTGGTTTTTTAAATTCGATATTTGCATGTATTTTTCATTATGTTTTACTGATTTATGAGTTATTTCATAAATTAAAATAACAATTGTATCCTTAAATTCTTATATTTTATTTATTTATTTTGATATTCCAATGGCAACATTCTCCCGTTTATTGGGTGTTACAGTTTGGTGATAGTTTTTTGCTATGAAAAGTTGTCGACGAGATATTAGAGAAGTACCAAATTTGAAAATTAAATTAAATTATTTTAAAAACACAAATTGCACAAATTGTGCTTATTAGTTGCTAAAATCAGTGTAAAAATTGTTTTAAACTCATAAAAGAGCTAAAATCCTACATGTTTCGGCTTCAAACTTAAAGCCATCATCGGGGAAGAGGAACAACACAAACGACTACTGATCTTTTAATTTTCGACACGAGAAGAATGAAATCAACAGTATGGAAAAATTTAAATAAAATAAGCAGGCACTCTTTGTTGCCAAAGAGCGAAAAACAAAACAATGAATTAACAAGGGGTTAAAAATGTATCCCATAAACCAGGTATGCTGAAAGAAAAGTTATCATTACAAATACAATCTTTTCTAATTTTAATTTCCAATGATTCCCTAATGGCGGCTTTAAATGGGTTATTGAACCTATGGATAATTCTTGCTTTATCGAAATTAATTACAATATCATTATTTTTAGCGTAAAACCGGGAGAGTGCAGTGGATAATTTTCCAAATTTTATGTCGTTTTTATGCTCTTTTAATCTTTCCAAAAACTTTCTTTTAGTCATACCAATGTAAAATATTATACTATTATTATTTAAGCTAATGGGGATTTCATAAACACCTGCGAATTGATCAGGGGGGATAGGATCTAATTTATATGAAACTAAGTCAACCAATTTTCTGGGAGGGACAGCAATAAGATGGATATTGTATTTACGGAGGGCCCTTTTAATCCTTTCAAATATAATAGGTATATATTGGAATTTCCGATAGTTTGGTTTATCCCCCCTGATCAATTCGCAGGTGTTTATGAAATCCCCATTAGCTTAAATAATAATAGTATAATATTTTACATTGGTATGACTAAAAGAAAGTTTTTGGAAAGATTAAAAGAGCATAAAAACGACATAAAATTTGGAAAATTATCCACTGCACTCTCCCGGTTTTACGCTAAAAATAATGATATTGTAATTAATTTCGATAAAGCAAGAATTATCCATAGGTTCAATAACCCATTTAAAGCCGCCATTAGGGAATCATTGGAAATTAAAATTAGAAAAGATTGTATTTGTAATGATAACTTTTCTTTCAGCATACCTGGTTTATGGGATACATTTTTAACCCCTTGTTAATTCATTGTTTTGTTTTTCGCTCTTTGGCAACAAAGAGTGCCCGCTTATTTTATTTAAATTTTTCCATACTGTTGATTTCATTCTTCTCGTGTCGAAAATTAAAAGATCAGTAGTCGTTTGTGTTGTTCCTCTTCCCCGATGATGGCTTTAAGTTTGAAGCCGAAACATGTAGGATTTTAGCTCTTTTATGAGTTTAAAACAATTTTTACACTGATTTTAGCAACTAATAAGCACAATTTGTGCAATTTGTGTTTTTAAAATACTAGTTAACAGTGTAGTGTCCAAATGGATTCAATTGTAAATTAAATTAATTTTTTTTTGTCAACTTGCATATCAAATTTAACTTTATGAAATTCTCTTTAAAAAAACAACTCTCTACGCCTGACAGAACTTGAGAACTCAAAAAATGACGATTTTTTGAAATTAAAAAAATTGTTTGTAAATCTAATGAAATAAAAAAAAATTAAAGATATATTCTCATTTATATCATCATGGAGAATGATTCCTGTAAGTTTCATCGAAATCTGAAATGGTCAGGTTGAATCACTGGTTGACTTGACATGGTGGCACAGGTGATAAATCGCCACATGCTGTTTTAATCACCACTACCATTGACATTGTCTAGTATCATTTGGATCTGATTGCAGTAAACTAATCATATTTGTTTTGACATGTTCTTGTTTATGTATTTTATGAGTACTGCAATATTTATTTTATCCTTATGGTCCCGCATGCACTATTTGACTAGGCTGATATTAAAAAATTCAGCTGGAAGAGCCAAGGAATAACCCTGAAATAATAATGCTCATTTATAATATAAATAATAAAGGTAGTTATAATGTGGTATAATAATGAAACACAACCTTCTTTTAATAAGCATGAAAAAATATGTTTATTATAGTAAAAAATACATTTTAAAAATCAGTTTGATTTATAACATTGTTCTGTACTATTGTCTAATATCGGGATTGAATCGTCTTAATTTTAACCTCAGTTTGCACTCAATACGAAGTTTAATTAAAGTAAAAATATACTTAAAAAAAAAAAAAAAATGCTTAAAAGGTGTAAAATAAAAATATTATAAACAGTAAAATACTCTATCTTAAAAATGAAATAGCAAGTGAAATAGAGAGTTCACACTGAATACGAAGTTTAATTAAAGTAAAAATATACTTTAAAAAATGCTTAAAAGGTGTAAAATAAAAATATTATAAACAGTAAAATATCTTAAAAATGAAATAGCAAAAATTATTTATATTTTAATAAATTCACTTGCTTGTGCTTTCTACCAAGTGTGAAAAAAGCAGTGATTTTTTTCATAATCGAGTTCAGTGTCCATGCCAAATTTATGAATTATATTGGTAATTGAAATTTTTGGGGAAAAACATGAATTTCAATCAGAAAATTAAGATTGATTTTCAAGGTTATAAAAGAGTGTTTTTTTTTTAAAGAAAATTATTTTTACTGTTGCACTTAATTTTTTTATTACTTGCTCTCTTCTGTTTAGAAAACGTTTTAACTATTCTGCTCATGCTCGAGGTTTGGCTACGAATCAGTGGGATGAAGAAGAGGATGATGAAGAGTATTACGACGAAGAAAATGAAGCCGATGATATGGAATATGAGGAAGCTCCTAGAAAGCCACCACGGTCCTACAGAGATCAAGTAAGAGACATTCACTATATTTAAAATACCATTCTTCACATTAACAAAAAGTATTCAACAGTATGTTGCTTATAGAATGTTTCTTGCTATGTATATTTTATTATACATCTATGTTTTTAGGTGTATACATAGCACCTATAGTTGTCGTCTGGTCCGTCCGCATCGAACAGCACAAAAATTATCCAACCCGAATGGTTTGAAATTTAATATACATTATCGTTGCAGAATTCTGTTGTCATTTCAGATTTTATGAAAATTGAATCAAAACTTAAAGATATTAATAAAAGTTCTATTAAATCCTATTGTACGTAATCTATATAATAAATGCGCAAGTCATGGGACTGAGGAAAACAAATACGGGCAAACCACTTCTTTTTTTCATAGGCCAAGCAGCCATTTTGATTCAAAATTAATTTTTTGAATGAAACTTAACTGCATATAAGTTACATTTTTAGAAAGATCCTTCAAAAAAAAAAAAAATGTTTGCTTGAGAGATGAGCTACATTAAAAAATGTATAGATTCTGAGATAACTTCAGTGGAAATGAGGTTAACAGCCAAATATCTCAATCTATTAGAGTCAATAAACACAGTAGATTCGTTCATTATGAGTCATAAAATATTAAACCATGAAGGTCGTCATTCGCAAAGCAAAATCTCCATGGTAAATTTTGCAGCGCTGTCTGGTGCAGAAAAAAAGATTTGCATTTGTAAACGTGGAATATGTAATAAGAAACAAAAAAGGCATCCTCATTTCGCTTATAATTCAATTCACTGAAGTAATAAGTTTTCTATTATTTCTATATATCTTTTATTATATGTTTTTCAATTTAATTAATGATTTAAAAGGTTGAGAATAACAATTTAGAATATTTTTTTTTTTCTTGATCAGACTTTATTTATGCCAAATTTTGCTGTTTTACATAAGTGTCTTGTATAGAATAAATCAGTTATGCACTGAAAAGTTGCATATGTCTTTTCTTTATCAAATGCTTCCTTTTTTTGATAAAACTATTTTTTATAGACAGATTTCCTGCTTCAGTCCATTTGTGTTTGTAAAATGGAATTAAAGTTGTAGTTAATGACATGCAATAAAAGTTTTCTTGTCTGCAGTTATCTGACAGTAATTACCCAAGTACAAGACAAGCATCCTGTTCAATTTAGTTTGACAACCAAACTGCATTCTGATCCTATATCTCGGATAATTAATTTTTTTTTTTCTTTTATAAAAAAAATTAATCTGTAATTATATATATATACTACAAAAAGTGACAAATTTGAGTGATAGTATAGAATAAGCTATAGAATAAGATGTAAATTTTTATGAAACAGTTTGGTTATTCTAATGGAAAATAAGGATCCCCCCCTCCCTTTCTTTTTAAAGTAAGCACACAATTATTTAGTCTACTATTTTTGTACAAATGCTGCTATTTTTTTCATTGTAGGCTACTAAAGCAACTTTTTTTTTATGTCACTAGCTCACTAGACAGTGGCAGCCCTGTCAACTTTGTGTAGATTTTATGTGTTTTTTTTGTAGTCTAATTCAATATTTTGTTTGTATTTATTGAGTCTTAGCTGTTTTTAATATTTTGATTTTTTTTTTTTTTTTTTAAGTTTTTAACGTTCAAGTGATATTTTCGAGGAAAATGTCAATACTTTTTTGAGTGTAAAAAAACAAAACAAAACTATGGCTTTTAAAAGTTTCAATACCACCAAATCAAATTGATAAAGACAAGATAAAAATTTTACTGAATAAGCACGATGAATTTTATTGAAATTAATACTAATTAATTTAAGTAAAATTTGCTTTGCTTATTCAGTATATTTTTATTGTGCCTTTATCATAAGAAAAAAAATTTAAAAGCCATAGTTTAACACTCAAGAAGTATTGACATTTTCTTTAAAAATTGCTCTTCAAAGTTCAGATAGCATTATTTCTTTTTTTTTTTTAATGAAAAAATTTAAAAACAGCTTGACTATGTTTAATAAAAATAAGGCTTTTTCATTTTCCTCAAACAGGAATGGATTTGTAAAAATAGTTATTGAAACATAAAAAACTAATATAATCGAGTATCTATAATATAATTGCATTCATAATTTTTGTTAGTTTTAAAGAAGTAGATTAGTTATGCAAGTATGTAAAGTTTCAATTTTCCAGCTTTTGAGAATAGCTTAGCTTAATAGATTTTATAAAGTGTACCTAAGTTGTAAAACATGCATTCTGGGAAAAACTGAAAAAAAAAAAAGGTATACACATAATATGCAGCATTGTATGTTTAGAACTTAAACATTCTGTATTAGGTATTTATGTATTGTGAAGCTGCCGTATTTATTTCAATCTAAGATAACTTTTGAAAATCCAAACAGAACCTGTTTATTGTGCTGTCCTTCCTCTTAAAAAAAAATTGAAATTTTCTCTATATAAAGTTTAATAAAGAATTAAAAGAAATTAAACATGGTTAATTTTTTACAGCTTTTTCTGACTAAGATTTTAATGTTGCACATTTTCATTTTATCACTTTATTACAAAATGGCAGCCAACTAAGCAAGAATTTAAAAAAAACCCCACTTTTCCAAAAAAATAACCTATGTTACCTGGGAAAAAAAAAAAAAAAAAAAAACACCTGACATAATCAGCTGAAAATGAAGCATTTTATTACCTATTAATGGTTTATCATTAAAAAAAATAATTTATGTAAATCATTCTAAAATTCTATTATAAAAAGAAAATCTGTAAAAATGAAGCTCATGTTTTGCCGGAATTCTGCAATTGTTATTTTAAAACTAAATAAGAACTCCTTAGGTATTTTTATTATTCTAAATAGTGCATAAAAACAGAACAAAATGACTTTAGTGAAATATTTTATGTAGTACTAGGGTGGGTTATTTTGTAGGAAACATTTCAGTGTGGGTTTTTTTAAGAGGACAGCACAATAACTGGTGTTTTGCAATTGAATACAGAGGCTTTAAATAATAACTATCCATATATTTAAAGCTGTTTGGTAATTCTGTCAAATCAAATATTCCATCGAAATTCGATCGAATACGCATGCGTCAAAAAATCACCGGCCAATGAGGTGAGGGTCTATGACTGTCTCTACAAACGTGTTTGGGATCGTATCATCTGTTGTTTTTTTCTGTTGTCACGTTGCGTTAAACCTAGGAAGATATTTATCTAGAACTCACTGTGGAGTGTTTAGAAGGTATTTATTTTATTTATTTATTGTAATTTGTATGAATACTTAGATGTCCATTTCGGATTTACTGTTTAAAAATGAATTTAGGCTCATAAGTTGGCGAAATCCCGATGGAAATTTTTTTTTTAGATCTCTATCATTTTGTTTATATAGTACAGAAAATAATTATTCAAACGTGTAGAACACGTAATACAAAATTGGACCACTTATGGTCTGTTTATTATCGGGAATGAATCTTATGGTGTTCCGATTGATAATGAAAACGATTATGTAAATATAATGTCAAAAGACAGTACGCACGGTAGTAATATTTTTATTATTATGTGTTCGAAAAAAGCAGAATCTGAGCATCTGAATATAAGTTATAAAATAAACAGAAATATATTATCTCTATTCGATTTAAAAGTTTTGTCATTACATAAGTGGGCTATTTTATTTGTAAAGAGTATGTATGCATTATATTGTTTGTATGTATACAAATCTTTATAATGTTTTGATTTGCAAACTCTTAATATTTGAATAATGTTTACATTATATTTGTTTGTATGTATACAAACAATATATGTATACAAAGAAGTATATATGCAAACAATGTATATAATGTATCATGTAACAATATTAATATTTACATTGTATTGTTTGTATATATACAAATCTTGAATGTTTTAAATGGGCAAATTTGTAATGTTTTTTTATGTTATTTTTTTTAAATGTCAAAAAAAGATAAATTTTCAAACTTGGTATAAAAAACTTGAGTACTTCTCTATTATCCCATCGACCACTTTTCATAACAAAATACTATCGCCAAACTGTATGATTAAATGCCAAAATTGCAGTCCCATTTACTTGATGTCGAAAACATTATACGTGTTTTTTATGTCATCAAGTGGTTTTTAATTCAACATTTGCGTGTATTTTTCATTATGTTTATTTGATTTATTAGTTATTTCATTAATTAAAATAACAATTGTATCCTTAAATTCTTATATTTTATTTATTTATTTTGATATTCCAATGACAACGTTCTCCCATTTATTTGGCGATAGTTTTTTTTTTTTATGAAAAGTGGTCGATGAGATAATAGAGAAGTACCAAAACTTAATTACGTATATGAGTATATTCTTTGACAGTATTAATCATTACTCGATATTTTAAAACTGCATCATATTTGTAGAATTATATTAATTTAAACAATGCTTCTATTGAAGTGTGAAGAACCATATACCTCTATGAAGAACCATATATTTACATAATTGTCTTCATTAGCAATCGGAACACCATAAGATTCATCCCCGATAATAAACGAACTATAAGTGGTCCAATTTTGTATTACGTGTTCTACGATATTTTTACATACATTTGAATAATCATTTTCTGTACTATATAAACAAAATGATAGAGATCTAAAAAGACAATTTCCATCGGGATTGATTTCGCGAACGTTAAAAGAGCCTAAATTCATTTTTAAACAGTAAATCCGAAATGGACACCTAAGTATTCATACAAATTATAATAAATGAAATAAATAAATACCTTCTAAACACTCCACAGTGAGTTCTATATAAATACCTTCCTAGGTTTAACGCAAAGTGCAAGAAAAAAACAACAGGAGATGATCCCAAACACGTTTCTAGAGACCGTAATAGACCTTCACCTCATTGGCCGGTCCTACCGGAAGATTTTTTTTATGCATGCGTATTGGGTCGAATATTGTTGAAACATTTGACAAAATAAGCAAACTGTTTCCACCTAGGTATTTATACACAATACAACAAATAAAATAAATGCCTTCAAAACCCTTTTGATCATCACATCAGCGTGCAAGACAATTTTTTTACCGGAAACCGTTTGATGAATTTCATTATTTTTCCGTTATCGATTGACAAATTTTACGATTTTACCGCTAACGATTGCTGAATTTCATAATTTATCGACTATTGATTAACGAATTTCATGATTTTTTCCATGAACATTTGTCGAATTGCACAAAAAAAATTAAGAATATCGTCAAATTGTCTTGGGTAAAAAAATTTTGAATATTGTCAAATGCCATGGAGAAAAAAGTCTCTTTGTCAAATGATTTTGAAGAAAAAATCGGGAAATTCACAAAATGGTATCGGAAAAAACTTCACTAAATGGTTTCAAAATTCTTTGAGTGACAGCGGGAAAAAAAATTTCATTTTACATTCAATCATCGCAATTGGCGAGTGTGACTAAGTTTAGCCAGTGGTGGCAATAACATCAATCACCAATTTCCAGTATTACTCGCCGATTGGTGAATGTTAATTTTGTCTTATATCACAAACTGTATTTACATATACTACTAGATATAATGATTATGAACCATGATTTTTCTGTTATTGGGCGAGATTCATGTTTTTTCAGCAATTCTTTGACGAAATTAGTGTTTTTTCAGCGATCCTTTGAAGAATTTCGCATTTTTCTCACGATCCTTAACGAAATTCGCATTTTCCAGCAATTCTTTGATAAAATACATTTTATTCCGCAATTTTTAGACGAAATTTAGTAAAAAAGAGTGATCTTTTGGTGAAATTTCCTTTTTTGCGATTCTTTGACAAAATTTGCTTATCTTTCGCGATCCTTTTGCATAATTACGTTTTTTCTGTGGTCTTTTAACAAAAGTCATGTTTTCCCATTATCCTTTGATAAAGTAGTGTTTTTTCCTCAATCATTTGACAAAATCTGTTATTTTCCCCCCGCGAAGATTGGTTAGATGTTTTTAGTTTGCAGGTGCCCTAAAAAGTCTGTGACGCCCGTTGCTGCATCGCACACATTCTTCCATGGGGCATCGAACGAAGTAAATTCAACCTAAAGAATCATTGTTTCATTCCTGACATTTCTCGAAAGAAACAACTTTCAACTCATTGACTGAATTGTAAAGGGCGAAATGTGTCAATTAGCAGAAAGTGCGCAATTTGTTCGTTCATGGAAAAAATCGTGAAATTCGTTAACAGATAGTCGATAAAATTCAAAATTCGTCAATCGATAGCGGAAGAAGTGCAAAATTCATTAATCTACACAGTGGAAAAATCGCAAAATTCATCAACTGGTTTCGGGAGAAAAATTTTTCGAATATCGTCGAATTTCTTCGAGAAAAAAATTCACAATCTGCCAATTTCGGGGATGAAATTTGCCAAATGGTTTCAAAATTTGTCGCGCAACAGCAGAGAAAAAAAATCTTTTTCCATTCAATCATTGCAATTGGTGAGTGTGACTATTATGTTTGACCAGTGGTGGCAATAAAGTCCATTGCCAAATTTTCAGTATTACTCGCTGTTTGGCAAGTGCTAATTTTGTCCTATACTTCAAAACCCTTTTGATCATCACATCAGTGTGCAGGACAATTTTTTTTACGGGAGACCATTTGATGAATTTCGTGATTTTTCCGTTATCGATTGACCAATTTTACTGCTATCGATTGTTGAATTTTATAATTTATCAACTATTGATTAGCATCTCCGGGGTCCATCCCGCCCCCCCCCCCCCTAAGGGGGGCACTTTTCAAAATTTTGTTGACACCCCTCATGTCATACATTGTTGGAAAGGTCTGTGACTGCTTAATCATATTATGCATCTCCGGTGTCCATCTCCTCACTTTGCCCCCCCCCCCCCCCAAAAGGGTACTTTCTAAATTTTGCACATTACCCTCATGTTATATATCATTGGAAAGGTCTGTGACCACTTAATCATTTTATGCATCTCCAATGTCCATCTCCCCACTTTGCCCCCCCACCCCCTAAGGGATACTTTTCTAAATTTTGTTGCCACCCCTCATGTCATATATTGTTGGAAAGGTCTGTGACTGCTTAATCATATTATGCATCTCCGGTGTCCATCTCCTCACTTTGCCCCCCCCCCCCAAAGGGTACTTTCTAAATTTTGCACATTACCCTCATGTTATATATCATTGGAAAGATCTGTGACCACTTAATCATTTTATGCATCTCCAATGTCCATCTCCCCACTTTGCCCCCCCACCCCCCCAAGGGTACTTCTCTAAATTTTGCACACAACCCTCATGTTATATATCATTGGAAAGGTCTGTGACCACTTAATCATATTATGCATCTCCAATGTCCATCTCCCCACTTTGCCCCCCCCACCCCCCTAAGGGTACTTTCTAAATTTTGCACAAACCCTCATGTTATATATCATTGGAAAGGTCTGTGACCACTTAATCATATTATGCATCTCCGATGCCCATCTCCCCACTTCCTCCCCCCCCCCCACTGAAGGGGTACTTTCTAAATTTTGCACATTACCCTCATGCTATATATCATTGGAAAGGTCTGTGACCACTTAATCATATTATGCATCTCCGATGTCCATCTCCCCGCTTTGCCCCCCTTCCCCCCCCAAAGGGTACTTTCTAAATTTTGCACACAACCCTCATGTTATATATCATTGGAAAGGTCTGTGACCACTTAATCATATTATGCATCTCCAATGTCCATCTCCCCACTTTGCCCCCCCACCCCCCTAAGGGATACTTTTCTAAATTTTGTTGACACCCCTCATGTCATATATCATTGGAAAGGTCTGTGACCACTTAATCATATTATGCATCTCCGATGCCCATCTTCCCACTTCCCCCCCCCCGAAGGGGTACTTTCTAAATTTTGCACATTACCCTCATGTTATATATCATTGGAAAGGTCTGTGACCACTTAATCATTTTATGCATCTCCAATGTCCATCTCCCCACTTTGCCCCCCCCCCCCCCCAGAGATACTTTTCTAAATTTTGTTGACACCCCTCATGTCATATATTGTTGGAAAGGTCTGTAACTGCTTAATCATATTATGCATCTCCGATGTCCATCTCCCCACTTTGCCCCCCCCAAAAGGGTACTTTCTAAATTTTGCACATTACCCTCATGTTATATATCATTGGAAAGGTCTGTAACTGCTTTATCATATTATGCATCTCCGATGTCCATCTCCCCACTTTGCCCCCATCAAAGGGTACTTTCTAAGTTTTGCACATTACCCTCATGTTATATATCATTAGAAAGGTCTTTGACCACTTAATCATATTATGCATCTCCGATGTCCATCTCCCCACTTTGCCCCCCCCCCCCCGTACTTTCTAAATTTTGCACACAACCCTCATGTTATATATCATTGGAAAGGTCTGTGACCACTTAATCATATTATGCATCTCCCATGTCCATCCCCCCACTTTGACCCCCCCAAGGGTGTACTTTTCTAAATTTTGCATACACCCCTCATGTGATTTATCGATGGAAAAGTCTGTGACCACTTAATCATATTATGCTCCCCACTATGAAATTTGTCAAGTTAAAGCAACTGTAAATTTTACTTTTATGGTATTATCAAGTTGTTTGCCGTCAAATTTTGACGGGTTCCATCTAGTAACTTTAAAACTAGATGTGTGTGAATTATGTTAGGAATTTTTTCACAGCTTCGAAGCTCAAAACTTTTTTAATCTGGCCTAGTTTTGGGGCAATTATTAATTAAATGTAAAATTGTTATGTGATCATGACTGAAAGGTTAATTTAGGGAACCCTGAAATTTTGATGCCCACATTCTCAAAGCCATAGGACCATGCATTGATTTATAGGACTATGCATTATTATTGACCCATTATGAGTTGACACTTGGGAAGCGCCCTCTTTTAGAAGAGTCTATTTTATGAAGGTAAACTAGATGGGAGAAATAATGCCTCCATTTGAGTGTTGACCATTCACTACAAAGCAGTGAAATAAGTTTTCGGCAATAATTTCTATGCCAGCAGTTCCGATGAAGATATTTCTGAAAATTAAGATTCGCTAGATTCAGATTTGAGTGGTATCGAATATTTATAATTCGAAATTCGATCAATAATGAATGTATGAAATAATTCTCCGTAGCTATAAATATATAATGTTCAAAAGGAACATTTCAACATCTATTTCTAATATGAAATATATACCTATTGTTAATATGAAAAGAAACAAGAAAGCCTTCAACAATTTTTAAACATGTCAGCATTCGTAGCTGTCAGTCCTTGTGAAGGAAAATTGTTATGTTTTATGGAAGTTGATTTGCATTAGCTGACAATTTTATGCACAGGTCGATGAAAAAATTAGTTACATTTGTCTTTCATAAGTGACATATAAAATAATTAAACACTAAATCAAAAGAGAAATAAGAATTTCTCTCCCCTTCCTCCCGTCAAGTGCATCTCTTAATTTAACTTATTTTATGTTTGTTTTCTTCATTTAAAAAAAAAAAAAATGGTTTGGGCTGCAGACTACCGGCATATCTGTTCTTGCCCCTCCTTAAATTTTTTAATGTCAGCATCCATGTCCATAGAACTAAAAATAGACATAAAAAGGTTATTGCAAAAACAAATTAAGGACTAAGTTTACATTAAGGCTGTTCTCAAATCCAAACTGGCTACTTTCTGATGTATTTTTTAATTCTTTATTGTTTGCAAACATATCCAATTGACAGGTGCTGTTATTCAGAAAGCATGTAATTGAAATATTTTTTCCGTTTTTCGATAAAAGTAGATTTTTCTGAAAATGCTGGCAAAGCTTGTGTTTCAGGAATTTTTTGGAGATTTGCCTTAAAATTAAACATTAATTTTTAAAATAACATTTGCATATTTTATTATTTTTTTTTTTGGAATTGTGGATTTTTATATAATTCTTTCTTTTTAGTTTGTCATTTGCAAATTCAAGAAAATAAAGAGCAAAATTTAATTTTTTTTTGTCTTATATAGTTTGTTTGAATATTTAAAAAGAAAAAAGTGTTTTTTTTTAAAAAAGTTTATAATAAAATGTACTTAAAACAAAAATAATTAATTATTGGCATTCTCATAATAATTTAAAACGATATTAACTTAATTTATATAGCATCCTAGCCATCTTAATACAAAATTTCCTTATAAAGACAATAATAAATAAATAAATACTGCCAAAATGTCATAAAACTAGGAAATAGGGCAACCTTCCCATTTCTGCTCTTATGCTGATTTGAAGATAATGGGATTGTATGCGGCTACGTCACGTGTGATTATCAGGTCTCTTCTCGTGAAAGGTCAATAATAATCCATAGGACCATGCATTTTTTCTCCTGTGAGCAATGAATACCAATTTGAAAAAACTTGGGAAATAAATAAAATTCAGATTTACCTTATTTTGTACATTTAACATTTTCTTTCTTTCAAATTTTCTTGTATTTGAAAGTTTTAAACAGAAATACTTAATTACAGAAGGAAAAAAAAAATAATAAGGAGCGTCTTAGATTCAGTGGCATCTTACATTAAAATAAATACAGTATTTAAAGTACATACCTTTGGAATTGTCCCGGTCTGCTTTATTTATTTATTTTTTGAATAATTATGTATTATCTCATCTTTTTTTCCAGTTGATGTTGTCTGAATGGCTTGTTGAAGTGCCAAGTGATTTAGAATCGCAATGGCTACTGGTACTGTGTCCTGTAGGGAAGCGATGCCTTGTGGTTTCATCCAGAGTAAGTTATTGTCGCCCTTTTAAATTCTCTGTGCTTGGATTGTTGTTATGAAACAAAAACTGTTACCCTGTTTACTGGTGTAATAGTCGGACCTTTTTGTACCCACTTTTAAATGCAAAAATGTAGCTGTGACTATTACACAAGGAAATAGGATATCCATGTGATATGGTTTTGAGTCCAAGTGTCTTCTGGCCGTTTAGGAAGTAAATAAGCATAATAACGTTGCGTCGTTATTTTTGCAGATGACCCATAGTTCTCCTCCCGTGTAAAGATGCGTGGCACGAAGAATAAATAAACAGATGATTTCCATGGAATGTTTTTTTATTTTAAGATAGAGAGAGTTGAAAGTTTGCGGTGCCCCCTCGGCACTCAGAACGTAGATCACATCATGAAAAAATCCGATCTTCTCCGTACCAGAGATAAAAAGGATCTGCCGTAATTTTATCAATACATTCTCGCCGATGCTCTGTTTTCCACACCAAATATACATGTGTATCGCACATTTTTCGCCAGAAAGAATTTCGGACAGTTAGGCATGTGGCACATTAATTTACAGGGGGGAATGAATCAAAGGAGTGCCATGCCTGGCTACTTATTGCTATTTTCGTAATTTTTGGAGCAGCAATCTAATGAATGTTATGAGAAAGAAGTCAGATGTGGCTTTCTGTATATGAATTATTTTGATGAGCATATAGAATTTTGGCAGTTGGGAATTAATTAAAGACAGCATTTACATTGAAACCAGGAAGTTAATATTCTGCTTGGTCAAAAGCGTAAATGTAAAAACGTTTTGAATTTATCATTAAGTTTTCCAGACAGAAAGCAAAGTTTGAAAGGATAATAATGAAAATATCTAACTTACATATTGAATAATTTTGCAGCTGCATTTTTGCAGAAAAGGAAGATCATTTTTACGGTTAGAAGCCAGACATAAAAATGATAGAAAAGAAACGCTAATGTATTTGATGAAATATAATTGCTTTTAATCTTTAAAATAGAAAGGGTTTTAAATAAAAATTTAATTAATCTTTAGGAAACATAAGGGAACTATAAATTTTAAATAATACTGAAAATATGTATATGATCTTCATCATAATCCAAATATCTTAAATAAACTCTATTTAAAAAAGAACAAAATGTACAGTGTTTCAAAATATCATGAAGTTTGATAGTTTCGATATTTTTACATATTTCATATTTATTTTCAAAATATTGTGTATAAAATTTTTTATATTTTCAGTCAAAACAAGTGTGAAAGAATATTTTAAATGTTATTGGCTGTAGATAAAAGAATTTTTGCTCTTATAGTGGCTTTTTTAGCTTCCCCCCCCCCCCCCCCCCCCCAAAAAAAAAAAAAAAAAAAAAAAACTTTTCCAAGCTTTATATTTGAAGCTGTATTTTTAAATGTAGAATCCATAATTATGTGGGACACTATTTACTTAGAAATGCCCACTGAAAGATAAACTATCTTATTTAGATAAACTTGAAACTTCATTAGAAATAATTTTTTCTTGTTTTAGTTTTGTTCAGTTAAAGCAGACTAAGCTTTACTCTATTTAGGTTCAAAATTTTCAATAAAAACAAATTATTTTGTAGTATAAAACATAAATTTTCTTAACTTGATTACTAAATTTCAGTAGTTTGCTTTTTGTGAGTGTAAAAAGCAAATGGCGGCCTGTTTTCAATTAGTTAATCTTAATTTTGTTAAGCAAGTGAAAAAAAAATATTACAAAAAGACATTTAGTCTTATTAAGGCTGATCGTCACTCATTTTTAAAATCCTGTTTCGCTCAGATAGCAGATCAGTGCTTACCCCCCCGTGCTGTCAAAGAGGCATTACCGTTAAATGCCCTGAAGTACAACAACCTGTACCGGCAGTCTGTTGACAGAATTTTTTACTCTGTGGTCAGGGGAAAGTGACCCACAGCTCTCTCCCCCTTTAGAGGAAGGTGATATATTTTCGTTATTAGGGTGAGAAGGATTTTGCAGAGAATTTTGAACTCTGAGTATTGTTATGTGTGCAACTTGGACTTTCAACAGGCAGTTTGAAACATTCAGAATAATTTCGACTTTTATACCGGCATAAATTTATTAAATAACAGCTCTTTAGCAAATACTTGATGAAATAAAATTTGGCAATAAAAAATGATTCAATGTAGTTTTTCTGGCTAAAATTATTTAGATGTACTTCTTGCTAAACAGTAAAATAAGTTTTATTAGACTGTTGACATGTTTCATGATTTAGATTACTCTATATTATCTTTATTGTATGTTATCCTTTATCTTCAAATTTTAAAATACATATACATTAAACCAAATTGTTTCTGAACATTTTCCAAATTTTATTAGATAATGTGCAATATTTCTTAAATTTTTCTTTAGATTGCGTAAAGCAACATTAATTTACTACTGAAAAACCAATACACATTTGATTGTATAATTACTGCATTGTGTATTTTAAACAAACAAACACAAAGTACTGTTATAGATAAAAATGATTAGACATCAACATGTAAATGAAATGGAGGGAGAGTGAAGATTTTAGTAAGTCTGTGAGTTGCATATTCTTTTTTCAATATAAGATATCTAAACATGTTCCATAAATTTATCAAATACGTTAAAATTAGATATTTTTATGGGATTTTGTGCCCATTTTATAAACGATAATATATAGCCATTAGTATTTCGCATTGGATAAAACAATGAAAATCTTTTGTGAAATTGTGAATGTAGTAACTTCCGCTCTTAAAAAAAGAACCAAAAAACAAAAAAAGGGAAAAGACGTCAAATAATTTTAACAAAATATCTTTGATTATTGAAATTATTTCATGCATTGGCATTTATTTTAGCATTTTCATAATGAAATTAAACTAGAGAGCAAAATGAATATAAATTATACCAAAAATACTCCAAGTGGTGTTTTCTAATAGAGCTTTATTTAGCAAAAACATAGTATGAGATTTACAATAATGCGGCCATTACTACAATATTTAAAATTTATTATTCTTTTTTAGTTTTGATCATCTGTCAATAAAATTAACACTAATAAAAAATATTAAAATTTCCGAAGCGCAATACATAATACTAATTTTTAGTTATTTCTGCCATTGTCATCTATACAATTAAAGGATACAATATTCAATATAAATACATTATAGATATGCAGCAATATATATATATAATTCACCAAAAAAAAAATACTATAGTATAATACTATTAATATATGTACATATGAGAAAAAGAAAATCATTAAATAAAAATTAGTGTTGTGCAAGACCCCCCCCCCCCCCTCCCCTCTTTCTCCCACCAAAAATATCCATAACAATATTAACTGAAAGAGAAAAATAATATATTTTGCGTTGCATATTCAAATTTTTCATTTTCAATATTCAGTTTTATGTTCAGTTAAGTGTTTCCGCTTATAATATTTTTCATTTTTAGTGTCAGAAAGCTCCGAAATTTCATTTAAAAAAAGGTTCTAATTTACGAGTTTCGAAGAGGTATTTTCAATGGAAATAAAAATAAGCATTCTGTCAGGTTCTTCTCTTACAGTTGCAAGAGTTGAAAGCTATTCTTAAGGGATTAGCATATTGTATGTATTGTATATGTATCTATTGTGTACCGTTAAAGGCGTCCTTTAGAAAATCTTAATCCGAAGGGTGGCGAGTGGAACAGAATGAAGGAAGTATTTCCATTGCAATGTAGTCTTTCATAGATAAGAAAAACTATTGCACCCTTTTGTTTAGGAAGACAGATCTGTCAAGAGGGAGGAGGGGTTGTCCAAGGACCATTGGAAACAGAGGAGAAACCCCGTAGAGGGGAGAGTGCTCTGCAGTTTACAAGAGAGAGAGTGTAGAGTTCTAACGTGGGAAGCGAAGGTGTAAGGTCGTTCAGAGTTGGAGCTCTGAGACCAGTGTTGAGTTCTAGCATGGCAGCGAAGTGTGAAGGTTGGTTTTTCAGAGAGCAGCTCTGAGCACGTGTATGGAACGGCATCTCTCTAAAGGAAGAGAGATAGCGTGTGTGAGATTAAGAGAAATCTCGGTTCTGAGTGAAGCAACGTAGTCTAACGGTACACATAAAGTGTTTGTTTAAATGTAAATATTGTTAATAAATTGTTACTTTAACTTTAATTGAAAGAGTTAAGTTTTTCTTGAATATATATCAAGTATCGTGCCCGATATCACGTATTCATATCGGTGGTGGCAGCATATAAAAAGACCGGATTTATTTCGAAGTTGTGTGGACGGAGGAGTGGAATCCGACAATGGTGGCAGCGACGGGATTGAATCACCGAAGACCAGCGCCTGTTAGCCGTGTTACTGAGACTTTGTGCCGGATCGTCTAGCGGAAGTGTTTGTGCTCTATCGTCGAAGACCAGCGCCAGTTAGCCGTGTTACTGAGAGTTTGTGCAGGATCGTCTAGCGGAAGTGTTTGTGCTCTATCGTCGAAGACCAGCGCCAGTTAGCTGTGTTACAGAGAGTGTGCCGGATCGCCCAGCGGAAGTGTTTGTGCTCTATCGTCGAAGACCAGCGCCAGTTAGCCGTATTAAGTCAGTTTATGCAGGATTGTCTAGCGGAAGTGTGTGTGCCCTATCATCGTAGACCAGTGCCAGCTAGCCTATCGTCATTACAGTGAAGTGAATTAGTGGTGGTGCTGTGTTAGTGTAGTGTTGTGCGTAGTGTTTTTTGTGCATTGTGAAGCAAGGTGCAGTGATTGTGGCCCGAGAGTGCAAGATTTACCCTGTGGAAAAGTGAGCAGAGAATTGCCCCAACGAATGAAGTACGAGGTAAGGTGTTTTGATCATTTTACTCTACTGACATTCTCGAACCTATTTTTTATTTTATTGTGTATAATTGATGGTAATTTGGGTTAATGTTGTGGTTAATTTATAATAATTTATGTGCAATATAATAATTGGTCTAAATCAAATGAGATATTAACAACCATTTTACACTATTGTTTTAAGAAAAGGATCTTATATTAATTACTAGAAGTGATTTTCTAATTGCCTTAAATGGATAAGATTAATGATTAAAATTAATGCATTGTGTTAATAGTTGGAAGGAATAATTGAAATTTCTTAAATTTAAATTATTATTAAAATAATATTTAAATTAAGTGATATTGTTTGCTTTAAGTTTGAAATATTGATAGTAAATGAGGAAAGCAAATTTGTGTAGGATTTAAATTAAATTGAAATAACCTTCAAGGAAGAACTGAAGGCCCAGAGAGAAAAAAAAAAAAAGTGCTGTGATTTACTTTTTAATGTGAGAACTAATTTTGAAATTGAAATATTTTATTGAGATTAAATTTAGGAATTTATGTGTATTTCATGCAAATTTTTGTTAGGTGGATATTTTTATGTAGTGATTGGCATCAGTGTTTTATTCAAATTGCAACGTATCAGTATTATTGTGTAAATTGTATTTTATTATTTAATGGTATAAATTTAAAATCTGTATTGCATAATAGTAAAATTGAGATTATTGTTACTTTGTTATTGGAAGCAAATTGTGGGGTATCATTGTTTAAGGAAATTTATTATTGTATTATTACTTATTTGAAATATGTTAAATAGTATAATATGTGGAGGTAACTTATGAGGGTAGGATTTGAGGAAGTATTAATTTGATATTGTGATTAAGTATTATTGTAGGGTGGTAATATTTATCAGTAGAAAGTATGGCTTTCTTATTAAAATTAAAAAGGGTGGATCTTCAGGCGATATGTGGAGAGTTAGGAATTGAGGTCTCGGAAGATGATACCAGGTTTAAGCTTAAGAAAAAGATAGTGGAGAGCGACGAATATGAAGAGGGAGCCGTTATGGAATTATCTAGCACTATTGTTACGGAACGCTTAGAACAAGAAGCGTTAGTAGTAGAACGGGAAAAGTTAGAAAGGGAGGAAAAGTTACAACGAGAAAAGTTAGAAAGGGAGGAAAAGTTACAACGAGAAAGCTTAGAAAGGGAGGAAAAGTTACAACGAGAAAAGTTAGAAAGGGAGTTAGACCGTGAAAAGTTAGATAGAGAAGAAAGGTCTGAAAAATTGAGATTGGAACATGAGTTAGAGTTGGAAAGGATAAAAATTCAAAGTTCGGCAAATAATTCTAATGGGTCTAGAGAATATAATAATGAGAGTAGCCTAGAGAAATTGATTAAAAGTGTTAAAACTTTGTCTATCAAGGTTCCAGAAGGGACTGAGGGATGGAATCTGTTTTTTAGCAGTTTAGAACGGGCATTCCAAACAAAAAATGTACCGGAAACCCAGCAGGCCGAAATTCTGCTAAATATGTTAGGAGATAAGGCCGATAACTTGCTAATATACACTACTAGGGAACAAATTGAGAGTTATGAGAAATTAAAGGAATTAGTTCTAAGGGAACACGAGCCGACACCGAAGGCGTGTTTGGAAAATTTCAAGAAGGCTAGAAGGAATCAAAATGAAACTCATGTATTATTTGTGTCACGTTTAATAGCAACGTGGGAAAATTACTGTAAGATTAGAGGTGCAGATACGTATGAAAAGGTGAATCAGTTAATTGTCACGGATAAGTTGTTAACTACGTTAGACGAGGAAACCGCGACGCATGTTGGATTAACTCAGCACAGTAATTGGTTAGAAGTTTCTAAAATTGCTAAGGAATGTGATAATTTCTTTGATGCTAAACAAAAATCTTATGCGGTAACTTATAAGGATTATAAAGGTAAAGAAAGGTACGTAAATAATGAAGATTCTAGAAGGGCAAAAGATGAGGGATTTAGTAGTAATTGGAGACAAAATGGGAATAATGAAGTTAGTCCATTTTTGGGTAGAAAACCGGAATATAAGAAAACTAATGATACGACGCCTATCTGTTTCAAGTGTGGTCAACGAGGACATGTTCAACGATTTTGTACAAAAGGAAATAATGAGGGAAGTAATCAAATTAATAACCGACAAGAACCAAGGGCTAGTATCAATAAGGTCTCAGTGCGAGGAATTAAAGAATTACCAAGGGGAGCGAGTATGGCAAGAATCGGAGCAAGGGGGAATTGGAGAGCTAAAGTTATTGGAGATAAGTTAAATAATCTCGAGAAAGTGGAAGTTAGTGTAAATGGGAAGATAACAAAAGGATTGGTGGATTCTGGTTGCCAAATTAGCGTCGTTCATAAAGATTTAGTACCAGCAGAAAAATTAAGAGGGGCTGGGAGCATCTATTTACAAGGGATATTTGGTAAGGCAGTTAAATCGCCGTTAATTCAATTACCTTTAGCTATTCCAAAACGTGGTCAAACTAATGTAATTCATCAGGATGTACTTTGTGCAATAATTGATAATAGTAAGGAACAGGTAATTTTACATCCTGACGTGGCTAATGAATTGTCAGGGTTAAACAACGAGAAATCATTAAGAGAATCGGTAGAAAGGGAATGTAAGGAAGACAGTAGGAATAAAGTGAAGGAAGGGGAAAGGATTAGAAATGATAATAATAGCCGTTATGTCGTAGAAACGAGATCGGTAAATTTGCAAAGTCATGAGAAGGAAAAAGCCGAGGTAGAGAAGAGTAAGATTAATCAAGTTACGGAAAGTAGATTAAATGTATTTCAGGAATCCCAAATGAATTGTAAAGATTTAGAGAAAGCTTGGGAATTGGCTGAAAATGAGAGAGAGTCTTATTATATTGTGAATGGGATGTTATATCATAAAGAGAAATTAGTAGATGAAACGGTAGCTCAATTAGTAATACCTAAAGTTAGAAGGGAGGAAATTCTAAAACTAGCGCATACCTCCTTATATGGAGAACATCACGCGGTTAAGAACATGTTAGAAAGAATCAAGCATCCATTTTATTGGGAAAATATGGTAGAGGAAGCTAAAACATATTGCGAATCATGTGTAGAATGTCGATTAACGAGGGAAATGAATGCGAGTAATAAGGAGAAAGAGGAAATATGTCGACCTGCAGTTATAGTTGAGTTAGGGGACGGGAGTAAGAAACTGGTGTATCAAGATGAAATGAGAGCATTTATGGCTAAAAATAAAGTAGTCGATATTGTCTTGGATAGTGACGGGGAGTTTGAAGACTGTAGGAAAAATCTGTTGTTAGACAGAGAACAACCGGAAAATAAAGACAGGAAGGGATTTGAGATAAAAGGGTTAACAAATATTCAAGTTGGGGACATAAAATCAATCTTAAGGAAAAATAAGGAATTATTTATGGGTCCTATCGAACTGGTAGAAATGGAGAAAAATCGGATTGGTCGTAAACCGTAAAGGGGTAAGATAAGGCAGAAATTGTACAATGTTATCATCACGTACAAAGAGGACCTGGAAAGGCAAGTGCCTGATTGGTTAGAGGAAGATTTATTTGGGACATCAGAGGCAGAAGTTAGCCATTCAAGCGGGTGCATTGCGGAAAGGGATGTACCAATTAAGTTAACGAGGAAGGACTGGAAGGAAAAGGTAGTACCGCCTCCAGCAATCTCAGCCTAAGGACTGACATTGAAATGACATAATACTAGTGTAACTTTATTCTTTTTTGTGTATTTATAATTGTATTTGCATCTTGTGTTTATAACAGTGTATTAGCATATTGTGTAATTTTTTTTGTAGTTATCACATTAGTATATGGTTCATTAGAGATGTCAGTAGTTAAATTTTCAGACACCTTGAAATATTTATGTAATTGTAGTAATGAAGAAACCTATCAAGGAACTGTTGAACTCTTCTCAGACATTACATAGTTTGAGGAAAATTAGCCCCTAAAAGGCATATTTTCCGCTAAGGTGGGGGGGTGTCAGGTTCTTCTCTTACAGTTGCAAGAGTTGAAAGCTATTCTTAAGGGATTAGCATATTGTATGTATTGTATATGTATCTATTGTGTACCGTTAAAGGCGTCCTTTAGAAAATCTTAATCCGAAGGGTGGCGAGTGGAACAGAATGAAGGAAGTATTTCCATTGCAATGTAGTCTTTCATAGATAAGAAAAACTATTGCACCCTTTTGTTTAGGAAGACAGATCTGTCAAGAGGGAGGAGGGGTTGTCCAAGGACCATTGGAAACAGAGGAGAAACCCCGTAGAGGGGAGAGTGCTCTGCAGTTTACAAGAGAGAGAGTGTAGAGTTCTAACGTGGGAAGCGAAGGTGTAAGGTCGTTCAGAGTTGGAGCTCTGAGACCAGTGTTGAGTTCTAGCATGGCAGCGAAGTGTGAAGGTTGGTTTTTCAGAGAGCAGCTCTGAGCACGTGTATGGAACGTCATCTCTCTAAAGGAAGAGAGATAGCGTGTGTGAGATTAAGAGAAATCTCGGTTCTGAGTGAAGCAACGTAGTCTAACGGTACACATAAAGTGTTTGTTTAAATGTAAATATTGTTAATAAATTGTTACTTTAACTTTAATTGAAAGAGTTAAGTTTTTCTTGAATATATATCAAGTATCTTGCCCGATATCACGTATTCATATTGGTGGTGGCAGCATATAAAAAGACCGGATTTATTTCGAAGTTGTGTGGACGGAGAAGTGGAATCCGACACATGCCATAAAGCAAAACGACAGACCTTGGATAAATCATGATAAAGGGGGGGGGGGGGGGGGGGAGAACCAAATGTCCTTGAAAGAATGCGTGATTTTGACGCAATTGCATTATTATTATTTTTTTTTAATTTGTGAATGAAGTGAACGTTTATGATGTAATGTTTTATTGATGGAGGCATTTCAATATTTTGTGTTTTAGGGTTCAAGAACAAGCAAAAACGTCTATATGAAAAATTGTAGATGCGTAAATATTTATTTAATTAAATTTTCTGAAACTGTCAAGCCATGCAGTTCCTAGTTGCCGTGGCGTCAGATTTTGCCCCTGAATCAAAGTTCGTTTCGATCGATTTTCATTTAAAATTATATAAAATCCTACAAAATACTACAAAATTTAGTGTAAATAGTCTGAGCCGTTTTTAAGATAAAATAGCTTGACCCATAATGACCCATGACCAAAATGACCCACTAATCGAAATTTCAGTCTTCTTGTTCCCTAAACCTGTAGGGTGCTAAATTTATTTCAAATCCTCTGAACCGTTTTGAAGATAAAATAGCTTGACCCATAATGACCCATGACCAAAATGACCCATTAATTGCATTTTCTTGAACATGTGATCTAGCACAACAGTCTTCTTGTGTTCGAAAACCATTGGATGCAAAATTTAGTGTAAATTGAGCCGCTTTTTAGATCTTGACCCACTATGACCCAGAAATGAAGCACTAATCGAATTTTCTCGAACATGTGACCTAGCCCAATGATTTTCGCGTGCCCGAAACTCGTAGGATACAAAATTTAATCAAAATCGTTAGAGCCGTTTTTAGATAAAATTAATTTGACCCACTTTGACCCAAAAATGACCCACTAATCGAAAGTTCTCGAACATGTGACCCAGCCCAATAGTCTTCTCGTGCCCGAAAATATTCGGATACAAAATTTCGTCAAAATCATTTGAACCGTTTTTTAGATACAATTAGCTTGACCATGACCCAAAATGACCCACTAATTGAATGTTTTCGAACATGTGACCTAGCCCAACAGTCTTCTCATGCCCGAAAATCATTGGATGCAAAAGTTAGTGTAAATTGAGCCACTCTTTAGATCTTGACCCACAATGACCCAGAAATGACCCACTAATCGAAAGAGCCGATTTTTAGATAAAATTAATTTGACCCGCGTTGACCCAAAAATGACCAACTAATCGAAAGTTCTCGAACATGTGACCCAGCCCAATAGTCTTCTCGTCCCCGAAAATGGTCGGATACAAAATTTCGTCAAAATCGTTTGAACCGTTTTTTAGATACAATTAGCTTGACCATGACACAAAATGACCCACTAATTGAATGTTTTCGAACATGTGACCTAGCCCAACAGTCTTCTCATGCCCGAAAATCATTGGATGCAAAAGTTAGTGTAAATTGAGCCGCTCTTTAGATCTTGACCCACAATGACCCAGAAATGACCCACTAATCGAAAGAGCCGATTTTTAGATAAAATTAATTTGACCCGCGTTGACCCAAAAATGACCAACTAATCGAAAGTTCTCGAACATGTGACCCAGCCCAATAGTCTTCTCGTCCCCGAAAATGGTCGGATACAAAATTTCGTCAAAATCGTTTGAACCGTTTTTTAGATACAATTAGCTTCACCATGACCCAAAATGACCCACTAATCGAATTTTCTCGAACATGTGACCCATCCCAATGGTTTTCTGCTGCCCCAAAACGGTAGGACACAAAATTTCGTCAAAATCGTTAAAGCCGTTTTTAAGATAAAATTTGCATATATATATATATATATACACACTGGCGTGCAAAATTTAAGCCCCAAACACAAAATGCTAATTTCTGAACACGTGAGTACTCAAAAGGAAATTCTATACAGAGAAAGTGTAGAAAAGAGGTACTACCCTAACAGCACGCCCAGTCTATCTGAAGTCGCCTTGAAGTCACACATGGTTAAAAGTGTCAAAATCGCTACGGTGAATCAAAATATGGGATATTTCACTGTCTAATTATTACTCTCAAATAATTGTTAACACTGAAAAGTCACTGTGACTGTCGCTTTGTGATGGGTCACCATGTGACATTACAATGAATTCACCTTGTGACTCTCATTTGACTGTTATTTTGACACTCCATTGTAAAGTCATCATGATAGCTGTTCTGTGACGAGTTCCCAAGTGACAGAAAATTGAAACATCTGGTGACTTTTCACAAAGGAGTGCAATGATGACTTCACAATAGAGTGTCGATCACCGGAAAGACACCATGCGACTTCATTGTGACATTATCTGGCGACTCATCACAATGCAATGCTCACAATGACTTCAAAGTTCAGTCTTCAACTGACAGTGATTTGAGAATCACAAGGTGAGTTCATGGTAATGTCACCTGGTGACCCATCACAAAGCGACAGTCACAGTGACTTTTCAATGTTAACAATCATTTGAGAGTAATAATGAGACAGTGAAATATCCCATATTTTCATTCACCGTAGCGATTTTGACACTTCTAACCATGTTTGACTTCAAGGCGACTTCACATCGACTGGCCGTGCTGTTAGGGTAGTACCTCTTTTCTACACTTGCTCTTTATAGAATTTCCTTTTGAGTACTCACGTGTTCAGAAATTTGCATTTTGTGTTTGGTCCTTAAATTTTGCACACCAGTGTATATATATATAACCACACACAAGATTTGCTCGTATTAGAATATATGATATTGATTTATTTTAATGAATAATCTCTACTTGTTTGTAAATGTCTGAGTTATCATTAAAATCGTTAGTCCATGTTCCATGGCTTGGAGACTTAAAAATCTGAAAAATGTTATACAGCAAAAGCTCCTCAACACGGAATCGCATAGGAGAAAAGAAAAATCCGTTATAGAGAGGTACCCTTTTTATCATGTACGTCGTCTACTATAAATGTATTATACTCCTTTTTTTCATGAATTAATATATTCTTTTCGCATGGATCAACACATTTTTTCCATAGACAGGATTCCATCATGGACAGGTTCCTTTTTATAAGTTTTACTACACTTTAATTTTTTGCCTAGAAATATGTCATATTCTTAAAAAAAATTTTCAATTGTAGAATAATGTCAATATAAAAATATCTGCCTATTTTTTGCAAAAATTATTGAAGCAGGCCAAATTTTACGGATTTTTATACAGGGCAGGCCGGGCCAACGATACCATTCAAAATTATATTTCGCATTATGCTCAAGTAATAGTCATTTTCCAAATACAAATATACAATTTCCAAATAGTATATAGCATAGTAATAACGCTTGACGGCAGTTTTTCAAGAAACTGTAAAATTAATTTATTTCATGATTACATTATTAGTAACGAAGAGACTATAGATAATTATTTTGACACAGGTGAAAAATTTTAATTCATCTTTTAAATAAAAAAAATGTGAAAAAACATACAGAGGCTAGAATTAAAATTTGTGCCTAAAAAAATGTGATAAAAATTAACATAATAATAAAAATAATTTTTATGTTTATGTTAAATACCATTTGATGTATTATTTCAAGTATAACTCGTCTACCTTATATAAATTCTAAAAGGGAATGTAATTACGTAAAACAGTAACAAATTATGTAACAAATGTTACAAATTATGTAAAACTAACTGTAATGCAAACAATACAACAAAGTGTTAAAAATATATTTGAAAATTATTGAAATAAACTACATAAAGATTTAAAATAATCAAATTAAAAACATGGAAATAAGCTGTGCTTATGAAAAACAGAATTCTGGATAAGAAATACACTATACTAGCTTGAAAATGTCTTTCCTTTACCCCCTAATACTAACCCCTAAAACATCTCCCCTACCTAAGTCATTACTCAAATCGAACAAAGAGAGCGGGGAATCCTTTCATATCGAGTGATAGATTGCCTAGCTGGGGGAAAGCACCGAGCTGATCAAAATAGAAATATATATTTTATTTTAATCATAGCTACTTCCCTAATAAATTAAAATAAAATATTTTTATATCAATGTATAAATCAGAAACACTAGTTTTTTCCGCGTTTTTTAAAATTTTCAAACAACCTATTAGAACTGCCATAAATTCCAATTTACTGAGGCATAGTAATTATTTTGATCATACTCAGATTATTTCACATGAAATCAAGTATTTAAAATTATTTTTAATGAAAAATGAAAACTGGGGTAAAGAACGACAAGTTTTAAGAATTGTATGCAAAAAACAAAATTTAAAAAAACCCAATTTTTTCATGAGATATCCTTAGAAAAGTGAGGAAACTTATCCCCATTGGATTAACATGGAGAACGGAAAAGGGAAATTTAACTGACGAGCACCCTTAAGTTTTCATGCTAAATGACATATGTTTTAATGTCTAATTTATATTAACTCTGAAAATATTTATAATCATCAATAAGTTGACTATTTTGAAAATATCGGATATATATAAAAAATATTGGATATACATCAAAATATCAGATATTTTTGATATTTTCGAACATTTTTGATATTTACAAACCATGGTGTCCGTGTAAATGAACAATAAACTCAATGCACACCATACTATTCGATGAGCAATTTATAGTGCATCTGAGTAATACATATAAATTTGATTATGTTTTAAATATTAAAACATCATTAAATTACATTGCAAACGATTTTTTCCCCGTAGAACATTGTGTGACAGAATTATTTTACGTGACCCTGTCATAAAATCTTATTTATACAATGCTTTATACACAATATTTTAGAAAAAGCATGTTTTAGTGCGCTACATAATTGTATATCAATTTCATGTTTCGAATGGCATAACATCACCAAAATGCACTTGAAACGATTTTTTCCCATTGACCGTAATGTAACTGAATACTTTTGTTTGCCCCTGTATATAAACTATAAATGCTACACACTTCATTTTCAATAGGGATCATGAAAAATGAAATGAAAAATGAATAGGGATCATGGCACCTATAAGTGCCAATCACATACAAAAATTTCAGGTCAATCTGAGATATATTTACAAGAGTTAGAGCATGGCCAGAAAGCCAACAAACCGAAGTCATAAACACTTTTCAACTCGGTTGGAAAGTGTTAAAAAGATAATACTAAATAACATATCTATATATTTAAAAGTAAAAGAAACACTTTTATTACAATTACAACAATTTTTTCTTTTTTAATTTAATTTTTTGTATTTTAAAATTTTGCAATGATTTTTCCACAGCAGTAAAATGATTCTAGTTTAAATCTTTCAGTCAAAGTAGTAATTAGTAAATGTTGACCTCTTTTCATTAAAATTCATTTTGAATTTGTAATGTGATTTTGGATTTTTTTTTTTTTTTTTTTTTTTTTTTTTTTTTTGCTTAAACTTTTTTGGCGTGTTGTGGTGATTTTTTGACATTCGTAGAAAGAATTCGGTTTCAAACTTTTAACCGACAATATAGTAAATTTTGTCCTCTGTGATTTTTAAATTTTTATTGATTGTTTTAGCATTTTTTTGTGTTCCATGGAGATTTTTTGTCATTTGTGTAATAATTCTGGTTACAATGTTTTAGCCCATTATAGTAAATTTTGTCCTCTGCAATTTTTGAATTTTTAGCGATATACAGGTTTTTTTCATTGCTGTTTTTCCACATTAGTAAAAGGAATCTGGTTTTAATCTTTTAGGCCCAATATGAATATAGTAAATATTGCCCTCTTTTCAATAAAGTTAGTTTATTCGGAATTCATACAGTGTTGTTGCTTTTTTTTTTTTTTTTTGCGTTCTGTGTCGATTTTTTTTACGTTCGTAAAAGGAATTCAGTTTCTATTATAGTAAATTTTGTTTTCTGTAATTTTTGAAATTTTAGTAAATTTTGTTTTCTGTGATTTTTGAAATTTTAGCAAATTATTATACAATTTTTAACATTTTTTCATTTTGTTGAAATTAAAAAAAAAAAAAAAACAGTTGGGAAAATGTTCGCATTTTAGAGAATTCCGAATTTCAGGCATTCAGATTTGAGACTTTGTACTGTATATGTAATATACAGAATTCCACCTTAAATGTTTATATAATTTTTTTTCAGGGTATTACAAAAGTATATACTAAGAGTGGCTATTGCGTAAACTCTTTCGTATCAAGGATCCCTGGTGGTGGTCGCTCAATAGCAGGTACTTATTATTCATATTATTATTATTATTATTATTATTATAAGTAGTAGTGTTAAACTGTTGTTTGTACTTTCATATTAGCTGCCTGGTAATGGCTAATCTTGAAAAAAAATCAGCAAGGTTTATAGCAACTCTTTTGATTACTTCAGTGAGTGCATAGTTCAGTCACATATCTGGTTCATCATATTTTGCTAATTTATTTTTGTTGTAGTTTTAATTTCTTTGTGAAATAAACAAATGCTGAACTATTTAAGTGCAAATGGGTCATTCTGTTATGGATTGCACTGTATTTTAGAAAATAGGACTTGTATATTTTCATACCCATACTGGATATACTTGGTTTAATTTTTTTACCTACCAGTATTTGGTATGCAACTTGATTCTGGAAAATTAACCTGCAGTAATATGCTAAATATTTTTTGCCTGAAACAAAAAGTATTTATTAAAAGCTCAACACTTCTCCTCATTGCATGCAGCTAATACGGAAGTATCCTGTCATTAAAAAATTATTTTTGTTATTTTAAAAGCATTCGTGTCAAAATTCATCTTTCTGGTAACAGTGTAAACTTTTATGAATGAATTTGTTAGACTTTTCTCCATGATATCATTGTATTATCATTTGCAAATATGATTAGGGTTGTTTTATGCAGAAATTATTTATGAATGTTTTATTCCTATCTTCAACTATGTTTTTCAGAGCCATTACCTTCGTTTATTATACAATCCAGGGGTGCACAATGATGTCTTTTAAGCTAACTGATGGCAATGTTCTCTCAAATTTCATTAAAAAAGTGGACTATCATCATTTTCCCCTATTGATCCTTTAATTTGTAATAACATTTGAAAAAAAAAAGGCCTTGCAATTGGAGTTCTCATTCTCATAAAAGATGATGCAAGACAATTGATGTAAAGACTTAATGCCTTTCACATTTAAACTGCCTTTCTACTTTAAAGCTTTCCTGCAAATAAAGGATAAACTGTGATTGATTTGAAGAATTTATTTATTTTTTTAGTTTATTTAATGCGCTGGTGCAAATGTGAATTGCACACACATAGTTAATGAATTCAAAATATGAAAATTTCAAACATATACCAAGAAAATCTACAAGATGCATCTATTAGAAAGCTGCACAGGGTGGCCGGTTGACCTGGAAAACCTGGAAAAGTCAGAAAATTTGGCAGAACTGGAAAAGTTAGGGAATTTTGACTGAAATCTGGAAATGTCAGTGAATTTTGATTGAAACTGGAAATTTCAATGTAATGCTTAAATTGTCCACTTTTATAAGAGCTCACTATCACAAGAAAATGGCCTGGCCATCCGGCTGTTATTGATTCATGGCATCTTAGCAAAGCACTCTGGTGGGTAGGTGATCTTGTGAGAATATTATTTCAAATATTTCAAGAAAATCTGTAGAATATATCTATTATATAATTGTAAATAACCATGGTCATCTTAGCAAACATTTTAGTCTGAAAAAGTTTTTCTTTTTTAATCATATAAGTTATTTCTGATATCGCCCCTTTTTCTGTGCACATATGCCATATGAAAGAAAGGTCTATACTTCTTTGATTAAAAATTGCAGTTAATTAAAAGTGAATGAAACTTATTAGCAAATCTCAAAGGTTGCAGTTCAAAAACCTCACATGGGTCCGCTGGTATATTTGCATTATTTGTTCTGTATGTGTTTCATTTCTTATTATCTACTTTAATGGGTTGTTTCCCAACAAAGTAAAGCATTATACATATTTATTAACTGAAAGCATTGGATATGTCATTAATTGTACTTATTAATATTTTGTTATTGCATATATATATATATATATATATATATATATATATGTGTGTGTGTTTATATATATTTTTTGTAATCTAAATTTTAAAATTATTTTGCAAGTTTCCTTTTGATACTAAAATTATTTAGTTTTGGTTTTACATGTATCTTTGTTAGGTTACACCATGCCTCTAATTTTTTTTTTTTTTATATATATAGCTAAGCTGATTTTATTTTTGAAATTTTCTTAAATCTCTCTCACTAAAACTAGACTTGTAAGTTTTAAAAATCATTATGATAAAAAAAAAAAAAAAAAAAAAAAAAAAAAAGAAATGTAAAATATTCAGATATGTAAAACTGTAGAGTAGTATATTTAGGTTTTACTTTATTGCCCAGAAAATTTGGCACAAATCTTTGGCAATTTATGTCACAACTAAAAGAGATGTTTCTATACTCCGTTCGCTGAAACGAGATAACGAAAGTAAACAAATGCGCGTGCGGATTGGCGATGCTTAAACCTGGTGCTGTGCCAGAAGCGCCAATTGTTTGAGCCTCTGCTTTTTTTCTCAAACGGCTGTTTGTTTCTTGTCTTTCACTTTTAAAATTGACGATTTTTTTCGATTGATTTGGTATTTTATATACACAAATGGAGTGTGAAAATTCTTCTTTGAGCCCGCCTAAGAAGAGAGTAAAAAGAAAAGCTTTGAGTAAGGTGGAGAAAGATATGATTTTAAATGTATACAAAACGGAACTTGAATCGAATCCTGAACTTCCGATTTCTCATATAGGAGATAATGCTGCTCGTATAACAGGCGTAGGTAAAGCTTCTGTTTTTCGAGTGTTAAGAGAGTATAAAAAATGTGGTGTGTTAAACTCGCCGAAGAAAATAAAATTACGTAAACGTGTTTTAGAAAATATAGATGATTTTGATAGGAATGCTATTAGGAGAAAAATCCACGAATTCTTTTTGAGGAATGAATTGCCAACTATAAATAAAGTTTTGGAAGTTGTAAATGATGACCCTGATTTACCAACCTTTAAAAGGACAACATTTTATCATCTCCTGAAAGAATTAAACTTTAGATATTCACGGAGAGGACGAGACAGTATTGATACAGACAGACATTGATAAAAACGAAATAATTGTGTGGCGAAGAAAATATTTAAGGCAAATCAAATCTTTCAGAGAAGAAGGGCGCAAAATATATTATATGGATGAAACTTGGTTGAATGCAGGCCATACAGTTAGTAAAGTTTGGAAAGATACCTCAGTAAAATCATCAAAACAAGCATTTTTGTCTGGTCTTTCTTCCGGATTAAAATCTCCTTCCGGAAAAGGAAAACGGATGATAATTACCCATATTGGTAGCGATTCTGGTTTCGTGGATGGAGGGCTTGACTTATTCGAATCGAATAAAAATAAAGATTATCACGAAGACATGAATTCAGAACGTTTTGAAAAGTGGTTTGGTGATAACTTATTTCGACTGGAAGATAACTGTGTGATAGTAATGGACAATGCTCCTTATCATTCCCGAAAATCAGAAAAAATACCGAATACTTCGTGGAGAAAACAAAAAATTGCTGAATGGCTTTTAACAAAAAATATCCCTTTTGAGGACGGAATGTTAAAAGCGGAACTGTTGCAGTTAGTGAAGCAAAATAAAAATAAATGACAAGTACGCTGTCGATGAAATGGCAAAAGCACAAAATAAAACTGTCTTACGATTACCCCCCTATCATTGCGAGCTTAATCCTATTGAACTGATTTGGGCACAAATAAAGAACTTCGTTGCGAAAGAAAACAAAACATTCAAAATGCCTCATGTAAAAGATATATTCTCTCAAAGTATCAGCAAAATTGGCACTGAAGAATGGAAAAGATGCATTCAACATGTAACCAATACAGTGGAAAAACAAATGTGGGATTTAGATAATGCTATAGATAATATAGTTGATTCCATGGTAATTAATCTAGATTCAAATAGTTCCGATACTTCAACTTCATCTTCTGAATGATTTATGAGGTAAGTGGGCTTCAATAATGTAAGATATAAATAGTTTTGTACTATTTTGTATTTAACAAAATTAACTCCTGATGATTTTTATAACAATGTTGAATTCAGACGGTTTGCCCCGGGAGGAAATTCCGTTCGGGGCATTAAAATGTCCCCCTCCCGAAATATTTCAGATTTTATACTTTTAATTGTCAAAAAGTATAATCCCCCCCCCGCAACTATATAATGTCTCGTCTGGAGGCACAGAAATCCCTCCAGGAAAAAGTATGTCTGAATTCAATGCTGTTTAAAATAAATAGAGAATAATTTATATTTTGACGTCTTAAACTTTTACATTTTTGTTTAAAATCTCGATGTAAATCGGTTAGCAACTTGTGTTGTTTTCATATAGTTATCAAAATAAATGTTTAAAAAATTAACAAATCGAAATAAAAAATAAAATTCGCCAACCTAGGGATTTGTGCCAAATGTGTGGCTCCTTGGCGATTTTTCTGCAACCCATTTGTTTACTTTCGTTATCTCGTTTCCCTGAACAGACTATAGGTATATGTAACCTTAAAACTAAGAAAGTTTGTTGTGAAACAGCATTTATATAACCTAAATAATTTTTATCTTGTGTGTATTTTCAAAATTTTGATTTGATTCCTGCAAATAAATATGTCTTAGATAAATGAAGTGAAATAATTGATATTTGTCTAGTTATAACAAATCATAACACCCTGTAATTATATATTTCTTTTTAATTGCTGAAAGGTGCAAAATAAAAAGATTATAAACAGTAAAATAGGATTTATTAGACTGTTGGCACAGACAGCCTTGGATGACCGAACAACGGTGAATAGATTTTTACTATTCCATCGATCTATGAATATATATTAAATCACACATAAATAACGCCTGCATTCAACGTTTAAAGATATACAATTATTATACATACACACATACATTGAATACAGTAATCCAACATGGAGTGGAAAATTAGCCCGAGCCAGGAATCTAACCTGGGTCCACAGCGTTCCGGGATTTAGCTCTAACCACTGAGCCACTCCGGCCGATTCCTGAGTCTGCAATTTCTCACTAATAAACCATGTTCGCTCTCTGTTAGATGGCTGGTGATCTTCTCTCCAACATGGTTTATTAGTAAGAAATTGCAGACTCAGGAATCGGCCGGAGTGGCTCAGTGGCAGTTAGAGTAACAGCCTGGAACGCTGTGGACCCAGGTTAGATTCCTGGCTCGGGCTAATTTTCCACTCCATGTTGGATTACTGTATTCAATGTATGTGTGTATGTATAATAATTGTATATCTTTAAACGTTGAATGCAGGCGTTATTTATGTGTGATTTAACAGTGTCATTTAATTCATTATAATAATAATCATTTTCACTGTGCATTTGGAAAGTAAAAAAAGTGCCAAGTATAAAAAAATACTTTTTAATGTAACTATTGTAGAATAAATAAATGACAAATATAAACTTTGTTTTTCTAATTATTATTGCACTTATTTAAATCTCAGGGGAAATGATGAAATAAACTTCATGGTGTAAACTTCAAAATAGTATTTAGATTCTTATTTAGTTAATATGCTGTGGACTTTACAAACAGAAAGATACTAGTTCATTCTATTTTGACAGCAAAAGTTTTTGGCTGTCGCAGTTTTATCGTCAATCTTGCCAAGATTTGTACTAACATTTCTGGGCAGTGGTGATATTGTGCAAGAGTTGATGTTTTACATTAAAGTTCTTTTTTAATGTAATACTTGCTGGGTTATTTTTTGAGCTCATGTAAGCATGAGAAAAAGAAGCCGAGCCTTTAAATGTGTCCCTTTCATTTGCATTGTTTTCTGTCTTTTATTTTTGACTTGTATTTATGATGCATGATTTTTACTAATTCTTTTGAAATTTTTGCTTTTAGCAATTTTCTGTCAGTAAAAGAAATTCTCTTCTATGTATAAAAATGATCTTATAAATATGTATCAATAAAATCAATGTCACCCATGACCTTAAAATAAGAAATTTTTTATAATTAAAACTGATGTTTATGCTGGATTCGATCGTCTAACAAAACAAAGGTAAGCTTTTCAAGAATTTTAGAAAAAAAAAATTCAATGCGTTTGATTCTTTTTGCTTGTATTTATGTAATTAATTAATGAAAATGTGAACGACAGGTTTATATATTGAATGTTTGTTTTTTTATACATAGAAATTTTTTAAATAGAATTTATAATTAGACCCAATGAAAAGGAATTTCTGATTTAATGCAATAAGTATTAACAAATTTAAATATGAATTTAAATTTAAATACTTTTTGCTGTAAAAAAACAACAACTTTATTGCACATTTAGGTACTTACATATTATAGTGTTGCCTAGAAATGATGGTACGAATTTTGGAGTATTACAGTTTTACATTAAAGTATTCAAAAATCTGATAGATGTTCAAGTACTGTTATTAGCCATTAAGTCCCCTTCTTATAAAAGTGTGTTAAATAAATTCAGTAAAATAAGAATTTAAATAATGTCTTCCATAGTGTTTTTTTGATTTATTATTTTCCTAACTCAATTTTTGGTACTTTTTTGTTAGATGGACACCGCTTCATGTGAAGTTCAAATGTTGGCACGACAGCTAACAAAAATGCCATTTGCAAACGTTACAAAAAGTTAACTGAGGTAAACAATAGGAATGGTACTCTTACTGACATGCCTATAATTTAACAAAAAGTTAAAGTATTTTATTGATTACATAATGTTGATGATTTCATTGAGCAGTGCTGAAAATTTTTGGCATTTTTCTTATGTCAGTGGTGTTTTATAAATTCAATTAAGTATGATTCACAGAAATCGGTCTATGTACATCAGAAGCATATAAATCGAGCAGCAGTTATTGAAGGAATGCAAAAAACTTGAAATCTGGTTTTGTGTCTGTCTTCATTTTATCGCCATAGTGCCATTTTGGTACTTCAAATAAGGAAAACTTTATTTTATCATACTAAAGGGTTCTGCCTTCTATGAGCTACGCTCGCCAACCCTTGTCCAGATCCTGCTGGCTCTAAAAACATGCTACTTTGCCCTGTTTTAAAAAAAAATACCCGATTACAGAAGATTGAATATTATTGCAGCCATTCGTGATCCTCTGTAATCAGGTTGCTATTAATTTCCCTTTGACTGGGGGATTTTTGCCGTATCCACCGCTATTGCAACAGCTGACGGTAGTTTTCTTGGTTAAGTAAGATCTATCAAACATTTGAAAATCAGCTTGTATAAAATGGTTAAGTAGAAAAAGTTGCTGCCTTGCGACCCTTGGTATGAATTTTACGCTGAATAAAATCAACATTATGTAATCAATAAAATAGTTTAACTTTTTGCTAAATTCAACCTGTCTTTTACAATAGTTTTAAATATGCAGTTTTAAAGATATTGTTCAAATAGGGCATAATTTTTCCCTATTGAATACTTTTCACACATTACAATTGTTTTAATATTAAATATTATTTGGACTTTTATGACATAATTTTCCCCCATTTCTTTTCACAGATAATAATTTATTTTAAAGTTCCTTCCTCTTTTAATACATGTAAATAAATTTTTCAATTGTAAAATGTTTGGAAATATTTGCGCCTTTTTGTAAAATTTTGTAACAATAGGTAAAAAAGACTTTTTCAAAATATGAAATAACTCTCTTGATATGCTGAAATTTTTAAGAGAAAAAAAAATTAGACATTTAAAAAATGATTGGAGACTGCACACTGTAACCTAGTCTCGAATATGCTTGCAAAAGATGGTTTTGATCCTAGAAAACTTTAACTACTTTAACCAATTTCAACATTAAGTAACACTTAAAATAATTCTAAGTTTTAAAAACTGTCTTCTTCATCTTGTTTATTGTACATTTTTCTATAAAAGTTTTCATGTTTTTATATGCCAAATTTTTTATTATGATCTGAGAAAGTCAAAAATGTCACAATAAATTCAATTATGGTGACAGCAGTGTTGATTACTTTTTTTTAGAATAGAGATAGATACTTTTATGAACTAATATCGCAATGTGTATTATCCTTGCTTCAGAAGAATTTAACTACATAGTCTATATCATTTGACAATTGTCAAATTGTGCGTTGCTTGTTGGCGCAATAGAGAAATAATGGCCTTGGCAAAAGAAGGAAATTACTAATTTTTTGGCATCTTATTCACTTTTACACACACAAGCAATCTTTTCAACATTCTTACAATTTATTTATTATGGCAAAAGCTATTTATCTGCTATTATATACAAACAGAAGTAATTTATCTAATACATGTAATCACAATATTTTTTAAAATACATACATAAACTAGCATAAAATATAGTGTTGTGTCCATTTTTTTAAATTTGTCTAATTTTTTTTATTTCCAAAATTTTAATATTTTGAGCGATTTATTTCATATTTTGAAAAAGTCATTTCAGTGCTTTCTTGTTATAGCAGCTCCCGAGGATACAAAGATTTATTGCCAAATTATAAAGTATATATGATTGCAGAGTTTCCCTTAGACAATTTCAGAAGGGTGTTGCACCCTGCTTACCCTTTGGTTTACAAAACAGCACCCTTCTTGCCCCTCATAAAAATAATTAGTACCCTTCTTGCCCCTCAGTGAAAAAGTTCCCTTTCTCCTTTTTGCATTAAAAAAACTGCTTTCATAGTAAACATTGATTCAATGTTGTCTTGAAAAGAGTGCCCTGACTTTTAAATATCAAAAGTGGCTTTAAAGACCAAAAGAATACCTTTAACAATTAAAAAAAGCGCCCTCAAGAATCCTAAAAGTGCCCTTTTCTCACCAGCAGCACCCTGCTCTTTTTTAAACTTGCGATTGAACTCTGTGATTGAAATTATAATAATATATTATGTTTATAACATTTCGTGACACATATGGACCAGTTATAGTCGTATATCACGTGTGTATGATATATGGCACATAAGACGTAAATAATCTATTCAATTAATATGTATATAATGACGTATATGGCACATATATGAACATTAGAAGTTTATATATATGAGGCATATATAAGCTTAAAGAAATCGTAACTTCAATCTTGACATAATCATAATTGTGGGTGTTGCTATAACATGAAAGTACTGTCATTTCTTTTACCTATTGTTGCCAAATTTTATAAAAAGCACAAATACTTCCAAAAAATTTATAATTGAAAAATTGAGCTATGAGATCTATTAAAACAAACTCTGCTCTTTTTTCATAGCTGCTTATATCATAATAATTTAATATAATAATTCTTTGTACTACCTATTTTCACAGACATTATTTTATTTTCAAACACATAAACAATCAGTGTACATGTCTAAAAGTCTTAAAAAATACTTTTAAAACTACACAAAACTACTCAACTCTTAAAAATTGTAAAATAGTAAAAATATTTTCACCTGTCGCTGTCAGGCATCTTCAGTCACTGATGTTACATTTTCTACTTCGTCAGTCAATCTGTTGAAAACCCCCATTTTGCTTTTTCTTATTAACATATGGCACCATCTGTTATATGCTAAAACTGCTTGTATCATTTGACAAAGATCTCACTTTCTTAAGCCCAAATTGCATCAAACTTTTTTGTTTTTAAAAAAGCACGAAGGTCCATATAACAGGAAAATGTATTTTAAAAAAAATCTCCCATTCATTGAAAAGGAAATCTCAGTTTACCACATTTAGCATGAAACTTCAGCAGGTGTCTGTCTAATGGAAAAGTACTTAATTTAATAGATCACATGTAGAACTCGAGACATTTTGAAGAAATAGTCTAAATATATTGATTTTTGATATTATGAATCCTATGGAAAAGAGATAGGGTTTTCATGATACCAAGGTTTAATTTAAAATAAACTTTGACCTGCAGTAGTGTGCCAACTTTTCTGATCAGCAAGATTATAATATATTCAATTAGATTAAGTGTGTTTCGTTTAGTTGTAATTGTGTCAAGAAACTTCTGCAGGAACTCAATGTCAAAATATTGTGTAGGTTCGAAAAGTAATTTTTTCTCCCCCATGAGTATTTTTAGTTATATTTTCAACCAGCCCATTGATGCCAACGCATGTGCTTTGAAAAACTAAGCTCTTGGGTCCCAGACACTTAAAAAACAAAACAAAACTGGGTGGTCTTTTAGAAATAAGACAGATTTAATGTTTTTTAGACAAAATATGTCCCCTTCTTAAGAGAGAAAAATGATGCATCCTGAAGGACCCATAAAAATTATATTTATGCATTCCTACTCCAATTTTTTGCTTAAATGATGGGCTATGGCGCATTCATTATGTCACTGCAACCATCTTCTTTTCAAACCATACCATCATTACCTATTTTGAAATCTGACTTTTCATGTTTTTTAATATGAAAAATGGAAAATATACAGAAGCATTCTCAGTAATTTCTCTCATGATCCAATACTCATCTATCTTTATTGCTGTAAAGATAAGCATGTTGTTCAAGCAAGAAAAAAAAAAATGTATGTGGAATGTATAGAAAAGATGTGTGTAACAGAATGCCAGTTAGAAAACTGATTTGGAAGATTTTGTTCCGACAATTTTGATTTTAAAGATGCACTACGTAAAGGACGAAGGAAGATGAAATAAAAACTGGTGAAGACAGTAAAAAGAAACCAGCAAATATCATGATGGCAAGATGTATTTATTTATTGTACCAAAATAATCAACAGATAATTAAATAATATATTTATACTAGAGGAAAAAAATTTCTGGTTCGTTTTCATGAGAAATGGAGGGGGGGGGGGCAAATTACTTTCTGGACAACCCAATATTTGGCTCAAATTTGCCAACATCTGTGGCAGCTTTTTTTTTTTTTTTTTTTTAATTGGTTGATGAGACAATTCTCTTCTTATCACTGACCAATAACTACTTCCTAAACCATTAGAGATGTAGTTTTAAATGGAAAAAATGTTTCAAATATTGTTCTCCATTATATAAAAGCCATGTGCATCAAAATAATTATTTTGTAAAAGTTTTAAATTTTTTATGATGTCCTTTGGGCAGGGCTTGACAAATGCAATCCCCAGTGGTGACCAAGTTTTTCTACCTGGCCACCAAGTTATTTAATTTGATGTTATTGTTATTATTATTATATTTTTTTTACAAAAATTGACCCAAGAAATGAGCACAAAGCAACAAGCAGCATTTTTTTCTCTTTTTCAGCATTTTTAATTTTGGTAAAAATAAGTTTATCAAATGCAAATTTTAAAGTAATAAAAACAGAATTGACATAAAAAATAGGCAAAAATTGTTTTCCTGCTTCAGTATTTCATCTATGCCCGTCCCCTCATCAGATATAGATTTTGTAGCAATCAATTATCCAGATATTTGAAGCCTACGCAATCAGCATTTCCCAAACATGCCGGTTAATGCAGGCTTTACATAATTTTTTTTTTCCATAGATAAATGATTTTGATAAATTTCATTAGAAAATTTTGTTTATATTTTTCTAAATGTTGTAACTATTCTAAACTATGTAACTAAAAATCCTACAATATGCTTATTTTTTCTCAATTAATTGATAATTAACTTTTGTGCTTTTGAAAATTAGTGACTTAGGAAAGGGATGGGTCATACTTTTTACTGGTGACTAGAATTTTTTACTGGTTACCAGATTTTATCAAATTTGTAAAGCCCTGCCTTGGGCTATATTTAGAAAAACATCCTACTTGTTCTAACAGGTAAACATATCATAGAAACTCGACAGAGTTTCTCGCCAAGCATAAGAAACAGCAATGCATTGAACCGTAAATGAAAGGAATTTCCGCCAATGGATGCCAAACGATTTTACAAAAAATTTTTAGCGCTCTGTCTAGTTTATATTTTGCGGACGGGACAAAACGGGTTTTTGACACATCTATATCTCGCGTTCTATTTATGATAGAAACAAAATTCTTGATTCTGTGGTATGGGGCGTGCCAAGGGACTAAGAATTCAAAAGTAAAGCAAAATCCGACGAATAGGTTTTCAGTAAATGCGATTTTAAAAGTGCTGTTTTTTGCACTTTTTAAATCTTGTGTAGACCAAAAACTGTTGACAGGGCTACAGCAATGTGTAATTATCGGATTTTTACGCGGTTTACGTTATTTGAATAGTTTTTATGAGTAGTTCGGACCTTTTGTAAGTTTCATGTAAAAATATTAATTAGTTTTTGATTTATATCAGTTTAAAGTTATTGATTCCTATACTTAATATAGAGCAAAAAACTGTTGACAGGGCTACAGCAATGTGTAATTATCGGATTTTTACGCAGTTTACGTTATTTGAATCGTTTTTATGAGTAGTTCGGACCTTTGTAAGTTTCATGTAAAATATTAATTAGTTTTTGATTTATATCAGTTTAAAGTTATTGATTCCTATACTTAACATACAGCAAAAAAATAATAAATGACCCAATTCTTTTAGGAATGGTCGTATACACATGATATTAAAATATGTTATTACACTTGATCCAAGTAAGCTTCCTATTATAAAAAATCATAACATTTAAGGTTCGTTTACAGGGTCTCACAAAAGATCATTTGATATAGGGCTAAAGAGTTGTGTAATTATCAGATTTTTACGCGGTTTGCAGCATTTGAATTGTTTTATGAGTAGTTCAAATGTTTAATATATCGTGTAAAAATATTAATTAGTTTTTTATATCTACGACTTTAAAGTGATTTATTCCTATACTTAAGATGAAACAAAAAAAAATATTAAATGGTCTAACTCTTTTCTAAAAGAAAGTATGCGTATGATGTTAAAATATGTCACTACAAACGACCTAAGTTAGCTTCCTATTGTAGAATTTACTGTTCGTTTACAGGGTAACTCAAAAGATTTTTTAATAAGACTAAAAAGTTGTGTAATTAGCGATTTTTTACGTTGAAGTACATGATTATTGTACTTAACACAGAGGAAAAACAATAGTAAATTGCATAACTTTTGTCAAATTGGCTATATACACAAGATATTCAAATATGTTATTACATCCTCTCTATTGTAAAGCGGCATTGAAGCATATACGTTTCGTTTACAGAGTCTCTTAGAAGATCTTGATTACATTACAACCGATGTATATTTACTGAGTGAGATGTATTTTAATGATTTTACACTGTTTCAATCTTTGTAAGGTTTCATTATCTTGCTTTAAAATTTAATACGAGTTCATTTTGTCCGTCTGAAATCTCGTCAATGTTAAGCGCTAAATCTATTAAAATATAGTATTTTCATCGATTAAAAAAACTGTGTTTATTTATAAATATATAATTCTAGCGTATCAGGAATTGAGTGAAATAGCGATTACAAAATTCCAACTTTACGTTCATACGCTGAGTAATAGAATGTAAAAATGTTGCTATCCCAAGATTACAAGTTTTGCGTTTAAATATTTGCCGTTCATCGAATCTCCGGCTATGACGAACTTAAAATGCTAAATTTCGTATACAATAGGTGATTGGTAAAGAACTGTTCGGTTTACGAACAAATCGGTTAACGAACACTTTCGCGTGAGATTTTTATGTTCGGAGAACGAACACCTCACGAAACAAAGCCATGATGAAGCAATGCCGTGTTTCATATTTGCTGAGCTATACTTATTGCCTCTATTGTCAACTTTGAGAACATTTTAACAGTTGCATACATATGTCCTAATTAATTTCATGGACTGCCAGAGATTGGGGACCTATATTTTAGGATCACCGAATTGGAATGAACAGACTATATGATCAGAAATCACTTTAATAGTTTTTATACTTTTGCAAACGTTGCGAATTTTATATTTTTCAAATTCTTGAAACGTTGAGTTAAAAAACTTAAACAAATAAAAAACTTCTATGGTGCTCAGTAATTTTCAAAAATAATATATTTAATATGTTAGTATAAAAATCCCTGTAAATTTTTATACTAATAGAAATAGGTTCGTAGAAAAAAAAATGTTGAATATTCTCGGTAAAGTATGCTCCATAAACTTATCGTTGTAGTTGACCGAAAAAAAGTGCTTCTTATTTTTCCACATTTTTCTGAAACTAGTATTTTAATTAGTTTGTAAACTACTGTAAAAATGTCTAATTTTTTGTTTTTGAATGTATATAAACAGAAGAATGATATAAACAAAAGAAAAAGGAAAATAAATGTCATAAATAATCTGATGAATACAATGTAAGGAAATTAATATAAAAGTTTCCCTGTTGTTATGGTAGCGACATGTACATTGGAATAAGTCACTCAATAAATTGTATAATTCTGATGTATAATTCTGTTTATAGCATCATTAGTATTTTTTTTGCCCCTTTCATCTTTTCTTTTCTGAATAAAAATGGAATCCGTATAATTGAAATTAAATACCTTACAAAAAGGAGTGATATCTCATCAAAAACAACTCGTTGTAAATGATCCGCCAAGCCACAAACCTAAAACGTCAGTCACAAAAAGAAGTGATATCACATAAAAAGAAGCGATATAGAAGTGCATACTCCGAGTCCCGTGTAAAAATCTATCACCACTCATAATGTTTCCAAAGGACTCGGAGTGAGGTACAGTATGTGAAAACTGCTTGGCGACCTGCAGGCTTTTATAATGTTTGCGTTTCCTGCAATTACATATGGCTATATTATTATTTTTCTTTTGTTTTCTTTTATTTTGTTTTCTTTTATTTATTTATTTTTCTTCCATAAAATTGTAAAAGTTGAAGCTTCTTGTTTGCATGTCCTTTCTTATTTATGAGCTTGAAAAATCAATTTGTTGATTTTATTTACCATTACTTAAACTAAAAACACCACTCTTACGAAGAGGATTTTTTAAGTAAACGTATAAAGATTTTGAGTAATAAATAATTATAATAAACGTTAACTAAATTGAGATATATTGCAGTAATTCCAGCGTAAGGGAATGATCTGGGGGAAAATCCGTTCTGTCAGTTCTTTCGCATACAAAAATATTTATAAAAGTGGTATAACAAAAATATAAAATTTATTTTTCGATTTTCAAAATTGATATACTACATATATTATAAAAGCCTGTAGGTCGCCAAGCAGTTTTCACATACTGTACCTCACTCCGAGTCCTTTGGAAACATTATGAGTGGTGATAGATTTTTACACGGGACTCGGAGTATGCACTTCTATATCGCTTCTTTTTATGTGATATCACTTCTTTTTGTGACTGACGTTTTAGGTTTGTGGCTTGGTGGGATCATTTACAACGAGTTGTTTTTGATGAGATTTGAATTTTTGTTTAACCAAAATCTACCAAGTTAGGGTGCTTTGAATTTTATGAATTTTCAGTGTTTACTGTCACTAGTGGTAGAAATTCGTACTTCATTGGCAAAACATGCTGAACATTTATAAAATTGAAAGTATCATAATTCAGTTCTTGTCATAAAAGAATGGAATTTTTATTTTATTTTATTATTATTTTTTTTAGTGCATGGATAAAACTTTTCTAAATATAATCTGTAGGACCCAACTATTATATAAAAACTTACATTTTGTTATTTTTATAACAATAACTATTTTAACAATGCTTTGAACAATGGAGAATTCGAAATATTTTTGCATTTAGAAATTTAAAATTATCTTTTAAAACTGTTGGTTTAGGAATTAGCTAATCATCAGTGATAAGAGGAACACCCTGTATCTATTATCACATTTATTCTTGAGAAATTTTTTTAATTTAAATATCTTACTATATGTCTTAAAATGTTAAATAATTTTGCATGTTAGTTTTTATTTTTGAGAAAAGGAATCCAAAATGTTAAGGGATGAAGTCATTCTTTGAAGTTATGGCATAATTACATGAATATGCAATGTAGAGCTTAAATTTTGTCTGTAAATATATATGTATTTGAAAGATTGTATAATTCGGCAATCTTACTTTCTTTATCTTTTTATTTTTATATATACATCCATTTTTCAGTATCACAGGTAAAACTTATGCAAACTTACAACCTATAAAAAGTGGTTGTAGACTTTACTTGTGTCACAGTTTTATTTTTTAATTTCTTTAAAAACAATTTTTCTAAGTGTTAAATAATTTTAGATCTTGAATGTAGTGCTGCTTTACTTTTCATTTCAGGGATGTAAAACTTTCACTAACATGTAATTTTCCACTCTTTGGTAAATTTTTCTTCTCGCATTCTCAAGAATTTTAATGCCTCCCTTTTCTTAATTCCAACCTGACGAAATTATGAGATTTGGCATATTTTTAAGTGATTTGCACAGTAAATTTGCAGTAAGTTTAAAGTATCCTTGTTTCACAGGTTTCTTGTTGATTTTGACAAACTGTTTCTAAGGTTGATTTTTTTTTTTTTTCCCGGATATAAATTTAAATGCTGATAGCAATTATCATTTTGAAGTAGCATGAAGTTAGATAATTTCTGGACATAATTTTTGGGCTGCATGCAGAGTGAATTGCTAAGAAAATTGCAGACATCCTTTACATACAATTTACAATGTAAAGAAGTTGTAAGATCCTGGTGTCGCAATATCTGCAAGGAAAAAATAAAAAAATTCCAAGGATTGCATGATATAAAACTGGCACTGCCGAAGTTCTAGATAACTTTTAACGAGCATGACCAGTAGGAGTCCTGTGTGCTCTACGGCTGGTGGGGGCACTGCCATCTGCGCATCACCCCCATTTCCCAAGTGATTGACGACATGGCTGCTGCGACAGTGGAACACATGCCCTAAGGGGAACCACTGCGCTATACTTGGAGACATGCCAGAGTCCCCCAGCAGCTTCGGGAACCAGACTCCCAAGAGGGAGCTGAGCCCTAGGCCAGGTTTCTCTGACCCATACTTGCTGTACCGAAGTTTGGGATGTGAAAATCCACAGAGATAGGATTGCATGATATCTGGACTCGTGCTATCTTTGAGCACTTTATGATTTTTCCTTGCTGGTGTAGCAACATCAGTATCAGCTCAGCATCTTACATATGCTTCACGTTGTAAACTAGTGTAAAGGAAATCCGCAATTTCCTTAGCAGTTTGCCCAAAGAGTCCACTTTAAAAAAATATATATAATTTAACTTTTTCTCCTCAGATAATTGTTTAGCAATCACGGAGAAAATAAAATAAAGTTAATCTTAGAAAATAGTTTTCAAATCAGTAAGAAACTCATGAAATATAAGGAGAAGCAAAGTTATTGCAAATTTTAAACAAAAACTTTTCAAAATTTCATTTTCTAAAGATGGAATGTTTGTCTGCTTGACTTTCTCTTGGCTTTAATTTTTGCAGAAATAGGTCGATTGCTGCAAAATTTAGATATGTTATTAAGCTGAATAGCATTTTTCATTAACTTTTGCTAAAATAATTACTGTATTATACAGGGCTTTTACTAAAAATATTTTTAAAAAATTGAGTACTTAGGTACTTTTCCATCACCTTCTCTTTCTTATCAATCAGTATTACTTAATGCCAATAAATGGGTATGCATGGTGTAAGGACATACTCATGTGGTTTCATGTAACACTTATTCATTTTGCCCACTTGTAAAGATGTGCATATTCAATCACTTTTTTTTTGTGCTCAAGTCCAACTCCATTCAATTGATGTTGTTTATTTGTTTACTTTTTACCAGCTATAAATCAAGGAGGATCCAATAGATGGAGTAGTCATAAATGATATCATTTCAAGCCATATTTCTACCCCCTTCCTGCATCTCCCTTATTTAGCCTCATCTTGCATGGGAGACTGCTGATTGGACTGCTACTGGCCAAAGTCAAATATGGCAGATGCAGGAAGGAGATTGGGGAAAGAACTTGTTTGGCAGCTTCTAAACCTTCCACAGAGAAAGATTGATATGTCTATTCCTCTCTTTTCTATCCTAGTTGTAAATAAACCTTAGTGCTTTTACCAATGCAGTTTTGGAGCCGTCAAAAACATTTATCTTTATTGACCGAATGGTTTTATAGAACGAGTTTTCTGCCTTTTTGTGTTTCTAAATTAATTGAAATTAATTTTCAGATTTGCTGATTTTTTATGCTAAACAGAACCATTTAATAAATTTGTTTTCCCTAGCATTATTATGATGTAGTTACTTCATTGTTTTAGGAGCTCCCATGCATGTGTATTCTTTACTGGATTGCATCTACAGTGAAGTAGACAAAACTTATTATATTCTGGATGTCATCTGCTGGAATTCTCACCCTTGCTTCGATTCTGAAGTACGTATGGAATAGTTTAAAGGATGATTTACTGGTTAAAAATTATTTTAAAATATTACCAGGCACTGTGATAAGCATTTGCCACCTCACCAAATGCAAATAAATTGAATTAGTGGCGATAAAAGACAATTTTTTAGCAAGTTTGATTATTTTGGCTCCAATCATTTTAGAAGTTTGAATAAATGACACTAAAATTGCTTAAAATACCTTTTTAAATAAACTGACTGAAAATTTTTAAATCTTATCAAAGCTACAACATGAAATGAATTTATAAAATGGAAATGAGTGGCAACTTGAGGCTTTGTTTGTTGTGATCTATTCATAACTTGATTCTTCAAGCATTTCTAGAATAACGAGAAATCTGCACACACAGCTTTTACTTTTTCTCCAGCAATTTGTTTATAATTTCTGTATATTTTATATTTATTTAATATTGAAATTTAAAGTGTTATCATATGTTGCATTTTACAAATACTTTACACTAATTATTTTAAATGTAACTTTTATTCGTTTAAAAAAAATAATTCAGGGCAGTGGCGCAGCCAATGGGGGCGTTTGGGGGGTTAAACACACCCCAGAACTAAAAAAATTACTATAATTGCCGCTTATATGAATCAAATCTACTAAAGTTAAAATTAAGTTTTTTGGCCTTTCCGCCTTGGTAGAATCCACCGCTTTTTTAAATCATATTCTATTCAACAGTGTGATTCAATTAAATGGCGAAAATTCTACTTAAAACTGTGAAAGCGCATAGGTTATGTCAAAACTTGATTTTTGGACTACGTCACTTTGTCGAGACATCTTATAGTACAAGATGGGTCATATACTCTCACACAGATGCTTTGAGTTATATAATATACAGTGGTCTGTTTCTTAATTGCATTTCTGTCTTTGTTCCACGTTTGAAACAATAACAGATCATCGAATTCCAGAGAAAAAAAAAAACATACACTTTGTAAGTCTCTCTCGGTTTCAAGCGGCTTTTTCTTTGCGTTTTTTGCTCTCAGTTATATCTAAGACCAAGCTATGTGCGTACCCAGGAAAAAAATCTTTGCAAAAGTAAGAATTTAAAAAAAGTACTTAAAGTTATAAAAAGCTATTTTTCGATTATGAGCAGATTTTTGCAATCAGTATTTCTTTCGAATAATTTGTTTCGTAGGGGGTCTGTACACAAATTTAAAGACTATATTTCATTTGTTGGTAATGTAGCAACTACGTCTTGCTTATGATGGAGATTCATATATTTATCGTTAAAATTTTATAAATTCGTTGTGGTTCCTCTTTTAGCTATTTTAGGTAGCTTTCAATGCAAAAAAGTATAAAGCTACCTATTGCAGCCATTCGGAGGAAAGCAGTTCCGGAAAATTTCGATATATTTTCACCGATCATGACCCCCAGACCCCAAAACCATGCTCCGTTCAAATGTTGATATATATATATATATATATATATGTGTCATACGATAACGCCCGTATTTATGAATCGATTTTGATGAAACTAATTGTGTGTATTAAGGTCCCTAATATCTCGACCGAGTTCGTTGGCCAGCTTGGTTCGCCATTTTGTTTCAAGATGGCGGCCACTTAAAAGTTTAAAACTAAAATAAATATACAAAAAAATGAAAAATTAAAATTTATTTTTAATTAAGTGTTAGGCCTTGATACGAGGATTCCAGAGCATTTTTTGGTTTACCTCTATCTTAAAAAATGGCTGAGATAGAGCCGTTTGAAATTCTAGGGTGGCTGACATTTTGAAACAAAACAGCACATTAACGCGATTACTTGCAAATTATTTTCTTTCATTGTTGTAATAATTTTCCCAATCATACGCATAAAACTATATATTCATATCCGTTAGTGCCAAATTCTCACCAAACTTGGCGACATTTGGCAAAATAAGTCTTAAAAAATGAAGCCAATTTAGCTATTGCTCAATAATTTGGCAAATTTCTTATTCAAATTCAGTATTAACGAATCTTTTGTAAACGTTTCTTTGCATTTTAACATGCTGCTTTCATGTAACATTAGCTAAAATTTTAAAACGAAGATATAGGAAAGCTACCTTTTCCTCCCGGTACTGGGCGGAAGGACTTTTTAATTCTATCGCGCTTCTGTGAAAAGAAAATCTCTTTCCTTTCTATTTAAAATTCAACAGTTCTTAAACTCTTTTATCGCAGCTTGAAGTGATCCTTTCTCAATTAATGTACATGTCTAAATTCTTTCTTTCGTATGTGCTTGCGGTTTTCATATGAGAAATGAAATCATTTTCAGTTTGGCATCTGCATGCTTTCCTAAAGCATACATTTTGGATCACAGAATAAATAAAGAAAGATAAAATGCAACGTCTGCTTCTCGATACTGCTGCATGCTAAAATTCCTGCAGATGTTAAGTTCGGAAAGTTAGTTTTCTGTTGTTATAAAGATGCTGATATATGGTAATCTGGTTTGGCGGTTTGCGTTAAAAAAAATTAGAATGTGCTTCTCCCTAACGAATTTTCTTCTGTACCCTATGGGTCGACGCGGATAAATTTGTGGCATCTCAAAAAAAGGCATTCGATTTTGAGTTTTCATGATGTGAAGATATAGACGTTCTGAGTGCTGGCGGACCGCCTCATTTTTTCAGTTATATTTCTTCAAATAAAATTTTCTTTTTCATGGAAGCCTCAAGTCTTCAATATGTTTCTTCACAGGATGAGAGCCTTCGGGTTCTTGCTTATAGCGTATATGTATGAGCTCGGTACTCTTTTTTCCTAGAATTTAAGACCTGCCTGTGAGTATGGATTTTGAAAAAAAAAAGCGTTAAATGCATTTTTTTAGAAAAATACTATCTATAATTACACACAATTTTACGCTAACCATGCATTAATTTAAATTGATCAGTAATATATTAGTTATGCATTAATGTACACTTATTACATTTTAACGAATGCTATCTGCATGTCATTAAAATTATACTAGCTGACCCGTCCGGCAGTGCCTGGGCTCATTATAATTACCTCAAATTTGTATGATTATATATCTTATATCAATTTTATATTTTTAAATGAAATTTTCACTAAAAAATATTGATTATTAGACAGAAAAGCATTTTTAAAAGACACCTTCTTGTTTTTTTGTTTTTTTTTTCCCTTTTAAGGGTCTCTTGTTTCATAGTTTAAAAAAAAAATAACCCCAGTTGTCTGAATTCTGTAAATTTTTCATCAGTTATAAACAGGTCTTGACAAATGCAGTCGGCAGGTCGCCACTGGCGACCTAGTTTTTCTATCTAGCCACCAAGTTATTTAACCCGATTTTTTTTTTATTATAATTTTTTGCACAAAAATTGACCTAAGAAATGACCATAAATGTCATCTTTTCTCATTTTCGGCATTTTTAATTAGGTAAAAATAAGTTTAACAAATGCAAATTTTAAATTAATAAAAAATAATTATATGACTGATTTCGACACGAAAATAGGCAGAAATTGTTTTCCTGCTTCACTGTTTCATCCATGCCTCCCTCATCAGATATAGATTTTGCAGCACTCACTTATCCAGACATTTGAAACCTTCGGCAATCAGCATTTCCTGAACATACCGGTTAATGCAGCCTTTACATTTTTTTTCATAGATAAATAATTTTGATAAATTTCATTAGAAAACTTTGTTTATACCATCTTTTTAAATGATGTAACTGTTCTAAACTATGTAACTAATAATCCTACAATAGGCTTATTATTTTTCTCAATTAATTGATAAAAAACTTTTGTGTTTTTGAAAATTAGTGACTTTGGAGGGGAGCAGGTTATATTTTTTTACTGGTAACTAGAATTTTTTTACTGGCTACCAGATTTTATCAAATTTGCAAAGCCATGGTTATAAATATAATGGTTTTACAGACCATGGAAAAATATTGATATCTAGCTGTAAAAAAAAATGCTTTCTTCTCGCATTTTTTTTTTTGCAACGTGTCCTTTAAAATAACAACTCAAAAAAGTTACTGTCCGAACTCTCTGAAATTTTATTCGATTGCAGATATAACTGTATCCAACCCTTCTTTAAAATTCCATGAAAAAAGTCTAAGTCTGACTAAAGTCGAAGAGAACAGAGTCACGTCAAAAAAGACTAAGTCACATTTAATACTGAAAACATGAGCCGACGCCGAGCAAACCCACGCCAAAATACCCAACTTTCTTTTTGCATTGTCATCAAAAAATTCTCAGATTTTTTTAAATACTTTTATTCATCAGAGTGTTTCCAAATTTTTGTAGGCGCTGTAATTTTGATCTTCCAAGATGCTTTTAATGGATTGTGTTGAAATACAGACGTTTAGTTACTTTTAGCATTAAAAAAAGATAGTCTTCGAAAGGCCCGATATGACGTGAGGTTCTAAATAAATCGTAATTTAGAATGCTTTCAGCTGTTTCACACCTTTAAATTTACCATTTATAATAAATTCTTTATGCCAAGCATTTCCATCTTAAAAGTAATCTCTATACTAAATTTCGTTTCTAACACTAACAGTTTCAACTAAATCATAATTTAGAACACTTTTAGAAAGTTTTCAGCTCATTTCGTCCTTTTCAATTTTTAAATGTTTTTAAAAATGTTATAAGGAAGCATTTACTACATAAAAGTAATCATCATGCCAAATTCCAAGTTTTCATACCAATTGTGTCACATAAATCGCAATTTTAGAATGCTTCTTACTCTTGCATTCTTTTAAATTTCGAATTGAAAAAATAAATTCTGGGAAGCATTTACGTCTTTTAAGTAACATCCATATAAAATTTCAAGACTAGCCCTAAAAGTGCTAAATGACTTGTTACATTTGGCAAAAAGCAAGGTAAGTAAGTCTATTGAAAATTTTGTTAAAATTGCTTCATTATTATTAAAGTTAGGAATAAGAATTCATGATTCTCTTGTAATGAAACCTTGTGTATTTTTGATTGAACAAATGGATTCCAACTCTGTTATTTTCTATGTAAAAATTATTTGCTGTAGTGTGTTCTTCCATCTTTAAGTTTTCCCCTCATCATTTTTAAACACTTTATAAATCTAACATAGTTTGTGTTATTTCATTGGTGCATTTTATAGTTTGTAACTCTAATATTGTAAACGCTGTTTAAATGAATCATAACCAACTTAATTGCGGAGAAAAGCATCATGATTTCATTCATTTAAAAGACTGATTCCATTAACCAATGATTCATATTACCAGCAACCATCTTTATTATAAACTCAAAACCCCCCCTAGAACCGAATTCTGGCTGAGCCACTGATTCAGGACATTTTTTGGCTAATATTTTTCAAAATTGGCTAACATATAAAATTTTAATATTTTTTGGCTGTCTCTGACTACATATGTAATAAATTTTATTTGTAAAAATTTATTCAAAAGACAGTGATGATTGGAAACTAATTTTATGTTAGAGTAAGGTACATGAATGTTTATCTTGCCTTGATATACAGTGTATCTTTAAATGAATCACCAAATTAAAAATTTCAATTTAAACAGGATTTTTGAAAGCCTGTGGAAGTTTTATCAATACATTACATAGCTAAAAGATTTTGCCATTCAGAGCAGCAGTGGAAACATGTTTTTATTTATTTACAGGGAGGGGTAAAAAGCATTGCCTAATAAAATAGCAATATTCTTTACTTATAAGAAATAAAATACCAAAGGTGATTCAGATGTGAATTTCATAAAAATAATAAATTCACTGAAGAATAAATTAAGTGCTGAAGGAAATTATTTCAAGAAACCAGGTGTGTTTCACAACAATAGTAGGCCTAAAATGTTTTTGCCACAAATGAAAAGTTTTGTCGCAATTCCAGCAAAACTATTCACTACTTTTTGGTTAATTAGGAGGCTCTGGCCCTTATGAGCTATGCTCGCTAACTTCTGCCCAGACTCCGTAGGCTCTAAAAACATGCTAGTTTGCTCTGTTTTCAAAAAGATGACTCAATTACAGCAGATTAAATGATATAACATAACCAGTGGTAATCTTCTGTAATTGGGCTGCCTTTCATTTCCCTTTGATGGGGGGAGGGGGATTTTTTGATGTTCAAGGCCGTATCCACTGTTCTCGTGACAGCTAATGGCTGTTTTTGCAATTAAGAAAGATCAATTGCACATTTGAAAATTAGCTTGTATAAAATGGTGCTGCTTCCTAGACATTAGAAGAAAAGTTTCCTTTTAGATGCTATAAGAAAATAGTTTTAAATATGACAATTTAAATATAATTTTAAAAAATCTGCCGTTGAAATTCTTTTTATAGGAATTGCAAATTGTACAGTAGATAATCGTTTCAGGCCTGAATTCTTTTCGTTTTAGGGAGAGACTAACTTAAAAAAATAAAAATAAAAGCTATTCAACTAGAATGAAAAATCATATGTCAAGCATAGATTATGTAACTTTCCAACATTTCCAAAATAATTTTACAAATCTTTACCGTTTAATAAGATGAAAGATGATATCTAAACAAACAGTTTGGAAAATGCTTTACCTATTTAAACATAATAACAAACCCAATTTTAGGAATTACCAACACTATTAGGAAAGATATTGAAAGTCTTTTGTGAGCCCTGCATAAGATCTATAGTTTTGTATACATACTAACTACATAGAATGCTAAATTTTAGTTCAGTTAAGAAACATGTAGCACAGTTTAAAATTCTCCTTCTGGAATTTCCATCCATAAATGGAAATGTACTGAGATGTTTTATGCTGCCCTGTATAGGATCTATAGAATTTAAACACACCCAGTAATAGACAAATAAGTTCAATTTAAAAACGCGTTTTGCAACTGAAAATGGACTTCTAGCCATTATTGTTAACAGACAGTAGCAAATTATTTTGTGTGTCCCTGTCAATGAACGATGAATGCTATACACACAATATTCTATTGTAAGCCTCTTGTAATGCACCTTAGTGATCTATATCCATTTCAATAGATTTCAAATAGTGAAACTTTATTAAAATAAACCGCAAATGATTTTTCTCTGTATACTGTAATGTAATGGAATTTCTTTGAGTGTCCCTGTAAAAGAACTATAAGTGCTATGCACACCTTATTCCTTTGTAAGACTTGTAATGCACCTCAGTGATATATATCAAATTCACTATGTTTGAAATTATGTAATATCATTAAAATAAACCACAAATAATTTTTCTTCATAGACTACAATGTAACGGAATTCTTTTGAGTGTACCTGTAAAAAACTAAGTGTTACACACTTCATTTTCAATGCTGAACATGCCATAGTAAACCTCAATAACACATCTCAATTGCATAACAATCCGAATATATTTACTCGAGTTAGAGCACGGACAGCAGATAGACAAACCAAATTCATAAACACTTTTCCACTAGTAGTTTGGAAAGATTTAAGAGTGAAAATTTACTGAAATGTAACAAATAGTAATTTTGCATAGAATTAATTTGACAATAGGATAAGGAAGAAATGAAAAATGCCATATTATAACAGGATTAAATAGGGATAATGAATTTCCGGTATTTTTTATTTTCTTACAAATTATTGATTTGGATAAGTAGTCTTTATTTTTAAATTTAAAGAATGAAACACAAGTTTAAAATAAAGGAATCGCAAACTGTGTAAAGAGGACAAACTATTTTTTTATTATTAAATGCTGAATAATAGTAAAGACATATATTATCATTTCTACTAGCAGATAATAATAATAAAAAAATATATATTATTAAGACCAAATAATAGTCAATGTAAAGACATCTCCATTATTAGGATGCCATACTTGAATGATAAAGTATTATGAGTTTATGAAGTTGTAGATATATTTTTGGAAAATTTTGTTTTATCTATTATATTTCTTATCTACTAGAAAGTAGATAATTAAAAAGTTATATAGCATATTCTTTAAGTATTCCCAATATTTCAAATCTGAAGAATTTGAAGTAGTGTATTATTTTTAAATAAGAAAAATGGCTTCATTTCCTGCTTTTACTTAACTTGGTTCATGCATATGAAATAAAAATGGAATTTTATAATCTATTTTTCACTCCATTCCTGACAAGTTCTGGAAATTATGTACTGTTGTGTGTGTTCTTGATGACACTATAATGCTTTCATATTATCAGAATTATAGTGTTAATAGATTCATTTTGAATAAACATTGAGAAAACTATTTAGAAATCCTAAATAGTTTTAATATATTTTTTAATCTATTACATGTGACTCGACAATAAATAGGTTTGTTGCAATAATGTAAATTAACATTTGCATTTTTAAATATAAAATGCTTTTCTTCTTTCCTGTTGCTCAGAAAGAAACTGACAAAAATTTAAATTGAAAAAAATTAAAAGCTTGCTTTTTTTTTCGATCACATTAAAAACATAAAATAGGAAATTGGCATTAAATTCCACAAACTAGCTGAATGGGAAGTGATCGCCTGATATCTCTTCATGGTATGCTCGTGGCATTTAGTGAATATTTTTATTAGATACGTGTAATAGGGGGATGGCCATAACAGGGACTTATTTATATTTGTTTCACTTGTTCTTTACATTTTGTGCTGTACAATACTAATCTACAGTTCTAATAATTTAAGGGAAAGTAAGTTAATTTTTAATAGTGTAATTTCAAATTTATCAAGATTTGTTTTTTTATATTTTGCAGACTGAGTTTAGATTCTATTGGCTCCAGTCGAAAATTGAAGAAACTCCAGAAGTGAAAGAGATATCTAAGGACAATCCTGTAAGTATGGGCACTCATTTCCATTAATTTATTCTAATAAAGCTGTACTTTTATTTGCTTATTTAGTGTAAAGCAGCGGTTCCCAAACTGTTGGTCACGACCCCCTGGTGGGTTGTGGGTGATGTTTTGGTCGTTTGCGAAACAATTGTTCAGGTTTTGAAAAACATATATTTAATTTTATCTGCTGTATAATGAAAACAATCTTTATAAATCACACAGTGAAGAAACTAGAGATAAATAGCTTCACAAAAAGGACAGTGTTAAAATTTAAACCTTAAGTTAACGAAGTTTCAACTGTGTTATAAACTTTCTCGTTAATGCAAAACAATGTTATAAATAGCTTTGACTTTTAAACTGCATTTACATTCTTTAATAAATGTATCTTTCTTCAATAAAAGAAGGTTTTGTCTAAGATTTACACCACTTTCATATTAATATTACTTGTTACTGTTCTCGACTATGTGCTTTTTGCAAAAGTTCACATTTTTCGTAGAATAGATTGCCCAGAAGCCTCTGTATTAGGTGAATTGTTAAAGTTTTTCAAACTTTAAAGTAGGGGTGCACAACCTATGGCCCGCGATCGGATTACTGGTGGCCCGCGGATCAATTTCGCCGATCGGACGCTAAAAAATCACGAATTTCGCCGTCCAGATGCGCAGAAATCACGAATTTTGCCAAATCTCACCCATCGGGTGCGTAAGAATCGCAAATTTTGCCGATATCGGGTGCGTATAAATCGTAAATTTCGCGAATTTTGCCAAATTTCGCCCATCGGGTGCATAAGAATCGCAAATTTTGCCGATCGAGTGCATATAAATCGTGAATTTTGCCGATCGGCTGCGTATAAATCGTAAATTTCGCCGATCGCCTGCGTAAAAATCGTGAATTTTGCCGATCGCCTGCGTAAAAATCACAAATTTTGCCTATCGGGTGCATATAAATCGTGAATTTTGCCGATCGGGTGCGTGTAAATTATAAATTTCGCCGATCGTCTGCGTAAAAATTGCGAATTCTGCCGATAGGGTGCGTATAAATCGCGAATTCTGCCGATAGCGTGCGTATAAATCGTGAATTTTGCCGATCAGGTGCGTAAAAATCACGAATTTTGCCGATCAGGTGCGTGTAAATTGTAAATTAGCCAATCGTCTGCGTAAAAATTGCAAATTTTGCCGATCAGACGCGTAAAAATTGCAAATTTTGCCGATTAGGGGTTTAAAAATTGCGAATTCCGCCGATTGGGTGCGTAAAAATCATGAATTCCGCCGATAGGGTGCGTATAAATCGTGAATTTTGCCGATCCGGTGCGTATAAATCGCGAATTTTGCCGATCAGGTGCGTGTAAATTGTAAATTTCGCCGATCGTCTGCGTAAAAATTGCAAATTTTGCCGATCAGACGCGTAAAAATTGCAAATGTTGCCAATTACTCGCGTAAAAATCGCGAATTCTGCCGATAGGGTGCGTAAAAATCGCGAATTCTGCCGATAGGGTGCATATAAATCGGGAATTTTGCCGATCAGGTGCGTATAAATCGCAAATTTTGCCGATCAGGTGCGTGTAAATTGTAAATTTTGCTGATCGTCTGCGTAAAAATTGCAAATTTTGCCGATCGGACGAGTAAAAATTGCAAATTTTGCCGATTAGGGGCGTAAAAATCGCGAATTCTGCCGATTGGGTGCGTAAAAATCATGAATTCCGCCGATAGGGTGCGCATAAATCGCGAATTTTGCCGATCAGGCCCGTAAAAATCGCGAATTTTGCCGATCAGGCCCGTAAAAATCGCGAATTTTGCCGATCGGGCGCATATAAATCGCGAATTTTGCCGATCGAGTGCATGTAAATTGTAAATTTCGTCGAACATATACGTAAAAATCGCGAATTTTGCCGATCGTCTGTGTAAAAATCGCGAATTTTACCGATCAGATGCGTAAAAATCGCAAATTTTGCCGATTAGTCGCGTAAAAATCATGAATTCTGTCGATAGGGTGCGTATAAATCGCGAATTTTGCCGATCAGGTGCGTATAAATCGTAAATTTCGTCGATCATGTGCGTAAAAATCGCGAATTTTGCCGATCGGCCGCATATAAATCGCTAATTTTGCCGATCGGGTGCGTGTAAATTGTAAATTTCGCCGATCGTTTGTGTAAATATCGCGAATTTTGCCAATTGGGTGCGTAAAAGTTGCAGATTTTGCCAATCAGGCGCGTAAAAATAGCTAATTCCGCCTTTCGGATGCGTAAAAATCATGAATTTCACCGATCGGGCACGTAAAAATCGCGAATTTCGCCGATCGGGCGCGTAAAAATCATGAATTTTGCCGATCGGCACGAAAAAATTGTGAATTTTGCCAATCGTGTGCGAAAAAATTTGCAAATTTCGCCGATTGGGCACGTAAAAATCGCAAATTTTGACGATCGGGTGCATATAAATCGCAAATTTCGCTGAACGTGTGCGTAATAATCGTGAATTTCGTCAATCACTAGGAAAAAACTATGAATATTGTCAATCGCGCATGAAAAAAAAAGCACGTGTTTTCCATCCTTTCCAACTGAATTGGATTATGCTGACTAAGGAGGTGGTTGAGTATAGGGAGCTATCCCTCCTTTTAAAATTAGCATTTTTATGAACGTTTAGGCCGACCGCCCCCCTCACCTCCTTGCCCAAAACAAAATTTTGACTCTCGACAATCCAGTCATTTTTGTGACTGCCCCTCCTCTTATAAGGTTATGCACCCCTTTGCTATCCACATTTTATGACTGAATATGTTAAGAAGTACAATTTAGAATAATATATGTTTCTCCTCCTCTCCACCTTCATTCATGAAAGCAGAAATTTTTTTAATCACTGGCAATCTTTAAAGCTAAATTTATTCCTTCAAATAAAGTCAAGGAGTATTTTCACTCTTTGAAAATAATCTTAGCTATATATCTTGGATAAATACAAACGTAAACTGTTGATATAAATAATTGCCAACAGAACTGAATACGTTTACTGTAAGGAACCTAGGGGGCTAGATCTACCCTTAAGAAATTTGTTTTTTTAATCTGACCCCCCCCCCCCCGGTCACACCTCCTCGAAACAAAAATTTTCTGATGGTGGCCCTCGACAACCCAGTCAATTTTGTAAGTGGCCCTTCGCTTAAAAAGGTTGTGCACCCCTACTTTAAAGATATGGAACATGTAATCAAGTTTGGGAACCGGTGGTGTAGAGAATTTCATCAAGAAATGACAAAGAACCTGACTTATTGTGAGCATAATGTAGTAAATCCCCCCCCCCCTCTCCCCCCTGAATTATTTCTTGGGATTCTTTGAACCTTAAACAATTCATTCTTTTGTTAAATCTACACTTTATGCAGAAAACAAAAACGAAGTGCAATAATGGAGGGTTAAAAATAAGTGGCACAATGAATTGATGTTGCATGCTTTCTTCTAGCTTACAATTATCAGGGCTGCCATTTGCGACTAAAAGCAACTATTTTTAGCTTCAGGTGACTATAGCCAAAAACCATTAAAAAGTGCAAAAACAAGGCGACTTTTTTCAGATTCTAGCGACTATTTTTTAGATTGTTGGAGGATCATTTGATTAAATTCTCGACTTTTTGTGAGATTGTTTCACGAAATTTGAATTTTTTTTTTTTTTTTTTTTTTTTTGTCCGGGGTCATTAGTTTTTTGTGCATTTTTTTTATTTTCTGCAGCTGAATGATGAAAATCGGCAATTGTTTCTGCAACCTTTCATAAAATTAGAATTGATTTTGCAGGGTCGAGTAGATTCACGATTTTTTCCCCCCCGATGAATTAGTAAAATTAGCGATTTTTTTTCCCCGATAGATTGGCAAAATTAGTTATTTCTGTCCGTGATTGATGAAATTCACGATATTTTTCTACGATTGTTGGAGAAGGTTCTGCGATTTCTCATATGACCAATTCCCAATTTTGTGATTTTTTTTATTTTTTTTCTCCGGCGATTGTTTTACAGAATTCACATATATCCCCCCCCCCCCCCCCCCCCAACACACATCCTTTGCTAAATTTTGGGAATGTTTTCTGCGACCAATTGACGAAATTGATTTTTTTCGCAACCATTTGTCAAAATTCACGATATACATTTTTCCATGACTGATTGATGAAATTCGCTGTTTGTTTCGGAGATCTTTTGACGAAATTCGCCATTCTTTTCCACAATCGTTTATCAAAATTCGTGATTTTCTTTTCATAATTGACTGACTTAAATTCTTGATTTTTTGCATACTCTATTTGATTAAATTCTTGATTTTTTTTTCTGTGATTGCTTAATGAAATTAGTGATTTTTTTTTTTCACATGACCAATGGATAACTTTTTTTTCTGTAATTAATTGTTGAAATCTGGGATTTTTGCTGCTACTAATATGCAAAATTTGCAAAAAAATAATTTTTTTCGTTGATTGATGAATTCACAGAATTCCCAAGAAAAAAAAGATGAAATTGCAGCTTTTACGAAAATTAAAAAACATTCGCGTATGACTCACATGCCTGTGAAAGAAGTAAAAGTGGAAGATACCACACAAATTTTTTTTTTATTGTGTGGGATTTGCGACATTACACCTTTTTTCTAACCCTATCCCTCAAAGAAAACTTTAAACCCCCCCCCCCTATTATTTCCCCAGCAAACTGTTGAAATGGAAGGTCTGATGGAAATTAGTGTCGGGGATGATCTGCAAGAAATGTTTACTCCTATGTTTCCCGTACCTGATAATTTTCATCTTGGAAGAACCAAGCTTGCTTATTTCATAACGGAAGCCTTATTTTCAGGATAAATTGCTTTCTGGTTTGAAGAAATCACCCTATTTTTTATTGAGTGATTTGAGCAGAAACAAACTTTGAAATAAGATGTTGACATTCATAAAGTTCTTTCAGTTATTATGGATACATTTTTTTCTTTCCTCTTTTTAAAGTAGATATTTTGGCTACTATTTTTGTAAAAATTTTACTATTTTGGCTACTATTTTTGTAAAAATGTTACTATTTTGGCTACTATTTTTGTAAAAATGTTACTATTTTGGCTACTATTTTTGTAAAAATGTTACTATTTTGGCTACTATTTTTGTAAAAATGTTACTATTTTGGTTATTTTTTTCGGTGAAAGCTACTAGAGTTACTATTTTCAGTATCATTCTGCAGTGGCAGCCCTGAATTATGTATGTATGTGGCAGTTGAATCTTGTAACTCATTTTTCATCCACTTCCTGTTGACATAGAGCTTTGAAATTTGGATTATATATGTATTCTTGAGAGCAATACATGAATTGGATATTGATTTTAAAAAATTCAATACAAAGGGGGGGGGAATGTCGGTCCAAAACTTTTATTTTCCCCATAGAAATAATGTTGGGATTGTTTAATATAAATTGGGAAAAAAATAATTCCATTGTTGCATTCCGTATTTCCATTTTAATCCTATTGTTGCCCGCATCATTACGACGTTAGCATTTATATGAAATAATATGAATGAGTATGTATTCATGAATACAATGAGGGTTACCACAAAAGTGCCAAATTTGGTGACAAAAATAATTTGCCATTAAGGAAGCCAACCAGCTGACTAATTTGGAGAAATTCCCATTTAAATCTCCTCATCTTCCATAATCTTCTTCCATTTGTATAGCCTACTATTTTCTATGAAGTGAACAAAAAAAAATTACAGCATTTTTTTTTTTTTTTTTAATATGTCATTATACATTTTATGTATCTGACATACAAAATGGGGTTTGTACAGTTTTAACTTTCAAGTAATTTATTACTAAATAGAAATCTTTGGCTTATTGAATCACATATTTCTGTCATTAAATTAAACAAACATTACTATTTGGAAATAGTGATATAAAACCTGAAAATGTTAGTTACTCAGAGTAAGCATATCTAGAGAGCTCACCCCCTTTGCTTTTCCCGGCGAGAAGTCAGGTCTGGATGACCCACGTGACAGTTGGCATTTGGCGGTAAAAAGGTTACTAGAAGTAAAAAAATATTAAGTCGCTTTATCGCAGCTCTTGGCAAGAGTGCAATATTTTTAAGACTTCAGAATTTTTCAGAAACTTCAGAACTAAACTGATATACACTCAGTAGCGAGATAAAGGGGAAGGTTCACCAGATATTTATCCTATTGTTTATTTACTTTATGCTTTATTTCTTCCATCATTCAAAGTATGGATTATTAGTAATACATAAATAAAAGAAATTAATAACTCTTATTTAGATTTTAAAAAAAAACAAAAAAAATTATATATTATTTCAATAATTTATACCAGTTTTCAATCTTTCACATGATTTTATTTATATTTATTTTCATTATATACTTATTTTTTTATTTTTAATACTAAGTAACAAATAGAACAGAGAAAGTAAAAAAAAAATAGTTTTTAAGGCTGTTCTCAAATACAAAAGAGCTACTTTCTGACACATTTCTGAATTCATTCATTTATCAGAAACTCATGAAATTGGCAGGTGTTCTCATTCAGAGACTATGTCATCGAAATGTTTTTTTATTTTTTGGTAAAGACAGAAGACTTTTCAGAAAACACAGTCAAAGTCGGCATTTTGTACCGAATTCTCGATGCAGCATCGGGAAAATTGCGAAAAATGTATCGTCACTGGATACGAATCACTTATAACTCGATAAGTAATTTATTTATAAAAAAAAAAAAAATCATTTCGATTCCAAATTGCTTCACCAGTAAGACCTGGCAATTTTATGCTTTTGCGTTTAAAAATTAATCAGAAAACGCGTCAGAAAATTTCCCGTTCTTGAGCAGTTTATTCGGAGTAAATTCGGAGTAAAATGTTTCGAACACACCAAAAAAGAATTTGTAGCTTTAAAAATTTCCCTATGTATTTTTGTTTCCCAGATCTTTCTTTTCTCTTCATCCTTTGGAAAGCTGTATATAAAATTTGAATTAAAAAAGGTTTTTATTAATGATATATATTTTTTAATGCAATGTTGATAAATTTAAATGCTAAAGCCTGCATAAGCACAGTTTTATAAACAAGCAAGAGAAGAAATTATTTAAACAAATTGAATTTAGCCTACTTTTTAAAAATTCATTAACTTAAATTAATAAATGAAAAGCACTTCAATAAAAAGTAAAAAAACATATACAAGTTGAAACATAAAAAATAGACTTAATAAATAAATAAGTAAATAATGCATTGTTTCATTAAATTTTGCTAGATATAAATAGTAATTATTAATAGAACTTCCATACATTATATAACATTGTTTTGAGTGGTCGATAATAAATATAATAATTTAAAAACTTTTCTGAAGGTATAACAGGAGAGTAAACAAAACGAATACATATATATATTTATTAAATACTTCAATTAAAAATTATAAAATTATATTAAAAAAACGTGAAAATATTTCAAACATTGCAATAGTTTTTAATTTAGGTAATATTTAAATATTTTACTTTTAATATGTACATATGCACCCGTTTATAATTATTTAAAGCATAAATTTAATCTAAAATAGGAAAAAAAAAATTTTTTTTCAAAGAATTGTTACGTTTTAAAAGAAAGAAAACAAGTTTCTTTTGGCGAAAAATTGTATCGCCAAGCACCGTTGTACGAGATGTTCTTAAAATGCTTTTTCAAATCAAATTTTTCCAATTCATTACACTTTTAATATTGAAATTGATAACACCAGATGATAGTAAGTCCTACTGTTGCATATATTTGTGATATTAAAAGTAAAATATTTCCTATTTTCAACATTTGAACGTGAATAAACTGTATCATAGTTAGAAAGATATGTTTTTAAGATCCTTTAAATATACAAAAGAGGTAATTAAAAATAAATACATAACGGTGAAAGGTAACAAAGCTTGTTTTGCTTGCTCTTTCGTTACACCCATAGGCACAACAGCTTGCTACCATGATATTTTTTAATCGCAAACAGTAAATAGTCTAATATCGCCCATAGAAACCTATGCTACTGACGCGTTCAGCGGATGCTTCTTGCCCAGAGTCACGTGACTTTATGCTTGCGGCAGAAAGGGTGCGGAGATTATCTCTCTAGATATGCTTACTCTGAGGTTAGTTATCAGGAAATCCGACCAAGAAGCAGAAAATGGGTTTAATCATCTTGTATTAATTGAGAGAAACATTGCTGTGACACTAAGTGTATGTTTGTTGAAATATCGTAAAAATTGAAAATGAATTCACATGTTCATTGAATAACGCATGTTTATAGTCCACACACAATAATTTGGCTGATGAAATAACACGAATTCAGATGAATTGACTCATTGCGGTAATAATCACTATTACCAAATAGAATCGAATTTTCATTAAATAATGCATTTCCTGCATCATTTGTGCCTGTTACTAACTTTCTCTTTCCATAACATCAAAAACATTTTTCAAGATCATTGGCCATGTTGTGTGCAGGTTATAGAAGTGTCTTTCTATACACTTCTGGAGCCTAAATTTCTTTTATATAGAACACTATAGATGTGTTCTGTTACTAGGTGAGGCTTTTAATCTCATGTCCAAGCTAGCCTCCTATCCAAGGGTCATTTAAGGGACCACTGTCTTTGTCAATGCACTGTTGTTATTGTCTAAACCCGGAATGAAGAATATTTCCACATCTACATGTTAAATGTTTGAAAAAAAAAAATTACATGCCAACAACCAAACAAATTGAGTGAATCCCAACAAATGAATCAAAATTAATTGAATTTTTGTTTATTAGAATAATAAAAAAAAAAGTATGGGTAATGTACATGTAGCTATTACATTGTAATAAACAAGTAATAATAACAAGTATATTTTAGAAGATAATTAATAAAATAAATGCATCTTCTGTTGTTGCATCTTTTATGCCAAATAATTACTATTGGGTTCATGTCTTGTATTCATTCACTATATTATCCTGGTAGGATGAGACAGAATCATTAAAGAAACATCAATCAGATTTCTTTTGTATAGAGATTTTTCAATTCAAATTGTCAATTTAAAGAAAAAAAAAATGTACATCTTTTCTATAATGATCTTGACCGAATTTAAGAAAATGCAATTGTTGCCTAAAAACTTAAGCTTGTTTATGTGTGTATTAAATGATTCAATAAATTGGGCATATATGAGATTTTAAATTTAGGGCATGTATGAAATTTTTTTTTTAAAAAAGGGCCATGGTTAAGAAGAAAAAGTACACGATTGGGATTTAAAACAAGAGCATTAAAAGAAAGAAAAAGACAGCATAAATAATGCTAGAAAAATAAGTTTGTTAAAAAGATTCTTTCATACAATAATGAAACTTACTTACATTATCGCAAAAACATATTTACCACCCCCTCTAAAAAAAAGATCCTTGGTAAAATCCAGTTATCTCACTCAATGGAGGACACTACTTTTATTTTAAGTAATTGAATAATTCAAGGATAATTATAGATTGAAACTAAAGTGATCAAAAACATGCTCAGTGTTTTTTCTTTCTTTTTTTACTTACCTATCATACATAGTATAGGGTAAATCTTGTGATAGTTTTAAAAACCAAAAAAAAAAATGCTTGACAGATTGACACGTTTCAGACACTGGAGATTCCGAAAAACATATTTTTAGAAAAAAATTTGCTTTCTGTGTCTGTGTAAACGCTGTATCTCCCGAACAAATGGAGATAGAGACTTGGAATTTTATATGTACTTAGTATGTAATAATGAGAAGAAGCCTATTGAATTTCAGTAGCCTCAATTATCTGGAACTATTTTTTTCGGATTCTCGAAAGAGTCGTTCTGATAAAAGGTATATAAAAATTTTCAAAATTGTTTATTTTAAGAATGAATATTAAAAAAAAAAAAAAAATTGCATAAAGAATGAAGTTGATTGGATAATGAGTTGTTGAGATATTTGTAATCCTATTTTCCACACTTTGATTTTTCGTGACCCTGTATTTCATTAAAATTTCAATTCAAAGATATATTTTAATTGGAAATAAGATGCTTTATCCGACACAGTAAACTGTTAGTTAATTGGGTTATCATTTTTGGAGTTATAAGGATGTTTCTTTTATGCAATAGAGCAGGGGTTCTCAAACTATGGTACGTGTACCAGTACTGGTACGTGAAGCTGTGGTTACTGGTACGCAGAAGTCCGATATTGGTACGTGGAATAAAATACAAAATGCAACATATTATTATGGAATCTAAAACAGCTTGTCTTTATTAACTTGGAAATTTTCAAAAAAATTTCGAACGCGATTTAGGATCTGTAAACGCTTTTTTTTATTTTTTTGTTACGAGAAATATTTGTTGTACACTTGCTGAAATTCGCACACAATGCTTATGATACAATCAGTTTTCCAGAATTAAAAACACAATTATTTGATTTATATAGATAAAAATTCAATTTTTTAATAAAGACCTAATTTTAAAATTAATGAATGAATGAAGTATTTTTAATTAGCGGAAGAACTGTTTTTAAACATGATTGAATTATCTGAAGGTAAAGTCTGAATGCTTGGAAGTAGGAGGAGCTTGTGCGAGTAGGAACAGTTAAAACAAAATAATATTCCAAGTGTAACTTATAACCTGTTGTTCTCTTTGTGCTAGAAGAGCTTCTAGGAGGTGTTGAAATAAAAGTCTTATATCAAACATAATTCATAAATTGATTCATTGTGTTGATTGAAATATTTTTTTTCTCTTGTACAAAAAGTGTTATAGTTTCCTCTTATTTCATGGAAATCAGTTTTTAAGAGAGTAAGGTTATTTAAAATGGTCAAGGGAGTAAGATTATTTAAATCAAACAAAAACTGTGGTCATATGCAGTGTGGATTTGAGGTAAATCATTGTACATATGTATTGAGGTGGTATATACATAAATGTATGAAGAAACTTACAAGTGTTTGCCTACTGAGCGATATTATTGTCACATTTAAAGGTATGCAGATTATTAATATAGTTGTATTGAGCCTATGTTAAATTCGTTAACTAATCTTTGGATAAAAAATTCGCAGGGCCTGATTAATGCAGAGGCCGACTAGGCCGTGGCCTAGGGCCCACCACTGATAGAAAGGGGCAAAAATAAATAAAATTGTTTACAAAAAGTTTATTAAAAATGCAGTTTTTTGCAATTATTTCCCCCAAAACAAAAAAGATTTTGATTTTGGTAACCATATCATAATATCTAAGGATAACCACCGAATACTCTCCCAAAAATTTATAGCTATTACCTTGGTTTGAAACTGGCTTAGAAAAAGTACTGGGCCTTGGGCTCCACATGACTTTAATCGGGCTCTGGAAATTCGTTTCTCATTTGGGTCACCCTGCCACTGTATCTCACGAGGGAGGAAAGAAGTGAACTTATTCAGCTCTTCTCCTCTGTGATGGATTACTGGAGTCCACATTCAAAAGGATGAATGTAACAGAATTTCCGTCTAATATTGTCAATGTTTGTTTGTGTTCAGCACAACATATCTCTGTGAATGTGCTTTTCCCACCTTTGTTATTTGAAAAGCAAATACAGGAATAAACTAAACATCGAATCTGACTTATGACTAAAACTTCCTAATATTGAGCCAGACATGAGCAAGTTGTGCTTGATAAAACAAGCCCACCCTTTTCATCAGCCTACTACAATAGTATATGAATCAGTGTGTGCCAATATCTCATTAAGTATTGTGGCTTTTTTACTATACCAAAATACTGTATTTTGATATTGTATGCATTATTAAAATTTAATGATGATACTACTTTTTACTTGAATGTTATTATAAAGCAGACAATTTAGTAATGTAATCATTCATTTTTAAATGCAATAAAACCTGCTATGAAAGAAATACAAAAGACTGGAGAGATATTTCGTTTTAGACAAATTTTTCTATATTACTTTTACGTTTGTTAGTTGGTGGTACACGGTAGTATGAACTTCGATTTAGTGGTACGTCGGTCTAAAAGTTTGAGAACCCCTGCAAAGAGCATTTGAAGTTTATGACATCATCAAGCCAAGATTTTTATTTTGGAATAGCAATGCATTTTAGAAATAGTTGACACATGTTTTATTTTCCTATTTTATATTATGCATATCCATGATGGGTAAGTATTACGGTGGCCTCCAGCGACTAGTTTTTATAAGCAACAGTAAAATAAACTTATCCTACTCAATGCGATATTTTTCTTTGAAATTTTTATTAATTCAAGAGTAGTTATTAACTAGGACTTCCCTCAAAGGGTGAGTGATATTGATACTCCTCTGAGTGATATTGCCGGGAATCAAGAGTTAATAACTTTTGAACATAATTGTCATATGTTCCCAACATGAAAAAGTACCGATACTGGTAACAAACAAAGTTTTGACAAATAATGAAAATTTGACGGTATCTTTAATTAATCTTTAAAAAGAAAATAAGTAAATGACCTGCATTAAAATCAGATTATCCGACATGATGTTGGACTCTACCAACTTTTAAATATTTTAATTAACTAGGGAGCTCAGCCCCCTACTCGCTAACGCTCGCCAACCCCCGGTGAATTGCAAGGTAATTCACATTGAGACCGCTACGCGGTCACAGCTCGCTTTGCTCGCTCGCCTCATTTTATTTTTCTAGTAATTCTAGCCGGAATAAGTACTACAATAAATCATTTGAACATATGAAATTGACAATTTTTTTAATGTAAAAAAGTAATTGAAAACGTTGAAAACACAACTAAAAATGCATTTAGTTGATGCTACTAATGGACATATAAATAATTTAAATACTGTGAAAAGAGGATCTTGGAAACATAATTAGCACCTATAATATTGTACAGCATGGCTTAAATTCATTAAAAAAAAAAAAAAAAAAAAAACACTACGTGGTAGGAAGATAGTTTATCATCAATGATTGTTTAAATTTCGTTCAACATTTTATTATTCTAATTGATTATTATAGATTTCTGCAAAAGAAATTATTTTTACTTCAATAAAACGGCAACAGATGGCAGCAGGGCATTCTAGAAAGTTTATATTTTATTATCTCCAATTTTTTGTGTGAGTGAAATTCGTAAATAAATTCTAAATGAATTCATTTGAAAAAAAAAGAATTCATTTGAAATTAACACTATTTCTCATAATTAAAATGAGGAATCATCTCAGACGCTTTGGATTACGTTCATATTATTTTAATTTTAATAATTGCTAGCTTCAGTTTCACTGCTCTGAGACTTTCCGCCATATTGGAGGCGGGGCTAACACAATCTTGTCTGTTCATTGGTCTGAGCTCTGGAAACTACGATTGTTGCCAACGATAATGTAGAAATTCAGCCCTATTTCCGCGCCACATAAGACAAATATATATATATATAGATTCTAGAATAATAAATTAAAACAAAACTTAAGATGTTTAAATTATATTTAAATGAGTGCAAAAATAGGATTTTTCTTCAAAAGAATGCATAAAGTGTAAACTGAAATTCGCAAATTAAAATCTTGGTTTACAGAACTGTAGTGAATGAAGAAGTAAAAATAACAATTATGAAAAAGTACCGATACTGGTAACACAAATCACGTGCATTAAGAGCTGATAGCAAGAAATTAACTTCATTTCGAAAGTTCAAAGTCTTAAACAGTGAATGAATAAAATTCTAATTCCTTATATTGACTGCATAGTTTGATTTCATTCTGCCACAGTTGTTACAGGCAGGACTGGCTTTAGACTAAATACTATGGGATGAAAACCACACAAAATATTTTAAATTTAATAGTTTCTTTAGAATATATCATTATTAGGTCTAAATTTAGCACTTATTTTCTTTTCCTTTTTATCTGTTTTCAGTTGTTGTATAAAAAATGTTTAAACAACTGAAAAAACATTTTACAAAAATCTGAATTGAGTTTGTAAAATGTTTTAAATTATTGCATGTAACATTTGTGTGTCATGTCTAAATGAGATACTTTGTTGTGCTTTATTGAAAGGATTTATTTATTCTATAGTATAAGTTCCTACCCTTACCGTGCTACACTTGTGAAAAAGAAACCATCAAGAAAGTTTTATTTTCTCCTTTGCCATTTAAACCCAAGGTTTGTACCACCTTTTTGTTTTTTAAATATTTCATGTATGTTTTTTCGTAATATAAATTTTATCTTTTTTTGAAGGATTTTATGCATTTTTAGATGCAATTTTTATGTTGCATATTCATAATTGAATGTTTCCAAAAGTGCTTCAAGCTTAAAATTTCCTCTTTTGTTGTACTTAATTGCATTTTACTTGCTAAATTTACATAAACTACTTTAAAAACTTTACTAAATTTACATAATGACCCAGTGATGGAACAGCTGTGCCAATTGTACATTTCTGTGCCAAATTGACCATTTTTCAATGAAATTGCATCAGACTATGCCCAAGTACGAAAGATTTTTTCTGCGACCATTTGACAAAATTTGCTTTTTTTTTCTCTTGATTCTTTACTGAAATTCCCAATTATTTTCTTCAACCAATTGACAAACATCATTTATTATTTTTGCAACCATTTACCAAAGTTAAATTCACAACATTTTTCTGCAACTGATTAATGAAATTTGCGATTCTTTTCCACAATCATTTGTTGAAATTTATGGGGTTTTTTCCTGCAACTGATTGGCAAAATTCACTAGTTTTTGTGCAATCTTTGATGAAATTCTTAATATTTTGAGCGTTAGATTCACAAAATTCTTTTTTTTTGCGCAATTGTCTGACTAAATTCGTGATTTTTTTTTTTTTTTTTTTTTTTTTTTCTGCAGCCGACTGACAAAATTCACGATTTTTCACGAAATAAAAAAAAATTTGCGCAGTCATTTGTCAAAATTCATGATTTTGTGCACAATTTTTTGACTAATTCTGCAATTTAATAAATTTTTGTAAAATTCTGCAAAAATAAAAATAAGTCGCAGACTTCCACGTAAATTCAAGATATGTTCATCGAAAAATCACATGCATGTGGTAGAAGTTCAGGGGAAAAATACTGCACAGTATTTTTTATTATGCAAGATTTTCCTATTTTGTATGTGGTTTGTGTAATTCTGCAAGCTATTTCAAATCCTGCCCCTCAAAGAAACCCCCCACCCCCCCCCCCAAAAAAAAAAAAAAAAAAAAAACTCTTGAAGTGGCACCACTCAGCCTAACAGGTCTGTTTAATTTTTTTTTGTTATCAGCCCAGCCTGGTTTTAAAATATCTGTTCTGTCTGCCTGTTTGAAAATTTGTCGTTATTTTGCACTGTCTTAACTCTTCATTTATCTCTCTCCCTAAAATAATTATTACTGCCCCCTTTTTTTTCCCCCTTTCCTGTTAGGGTTTTTTTACCCCCTCCCAAAAACCTTTTTTCTTCTAGCAACAACAAAAAAAAAAAAGCAATCAATCTTGTTTCTCCAAAATAGTGATTTTCTGCACGGCTCCAAAATGTTGAATTTTCTGCTCCAAAATGACGAATTTTCTGCTCCAAAATGATGTTCTTTCTGTTCCATCACTGAATGACCTTTTCTGTTCTATTTTTACAAAGTTTTTTTTTTTTTTAATTTTTTTTTTAATTTCATGGTATTTGTAGTGATTGAAAGTATGATTTTACCCAATATGGGCTCATTAACAAAAGATCTAAAATTTTCACCTATGTAATATCATTAAAAATGAGTGCAAGCATACTTAGTATTAGGAAAAATTCAAACCACTGATTTTATTTTAAATACAGATACTCATGTACTCATAAAGTTTTTTTTTTTTTTTTTGGGGGGGGGGGGTTGTGTATGTGTGCTTATTTTTCTTTTTTAACTGTCTTAACTCTCCATTACTCACATGGTTTTCCAAAACAATTTACTTATGCTGCATTTGATAAATCCAAAGTCTATTTTTCATTACTTTACAAAATAATCTAAATAGATTAAGGGCATAGATGTGTTTTAAAAGATAAATCTTCTCCAAAATATCTATTAAGTTTCGGAAACTGTTTTTTGTATTTAAATTATTTGTGTACACTTAAAGTACTTTTACTTAACAATCTCATTTTTATGAGCAAACAGGCTATTTTAGTTTCTAAAAAAAAGTCTAGTTCATTTTAGGATTCTTACTGAACTCTGAAGTATAAAGTACTGAAGTGTGTTTTATAGGATACTATTTCGTGTTGTTTAGCAGATAGGATAGTTTTGATAAAAAATTGTGCATGCGTAAGAAAAAGCCGCGGATGAAGTTAAATTTGCAAAAAAAAAATTCAATCATATGGACAATTCAATCATATGGACAATTCAATTATATGACAATGAAAACTGGAAGTGATTATTAAAATTTCATGATAAATGAAGCTATAGAGCTTTGGATCCCCGTGTGAGCAATGAAAAGTTAAATCAATATTAACTCATCCCTATGTGAAAAAATTGAATATTTGCTTGGTCAATTAATATTTTGAAACCTTAGTGGTCTGCATCACATGCTACAGTTTGGAGTTCGACTCCAGCTTGCGTTCACTCAATTGAGTGAACTGCCGAATTTGTGGAGGAGGAGGCGCATGATCGTTCACTTGAGCAGGGGTCCAGTCCGGACCATCCATTTGAGATGAGTACGAAACTTGCTTGGAAACTAAACAATGAGAATCCTATGCTAGGTTAACCACCTGGCCAGTACATATGCTGTATAGATGATCCTTATAGTCATCATAGCCAATAAACCTTAAAAAAAAAAAAAAAAAAATCTAAGCACTAAAGTATTGTCTTTTTAAAATTTCTCTAAAAGCTGAATATTTTTTCCTAAATAATCTGAAGCTAAATATAGTGTTTTTTTAATTGTGAAGTTTAAGTTGGCTAAAGATAAAAAAAAAAAAAAAAAATACCCTATACATTTCAGCTTTTAAATTGTCCCAGAAGAAAATGGAAATAGCCGTTTGACTGAAAATTGAATATGGGTTGATCATCTGAAAATTGATTTTTAATATAAATATTACATTTTATATTTAAAATAAAATTAAGCTTAGGGGGCATCTTCATACAGAAATTCTACCAAACTCTAAAATTTTCAATATGAACACCAAGCTTTTTCTGTAAATTTTATCTTAAGATACCAAAACGGAAAGTCATTCAGTCAAGTAGTTAAGAAATTTTGAAGGTTTAAATATTAAAGTTTGAACTCCTTATGTTAAACTCATTTGTAATCGTTGCAATGCAGGTAGTTTAAGCATAACTCAAACTACTAAGTGGAATGAGCTGTGATTAAGATGTGCATATTTGAAACTTCTAGAAATTGATTTCTGTTTTTAAAATATATATATATATATATATATATATATATATATATTGATTTCTGTTTAAAAAAATATATATATATATTGGTTTCAATTCATATACATATATTTAAATTAATATAAAAAATATATATATATATTTTTAAACACATTTTTAATAGATATCAATTTGTAAAAACTTCAACTATGCGAATCCAAAATTTTAGCTCATTGGAATGAGCTAAAATTTTGGATTCGCATAGTTGAAGTTTTTATAAATTGATATCTATTAAAAATGTGTTTAAAAGTTTTGCAACAACTGCAAATGAATTGGACAGAAATTCAAAACTGTAAACGTTCATAATTTCTAAACTACTGTACCGATTGACTTCCCATTTCATATTCTAAGGTAAAATTTACCGAAAAGGCCAAGTACGATATCAAAATAGGTCAGTCATATTAAATATTTCAGTTTTTTTGGTACTTTTTCATTATCCCAAACTGTAACACCAAATAAACGGGAGAATGTTGCCACTGGAATATCAAAATAAATAAATAAAATATAAGAATTGAAGGACAAAATTGTTATTTGAATGAATGAAATAACTCATAAATCGGTAAAACAGAATGAAAATTACACGCAAATGTCTAATTAAAAACCACTCGATGACCTAACAAACATGTGTAATGCTTCTGACATCCAGTCAAGGGGACTGCATTTTGGGCGTTTCATCTTACAGTTCGGCGATAGTTTTTTGTTATGAAAAGTGGTCGACGGGCTAATAGAGAAGTACTGGTTTTTTAAAGATTTCAATATGAAGATGACCTGTAAGTTTGTTTATTTTTTAACATAAATTGAAAGAAGACGTAATTTTTAGTCATATGGCTATTTCCATTTTGTTCTGGGACAAGTTAAAATGTACAAGGTGTTTTCTCTCTTTTTGGCTGACTGTACTTATAGGGTTTATAGAATTTTATCTTTCACACTTTTATCTTCTTTCCAGTTGGATGGTTTGTTATTTTATCATAAGAAAACACATTACAATCCCGGAACGACACCGTTGGTTGGCTGGCTCAAAGCATACATGTTGCCGGAGATGTTGAGCATTGACGTTCCCAATGAAATGGACTCTGAAAAGCCAAAAGACTACATCAACATGAAACAACACGTTCCAGAAGCTTTCCAGAAGAACGAAGAGAGAAAACTGGCAGAAGAAGGCCAAATGCAGTACGAGGATGATTAAGTGAATTGCAATAATGGACCCCTTGTACTAATGAGCTGCAATACTTACATTTCATTGACTTTTGTGATAGTTCTCTGTAAATGTTTTTAGTTCCATTTAGTTCCAACTCGGTTTTAAATTTCATGAAATATAAATGTGTCGGTGTATTTTTTTATTTTTGTGAAACAATTTACTTTTTTGACTGTTTAAATGAATTCTTATATTTCTTTTTTAGATATTGAAAAAAAGTATGAACCATAATCTAAATTCTGTTTATGTATCTGTACATATCTATCATGAACAGTCCATGCAACTATATTTCAGATGCCTTGAATGTTACCATGACTAAAGTATAAATTTATATTGAATGTAAAAAAAACTGTTGTATAATAGAAGAAAACATATTACCGCATGAGTTTGTATTTCATTTGAAACTGCATGAGTCAACTGTGAAAAACCATTTTAATAAATCAATAGTAAAAAAATCTAATTGTATATTTATTAGAACACTAGTATTACCCCGTCGAAACCCCGTCAAAAATGACGGATTGTTGATCTGTGTTCCATTTTCATAAGATTTCATACAAACAAACAGCATGAAGATTTTATTATTGAAAGGTTTGTATTGTAGAAAATTACATTTTAAAGCCGGTAGATGGCACCAAAACAATATTTAATACTGGAAAAAACATAATACTGGATTGATCACCGCAAAGCCTCCCTACGAAAGAAATCACCGCTATTTCTGAATAAAAAGTGTTTACATAATATACATGTTTTATATGAAATTATGCTGAACAGACATGGTTTGTGGTAAAAAAAAAAAAAATTATTGTTTAGTTGTCATATGTTAGCATGTTTTTCATTAAGCCTAACATGGCGTTTAGCTCCGCTTGGGTTTGCAGCTTCAAATCAATTTGCTCTGGAATGATTACCTACACTTTCTTATACTTGGATTTGCCGATAGATGGCTGTTAAAATAGTTTTTGAAGGTTTTAAACAAAATTAAAATATTTTAAGGCTTTAATATGTTTTTACAAATATTTTAAGAGCAGAATTGGATGTGAAGCTTTCAAAGAGTCGTTCATTTGGGATTCATTTGAATTTCTGATGCTGAATGGCAACAGTGTTCATTTGTTTATATTTGGGATTCTGATGTTTAATCTGGATTTTTAATTAAGAACTTAAAACATTATAATAGGATATGATATACATGTTTTATTGGAAAAATATGCTGAACAGACATGATTTCAAGTAGAAGATATTATCATTTACCTGTCATATGTTAGCATAGGTTTTTCATTAAGCCTAAGATGGCGTTTAACTACGGTCAATTCACAGACCAGAGTGGTCGCGCCCTGAATGGTTACCGACACTTTCTTGCCTTTGGATTTTATTATAAGTAGATTGACATTTATGATTAATGGACGCTGTAAAGTGATAATTACTTTTGTCAATTTTACATTTCTTTCAAACCCTTAGGGTTTTAGATATGAAAACTGTAAGTTTTGCCACACCTATTTATAAACAATAACTCATGGAAGGCAGTGTTGAGTTTTTATAAATACAGGTTGCAATTAGATTTTTGGAAGAATTTTCAGTATTTTTATGTTAGCTTGGTGCCAGTGATCGCCAAAATTTTTTGAATCTCGCCAATCTTTTAACATTAGCCAATATCAACTAGCCACTATAACACTGCAATATAATATCTTAAAAAACCTACTTAAAATTAGCTTAAAGATAATCATAAGAAAATATGTAAACACAAACATATCAGAACAAAGAATAAAATTTCACAAAAAAGGTTGCAATTTAAATTATGCCAATTGAAATAAGATTTGGCGAGTTATCACTGGTGCCCAGCTAACATAAAAGTACCCATTTTTCTCTTCTAACTCTGCAACTATAAAACCATTCATTTCTGAATAAGCTGGTAAATCAAAAAATGATAACAAGGTTTTCAGGAGTAAAAAATAGTTGATACATTTAAAAAAGTATTTAATTTTTTTAATGTGGAGGGAGGGGGAGTAGGATGTTAATTTTTGGAAAAACTATTGTAAAATCTGAAAGTCAGGATTCAGCAATTTTCTGGGATTTACGCGTAAAATGCATGTAAACATGAACTGTTTATCATAAACCAATTGTATAGAATACTAGCGGCCCTCCCTCGCTTTGCTTCGGGTTAACCTTGAAAACCTTCATCTCTTTGTGTTTTCTGTAGACCTTTTTAATGTGTACAATAATTAGTACATTATTTTGATAAATCTTGTAGGGTTCAGCCTGCGTTTGCAATGTATAAGTGGAAAAAATGAAATTATTTACGACATCACATTAAAAACCTCAAAAATAACAGTATTTCTCCACTATTTAATGGATATACATATAAACCTTCCTCTTGAATCACTCTATCTATTAAAAAAAACCGCATCAAAATCCGTTGCGTAGTTTTAAAGATTTAAGCGTACATAGGGATATAGGGACAGAAAAAGCAACTTTGTTTTATACTATGTAGTGATTTATCTGAAATTACAAAGCAAAACATATGGTTATTATACATATAAACCTTCCTCTTGAATCACTCTATCTATTAAAAAAAACCGCATCAAAATCCGTTGCGTAGTTTTGAAGATTTAAGCGTACATAGGGATATAGGGACAGAAAAAGCGACTTTGTTTTATACTATGTAGTGATTATTTCCAATCAACTTCAGAGCTTTCTTAAAAGTGCCGTACGTGTACGTTGCTTGATGCATTGCCCTAAGCATGGCATAACTTGATGCCAGAATCAAGCATTTAGATACAGGGCAGGGAAGGCAAACCTATGGCACGCAGCAGAATATTTTCGGCATGGCATTGATTGAAATTCTACAAAATAGAATATAATAAAACAAAATACATAAACTTAAATAAGCTGAGTTTTTCTATTTTTTTTTAATTAGATATTGAAATGTATGTTATTGAATTCCATTCATTCTATCCAATAATTTATTAAATTCATACCTGCCAACCTTCCACCTTTTTCTCAAATCAAATAAACCTAAAAATTATATTTAGTAAACCAAATGTATTAAATATCCATCTAAAAAGTAAAAATATTTCATTAAATAATTTCATCTGGTTCAAATGATATTTTTATGGCTTGGAAAAAACGAAAAAACATTGAAGGTGTACAGGTATACAAATTAAAAGAAGATTTGGAAAAGATGGATCATCAGGCAATTTAAGCAAAAATGTCAATGATGAATTATAGCAAATTTGTATGAAATTTGCTATTTTGAAAATGTACCCATCTATCTGTGCCTGCAAGTCATTATTTTCTGAAATGAAAATTCTAATAAAAACCACTTATAAGATAATCCAATTCAGCTTGAATTATGCTAAAGGGGCTGTACATATACAATGTTAACAACATTTTGGTAATTTTGGATCTAATGATATCGTTATCAATTTCAAAAATCTTATTTTTACAATTTTTTTGTGATATACAGGTAGGGTTATAAATTTATTATTGCAAACTTAACAGATTGAAATGAAGAGAAGTCAATAAAATATTACTATTATACATATGAAATAACTTTATATCAAATCACATCTAAAAGTATTTAATAATAGCTTAATGTCGCATAATAAATGCATTCAACAGTAATGTTGTCTTTTTGCATGGGGAGGGTGAAATCTGAACTTCTTATCAAGAAAACAAGTGGACAACATTCTTTTTCTTTCTTTACTAAACACAACAAGTATCTCGCACCTGGTTAGTAAGTGGTCTAAGCTTGGTCCAACAGCGAATTATATGTGCATATGGCAGAAGAGCAGGAATGCCAAATGTTGGGGGTATTCCCTATTTTAGAATGAATTGATTTTATAATCATTTAAAGACTTAAATAATAATTTTATAGTTTCAGATAAGACTTAAAAAATAAATAATTAACAAATTATTTCGATGTAAAGAAAAGATCCCCCCCCCCCCCCCCTCCAAAAAAAAAATTGGTTGAATAAAAAATAAGATATCAAAAGAGAGAGAAAAACCTCTCCTCTAAAGTGATAACGTTATATATGTAGAGCCCCAAAGGTAACAGGTATGAATCTGATATTTATTACAATTTAAATGCTGTTGCCTACATATTTTTTAATCTTAATAAACCCAAAATCAAGTAAGTTTGATCCACTTTTTAAAACTTTTCTAAAAAAAAGTGTTTATGACTTCCGTCTGTCTGTGCTCTAACTCTCATAAATGTACTCGGATTGTCCTGAAATTTTTTTATGTTATTCTCATTTATTATATATTTCAACTGAATTCTGTAGCACTTATAGTTTTTTTGCAGGGACAGTCAAAAGTATTCCGTTACATGACAGCCAATGGGAAATAATTGTTTCAAGTGCATTTTCATGATGCTACGCAATTTGAAACAGGATGAAATGGATCTATAATTATAAAGTGCATTAAAACATGCTTTTTGTCAAATAGGAGGTGCAAAGCATTTATTATTCATTGACAGGGAGGGTCAAACAAAAGAATTCTGTTACACATTGTTCTATGGAGAAAAATCATTTGCAGTGTATTGTAGTGATATTTCACTATTTCAAACATAATGCAGAGCTGCCAACTGCTACGAAAAAATCGTAGTTGCTACGATTTTGAGCCACAAACTACGATGCTACGAAAATCTGTCTAAAACTACGATTTTCTGGGGGGGGGGGGGGGGAAAACGCGAATTTTGTCACAGGATCACTCGAAAAATCACGAATTTCGTCACAGGATAGCGCGAAAAATCACGAATTTTGTCACAGGATCAAGCTAAGAAATGTGAATTTCGTTACAGGATCGCTGAAAAAACACGAATTTCGTCAAAAAATTGGCGAGAAAAAGCAAATTTCGCTAAAGTATCGCCGAAAAAAACGCGAATTTCATTCAACTGATTGCTGAAAACATGCGAATTTCGTCAAAAGATCGTTCAGGGGTGATTCTGGTCCGAATTTTCCGAAAAATTAAGGCAATGATTTCTGAAAATATATATATATATATCGGTCATAAATCCGAAAAATCGGACATTAAATGTATCGGTATTTCGGCAAATGATCACCGAAAAAAATCAAACTCGTCTTTCGTTCGAAGAAAAGTCGCCAATTTTGTCAAAGGATCGTGGGAAAAACGTGACTTTTGTCAGAGAATCGCGAAAAAATGGCAAATTTCGTCAAAAACATTGCGAAAAGCGGCAAATTTCGTTAAAAGATTGCGAAAAAAACGGCAAATTTCGTCATAAACATTGTGAAAAACGGCAAATTTCATCAAAAGATCGCAAAAAAACGACAAATTTTTGTCAACAGATCGCAGGAAAAACGTGACTTTCGTCAGAAAATCACAAAAAAACGGCAAATTTCGTCAAAAGATTGCGAAAAAAATGACAAATTTTGTCAACAGATCGCGGGAAAACGTGACTTTCGTCAGAGAATCGCGTAAAAACGGCAAATTCCTTCAAAAACGTTGCGAAAAACGGCAAAATTCGTCAAAAAATATCGAAAAAAAATGCAAATTTTATCAACAGATCTCGAAAAAAACTGCAAATTTCATCAAAAAATATCGAAAAAATTGCAAATTTTATCAATAGACCTCGAAAAAAAAACTGCAAATTTCATCAAAAGATCGCGAAAAAACGCACATTTCGTCAAAGGGACGCAAAAAAAGTGGCGGGAGTGGACACCACTCCCGGTTGTATCAGCTTACTCGACCTGATGAAGGACTCTAACTCGGACATTTTTCTCTGGAAGATATACTCGTAGTTCCATCACCCGCCTTGGAATCTTTCAGAAAATTCACTGTGAAGTTAAGAAATTTGGCTTAGGAGTGGACAGAGCATAATTGAATAGGAATAATTATGTTTATCAATCCCACCCACAACAAAAAAATTAGCAAAAACAAAAGAGTCTACTTTGTGTGCTTATGTATATACACATGCGTTTAATTGATTAGTATTTGCTCGCTTAAAATTTACAGCGTAAAAAACAGCTACCAACCTTTAGATAAATTGGAATTTGGTGTGCTACTATTTTTCATTTTCAAAGGTTGGCAGGTCTGCATAATGAAAATTATATGTATTACTAAGGTGCTCTATAAATTGCTCTCTTTGAAAGTGTGGTGTGCATTGAAATTATTTACAGGGACACACAAAAGATATTGGTTACAGTACATGTGCAATATTTACAGTCTATGTGTGATAAGTGCGTTTTCAACTTTGGTTTGCATTTTTAAGTTTAACTCAATTTTGTTCATAGTACGTGTGTGTTTATAAACTTGGTTGTTCCTATACAGGGCTACACTGTAAGTATTAAAGACGATGGAAGTGAATTGCTTAAGGGTAGTTTTTAATTGTGTTTACGCATTTTCCTGCTGAACTCTATTGAGTAGACTAATAGAAGTTTGTGGAATATAAGTAAATTCATATACAGGGCTATGCAAATAAAAGATACATTGTCGTTTGCGGGTTGGTAATGGCTGCGAGTGAGTTTTAAGTTGCCTTTTAGCTTAATAGGTGGTGTGTACAAAAGTCTTTAGTTCATATACAGGGATGTACAAAAGATTTTGAGTGCATTTCCATTGATTGGCGAAAATTGCTGAATGTGAATATTCTAACTGAACTATATTTTATGCTATTTATCCACATCTATTGATCCTATACAGGGCTGCACAAAATAATTTGACTACTTTATTTGACACTGGAAGGTAATTTCGAAAATTGTATCTTTTAATGTGTTATGTTTTTTAAACTGTTTACTTGCATATCTTCTTTCACCTTATTGAATGGTAAAGTTTCGTTAGTTTTCTGGCTGTGTTGGAAAGTGTTTCATAATCTATGCTTGACGCATAATTTTTTGTTCTTGTTTATGTTGTTATTGGCACATCATTGTCACATAAAATCTTTTTTTCAAAAAATTTAGCATGCGGATGTAAAAAGGTTTGCTGTCCCTGATATATAGGGTGTTTTGATTTCTATGTACAGTTATTGTCTGTAAGGAAGTCCCATAAATTGCCCTTTTTCAAACTCTGATTAATCTTTGAGCTTGATTGATTCCGATTAATTTAAAATCAGAAACAATATGACAGCCACATATATTCTTATATTTCACTGGTGCCTGGCTAAACGAAAAGTACCAAATAAAAAAATAATGCTAATTAAGAACAGTAGTACACAAGATTTTAAAGATAGTCTCCTGCAAAAATAACATTTTGTTACCAACAATAATGGGGTTGAAAGTGTTCAATAGGGCTGCCTGAAGTTTTATACCCTGATACTACAAATTTGATACCATTCAAGCTTCCAGACGGGTGTTTCCATTTTGCTACCTATCTAGGGAGTAAAAAAACTGGACTAAGGGCCTTCAACTTTTCCCATTCAAAGGCCACATGTATAAACTCTTATGCAGCCTACCCATAATTCAGTTAAGTTAGCAGAGACAAGAAATGTATACAAATCTAGGTTTCAAGATCAGGGGCAGGCTGAATATAGGAATTGCATAACTACAGATTTCTCATATTCTACTTATATTTACACAAAATGTTTAATTTTAACATGAGAAATTCTACACAATTACTTGATTTAGTAATAATAGTGGTTGTACACATGGATAATGTGTTGGTTAACCCTCAAGAAGGCAACACATGCTAGTATTACTGTTTACTACAGTACTATATTTATGTCATTGGGAGCATAAAATAAGCCTTTTTTTTTTTTAACACTTTCCAACCCAGTTGAAAAGTGTTTATGACTTCGGTTTGTCTGGCCGTCTGTCCGTGCTCTAACTCCCGTAAATATGCTCGGATTGCCCTGTAATTTTTATATGTTATAATAGTTATCTATAGCATGTTCCCTATTTCAACGGAAGTGTGTAGCACTTATAGTTTTTTTACAGGGACACTCAAAAGAATTCCGTTATATTGCGGTCTATGGGGAAAAATCATTTGCGGTTTATTTAAATAATGTTTCACTATTTTAAACGCATTGAAATTTATATATATCACTAAGGTGCATTAGAAGAAGCTTAATATGGAATAGGGTGTGCAGAGCACTTATACTTACTTTACAGGGACAGTCAAAAGAATTCCGTTACATTACGTCTATGGAGAAAAATCGTCTGCGGTTTATTTAAATAATGTTTCCCTATTTTAAACTCATTGAAATTTATATAAGGTTCATTGCAAGAGACTTACTACAGAATATTGTGTGTATAGCAGTCATCGTTCATTTACAGGGACACACAAAAGAATTCTCTACTGTATGTTAACAATAATTCCTGGAAGTGCGTTTTAAGTTACTGAACGCGATTTTAATTTTAAATCGCTTTTTGTATATTACGTGGTGTGTATAAATTCTGTAGATCCTATACAGGGAAGCACAAAAGTTCGGGAACACATTTCCGTATTATTTAACTCCAGACGGAGAATTTTAAACTGTGCTACGTGTTTCCTAACTGAACTAAAATTTAGCATCCTATGTAGTATATATACAAATCTATAGATCCTATACAGGGCTGAATAAAAGTATTCGGATTACTTAGATGTTATCTTTTAGCTTATTAAAGAGTATGATTCGTAAAATTATTTTGGAAGCATTGGAAAGTGTTACATAATCTATGCTTGATGCATGATTTTTCGTTCTTGTTTTTTTTTCCTGCACGAAAGGGCCCATTTCACTTTGCCAGCATTTGAAATGTGAAGAAAAGTTGCAAAAGTAGCAAAGGGCTTATTAAATAAATTTTATGGTTCAAAACAAGTTTATTGGATGCAAGGATAAGGCACTTTAGAAATCTTTCAATATTGCTGAGAACTTTTTGTTCTTAATATCCTAAGCCACTTGTGGCTTACAGGGGACATGGGTTGAAGACCACTTAAACTAAACCTGAACATTCCCCATCCCTGAACCTTTTAAGACCTTTGGTAGCCTTTGAACTTCTTTTTTTTTAGTATAAGGTATTCTAAATCTTATTGACGTATTATTAAATGTTTTATTCATAAAATTTGCAAGTTTTATTCAGATACTAAGAAATCTAACAATTTCCAATTTTCTTATAAAGGCACAAGATCTTTCAAAAAAATTTGTTTTTGATTTTCTGGGATTTTAAGGGAGCAATTTATTATAATTAAACCTGTATCACATACATAAGAAAATAAAAATGTTGTTCAATGTGTTTCGTGTTTAATGGGTTACATAAGTTCTACACTTAAAAAAAAAAAAAAAAATCTTTGTTGTTGTTGTTTGTTTTGACGGAAATTAAATCCGTTTAGTGTTTTTCAATTAATTTTACTCCCTTTCTAAAGAAAACTTTTGCCGCTGAGAACATATGTAATGCCTTAAAAAGTAATGTCTGCAATTTTCATACATTTCATTTTTAATTATTTTCTATGTGTGAGAAATATTTGCGGCGTTGAGTGGGATTTTTCTTTTTTCAAAAACGACTTTAGCATATATATATATTTAAGAATATAATTTTGTATGGAAGCTTTCTTAGTTTAGAGGGGGAATCACGACTTCCCTCCCCCCTCCCGGATCTGCCCTTGAGATATTTTTACTTTTATATTTATTCTAAATCTTTTTAACTGTGCAAAAAAAGAAGCTATATTGACTTATGTAGTTTGTTAAAATTTATTTTTAAGTAGTCCTATGAAGCTGCATTCAAAAGATTCAAAGAGGTCTGTTTCAAAGATTTTTTTCTGAGTACAAAAGCTATAACTTCGACAGGTTTTATTACAATAGCAGGGCTCTCAACACATTTTAGTCCTTCAAAAGGGGACCATTTATACTAAAAAAGGGGACTTTGGGGGATCATTTATATTAAAAAGGCAACTGAAAAGGGACTACATGTCTAAAAATACTGCACCAAGTTTTCCTAAATATGCAAAAAAAAAAAAAAAAAATTATCTCAGAAAATATGTTAAGTGATTATCTTTACAAAGATGTCATTAAACAATGTACACAGCTTTATTGAACACACTTAAATATCCTACAGCAAGATGCGTTATATTTAGAACAGCAAAAAATGATTTAGACTAAGATATAAACAGTAAAAATTAATGCATTTAAGAAAATATTAAATCAATCAATTGTTAGCAGAGTTACACATTGACAATTATAAAAGTATAGTGCATTTTTTGGAATTTAACATGCAGTAACAGTAATCGGTGAACAAGTGGGTAAGTGTGATCGAAGATTGCTCAAAGGGTTTCGTTTAATGTTCCTGTCAAAACACTTTATCCTTCCTTTAATAAATCCAAATAAATTTCATTTTCCAAAAACAAAAAAAAAAAAGTCTTGTTTTTTATAAAGTAAAAATTTACCGGTCTATTTTTCTCATTTTTTCGAATATCTAAAGCGGGCGAAGCCCACTATTATATTCTGTCATAATAATATCTGTCATAATAATATCTGTCATGTGGACTACATGCGATATTTAAAAATAATAATAATTTCAAAATTAAACATGTTGTACACCTTCAAAATGTTAAAATATGCGAATATTTCCATAAACGGTGTTGCCGCTAGAAGCGCCGTCTATGTAAAATGTTTAAAAAAAAATAACTTGTGATTGTGAGTTGGGTTTGAGATGCCGATCAGAGAAGTTGTGTAAATCTCGGCTCTTGACCATTTGTATTTTTAGTGTTGTGAGAAATTAAAAGAATTACAGTCCGCTAGTAAGTTATTTTATTGAGATTCTGTGTTTTTCTTTTGTAGTGCTAAATAATAACTGAGTTATCCATAGTATTTGGTCTCCTCTCGCCAGAGAAAGAACAAAAGGAATTTTTCGATGTTTATGTTTTCGGTAATCGTCTGCAGAAGATAAAATGGTGTTTGGAATTCTATCAAGTAATTAGAATGAGTAAGACTAAAATTAAATCATCGTATTGTTTATACTGAAGTACAAAATATTGTGATTCAGAATTCCGATGAAGTTTTTTTTTATTCCAGAAGAAAATTAATTTCGATTAACCTTGAGAATTTCGTAATACGAAAAAATAAACTGTGAATGTGTTTACGCAGAGAAAAACTGATATTCTTTATTATTGAACTAATTTGAGAATAGAAAAATTGAATTACATCTTTTCAATGTGGAATTATGAGATTTGGAGATTTATTAATAAATAAAGGTACGTCAGTTTTATTTATTTTATTGTGAATTGTATTTATAATACAATGTTTAAAGGTGCAAAAAAGGAAGATTATCAGCGAATTGCTGCTGAATTAGACATAGATATATCAGATTCCAAATTAACTATTTATGATTTAATAAATTTAATAAAGGAAAGTTCGAAGTATAAAGCAGATAATAAACTGGTTGAAGACATAGCAAACAGTTTAATTGAGGAAAGAAAAAATGAGGAATCAAAATCACTAGATCTTGAGAAATTAAAAATTGAACATGCAAAGTTAGAAATTGAGTTGGCTAAGGCCCGTGCCGAAACCAAAAATGATAATTTAAGTGATCTCGAGAAAAAAGATAGTATATCTTTAGACTCTCTCATTAAAAGTGTACAAACGTTAATGATTAAAATTCCATCTAAACCAGAAGGTTGGGGTTATTTTTTTTCATCGTTAGAAAGAGCCTTTATTTCTAAAAATGTCCCAGAAAAATATAAATCGGAAATTCTACTAAATCTGTTAGGGGAAAGGGCAACAAACGTAATTACATACATTAAAGATGGGGAATTAGAAGATTATTCAAAAGTAAAGGCTATAGTACTTAGAGAATTTGAGCCAACCCCCCAGACTTGTTTAGAACATTTTAGGAGAGCACAACGTCATCCTAATGAAACATATGTACAATTTGCTTCCCGATTAACAACGAGTTGGGATTATTATTTAAAATTGAGGAATGTGACAGATTTCGAAACTTTAAAACAGTTAATAGTTTCTGATAAGATTTGTCAAACGCTTGATAAAGATGTCATGTATTTTATAAATGTTAGACAAGCAGAATCATGGTTTTCTCCCATTGAATTATCTCGGGAAATTGATTTATATTATACGTCTAAGAGAAAACCCGTTGTTGACAATTCTAGAGCGAGTAATAAAAATACTTATTGAACTGTTTCTAAAGTTTTTCTAACTTACATAAAAAATTCTAAATGTATTTTGTCATGTAGTGAAAATCATCCTTTGCATAAATGTCCTGTTTATAAAAACATGTCAGTGGGTAATAGAGTTGAGCTTGTAAAATTCAAAAACCTTTGTTTTAACTGTCTTATGAATCATAAAGTGATTGATTGTAAATCTAAATTCTCTTGTATTATTTGCAAGAGAAGGCATCAAGTGACTTTGCATTTCCCGCGTGAACAAAAAATAAATAAAGGTGAAAATCCAGAGATAATTTCACAGGAAATGAGTTCTAAAAATGAAGTCTGTAATAAATCTAATTTGGATGCTTCGGCTCCAGTATTCCAGCCTTTCCAAGCTAATAACCAAAGCAATTTATTTTCAACGATATGTAATTTGTCTAACGAGTTAAAAGCTGTGTTACTTAGCACATTTGTTTGTTTAATAAAAGATGAATATGGTAATTTTCATGAAGCACGCGGTTTATTAGATGTCGGTGCAAACTCTAATTTTATGAGTAAAAGGTTAGTAGATAAACTAAATTTGAAAAGAGAAAAGACTAATATTTGTATTTCAGGAATAAATGATTTGTCTCTTAATGTTAGATCTAGAGTTAACACAACTATTTCGAATAGAGATAAAGATTTTTATTTAAAATTAGATTTTTTAGTCATTCCGAAAATTACGGAATTTACGCCTTCTAGACCGCTTGAGACTTGTATTTCATCGTTAAATAACATCAAATTAGCTGATGAAAAGTTTAATGTGCCAGGCTCTATTGATTTGCTTTTGGGTGCAGAAAATTTCTATGAATTTTTAAGGCCAGGTCAAATTTACCCCCAACCATTAAATACTAGGATAGTGTTACAAAACAGTGTTTTCGGTTATATTGTTAGCGGAAGCCTTCCGGCTAAGGGTGAAAGTAATATACATTGTAGGTTGATAACAGATAATTTGGAGTTAGAAAGGATAATTCGAGATTTTTGGGAAATAGAAAACATTGAGAGAGAGTCTGAAGTTTCTAGAAATAAGGAATCAGAAATTTGTGAAGAACATTTTCTGAAAAATTATTCCAGAACTGCAACAGGGCAATACATGGTAAAAATGCCATTTAAGGAAGACCCATCTTGTCTTGGAGAATCAAAGAAAAAGGCTATGAAAGTTTTAAATTCATTATGGAATCGCTTAGTTAGAGAACCTAAATTTAATGATCTTTATAAAGTCTTTATGCAAGAATATTTAAGTATGGGTCATATGGAAGAGGTGATAGAATCTGAAGAACCAGATATCACTTATTACATACCCCATCATTGCGTGTTCCGTGCAGGGCTGTAGCTAGAAGTAAAAATTAGGGGATGCACAAGAAAATGTAGGGGGGGGGGGCTCATATTATTTCTTTCACTGTGACACATGCACGTACAAACACAGATATATATGATCAAAGTATTATATAGAAAGGTAAATTAGTGTACATTGATATTGTAGGCCCTATGTTTCTTATTAAATTGTTTCTAATAATCTTATATGATGCTAAGAAAAGTGAAGGCTGCACACAGGGATGTAATGGAGGATACCTTCTGGATTATTTTAAGGTATACCATATACCCTCTTCTCAAATACACTATAGCATATGCTTTTTAGAGTATACCCTCTGCCTAAAGCGGTTGGTTTTTGCCCTTTGGTTTTTTTACAACTACTTCACTGGCTGCAGAATGAAAATTTTCAGCGTATAATCATTAGAGATCGATCGAAACAGGTTTTTAAGACCAAAACCGAAAGTGTAAAAAAATATTTAAAAACTGATTAATACATGCATAACTGCATATAATTATTAATTACAAATAATAATAATTACGTTACTAATTAATTTATTAATTATACGTGTATTGAACCACATTTCTAACAAACAAACGTACATATATATGCACCTTTTATGCTCCCATATGTGCAATTTTTTACAAACAGGAGTGTCATTTGGGAAGGTTAGGGGGCGGGTCAGTTTCCTCAAAGAATTTGATAAGAATGTATGATTCATTATAGGTTAGTTTAAGTAAAGGGCACAAAAGCTAAAATAATTTGTTTAATTTGACTAAAAAAGGAAAATTGGCATTAAGACAACATTTTAAGCCTAGAAATTATTAATTAATAAACTTTATTTTCCATTTCAGTATTCTCAAAGTGAGACATGTTTAACATTATTTTGTACTTTAGCTAATTTTAAATATATATGTAAGGATAACAATGTAACAGTTGTCAATTTTCTTTTAGGATGTGCACAATAAGGTTAATCTTTGCTCACTCACCACCCCCCCCCCCAAAAAAAAAAAAAAAAGGTTTGCCACTCTCTGCCTCCCTAGGAAAGCATTGAAATGGCTCCGCTGTTGGAAAATTTTAATTCTGGTGCCAAGTTGACTCTCTGTGCCGCTATCCAAATCTATTTATTTTCATATAAAATAAAACGCAATTAATTTATCAATAAGACAGAAATTGTTTCCAACTATACGAATTTCATCTAATAAAAAGATATTTTAAGTATACATACCTCGATAGATCTTTTGTAATAAATTTTGTAAATCTTTTATGAAATCCTAGAGTTTTAACAACACCTTCCTCATAAAGCATTCGAAGCAATCTGGAGTTTCAAAGTAAAAATTTTTATCACTGATAAGTTTGCAGCTTTTAAAGATCACGTGATAAGCGTCTTTTAAGTTTAGTCATATATGCATTGCTTGCTTTATAATTTACGCTTGCATCATAAATCAGTCATGACCAGAGCTTGACAAATGCAGTCGCCACTGGCGACCAACTTTTTTTATCTGGCGACTAACTTTTTTAATCTGACTTTTTTTGTTTCATTTATTTATTTATTTTTTACAAAAATTGAACTAAAAAATGAGCACAAACGACATTTTCTCTAAAGCGAAGTTAAAAAGGCATTTTCCATTTCATGCACATAAAACGCCATTCCTTTCCGCTCTAGTCGGCTAGTCATGTGATTAGAATGTGAGGAGAGGGGGGGGGGGGTGTTCAATAACAAATAGTCTTATGTGGCTTCTAAAAATTGGATGCAATGATAAAAAATGCTTACTTTTTTGTATGTTTCAAATCAGATTTTTGTGTTCAGAATTAAAACTTTTAATCTATTACATTCATTTTAAAAGAATAATAACATATAAGTGATTATAAGTAATTCATTCGAAGTAAATCTATAAAACTTAATTAAAATTTCAAGAATAATTCATTTTAATAAAAATATGTATTATTATTTTTAATATTTTTTCCCGGCTTAAAATGCTTGGCGCCTCGCGTCTGTTTGCACCACACGCGTTGGACATTGCCGTCACTCTGTCTTGGCGACAAGTGTCTGGTTCAGAGTTGTTTCTCAATAGTATTTTATAATTACATTGTTTGGATTATTATCTGCAGTAAATAGAAATAAAAAATCATTGATTGCACTTCAAAAAGTTTTTTTTTTTTTTTTTTTTTTTTTTTTAATTCTTATCGTAGATTGTTGGATCAAAATAAACCTCAGCCGGCTGCTGATTTCGATTTAATCCAGCGCGGGAAAATATATTTTTTTCTTTCCTTTTTAGCTACGAAAACAAACGTTTACGTAATAACTCGTAATATTACACGTTAATAGCCCTCGAGTTTGCGAACATCACAACGTTTAATTAAATTTCTTGTAAGATATCTCATTATAGATGCTGCAAAGTTACAAAATATTAAGAAATAAATTTGAAATTATATTCACACACACACAAACAAACAAACAACAGAAAAAATTAACTTATTTTTAATTTGGCAAAACTATTGCAAATGTCATTAAATGCAAATTTTGAAATAATTAAATCAGAATTATTTGACTTTTTTATTTTGATAGGCTAAATAGGCATAAAATCGTTTTCCGGCTTCACTATTTTATAGATGCCCTCTCATCCGATATAGATTTTGTAGCACTCAACTATTTGAACATTTGAAGCATACGGCAATCAGCATTTCCCGAACATGTCGGTTAATTCAGAGTTTACAATATTTCCTTTATTATTATTTTTTTCACAAATATATAACTTTGATAAGTTTCCTTAGAAAACTTAGTTATTATGCACTATTATAAACTATGTAACTAATAATTCTAAACTATGTTTGTTATTATTTTTTCTGACTTAATTCCTAAGCAAACGTTTGTACTTTTTAAAAATCAATAACGGGGAGTGGGGGGGGGGGGGGATGTTAAATTTTTTTACTGGCGACTAGAATTTATACCTGGCTACCAGATTTTTTCAAATTTGTAAAGCCCTGGTCATGACGGATAATGATAAACAGTGGAGTTCAAGCAATAAACAGTGTCTTATTTTAGCCGATACTACTCATATCAATGAGTAAAGTTGAAAATTTCCGAAAGAAGAACGAGATTTTGAAATATAGATAATTTCGTTCAGGCCAAAATTTTGGCAGCAGTTTCGCCGAAAACGAATATTCGGTAAAACTTCGATTTTGCGCCGAAACCGAAATTTCGGTCGATCTCTAATAATTATAAAAGTGAAATATAAGTGATGATGACAATAAGTAAATAAAAAGCTGACAGTTCACCTGTTTCAAAAGAGTTGCAACCTTTACTTTTTTTTTTTATATTCCATGCTCTTAAGGATTCTAAAGTTATGTTTTTATATGATAAAAAACATTAGAAAAATCAAGGGTGTATTTTGCATTTTAAAATTATTTTTGTGTCTAGTCAAAAGCTAAAACCACTTGTATTTAAATTGGCTATAACTCATTACAATAACTTTGTTTTATGCTAATAATGAAAAACACTGCATAATGAAAAATTTCAGTATATAACTAATGCAAAAGTCAATGTTTGCATCGGCAAAAGGTTGCTAATTCTGAGTATGTGCAAATAGGATGTGCACCTATTGAAGTACTTATTTGCAGTCTTTAAACAAATACTACAATTTAGTATTTGTGCAAAACTGAAAAAAGCCCCCAAAACTAAGTTGAATTTTTGAACAGTTTCATTTGGATTTTTAAAACAGAATTTCATTTGGTGGCCTTGGCAACTTTCCCAGGGGGGGCTCAAAAATTTTCAGGGGGTGCTGAGCCCCCCCTGGCACCCCCCTAGCTACGGCCCTGGTTCCGTGCTGAATCAAGTAGCACACCATTAAGAGTTGTCTTTAATGCTAGCTCCTTAACTTCTACCGGAAAATCTTTAAATAGTTTGCAGTACAACGGAGGAACAATCCAAGATGAGTTATTTAATATAATGTTGCGATTTCGAAAGCACAAATTTGTTCTTGTAGCAAATATTAAAAAAATGTACCGTATGATATTGATACCTCCGAGTCAAAGAGATTTATTGAGAATCTTGTTTAAACCTGAGGTACATGAACCAGTTAAGGTGTATAAATTATGTACGGTGACTTATGGCACAACAAGTGCACCTTTTTTAGCAACAAGAACCCTTACCCAGCTAGCTAGAGATGAAGGTAAGGAATTTCCTTTAGCTGCAAATGTATTATTTCAAGACGTATATATGGATGATATTTTGACAGGTGCTGATGATCTAAAGAGATCCAACAACAACTGATATCTTTGTTAAAGAAGGGAAGCATGGATCTTCACAAATGGTCAGTAAATAATTCTTCTCTTTTGTGTAATAATGCAATATCTGAATATTCATTTTCCAATGAGACAAAAACTTTAGGAATATTGTGGAAGCCGCAACCAGATTGTTTTGGATTTAATTTAATTATAGAGCAAAGTGAAAGGTATACCAAACGCTCAGTAGTATCGCAAATTGCTAGAATATTTGACCCGTTGGGTTTGATAGGTCCTATAATTACGAAGGCCAAGGTTTTCCTCCAAAAATTATGGTTGTTGAAAATCGATTGGTGTGATTATCTTCCAGTGAAAGAAAATATCGAATGGACTAATTTTCTTACTTCCTTAAAAACTGTAAATATGATCAATATCCCAAGATTTGTATTTGTAGAACAATCTAATTATGTGGAATTGCATGGTTTTTCAGATGCTTCTGAACTTGCTTATGGTGCGGTCGTTTATGTAAAATTTATTAATTCTTATGGTGATTCTGCTATCAAACTGCTCACTAGTAAATCTAGAGTGGCTCCTCTAAAGCATATTACTATCCCTCGTCTAGAACTTTCTGCCGCAGTCCTATTATCTAAGTTGATGCGAAAAGTGTTAAGTGCTCTAAAGCAAGAAGTTTCTAAAACTTGTTTTTGGACAGATAGTACTATTGTACTTGCATGGTTAAAAAAGGAGTCGAATGATCTAAAGACATTTGTCGCAAATAGGGTATCGATTATACAAAGTTTAACTTCGATTGATCAGTGGAATTATGTACCTTCCAAGCAAAATCCTGCAGATCTCATTTCTAGAGGCCTAGATCCCATCAAGATCCAGCAATGTGATTTATGGTGGTTCGGTCCATCATTCCTACAACAGCCTGAGATGGTGGAGTCTCCTGATATTATTTCTGTTGAAACCAGTGAGCTGTTTATCCGTGAATTGAAAGCACCATCAGTCACTCAAGTATGTATATTTTAGTTAACACTGTTGAGCCTTTAGACATCATTAATAACAGTTCTTCATTCATAAAACTGCAAAGAGTAGTAGCATGGTGTAATAGATTCATCCATAACTAGAAATCCCTTGTATCCCAAAGGTGGAACTTTAACCAGCAGTGAACTCTCTCAGTCCTTATTCTGTATAGTAAAAAACATCCAGAAGACTTCATTCATGAAGGAAATGCAGTATTTGGAAAAGGGTAATGCAATCCCTAACAGTAGTAAACTGAAAAACTTGTGCCCATTTTTAGATGATAATGGTGTAATCCGAGTTGGTAGTAGACTGAGAAACAGTAACTTAACTGAGCATAAAAAATATCCAATGATTATTCCTTCAAACCATAATTTTACATTTTGTGTTATTAAATATTTTCATAATTTGTATTTCCATGCAGGTGCTGAGACAACTCTTTCTCTCATCCGAAACAAATTTTGGATCTTATCTGCTAGAAATATGGTTCGTAAAATCCTTTTCAATTGTATGACTTGCAAAAAGGTAAATTCTAAGAATTCAGAGCAACAAATGGCTGATTTGCCAGCTTCTAGAGTAACAATGGCCCGAGCATTTATGCGTACTGGATTGGACTACTGTGGTCCCTTTGAAGTAAAAAACTTCGTGGGTAGAAGTAAACAGGTAAAAAAAGTATTTATTTGTGTATTTGTTTGTTTTACTACAAAAGCCTTGCATTTTGAAATAGTAAATGATCTAACAAGTGAAGCATTCTTAGCAGTACTTAAACGTTTTATAGCAAGGCGGGGCAAACCTTCTGATATATATAGTGATAATGGTCGAAATTTCGTTGGTGCCAATAAAGAATTAAGAGCAATTCTCAGATCTTTATTTAAAGATAAAGGTGACGAGGAAATAGAAAATTATTTAGCTAATGAAGGTATTAACTGGCATTTTAATCCCCCTTCAGTTCCTCACTTTGGAGGTTTGTGGGAGGCAAATATCAAATCCCTTAAATACCATTTAAAACGTGTTCTAGGTAAAACTATTTTAAGTTATGGGGAACTCTTATTACTCAAATTGAGGCAGTTCTTAATTCTCGGCCACTCTGCCCCCTTTCAAATGATCCAAATGATGTTGAAGCTTTGACACCTGCTCACTTCCTTATTGGTTCCTCTTTAATGGCCTTACCAGAACCAAATTATACAGAAATTCCTATGAATAGGTTGAGCAGATGGCAATTAGTTCAAAAATTAACACAACATATTTGGAAAAAATGGTCATCAGAATATTTGAACAAGCTCTTAAATAGACCTAAATGGTACAAGGGAAGGGTAAAGATAAAAGAGGGAGATTTAGTATTAGTAAAAAAATTCTGATAATTACCCTTTAAAATGGCATTTGGCCCGAATTATTAAAATTCATCCAGGCCAAGACAATATCATAAGAGTTGTCACCTTGAAAGATAAAAATGGCACATATAAAAGACCAGTCACAAAAATTGTTGTTTTGCCACATGTGAATGATGGTTTATTAACTACGTAAATTCATACATTTGTTTTATTAAACTACATATTTTCCTGCAGTGTATTACATTCTTGTGTTTATATTTGTAAATTTAGTATTTTATTTAGTGTAGTATTTTTGAGAAGAAATTGTGTTTTTTTGAGATTGTATTTTTCACTTAGAGATTGTGTTTGAATTATATTGCATTTATATTATTGAATGTTAGCAACATTCAAGGCCCGGCGGTATGTTGCCGCTAGAAGCACCGTCTATGTAAAATGTTTAAAAAAAAAATAACTTGTGATTGTGAGTTGGGTTTGAGATGCCGATCAGAGAAGTTGTGTAAATCTCGGCTCTCGACCATTTGTATTTTTAGTGTTGTGAGAAATTAAAAGAATTACAGTCCGCTAGTAAGTTATTTTATTGAGATTGTGTGTTTTTCTTTTGTAGTGCTAAATAATAACTGAGTTATCGGCGTATCCAAACGGGTTTTTATCATGATTCAATACGTTCCTCAAATTTGTATATTTACTATTCTCTATTACTCATATTGATACTCGCTTTGTATTATTCTGAAACATTTGAAAAATCCGTTAAACTTCCGATAGGATGTCAGATTTTCTTTTTAATTCTCTAATGACGTGATATTACTCTGTTTTGTGTACATACACATACTCATATTCTCATACTCCTTGTATTATTAAGAAATCTTTCAGTTTTATTACCACTATGACGTCAATCAATTTTATTTCATATTAATCTTTTTTTCAGTTGGTGAAACTTTTTATTTCATTTTTCACGTGGAAATCGTCTGATAGAAAATGAATTATTGTAGAAAGAATTTCATCGAGGATTTTTAATTTTTGGCATCTGCTATCTGCTATAACGAAAAATGTTTAAATTGAATAGGAAAAGGCTGTTAGAATTTTGGTTTTTTATCTCTATTTATTAAAATAATATGAATTTTTCAAATTTTAATATTTTGAGCTCTTTATAGCTAGTATTCAGGTACATACACTAAGTTTCAACTCTGTAAGTTACATAGTTTTTGAGAATGGCTCTGTGACAGACAGACAACGGAGCGGGAGTAATAGGGTTTAAAGAGATGAACGGAACCCTAATAAAAAAAAGAACAGCATAACAGCGCCTTCTGTTAAGTAATAAAATTTTTAATTAGATTAACATATATACAGTAGAAGATCTTTATAACACAATTCTATATAACGCAATTCTCCATATAACGCACAACTTAGATGTAAACAATGAATTTTCAGTTAAGAAACACCTGAATTCCCACATTATAAATAGTTGCTATTCTCTAGAAGACTAAATTTGATACATTAGTTCAACTTTACCTCCTTAATTCAGAGCTAATTGCTGAAAAAATGTGCTAATGTTTGATACAGGTATGTTTGGACAATGTTTATAAAGTAAATTTAACAATGTGTGGAATGATCTATATTATGCAGAAAATTATAATCTGCACAACTCCTGGTAATATAGAATGCAATATAAAGATACTTTAATGTATTTTGGTATATTACTTTTAAATGCTAAAGGTGTAAAATTAACAACTATAATATAAATTAAAATAACTTTTATTAGTTGTTTTACATGTTTCGACTCTTTTCGAGTCATTTTCAAAAACAAAATGAGAATATTCTAAAGCTGCACGGGCTTTGAGGTTATTATTTTCATGTACTTTTTTTTTAAATTACGCACGTTATCTATTATTTTACTTAATTGTTTATTTTCATATCTTTGACCATGGAGTAATTCTAGCCACAGTTTCGGTAAATTAAAAGATGCCGCATCGTTACATATTGGCATCTGCTATAACGAAAAATGTTTAAATTGAATAGGAAAAGGCTGTTAGAATTTTGGTTTTTTATCTCTATTTATTAAAATAATACGAATTTTTCAAATTTTAATATTTTGAGCTCTTTATAGCTAGTATTCAGATACACTAAGTTTCAACTCTGTAAGTTACATAGTTTTTGAGAATGGCTCTGTGACAGACAGACAACGGAGCGGGAGTAATAGGGTTTCGTGAGATGAACGAAACCCTAATAAAAAAAGAACAGCATAATAAAGAAACAGTTTAAGCACAGAAACCAAATAATTATCAACAATATTTCCAAAAACCTTGCTATTGAAACTTTCTTAGTTAATGAGTACTTGGGCTAATTTAAAAAATATATATGTGAGAATAAAATTGTATTGATTGCTTCGCAGCGATGCACATCAAAGTAAAAAGCAGGGTTCATACAGACTCCTTAGAAATGAAAATGTTTCTAAGGAGTACTTGAAACTCCTTAGATTAGCACAAAGTATAATTTAGTGTTGAACAATGATTTAATTGAAGTATACAAGAGTAGGAAATAGAAACATATATTAAATGGTGATTAATACTGCTTTAAGCATGGATGTATGGCTTGGAAAAGATTAACCTTTAATGGAAGTAAAATAAAAATCTTTTCATGTTTACAACAGGGTTAGTACAAGTGACTACTGCTATTCTAAAAATAAAAGTAAGTTATGTATTTTTCTGTATATGCCACGTGGTTTTTCCCTTCAAAATTTACTTTAAGAATCTAGGTGCATATTTGGGATTTGACTGGCCATTGGTCACTGCAAAAAAATTTTCGTTGGCAATTTTGTATTCAAATTTGTGAAAGCAGTAAGCAATGCATTGTCAATACTTTGTAATTTTAGCACTAGCTATTGATTTTAATAGAATAAAATCAGTTTTTCTCTCTAAATGAGGTATTAAAAATTAGGGTGTGTGTTACACAAGTGCATGGCATACATGAAAAAATACGGCATGTTCTTTTAGAATTCTTGTAATCCTTAGACTTTTTCTAGACTCTTTGGATTGTTTCTTCTGAAGTCTGTACAAACCCAGCAAAAGAAACTCCCCCCCCCCCCCCCCCCTTACCCAAGAAATTTTTCAAATGGTGTCTCTGTATAACTCACTTCCTTTTCAAAAAATATAAAACAATGAATAATAAAGGTGCTAAAAGAGTAGTAAAATACAAATTAAGCAAAGAATTGGGCTTAAAGATTCTTAATGTACTTGCATCTATTTAATTGCTTAGATTACGAAATTAAGTGTACATTTATATTTATAACTGCTAAAAATTGAATCAAAATAAGAGTACTTTGCCACATTCTATCTTGCACCTAGTACAATTTTTTGGCATGATACGAAGTTTTCAGAAGTTTCTAGGCCACTCTTGTAAAACTGTTTTAAGGGATTATGGGAGGTTTTTGGCTTGAAAAATAAGCATATTTTATGAAGTTGTTTTGATGTCAAAGAATGGGGTAGAAATAGGTAGGTTTCTGCATAATAATAAAAAAAAAAAACTTTTGAGCTTTCAAAAATCATATTTTTATCAATTTTTACTGAAAAATGTTCTTTGACTCTTTTCTTGTTGTTACGCAACGTATGGTATTTCGCAGTACGCAAGATTTTATCAACAAAAAATTTGATTTTGTTTTCTTTATAAAAAACAAAATTAAAAAAAAACATTGGTCAAGAACTAGGAAAATGTATAAGCTTTCATTAAAAAAAAAAAAAACAATAAGGAAATTGGCTCATACATTGCAAAGATATTTTAGACAGTAACCTATTTGGCATTCTTCCACTTGAATTGAATCATGGCAGCAACAAAATTTACTGGAGAGTTCTTTCCATTTCAGAAAAAAAAAAAAAATGTCTAAAAATTGCTGCGAAACATGAAGAAAAGCTGAAAAAGTTGAAAATAGCAGAGAATAAAATTTACTATATTGGGCTAAAAGATTTATAACTCGATTCCTTTTACAAATGTAAAAAAATTCCCACAAAACATGAAAAAATGCTAAATATTACATAAATTTCATGAAAAATTAAAGGCTAAAAGATTGAAACTAAATTCCTTTTAGGAATGTCGAAAAAATTACTGCAAAACTAAAAAACTATATAAAAAAAATTCAGAAATTTTCATAAATCGCTGTACAAAATCCAAATAAATTTATTGAAAAGAGGACAAAATTTACTATATTGGGCTAAAAGACTGAAATATTATTCTGTTTACAAATGTGAAAAAATCACTATGGGGGGGGGGGGGGGGGAGGGAATTCTTTTTAAACTGGCTTTGAGGTGCATAATTTCAGATATATAGGTACCTCTCTGCCAAATCTTGGGAACAGATGTCACAGACACACTGGGGTTTCTTTTTTTCTCTAATGCAAGCAGAAAAGACTGAATTTACATATCTGGGTCATTCTAGGTTACCCTTTATCAGCAGTAGCAAAATATAAGCAGACAAAACTGCGCTTTGCTTTGAAAAACTGCAGAACTTTCAGGATGACAAAATATATTTAATGATTTTAAAATCTTTTTTTTTTTAAATATTATTTAAGGGCTTTTTAAAAAATAATACAGTGCACCTCAAGTTGTACCCAGAGGTTCTTCATAAAAAGCTTAGTACTTAATCTGAATGTATGACTGAAAGCTTATAAAAATTAGGGATGCACTGAATATTCAGTATGTATTCGGTATTCCGCCATACTACCGAATATTCGGTTAGGCTGAATACCAAACTATTCAGTTTGCTGAATATTCGGTTAGGCCAAATACCAAACTATTCAGTTTGCTGAATATTCAGTAAGACCGAATATAAAACTATTTGGTCTGCCAAATATCTTGATATTCGGCCAAATCAAATACTTAAAGAAAATGTTTTTAAAAATACTTTAAAAAAACCTTAGGTAACTTTTATTTTTAACTGTCAATAAATAAAGATATTCAGGAAAATTAAGAAATAGGATCATATTTAAATAATAGAGATGGCTTTTACATTATTTATTGGCTGTTTGAAAAATTATCCATTTATTCAAAAATACAGTATCTCATTCCAAATCGAACTTGCACTTTGGTTTAACTTTAACAATAATGAAGATATTGTAACGATATATTAAAACATCAGACTTACTTGGTTTGGTGTGAAATATGACAAGAAGTGCTAGAAATTGCCACCAATGCAGTGCAAACAACACTAAGCTAGACATTCCATTATTCAGAATGCAGCTGACAGTACATTTACTGTATCACTGGCTAAAATTCCATCACTTCCATTGATTTCATCACATTTCATACAAAGCAAAGTGAATGTGATGAAAATCTAACTAAAATATCTTCATTATTGTTAAAGTTGTAAACGAAAATTCGAGTTCAGCTTGTAGTGAAACACCCTGTATTTTTGATTGAATGAGTGGATTGTGATGCTGATTTCCTGTACAGAAAATGTTTGTCTTGACCGCATTATCTCCCTTGACAATTTGTTCTGAAATTTTAAGAATACCTTGTACATTTCCAAGCAATGAAAAAAATCGTCCACTTTAGACATGGTTTGACTTTAGACTGTCTGGTACATTCAGAAACATTTTTGTTAAGTTGCCACCATTTGAATATATATATATATTTACTTGCTTCCTGCCAAATAAACACTATATGACTGTAAAAAATTCCTTCAAAATTTCTTTTGGATTTTAAAATATTTGTTTTAGAATATAAGTAAATTTTATTCATTTGTTTTAGTTCACAAAAGAAGCTGTGGAGAAATTTTTTTTAAAAAGTCTTAAGACTATCCTTCTACAAAGGATAATTTTTTTTTTTTTTTGTTACTTCTTCATTATCTCATTGACCAATTTTCACAAAAAGAAAACTATCGCCAAACTGTAACGCCAAATAAACAAATGGAAGAATGTTGCCAGTGGAATATCAAAATAAATAAATAAGATACAAGAAATTCGGAAAAGCCCCACTCACCAAAGCGTCAAGCATCAGTAAGTTTAAACAAAAAAAATTACAATATATTAATGAAAAAAAGAAAATAATAATTTTAAATATTTATTTATTTAGAATAATTTTCTTAATTATTCTTCTCGGCTGGTGAATAAATGTTTGTGACGTTAGTCGGAACTGATCTGTTGCACGTAACTATGCACCACAACATTTTTTCAATGCTTTTTCTCTTTTATTATCATGGCACCGCCATTTAATTACGCGGTTGTTGTTTTAATTAATGAAATAAGTAATAAATCAGTAAAACGTAATGAAAAATACAGGTAAATGTCGAATTAAAAACCACTTGTTGACATGGCAAACACGTGTAATGCTTCTGACATTAAGTGAATGGGACTGCATATTTGGCGTTAAATCCTATAGTTTGGCGATAGTTTTTTGTTATGAAAAGTGGTCAACAGGATAAGGAAAAAATACCTTTTTTTTTGTAAAGGTTAATTGTGAAAAGGTTTTGTTCATCCAAATTGTCTTTGCGTTAAATAGGATGTAAAATTATTTTTAAATTTAACTTTTTAAACATTGAAATGTAAGACAGAACTAGTCGGCCTGCCAAATATACAGTATTTGGTCAAATGGTTACTATTCAGCTGGCCGAATATTCGGTTGACCTATAGGCTGAATATTCAGTATTCGGCCAAAACCACTATTCGGTGCATCCCTAGTAAAAATCATAGAACCCTTCTTACTTCCCTTAAAAATCATATTATTTAATCAGATTGTATTTTTTTAATTAATAAGTCATTGAAAATTTTGATTTTCATGTTATTTTACTTATAATATCAAGAAGTTTTTTTCTTTTCGTTTTCCTAATTAAATAAAATACATTTTCTGCTGAACTAGTACCCTTTCTTCGATTCAACAATGTCTTCTTTGGATAATAATGCCCTGTCCTTTTTTTTTTCTAGAGTGAACATTAATTGTAGCTATTGTTACTTTTTTTTTAAACATTAAAATTATTTTTTAATCATCGGAATAAAAAATTACATTTCTAGTGAAAAGAAATATACTTGTTTCTAACATGGAACACATTTTTGGACAAAACAATAACTGTGTATGTGTCATCAGTAATGTAGAAAATTTAAAACAGTACAATTTAGGAGTCATAAATAACTTTTATACATTTTTTTTTTTTTTTAATCAACACAAAATTTTCTGCCATGATTTTTTTTCTTTCAATTATTTAGCATATTTAAAATGATATTTATAAATAAAACTAAGCAAATTTAATGTTTTTAAAAAGAAATTTTGAAAAAAAAAATATGTATATTAAATAGAAATTGCATTTAAAGAAATTATTTCAATTTATTTATCAATATTTTTATTAAATACTTTCTTAATTATGATATCCAAACACTGAATTTTTCACAATCAAACTTATGACCTCTTCAAATCTATGTATACAAAATATTAATTTCCAAACAATTTACAAACTTGGAAACAAAGAATAGATAACTATGCTTGAAAAATGGTTACATGTATTTTCTCAGAAAAAAACCCATTAGATTTCATTGTAAACATTTATTTCATAACCATAAACTAATATATGTGAACATATTTTCATAGAGTCTAATTGAAATATATACAACATTATTTTGTAGACACACGAGTTCTCTTATTCCAAGAAAAATTGGCCCCATAGCTTTTATTTTTGGGTGCAGGCAGTTTGGGTTCATCAACATAATAAGGCCATCCTGGAAACAAAAGGTAAAATGAACAAAGATGAATAATTTAATAAAAAACAGAATGTAACATTTTTATTATATTCATAAGTAACATAGTATATTTACTTAGATAATTTCCACTATTTCCTATTTTTCCTAAATTTTGACAAAAAGAGAAAATTTCACATATCTTCATGATAATTTAACACCAGGTACGAATCTAAATTACATTATACAAAAGATGAACAAGTTGGAAATTGAACATTAAATGTGACAAATGAGGTGCGTTCGTTTCATAACTAGTTTCACAATATAAAAAAATCAGGTTTATTATTTCAGTGAAATGAATTAAATCATCTGCTATGAGCGAAATAAGCATGCCTCTTTTTTTTTTCTTATTACATTAGAAATGTGAATTTTTTTTTCTATGCCAGGCAGTGCTGCAAAATTCACCCTGGAGATCTTGCTCTGTGAATGATTACCTCCATGGTTTAATATTTCTATGACTCATGATGAATGAATCTCTTTTGTTTATTTACTTTAATGGATTGTACCTAATTTCCACTGAAGATATCTCTGAATCTAATATATTTTTCAATGTTGCTCATCTCTCAAACAAACCATTTTTTTTAACTATCTTTCTAAAAATGGAACTTTTATGCCATTTTATTAAAAAAAATAATTTTGAATAAAAATGGCCAGCCTGTATTTGCTTTTTCGAATCACATGACTTGCGCTTTTATTATATAGATTTACGTAGGATAGGATTTAATAGAATGAAGATCACTTTTATTAATATCTTTTAACTTTTGATTCAATTTTCATAAAATTTGAAAGGACTCAACGATCATATACATTCGATTTCAAACCATTCGGTTGGGTAGATTTTGCACTGTTATATGCAGATGGATGGACAGGCAGAACGACGACTATAAGTGCCACGTACTTATATAATTAGGAATGCACCTAAAAAACAGCAACAAAAATCAGTGCTTTAATCGATTAAGGATTGTGGCCTGCAGTGCCCAATTCTGCTTTCTTGATTATGGACCCTGAAGATACAGGGGGCATCAGAAAAAATGTATACATACACTGTTTAATGGGTTATAACTTTCTGATTTTTTTTTTCTTTTCAATTGTAAATAATGAGTGGACCCAGATTCTTTTGTAATTTAAATATTATTATAAAAACTGGAGTTATAATCATTTAAAGTGTATATACGTTTTTCTCATGCACCCTGTATATAGCATATGTCCCAGTTAAACTCATATGAAACCCACGGTGAGATAGATCTCCATTAAAGTCAAGTTTAATTTCAAGTTATGTGAACTAGAAGAAGGATATCCACAATTTCACATTTCCCCACTAACACAATGCATTAATGACCAGTGATAAGGATACACATGTTTGCATAGCTGCCAACTTTTACACTTTTTTGTTATCACTCATTTTTAATAATAATCGCTGCCCTATTTAATCACAGAAACCCATGATTAAATAAGGTGAAAAATTATAATTAAAAAATACTGGTAACAAAAAATTGTAATAAAAAACAGATTTTATAATAAATTGCTGCTCAACAAAGTGTTTAACCCCCTGACTGCCAAGCAGAAAGGAAAATTTGTAATGTTGTTTTCTCTGTAATTTTTAAAAAATACTAAAAAAAAGATGAATTTTCAAACTTGATATAAAAAACTTAATTACGTATATAAGTATAATCCTTAGGAGTATTAATCATAACTCGATGTTTTAAAAGTTTGTAGAGATACATTAATTTAAACAATGTTTCTATTGCAGTGAAACCTACATCACAGTGAATGGATATATCAGTTCACGGCAGTGAGAAGGTTAATATCCCCATCTCTCCATATAGAACTTCTGAATTAATAGAGAAGTTAGCTTTTGTTTAGTTCAAGCAGATCCTTTAAAAATCATTCAAACTCTAAACTAATACTCATATATTTATAAAAATATTATTTTCCTTTTAAAGATTTTGTCCTTTCCTTACTACAAGTTTAAATCAAGAAGAAAATATATCAATCATTATTTGTCAAAAATCTTGCATACTTTTTGAAACATTTCATTTGAATAATAGAAAACATTATTAAAAATATATATATATGCAAGTCTGAGCAACAAAAATAAATGCCTAAATTAAGTTAATAAATGAGAATCTTGTCTATCAATTGACCATAATTTTACATAAATAACCTCAATATTTTTTTCTCTTCTTTATGAATGCATCATGAATTAAATAAAATTAACTTTTAATTTCAGAATTAAGTAATTAACAAAAACAAATTAGACTTTTTTTTTTCTTAAAGAAAACAAATTAGTTGATTTAATGTATCTCTTTTTGGTCTGAGGGTTCGTACACATTTCTTTAAATAAAAATCAAGAACTTTAAAAAACTTTTACAAGAACAAAAAATAATAATAATAAAAAAAAAATTGAGGACCTACAAATTGAATAAACCAATGAGTTATAATATGCATTTTTTAATACAAGCTTTCATTTTTGTAAATACAACTTCTAAGCATTCAAACGACCTGGGTACAGGGATTTCAGCGCATCGGAGTAGAAACTTAGAAGATTATGACTTATAGCTATTTCAATATATCCAATACAGCAGGAAAAATAGGGAAGTTTAAAGATTGCAAACTTAGCGTGTGACATGAAAAGGAAAGGGGGAGGAGTCCAAAATTTTGGAAATTAACTATATTGCCAGTGCAAAGTGTAATGGGGGGAGGGAAGGTTTTTGGGGGAACAGTTCGATTAGATAATTTATTTATCATCACTATAGTCACAAATAGGTAAATATATATATATTAGAGAGCTTCAACATTTTTTAACTTTGTGTACTTTGTACAGAGGTAAAATAGAAAATATCAGGGAAGGGGATTTAGATGAGCGATTATTTATTGTTACAATAAAGGAACAAACAGACGGAAAAGTTTTAAAAGTCATTTATTTATTTACCTTACTAAAGAAAATAGATTAAAAAAATAAACAAAGGAGTTTTAAAGACTTTAAATTTTATGTGCTGGGTAAGGAGAGGGCAAAAGGGAAATGTCAATTTTGGGTTGGGGGGGGGGGAGAAATTTTTATGATCGATTATTTATTGTTACAATAAAGGAACAAACAGAGCAAAAAAGTTTTAAAAAAAATTAAAGAGTTTTAAGGATTTTAAACTTTGGTTACTGTGTGTGTGGGGGGGGGGGGGGGGGTGAAGAAAAAGAGGAATCAAAATTTTGGGAGAGGGAATTTAGATGAAATTTATATGATCGATTACACTGGTTTACACGGTTTATATACTTTCGCCGAAATGTGTATTTTTTCATAGATTCTAGTGCACTGAGTACGGGAAAATTATTGAAAAAAATCTGTCACGTCTAGTTTAAAAAATATTTATTAAATACTTAAAAAAATAATAACATGAAATATAAAAAGAAAACATTAGAAATGATTGATTTTACTCTTCTTTTTTACAATTTTCTTGATCTGTTTCTCTTAAAATAGACCAGCAGTAGTCCCTAACATACTTTCGTCCCAAAAACCTTTGTGTTTGTTTCAGAAAGTTTAAGGTCTTGGTGAAAACGCTTGCCCTGCTCGTCACTCACAGAGGCCAAGTTTTCAGGAAAAAAATTCGGGCGTAAATGGCGAAAATGTACCTTCAGAGACATGTTCACACTTATCGCATGATAGTTTTTTAATAACACAGCAATATGTTTTTCATAATTTTCATCTTTATGATTTCCTAAGAATCCATGGGCGACCGTCCTTTTTAGTGAAATAACTGCTGAAAATTTGACTGTGATTTCAGTAATAAGTTAATTTGAAATTTGGTTTCAATAAGTTCCACTGTTGTAGACAAGAGGAAAGAATCTCTGCCTTAGATCTAGATAGTTGCAAGTGTCGCACAAGGTCGTTCAACTCATTTTGGTTTATTAAATATAGCATTTTATCATCTTCCATTACGAATTCGTCATCATTTTCAGCCTCCATAAACAGATTGTCACTATCTTGGCAACTCGCACTTGACATACCTGGACATACGAGATGTGACAGAGTTTCTGAATGTGATATCGGTTTTGAGACTGATGGAATGTCAGGATATTGAATTTTATCTTTATTTTTTGAATTAAAGCCTGCAGTTTTTGTCAAACAAAAATAACAGTCATTTTCGTGATTTGAAGGTTCTCTCCACAGCATTGGTGATCCAAATTGAAGATTCCCAAAGCCAGCATACAAGAGTAAGCCTACAGCTTTCACAAAAAACATATGGACCCACTTTTTATCTTGATTAATCACTGAGAATCCAAAATAATGCACATATGCTGTTTTAGAACATTCCGATATCGGTCTTCCTTTTTTTGCGAATATAAATTGTCCACAAACGTAACAAAAACGACCAGAATTTAATTTACACACTCCATTTTATCAAAAACAAAAACATTTTAGTTCACAAAAACCCAAGAAAACAGAATATAGAATCAAAGTTGACAATGCCGGTAAGTTGAATGTGACGTGATAGATATATTAAAAATGTGAATATTGAAAAATGTAAAAATTTTAAAAATGTAACGTGATAGATTTTTTTCAAATACCGCCTTTCATTAGTCAGAGGTAGTATAATAAAAAAATAGGTGTTTTATCAAAAGTATATAAAAAATGTTTAAATTTGTAAACCAGTGTTATTTATTGTTACAATAAAATAACAAATAGAACAGAAAAGTTAAAAAAAATAGATTTTAAACTTTGGTTACTGTGTGTGGGAGAAAGCAAAAATTTCAGAAGAGGTGGAATTTAGTTTAATATATACATTTTTTTTTAATGAGAATTCACTGAAACACAAAAGTGTTTCACTCCTGATTAAGAAATAGTAAGAGAGTAAAATTAAGGGTTTTTAAGGACATTTTGCAGATTTTGCATAAAATTAAGGATTTTTAAGGACCAAAAATTACTTTTGAAAAATTTAAGGACTTTTAAGAACAGTACAAACCTGTTCAAAGTATATTTATAAAAAACTTTTAAATGTTTCTATACATACATTAAAAATTATAATTATATAAAATACAGAAAAAACAATCTGAATTGTGGACAATAAATTCAAATGTAATGGATGCCATAATAACGACATGATGTGTTAACTACCTTTTAAAATTAAATCAAACACTTCAATATTAATATCATTATTTTATAACATCTTTAAATTTAACATCAGGGGGAAAAAAAAGTTTCATCCAGAAATTAGTGAAATATAAATTATTAAAATATGAATTTTTCAATAACATAAGATGCATGAAAAGTAGTTTTACCATTTTTCTCACAAAATGTAACAGCCTCTTCTTTTGTTGAAAACTGCACATTCATATTCGATAAAGGATCACCCCTATTTATAAACATAAAAATGGTATAGTACATATAAAAGAACAAACTGACAGTGCATGCATAACTAAGGTTTAAAGTTCTTTCTAACATGTTTAGCATAAACACATTTGACTTTGTGCCAAGTGGAAATGTTGGCATGAATGTTAACCAGGGTTTGATGGAGATACAGAGGCTGTTTGCACATTTTTTAGACAAGTTTGTTTTTCTGTCTGCACAGAGAAATTATTTTTCACAGCTAATATGTTCTTGAAAGTATAAATTATCCTCTGGAAACTGACATTTTTGATTACATGCAAAATGGTGCTTTTAAAGAACTGATGGATCGAAGGCTATATTTCTATACTTTCCAAAGAGTTACTAAAAAACACTGTGAAAGGCATGGTTTTTAATATCTAAAGCCACAGTAGGTAATACTGTCAATAAGACATGGAAAAAAAAAACACGAATGTCTGGTTTCAAGTAGAAAAAAATGTTCTAAGAACAAAAAAGGAATTCTTCGAATATTGCAAAAGTGAGGTCTTTTATGATAAAAAAAAATCCTCCAAGTCCAAGGACTGTTTCTAAATCATTAAAATACTCAGTGTTAACTGTTAACAAATTCATTAACACTTGTTTGAATTTTAAAAAGGCCAAAAAACACTATCCTTCTTTACCATCTTTCTCCACGACACATCAGCAAACATAGAACACAATGCACTATTTTTTATGAGAAGCATTCATCCAGTGAAAAATGGAAAAATGTTGTTACAATACATGAAGCTTGGGTCTATTTAAATGAAATAAATAATAAAAAGAAGATCCATTTATTAATCATCAAAGAGGAGAAAAAAAATCTTAAAACTTGGTCCATTGTATCTAAAGAAAGTTTTAGCAAAGGATTTGTTATTGTTGCTGGCTCTGTATAGAATGGCCAATAAAAATAAAGAGCAGAGAGAAAAACTGCACATACTATTAGAAACATATTTCACTCCCAATCTTCAAACATGAAATACTATCTCTTTACCACCAGTGTCATCCATCTGCATCAAGATAAAAGCAGTTACACATCACAATCTACTGTTAATTAAAATACATAAATAAATAAATAGAACGGGTATCGGAGCTATACCTTACACTGATAAGCTGGTTAAATCGGATGCATCATACTTTGGGTTTTGGCATTTTTGAACTTTTAAAAAGTGTGTTATCCAAATGTTGACCTTCAACTCTTCATGGACTTTGGAAAGCTGTTCAAGAGGAAGGGATCAAAATACCTCTTCCAAAACTACAAAAGGCATTGTCATGGAAATTACGGTGTTGAAAGGTAGTTCAGAATAAGGGTTACCAAATTGAAGATTTAAAAAAAAAACGGTACTTCTCTATTATCCCGTCGACCACTTTTCATAACAAAAAAACTATCGCATAACTGTAACGCCCAATAAACAGGAGAACGTTGTGCCATTGGAAAGCAAAATAAATAAATAAATAAAATACAAGAATTGAAGGACACAATTGTTATTTGAATGAATAAAATAAATCAGTAAAACAGAATGAAAAATACACGCAAATGTCGAATTAAAAACTACTCAATGACGTAACCAACACACGTATAATGCTTCTGCCATCAAGTCAATGGGACTGCATTTTTGGCGTTTCATCTTACAGTTAGGCGATAGTTTTTTGTTATGAAAAGTGGTCGACAGGATAATAGAGAAGTACCAAAAAAAACAAATACTTTATTGCCGAAACGTCAGTGAAGGCTTACTGTTGAGACCCGAAAAGTTTTTGGTTTCTGTCTGTCTGTCTGTCTGTCTGTCTGTTCCGCGATAACTGCCGTAAAAATGATCGGATTAGTTTGATTTTTGGTAGGTATGTTGGTGAGATACACGGAATTAGCTGTATAGTTTTTAGTTACATTTGGTTCATTCGCTCGGAAAATATAGAACATTTCTTTTTTGATCCTAATACTTTCCTATGGGAATTCAGACGATTTTGAATTTTTTCAGTCGTTGAAAATAAAATGTCGCATTTGATTAATGTATTTAAACGGTAAGCTATGAAGGCTAAAATTTATCAAGTCAGGTCTTAAATTATTCAAATTAATTTGAAATTTTGTTAATACATTCATCAGATTTTTTAAATTAGGTGTATAATTTTTGGTGCAATTTTATACATCTGTTCTAATAATATAATACATTTTATTCTATCATTTTCTGCAAATTTTAAAATGCATTTATTTTTATTTACCTCTTTAATTTAACCGTAACCTAGCAACTAAATTTTAAAGAATATCAAAATAATAAAATTCAAATAATTCAGACTATTTTGCTACAATATTTTATTGGGTGATTTTAATATTTTATTGAGAGATTTTAGTATGCTATTGCCATCGAGTTAGATCAAGATGTACGTATGTAAAATAAATATTATAGAATGACCATCAAAACTGTTTTTCCGAAACAAAAATTGTAATAACACTAGATTTCTGCAATAGATATAAGTGAAATACAGTAGATTCAGTTTACATTTCCATAAGTTGCTTTTGTACACGAGATATTATTCAACTTATCTATCAGATGCGAGTGTTTCGTGGTTGGCAGGTAAGTAAATATTGCTATTTAGGTACTAGGATAGCATGAAATTATTTTCTGAATTTTTGCTTATCCTAATAAAACCACTGAGTAGAACGAAATCCAAGATATACTAGAATCATTCACACAAACAATAAGAAATCACGAATATAAATTTAATAAGATTACGGAAAACATTTCTTTTTAGGTCATAATGCTTTCCTATGGGAATTCAGACGATTTTGAAAATTTTCATCCATTGAAATAAAATGGCGCATTTGATTAATGTATTTAATGTGTAAGTTATGAAGGCTAAAATTTATCAAGTCAGGTCTTAAATTATTCAAATTAATTTGAAATTTTGTTAATACGTTCGTCCGATTTTTTAAATTAGGTGTACAATGTTTGGTGCAATTTTATACATCTTCTCTAATAATATAATACATTTTATTCTATCATTTTTTACAAAAATTTCCAGTGCATTTTTTTTCTCTCTTTCAATAAATGGTTGCTAAGCAACTATATTTCAAAGAATATCAACAAAGGAAAATTCAAGTGAATCGCATTATTTTTACGCGAAGTTTTATTAAAAATTGCCAATTTTCGGGTTTTAAGTTTTAAATGTGCTTTTTTTTTAATGAAATAGATGAGAATTTATTTTAAGTACTAAAAAATGATTACCAAATCGGTTTTCCAAATGAAAATAATAAAAACGTTGAATGCGTAAATTGAATATAGGTCAAATAAGAGGAATTTAAATTTGTATAAGTATAATTTATACACGAAATTTTATTCAACTTCAGAAACATATGATGTTTAGTAGTTGAAATATAATTATTCTTTTAAGGATAGGATAAAATCTCTTGTACAAAGATATGGTTATTCTAATGAAATGAAAATTGCAAATACATTCAGACATATACTCAAGAAATAAAATAGCACAATTACTGGAAATTGAGAATAGAATATTAAAGTGACAACGGGGGGTTCAGGGGGGCGGAGCCCCCTGAAATAATGTATTGTTATTCTGAAAAAATACAGTAACAAGTAGTTTATCCTATCATTGCATAACATTGTGTTTAAGGGGATACTTCTAAAATTTCCGAAACTTTCGATAAATTTATATTCTTATCAATGTATAAATAACTTAAAAAGATTGAATTTTAGTGTGTCAAATATTTTTCAGATAATGTTAAAAATTAGTAAGATTAATGAACAATGATTTTTTGAGCTGACGTTGAGGCCTCTGATCTGTAGATTTACTAGTGTAAAATAGTTCTGTAAGTACCACGAAAATTGTCTAAAAATGTGTGAACACCCTCTGTATATCATGACATATATTCATATATTTATTTTTTTCAATTCCTACTATTAGTTCACACTCTCCCTCTCTCTATATATATATCTTGTTCAAATTTTCAAACCATTAATAAAATACTTTTTATTCATCCTCTCAAGTTCAAATACATTTTTTTTAAACTTGTAGTGGAGGACACTTGATGTTCATACAGTTTTTTCAAATATTAATTCATTCATTAAATTTAATTAATTACTTTTAGATTTTGCATCATAATAAAATAAGTAGCAACCCTTAAGACAGTGGAATATCTAGTCATGGCGTAGTGGTCGGGACCTCCAGTTTAGTATACGAAGATTGCGGGTTCGATTCTCATTGTGGCAAGGTTTTGTTATTTACACAAAACTCACTTAGAAATGCGAAAAAAAAAAGCAGAAATATATCTAGGTTGTATATAAAGTTGTTCTTGAGAAGTCACTTCTTTTTTTTCTTTTTTTTTTTTTGGTCCTATAATGTTTATTTTAAGATTATAAAAATTTCTTTTTGACCTAAGTAGGAATTGACTTTAATTTTTTATATATATATATATATATATATATATATATATATATATTACTTGTTAAAATATCAATGTATATGATATTTTTGAGATTTTCAGTCAAAACAACTGTAAATGAATTTTTCAACTGTTATTAACTGTAGACAAAAAACTTTTGCCTTCTGTACTGACTTTTTAACCAAAAAAGAAGAAGAATATAGCCTTTTTTCTAAGATTTAAGTTCGAACCTGAATTTTTAAATGTAGAGCCAATAATTATGTGGGACAATATTAACTTAGAACAGCCAACGAAAGATAAACTGTCTAATTTAGATAACCAACTTCATTAGAAACACTAATTTTGGGTTCAGTACCAATTACACAACAGATTAAGGAATGAAAAAGTAGACAATCTAATACAGTCAACTCTGTGAAATCTGCCAATGTATAATGCGCAAATGTCTATTATCCGCACTACATATCGGAATGTAAACAGTGAAAACTGCAGTTAACAGTTAAGCTCAAACAAAGTTATGTGATGTTTTTTCATGAATTATCAATTTTTCAATGAAATAAATGATGATTTAAGAAAATTCATATATTTTGTATGCTGCATTCGAAAAAAATAATTTCACCTAAGTAAAAAGGACAACCCAATCAAAATAGCAATTTTTATTTTAAATAGGCATCGATGTTTGGTAGGTTGGTTATGCATAACACAAACGTACATTTTGCTCAAATGCTGATGAAAGTGTAATCTTAACTGATTTTATCTCAACATTGTGTTTGTTTATTTTACAATACAGGTGAATATTTTTTTCAGTAAAATTTCTGTGAGTATATTTATACATATTTTGTTTGCTGCAGCATGTCATTCTTCTTACAAGTTATTATTCATTGATACCGAAAACAGCCAAATTCAAGATTTCAGTGTCTTTCATACTATAGATGCACACGCAATGCCTTTTGCATGCACCGATGTTGAATAACAACAGATGTATACACTTTATCAGTGTTGTTTCGGTAAATTGAAAAGCACTCTAAGGGAACATATTTAAGAAGGTTTGATGCCTTTTCAGATTTTTTGACATTTCAAAGTCAATTGCAAGTCAGTATTGCAAAGCTTGTCAGACTGTACTTGTACTTTCATTTTTGGCTCGGTTCATGTGAAAGCAGAATCAAGCTACAAAAAATAAAACAATCATTTTGATGCCCTATTAACCCTTTAGCGGGCAGTGGTCACAAAAAAAGACACCTAATTTTAATTCCAAAACTGACAAACGTCACCAAGAATATATAATTATTTTTTTCCTTTTATAAAGTAAGGGAAAATTAGCGAGTTTATATTTTCTAATAAATTCTTTTGTAAATTCTGGTGTCAGTCCATTATTTCATCATTTTAAAAACAGAATTACTCCGCGCCAGAAAGGGTTAAAGGTAACTGCAGAACAATTCCCACTAGGTATCAAAATATGACCGAAATATTTTTCATCATCAAAAGGCACTTATCTGATAACGTTACAGATTTATTAAATGTATATTAAGTTATTTTGTACAGGGTGGGGCATAAAGATCTCCCCATTTTAAGAGGTCAATAAAAATATATAGGACATTGAAAACAAATATTTTATGTTTACATTCAGAAAGAATAATGTTTGCCATTTATTAATTTTTACAATCTGTAACAATTTTTGCTATTAATTAATTCATCACTTGACAGAACAACATCATTGGGTGCAACACATTTTCAAGCAAAACTTCACAACACTTCTTTCGATTTGTCCAATCGCACTCTTTCATTTCCTGTACAAACATCATTTTGTACGGATGGAACTTCAGGAACTTCAGATCTTCGTATAAAATTCTCCTCAATGAGTGCCAGGATAGTCCAAGGATAGCTGGTTTATGAGCTGAATGTCGTGGTGATTGCGTTACAGCATCTCTTACTGCTGCCACATTCTCCGGAGTTTGAACATGACGTGGTCTACCAGGTGACTTTCGTTTTAAACACGAACCTGTTTCTCTAAAATTAGCAACCCATAAGGATTTTTTTTTTCTGTCGGGTATTTTTCCATGCCTGCTTACTCCAAAGTGCCTACGAAATAATCGTTGCGTTTGAATGATGGAATCCACATTCTTAACAATGAACACATTTAACAACGAACGCACGATGTTCACTAGTCAACTGAAATAGCATAACCAGGGAAATATAACAGTGCTATTTTGTGCACGCCCTCTACACTAGCGCCGCCGCAGCAACAGCGGCAAATTAGGGAGATCTTTATGCCCCACCCTGTATTATTTATTATTGTTGGTAGTGTATTTTCCTTGGGCAGATACTATGCAAGTATACTGATATCTTGAGCAAAAATAAACAAATAATAATTGTAACACCTCAATAAGAGGATAAAAATGGAGAGCACTTACGATGAAGCCCAACCCATCAAGGGGTTCTCCCAGCGTTGGCGTGTCTCGAACTCCATCTTCCATTTCCTGGTGTTGAATGTTCCTGACTGCATGGGATTTTTGGCAGGCTTGAAGATCCTCACAAGGCGAGTCTTCACGTGCTCTTCAGGCACGCCTGTCACAGGAGTTAGATCACTCTGAAAACACAGTAGTACTATCACTATTACAAATGAGAGGTACACATTACTTAGATATGAATGTGTACTAGCTGACCCACCAGGCAATGCCCGGGCCTGTGATAAATAATCATCCTATATATTATTTCTGTTTTCAACATCCTTTTTTCTAAGCAAATAAAAAATGTAGAACGATAAATGAGATACTCTATGGAAGGATTTTGAACAGGCTTCTGACATAGTACACTCACATTTTGCTAAAACATGTATTTTGATTAAAAATTAAATTGCATTGTTTTCATAAATGGAATGAAAGGTTTTCCTCAAATGACTGTTGCCACAAAAATAAAATACTGCAACAATGATTATAAAAAAAAGGTACTTTTCTGTTATCCCATCGACCATTTTTCATAACAAAAAGCTATTGCAAACTGTAAGATGAAACGCCAACAATGCAGTCCCATTTACTTCATGTCAGAAGCATTCTACGTGCTTGTTATTTCATCAAGTGGTTTTTAATTCAACATTTGCGTGTATTTTTCATTCTGTTTTACTGATTTATTAGTTATTTCATTATTTAAAATAACAATTGTGTCATTAAAATTCTTATATTTTATGTTGATATCCCAATGGCAATGTTCTCCCGTTTATTGGGCGTTATAGTTTCGCGATAGTTTTTTGTTATGAAAAGTGGTCGACGGGATAATAGAGAAGTACCAAAAAAAATTTCAATAAAGTGGGACATAGTTGCTGCACGGGTTTATTTTATATTTATGATTAAAAAGCAAAATTTAAATTCGAATGCTCAATTAATTTTTCTTTATCTTTTTTTTTTTTTTTTTTTAAACAGATGATGTCACTCTCTAATGCAGCAAACCCTATTTTGGGGCTTTGTCACAACACTGTGAAACTAATGTCTTAACAACTGGAAGATAGTGCAGGGCTTGAAATTCAATTTTTCCAAGGAGGGGAGTCTCCCTACCAACATTTTTAAATGGAGGGGAGTTGTAATGTTTGGGAGGGAGAAAAAAAAAAAATCTTTAAACCCCACTATTATTTTACGTGCTATTTAAAGAATTACATTAATGCAGACATGACAAAATACCATTGAAAAAATTATGTCAACTGAGAATGATTACGTAAAATGTTTATTTTTATTATAAACAAGAACGAAAAATCATGCGTCAAGCATAGATTATGTAGCACTTTCCAACGCTTCCAAAATAATTTTACAAATAATACCGTTTAATAAGCTAAAAGATAACATCTAAGTAAACAATTTGGAAAACGCATAGCATATTTAAAATTATAATTTCAGGAATTTCCAACATATACAATATTCGGAAAAATATCCGAATACTTTTATTCAGCCCTGTATAGGATCTATAGGTTTGTATATATACTACATAGAATGCTAAATTTTAGTTCAGTTAGGAAATGCGTAGCACAGTTTAAAATTCTCCATCTGGAGTTTGTCAATAAACGGAAATGTGTTCGCGAACTTTTGTGCTTCCCTGTATATGATCTACAAAATTTATACACACCACGTAATAAACAAAAAGTGAGTTAAATTTAAAATCGCGTTCAGTAACTTAAAATGCACTTCCAGGAATTATTGTTAACAGGCAGTAGAGATTTCTTTTGTGTGTCCCTGTAAATGAACGATGACTGCTATGTACACAATATTCTGTAGTAAGCCTCTTGTAATGCACATTAGTGATATATATAAATTTCAGTGCGTTTAAAATAGTGAAACATTACTTAAATAAACCGCAGACGATTTTTCTCCATAGACGTAATGTAACGGAATTCTTTTGACTGTCCCTGTAAAGTAACTATAAGTGCTATGCACACCCTATTCCATATTAAGCTTCTTCTAATGCACCTTAGTGATATATATAAATTTCAATGCGTTTAAATTAGTGAAACATTATTTAAATAAACCGCAAATGATTTTTCCCCATAGAACGCAATATAACGGAATTCTTTTGAGTGTCCCTGTAAAATAACTATAAGTGCTACACACTTCCGTTGAAATAGGGAACATGCTATAGATGGCGACAATAACATATAAAAATTGCAGAACAATCCGAGCATATTTACGGGAGTTAGAGCACGGACAGACGGCAGACGGCCATACGGCCAGACAAACCGAAGTCATAAGCACTTTTCAACTAGGTTGGAAAGTGCTAAAAAGGGAAGAAAGTTAAATTTTATGTATGCAGTGTATTTTGCAAGTTCCATTAAATGTGTTAGGGACCCTTAACAATTAGGTTGTTAAATAAATTTCTGAATTCAGATTTTATTTGATTTAGGGGTATTGAAGCCTCTTTCACAAGGTACACTTTTACTCGGGTTAAAAAGGTTTACTCCTTTACCTCAATGAGTAAAAGTAATAAGATCTTTGCAGCTCTTCTAATCTCATTTTTGTTTAGTGCTGACTGTAGGCCAATTTAATAGGGTGCAGTGACCGGTGGCTCTTACTGCCCTTTTTTGTTCCTTTTCCCTCTTTTCGGTCGCAGGAAAAAAATCTTTAAATACGTTTATTTGCCATTGGAAAAAATTGTGAATTTAGTCAATTGGTTGAGGGAATAAGATAAAGAAATTTGTCTTACGCATGAACAGAAATAGAGAAGGATTTCTAACGAAATAAGTGTTGATATCGATTTGCGACTTTGGGACTTCATGGCAGCCAGTGTATAACTGTGCTAAGCTAATGCCACCTACAAACAACAATATGGATAAATACCATAGAATAAATCTATTATACCTACCAGACGATGGCTGTCAAGCAGACTATTTGAAGAGGTAGATGAACTAATAGAACTGTTCTACACAGACATTGTATTTGAAACATTTTTTGAGAAAAGATTTTCTTCTTCGAAAGGCTATTTTATTAGAAGTCCTTATCTATGTGTATGTTCATAGAAAAAAACGCTAAATTCGTCGATCAGTCGCGGGAAAAAATGGCGAAGTTTGCTAATCGGTCGCAAGAAAATAACACGAAATTTGTCAGTCTGTTGTGAAAAAAAATCTTGAAAATTTTCAGAGAGGTGCGAGAAAAAAATTAGTGAATTTCATCAATCTGCCACCAGAAGAATTTTTCCGTAACCGATTGGTGAATTATTCGGTTTGAATAATTCACCAATCGGTTACGGAAAAATTCGCAAAGTTCGTTAGTCAGTCAAGGAAAAAAAACGTGAAGTTCGTTGGTTGCTCATCAGAAAATATTGCGAAATTCGTCAATCAGTCGCGGGAAAATATTGTGAAATTCAGCAGTCGGTCGCGGGTAAAAATTGTGAAATTCATCAATCGAATGCAGAGAAGAAAATGTAAATTTGTCAGTCAGACACAGGTAAAAAAAAAAATCCCAAACTTTGTCAATCTGTTGAAAGAAAAAAAGGAGAAATTACACGAATTTCGTCGATCGATCGCGGAAAAAAAGAAGAGTTCGTCGATCGATCACGGAAAAAACGCAAAGTTCGTCGATCGATCGCGGAAAAATTGCAAAGTTCGTCGATCTGTCGCCAAAAAAATGCAAAGTTCGTAGATCAGTCGCTTAAAAATCGCAATGTTCGTCAATCAGTCGCTTAAAAAACGCAAAGTTCGTTGATCAGTCACGGAAAAAACGCAAAGTTCGTCAATTGGTTGCAAGAAAAAAGTCATGAAATTTATCATTCGGTTGCAGGTAAACGCAAATTTCTCCGGAAAATGGTGAAATTTTGTGGGCGGGAGGACTCCTGCCACAATCTTTTTTGGGCAAGATTTCAAAATTTTCGGCACAAATCCAGTCCTGAAATTTAAGCCATGTAGTATTCAACATTTTAATATCATGCACTAAGAGCTACTGTGAAACAATTTATAAACTTACCAAAGCTGGAACTTCAATATTTTTCTTCAACTTTTCAAGTTTTTCTTTTTCTGCAGGATCCATCAGAACTGACTTGACATCTTTAATTTCTGGATCACTCTTTTTTTCATACAAATCATTGGCTGATGTAAAAAGTTGCCTAAAAATAAGAAATGCATAAATTTTATATTTTACTCATACATACAACTTAATAACATATCTTTTTTATTCTGTCAACTACAGCAAACCCAAAAAAGGAAGGGTTATCAGGTTAATAAATACAAATAAATAAAAAACTGCCCAATTAAACTGAGTGCATTGAGCTCACAGGCTATTCACACTAATTGTATATTATACTCTTATTTCAAAGAATAATGCCCCCAGAAAAATAAAGCAATCGACAATAAATTAAGGAGACCAATGAACCCTCTAAACAAATTAGGGAAGCGCCTTATTACATTGAACCTATATACAAAATTTGAAGCAAATTGGATAATTCTGCATGAAAAACCCATTTATCTAAATTAAGGTGGGCGGATTAGCCCCCGTTACCCCCTTTATACTTAACCAATGAACCCCCAAAACTAATCAGGAAAGCACCTTATCACAATGAACTTATATACAAAATTTACAGAAAATTGTATAATTCTGCATAAAAATCAATTAATCTAAATTAAGGGGGGTTACCCCCTGTCTTCCTTTTATACTTAAGTAATGAACCCCCAAAACTAATCAGGGAAGCATCTTATCACAATGAACTTATAAACAAAAATTGAAGTAAAACGGTTATTTCTATCAAAAGTTATCGCGTTACGTACGTACGTACATACAGAACCGGTGGGCACATTAACTCTCAGGCTTTGATAGCCTGTGCGCTAAAAAGTGTTCCAAAAGTAAATTGCAATAAATAAGTTGTAGTAACGCAAGAAAGCAACATTATAATCATATACAGTATAAGAGATGTTATCCGGAATACTTAGGACCTAGGGTATTCTGGATAAGGGTTTTTTCCGTAATTCGGGACACTTTATTATAAGTATAAGAAATGTACAAAATGACTAATTTCATAAATAGTGATAAACATGAATATATGTAAATACATACTTACAATTTTGTTAAATTTAATAATTTATTTACATAGAATATGAAAAACATTCTGAATTACAATTCAAATTATAAAAATATTACATTAAGAATTAGTTTTGAGACTTGGGAGCACAGTCCTTTGATGGGGATTTTTGGAATATTTCTATTAAAGTTGGTTACTTATAGCATGTCTGTTCAACTAATTGTTCTTGTATCCTGTACATTAACATGATTTACTGTTCATGGAAGTATCTTCACTGCTGTATTCCCCAAATCAGTTGTTCAGTGAAAAATATCAGTCTTTGCTCATCTGTTTTGAATTCTTTTTGTCATAATATTTTTTGCACCATAATTTTTTATATTTATTTATTGAATTTGTAAATTAAAGAATACAAGGAATACCATTATTTATTTTTATCTTTGTGTTGACTCAAGAACAAAAGGGCTGTTGGGTGGTACTTCTTAAAAAAGGGCACACTGTTTTCAAAAAGTACACTTTTGTACTGTGTACCGAAAACATGTTTTGAGCTCGATTGTTTAAAGTCCCTTTTTACCAGTAGTTCTTCACAACCGATCGACGAAGTTCATGACTTTTTCTTTCAACTGATTAACGAATTTTAATTGCATTATCTGATATTTCCCCTTGATTTAGAGACAAATTTTGTGATTTTTTCAACCATGACCGATCAAAGAATTTCGGGATAATTTTTCCGGGACCGACTGAAGAATTTCATGATTATTTCCAACAATAAACTGACGAATTCGAGATTTTTTTCCTTTAATCAATTGACGAATTTTGGGATATTTTGCTACTATCGCTTGGCAAATTTTGTGGCTTTTTCTTGCAAACGATTGGCGAAAATTGTGAATTTTTTTTCACAACTGATTGATGAATTTAGTGATATTTTCCTTTTATTGATGGACAAATTTCAATTTCACGTTTTTCCTCACGACTGACTGCCACATTTATCATTTATCTGGATGTTTCCCAGCAATTTATTACCAAAACTCGCAGTTTTTTCATGCGATTGATGGACGAATTTTGCAATGTTTCTCATGACTGACTGAAGATTTTCGTGATTTTTTTATGCTCTTGAAATGAAACAAATTAAATTTTGGTTATCATTTTGCATTCCGGTTTTCAGAACGTTCCGGATACGGAGATGCCAGATAACGGATCCCACACTGTAATTAGTATGAAGATGAAGCATAGTGAAATGGCATTTCTGCAACAGGACATTAAGCAAAATGATTTTTGAAGCGAAAATAAAGGTAATGGAAAACATCTAATGTGTAGAAACAAGATATATTGAATATTGTATTTGGTTGCAGATATGTTGTTTGCCTTTGTCATGCTTAACTCATTCTCTGTTACAATAACTTTTTACTACAAATTTTTTCTTCATATTAATATTTTGACTAGAGAGGTTTCACTAGTGGGTATTGTCCAAATGAAGCACGGATTGATTAAATGAACCTGGTGTTGGGAGCCTCACAGCTTATGGCAGCATACACTTGTGCAAACTATGTCTGCTCCAGCCTTGAATCAAATAAAACTTGAATTATTCTGATTTTTTTTTATTTCAACCCAGGTTAAATTAAAATTTTCAGCATAGTCATTCTTTCAACTGGAATTTAATCACAGCAGGTGCAAAATTTACCAGAGTTCTTTTCGTTTCAGAAAAAATTGCCAGAAAAATGACTGCAAAATGCAAAAAATCAGAAAAAATTAAAAGACCACAGAGAACAAAATTTACTATATTGGGCTAAAAGACTGAAACTGGATTCCTTAGAAAACTCTCTATAAAATAAAAAATAAATAAAAAACCTGTCGCCAAACAATGTGATTTAACGACAATAATACAAAAGTGTGAAGTAATGTTTGGTTTCAAATGCAGTGCTAGCACATGATAAGTGTTTTCTATTTTCATTTATTTTGTGTATAAGCTGGATTAGTTTTTCTAATGAATGGCATAAGTTAATTACTATTTCTTTGTTTTCTCTTGCATTCGGAAAAAATTAAAAAAATAAAGATAGTGAGATCTTCTATCTACAGAAACTTGATGCAACAAACTATTTTCAAGGTTATGGGATTCTGTCATAAAAAAAATGTGCATTAATGGGCATGATATGAGATCTTATTTACAAACAGAGAAACATTGCCGACATAATGTTAAAAACTGTGATAAACGAATATCTATTAAAAAAGGAACATGATTTGACGGGCAAAAATTTTTTGGCTTATAATGCCAAGGCTTTAACTAATTTTTATGTACATATTTTATGGTACATCTATTATTTATGATTGCTGTATACGTGCAAATTCTAAAACGAAAGGGCTGCCAGGGAAGAATTCAATAAAAAGGGTTCACTGTTCTTAAAAAAGACACTCATGCCTCCTGTTCAAAAAATATGGTACTTTTCGGTTAGCCGGGCGCCAGTGATTTATGAATATGTATATATACACACATATACATGTACACATATATCTACACATGTACATATATATACATACATATATATATATATATATATATATACACTTATATGTATGAATATATATATGTATATACAAATATATTTATAATATGTACATATATCACGGGCACCCGGCTAACCGAAAAGTACTAAAAATATATTTTAAAGTGATACCAATATAGTACAGGACCGTTATTCACAAACTTTGAAACTGAAGGCTTTCTAGATTTTGGAATTTTCTGGATTTCAGGTCCATCTGAAATTTTACCCCACCCCCTCGGAATTTTCTGATTTATTTATTTATTTTTATACAACATCTTGACGAAATTCTATTTTTTCCATGATCGTTCGATAAAATTTGTGATTGTTTCCTCGACAGATTGACAAAAATTGTGATTTTGATGCTTCACAAAATTGCGATTATTTTCTGCAATAGTCCGACAAAATTCTTGGGAACTGATGCTTTACACTCACGCAAACATGTAAACAAAAATTTGGCGACTGTTTGGTTAGATTTTCAAGACTGCGCCAGACGAATAACTTAATACAATGGCTAAGTTGCCATTAAAGGTAAAAATCCCCTAAATTTGGCGACTTTTTTCCTTTTTTTAACCGATTATTATTTTTTTTTTCTGCGTGAGTGTACAGCATCTTAGCCAATTCTTGATTTTTTAGCGACCCCGATTGATGAAATTCGCAGTCGTCTATCGCGACATGGGGATGTGTGATGTAGCTAGGCTTAGAGTCGCTGAGACCCATACATTTAAAACACGATGGGTACTTTTTTTTTTTTCTTCCAAAAGTAGGTTCTCTTGTTTGGAAATAAGTTCCAGAAACCCAAACTTTAGAAGGCTCCTTGAATGAAATTATTTTAAGAGTAATATAATAATTTCCTCTAAAAAAATATAAAATTAAAAAAGAGAGTTTTATTCAAATCACTCATTTAAGGGGTTAAACAAACACTCACCTACTGTTGAAACGGATTAAACTGGGGAACTGTGATCCCAGTTTCGAAAATTTAGTTAAATGAAAAGTCATTATTGAAAAAGAGCCTAATCAATAGTTGAAAATAAAAGTTTCTTAATTTATAAACATACACTACTTTTTAATTTACAACATTTAAGTTTTAAATGGCCTTTACTAGTTTGTTTGTTTCGCAAGGTTGTTGGTTGGTTGGTTGGCAGGTAAATTGTTTATAAACAGTGCCATAAAAAATTATAAAAATATGAACAAATAATAAGACAAAAATATTTTATCTATAGATTTTGCATAGTATCTTGTTAAAAACTATTTAGTTTGAATAATTAATGTAAAAAAATTCATTTATGAAAATTCGAAGTCGATAATTAAAAAATAATTTCAGATAAAAGATTTCTTCTCAACTTATCTTTGCAGCAGCCCAGCATCTCTGCAAATGTGACGTCACTTGAAAGGCCACTAGCAACAATAATGCAGATTGATTATTATATGAGGCATAATTGATTATTAAACGGTGTTAATTAATTTTTCTCGATGTTAAATTTATTTTGTTAACTGGTTTGAGATCGTGTTATGACTGAATCAGCTCTTGCATTTTGAAGCGTTTACAACGAAGTCATACGTCACTGCGTATTCCCTCAAAAGTGTACAAGGCCCTTTCACGTAATCCGTAATTTGATATACATATTCCCAATTGATAATTTATGCTGAAATTATGGCTGCTATTGTCAGTGAATCATCAGGTATGTAAATTTAATCTTGTTTTACTTTTATAAGAAAATATTTCTTAGATCTTTTAAATGTTTAAATCGTAACGATTTTATGACCTTGATTGTTGAAATAAAAAAAACAAACATCAGCCGACATCTTAGTTCTGATATCTTGTGCACTAAAACATTTTAACTAAGTGCTATTATAAAGTTTCATTTGTTATTCTTTGTATTTTATGTATCTTTAGTGGAAACTTTGCGTACTTTTCAAAGCTTGTTGAATACTTTAAATTTATTATCAAACATAAATTAATATACCTGCGGTGCCATTATTGCGATACATTATATTGTCTGTGTTTTACGATAAATTGATCTTTTATTATTTATGAGTAAGTTAAATAGCTTGATATTAACTTTTATTCATTATTTGGTTTGATCTTAGTTAAGTACACGGCATCATTTATTTTTTGTGTGTTGAGAATTTTAAGTTTGTTGTTATCAAATGCAGGTCATTATACTTTGCCGTTATTGCGACTGTTCTCTGTGTTTTATGATAAATTGATCTTTTATTATTATTTTGAATAAGTTAAATATTCTGACATTAACTTTTGTTCATTATTTGGTTTGATCGTAGTTAATTACACAGCATCATTTATTTTGCAAGGTATGAATGGGAATAAGAGAAGCAAGACTAACGATCTGAATATCACTACAGCTGTAGCATTACAGAGTAAGTTAAATTTGTACTCTTACTATGTTTTCTTAAAGTATTAAGTAATATTTCTTTTAGAATTATTAATAATATTTAACCATTTTTATGTTATGTTTTATTATTACTGATTTTATAATTAGAAGTCAAATTTTTACTCAAAATTACTTTTTTATTCTTATTACGTATTCTGAAAGAATTAATTAATAATGTTTTCATGTTTAGTTTATTTTAGAATCTATTAACGATTCTAAAATAAACTAACATCTTAAACAGTTTTATGTTTTAATTTATTGTTATTGCAGAGTTTCCCCCCAGGTTTAAAGGGCAGGGTGCTGCTGGTGAGAAAAAGGCACTTTTTTATTCTTAAGGGCACTTTTTAAATTCTTGAGAGCACTTTTTTTAAAATTGTTAAAAGGTATTATTTTGGTTTTTAAAGCCACTTTTGATACTTAAAAGTCAGGTCACTCTTTTCAGGACAACATTGAGTCAATTTTCACTATGAAAGCAAATTTTTTAATGCAAAAAGGAGAAAGGGCACTTTTTTCACTGATGGGCAAGAAGAGTGCTAATTATTTTACTGAGGGGCAAAAGGGGTGCTATTTTGTAAACCAAAGTGCAGCACCCTTCTGAAATTGTCTGGGGGAAACTCTGTTATTGATTTTAGAACTGGAAGTTATTAAATTTTTTTTCTATGTTTACTAAGAGAACTAAGTAGTAATGTTTTCACGTTTAGTTTTCTTTTAAAATCTTTAAATTATAATTTAAGATCTTAAAAATATTTATTGATTTTCTTATTACAAGTCTATTAGTATTTTATGTGATGATATTCTTTTCTATACATTTATCCTTCGTTATTTAAATGACTTCTAACCTTTATTTTTGTACATACTACATTAATTTCAAAGTGAATGTAAGTAAAAATGTGAAAACTGGTATCCATACTAGTTAGTTATCTTGTAGAGATGATCAATTTTATTGCAACTTTAGAATTTCAAATATGCAGAAATAATAAAAAAAAATGATACTGAACTTTTTAATACAGTTAAAAAATGCAGTTTACTAAAAATTACTATAAAGTGAGATAGATATGAAAAAGCAGAATGTTTAATTCTTAAGACAGTAGATCCAGACAAAACATCAGGACAGAAAGTAAAAATAGTAAGGGATTATGTACAAAAGGTCAGAAGACTTTACTATGATATTTAATGAATTAAAAAAAGAACTGCAGCTGTTTGGCATGCAATTGTTTAATGCTATGTGCAGGGTTAGGTTACTTCCGGAAGAAACCAGTTTCTTCCAGGTCAGTGGAAGAAGCTGCAAAAAACCGGTAAGAAATAGAAGAAACTGACAGAAAACTAAAACAATGTCCAAAATTATATCAATTATGTATAAATAAAAATGATATGAAATAGTTTAATTTTATTAATCTAATGAAATATTAATATTAGAAATATGATTTATTTTTATTAATAAACATTAAAAGATCATTTTCATTAGATTTTAGTTAAATTAAATCCAGAAATAACTTCCTTTTTTTTTTTTTTTTTTTTTTTTTTTTTGTCCCCAAACTTTTTCTTTTAAAAAGCCTCTTGCACTTAGTAAACATCTGCAATGTTTTATTTTCTGCCATAAAATTTCTCTCAGAAGTTTGAAAAATTAATGGGTAAGCCTTTGTTTTGTTATACAATGTTGTACCATGATAAAGAAAAAATAGAGAACTCGATAATATATTTTAGTACTATACATAATTATTTTATTATTATTAAAAGTAATACATGATGCATAGTTATGTTTACATTTGACTAAAATAATACCAGTACTTTTTAATAGTAATATTTGTCTTATTCGATCACAGAAATTCTGTGATTAAACAAGGCAAAGATTACTATTAAAAAATACTGGTATTAAAGGTTAGAAAGGTAAACATCATTATATTGTGACGTCTTCTAAAAAAAAAAAAAAAAAAAAAAAAAAAAATTCTTTATATAAAGTCTAATAAAGAATTAAAAAAAATTAAACATGGCTAAATTTTTACAGCTTGTTCTGACTAAGATTGTAATGTTGGGCATTTTTCACTTTATTACAAAATGGCAACCAATTAAGCAAAAATTTAAAAAAAAATCCACTTTTCCAAAAATTAATCCATGTTACTTGAAAAACACCCACACCTGACATACTCAGCTGAAAATGAAGCATTTTATTACATATTCATGGTTTAACATAAAAAAATAAAACTTTATGTAGAACATTCTAAACTTCTATTTTATAACAAAAAAAAATATCCCTGACGGCTCGGCCTACAGGCACAGGTAGATTTCGAAGACGCAGACCGTGGGGCGCTTGTTTGTCAGGAATTTCGCAAGAAATGACCTTTTTACGATGATGCGGCAGTTGGAACCGCCTACTTTGAAATCTAACTTGTTTGCAGGCAGAGCCGGCAGGGATTTTTTTTTTTTTTTTTTTTTTTTTTTGCTATAACGGTTGGTCCTATAAAAAACTTGTCAATATAAAAGTTTTAGATAATATTAAGAGGATTAATAATAAATTTAAGCGGATTTGAAATCTTGAGAATTGGCGAAGTTATGAATTTTTTTTTCTAAACCCTCCTCTCCCTCCTCCCCCCCCCCCCTTAAGGCAATTTTTAATTATATCAAAAATCTGTCATACATAAATTTTCGGCCCTTCTCCTAGAAGTAATAATAACTTAAAACGGATTCGATACGTATCATAATTAAGAAATTATGGTTTTTTTTCTGTTTTCACAAAAAGCCCCCCCCCCCCCCCCCATCAGTTCGATTTTGCCCCTTAACGAACTTGACCGAGATTTTATGCCCCTTGATTTTATGTATCAGTTTCGAAAAGATGCGGGAGTTGGAACCGCCTACTTCAAAAAATAACTTGTTTGCAGACAGAGCCGGCAGGGATTTTTTTTTTTTTTTTAATTTTTTTTTTTTTTTTGCTATAACAGTTGGTCCTATAAAAAACTTGTCAATATAAAAGTTTTAGATAATATTAAGAGGATTAATAATAAATTTACGCGAATTTGATATCTTGTGAATTGACGAAGCTATGATTTTTTTTCTTCTAAAACCCCCTTTTTTTCCCCCTCTTGGGGCCATTTTAAATTATATCAAAAATCTGTCATACATAAATTTTCGGCCCTTTTCCTAGAAGTAATAATAACTGTAAACGGATTCGATACGTATAATAATTAAGAAATTATGGGGTTTTTTCTGTTTTCACAAAGAAAATATATATAAGTTTTGAACCGGGGGTCGTTTTGGGTTCTGGGAGTCATGATCGGCGTAGATCTGCAAAAACTTTTCAAAATTTCCAACTTAGGTGAGAATGTAATAGGTAGTATTTCTTACGAAATCTACCTAAAATCTGTAAAAAATGAAGCCAGTGTTCCCCAGAATTCTGCAATTGTTAGTTTAAATTATTTTAAAACTAAATAAACACTCCTTAGGTATTTTTAACTATTTTTATTATTCTAATTGGTGCTTAAAAATAGAACAAAAAAAAATTTACTTTAGTGAAATATTTGATGTAGTACTAGAGTGGTTTTTTTTTTTGTTTTTTTTAGGAAACATTTCACTGTGGGATTTTTTTTTAGAGGACAGCACAATAAATTTTTAAAAGCCTAGTTCAATTTACATAAGATTATCTATAAGAAAATACATTATCTCAAAAATATAAGTTCTAACATAATAAATTACTTTAAAAACTTCTTTCTTCCGGCTGTTTTTTCCTTCTTGCTTTGGAAGAAATTTGCAAACCCTGACTATGTGGCAGTTGCAGGGTTAGGTTTTAACTAGGGATTGACTGAATATTTGGTTTCGGCCGATTTTCAAATAATTTATGAAAAATAATGGGTAAAGTATTACTAGTTGTAAAAATGCATGATGACCAATGCTCATTTAATGTTATTTCAATATGCTTCAGTCAGTGATGTCGCTAGATCATAAATATCCTGAGATCCAGGACTTTCAAATATCTGGGTCCTTTTTTCATAATACTCCTCATTCATATTAATTCAAATTTATATTTTAAAGGAATAAGTGAAACTTGTTTATTTATTTGGAAAAGAGAAATGCAGTAGTTATTGTTTTGATTATAATTAAGTAATGAATAATTAAAACCAGTATTTCCCAATCAAATAAGATATTTTTTAACTACTAAGGGGAAATTTACTTTTTATCTGTACTAATATTATAAAGAAGTAACGATTGGTTTGTTTGTTTGTAGGGGGTAATCTCTGGAACTACCGAAGCGATTTCAAAAGTGATGGCAGGGCTTGAATTTCAGGGTGGGATTGCGAGATTCACGCCGAAAATTTTTAAATCCCACCCAAAAAAAAAGATCGTGGGCGGGAGGCTCCCGCCCAAAAAATTTCACCATTTTCGGAGAAATTTGCGTTATTTAATTTACTTGCAACCGAACGATAAATTTCGTGATTTTTTTTTCCCCGCAACCGATCAACGAACTTTGCTTTTTTTTTCCACGACAGATCGACGAACTTTTTGTTTTTTAAGCGACTGATCGACGAACTTTTCGTTTTTTTAAGCGACTAATCGATGAACTTTTAGTTTTTTAAACGACTGATCAACGAACTTTGTGTTTTTTCCGCAACAGATCGACGAACATTGCGTTTTTTAAGCGACTGATCGACGAACTTTTCGTTTTTTGGGGGGACAGATCGACGAACTTTTCGTTTTTTCCGCGATCGAACAACGAATTTTGCTTTTTTTCTGCGACTTGTCGACGAACTTTGTGTTTTTTCTGCGACTTATCGCCGAACTTTGCGTTTTTTCTGCGACTTATCGACGAACTTTGCTGTATTTTTCCGCGACTTATCGACGAACTTTGCTGTTTTTTCCACGACAGATCGACAAACATTGCATTTTTTAAGCGACTGATCGACGAACTTTGCGTTTTTTTTTTGGGGGGCAGATAGACTAACTTTTCGCGATCGATCAACGAATTTTGCTTTTTTCTGCGACTGATCGACGAACTTTACGTTTTTTTCCGCGACTAGTTGACGAACTTTGCGTTTTTTCCGCGATTGACTGAAGAACTTTGCATAATTTCGTTTTTTTTTTTCTTTCAACAGATTGACAAAGTTCGTAATTTTTTTTTACCTCTGTCTGACTGACAAATTTAGATTGTCTTCTCTGCGTTCGACTGATGAATTTCACGATTTATCCCCACAACCGGCTGATGAATTTCACAATATTTTCCCGCGACTGATTGACGAATTTCGCAATATTTTCTGATGAGCAATCAACGAACTTTGTTTTTTTCCTTGACTGAATGATGAGCTTTGCGAATTTTTCCATAGCCAATTGGTTTAATTATTCGGTTTCTTCTGGTGACAGATTGATGAAATTCACTAATTTTTTTTTTTCTCGTGCCTCACTGAAAAATTTCAAGATTTTTTTCCGCAACTGACTGACGAATTTCGTGTTATTTTGTTGTGACCGATTAACAAGCTTCGTCATTTTTTCCTGCGACTGATCGACGAATTTAGCGATTTTTTTTCTATGAACATACATAGATAAGGACTTCTAATAAAATAGCCTTTTGAATAAGAAAATCGTTTCTCGAAAAATGTTTCAAATACAATGTCTGTGTATTAGTTTATCAGTTGTATTAGTTTATCTACCTCTTCAAATCGTCTGCTTGACAGCCATCGTCTGGTAGGTATAATAGATTTATTCTATGGTATTTATCCGCATTGTTGTTTGTAGGTGGCGCAGTTGTACACTGGCTGCCATGAAGTCCCAAAGTTGCAAATCGATATTAACACTATTTCGTTAGAAATCCTTCTCTATTTTTGTTCCTGCGTAAGACGAATTTCATTATCTTATTCCCTCAACCAATTGACTAAATTCACAATTTTTTCGAGCGACAAATAGACGTATTTAAAGATTTTTTTTCTGCGACCGAAAAGAGGGAAAAGAACTAAAAAAGGCAGTAAGAGCCACCGGTCACTGCACCCTGTTAAATTGGCCTAGAGTCAGCACTAAAAAAAATGAGATTAGAAGAGCTGCAAAGATCTTATTACTTTTACTCCTTGGGGTAAAGGAGTAAACCTTTTTATCCCTTGTGAAAGAGTAAAAGTGTACCTTGTGAAAGAGGCTTCAGCACCCCTCAATCAAATAAAATCTAAATTCAGAAATTTATTTAACAACATAATTGTTAAGGGTCCCTAACACATTTAATGGAACTTGAAAAATACACTGCATATATAAAACTTAACTTTCTTCCCTTTTTTATAATAAAAATAAACATTTTACATAATCATTCTCAGTTGACTTAATTTTTTCAATGGTATTTTGTCATGTCTGCATTAATGTAATTCTTTAAATAGCATGTAAAATAATAGTGGGGTTTAAAGATTTTTTTTTATCCCTCCCAAACATTGCTCCAACATAGGCTATATTTTATGTCGATGCCACTACCACAGGGGCGTGCAAGAGCGAAAAATGTTCTAAAATTTCGATTTTATTTTTTTTATACCGAAGGAACTTGAAATTTGGAATGATAGTTATTTATAAGATATAAATGCTCTCTAAGAACAAATTCTAGAAAAATTTGAAATTTAAGAGGGTGAGATGAGGGAAAAGCGTTCTAAAAAACATTCTAAATTACAATTCCTATGAAATCTCTGGAATTGCAGAACCATTTTCAAAAGTGATGGTGGCAAATTGATGGTAACAGTCCCTGCTGTAACGTAGGCTCTATTTTATATAGGTGCCACTACCACAGGGGGGGGGGGGGGTGCAAGAGCAAAAAACATTCTAATTTTTTTTTTTTTTTTTAACACTGAAAGAATTAGAAACTTGAAATTTGGCATGGTAGTTACTTATAAGATGTAAATGCTCTCTAAGAACTGTTTCTAAAAATTTTGAAATTTAAAAGGGTGAAATGAGCTAAATGTGTTCTAAAAACATTCTAAATTACAATTTCTATAGAATCTTTGAAACTACCAAACCGATTTTAAACCTAATGCTCGCAAATTTATGGTGACAGTCTGTGTTCTAACACAGGTTATATTTTATGTCAGTGCCACAACCCTCAGGGGGTTGCAAGAGTGAAGAACGTTCTAAAATTGCAATTTTTATTATACTGACGAGATTAGAAACTTAAAATTGGGCGAGATAGTAATTTATAAGATATACATGCTCTCTATGGACAGTTTTTAAAAAATTTAAAAGAGTGATATGAGGGAAAACTGTTATAAAAACATTCTAAATTACGATTTCTATGGAATTGTTAAGGACAGGAACTTGAAATTTAACATGGCTGATACTTTTTAAGACACAAGTGCACACACAGAACAGTTTTTTAAAATAAATCGAAATTTAAAATTGTGAAAGAGGAAAAAAGTTCTAAATTACGATTTTATTTTTACTAACAGGATTAGAAACTTCAAATTTGGCATGGTGGTTACTTTTAAGATAAAAATGCTCGCTAATAATGATTTCTAAAAGAAATTTAAAAATTCAAATGGTGAAATGACAGGAAAGCTTTCTAAATTGTAATTACTATGGAATTGTTGGGGGTAGAAACTTAAAATTTTACATGACTGCTGATTTGGTCGTACAGAATAATTTGAAAAAAAAAAAAATCAAAATTTAAGAGTGAAATGTGCGAGAAGAGTTCTAAAAACGTTCTAAATTACGATTTATTTGGAACTATTAAGGCTAGAAACTTAAAATTTCGCCTGTCTGTTACTCACGTAAATTATCACCCAGTACTAAAAATGCAAAATGTAAAAAGACAGAAGAAAAAAAAAACATACTAAAATTAATTGCAATTTATGTGATACAGCTGGTATAGGAGCTTTGTATTTGGTATGGTGGTTACTCTTAAAATGCAAATGCTCGCTAAGACTGGTTTCTAAAAAATCTAAATTTAACAGGCTGAAATGAGCAGAAAACGGTCTAAAAACGTTCTACATTATGATTTAATTGGATTTATTCGGGTTCGAAACTGGAAATTTAGTATAGTTGTAACTTTTAAGATGCAGACGTTTGGTATAAACAGTCTATTAAAAATTCGAAGTTTAAAGGTGTAAACTGAGCGGAAAACATCATAAATTGTTTTTTTTTCTAAATTGTTATTGATAGCAACTTAAAATTTAACATGCCTGTAAATTTTTATGTGTAAATGCTTCCACAGAACAGTTTTTACAAAATTCGAAATTTAAAAATGGTGCAAAACCAAAAAACATTCCAAAATTGCAATTTATCGGAAGTAGAAATTTGTCGTGGTGGCTATTTTTAAGATTTCAGTGCTCGCTAAAAAAAAAAAAAGAAAAAAAAATCAAAATTTAAAAAAGGGAAATAAGCTGAAAAAGTTCTAAAAACCTTCTAAACAATGATTTATCTGAAATTGTTAGGGATAGAAACTTGAAATTTTACATGGCTGTTACGTTAGAGACACAAATGCACCCATAGAGCAGTTTTTAAAATTTTTAAAATTTTGTTGTGATCAGAAACAGAATGAATGAATTGCAATTTCTGTGATTTAGTCATTACAGAAATTTGCTTAATTAGTGTGGCTTAGGTAGTAATTTCTGAATTACCTGTCACAGTAAAATTTCCTGTATCGAAAATAGGCCAACGAATACCACTTGGCATTTTTCAAGAAAGCAAGCAAAGCCGCGGGTTTTGCTAGTAATGTATAAATGCTTAGTTATAAAATAATGATTATTTGAGTGTAGAAGATAACAAGTATCGCTAATATTTGCATTTCTTTTAAAAGGGGCAGGACAGATTTATTCAAAAGGACATTTTTATTGAGTAAAGGGGTACTTTTTGTTGAATGAATGGATGCTTTGATTAAACTTCTTATTGGATTATTTTTCAGCATAGATTAGTGTTGGAATCAAACATTTTCTTTGGAAAGGAGTTTCAGGAGTGATTCTGAATTTAAAAAAATATTTTCTGAAATTCAAAGCAAATTTTCTGAAAGGTTACAGCAGGGGGGGGGATATCCTCTCACAGCACTATTTTTTTTGTTGCAAGTCGGATTAACTCTGCTTTTGATTCAAGTCGGTTTCAGGCTGAGTGTAGAAGTTCAAAAGTTAGTTCAGTATATTGTTTCAGATTAAAAACTATGCCTATATTAACAAGCATAGAACTTTGTGTGTCTGCTGTTTTCTAAAGGAATGCTGCATCTTTTCCACGACTATTTCACAAAATTCACGGGGTTTTTTTTCCGTGATCCTGACGAAATTCGCATTTTTCTGTGGCCCTTCGACGAAATTCACGCTTTTTCCGTGATCCTTCTACGAAATTAGCAATTTTTTTCCAGGATCATATTGACGAAATTGGTGTTTTTTCTGCAGCCATTTGACGAAATTTGCATTTTTACCATGGCTCTTTGACGAAATTCGCATTTTTTCCGCGATCCTTCAGTGAAACTAACATTTTTGAGTCTTTTGATGAAACCCGCATTTTTCCACAGCCTTTTGACAAAATTTTCTAAGTTTGTTTCGCGATCTATCAACATGAATTTTGCATTTTTTCTTTGGCCTTTAGACTAAATCCGCGTTTTTTCTGCGATCCTTCGGCAAAATTTGTCGTCTTTTTTTTTTTTTTCGCGATCTTTCAACAGAGTTTGCTGTTTTCTGCGATCTTACGACAAAATTTTCCGTGATCCTTCGACGAAATTAGCAGTTTTTTCCATGATCCTTTATAAAAGTAGAATCATCTGAATGAAGATAAACATTATTAGAATGCGTGAAAAATATTTTTGTTATCAAAATGCATTACTTGTTACAAATAAATTAAATTTTTTTGATTTAAGAAATTTTTAACTTTTAAATAATTTTCTTTTAAAATTAAAAATAACAGCAATAATAATAACAATAATAATAAAAAAAAAATACTTACCATTATCAAGAGAATCAATATCTGAATGATGATGAGGATGAGTGCAATTTTCCACACGTTTCTTCATTCTGGCTACTTGACTCTCCATTTCTTTGTTACATTTTTTGCATTTGGCCCTACAGCCTTTCCTTTTATCATTTTTTACCTCATTAAAATACAACCAAACTGAATCTTTTTCTTCTGCCAGAACTAGACATTTTTTGTTCTCAAATACTAACTTTTGTCTCATTCATACACAGCACAGGTGACTTTATGCAAGTTGACTGCTGAAATGAGTTAAGTTGCTCAGTTTAAAGTAGAAGTTATTTACATCAAATAATTTAAAAAACTAATTATGTAAAAAACAAAAAAGCTTGAGAAAAAAAAAAGTATTTTTTTTTTTTTTTTTTTTTAGGAAAGAAACCCAAATGGTCTTTTTATCAAAAATAAAAACTGAACAGAATCTTTCTCTGTTCAGTTTAAAGTTAAGTTATTTACATCCAACAATTAAAAAACCTAATTATATAAAATTAAAAAAAAACATTACTTGATTTTTTTTTTTTTTTTTTTTTTTTTTTGAAAAAAAAATCATTTGGTTTAAACTGTGCCAACCCTATTACTTATATTCTTCAAACTTCTATTAGTATTAGTATACTAAATATAGTTCAGCAAGAAAATGCATAACACAATTAAAAACTATCCTTAATATTGATTCAGATATGTTTTTCTGTATATAGGAAAATGATTGTTCACTAGACGTCTTTTGAATATGATTACAACACAAACAAACCAAATTCTAAATAACACTTTTAAGATTCTAACTAATTCTGTGAAAAAGTGTTTTACTGCAGAAAAAAAAAAAAAAAAAAAAAAAAACTAAGTCAACAGTTGTTTCATTTAACACGTGAGGCCAAAATCTTTAACATTGTGTATTATTATTTTTAGGGTAATTGAAAAAAAAAAAAAAAAAAATCTGTTTTCTATAATCTTCAGTTGTAACATAAAATCTTTCATTTGCTGTTATCTTTGTATTTTGATGCAATGTTTTCTTTTCTGTTCATTTTAGGCTTAGCAGAATTAGCTCATCGTGAATATCAGGCTGGTGACTATGAAAATGCTGAACGCCACTGCATGCAGTTGTGGCGCCAAGACCCAACTAATACGGGAGTGTTGTTGTTACTCAGTTCGATCCATTTTCAATGTCGAAGACTTGACAAGTAAGCATTTGTTTGTTAGATAAAATGTTTATACTACAAAATAGTCCTTAAAATATTCTAGTTTCCCCTCTTTTCTCCCAAGAGTTTATAACACTATATTTTAGATATATTTTATGTTTTATTTTTTTTTCCCTGATTGAAAAGAAAATCTTTAAATACCAATAATATTTAAAGATAACAGGGTTCCCAGCGACATGGAAAGTCAGGAAAAATCTGGAAAGTCATGGAAATTAAAAAATATATAGGAAAAGTCAGGGAATTTACAAATATTTCCTAAAAAGTCATAGAAAAGTCTGGGGGATAAAAAAATTTGAAATAATTTTTTTTTTTTTTCAGAAAAGTGTTTCTATATTTCCTGCTACATGCCGCCTGTGAAAAATCTCTAGGCTCTTGTCGGTTTCAAGATCTAGAAATTCCTTCAAATGCAATGCAGATAATTTTAATGGAAATTTGAATAAAAATTTGAAATAATTTGTTCTAATGATCGGATTTTGACGAAATTGAAATGGGACCACCTGGGAACCTTACTCTTTTAAACAAAAGAAAAATTATCAAAATCGATGCACATTTACGAGAGTTATGCGTGAACAACACCAAAACATACATACATACGGGTCAAATTGATAACTTCCTTTATTTAAGTCGGTTAAAAAAACATAATATGGACAAAAGTTTTCTACTTTCGAGACTTTTTCATGACATTTTACATTCTAGGCTTTGTTGTATGGCATTCATTTGAAAACTAGAAAATATATCTTTTGCATTATAGTATTTTATAGAATTTCATTTTGCAATTTTCTTGAAAGGTGCTTGAATTTTCTCCAGGGAAGGGAGTATGAACCCTGTTTTTTTATGCTGCTTGTTATTTAAAGCAGATTTTGTGTATGCCCGTTTGGTCATGGAATTTTTTTGGATTTGGTCAGGGAAAATCATGGAAAGTCAGGAAAATTGATTGCCAGACATGTTTTGCTGGGAACCCTGGATAAGTTTTTATAAAATAACCTTACAAACTAGAACCAAAAGAAATATTAAAGAAAGAGCACTGACACAAACTGGCGATAAATCACAATTTAATGAAACTTAATTTCAAATGAGAAAAATTCGAAAAAACTTCGACTGCTTCTCACTTGTTGAACTTCAAGTCACTGTTTCAGTGATGTAAGACCTGCGCCAGACTGTGCCAAAACGGCTTTCCTGCACCAAGCTGCTACAAAACAGCTATTTTTTTTCAATTTTGCACCAAACCTGCGCCACATCGCCATTTCTTGCAACTGCGCTTGAATTACCTCTTGACGTCACTGCTGTGCGTAACCCTGCCCGGCCGATCTCCGTACGGTGCAAAGTTCATCCTTTTTTCTTTTTTTTTAACTTGAAATAAACTGCGATTCGGGTCCGAAAAATTAAGGCAATGATTTCCGGGGGAAAAAAAATAAAATATATATATATATATATCGGTCATAAATCCGAAAATTCGGACATAAAATGTATCTGTATTTCGGCAAATGATCGCTGAAAAAAATCAATCTCGTCATTCGTTCGAAGAAAAGTCGCCAATTTTGTCAAAGGATCGCATGAAAACGTGACTTTCGTCAGAGAATCGTGAATAAACGGCAAATTTCGTCAAAAACATTGCAAAAAACGGCAAATTTCATAAAAAGATCACGATAAAACGGCAAATTTTGTCAACAGATCACTGGAAAAACATGACTTTCGTTAGAGAATCGCGGAAAAAACGGCAAATTTTGTCAAAAGATCGCGAAAAAATGACACATTTGTCAGCAGATCACGGGAAAAACATGACTTTCGTCAGAGAATCGCGAAACAACGGCATTTAGAACGTTTTTCGCTCCTGCACCCCCCCCCCTGGGGGTGGTGGCACCGACATAAAATGTAGCCTATGTTGGAACAGGGATTGTCACCATTAATTTGCCACCATCACTTTTAAAATCGCTTCAGTGGTTCCAGAGATTACCCCCTACAAACAAACAAACAATCTTTACTACTATATATATTAGTATAGATAAGGGGGAATTAGCCCCTTGTTCCCCCCCTTTACACTTAACCAATCAATCCCGAAAACTAATCAGAGATGCGCCTTAACACAGTGAACCTATAAATAAAATTTGAAGGAAATGGGATAATTCTGCATGAAAAACCCATTTATATAAATTCCCCCCCCCCCCCCCTTTATACTTAATCAATCAATCCCGAAAACTAATCAGGGAAGCGTCTTAACCCAATGAATCTATAAACAAATTTTGAAGCAAATAGAATAATTCTGCATGAAAAACCCATTTATATAAATTAAGGGGGGATTATCCCCCCGTTCCCCCCCCCCCCTTTATACTTAACCAATCAATCCCGAAAACTAATCAGGGAAGCGACTTAACACAGTGAACCTATAAACAAAATTTGAAGGAAAACGGAATAATTCTGCATGAAAAACCCATTTATATAAATTAAGGGGGGATTAGCCCCCGATCCCCCCCCCCCTTTATACTTAACTAATCAATCCCGAAAACTAATCAGGGAAGCGCCTTAACTCAGTGAACCTATAAACAAAATTTGAAGGAAAACGGAATAATTCTGCATGAAAAACCCATTTATATAAATTAAGGGGGGGATTAGCCCCCCCGTTCCCCCCTTTATACTCAGCCAATCAATCCCGAAAATTATCATGCAAGCGCCTTAACACAGTGAACCTATAAACAAAATTTGAAGGAAAACGGAATAATTCTGCATGAAAAACCCATTTATATAAATTAAGGGAAGGGATTAGTCCCCCGTTCCCCCCTTTATACTTAACCAATCAATCCCGAAAAGTAATCAGGGAAGCGTCTTAACCCAATGAACCTATAAACAAAATTTGAAGGAAAACTGAATAATTCTGCATGAAAAACCCATTTATATAAATTAAGGGGGGGGGGAATTAGCCCCTTGTTCCCCCCCTTTTATACTTAACCAATCAATCCCGAAAACTAATCAGGGAAGCACCTTAACACAGTGAACCTATAAACAAAATTTGAAGGAAAACTGATATTTTTATGAAGAGTTATCGCATTACGTACGTACATACATACATACAGAACCGGCTGCCAAGCTCTCAGGGCTTGACAGCCAGTGTGATAACTGAAAAATCGCAATTTTAGAACGTTTTTTGCTCCTGCACCCCCTGGGGTTAGTGGCACCGACATAAAATATAGCCTATGTTGGAGCAGGGGTTGTCACCATCAATTTGCCACCATCACTTTTGAAATCGGTTCGGTAGTTTCAGAGATTACCCCCTGCAAACAAACAAACAAGATTTACTCCTTTATAATATTAGTATAGATTGAAAAATGCAAAGTCCAAGTTATGCACAAGCTACAAGCAAAACAAATCTTAAAAAAAATGAAAGTTGTAAAGCGACAAACATTTTTTAATCAATCCAACCAGGGACGGCAAATTACATGACATTACCTGCCAGTGGCTTGTAAATTATCTAATTCGGCAAATAAGTTTTCAAACAGTGTATTAAAAAATTGCATTGCATAAAAATTTGCCATAAACATTCCTAATTTTCAAATCATTTGCCATATTTCGCATTTTTCTCAGTTTGTTGGAATGTAAACATGGTACTAAGTTCTGTTCTGCACTTGCATATATTTTTTAATTGTATGTAACAATTTTACAGAAATGTTAATATGAAAGTGCATTTTTGTAAAAAATATTTTAGACATTAATTCTCTCTTAACAATGTTATTGTTGCATCTTACTAGCTGACTGGTAGAAAAAATCCTTGGCTAGTATGATTTTCTGAAAGTCCCCCACCCCTAAATCCAACTTTTCTTATAAGCTGTAATCTACATGACAAAATAATTTTTCTAAAATTAGCTGGGGAGAAAAAAAAAAGTTAATTTTCTTTCTTCTGTTTTTGTAAGCCTTTTATTTTTAAAAACAGCCAAAATGACAGATTCCAGCTAAAAATACGCTTTTACTATTTAGATTGCTTGATTAGTTAAGATTTACTAAGGATTGCATCATGCATCAAAGAATCAATGATGACATAATCATAATCATTCTTCCCATTGGTTACTCTTTGTTCTGTATGCTAATGCTGTTGAAAATGCTGTCAAATTAGTTCTTCCTTCTAATACTGAGATGGAATTCTTATTCAGATGAGTTAGACATTTACCTTAAAAATTGGCCCATTTTACTTAAAATTTGTGAAGAAAATAGGAATGTTATTGATAAAACATTCAAAAACTCATGTCTAATCTAAATCTAAAAAGAAATGTTGAAGATATGTTTGAACTGTTTAAGCCTATTGCAACTGCCTTGGATAATATCCAAAGTAATGTTCCATTGCTGATGCAGTTTATATTTGGAAAGATCTTCAAAAAATATTAAAAGCAGGGTTCGTACGGATTAGGGAATTTTCCAGGAGTGTTACCAGTATTTTTTCTATAGAAAAAGAAATCTAGGTTAAACTCTAGAAATTTCACCTTCTTTTAAGGAGATATTTTCTGCAAGAAAATACTGGTACCAAAGAGTTTCGTGGTCGCAAAACTCCAGGAGGCATACGAACCCTGTAAAAGAGAAAAAAGTAAATAAAAGAAGTCTCACAGCTTTTTGAATCCAGGTATAAAATGGCTCTAACACCCACACACTTTTTGGCATATATGCATGATCCACGGTGAACTATCTGAGCAAGAAAAAAACGATGCATTAAATTTTGCAAAAAATATCCATCTAACTCTATGCTTGCACTGATTGTAAAATTTAACGCCAAATCTTCACCTTTTGAAGAAAATATTTTTGAGCAGAATATAGTAAGAGAAGTCACCCCATATGAATGGTGGAAGAGTCAGCAAATTCAAGTAAATAAATTTAACAGCAAAGTCTTTATTGAAATTGAACAACTTATAACAGCAAAAGCATCCTCAGCAAGTGTTGAAAGAATATTTTCAACATTTGGATTAGTTCAATCAAAAATACGAAATAAGTTAGGATTGGAAAAAGCTTCAAAACTTGTCTTTTTATTTAAAGCTTTTAATTAAAATTAAATCCATGGAGTTGCTTTTATAAAGAAATTGTTTAACTAAGAAATATAAAGTCAGTATTTTTAAAATTATAAATTATTTTTTTAAGTCTTATGTCTCAATTTATATAAGTGTTACACTCACAGAAAAATCAGGTAAGTCAATACATATGTATTTTTCTTTTAATTAGAAAAAAATGATTTTTTGATTTTGAAAGTAAATATACATACATTAAGAGACTTGTTATCATTTGTTGATGTTGATATTATTGATACTGTATATAACGGTATCTGGGGATCGTGATGAATATAAAAGGAAAACTTAATAAAAAGAGTGAATCACCAGCGACTGGCACCAGAGTGATTCCAAAAACCTAAAAATTTAGACTAACATACATTCAACACTTTCCCCAAATACCATCATAGGCGTGAACGAAAGTGGTAGTACAAAAGAGATGTCATAAAAATATTACGTTGAATCTTAAGTTATAATACCTGATATTATTTAGCAAAATTAAATAAGTGAAGTTAAATTAGTATCATCACTTGAACTTGGTCAAATGAAAGAGAAAAAGGAAAGAGAAAAACTCACCAGATCAGAAGAAACACAGATTTTATTATAATCACATCAATGCACAGATCAAATTATAATAACTGGAGAATGATGACACTTTATCACTATCATATACCAAATATATTTTTATATTCAATTTACTAATATATATCGAATTCTTATTATATCAATAACTGTGTAAGATTTCAGTTCATTTTCATTATTAATTTTAATTTCGGTATGATTTATATTATAATCAATAAGAATATTATTATGGTTTTCAATACGATCATTTTTGCTGCAGTTCAGTTCTGATGAGATATATATACGTAGTTATTAAGGTGACATCTAGAGAATGAAAGTTTTTCCATCGATCAGTTCATTTGTAGAGAGTGAAAGTTTTTTTTTTAAGATAAATTCATTAGTATAGTAATTTAGATGTTAATGATGGAGGATACAGCATATGATGGGACTTTATTTGCAGGACATTAATTGAAATGTCTCTAGGTCGATTCAAACGTAATCATATTATACGGATGACTGGATTAGATGTTGCTCGCCAAGATCGATGTCAACCCGGAATTCCACTTCTGTATCTGTCTGGCGTGACGATGATCATACTGATAGCAGAGTTCATTCTAGGCATTTTTCGCGGGGCGGGCCGCCCTGCGTGCCCTTGTTTACAAAATCTGCCGCCCCGAGGGCCCCACTGCTCTAAAACCCCGCCCCGTGTGCCCTAACACGCGAAAACTCGGCTGAAATGGAAAAAAAAAAAAAAAAGCTCTAATTAAAGTTTATCGTTAATTTCAAACGAACTGTAACTATTTCTATCCAATTCATTGCTTTTTACACTTCCTGCCCCACCCCCACCCACGTTCTCAATAGCATACACACGCGGACACCAATTATTTTCAGTTGAATGCCCCATTCCTTTCAGCTGAAGGTCCGAGCCGCGCGTTAGTCATAAATTACTCTCCCCCTCTCTCATGTTGGTGGAAATGTCAACATAGGAACAACAACAGAAAAGAGATCCCCCCCAAAGATATCTCCTGATATTTTCTCTCCAAATGGTAGTTGGGACATATGAAGATGACCAAAAACACAAAAGATACAGTTCATAGAATTGGTTTGTAAACTGAAAGAAACGTACGCGCAATGGGAGCATAAGAAGAAATATTGAAATCATCTTTCATGTTAGTGAAAGATGTAAAAAAAAAAAAAAAAATCGATTTATTAGAAAACTAAACTGATTTTTTTATTAAAAAGTTAATTATAAAAAATATTTTTGAATCCCGGATGTCTCAATCTGTTAATTCTATAGCATGCATAAATCGGGACAGTACGCATGCCCGGCTGTCTCTTTAAAGGGCCCTTGGCGCAAAAATAAAATTTAAGACCTTATAACTTTTTTTCCAAAGTAAAATAATAATAATTGCTTCGTCAGGGGCTCCGTATATGCGCGGAAACTAGGCGCAACCCCCTTTTTTAATACTATCTTTTTTCTTTTGTCTCGTTTCAATACCTTCTACGCTTCTATTCGCCGCGCCGTACTCCCCACTTTATGGCCGTCATTCTTCGCACGTTTTCATATTTTATGAAAAGCACTCCGTATTTTCCTTATTTTCCCAGCTTTGATTCATCGAAAATTTATTTTTTCTTACTCACTTTACTATAAAATGTTTATTTTGAATAACTGAAATAATTGAGTCTCATTTTAACTTTCATATGTTGACTCATGAGGACGCATATTCTTTAAAGTCTTAAATGGAGGTTTTATAATTAATAATATAAACACGCCACGAAGGAAATGCAAAACATCAAGCGCTGTGTTGAAAGCTAAAAGTTTACTATTTTCATCCTTTAGCTTTCTTGTTCTAAAAGTCTCTGTGTCCTGCCTGAATACAATTAGCTAGACTAAGTTTTTTATTCAAAATAAATTTCGTTTCAGCTTATTAATTTTGTTCCAATTTAAGATCTCGGCAAATCATTCGCATTCCGCGGGATGGATCTCGCAATCCTCAAATTCTGCTTATTAATTAACCCGAATAAACTCTTTAAAGCCAATCTATAACCCAATCCGAATCCAACAACAACAAAATTGATCTACTCTCGCCTCAAACTCGAAATACTTCAACGTGATATCCACAATCAAAGAAAATTTGATAATTTAATATAATTATCGAAAGATAATTCATAATCATATCTCAATATCTATTTTATCCTTGTATTTGCGGAGTTTCGCTGATCATTTATTTTTCAAACGAACCTCGAATTCACCGGAGTTAGCCACTACCTTCGTCATTGCACATCCCGTGTAGAGGGGATAAGCCCGCTCTGATCACGAATCAACCGAATATTGAATTATTGTGCTTTTATATTAAAGCCCAGATTAGATTCAAATTTTCAGCATCGTCATTCACGTTGCCAAAATTTCCCGGCACGGGCCAAACCAAACAATTTTTTGGGGCTCGGTACAGTATAAAAGTTAGGTCCGCCTCGGCCCCGGCCCGGTATAAAAGCAAAAAGTTCAGCCGACGGAATTTCTACAAAACATGCCGATATTTCTGAGTCAACATTACCCTAAAATTAAAATTATTCAAAAAGCACACTTATGCATAGATTTTATTTTCAGATTATGTTCGAAATGCATGGAATGCAAAATATCAACAACATTAATGACCATTTAGACAATTAAGTACATAAACACTGATTAAAAAATTGATTCAGACAATTACATTCAAATGAAGATTTAGTAAGAGAAGAAAAATCAGGATATGAAAAATCCGTTATAGACAGTTTCCATTCTTAGCAGGTACATTGTCTATTGTATATGTATTATATTCTTTTTGCACAGATAAAGGTATGTTCGTTTAAGACAGGATTTCGTCATAGACAGGTACTATTTCATACGTTTTATTATATTTTAATTAATTAATTAAATATATTTATTTATTTTTGCCTAGAAAAATGTATGTGCTATTCTTTAAAAAGAATTTTAATTTTAAAATAATGGCAATTTAAAAATTTATACATTTTTTGCAAAAGTTATTTTGCCGGGCCTCATTTTACTGATTTTGCATGGGTCTGAAAATTTCGGTCCTGACAGACCTCTAGGAAGAATGAAGTCCAAGCTAAGCTTGGCCTAGAAAAAATAAGGCTGGCCGGCTCTGTCCGAGCCTGCAGAAAAATAAGTTATGCCCGGTTCTAGTCTCGTGAATGAAAATTTTCCCGAGCATGACCCATGGGCCCGGCCGATGAGAAAATTTTTTTTTTTTTTTTTTTTTTTTTTTATGTAATAGTTTTAGAGATAATTAATGTTGCTATTCTGCACTGGCGCAGCAAAGGGGAAAGGGGAGATTTGGGGGTTAAAACTTCTCCCAGAGCATTTAAAAACTGATAAGATCTTGTGTTAAGATAAATATAGGATATGTAAAAACCAAAGTAAAGAAAATCATAAACAGCGTGAAATTTTTTATAATATAACCGTTTCAAGGGTTCATAATAAGATCATCTATTTGAACACAAAATTAATGAAAGAAAAAGTTTGAAGCAATATTAGCAAAGTAGTATGTATGTATGTAACTGTATGTAACCAACCTTTTTTTTTTTTTTTTTTTTTTTTTCTTTTTTCTTGTCTGTAGATTGAAGGAGAGACTTTTATGAAACACAAATGCTAAATTATCATTTCTTGTGCTTTTCATTATGTCGATTTTTATGTTTCACGTATTTAATAAACTCTACCTTATGAGCATGTAGTAATGCAATGAAATTGTCCCCCTCCCCTGCAAATGAAGATCGTGACTGCGCCACTTTAGTCTTTATTCTATGGCTGGCGGACATATAGTCTAAAATGTACTTTAAAATTTTCGCATAAATATACATGAAGTATATTTTTTTGTAAACTACTTCCGTTATCGAGTTGTAGCGCCTCGGAAATTTGATTTAAACCGCCAATTTTGACACCATATTTTGAACGACGTCCCGTTTTTATCGAAAAATGGAAAATGCTATTCGATTTCATAGTCTCTGAATAAGAGCATATGCCAATTAATTGCATTTACGAATAGAAAATAATTCAGAGATGAGTCAGAAAATAGTCACTTTGGATTTGAGAATAGTGTTAAGGAGAAGGCCAGCTCTGCACATAGTCCTTCACAAAAACATTTTTTCGTTGGAAAATAATAAAATTGAGTTTTTTCTGTTTGTCAGTTGGTTTCATGTAATTATTGGAAGAGGAAGAGTCAAATTTAGGTTAGGTGTCCGTAGGATACTGGCGATGGAAACCAAGCAAAAATAACTCGTAAATTACTATGTCGACCATTATCCCTTTGATTTTATTGCCCTTCGAAGAGGAATAAATAAAGAAGAAAAAGTATGGGCATTGTGTAGAAAGACACCCCTGTCTTGCTCCTCCCCTGAACGTGAGGCCAGTTCAAAGAATATATTAGTCAGGTTCTTTGGTGAGACTTTTTCTGAGCATAGATATTCCCAAATTAGATAATTTAATAAAAAAACCATGAGTTAAAATTTTTTGGCATTGGTAAATAATATCGACATTTTAAGTCTGTTTACCAGTCCGATTTATTGATGATCTGAGGCAGTAGAAAAGGGAGAAATATATTTGTTTTCTGTCTCTTAGTAATATTTAAAAACATGAAAGTATTGCTCCCTCAGAGGATATGATTGCTCCCCCATTTTCTTTTCCTTTTCGGGGGGTGGGGGTGGCCCATTTCTGATTGGAGCAAAGGCGAATGATGAAAATTTGACCATCTTCTTTCTGTATACGGCTGATCAGCCGTGCTTTTTGTATAGTCAGCATTTCGAGTATCAGAATTGTCTAGTTACTTTTATTTCTAAAAATTAGCGGAGTTTTGAGTGCGTAATTTGTATTTTAAAAATCTGTTATTCAGCGATAAGGGCTTCAGAGAAAAATGAGGGAGAAAATACTGCATTTGGTGAAAAAGAAAAGTTATAAGTTGACCTAAAATGGAGTTGGGATAAAATGAAGTTTATTTTCACCGAGCCGTACATTAAAATTATTTACAAATGAGCAATAAACGTATTGATTTTATTATTTAGCTCTAGGCACAAATAAGATAACGCTACATCCAATTTTGTCAATTAACTCCGATATAAAAGTACTATTTCATTTTAATCATTTATAAAAGAATTTGTAGATCAGAAATGCAGGCATAAAAAAAAAAAGCTTTTAAAGCTGTTCTCAAAACACTATATATATATGCTGATCAACAACGCGAAACTTTCTGATAATTCACATATTCATTTTTAAACGTAAAAGCATCAAATCTGCTGACATAATTATCAAAGTGACTTGAAATCGAATGCGTTTTTCTGTTTTCGATAAATGTATTAAATCTTGAGTTATAAGTAATTACTATTTCATGACGATCTTTCTCGAGCTGTCTCATCCGGAAATTCTGTTCTAAATTAACTTTAACAGCATTTTCTAAATGATTTTTTCCCCTTTATCAAAAAACGAAAAACGCTATTCAATTTTGTAAAACATAAATAAGGCTACCAGCTAGTTTTATAGGTTAGATTAAAACTGACTTATATTTTAAATATTTTTTCCCACTCTCTCTTCCCGGACCTGACTATTATAATTTTCCTTCAAAATTAATTTCTAGAAAACAAAACCAGACTTTCCAATCTGGTTCTTATCGGTCTATCGACAAGAAATTTCATGACCTACTTTTATTATTCCTCTCCACATGGAGAGATAAAGATCAGAAACATATTATTCATGCTAACTAACTACGAAATGAAAAACTGTCTTCTTTCTCTCTCTCTCTCTTTTTTTTTTTTTTTTTTCCCACTCCTCTATCATTATGTTTGATACATTTTAATTGTCAGAATCCCAAATTAATAAATAAAGATTACAATTAGAAGATTTTGTTTTGAAAAGTGTTTACAATAATACTACATACAAAGTAATTAAAAGGAAAAAATAATAATACCAGCAGTTTGCTATTTCTCTTAAATACTACATATTTTAACTATGCAATTTAATGTGTTCTATTTTATAGTCGTACTTTTAATATTGCATATAAATATTTAGTGTATTTATGATATTGTATGTATTTAAAAAATATATTATGCGTGAATACTTCACGATTATATTTTATATTTATTTCAACTGCTGGGTGCAGACCGGTCGGTTAACCCGATTTTACGCAAATCCGACCTGGAGTTCGGGTCGATGCTATTTTGTTGTTGTTGTTGCGAGTCGAGTAGACTTTAAATGTTTCAGGTTCGGATCGGTTTCGGGTTGGGTTTTGATTCCTTCGGGGTTTTTTTCCCCCAAAAGAAAGTGCCGAATATTTATGACAATCCCTAATATTAAGCGCGGTAAACGTCTGTGTGTGTGTCTGTGCACTCCGCCTTTGTACCCGCAAAGGCTCCTGGACTAATCGACGCACCGACGGCGGACGCGGACCGAAAAATTCGCAAAAAAGGCGCGACGCTCAAGTTTCGATCGGGTCGGGATTCCGACCCGGACCCGGGGAGTTATTAATGAGCGAAAGTGTTTTAATTACCGACCGAAACCGAAGTTGGAAGAGAAGTCAAAACAGCGAAAAGTTCGCCTTCCGTTTTGATAATCGCAGACATCCAAATCGTCGCTTTTTAACGCATCATCGAATAAAAAAAAATGTACCGGAGGTATCGATCCAAAAATCGGGGTACACACGCGGCCGATTTTTGTCGTTGCAAAACGTCAAATTTTTTGAAATTCGGACCGTAACTTTTCTTTATTTCGGCCAAAAACTGACCAGACATCCAACATCGACCCCAGACGTAAAAAGAGGTTGCCGTAAAGAATACAGGTCGACAGATCCGAGATCGAATCGCCCCAGTCCTTTTTGAAACAAGTGGAAATAATGACTCTACATTCGCGAAAATTTGCTAACACGTGTATAAAAAAATCGCGAATTCAACAAAAAAAAATTCGTAAAAATCGACCAGTAATTTTTGAAGATATCAATTAAAACTCATTAATGACACGGCAAATGAATTTATTTCTATTCCGAAGAGACAGCTTCTTTTTTATTTCAACATTCAACGGAGACAAATCGTCTGTGGATAAGTCATTTCTGAAAGAGATAAAATAGTCAACTGCGTTTTTTCAGAGGGGGGGGGGGGGGGGGGGGCATTTCCGAATCTAAGGGGCGCATTAATTTCAAACTTTGACAGGGCGACTCAAAATGGATTCTGCTTTCAGAATATCTAAAAATTATTCTCATATCTTCATTAGGAGCCGATATATTATTTTATTGTATAATTAATCATCGTTATTTGTATAATTAAAGCAAAAGAAAGATTTCTATTACAGTGCCGGCTAGATATTACGATTTTAAGAAGTAGGCCGCGTCTAAAAACTGCCATAACGAGTATCTTAAGTTTTTGTTTTAGAGTGGCAACCAGATATTATGATAGGAAAAAGCGGGCTTCGCCCGTTATCGATTTTTTTTTTTTTTTTTTTTTAGTTTTAAGTTTTTCTACAGCTCACTGCCTTTGAACTAGAACACAGGTAGTCTACATAAGTTGTTTGAGGAAAAGCAGTGTCATCGCCAACCCCCCCCCCCCCCGCTTTTTTCTTTTAACTGTGGTCCGTTTCTATAACTAAGAAACTATGTTACGGATGTCCACCAAACTGATTCCAAACATCATAATTAAAGTAATAAGAACCCCCTATCCAGATATTATGATAGGGAAAAGCGGGCTTCGCCCGTTATCGATTTTTTTTTTTTTTAAGTTTTTCTACAGGTCCCTGTCTTTGAACTAGAACTCAGGTAGTCTAAATAAATTCGACTCGACATCGATAGAGCTTACCGATTTTATTTCGTTTTTTCACCACTAGGGGGCGCTTTCCTATCTTCGGTTCTACGGGCATGAAAACGACGGGGTATGGCTCATTCGACTCGACATCGAAAGTCTTAACGATTTCAGTTATGATCATATAAACAGATTGCGCCACCTGGTGGCGGAAGGTGGAACTAACGTATACTGCAGCGCGTGCGCAGCACGACTGCTATACGGTGCCGCAGGCAGCGGGGACCAGAGCCGCAGGTTTTCGTTCAGTTAGAGGTTTATACTATTCCATGTGCAATTTAAGGGATTATCCGGTGCATGCGTAGCACGACCGTCATACGGTGCCGAAGGCAGCGGGGACCAGGGTCGGAACGACTGCTATACGGTGCCGCAGGCAGCGGGGACCGAAATCACCCACTCGTGGACAGCCACCCGTGAGGTATAGGAACAATAAGTCCACGAGGGGAAAAATAAACGCTACCCGACACCGATAGCACCCATCCGTTCCAACCTCCACCGCAGGAGGCGCCTGTTTATTAGATTTGAAACAATGAATATAATTACATAACAATAATAAAATATAAAAGGTAAAAAATAACAATTTTTTGCAAATTGAAAGTTAAATATAAAATATTTTCGAAGTACTATAAGTTCATGATGTCCTAAATTTATGGTATTTTAGTTCAGAAAGTCAATGGTCAGTTCAGTCAATTTTTTTTAAAATTCTTTCGTAATGAAAGAGAAATTTTTATTGAATATTATAATTCTCTTTTAACTTTTGCCGAGCCGGAGGTTCGTTCAGTTAGAGGTTTATACTATTCTATGTGCAATTTAAGGGATTATCCGGTGCGTGCGCAGCACGACCGGTATACGGTGCCGAAGGCAGCGGGGACCGAAATCACCCACTCGCGGACAGCCACCCGTGAGGTATAGGAACAATAAGTCCACGAGGGGAAAAATAAACGCTACCCGGCACCGATAGCACCCATCCGTTCCAACCCCCACCGCAGGAGGCGCCTGTTTATTAGATTTGAAACAATGAATATAATTACATAACAATAATAAAATATAAAAGGTAAAAAATAACAATTTTTTGCAAATTGAAAGTTAAATATAAAATATTTTCGAAGTACTATAAGTTCATAATGTCCTAAATTTATGGTATTTTAGTTCAGAAAGTCAATGGTCAGTTCAGTCAATTTTTTTTTTTTTTTTTTTTTTTTTAATTAAATTCTTTCGTAATGAAAGAGAAATTTTTAGAGGTTCGTTCGGTTAGAGGTTTGTACAATTCAATGTGCTAATTAAGGGATTACCCGGTGCCGAAGGCAGCGGGGACCCGGGTCGGCGGTTCGTCCGGTTTGAGGTTTTACAAGATTCGAGATTTTCTACAATTCGAGGCACCGATGTAAATTAGGGGCCCGCTGGCGGGCGAAGCCAGCTAGTGAGATATTAAGAGATGTAACTGTAGACTACTTTTGCATAATTCTGTTAAAATATGGATTAATTTTCTTTTATTTCAGATTCGGGTTTGAATATTTCGGGTTCGGGTATATATTTTGGCGGGGGAGAGGGGGTCCTTGTTTGGCTTTGAACAAAACTATCGGGTTCGGGTCAAATACAGTCGGACCTGGTCAGACTAGAGTCCAGGATGTGATCTTATAATCCGATATTACCCTCTTGTTAAGGGTAGAAATGGAATTTCCAAATGGCAAAGAAGTTTTGAAATTTATATCTACAAGTTTTTCTCAAGTTTTTTCTAGAAAAAAATATTTAAAAAAAATAAAATCTTTTCTTGCAGTTATATTTTCTTAGAAAATATGGATTATTGTTTTTTTAATTTATATCCACTACTTTTTTTAAAGTAAAATACGAATGTTACTTTAAATCATTTTTATAGAATTTTCACATTAAGTGTACACGTTAGAGATCGGGGTCGATCTTCTTTTTTTAGACTCGGGCTGGGCCGCGACCGGACTTAATTTTTTTCTGCAGACTTTTGCCAGGCTGGGCCGTGTCAGGTGTCGAACTCCTTTTATCCCGGACTATGTCAGACCGGTTATTTTTTTAAAATGAAAATTACAGTGACATTCTATCTTTGTTCAAAGAAAATTAATTTTGTTTTATTAAATTATAAAGAATTTTTTTTTAATCTGATTTTTTTTTTAAATAATGTTTATAGATATTCAAAATTATTTTTTTTTTTATCTGTCTTTTTTTTCCATTTTAAACTAATAAATGAGTAAAAATTTCGGCCCGTGCACATTATTTAAAAATCTCATTAATATGAAACTTTCTCATCTTTAGTGCCTGTATTTTTTGGGGTGAAAAAAATGTAAACTGCACGTAAACGCCGCATAGCTTGAAATTTTAACTTTTAAACACATAAACGCCGTGTCGTTTCTTCCGAAAATTACGGTATATGTTATTTTTTTAAAACGAATATGATAATCAGTTTTAATTCTGAACACAAAAATATGATTTGAAACTTACAAAAAACTTGACAATTTTTAACATTGTATCCAGTTTTAGATGTCACAGAGGTTGTATTGACACTATTTTTTACTGTTTAACGGAACACCCCTCCCCCCCCTCCCCCCCCCTTACACACACTCTGAACACGTGACATTCTAGCTGGCTTGAATTTAAAAGATTGGTATTTTCTGTTCATGAGACGGAAAATACCTATTTAACTTGGTTCTTCCTTTTATTAAAAGTACGAGAGAATAAATATAGTTTGCGCTCATTTTTTAAGTCAACTTTTGAACAAAAAAAAAACCCTGCCGGATTAAATAACTTAGTCGCCAGATAAACAACTTGGTTGCCAGCGGCAACCTGACGACTGCATTTGTCAAGCCTTGCCCATGCCCAGGGGTCGAAAGTAGCGAAACTACAGTAGTTTGTAGTATAGTGCTAAAGGTGAAAATAAGCACTCGCCAGTCATCAATCGGCGATTAAACTTGAAATACGGGCGATTAAAAATATGGAAAGAACCGGGCAAATGCAGGATTTTCAGATTTCCTTTTTCTCTGAATTCGTGATTTTTACGTGTTTCGATCGACGAAATTAATGAATTTTACGCGCCCGATCGACGAAATTAATGATTTTTATGCGCCCGATCGACAAAATTAATGAATTTTACGCACGCGATCGACGAAATTAATGAATTTTACGCACTCGATCGACGAAATTCATGATTTTTACGCGCGCGATCGACGAAATTAATGATTTTCACGCTCGCGATGGATGAAATTCATGATTTTTTACGTACCCGAACGACGAAATTCATGATTTTTACGCTCACGAATGACGAAATCTGCAATTTTTTCGAAACTAATTGGTGAAATACACACGATTCTTAAATATTCAGTGACATAAATCTACTTACTGGCTATTAAAGAAATTATTCTCACTTGCCAGTGACTGGCTACTAAAAAAAAAAAATCAACATACCGGCCAGTGGCTACTAAGCGAAATTCTTTATGTTCACCTTTATATAGCGCACTACATTTTGAAGAATGTAGTGCAGCGACTAGCCCGATACAAAAAACAAGTAGCAAGAAATGAGGCTACTTTTAACGCTACTTTAGGGGAAAAAATGTGCCATTCTACAAATCACGTGACCGAAACTTGCTTCTTTTGTGCAAAATTTCTTCTGTTCAACAATTTTCGAATCTCAGCTGCAGTGTATTAGTAATGCATCGCATGAAGTCATAGCTTTTTCCCATTGACACTTGCTGCTAAAATCTAGTACTAGCCCACCAAGGAATTAATTTTCTTGCTATAGCAACATTTGTCTATTTACTCGTTATTAGGTCTTCATGTTTTAATGCCGGGTTCCTTATTATTCAAAATGTCTCTATTTAAAGATTTGTTTATTGTTTGCATTTAGAGTTGTTTTTCTGTAATTTTCTTGTTTATATCTCTTTTAATTTTGCTACGAAATTTGTAGTGTGTGTATAAACTAACATTTTGGAGACAAACACAAAACATTTTCTTGTATGTTATCTTCCTTAATTTTTTAATGCCTTCAGTTATATTACATTTATTTAATTGTATCCCCAGAGACGCGATATAATGAGTGGTCTCTTAGTTATTTAATTAGTATCTTCCAATTTCTAGTGCAGATTGAATCCTTTGACAAGATCTGAAAATAGCGAAGTAGGGACTACTTTTGAAAAGTAGTTTCTAGCAACTATTTTTTAAAACAAGTAATTGTAGTTGTAGTTAACTACATTTCTGATAAAGTAGTTGCAGTTCACTACAATAAAAAAGTAATTTTCCGACCCCTACCCACACCCATATATCAATAAAATCAAAGTTTGTAAATACACTATATATATATATATATATATATATATATATATATATATATATATATATATATATATATATATATACACACACACTCTCATACTGGAGTAATGTGTAATAATTCATGAGTGTGCCCTTTTTGTCTCCGAAGTGCCCTTTTATGGGAAAGTGCACCCTGCCTGCCCTTGATCCTAGAATGAACTCTGCTGATAGAGAATCCTCTAGTTGCAAACTTCCTTTCATCTAGAGTAAGCTGTTACTATGAGACTATAAAATTGTAGTTGAAATTATAAGAATCAAGATATGATATACAGAGTTTCCCCCATTTTTAAAAAAGGGCAGGGTGCTGCTGATGAGCAAAGGGCACTTTTACATTCTTCAGGGCACTTTTTTTAATTTTTAAGGGCACCTTTAATATTTAAAGGACAACACTCTTTCAGCTATATAAGTACATTTAAAAAATATATATATTTGTCTAGAATTAAAGTCTTACAATAATAAAATAGGTATGTTTATGCACTAAATAACCCACAACATGATATGCATTATACATGCACAATCTGTGGCCAGCAGGTCCATATCTCTAGAAATTCAGGAACTGCTTATTTTGCCAATTAGTTTTGGAAAAAAATGAAAATTTCGTCAATCGGACGCATAAAAATTATGAATATCGTCGATCGGGCGCGTAAAAATCATGAATATCGTCGATTGGGTGCGTAAAAATCATGAATATCGTCATTTGGAAGTGCAAAAATCATGAATTTCGCCGAGCAGGCGCGTAAAAATCATGAATTTCGCCGATCAGGCGCGAAAAAGTCATGAATTTCGTCATTCGGGAGCACAAAAATCATGAATTTCGCCGATCAGGCGCGAAAAAGTCATGAATTTCGTCATTCGGGAGCGCAAAAATCATGAGTTTCGCCGATCAGGCGCGAAAAAGTCATGAATTTCGTCATTCGGGAGCGCAAAAATCATGAATTTCGCCGATCAGGCGCGAAAAAGTGATGAATTTCGTCATTCGGGAGCGCAAAAATCATAAATTTTGTCGATCGGGCGCGTAAAAATCATGAATTTCGTCGATCGGGCGCATAAAAATCATGAATTTCGTCAATCGGGCGCTTAAAAATCATGAATTTTGAGATTAGGTTAGTAAAAATCATGAATTTCGTCGATCGGGTTCATAAAAATCATGTATTTCGTTGATCGGGCGCATAAAAATCATGAATTTCGTCGATCGGGTGCATAAAAATCATGAATTTTGAGATTATGGTGCGAAAAATCATGAATTTCGTCATTCAGGAGCACAAAAATCATGAATTTCATCGATCGGGTTCATAAAAATCATGAATTTTGTCGATCGGACGCGTAAAATTCGTGAATTTTGTCGAACGGGAGCGATAAAATCATTAATTTTTTCAAACGGGCACGTAAAAATCATGAATTTTGTCGATTGGGCGCGTAAAAATCACGATTGTCGTCGAACAGGCGCGTAAAAATAATTTATGAAATTCGCGATTTTTTAATGGATCTCTTGACGAAATTTCGTTTTCTTTTCTCTGCAATCGTTTAACGATTTTTTTTCCCATGAATTGATCTTGCGGAATTCCGCCATAAATTAATAATTCACGGACGAATTACATGTCCATAATCCCGTGTCTCCCTCTAAGAATATCTCTCAATATTTCACGACCTACAAATTTAACCTGTTAACTGGGTATGACGAAATATTTCGCCATACACGAACTACTACCGCAATATTTTGAACGCATTACTTCCACCAGTAAAATAAAATAGTCTTATTAAAACAGCTTCATGACAAAATTTTCAGATATAGGAAAAAAAAAAAATGTGAAAGAACGAAAAATTGGGAAACTTGGCAAGTCTGATTTTACCATTCTATTTTGATTTAATAGAATAAAAAACGAAAGTCACACACACACACAAAAAAAATCTATTGGAAAATGGAAAAAAAAAAAAAGCAGAAAATATTTAAAAAGAAATAAAAGGGAAATGACAAGAAGTCGGAAGATCGCGGATCAGCGGAAGAATCTCACGCCTGCCTGAAACTGGTGATTTTTTTTGTTCTATGAGAGATAGACTAAATACATCATATTCCCCGCAACCGATTAGCAAAATTCCCCATGTTTATCGTACTCAATTGACTAAATTCGCATTTTTTTCTTTCTTTTTTTAATGATAAACAGATATGATTTAGTATTTGGCTAGTAAATTGTTTCCTTTGCATCTATTAATTGCATTCACGATCATTTTACTACCAGTATAATTATATACCGTAATTTCGCGCGTATGCGCCGCGCCTTAGTTAAGCCTTTTTCAAACCGGGAATTTTATTGAAAATAAGAAGTCAAATAAGTGTTAAGCAGAAGTAAGTCACATTTTATTTAAAATAAATTCTGGTAGGAAATCGGATTGTCTGAGGTGCGGCGTATACGCGCGAAATTACGGTACTACATTTGGCTTTATTTAATCTTTGAACGGTATGAATTAAAGGCGGCCAAATATAGTACATAAAAATACTGGTAGTAAAGTGATCCTGCCCCCCTTGACGCTACGCCTCTGATTATAGTACCTTCAACAGTTAATTATACATTCTTGCTATCGTCAGGGAATTTCTAAATCTACCGCGATCGCGGACTTTGAACAGATGGGAGACGAACGTGCGATCCTATGTGTGTAAATGAGAAAACAAATTGCAGGCGCGCGCTCAGGGCAGGCACAACAAAAGGCAGTACGGGCGTCATTTTTTAAAACGAGGGGCAGAAGGGCGCTATTTTTTGGATGAGGGGCAAGAAGGGCGCTAATTGTTTAATCAAAGGGCATGCAGGGCGCAGCGCCCTCCTGAAACTGTCTGGGGGAAACTCTGGATATATCTAGTCTCAGTCCAATCTCCATATTGACCGAATATTTCAAAGACGTTGATGCTCAAAGTAATGCCTTCACTGTCTACCGCTACCCGCTACCGGACCAGAGGTCCAGCAGCCTCAGAAAAAAGGGTACTTTACATGCTCGTGTTTTGTGGAGAAGTGAGTTCACACGGCGCTTCCGATAATACTGGAAAACTTACGATTTTAAAAATCCCTCCAATCAGATAGCAGCATTTTCCCAACGATTACAAACTTAACTGTCGCGGTAGTAACACCACCTGATGGATTTTTTGAAGAAGCTCACCCATGCGGTCAAAGTTAAATATTAACTGTCTACGACACGTCATTGCAAATGTTCCATGAGCTTCCATCTGTCACCTTGAATCGGACTGATAATGACCTTGCCACTCGTGAGTCACTGACCCAGATACAAATGTGCGGGAACTAGGAAATAACGCCTGCTTGTTTACCCGAAACATCTAAAAGCTTATCAATGGCGTCTCATCGCAAATCTTGACGATCATCAAAATAAAATAAACGAAAGTAATTAAAAATCTATAACTGCCAAACTAATGGATGAAAATAAATGAAATTTTAGCAAATGAAATAAAATAAAAAGTTCTTTCCACTAGATATGTTTTGAAAGCAAAAATATTTAATTTAAGGAATTTTGAAAAATGATTATTGGACTTAGAAATTTTGAAATGATATTTGGAAAAGTTCGTTATTCTGAAAGATTGCATGAATCAAAATAAATGAATTTTAACTTTCTGAAAAGAATAAAATTAGCAATTAACCATTTTTTATCAATATTATTAAAAAGGAAATACACTATATTTTAGAATAATTTATTTTAGACTGTATATTATTTAAAAGTTAGAAAAAGTAAGTTATAAATATTTTCTTTTTAGATAATTTGAAATGAAGTTTAATTAATATTGTAAAGTGAATAAATTGTAAATTAAATTTGAAATGAATATCCTAAAACATATGTAATGGAAAGATTCTGAAATTAATTTATATTCTCACCAAAAGTAAACAATTTAGAAAGAATGTTTGATTTAAAATGCAAACATGAAATTTAGCTTAATTAATTTAAATGAATTTAATGAGTTTAATTAAATGGATGAATGAATTAAAGTTAAATATTAAAATCCTGAATAAATTAAGAGTCAAATTTTTAAATCATAACACTGTAGATAATTTTTTGGTTATGAACACAAATTATGCTTATGAAAATGCTTTCTATTTTAAGCTAATTTTTTGTTGGTTTAGTAAAATGTGTTTTTTTTTTCTTTGCCCCTCATTATGTTTTTGTATCAATACTCATAATAATTTCTTTAATTATTTTCCAAAAGTTTTATATAAATATAGTAATAAAATAATAGCTTTTTCAAACAATAAAACTTTCCTTATAGAAAGCTATACTTATGAGGTAATTTAATTATAAATTTTTGTATTTATTAATTAGTTATTAAAAAAAATTAAGTACTAATCTGAATGTTTAACATTTATTAACTATTAATTATAAAAAATCATCATGACTTACTAAAATCTATACTCTTTTTCTTAAAAATGCTATTTATATAATAATTTTAAAAAACCCGGTTTAAACCAATAAAACCTGGTTTTTTGGGGGTTTTTTTCCTGGCTTTCCTCTTCCTTTGTGATTGGTTTTTACCTTTCAGCTAGCACCACCTGTCGTATTCTTTGTAAGCTCTCCTCGTTGTCCATCTGTTCATTTGTGACTTTGTCCCCCTTACGGACACGTGTTTACTTTGGCTGATGACAGGCTGTTAAAAATTTCCAGCTCGAAATGCGTCCTGTGTGTTCTTTTGGTTTTTATGGTGATTCATACAAAGTGAAAGTTTCATTATTTAATTCAAAAGAAATATTGTATATTTTTTTAATTCTGAAGACTGGTACAATCTTAAGTATTCTAGAGATGAGACTGGCTCAATTTTGTACCAGTCTTCAGACTCATGCTCAAAGTGAAAATTTTATTTAGTAACAAATTGAAAAAGGAAAATAAACTTGCCATGTGTTTTTTAGGAACAAAGAATGTAGTATAAGTTTCTTAAAGTATTTTTTTGAATAAATAATATTTTTAAAAAATAATATGTGATTTCTGCAAGTGGTTGGGTACGAATAATGCGTTTTTATTCTAAACAGATTTTCAGGGACATGAAAATCACAAAATGACATTATGAAGGAGTATGTACAGGGTGTCCATAAAGGAACTCTGGGGTGTTAAAAAATCATATTGAGTTAACGTTATGAGTTAGGTCAAGTCAGTTTTAATTTAGAAGAAATCAGTTGGCTCATCAAATGTTGCGCTTCATTCACCTTGAAGTAATGTAGCAGATTCTTATTCCATTCTGTTAATGCAGTGCGATGACGATGCCACAACAAAAGGCTCAGTGTGTTATCTGGCTTATAGAAACTGGATCTGTTACCATTGTACAATGGAACTTTTGGCGTGAGTATGGTGGTAATGCGCCTACGGACAAAATCATTCGTTAGTGGCTACGTTTGTTTAAAAAAAATGAGAAATATGTTAAAACAAACGGCCACAAGTGTCAAAAAAGAATGTCGATATAATCCATACTTTCATGTGAACGAAATATGAAAAAATTGTTGAGACGACTCAGTCGAAGAGGTTGAATACCATTTGGATGTGTGCAGTGTCACAAATGGAGCACATATTAAAATCTACTAAATGGTAAAAATCTTGATAAATTTACCTTTGAGTACATACATATAATATTAACCTAATTTTATGATTGAATAAAAAAAATTTTGCTTCAAACAATAGACATCCTGTATTATTAATAGATACTTCTATGTAAGAAGAAATTTTAGAAGGAGATCTTGAAACAATGTTATTAACAATTTTCAACTGTCTTCTTTCCGTGTAAGTCTAGCTCTGATGACACAAAATCTTTCGAGCTTAAGTTCTGAAAAAAAAAAAATGAGAGAGAAAAACCGAACTTATCTCTAATGTTTACAGCATACAATCTGGCTGCCAAAAGCAACTAGTTTAAAATAATTACTAGCTGATCCTCGCCCGGCGTTGCCCGGGCCCGCGATAATAAATAAATAAAAAAAATCAAGTTTTTATTATTTTACATCTTCAACCCAATTTTGTATAAATTTATATTTTTTAATGAAAAATTCACGAAAAAAATATTGATATTGAGTTATCACTCAATAAGTGCTCTTTTGTGTGAGTATGGTGGTAATGCGCCTACGGACAAAATCATTCGTTAGTGGCTACGTTTGTTTAAAAAAAAAATGAGAAATATGTTAAAACAAACGGCCACAAGTGTCAAAAAAGAATGTCGATATAATCCATACTTTCATGTGAACGAAATATGAAAAAATTGTTGAGACGACTCAGTCGAAGAGGTTGAATACCGTTTGGATGTGTGCAGTGTCACAAATGGAGCACATATTAAAATCTACTAAATGGTAAAAATCTTGATAAATTTACCTTTGAGTACATACATATAATATTAACCTAATTTTATGATTGAATAAAAAAAATTTTGCTTCAAACAATAGACATCCTGTATTATTAATAGATACTTCTATGTAAGAAGAAATTTTAGAAGGAGATCTTGAAACAATGTTATTAACAATTTTCAACTGTCTTCTTTCCGTGTAAGTCTGGCTCTGATGACACAAAATCTTTCGAGCTTAAGTTCTGCAGAAAAAAAAAATGAGAGAGAAAAACCGAACTTATCTCTAATGTTTACAGCATACAATCTGGCTGCCAAAAGCAACTAGTTTAAAATAATTACTAGCTGATCCTCGCCCGGCGTTGCCCGGGCCCGCGATAATAAATAAATAAAAAAAATCAAGTTTTTATTATTTTACATCTTCAACCCAATTTTGTATAAATTTATATTTTTTAATGAAAAATTCACGAAAAAAATATTGATATTGAGTTATCACTCAATAAGTGCTCTTTTGCGTGAGTATGGTGGTAATGCGCCTACGGACAAAATCATTCGTTAGTGGCTACGTTTGTTTAAAAAAAAATGAGAAATATGTTAAAACAAACGGCCACAAGTGTCAAAAAAGAATGTCGATATAATCCATACTTTCATGTGAACGAAATATGAAAAAATTGTTGAGACGACTCAGTCGAAGAGGTTGAATACCGTTTGGATGTGTGCAGTGTCACAAATGGAGCACATATTAAAATCTACTAAATGGTAAAAATCTTGATAAATTTACCTTTTAGTACATACATATAATATTAACCTAATTTTATGATTGAATAAAAAAAATTTTGCTTCAAACAATAGACATCCTGTATTATTAATAGATACTTCTATGTAAGGAGAAATTTTAGAAGGAGATCTTGAAACAATGTTATTAACAATTTTCAACTGTCTTCTTTCCGTGTAAGTCTGGCTCTGATGACACAAAATCTTTCGAGCTTAAGTTCTGAAGAAAAAAAAAGAGAGAAAAATCGAACTTATCTCTAATGTTTACAGCATACAATCTGGTTGCCAAAAGCAACTAGTTTAAAATAATTACTAGCTGATCCTCGCCCGGCGTTGCCCGGGCCCGCGATAATAAATAAATTAAAAAAATCAAGTTTTTATTATTTTACATCTTCAACCCAATTTTGTATAAATTTATATTTTTTAATGAAAAATTCACGAAAAAAATATTGATATTGAGTTATCACTCAATAAGTGCCCTTTTGCCCCCCCCCCCCCCCAGGGTCGTTTCCTAGTTTTAAAATAAAAAGTTCTTTTTGTATGAACTCTTTGAATTCTTTATGGCTGATCCATAAAACGGTTTTACAAAAATAACGTGAAAAGATAGTGTTATCGAGTTGTACACAAAATGTTTTCTTCTCGCTTTTTTGTTTGTTTTCGCGTCGGCTCCTTTAAACGAACAATAAAAAAAATAGTTCTCATCTTCCAAATTCTCTGACATTTCAGTCGTTTATAAATATTACTGTATCCAGGCTTCCTTTAAAAATTTGCAAAAAAATATGCCTATTTAGTAGTGAAAACATGAGTTCTTTAAAAAAGCTTTAGCTTTTAACCTCAGAGCAAAAGTAAGTTAAAACAAAAAGCGCATTCAGTCAAATCCGCATGAAAATAGTCTTGTGCATGTGTCAACGTTTTTTTTTTTTAAGGCTTCTACCCTCAGAAACAGGAAACCTGATTGATTAACCCAACCCTCATCTGTTTAGTCTAAGGAGATTGAAAAGGGTTGATTGAAGACAGATGAGGCCGTACCATTGAATTGAAAGCATAGACCTTAAAACGAAAAGCACATTCTGATACATAGATTTTGTATAGTGCTTGTCCATTTGTCTGTTTTTACCTTAGATGTTTTTTGGTGTGTAAATATAATTTTACACACCAAAAATTGCAATTTTATATCATATTTTTTATTTAGTTTTTTGGTGTGTAAATATTATATGATTATGTTCAGAGTTAGAAATTAGGAATCCTAAGTAAGGCATCCTATGACACCTACAATTTTTTTTTCTAAGTGCCAAACTTAATTTCATCATTACAATTTTATATCTTATTTTGTGATTTCTTTTTGCAACCATATTAACAATTATATGGGGGGTGTCTGTTCATATTAAACACTTTATCTTTGAGAAAACATTTCCAATATTGCAGGGCTTAATTATTTATGCAACAATTCATTTCGCAACATAGAACAGTAATGGACCCTATTTTTGTGATATTGAGTGACATGCAATTGGGAAGACATTTCTGAAATCATAGCTTCAAACCCAAATGGAGAAAAGGGCCATGCTTTATTTTAGAGTCTCTGAGATCAGTTTTATCAAACAGGTGCTCTTGAAGTGTATGCGGTAGTGGGAGAAAACTTACACAAGGTACGAATCAAATCGTTTGTTAAACAAAAATTAAAGTGAAAGAAAGCTAGGTATCCAATGTGATGATGAAGCATAATTTTGTGGTTGTGAACTGCAATAATTTTAGTTGCATTTGACAATTAATGAATGCTAATTTCTAACCCTGATTATGTTATATTAGGTTTGGTGATGGGTTGCTTGATTCTGTTACTTCAGTTGCAATATTTAACATTAAACATATTGGTGGAAAGTGTTCATCACCTTGCTGTTCGAAATTTTATGATAAATGTTTATATACATATTTTGAGTGTTTTTTATTTTGTAATTATTATAATCAAATGTCCTTTTGCATATTAGGTATAATTAGTATATTACTGTGTTTTTTTTTCTATTTTTATGGTACACTGTAATTGCTTAAGTATATTATGGCAGTACAATGTTTTGTGTAATATTAGCTAGCAAGACTGATAGTTTTATGAATGCTGTCAGACTCAAAATGTGGGTTGGAGTCTATAGACAACGCGGTGATTAATTTTTTCTAAATAAATAATTTGTTTATTAAATAGTATCTAATTAAGTCACAATCACAGAGTCTTCTGTAAACAGAAGCTCCTTTAGATGATTTCTGGGTTATGGTAAAGGTGCATCCAACACCTTATTTTCTCTATGTGTGGTAATGTGCTTATTATTGATAGTTGTAACCAGTCATTAGTAGGCTCTGTCTAAAAATTGCCAGCACATATGATTTGTAATTTTAATTTCTTTCTCTTCTCCAGGTCTGCCCATTTCAGCTCTCTAGCAATCAAACAGAATCCTATGCTGGCCGAGGCCTATTCCAATCTGGGCAATGTCTACAAAGAGAGGGGACAGCTCCAGGAGGCTCTTGAGAATTACAGGCACGCCGTTCGATTAAAACCAGACTTCATTGATGGCTATATCAATTTAGCTGCTGCATTGGTGGCCGCAGGAGATATGGAACAGGCAGTGCAAGCCTACGTGTCTGCATTGCAGTATAATCCTGTGAGTAATGTTAGTATTGCATTGTATGAAAAGAAAAAAAAAAAAAAAGGGATTTTGAGGTTGCTGATCATTGAAATAAAAGTACTAGTTCAGCAGGAAATATGAGGATACGAGTTTCAAAACTCGCCTTTATCCAAAATGGAAAAAAAATGTTTTCTCTGTTAATCTATTCTATTGATAAATCTACACAGAAACAAACACTGCGGTTTGCAACAAAGAAGAAAAAAAAAATTAGCATGTATTTCTGGCATTGTAATATCTTGTTTTACAATGAAAACAAACGGATGCAGTTAGCGGTTTTTTATGATTTCCCAAAATTTGATTTTCTGGATAGGACGAGTTTTAAAACTGACGTCCTCATATATTGTGTGTAATAACAATAAAAAAATTATAATTTTTAGTTATAAATAAAGTAACATTAATTTTGCTTGATTTATAAATTTAAACAAATAGTTAAATTACAACATGATTATGTAGTCTGTAATGATTTTCCCCCAAAAAGTGTAATTTGAAACTGCAATATCTAAAAAATCTGTTTTATTTAGCATTAGAGTAGATGTTACAATCATAGATTTCGTCAAAAAAATAATAAAATGTTTAATTTTATCTTTGTAATAATTGATTAATTAAAGAAAGAAAGAAAAATAAATACAATGAAAGTAGGAATGGGAACAATTTTTATCATTTATTTATTAGTATTAGCAGATCAACAAAAATATATTTTACTGTGATTTTAGTTTGGATCATTTTTATCAAATAATACTTTCCATCTAATTAAGTTCATTGCACAAAAAACATTACTTGTTCCTGTTTATTTAAAGAAGTTTTGCTCAGCAATCCAAATCTTGTGCTGCATATATCAAGATAAAAGTGTTTGTTCCATACTCATCTGTATCAAAGTCTTCATCATTTTTGTCAATAATAGACTGCAAAATGATATTGTTATTTAAAGCATTCAAAAGATGTTATTTTAACACCTCAGCTTTCTAAATATAATGTGGATTCCAAGTAATAACTTAAAGCCTGTGGAAAGAAGTCAATTAACCTCTTAAGCTTTCAAAATACTGATAGTTAATTTAACGGTAAGAATTTTTACCTTATTCTATAAAAAATATTTAAAACAGTAGAAAACAATTTCTTATTCACATTACATCTTATAAGCAAGAACGAAAAATCATGCATCAAGCATAGATTATGTAACACTTTCCAACACTTCCAAAATAATTTTACAAATCATGACCATTTAATAAGCTGAAAGATAACATCTAAGTAAACAATTTGGAAATCGCATAACCTATTTAAGAAACGTAATTTCAGGAATTCCCAACCTATACAATATTCAGAAAAATATCCGAATACTTTTATTCAGCCCTGTATAGGATCTATAGATTTGTATATGTACTACATAATAGAATGCTAAATTTTAGTTTAGTTAGGAAACACGTAGCACAGTTTAAAATACTCCTTCATCAGTTTCTGTCAATAAACGGAAATGTGTTCACGAACTTTTGTGCTGCCCTGTATAAGATCTACAGAATTGATACACACCCAGTAATAGACAAAAAATGAGTTGAATTTAAAATCGCGTTCAGCAACTGAAAACGCACTTCCAGGAATAATTGTTAACATACAGTAGAGAATTCTTTTGTGTGTCCCTGTCCATGAACGATGAGTGCAGGGCTGCCATTTGCAACTAAAATGCTACTAAAAGCGACTATTTTCAGCATCGGGCAACTATGGCTACTATTTTAGTCCAAAAACCTTCAAAAGCGACTATTTTAGAAGAAAACCAGAAAAAAGGAGACTATTTTCCAGTCCCAGCTACTATTTTTGTAAAAAAAAAAAAAAAAAAAAAAAAAACTTAGCACTGCAAATTTTTTAACCCAATACCCCAATCTAATATTTCCGTATAAATTTTTTAAGTTTTTTATGCAATTTTTAAAATATGTAAAAACTTCCATTTGAAAAAAAAAAAAAATACTCTTTCAATATAAATGTAGTGCAAAGATACCAACATCCAGATTTCAGTGGAAAACTAATTATTGATTTTTGGTTTGGCTATCACCCATAACCCTTATACTTTACAGTATATTTGTCCAATTTTTGATTGTTTTTAAAGGCATTTAACCCTTTAACTGTCGTATGAACGACAAACGATTAACTGTAGATTTGTTCACTATGCTGCGTGAATTGTATTTGTTTCTAACCTCGTATAAATGCTTCATTCCAAAAATTTAAATTAATAAACGAGCTGAGATAAATGCTACTTAGAAATAAGAAAATCTTGTTTTCTATCGCAGTTTTTCAATTTAATAAGATTTAAAATGTTGAGAAAAACATTTAGAATATTGCCTTTTTTACTTATTTAGATAGCTTTATTTGGCCGATTGGTGTCTATAAAATCATACTTTATTTTTTTCGGACGATTTTGCTATTTTATTTTACAAAAATTTCTTCTAAAGAATAGGTTAGTATGTACACGTATTTTCTTTATCAAATGCATCCTTTTTTGATAAAACCACTTTCAATTGGTTCAGTTAATTTTTGTTTACAAAATGGAATTAAAATTGCAGCTAATAACATGCAATAAAAATTGTATTGTTTTTTGTTGCCTCACACTAATGCTCAAGTACAAGATAAGAATAATATTCAATTTAGTTTGGAAAAACCAAACTGCATTCTGATCGTATATCTCAGATGATAATTTAAAAAATTTCTTCTTTCTTTCCGTTTGTGTGTGTGATTTTATAATTAAAATACAAAAAGTAGAAAATTTGGATGGTAGTAGCCATACCTGCCAACTCTTCTGATTTTTTCAGAATTCTTCTTAATTTCAACTCTACCTTCTGATTTTCTGATCAGAAGATGAAATCTTCTGATTTTTTTTTTCTTTTTTAAATGAAAAAATGGTGTTCAGAAATATTTGAAGAAATTGCAGAAGTAAATTTTTTTAGTGGCTGTTTCTTGTCATCTGTTAAATTTAGCAGCCCAGCCACCAAAGCAACTTATAGTATATATTTGGAATTCGGTGCCAATAGGAAGGAGGTGGAATTTTCAATCATTATGATGTTGAAGTTAGGAAAACTCGATAGCTGTCTCTCAGCTGATGCTTGCAGAGGATCCAGTATAACCATTAGCACGCTTTCTCTTAATAATAATAATAAATTTGCTGAACTTTGCATTTAAATTTTCGAAATTAATGGATCATCTATTTGATAACAAATTTATCTAAATAATGAACAAGTGGTACATTATCTATTAACAGGAAATTTTTTTATCAGTTGCTTAAAAAATGAAACTACCTTTAGTTTTCTAAAAGGAGAAGAATTCAGATTTAAATAAAGTTTACTTTGCTTTCATTTAAAATAGGAGTAGTGAATTAAAAAAAAAAAAAAATCTTACAATGTAACTTTTTCTTTTTTGTGGAAAAATTTCCATTTTTTAAATAAAATGATGAAGATGATGATGTAGCCTGGAACTTATTACAGAATCAGTTCACAAGACTTCAATGTCAAAAAAATACCTATTATGGCACATGCAAATTCGTGCATTGCATTGTTAGGAAAGATGTGTTCCATTGATGAAATTTTGAAATATGGTAGGATTTGCAAAGTATTAAAAGCTGTATTGACTATTCCTCACAGCAGTGCTGAATGCAAATGTATTTTCAGTTTGATTAAGAAAAATATGACTCTGTTCAGCTCATCAATGATGACGAAAACTCTAGAAAATATTTTGTTAGCGAAATCATTTACTGACAATAAATGTTATAAAGCACAATTTTCTAATAACTTTTAAAAAAAGCTAAGCAATCTACTATGAACATGTTGTCAAAATAATTTTTTTCTACTCATTTTTTTTTTAGTAATATATAATTTATTAAATTTTAGTAAATTTTCTATTCACGTGGGGTTTTTTTTTTCTATCATATAATATACAGTATTTATTGCAAATATTTTAATGGTTCATGTGTTGTCAATTTTGAATAATATAAATATTTTTACTCAGTTTTGGTTGTATATGGCGACAAAAAATATTTTACTGGTTGAATTGTTTAAGTGGTGTTGCATAACACCACCAGTTAACTAGTTTAACACCAATATTCAAATCACGGCCCTCAGCATCAACATCAGTTATCCTTGGTTACTAAATGTTAGGAAGCTGAAATTTTAAGTGTATTTTAATGAAAAGTAAAAAATCTATTATCAATGTTCTTTTTTTTTTTTTTTTTTTTTTTTTGTAGTAGTAGTAGTAGTAATTTTACTTACCCATCATACGTAGTATAGGGTAAGTCTTGTAATCGTTTTGAAAATCGAAAAAAAAATTTTGACGGATTTACACGTTTCAGACACTGGAGATTCCAAAAAACATATTTTTAGAAAAAAAAAAAAATTTGCCGTCCGTCTGTGTGTCTGTAAACGCTCTATCTCCCGAACAAATTGAGATAGAGACTTGCAATTTGGTATGTACTTAGTATGTAATAATGGGAAGAATCCTATTTCATTTCAATAACCTCGATTAACCGGAACATTTTTTTTCGGACTCTCGATATATTCGTTCTGATGAAAGGTATATAAAAATTTTCGAAATTGTTTATCTTAAGTAGTAAATATAAAAAACAATAAAAAAACATAAATTTTGCATAAAACATGAAGTCGATCGGATAATGAGTTGCCGAGATATTTGTAATCCTATTTTCCACACTCTTCGATTTTTCATGACCCTGTATTTCATCCAAATTTCACTTCAAAGATATATTTTAATTGGAAATTTGACGCTTAATCAGATGCAATAAACCGCTAGTTAATAGAAGTATTATTTTTGGAGTTATAAGGAAAAACCTCTTTCAAGCAATTCAGTAATCGAGCCTTTTTATGACGTCATCAAGCCACGATTTTATTTGAATTGCAATGCATTTTATAAGTAGTTTACACATTTTTATTTTAATATTTTACATTATACATATACATGATGGGTAAGTATTACAGTGGCCCCCAACGACTAGTTTTTTATGTATTGAAGTTATTCTTTTCTGTCTGTAATATACATTCTTTACTTGCAAATTAGTGACTATTTTATTTTACTCTTGCTTGTCTTTTAAATTTGCTCATTTATTATGATCCCAGCTAGTTTTATTTTATCCATGTTGAAAGTTTTATAAATTTTTTAAAATCTTCTTATTTCTTCTGATTTTTTGTCAAAATCTTCTGATTTCTTCTGATTTTTTTGTCAAAATCTTCTGATTTCTTCTGATTTTTGGTCCAAAATCTTCTGATTTTCAATGAAATTTAGTTGGCAGTTATGTAGTAGGGAAAATGTGGATTTTCATGATGTTATTTTTATGGGAAATAAGGATTCTTGCCCCTCTTTTCTTAAGTAAGCATGCAACTATTTTGGCTACTATTTTTGTGCAAATGCTACTATTTTGGCTACTATTTTTTTCATTGTAGGCTACTAAAGCAACTATTTTGTATGCCATTTGGCAGTGGCAGCCCTGTGAGTGCTATACACACACTATTCTGTAGTAAGCCTCTTGTAATGCACCTTAGTGATATATATAAATTTCAATCATTTAAAATAGTGAAAAGTTATTTATTTAAACTGCAAACGATTTTTCTCCATAGACGTCATGTAACGGAATTCTTTTGACTGTCCCTGTAAAATAACTATAAGTGCTATGCACACCCTATTCCATATTAAGCTTCTTGTAATGCACCTTCGTGATCTATATCCATTACATTGTGTTTGAAATTGTGTAACATCATTAAAATAAAACGCAAATGATTTTTCCCCATAGACACGTCCTGTAACTGAACTCTTTTGAGTGTCCCTGTAAAAAAACTATAAGTGCTACACCCTTCAGTTGAAATAGGGAACATGTTATAGATAATGACAATAACATATAAAAATTGCAAGGCAATCCGAGCCTATTTACAGCCCCACCAGTGGCTGAGAGGTTGTGCTCTCGAAGCTGGTAGACGGGAGGTGCTGGGTTCGATCCCAATCGCGCCCATCAGCCTAATCGTTCGGAGTTTTCGTGGTTTTCTTCGAGCCGTGGATTTATCCATGCGTAAATACGGGTTAGAAAGACCCCCCACGAAGGGCACTGCCCCCGGGCCTATATCCCAAGTATAGGTAATTGGCCGTCAATAATCAACCCAACCCAACCCGAGCCTATTTACACAGACAGACAACCATACGGCAGACAAGCTGAAGTCATAAACACTTTTCAACTAGGTTGGAAAGCGTTAAAAATGCATCACAATAACAAAAAATGAGAGTGACATTTGAAATAAATAAAACATGGACAACAGATATGTTTCCACAAAAGTCTTTCACTAAAAATGACATTTTATTATGAATTTGCAGATTTTTTGCTCTTAATTCATGATAAGTTCTTGCAGTGTATTTTTATATTGAACCAATCATTTACCGAATAAAACAGAGCTCTCTATAACACAGTTGAAACTGTAATCTTCTTAAAAAATCTTCAAAAAGTAATTAAAAACAATTTTTTAGGTAGATTTCGTAAGAAATACTACCTATTACATTCTCACCTAAGTTGGAAATTTTGAAAAATTTTTGCAGATCTACGCCGATCATGACTCCCAGAACCCAAAACCACCCCCAGTTCAAAACTATATATATCTGTCTATCTATGTCACTTTTTTATGACCACGATAACTGGAAAAATTCTGCTTTAATCTTTTCGAAACTGATACATATCAAATCCGTGTAAATTTATTATTAATACTCTTAAATTATCTAAAACTTTTATATTGACAAGTTTTTTATAGGACCAACCGTTATAGCAAAAAAAAATTAAAAACAAAGAAAATCCCTGCCGGCTCCGCCTGCCAACAAGTTATTTTTCGAAGTAGGCGGTTCCAACTCCCGCATCTTTTCGAAACTGATACATAAAATCAAGGAGCATAAAATCTCGGTCAAGTTCGTTAATGGACAAAATCGAACTTGGGGGGGGGGGGGGGGGGGGGCTTTTTGTGAAAACAGAAAAAACCCATAATTTCTTAATTATAATACGTATCGAATCCGTTTTAAGTTATTATTACTTCTAGGAGAAGGGCCGAAAAAATTTATGTATGACAGATTTTTGATATAATTAAAAATTGCCTTAAGGGGGGGGGGGGAAGGGGGGTTTAGAAGAAAAAAATTCATAACTTCACCAATTCTTAAGAGTTCAAATCCGCTTAAATTTATTATTAATCCTCTTTATATTATCTAAAACATTTATATTGACAAGTTTTTTATAGGACCAACTGTTATAGCCAAAAAAAAAAAAAAAAAAAAAAAAAAAAAAAAAAAAAAAAAACCTGCTGGCTCCGCCTACAAACAAGTTAGGTTTCGAAGTAGGCGGTTTCAACTGCTGCATCATCGTTAAAAGGTCATTTCTTCCGCAATTCCCGACAAACAGGCGCCCCACGGTCTGCGTCTTCGAAATCTACCTGTGTCTGTAGGCCGAGCCATCAGGGTTTTTTTTTTTTTAATGTGCTAGCCTGAAGCAATTAAAAAGAATCCAATTTCCTAATTTTCATCTCTGGTACATTATTAGGTACTTTTCGGTTAGCCGGGCGCCAGTGATATACATACATGTATATATACACACAAACACATATGTACAGGGTTGGAAAAAAACATGTTTTTTAAAAAAAAAAAAAAAAAAAAAGTGTTTTTTTTGTTTAAAACATGTTTTAAATGTTTAAAACGTTTTTTTCTCATTCAACAGCACAATTTTGATTAAAGTGAACAAAAATTAATAAATTAAATATAAAGAATGAAAATATTTTTAAAAAACAGTTAAGGAAGAAAAAAATTATATAATAAATACCAAACATTAATTAACAATTAATTTTTTTATTCTAAACTAAAACATTTAATTATTAAGTTCTTTAAAAATAGTAACAAGTTTGGCAGCTTTATCAAACACCTAACCGGTTTCTAGTTTTGTTCTGCACAAAGCCAAAAGTAGAAAACACTCTTTCTAAACCAGCAGTAGAGCATACAGCTGCTTGTAATTGTTTTATGATCATCATGACATTTTTATCGACATGTTTTTCAAGACTTATCCACCAAGATAAAGGTGTTATTTCTATAAAATAGTCCACTTTATTTGATTCTTGATTAGCGAATTTATGTTTGGTAACTGACAGCATAACATTTTTAGGGTTTCGTTCATCTCACGAAACCCTATTCGTCCCACTTCTCTGTCTGTCTGTCACAGAGCCGGTTCTCAGAAACTGTATAGCTAACAGACTTGAAATTTTGTGTACTTACAGCTGAATACCTACTGTCACGCTGAAAATCATAACATTTTGAAAAAATCATATTATTTTAATATAGAGAGATAAAAAACCAAAAATCTAACAGCCTTTTTCTATTAAATTTAAACATTTTTCGTTATAGCAGTTGCCAACAATTTAAAAATCAACAATAAAATTCTTTCTACAATAATTAATTTTCTGTTGAAAGATTTCCACGTGAATTTAATTTGTGAATTGTCACGTTGTGACATTATAAACAATAAACATGTTTTAAACATTGTTTTAAATGTAATGTTTTAAACAGCTGTTTTAAACAAAATGTTTTAAACGTAACAACCCTGCATATATATATATACACATAACTACATATACATATATAAACATATACATGTACATACATATATGTGTGTATATACATATATATGTATTTATATATGTACATATATCACTGGCGCCCGGCTAACCGAAAAGTACCCATTATTATGTATGTGAAAGCTATAAAAGCATTTCATTTCATTATTGAAAAATCTTTTCCCTCTTCACTTGTTTCATATTGGCAGCCTGAAATTTCATATTTTGCCAAAGTTCTGCTTAATATTGTAATGACAAATTCTGATAATTATCAAAATAATGTCAAATAAGTTTCCTTTTTCGTTAAGCTAATGCCTCATAAATTTATTTAAATAAGAATTTAAATGTCTTGCAGTTTTCAATTTGTATTTTTTTTGGGGTTGCTATTTTGTTGAACTATATACATATTTCCCTCAGTTAGTGTCGTTAATTGCTCCCATGATATTGCTGCATTAATTGAAACTTACATTCAATGGGAAATAAATACCACAATATAGATACATAGTTAATTTTCTTAGAAACTCAATATACATAAATAAACGTTATGATGTACTACAGTATTTTTTTGTGTTAATGTTAGAATGCACATATTATTATTATTATTACAGCTTTATTTGAATGTTCTGAAATAAAAGTTATCTAATTTACATGAATGTCCTTCAACAAAAACATGTGAACTAATTTAACACGTGATAATTGAGGAACATAAAAAGTCGATATTAAGTTTAATTCTGCATTACTATTAACTGACATTCTTCTAAAAATTGAGTATAAATTTATCAATTTTAAATTGTACAACTCTTTACATCATTTCAGAATGCATTTTGTGGTAATAATGAAATGTAAATTTCATTTTCCATAGGTTGTTTCTTATTTCATTTTCGGACCCATTTTATGCCTTTTGGCTATTTGAGTTATATGTGGAATACTTATTAAAATAAAAAAAGTAAAATGCCCAGTTAAACTGAGGGCATTGAGCTCACAGGCTATTCACATTCATTGTATATTGTACTCTTATTTCAAAGAATTTGAAATATGCCCCTCGAAAAATAAAGAAATCAACAATATATTAAGGGGGGTCATCCCCCGTTACCCCCGTCATAGTTAACTAATGAACCCCTTAAACTAATCAGGGAAGTCTCTAATTACAATGAATATACATACAAAATATGAAGAAAATCTGATAATTCTGCATGAAAAACTCATTTATCCAAATTAAGGGGGGATTAGCCCCCCTTTCCCCCTTTATACTTAACCAATGAACCCCCAAAACTTTTCAGAGAAGCGCATTATCACAATGAACCTATATACAAAATTTGAAGAAAATCAGATAATTCTGCATGAAAAACTCATTTATCTAAATTACAGGGGGTTACCCTCCCCCTCTCTTTCCCCCTTTATACTCAACCAATGAACCCCCAAAACTATTGACAGAAGCGCATTATCAAAATGAACCTATATACAAAATTTAAAGAAAATGGGATAATTCTGCATGAAAAACCCATTTATCTAAATTAAGGGGGGATTAGCCCCCTTTCCCCCTTTATACTTAACCAATGAACCCCCAAAACTATTCAGAGAAGCGCATTATCACAATGAACCTATATACAAAATTTGAAGAAAATCAGATAATTCTGCATGAAAAACTCATTTATCTAAATTACGGGGGGTTACCCCCCCTCTCTTTCCCCCTTTATACTTCTTAACCAATGAACCCCCAAAACTATTGACAGAAGCACATTATCAAAATGAACCTATATACAAAATTTGAAGAAAATGGGATAATTCTGCATGAAAAACCCATTTATCTAAATTATGGGAGATTAGCCTCCCGTTTCCCCCCTTTATGCTTAACGAATGAACCTCCAAAACTAATCAGGGAAGCGCCTTATCACAAGGAACCTATAAACAAAATTTAAAGTAAAACGGTTACATACATACATACGTACGTACGTACATACAGAACTTGCGGGCACATAAGCTCTCAGGCTTTGATAGCCTGTGAGCTAAAAAGTTAGATCAGCTTTTCTGTGTTTTGTATGCTAACCAAAATGTTCCCTATCTTTTCATGAGGGAGTGTGAACATTACTATCTAACTCAATAAATTATTATTTCTGGATCGTTTCATAAAATTAAGTCGATCTCTTAATCTGTCAGTTTTCCCAATGTTTAACCCTGGAAAGCTAGAGGTACACTTTTTTCTTTTCTTTGATGTAGAATTCAAATTTCTTTTGTTTTGAATTAAAAATGTTGGAAATTATATTTAGGGTAACCCTGTTTTCTGTACTTGCACGAAAGGTTTCCATAAGCATATACTTGAATCTTTTTTTTTTTTTTTTGGGGGGGGGGGGATGAATATAATGACGTATATTTATGCGTATATAGGATGCTCAGCTGTGCAATGTGGATATATGCATTAAGAAAAAATAAAAGCTTGGGTGGAATTTTGTTACTGTTACTGTTTTTGGTTAAAAAATGATGTTGAAATTTTCATTATTTGATAACATAGTTTTGTTGGTGCCATAAAAATACAACAACAAATTTTCTAATTTAAAAAATAAAATAAAAAAAGTTTCCTGTGTTTAATAATATTAAATTATCAATGGAAGCAGAAATATAATTTTAAAAAACTCTATATGAAAGAAACATGTTTTATTTAACCCTATTTAAAATATTTCATTTCAGAGGAAAATGAAAATTTGAAAACGTAAAACAAAAAGACCAATAAAAGTTAAAATTTCAGTGCAAATTCACCTTGTTTAATAACTAACATTCATTAAGATACAACTAAATGTAAATATATTGCTTGAAGGTGCGTAAAAACATACATAAAAAACATTTAAAAGCACATTAAAGTCCTTTTAAAAATTCCAAAACGTTTTCAACCGAAACCCAGTCATCATCAGTGGAAAAAACTAATTCTGTTGAGTTGAGTTGTTACCTCTTTGCGTTTTCTTGCTTGCCCGGAATAAACTATTTCACTTCAAGGGTTTGGAAAAAAAAAAAAGGTGGGATGGGAAAGGTAATCAATGATGCATTAATTCATTCCAGACTGCGTGGATATCATATGATAATACATCGTTACAGACTATTTCTTTTTTAGACATTATTTCTAGAGACTCTCTTATAATTGCTTCCAGGTGATTATTTGTGCGGAATATAATTTTGGATCTATTGAAATCAACTTTTATAGGTTCAGTTTGCGCTAATCTTGCAAAGGCAGTGTGGGGTCTATTTAATCTCAGATCTGCTTCATGTTCTTTTATTCTGTCTCGGAATTTCCTCATTGTCATACCTATGTACATAAAATCTTTATTATCTTTCTTGAATGGTATAATATATACTCCTGATCTATTGATAGCCTGGATTGTGTCTATTTTTCTGTTTAACAAAACCCGCAACTTTGGGGGAGGGACTGCGATTAATGTAATGCCAAACCTAAAGAGTGAATGTCTCATACTTTCAAAAAACCGTGGGATGTAGTTAACTTTACAAAACTTCAAACTTTTAATTGTACCTGTATTCCGATTTTCTTCATCTTTCACTTTAAATTTATTTATGATTTTTTCAATGAAAAGGGATGGAACTGAATTCTCGGCTGCTATTTTTCTAATTACATCTAATTCTTCATTAAGGAAAAGGCATGAACAAACCTCAAACGCTCTTTTTACATAAAAATTGAAAGGTGTTAACTTGTAACTAATGGGTGAACTGAAATTAAAACGGGATGGTGGAGTTAGATCTGTTATTTTTCTGTTTAACAAAACCCGCAACTTTGGGGGAGGGACTGCGATTAATGTAATGCCAAACCTAAAGAGTGAATGTCTCATACTTTCAAAAAACCGTGGGATGTAGTTAACTTTACAAAACTTCAAACTTTTAATTGTACCTGTATTCCGATTTTCTTCATCTTTCACTTTAAATTTATTTATGATTTTTTCAATGAAAAGGGATGGAACTGAATTCTCGGCTGCTATTTTTCTAATTACATCTAATTCTTCATTAAGGAAAAGGCATGAACAAACCTCAAACGCTCTTTTTACATAAAAATTGAAAGGTGTTAACTTGTAACTAATGGGTGAACTGAAATTAAAACGGGATGGTGGAGTTAGATCTGTTATTTTTCTGTTTAACAAAACCCGCAACTTTGGGGGAGGGACTGCGATTAATGTAATGCCAAACCTAAAGAGTGAATGTCTCATACTTTCAAAAAACCGTGGGATGTAGTTAACTTTACAAAACTTCAAACTTTTAATTGTACCTGTATTCCGATTTTCTTCATCTTTCACTTTAAATTTATTTATGATTTTTTCAATGAAAAGGGATGGAACTGAATTCTCGGCTGCTATTTTTCTAATTACATCTAATTCTTCATTAAGGAAAAGGCATGAACAAACCTCAAACGCTCTTTTTACATAAAAATTGAAAGGTGTTAACTTGTAACTAATGGGTGAACTGAAATTAAAACGGGATGGTGGAGTTAGATCTGTTATTTTTCTGTTTAACAAAACCCGCAACTTTGGGGGAGGGACTGCGATTAATGTAATGCCAAACCTAAAGAGTGAATGTCTCATACTTTCAAAAAACCGTGGGATGTAGTTAACTTTACAAAACTTCAAACTTTTAATTGTACCTGTATTCCGATTTTCTTCATCTTTCACTTTAAATTTATTTATGATTTTTTCAATGAAACGGGATGGAACTGAATTCTCGGCTGCTATTTTTCTAAACTAAGGGTTTTGTTAAACATAAAAATAGACACAATCCAGGCTATCAATAGATCAGGAGTATATATTATACCATTCAAGAAAGATAATAAAGATTTTATGTACAAAGATTTTATGTATGACAATGAGGAAATTCCGAGACAGAATAAAAGAACATGAAGCAGATCTGAGATTAAATAGACCCCACACTGCCTTAGTAAGATTAGCGCAAACTGAACCTATAAAAGTTGATTTCAATAGATCCAAAATTATATTCCGCACAAATAATCACCTGGAAGCAATTATAAGAGAGTCTCTAGAAATAATGTCTAAAAAAGAAATAGTCTATAACGATGTATTATCATATGATATCCACGCAGTCTGGAATGAATTAATGCATCATTGATTACCTTTCCCATCCCACCTTTTTTTTTTTTTTTTTTTCCAAACCCTTGAAGTGAAATAGTTTATTCCGGGCAAGCAAGAAAACGCAAAGAGGTAACAACTCAACTCAACAGAATTAGTTTTTTCCACTGATGATGACCGGGTTTCGGTTGAAAACGTTTTGGAATTTTTAAAAGGACTTTAATGTGCTTTTAAATGTTTTTTATGTATGTTTTTACGCACCTTCAAGCAATATATTTACATTTAGTTGTATCTGAATGAATGTTAGTCAAAAAGACCAAATTCATTTCGACAGCATTTGAGTTGATATGGAGAACACATAAATATACCAAATGCCTTTTTTCCCTGTTTCTTGATATTTCATCAAAAGAAGAGAATTGTCACAGCTACCAAATTTTATGCTTTTATTAAAGTTGAAAAAACATTTTGAAATTTTACTTAAATAAGTGCCACATAGAAACAGGAAACATTTGAGGGTACTTTTCGGTTAGCCGGGCGCCAGTGATATATATATACACACACACACACATATATATACACATATCTACATATACATATGTATACATACACACATGTATGTGTATATATGTACATATATCACTGGCGCCCGGCTAACCGAAAAGTACCCATTTGATTAAATAAATTTTCAGGTTCAAAACAAGTTTATTGAATGCAAAAAAAAAAAAAAGCATAAAAATTGGCATTTATGTAGTTGTCCTAATAATGCAGTTCAGAAATTTTTCAGTGTCAATGAAAACTTTTCACTCCTAATATTTGAAATAGCATGCGGGCCACAGGAGGCCCGCGGGACATGAATTGAAGACTTCTAGTTTAAAGAATCGAAATAAAATATGTGCCTACTGTTTTGATTTACATTTATTGATTCCACTGCATGTTTTTTAAAAGGGTGGCAAAAGTTTCAACAAGTAAGAATGAAATACTAATGTTATTATAAACACATTTATTATTATTATTTTGATTAACAGTATCTAAAAATTTCGTGGAAATTGAACTCTATTAGAGCTTGTAATAATGTAATTTTTGGTACAAGTTTTGAACCATTTTTTGAAGGTGATGTGAACCAAAAACCTAACAGTGATGCTGTTAGGTTTTTGAAATCCTTGATCCCTGGGACCCAGACACTTCCAAAATTCTGGATCCTTTTTTTTTTTATATGAAAGTGGGTCCTCTTTTAGAAATAAGACAGATTTAATATATTTTATACAAAATATGGCTCTTTTGTAATTTTTTAACAGAAAAAAATGTGTATCTTGAAGGACTCATAAAAATTATATTTATGCCTCCCTTCTCCATTTTTTTTTTTTTTTTTTTTTTTTTTGCTTAAATGATGTGCTATAGTGCATCCCCAGCATCACTGAATATGATATTGTCTTTTGATTTTTAAGTTTTTATCATTTTAAATGTCTATATGTAATGGGTACTTCCATGTTGTAGTGGCTTCCACAATTATCATTGTGCCGAAGTTGCAATCATGATTTCACTAAGGTCATTACCAAGCTTATACATACATCAAATATAAACAATATATATCAATAATATATATTGATATATATCATTTATATACATAATATTTATGTCTTAGTACCATATGTATCATGTCTTGGCTATAATTGTATCCTACATGTCATACATTGTCATGATGTCAACATGCGAATGCTTCTAGGTTGCTTTGAGATTCATTCTTGGGTGCCGTTATAGCAAGGAAGTACCCTATAAAGTTGTATGATTTTTGATATTTTGTGTTTTTCTCATTTCAGGACCTGTACTGCGTTAGGAGTGATTTAGGTAATCTTTTAAAAGCCCTAGGAAGATTAGATGAGGCTAAGGTACAATATCAGTCTACAATTTTATACCTTCATTTTTACATTTTATTTTTGTTTGTTTTCTGTAAGCAATAGCATTTTAATTCAGTCTGTAAAACTCCACCATGCATCATAACTTTGTGACTTTTTCTATAGTTTGTGGTTCTGTGTCTTAGTTTCACACTATAACTATATGCTTGATTTCTATACCCTTCTTATGTGTCGTTTTTGTTTTGTATGCTTTATTTTTTAACTTTTATTTTCAAACATTAACCAAAAGTGATACTTTTAAGGAATCCATACTTAAAGTGGAGAAGGGTGTTAAACTTTCATAACCAACGTGTGTTCACATTCTCTCTCAGTATGCACTGAAGACACTTAGCATTTGATTAATGTCTCATTAATTGGGTGAAATTGCATGTGAAATTATAATTTCAGCTGTAAATTGGATTGGTAGACCTAAAAACTAAAATACCTTTTCAAACTTTTTTTTTTTTTAAATCTTGTAAGTTTTAATTGCAGTGGTATTTCTTGCTCTTATTTTTCTTACATGTTTTGTCATAGCATCTTTTTATATTCTGCAATCATAATTTTTTTTTTCTTATTTTGTCACTTTATATAGTATTTATTATGAAGGTGGGGTTTTGCATGAGATTAAATTATAAAATTTCAGTCTTTTTTGGTTCTTGTTTTCTTTCCCGTCAGCCATTTTTGATAAACAAACTCTGTTGCTGAACAATATGACTTAACATCAAAAATAGATAAGCATGACATCAGAACATACTTATAATATCTTTCCCTGTTTTTATGGAATCTGGATTCATTTTCCACTGGCCAGTTTTTAATGGTTTGAGATAAATATGTGGATAGTAATCAAACTATGTTTAACTCAAATAATGGCAAATAAGTTTGAAGAAATGGGTTTTTTTATGTAGTCAAAATATGAACAAATACCAGTAATAAATATAGCATATTATTCTTTCGCCCATTGAATCAATATTGATTCTTTTGAATAGCTGTAAATAAAACCTAAAGCAGTCACGAAGGTAATTTTGGAGCTGTAATACCTGTTAGGCCTAACCTACGAAAACATCATAAAAAACACACGATTTTTATTATAAACACACAAATTATTTTATTAAACACATTATAAAATGAAAATGTTGAATTTAACATAAAACACATGCAATCTTGCTCTACCAGATTGCCATACGAAGCAAAATCTTACCAAAACTGCCCGTGTTGCCTCGACATAAAATCGCCATTTTGGCACCAAAAAGGTACCTTGGTACGTCTGCGACAGCTGTAGCACTACCTTTATATATTCACTTCAAAAACTAAACTGTTTTATGCACAAAATAAACAAACAGGGAATATGCATACCCTATATTACATGCAGTGTTACAATTGACAACAACGAATGTGCCGTCACATTGTTAGGTGACAGAGTTTGTTTGCCGTAAGTGGTTTACGAGAAAGTCAACAAGTGCCCCTTTGTTTTTAAATGCTTCTTCAAAAGGCCATGTTTCTTTTTTTTTCTTCTGGAGGTTTTAACTAAAACAAATCTACTTGCAGTTGACTTCTAATGTATGAGTATATTAGTTACAGGAGGTCAGCTGGAGAGAGTTGCGGATGAAATAGCGCAAAAGGCAGTTAATAGCGAAACTTTTATGCTGGCAACCTCGCTTGTTTAATTTCAGGAAATGCATTTGCTGTAGCGCTTTCTTTTGTCAGGATTTTAAAAGAAAAAAGCATCTTTTATTGATTTGAGAAAAAAACATTTTATTTTTGTAACAAGTGACCGGGATTGGCGACAGATGAAACAGATTTGAAAACTTTGTCGGTATTATTGCCATAAAAATTTTTACAATGAGTACAACAGTGCCATTTTGGGTCCTATAAAATTAAACCTTCATTATCCTTTTATTAGATATCAATTCCAACATGTGGTTGAAGGCATCCACACAAAGCAAAGTAAACTTTAAAATGGTACATTTTACTTTATTTAGATCTGGCCTATATTATGAATGGAATTCAATATATGCTGTGAATGAATTCCCAATGTTTTGAAACAAATAATTGAAATAAAATGATAATTTAAATCAATGAAAAAGGTGCTTTTTCCTTGCGCAGATTGCATGATCATATATTGCTGCATGTTCTAGTATGTGTTATAGAGGAACTTGGCCTTTTCACTTTATTCACCATACTTCTTGAAGTTGTGCTGAAACTGTTGCTTACAGAAATTTGTCACTAGTATCCACTTTGTTCTATTTTATTTTTCCTTGTTTTTTTTTTTTTTTCTTTTTACTTTTATGTAGGACCTTTTAATCTATCAAGAGCAGCCTTCCTTAATTATTTCATTTTATTTCTATTCTTTACTCTTTATTTTAATTTCTTTTTTTGCATGATTTTCTGTTATATTTTACTCTAAGCCAGGTTTATATTTGGGTAACTTTTAATTGGAACAACAACAAAAATACATTTTAATTTAACTCATTTTATTTGGATTAATCACCAACAAAATAAAATGATGGTTACAGTTTATGAACAGATAATCTATCATGCTAAAGTACTCTTTTGTAATTTAATTATTCAGTTTTAAATTCTAAATTATATGAGTAATTGTTAATCATAAGAGATATTCAAGAAACTAATTTTAAATTATTAAAAAGGTATATTGTCTTAGTAATTCAAATTAGTCTGTTGCAAATCAACAACTAGATTTTTTTTTTTCAAAATTCTTAAAAATATTTTTTTTTAATTTTGTAAGTGTTATGATTAAAAACTTTTGTGAAATCTCTTAATTTCTGTTTTACTGTACGTATTTCTGGAGTTGCTAAGTTATTCTGTATGTTTATTTTATTAACAAGCATTTTCTTTAGGTGACTTCCTTCAGTGATAAATAATAAAAATTTTCATTCTTCTAGCTTTGCTGCATTTGTTAATTATATATATATTAAAAGGAAAATCTTGATTTTACTCTTGAAAATTATTTTTTTATTTTTGTTGTACATGCCTAATGCAGTAATACAGGGTAGCCCAAAAGGTAATGTTAAAAAAGAAAAAATCTTATTGATCATGCTGGTTATCAATGAGGGAAGTGGCCTTCATTTGCGAAAATGTCTCGTTTGGCATGTAATATCTTCGCATTGTATTTTTGGCACACTTTTTGTCAACCATTTGTGATACAGTAGACTCTCTCAAATTCATGACCCTAAAATCTGCACATTGTTTCAGGTGTAAAGAGTTGCAGTTAAGATGTAGAGGGGGGAAATTCAAGATTTGTATATATATATATATATCATTTCATACACACTTTAATATGTAATTCTGGTTAATATGACTGAACTCGTGTTTTCTTATTTAAAAAAGTTTAAATTTATCACTAAAACAAAATTCAAGATAGCACTGCTATCAGTGGCGATTGCTGTCTTTTTATCAAATACATTTATGTATTAATCAAGGTTTTTTAGTTAAGTCTGGCTAAACATGAAATAAAACTTTGGTATTTTACAATTTTGATGGGAATTATGAGTGTACCTTTATGAGGCGAGTTTCGTTGAATAATTCAAGAAAAAATCATCTCATCATTTGCTTTGTTGTATATTTAGTTATACTCATTATTAATGATTTACTTGACCTTTTAATACCTTAATCATGTTTTAATATTTTACTTTATTGTAAGCATTCGTTATAATTTCGAGTGTATTATTACATTCAAATCACTCTTTGAAGAGTGACCAGAAATCTACAAAATTCAAAAAACTGCACAACCTCTGGTCCCAAGCTATGCAGATTTGAGGGAGACTGCTGTGTTGCATGCCATGCGAGAAGTTGAAGATTCAAATGACAGTGAAAGTAGCATTTCTCTGCAGACAATGAATTTAAAGTCGCCACTGACTAACTTATTGCAGGACCTACTTTTGCAATTTGCTTACTATGAAAATCATGTGCACTACAGACTTATCTCGCTCATACCTACGTAGCAAAATCTGTAGAGAGAGACTTTTTTTTTTTCAAATATTACCTTCTGGGGACACCCTGTATGTGTTAAAATTTATCTTGATTTAGTATTGGGTAGAGGGAGGGGAATTTTCATCTTGGTTCTGTTTAATTTTTTTTTTCAACTTTCATTAATTGTAAAATTTTTATTTTCTGGAGTTAGCTGTTATACATTTGCGCCTTGCACATACTTAGAAGGTTCTTTTTGTTTTTATAAAGTTAAGTTATTAAGAATTTTCAGGATTAATTGCACTGTAAAATAACTTATTAAGAACTTAAAAAAGTACAGCACAAATTTTAAAAAACTAAAAAAAAAGAGGAGCCAAAACTTAATAAAGTACAAATTTCATAAATATTCCATAAAAATATTAAAACAAACTTTCTAAAATATTGCATGGGTGGGTACAACATGACTCAAACTTCCTTTTTAAGCTAATGTAACCAAATAATTTTTATGGATGACCCAAAAAATTTTGTCAATCAGTTAGTTATCTTGAATCAAATGTACTTCATTTAGAACCCAAAATACTTAAACTCAATTAAAAGAAAATGCCTTATTTTAATATAAATATGGAAAAATAGTTTACAATCTTGTTTTATATTAATTTTTTCTGAAGAAAATTTAATCTACTCATTTAAATAAAAATGTGTAAGTTTTTTGTGTGTTCTAAAAGTCCCAGAAATTCTATTTAATGACATGCAATATTCCTTTGTGGTACATGTTTGACTTCACTTACTAAGTAAAATTTCTGGTTGAAAACAGGTTTATTAGATCCACAGATTATTCTGAATGCTTTCTGGGAATTTTTGGATTGCACAATGTGTGTATGTCTTTTGGAAAATCAGGTGTGCCCAAACCTGACCCATTAGAACCAAAATGGAGCTGGATGTGAAAAAAAACTGAAAACCAGCCTTGCAGATAGAAAAATAAAATAAATAAAAAGTCAACCGGATCCAATACAAGACTCTTAGTCCCTCCTCTTTTTAAATATATATATAGGCAATGGAAGTAGAACTTAATCAGTTCTGTTCTTATAGTTGTTTTACTGTGTACTTTTATATCGTAAATGTGTCGCTTTGTACATATTTTTATGGTTTATTTAAGAAATTTGTATTGCATTCATTCATTATTAATCTTAGAAAATAACAACCAAAAAAGAAAAGAAAAAAAAAAAACCTGGCTTTAGAGGGTAGCTTACTAGTTTCTTTTCTATGATCTTTGTTCTTTTGTTCTGTATTATTCTTAAGTTGATCTCTAAAAATTTACTTATTTATACTAATTTATTAAAGGAAGGCTGATTACAGCTATAATCTGAAGGACTCAACTAATATTGAATTTTTTTCTCTTCCTTTAAGATAATAGCGCTTATAGTAGGTGTAATGTGTAAAAGCATGAGAGAACAGTTGCTATGAGTGTTGCAGCTCAAGGATCTACTTACTTCCTGGATTGAAGCGCCTGTGTCTTCGTTCCACATGGTACTACTTTGGTAATAATAAACATGTTTAGTTTGATAATGCTGGGATAATTAATTATGTGGAGAATATTAAAAGTTTTAAAATTTTAAACAATTGAGAACATTTTTTTAGAAAGGTGACACCCTTTTCCTAGATGTAAAATTTCCACTCTTTTGATTTTCTCCACAGTTATTACCAGTTCACAACCCCACTTTATAGCATTGGAAATGCAGATGTTTAAGATGTTGAAATTGGACTGATGATTATCAGTAAGTTTTTGTACTTTTAAATGAAATTTTAGGAGGTTTAACATGACATTTGTGCATGTTAAGAATTAAATTTCTCTCTTTTTGTAGCCAGTGTTTCTGTGGCTGGATTTTTTTTGGCGTGCGCACATTTAGCTTTTTGTTTTTGCCGAATGAATTTTTTGCGACTGCTCAGCTGGCACTGGCGTTTCAGACAGAATGAAGCAGCTCTGTTTGTTTAAAAGAAGTAAAAAAATAAGAAAAGCAGTAAATGAAGTCTTTAATTAGTTTTTAGTTTGTATGTGCGATGATGTGCCCACACATGCAGAAGCTTTCATTCTGTCTGGAAGAAAGCGCTGCGAATTTTGCGATGCCTTGCGTTTCCAGAACACTGGCTATGAAAATGCAGTTTCATTATGCCATCCTAACATGAGATTTTCCATTTTGTTTTTGGTTTGGAATTAAAGGCTTGTTACTTGAAAGCTATTGAAACATGCCCAACGTTTGCTGTGGCTTGGAGTAACCTTGGATGTGTCTTTAATGCTCAAGGTGAAATATGGCTGGCAATACACCATTTTGAAAAAGTAAGTTTGTTTTACTTTTTTTTAAAGTGTCTGTAATGCGCTCTCCATTTAACTAATATTATAACTTAATACATAAGTTTGTACCAATTATTATTATTTTTTCCAATAAGTTTTCAATAAAAATTGCATAAGATGATCTTGTTTTCACTTTCAAATCAAGATTCATCTGTCCATTTTTAAATGGATATGTTTTAAACCACTTTTTTATGTTCCATTCTTTTCAGTGTTTCAATAGTACCCATTAGTTGCCTTTTTTTTTTTTTAAATGTTAAACAAACATACATTGCAACAGAAAAAATATTTAATAAAATTTTTAATGTATCTATCTAGGTATTAATTTCTTATTTAACAAAATGTCTTAGTATTTTTCGTTAGCAAGGCACATTTCATTTTTGCACATTGTCATCCTAGTGAGGGAAAAAATCATACATCAGTAGAGATAATATGCACACATTCAGAAAAAAAAAAAAAAAACTTTCACCCATTTCATTTAAAATACAAAGGGAAGAAAGAAATGTTTTAATAAGAAATAATATATTTTATTTCTACATTAAAACATTTCTAATTTACATATGCATAAAAATCTATTGTTTTTCTTATTTTAATAGGTGAAGGGGAGCTTCAAAATATTTTAATAAAATATAACTCTCTAAGTTCTTAGTTACTCAGTTCATTTTATACATATTTATGTATAAAATGCATAAATTAAGAGTTTTTGACCAAAATAAACCCGTGAGAAAACATAACATTTTATCTCTTTTGTACCATTTCTTATTTTTTTTATAATCATTGTTGAGTATGCTATAATGTGGTATTTTGTTTTTGTGGCAACACTTGTTTGAGGAAAACCTTTTGATTTCATTTATGAAAACAATGCAAATTTAATTTTAAGTAACTGCAATTTTTAATTTAAAAAAACATGTTTTAACGGAACGTGAGTGTAGTATGTCAGAAACTGCTTCTGAAACCTTGCGAGTGATATCTCATTGGTTGCTGTGCGTTTCGTAAATTCATAGAAAAAGGGATTGCTGACATCAGAAATAATATATATCATTTATGATCTTGTTTTGTGAGCTAAAGTGTATAAAGTAATTGTTTATAACAGGCTATTTAAATCCAACAAGTTCACTGAGCATGTTTTGTGAGTGAGCTCAGTTACCTCCAAAGAAATTAAGATTACTGTAATATCTTTGGTGTGATTGGCTGTTCAAAATTTGTCAGCATATCCTCTCAACTTGAGGTCAGGGGGTCCATCCAGACTTTTCTCCCGGGGTTCTGTTTTAGTGAAATTGTGAACATGAACAGGACATTTATGACATGTCACAAAATTACACGAATGTGTTCAATGTAACATGACTGGCATTTGGGGAAAATCTACTACTCTATTATCCTATCAGCCATTTTTCATAACAAAAAACTGTCGCCAAACTGTAACGCCAAATAAACGGGAGAATGTTGCCATTAGAATGTCACAATAAATAAATAAAATAGAAGAATTTAGGGACACAATTGTTATTTTAGTTAATGAAATAACTAATAAATCAGTAAAGCATAATGAAAAATACAGGTAAATGTCGAATTAAAAACCACTGGATGACATAACAAACCTGTATGGTATAATGCTTCTGACATCAAGTCAATGGGACTGCATTTTTGGCATTTAATCAAACAGTTTGGCAATAGTTTTTGTTAAGAAAAGTTGTCGACGATATAATAGAGAAGTACCAAATTTAGTCATAATTTCGTGAATTTGAAAGGAACGTTATAGTCAGGTTTTTGTTTATACATTTTCGCATTTTTGTTTATACACATACGCCTCACGCGAAAACACCCGCTCACTAATATTAATCCTATGGGACAGTTATTTTGCCTTATTATAATACCTCATTTGCATTTCAATATTTTTAAATGATTTTTTTTTTTTTTTTTTTTTTGCATTGGATAGCTGAGATCGATCGTTTTTTACTTTTTCAATTTTCTTTGCAGTTTTTTTTAACAAAGATACTTTCCCTTTTGAAACCGGTTCCGAAAGTGAAAAATATTTAAAAGTATCTTCATTTAAAAAAAAAAAAAAAAAAAAAAAAAAAAATCCACAAAGAAAATCAAAGTAAAAAACGGCATTTATAGAGATCAATCTCAGCTATCCAATGAAAAAAGAATCATTTAAAAATATTGAAATGCAAACAAGATATAAGAGAATAACTGCCCCATAGGATTAACATTAACGAGCTGGTGTTTTCGTGTGCAGGGAAAGACCCTTAAAAGTGTAACAAGCAACAGCGCAAAGTGCCTGCTGCAAAGTGAAATGGATTTTATCCGATAATAGATGTTACTCTGATTTGATTTTGGTGGCAGTCATCTGGATACTGTCCATTTATCTTTTTTTGCCACAAGCAATGTGATGTTGCCAAGTGTACTTTTAAACTGCTGGCAACTTGCCAGTTTATTCATACTTATTTCAAGTAAGAAAGAAAAATCATTAATCATCTTTTTAGAATAAGAATGGCAATTTTACTAAACAAAACCTGTAATTAAGTTTTTACATTTTACACACTGTTAGAACCAATAAGTGAAAGGGTAGGAGGGGGAGGTCCAGTCAACTGAGTGTGTCAAACTAATTGTTGAGTTTTATATAATTGAGAGCAAGTAATTTTGGTACTTACGTATTGTATTATCCGTGCCAGGAGATTGATCGCCAAAAATGGTTGCCAAGTACTAATCTTGTTTATCGTTGCCAGTCATGTTTTCAAATGCAGTAATTTAACATTATCAAATAACATTGTTAAAAATGGTAATTAATATAAAATAAATAAAATGTAATATATGTTTATTAAATTTATAACATTGTTAAAAATAGTAAATAACATTATTTTAGTAAAATGAATAAATGGTAAATAGCATAGTAAATAAGAAAGAATAATATTATAGATTATTCCCAGGCATGTACCATGTAGCAAGAAAAATAAAATATAAGGGTTACTATAATTAGTAATATTGGCTCCATGCCTGGCGCAGTTGGCTTAAAACTGGCACGGATAATATGCAAGTACCGTAATTTTTTGTAGAAGGTAAGTCTAAATTTACTTTAAGAACATACAAACAAATCTTATTTTAAATAAATTTTAATTAAAGAAAAGCCCATGTAGAAATTTAAAACTTTTCTGATATATCAAAAATCCCAAAATATCACTTGTTAAAACTGCATTGATTTCTGCACTGATTTATGAGAAAATATTCATTCTTTCTGATTCTTGTTTCCATTTTTTTTAATGTCTGCCTTACATTAATGCTGTTACTGTATTGTCTAAATACTGAAATGATGCATATGTAATATTTATTTCACCATAATTCATGCATTTCATTCTATTTCAGGCTGTAGCACTGGACCCTAATTTCTTGGATGCTTATATAAACTTAGGCAATGTATTAAAAGAAGCTAGGATATTTGACCGGTAATTGAAATTTTAAATTCATTTATTAATTATCTTTAAATATTTTATCTACTTAGTTATACTCAATATTTATCTTAAAACTAATTATTAAAATATTTAGATAAATAACAAATGAAAGATGCAAAAACATTTTAAAAGTTACATTGAATGTTCTTTATATTTATCAACTAAACTTCCAGCAGGTTTATGGGGCTGTACAATAAATTGCCAACTGTTAATGATATAAAATAATTTTATTTTTCTTTACACTGCTTTCTTTACACTTTGATACACTGCCTAGATAACGTAGAAATAACATTGAGAAAAATGTGGATATCTACTGCTAAAAAGTCAATAAAACTTTCTGTTAAATTATTTTTAAATCTCCTTTTGCTCTTGTGCATTGCATATTTTCAGACTGAGATTGATTTGGAAATAGAGTGAAGAGTAAGTTTATTCTGAAACTGCCATTGTTGGTCATTAGATGTCCCTTCTGTGCGTAGTGATGTTTTTTGACAGTGGTCTGAGTGTCATTTTCAAGCTTTTTTTTGGATAATGAAAGCCAAAAACAAACTATTTAAAAAAAAAAAAAAAATGATAGGCCTTTCCTTTTCCCCTACATTAGGCTTAATATTTAAAAATATTACCATACTCAGAACCACTGGGGCCAGTAGAACACAGAGTATCTCTCCCTTTTCTTTCTTTCTTTCTTTTTTTTTTTTTTTTTTTTAACTTCTTCTAAAAAAACGTTTTTAAATGTTTGAGGCTGCTGTTTAAGGTAAACATTTTATCAACCAAAAAGTGCATCTGCAGCTCTTTTACCTCTTTAAAAAAGAAAGAAAAAAGTTATGTTATTTTTTTATCTACTGTTTGAACTTAAGACACTTTTATTTTTACTTTTTAGAACACACCTTTACACTCACGCAAACATATAAACATAGGTTTGGCAACTTTTTAGTTTGCGTGATTTTCAAGACCGCGCCAAACAAATGACTTAATACAATGGCTAGGTTGCCATTAAAGGAAAAAATCCCCTAAATTTGACAACTTTTTTCCTTTTTATAACCGATTTAAAAAAAAAAAAAAAAAAAAAATCTGTGCGTGAGTGTATGACATCATAGCCGAACTTAAAATACCTATGTAAATGTTAAAGACTTTTAGTAATTTTTATTAGGTGCATTCACAATGATATAGATACGTAGCACCTAGAGTCGTCGTCTGGTCTGTCCATCTGTCCACATAGAACAGCGCAAAAACTATCCAACCCAATGGTTTGAAATTTAATATAGTGAATCGTTGCAGAATGTTGTTGAGTCCTTTCAAATTTTATGAAAATTGAATCAAAACATAAAAAGATATTAATAAAAGTTTTCTTTATTCTATTAAATCCTATCATATGTTATCTTTATTATTAATGTTCGGAAACGTGTGTCTGTGTCAAGTAAAACTCTGCAACCGTAGCGAGTAGCGAAGCACTTTTTGTTTCAAAAAATTCAGAAAAATCCCGGGATTGGTGATACTCAGTATCGAAGAAATCGGCCCTCAATTAAGAACATTATTAATTAACAAAGTCTTGAAAATTAGCGAAAAAGGAGCATTTTTTCCAAAACAAAGAAACGATTTCAGTTTGACTGGAAAGAGACCCTGCTGCGAGTCTCACAACCCAACCAATCAGCTTTCGTCTTCCACCTCCACCCTGATATTTTTCGTTCTGGCTTGGATAAACATGGCGTACTGGATGTTTTCCGGCCATTTTCGAAAAAATCGTCACATCAACACGGAAATTTACAAACGGACTTAAAAAAAAAAATCGCGCATTCATTAAGCTAAAATTCATAAAATTCGCCCAATTAGAAGAGAAGTTATCAAATAACAAACTTTTAATTCTAATTCTAAAAAAATATCAGTTTTAATTACAATACTCCAGCTGGCGTCTAACAGAGCAAAACCGTCTGCTGAAGTAATAATGAAACAAAACATCTTTTTTTATAGTGGAAGTATTCCAGGTTTATCAAATTTTTTTAAAATATTACATTTATCGATTTGAAAATTATACATCCATCCGCAAATTTTCACAAGGATTCTAAATATATAATTTTCGAATTTCTCCTATAATTAGGACGGAATTTACAATTATTTTTTTATTTAATTGGACCACTTAAAAAAGATTTTATTTGGGAACACCTGATATCTCAGTCACATTTCATTAGCAGACATCACGGCGTATATTCCTGGAGATAAAATAATTCATTTTTAAGGGAACTGCGGTTTCTATAAGCTATATAAATTTTTTTAAATAATTTATTTTTGTATCTGAAGATCCTTGCTCAAAGTGGGTTGACATTTCAGAAATTCAAAAAATTTTCGAATTCGGCCCATAATTTTTGATTTTAGCAAAATCCGATTTTTGTACAGGAAAAAAAAAAATCTAGGAATTTGCTATTTTATTTCAAATTATCTTGGGTCGTATGGGTCTGGTTGCGACGCGGTTTGGCTCATTCGACTCGACAGCGACAGCCTCAAAGATTTCAGTTATGTTTTTATAGAACAAAATGCGCCCCCTGGCGGTGGAAGGTGGATCTAACGAATTTTGTAGCTAACTCGTGTTCTATGGGTCCCATCACAACGCAGTTTGAATCATTCGACTTGACATCGACAGGATTTATCTATTTTAGTTCTAAATTTTGCCACCAGGGGTGCTTTCCTATCTCGGGTCCTATGGGCCACAATACGACAGCGTTTGGCTCATTTGACTGGATTTCGATAGCTTTACAGATTTCGGTTATGTTCGTATAGGACAGATTGCGTCCTCTGGTGGCGGAAGGTGGAACTAATGGATTTTGCAGCCATGTCTGCTATATCGTGCCGCAGGCAGCGGGGACAGAAATCACCCACTCGTGGACAGCCACCTGTTAGGTATAGGAACAATACGTCCACGAGGGGAAAAATAAACGCTACCCGACACCGATAGCACCCATCGGTTCCAACCTCCACCGCAGGAGGCGCCTGTTTATTAGATTTGAAACAATTAATACAATTATATAACAATAATTAAATCTGAGGTTTGTATAGGACAGATTGCGTCTCCTGGCAGTGGAAGGTGGAACTAATGGATTTTGCAGCGCTTAAGGGATTATCCGGTGCTGAAGGCAACGATTACCCGGGTAGAAGGTTCGTTCGATTCGAAGATGACGCTTCTATTTGCGCCACCTGGTGGCGGAAGGTGGAACTAACATACGACTGCTATACGGTGCCGCAGGCAGCGGCGACCCGAGCCGGAGGTTCGTTCAGTTAGAGGTTTATACTATTCTATGTGCAATTTAAGGGATTATCCTGTGCGTGCGTAGCACGGCCGGTATACGGTGCCGAAGGCATCGGGGACCAGGGTCGGAACGACTGCTATACGGTGCCGCAGGCAGCGGGGACCGAAATCATCCACTCGTGGACAGCCACCCGTGAGGTATAGGAACAATAAGTCCACGAGGGGAAAAATAAACGCTACCCAACACCGATAGCACCCATCCGTTCCAACCCCCACCGCAGGAGGCGCCTGTTTATTAGATTTGAAACAATGAATATAATTACATAACAATAAAAAAATATAAAAGGTAAAAAATAACAATTTTTTGCAAATTGAAAGTTAAATATAAAATATTTTCGAAGTACTATAAGTTAGGCAGCGGGGACCGAAATCACCCACTCGTGGACAGCCACCCGTGAGGTATAGGAACAATAAGTCCACGAGGGGAAAAATAAACGCTACCCGACACCGATAGCACCCATCCGTTCCAACCCCACCGCAGGAGGCGCCTCGAGCCGGAGGTTCGTTCAGTGACAGGTTTATACTATTCTATGTGCAATTTAAGGGATTATCCGGTGCGTGCGTAGCACGACCGGTATACGGTGCCGAAGGCAGCGGGGACCGAAATCACCCACTCGTGGACAGCCACCCGTGAGGTATAGGAACAATAAGTCCACGAGGGGAAAAATAAACGCTACCCGACACCGATAGCACCCATCCGTTCCAACCCCCACCGCAGGAGACGCCTGTTTATTAGATTTGAAACAATGAATATAATTACATAACAATAATAAAATATAAAAGGTAAAAAATAACAATTTTTTGCAAATTGAAAGTTAAATATAAAATAAGGCAGCGGGGACCCGAGCCGGAGGTTCGTTCAGTGACAGGTTTATACTATTCTATGTGCAATTTAAGGGATTATCCGGTGCGTGCGTAGCACGACCGGTATACGGTGCCGAAGGCAGCAGGGACCAAGGTCGGAGATTAGTTCAGTTAGAGGTTTATACTATTCGATGTGCAAATTAAGGGATTATGCAAATTATGGGATTATCCGGTGCATGCGTAGCACGACCGGTGTACGGTGCCGAAGGCAGCGGGGACCCTGGTCGGAGGTTCGTTCGGTTCGAGGGGGGTGCGAGCCGGAGAATACAAAAGTTTCGAGGCACCGATGTAAATTAGGGGCCCGCTGGCGGGCGAAGCCAGCTAGTCTATATATTAAATGCTCGAGTCATGTGACTGAGGAAAACAAATACGGGCAAACCTCATCTTTTTCCATAGGCCAGGCGGCCAATTTGAATCAAAATTATTTTTTTTAATAAAATTGCGTAAAAGTTACATGTTTAGAAAGATCGTTCCAAAAAATGGTTTGCTTGAGAGATGAGTTACATTCAATAATGTATAGATTCTGAGATAACTTAGTGAAAATTTAGTTAACAGCCGAATATCTCAATCCTTTAAAGTAAATAAACAAAAGATTCATTCATCGTGAGTCATAGAAATATTAAGAAAGATCTCCATGATAAATTTTACAGCGCTGTCTAGTGTCGAAAAAAAAAATTTCGCATCTGTAAACATGGCATATGTAATAAGGAAAAAAAAAAAAAAGACATCCTCATTTCGCTCATAGCAGACAATATAATTTATTTCACTGAAATAATAATGATGATTTTTTTACATTGTAAAACTAGTTATAGCATGAAACAAATGCACCTCATTTGTCACGTTTAACGTACAATTTCCAAACTTGTTAAAGCTAGTATGTCAAATACCACTATCAGGGCTTGACGAATTCGTTCGTCACTGGTGGCCAAGTTATTCAATCTGATATTTAGAGGGGGGGGGGTACAAAAATTCATCTAAGAAATTAGCAAAAACAGCATTTTTTATCTCCCTTACCCCTACTTGTGTACGGCAAGCAGTTGTCTTCCTCTTCTCTCATACTTTTAGTGAAAAAGCGAACTTTAAAAGGCATTTTTCAACTTATGCACAGAAAACACCATTCATTTTTGCACTAGCCAGCTAGCGACAGGGTTCATACGGTGCTTGAAAGTCCTTGAATTTTTAAGAGAGAAAAAAGGTCCTTGGAAGTGCTTGAATTTGTTTATATTTTAATGAAGGTGCTTAATTTTCATTATTTTTTTTATAGGTGCTTAATTTTTCTTATTCAGATATTCAAAATAAAATATAATCGCAAACTTTAAAAAAAAAAAAAAAAAAAAAAAGCGCAAATATTTGTTCCGAGATCTTTTTTTTTTTCAGGAGTTCAAAGTGCGAGCATTTGTCGTTTCTCCCTTCCCTCTATAGGATTAAGTTCACAAAAGAAAAATGAAAAGAAGGGTAACTTATTGCTACTACCGACAGCATGATCGGAAATTTTGTTCTTATCTTTCTTCCTTTATACGTTGTGTTTCTTCAATATTGCTACACCTATTGCAACACTAAAACTCGGTCAGTTGACGCATGCACACATGCATGTATGCCGGTTTTCACAACAAGTAGTTTTCATCTGTATTTGTGCATTCTGTATGTCTGTAGTAGTAATTATTCGTTGAGATCTATGCTATAACGATGCCTAGAATGTGCAATTTCTGTGACTTGTGGCTAGAACAAGAAGAATACAAGTGTTGGTTAGAAGCAGTACCAAATAGTGCATACCAGTTCCCATGCAAGTTATGCAGTGTTACCCGGCAATTGGAGAATATGGGAGAATCTGCATTAACAAGTCATATGAGAGGGAAGTGTTTTCCATAACAATAAATATATAATTCTGATACCTGTTGTAAAATGTGAGGAAGATTGGAGGTGATGTGATAGCAATGTTATTCACATGTCATGAATCATGGGTACCAGCAAACAGGAGCAAGGAAAGGTTGTCCCCCTTGTTGTAATTCTAATTGTTTTAATTGGATAATTTAAATTATTTGGATTTACTTTAATTTTAGTTTTAAGAAAAATAATGAAATTTATTTTTGTTGCGTGATTTTGTTTTGATTAATCAAATACTTATTTGTTAATCAAAACGCAATGATTGAACTCCCGCCAAAAAGAAAGAAAAAATGTCCCATTCCTAAATTTAGTTCTGACAATATTCGCATAGTGAATTGATTTATTAATTAGTGTTGTTTTTATTGCATCGATTAAATTTGTATGATTTTATATTTTAAAACAAAAATCTTTCAAAACGAATCGGGACCTCTACTGACTTTGGCTGCTTATTACCGTGTGTTCTGCCCAATGTTGCTGGGGCCCTGATCAAATTTTTATTTTTATACGAAAATATTTCAAAACGAACCTGTGATTGGTGGCTCCACTACCTTCGACAGTGTATGTCATGCGCATCGTCCGATGTTGATCAAGACCCCTATTGAATTTATATTTTTTACAAAAATCTTTAAAAACGAAACTGTGATTGTTGTCCCCAGACTGCCTTCAACAGCATATCTCGTGCATGTCACCAAACTCCAATCAAATTTGCATTATTTAAATTTTTTTTTAAAGAAAATCTTTCAAACTGAACATATGATAATTTTTTTATTTTTAATAATTCCAGTTTTATGAGATTTTTATTATCTCATTTTAATTAATCTCCTCACTTCTTTCTCTTTTTTAAACATGTGAAAAAAATTACAGCAGCAACTATATTTATGTCAAAGTCTAACAGAATATGAAGTTTTTTTAAACTTCGTACATTTGTTCTTGAGATATAGCTATTGTAAAAATTATAACAAAGTGGTATAACAGCGCCACCTGTTGGGATATCTACACCAAAACGTAATCAGCGTCTATTTATGTCAAGGTCTAGCTGAATCTGAAATTTCATGAAAATGAGTGCATTAGTTCTTGACATAGAGATATTGCAGAAATCGTGAAAAATGCAGCATAGCAGCGCCACCTGTAGAGCGATTTTCACCAAGCACTAATCAGCACCAATTTGTATCAGGAACTAACTGAATATAAAGTTTTAATAAATTTAGTGCATTAGTTCTTGAGATAGAACGACCACAAAATTTTTGTCACATACAAAGTCACAGACTCACAGACAGACACTTTTAAAAACAGTCAAATAGTGTTCAGGACCTTCTAAAACATATAAATTCATCGAAAACCAGAAGTCGAAAATTTTCATGAATCCAATACTTTCTTCTTGTAAAGATAGAAGAAAGTAAAAATTACTTAGAAATAGTGTGAATTTTCTATTATGATGCATAGCGACATTGAATAATTTAAATTTTCTATGAGCTCAACAGAAAAAGTTACTGGCTACTTCAAAGATGCAAAAATCTGTTTTTGACTGTGGAAAAGTAACTATTTTATTGCAACAGCCCTCTGAGGAGTCAGAAGCGTCTGCATCTTTACCATTGTCTGCGGCTTCAACCTCAGAAATGTCTGTTCCTTCAACGTCACAAGCGTCTGTGCTATCATCATCACAAGCTCCTGCCTTATCTAAACCTAAATCTATAAATGATTTTATGGCTGGCAAAGAAGTTTTAACAGCTGAGGTTTTGTGGGCATTAAAATGTGTGACTTGAAATTAATCCTACAATCCTTGCTCATAAGTAGTCGATGTACTGAAAATTATGTTCACAGATAGCAATATAGCTAAACAATTTACATTATCACCAGCGAAATGTGTTTACTGATGTTGTTTTGGCATTGCACCACATTTTAAAGATCTCTTAATCAAATTAGTGGACAAAAATAATTTCACTGTATTATTTGATGAAACGCTGAATAAATCGAAACAGTAGCAAATGGATTTATTAGTCCGATTTTGGCATCCAAGCTTAAACCATGTATGTACTAGGTACATAAATTCAGTTTTTTAAGGTCATTCAACAGCAAATGACTTGCTTAATGGCATAAAAACTGCACTTAGCAATTTTAATTTGGGAAATATTGTGCAGTTATCCATGGATGGACCAGCTGTAAAGTGGAAAGTATCCAAAAAAACCTTAAAAAAAGTATGATCATGGTATACTAAATGGTATGACATAGTTACCTGCGGCTTGCATGTGTTACATAATGCATTTGAAGCTAGTAGAGCTTCTTCAAATTGGCAAATGAATGTATTTTTGATTAATTTGCATAGGCTATTCAAGTACTGTCCAACAAGGCTTCAAGATTATTATGAAGTATCATCAACTGACAAGACTGCCTTGAAGTTCTGCTGACATAGATGGCTTGACAGCCTACCAGCTATAAAAAGAGCCATTGAAATCTTAGAAGATTTAAAGTCATTCATCTCTTGTGTCAAAAAAAAAAAAAAAATTCCCAATCTTAGCAATAAAAGATGAATTGTTAAGTTGCATTTTCTCTCAATCAGTTGCATGTTTGGTGCAGCCTTTCATGACGAAATATCAAACTAAAAAACCTGTGCTGCCATTTTTTGCCGCTGATTTAACAAAGTTAATTCGGTCATGCTTACTGAATTACAAAATTCTTAAGGAGGGTGAAATAAAAAATGTAACAGTTTCGAAATTTTTCTCAGTTTGAATTCAAAACTGATATGTTGAATGCCATTGCTAAAATAGAAACTGAATTCACTGGGGAAAAACTGCTCAAAAATCTTAACAGAACAGAAATCTGTGAAAGAAAGTGACGTTATTGCTCTGAAGCAAGAAATAAGGGACTTTTTTAAGGAGGGATTTATGCAATAAGGGATTAATGCAATGATGAAAAAAATCATCGAAAAAAGCCCAATAAATTATAGTATTGTACGCAATTTATCTTGTTTGAGTCCTGGTAAAATTGCACGGAACAAAGAAAACTGCATTTCACTAATGAAATCCATCATAAATGCCTTCCAAGAAAATGGTTGGATCCCAGAAGATGACTATAAAACCAGTCTTCTGGATTATCAAGATTTCCTTGAAACAACAAACTTATCAGTTTTCATGAGCTTTAATGAATCGACAGATAGATTAGATGATTTTTTATGATCATATGTGTATTAAAGGACACGTTAAAGCCTTCCATGTGACCAAATTTGTGTTGCTTTTGTCCCATGGACAAGCTTCTGTCGAGAGAGGATTCTCTATTAACAAAAATATGGAAGTGGAAAACCTAAAAGAACATTCTTATATTTCTTTAAGAATTATAAAAGATCATATAGAGTATTGTGGTGGCGTGCTTAAAGTACCTATAACAAAAGAGCTACTTTCGTTTGCATCCAGTGGTTGACAAAGGTACATGATGTACCTGAAAGATCAGCAAAAAGAGAAGGAAAAATGTCTCACTGTGAACAAGAAAAGAAAGCTTGAAGATGATTTAGTTTAGATGACTTAAAGAAAAAGAAAAAATGTCTGGAAGTTGACCTTCTGGATTCAGCGGATGAGTTTTCTTTGAAGGCAGAGTCTACAAAGAAAATAACTTTCTGCATACAGTCAAACAGCCTGAGAAAAAACATAAAAGAAAAACAGACTGAAGTTAAAATTTTAGATTAAATAGAAGAGGCAGTTAAAAAGCTTGAAGGCTGAAAAAATTCTTGTATTTAAAATGCAGTAAATTATTCATGTTGAAACATGCAAATTTTTCTTTGTGTTAGTGTGTTTTAATATACCTTTTTGTAAAATGATTTAGTGGATGTTTTCAAATTAAGGTAAAGTATGAAAAATTGTTTAGTTATTTTATTTAAAATTGTGGGGAGGGGGGGGGGGCTTGCTACTGTTGTTAGTACTGCAAAATATTAGGGCTCCGGTACTTTTTTTCTTTCTTAGAAATTAAGCCCTGGTGACCATAGATGCCAACTCTTCTTTTTTCTGCGGGAAATTTGCCTTTTATGCTAATTTTCAATCTTCCATTTATTCTGATTTTCTAAAAAAAAAAAAAAATAAATAAATAAATAAATTTTCAAAAAATCCATTTCCCTCACCCCAGAGATAAATAATTATGTTCATATATTCAAGCGTGAGATTCTTCCGCGGTTTTCTGTTTTTTTTTTGTCATTTTCCGCTTTTTCACCATTTTCGGATTTTCCGAAAAAACGCGGAATTTGCATAAAGATCGCAAAAAAAAAAAAAAAAAAAAAAAAAACACTAATTTTGTCAAAGGATTGCTAACAAAATGTGAATTTAGCCAAAGGATCGTAGAAAAAACGCGAATTTAGCCAAACGATCGCTGAAAAAACTACTTTCGTCAAAGGATTGCTGAAAAAACGGGAATTTAGCCAAAAGATTGTGGTAAAAGCGAGAATTTAGCCAAAAGATCGCCGTAAGAATGCGAATTTAGCCAAAAGATCGCCGTAAAAACGCGAATTTAGCCGAAAGATCACCGTAAAAACGCGAATTTAGCCGAAAGATTGCCATCAACACATTAGTTTTTGGGAATCATAAAAAGTAGTCGAGGCTTATTTTCGTGCACATATCATTTAGTAAATGTTTGGTTGATAAACAGAGTGATTGAGATTGTTTTCAAATAATTCGAGACGACAGAGAACGAAGTATTCTAACTAACTTCAGTCTAACAACTTGGGGAGAGTTAAAAGGCTGCGTAAAGAAATATCTTTAAGAATGCACCCTGCTAGATCGACAATATGCTACCGTAACGTAGTTGCAATTCAAAGGTGCTGTGCAGAAACATATTTTTGTTTTAGTGCGTAACAGGAAGTACGTAATTCTGTTTTGTGCATTTGTATCCATTTAGGATGTCAAGTTGTTAAGTTTGAATGGTCAATCGTTCGCCTCATGAGAATAAAGCTAATCGGACTTCAAATATTTACACAGAGTTACACATCGACACCCGAAATGAATCATAGGTAAAGTCCACTATAAACACTTGCAGTGATGTTAACATCATAGCTATAATTGTTCAATGTTTAAAACTTCAATAACGGCAAAATGTTTTACTCATCCCACCACTCAAGACGCTATCAGCGCTTCTTACCAAGGAAGCTCCGTCAAAATTTTTACTTTTCCACAATCGTATCTGCTCTGATCATAGCTCGGTTACCGCTAGACATCATGCCACACTCTCTCTTCAAAAAAACATTCCGTACTGCCTGAGCAGGCGGGGTGGGGGGAAAGAGTCCCTTCACCCACACACACCCTTACAATTCACGATTCAAAAAATCGCTCACTCTCCTAGCTATATCGTATCCCATGGCAACGAGGTAGGGAAGGGAGTAAGCCAGTACGCTCATTGGTTAACAGGCTGGACGATGGGAAAAAGACACCGTACAGATTCTTTGAATTTTCAGCTGTACTTCTATCATGCAGCTGCCTAAAGTCATAAAACTAGGGGTGTAGCATTCTGTTGTTATTTTCGTAAACATGTATACTAGCACTGTTTTATGACTACTCTCTCTCAGGGTAACAAAATTGCATTTTACGCAAGCGAAATGATGCTCTTAGCTGTTCCCACGAGATTTCACAATGGCTGTGTATTCGTTAGCCAATATGTGGGAGTGAGGTCCAAATTTACTAACAATGACAGATAGTTGAAATTGCAAATACTGGGATGTGGGAATCTATCTCTCAGCTTCTTGTGAGGTCTAAAAAGTGAAAGCAAAAAACCTGGGTGTTCTCTTTACTTACAGAAAAACAAAGATATTTAGATTTTGAAAATAAGAATTTTAATTAATAATGTTTAAGATAAATATTTAAAAAAAAGGGGGAGGGGGTTTACTTAAATATTTTAAAAAATGCATTTATAAAAAGGAAATGTTTTAAGATACTAATGAAAATTTTAAATCGCAAAACTTAAATTAAAAAACCTCTAACAAACGCAAGTTTAGCCAAAAGATCGTCGTAAAAAACGCAAATTTAGCCAAAAGATCGCCTTATAAAACGCAAGTTTAGCCAAAAGATCGTTGTAAAAAACGCAAATTTAGCCAAAAGATCACCGTAAAAAACGCAAATTTAGCCAAAGGATCGTCGAAAATAAGCGAATTTCATTAAAAAAATCTCTGAAAATAAGCTAATTTCATCAAAGGATCGCTGAAAATAAGCTAATTTCATCAAAGGATCATTGAAAATAAGCGAATTTCGTCAGAATTTACTGCATTGGGTTAAAAGATTTAAACTAAATTTCTTTTAGTAATGTAGAAAATTTGCTATGATAAAAAAAAACAGATTAAATTTTAAAAAATCCAAAAACTAGCTTCAAGCTGACTGGTAAAAATGACCTAGAATCTGGAATAACCACTAGTTGGTTTCACTGATGTCCTTAAAAAAATCTGTAATTCCTTAAAAACTTATTTTAGGTAGCTTTCAATACAAAAAAGTATAAAGCTACCTATTGCAGCCGTTCGGAGGAAAGCAGTTCCGGAAAATTTCGATACATTTTCACCGATCATGACCCCCAGACCCCAAAACCACCCTCCGTTCAAATGTTGATTTATATATATATATATCTGACCTATGTCATACGATAACGCTCGTATTTATAAATCAATTTTGATGAAACTAATTGTGTGTATTAAGCTCACCAATGTCTCGACCGAGTTCGTTGGCCAGCTTGGTCCGCCATTTTGTTTCAAGATGGCGGTCAAATAAAAAATTAAAACTAAAATAAATATACAAAAAAATTAAAAATTCAAATTTATTTTTTAATTCAGTGTTAGGCCTTGAAACGAGGATTCCAAAGCATTTTTTGTTTTACCTCTATCTTTAAAAACGGCTGAGATAGAGCAGTTTGAAATTCTAGGGTGGCTGACATTTTGAAACAAGACAGCACATTACAAAAATTTTCATTGTTGTAATAATTTTCCCAATCAAACGCATAAAACTATATATTCATATCTGTTAGCGCCAAATTCGGCGACCAAAATCAGTCTTCATAAATGAAGCCCATTTGGCTATTGCTCAATAATTTGGCGAATTTCTTATTCAAATTCAGTATTAACGAATCTTTTGCATTTTAAGTTGCTGTTTTCGTGTAACATTAGCTAAAATTTTAAAACGAAGATATAGGAAAGCTACCTTTTCCTCCCGGTACAGGCCGGAAGGACTTTTTTATTTTAAAAAAGGGTGGGAACTCTGTTCTATCATTTATCTAAGGTGGTTGCAATTATTAGCATATACTTGATTTGCTCTTTCAAGAAAAGTGTCTTGCAATTTTTCAAAATTTCAATTAAAAAAATGTTTATGCCATTGAAAGGTTTTATTAATGTGCTGTATCTTGGTAAAATAGACTTTTTATTAAAGTAAATAATTTCTACCTAATTTTTGTTAATAAATGTATATTTCTTTTTAATGTACTCAAAGCTAAATTGATGTTATATATATTTTTAATAGCAATTATATTTGTTGCACTTGAAATTCATAACTTATTGCTCAAACGTCGTTCGTGCAGTTTTCAGCTTTTTTGTCAATCTTATCCCTATATATTTTGTTCTGTAGCTATCCAATGCCTGGTATCAGTTATCTTTCACAATAAATGTTATCTACAAATTGTGTCCATATCATTCCTGCTAGACCAATTTTCTTTTATGGAAAGAGAAGAGCCACATTTCCTGTTTCTCTCCCTTTCAAATTTATTATTTCAAGTGTCATGGTAGAGGTGTGCACGGGCTTGGGCCGGGACTAATCTTTACTCTTTTCAGGCCAGTCGGATCTTAACTTTTTTTTTTTTGTAGACTCAGACCAAACTTCTTCCTGTTCCAAGCAAAAATCGGTAAATGAGACCAGCATAATCGGAAAATAAAATTTATGCATAAGTAAGTGTGCTTTTAGAATAATTTTAACTGTAGGATTATGTTGCTTCGGAAATATCGGCATGTTTTGTAGAAATTCAGTCAGGCCAAGCTGAGATTTTAGCTTTTTTAACAAGGCCAGGTAGAACTTTTACACCAGGCAGAGCCAGGGCCCAACTTTTATACCGGGCGGAGCCAGAGCTGAACTTTTATACCGGGCCAAAAAAAATTTTCTACAAGTTGGCTCGGGCCCAGGCTGACAAATTTTGGCCTGTGCGCACCTCTAGGTCATGGCGGCTGATAAACTATGAATTAGAGATCCACTATAGCTAGGCATGATTAACAGAGATTAACTGTTCAGAGATTGGCCAATATAGATGTCTTCAAAAAGTGCTTATCATCAGTTTTATAAAGAAAGTTATTCAGCTGATTTTTCTTTTATTAGAAAATTAAAATAAGGAAAAAGTTATGATCTGCATTATCCATGTATTATCTATGCAGATCTGAGTTTAGCATTGCATAGGGTGAATGATCTGATTTTACTATGCGCACAGGTAAGAAAAAACATTAATAAAGTATTGCTGCTAAATAAAAAGTAAAAAATTGGACTGTCCAACAAATTACAAATTTTAAAAATTCCGTAATTAAAGCAGAATACTTATTTACTTCCTTCATTTTAGAGCATAACTTGCTGATCAGATGGGTAAGTTATACTCTTCTTGAAGGTTCATAAAGATCTTCTCCTGATTCCAAGTTAACTAAAAGTTATGCTTGTAGTGGAACAAAAAATTTGAAATTTAACTTAAGGAATGGCATTATCGAAAGGAACTCTCAATTCTCTTTTCTTAGTGACTGTAAACGGAAATGACACACATTCAAAGTTGCATCCTATAGTTCCGACTTATTTTTAATGCTAACTTGTCGAAAATTGACTATGAAGGGCTGTAAAAGTTAAAATGAAAATATTCAGAAAAAGTGGATAATTTATGCTATATAAATGTATTATTTACAACAAATGTCAATTTCACTGCATCTAGAACTGTTCCATGAATTTCCAAGTGTAAAAAAATTCTTTCTGTGCCACTGATGTCCAGCTTTCAATTTAAATGTTCTTTAATTTACCTGCTACTAGGAACTATGTCTAAGTAATTTTCATGATTTGCTTTTTCTTTTAGGGCTGTTGCAGCATATCTCAGAGCTCTTAATTTAAACCCAAGCAATGCTGTCGTTCATGGCAACCTTGCATGTGTTTATTATGAACAAGGGTAAGTTTTTGGAAGTATCACTAGTTAGTGTTTTTACTATGATTTTAATAAAGAAACCCTTAAAAGAATATTCTAGTTGTTGAAGCTTTCTTTTTTTTTTTTCTCTTCCAGATTAATAGATTTAGCTATTGATACGTACCGTCGAGCCATAGAATTACAGCCTAACTTTCCCGACGCTTACTGCAACCTCGCCAATGCTTTGAAAGAGAAAGGGCTTGTGTCTGAGGCGGAGGATTGTTACAACACAGCTCTTCGACTGTGTCCGACTCATGCTGATTCTTTAAATAATTTAGCCAATATTAAACGAGAGCAAGGCTTTATTGAAGAAGCAACTCGTTTGTACCTTAAAGCACTCGAAGTAAGCATTCTTTTACACAGGTTGGTATACCCTACCTAGTCTATCTTTTAGGTAGATTTCGTAATAAATACTACCTATTACATTCTCCCCTAAGTTGAATTTTTTTTTTTTTTTTTTTTTTTTTTTTTTTTTTTTTTTTTGCACATCTACGCCAATTATAACTTCTAGAACCCAAAACCACCCCCAGTTCAAAACTTTACCTACCTATCTATGTATGTCACTTTTTTATGGACACAATAACTGCAATAATACTGCACAAATCTCTTCCAAACAGATACATAAACTCAAGGGGCATAAAATCTCGGTCCAGTTTGTTCATGGGCAAAATCGAATCGGGGGGGGGGGGGCTTTTTGTGAAAATAGAAAACCCCTATAATTTCTTAGTTATGATACGTATCGAATCAGTTTAAAGTTATTATTACTTCTAGGAAAAGGGCCGAAAATTTAAGTATGACAGATTTTTGATATCATTAAAAATGGCCCCAAGTGGATGGGGGGTGGGATTAGAAGGAAAAAATTCATAACTTTGTTCATTCCCAAAATATCAAATCCGCTTAAATTTATTGTAAATTTTTTATAGAACCAACTCTTACAGCAAAAATAAATTAAAAACAGAAAAATCCCTGCTGGCTCCGCCTACAAGCAGACATGAAAACAGAAAAAAACCCATAACTTCTTCATTTTTATACATATCGAATCCGTTTAAGGGGCCGCTTCACTGAAACTCCCCGATCGCGAAATCCTATGTTAACCTATGGGAAAACTTCAAAGTGCAATAACTCATTATCTAATATAATTATTAAAATATGGTTTTTACCATCAGAAAGTATACGCCAGATATGCCAACGTTGTGCGTTTTTAAAAATTGTCTCTTTAAATTTTAACTATTTAAAAAGTCCCTATAAACTTTGAAATTTCCACTTGATGAAATTTTATCATCATCTTAGAGATTCTTAAAATTAACGGAGACAATTTTTAAAAACTCACAATGTTGGAAACTGACGTCTACTTTCTGATGGTGAAAACCATATTTTAATAATTACATTAGGTAATGAGTTATGGCACTAATTATTAAAATATGGTTTTTACCATCAGAAAGTATACGCCAGATATGCCAACGTTGTGCGTTTTTAAAAATTGTCTCTTTAAATTTTAACTATTTAAAAAGTCCCTATAAACTTTGAAATTCCCACTTGATGAAATTTTATCATCATCTTAGAGATACTTAAAATTAACTGAGACAATTTTTAAAAACTCACAATGTTGGAAACTGACGTCTACTTTCTGATGGTGAAAACCATATTTTAATAATTACATTAGGTAATGAGTTATCGCGCTTCGGAGTTTTCCCATAGGTTAACATGGGATTTCGCGATCGGGGAGTTTCAGTGAAGCGGCCCCTTAAAGTTATTACTTCAAGGAAAGGGGGCCAAAAATTTATATGTGACAGATTTTTTATTTCATTAAAATTGCCTTTAAGAGGGGGGGGGGAAATAGGGGTTTCAGAAGAAAAAAAATTCATAACTTTGTCCATTCCTAAGATATCAAATCCGCTTAAATTTATTATAAATCTTCTTAATATTATCTACAACTTTTATACTGACAATTTTTTTATAGGACCAACTCTTACGGTAAAGAAAAAAAAAATCCTGCTGGCTCTGCCTACAGGCAGAGGTATATTTTGAAGTGGGTGGTCCCAACTGCCACATCATGGCAAATAGGTCTTTCTTCTGCAATTCCCAATAAACAGGTGCCCCACAGTCTGCATCTTCGAAATCTATCTGAGCCTGTAGACTGAGCCGTCAGGGATTTTTTTTTTTTTCCCCAAGGAAGACTCCATTTAGAGATGAGTGCAGGCTCTCTTTTTGGAGATGATGATTTTAAATCCGATCCCTATACAGTTTGGGTCATCAAAGTCGGGGGGAAAAGTATGCTATAAGAAAAAAAAATTGTGTAATATTTAAAAATTGTTCTAAAAGTAATATTATCATTTTTAAACAACTTCTTACATGCAAATAACTGAATCCTCAGCATATAATTAATTGGTACTTTTCGGTTAGCCGGGCGCCAGTGATATATATATATATATATATATATATATATATATATGTATATATACATATATGTATGTACATATATATGTATATACATATGTATTTATATATGTACATATATGACTGGTGCCCGGCTAACCGAAAAGTACCAATTAATTTTCTGGAAATTTACATTCAATCTGATTAAAAAAGAAGTTTGGTATCAAATTAAAATATATTTCCCTAAAAGGATTCTCATGTTTTTCTATCCCCACAAGCAAATCTGATGGACACATTAACAAAGTGTGTTTTATGAATAAAAAATGCATGAAATTTGTAGAAATTACTATTTATATACCGAAGAATCAAACAACCTTTTTCTATTTCCTAACATCTTAAATTATAATCATTCCTTCTTTAAAACAATCTTTCTTCATTTATGTGTCCCTAAAAATCAGCTTAAATTAAAAATTTGACACAACTGTTATCTGAAAGATCCAATGCCTTTATAGAAAAAGAGGAAACTCAGCTCAATTGCTTTCTATTGAAATAACAATACATGCCAATTATATGTACTTGTGAATGAAAGTGTCTTCGGTGCAGAATGGAGTTAATGATGAAAAATAGATATAAGAATCACTAGCGTTATTTTCATAGGATGAGTGATTATGTCTCTCACACAACAGAGGACTGAAAAATTTGCAGACCTCAAGCTAATGCGGGTTGACTACAAACAAAAAGAAAATATTCTCTCCACATTAGATCTCTAAATTTAAAAAAAAAAAAAAAAATCTGCCACAAACAAAAATTGAACTAAAAGCAAATTCATTGTTTGTGTCTCTTTCTATTGGTGCTGTGTCAACAAGTCGTTGCTGTCAATGCCAGACATACATCTGCAAATATCATAATTTTTCTTTCAAATTGCAATCTAATAAGAACACTATTTCTGTTTTTCCTTCATTCTCATCAAAATAGCATTAAAATAGAATAAATAATTTTTATTGTTTATTTATGATTTTTTTTTTTTAAATATGAATGAGAATAAATAAAATTGTCAGTTTCTGAAAGAATGAGCCTGTGCCGTCCGAACTCGAAGACACTTATAAAAAATGAAACTCGTGCCGGGCTGAGCCTGTCTCATCCATTTTGATATTATCTCCCTTACATTCAAGCATTTCCCTCTTTTTCTTGAGTATTAAAAAAATCCATATAAATTTTCATAATTTAACCAAAATTTCTTGGATGAATTTTTATTGTCAGCTAAATTTGTTTTTACATTACTTAAGACAGGCTGTACATTTAGGTTTTAGCTCACAGGCTATCAAAACCTGAGCACTAAAGTGCCCGCTGGATCTGTATTAGTGCTCCCTATTATACGTATTATACGGGGTGCAGATTTTTTATACGTATGATACGGCACAGTCGGTTATACGTATTATACGAAACACTATATACGTCCAACGTATATACGGATCTTACCCCAGCGGTTAAACATATAAACGTTTAAACGGTTTTCGTTCATGTGAAAAAAGATACTTTTCTCCTGCTAGTCTGCGCAAGGTTACTATATCATAAGGTTGTGCCCCATTTCACCCTGCAATCAATAGGGAGCGATTTGCTGTTTGATGTCACTTAGCCTGCTCTCTGCTCTAGAACTCCTATTATAGGAGTCTTAGCCTGCTCGATTCAGTTTTCCAATTGATTTGGTTTAGAAAAGCCCTATTTTTAATTGAAAAGTATCAATACAAATTTTCGAGTGAAGAAGTTTAATTTTTTTTTTTTTTAATATTTTTTATACATAGGACAAACATCACATCCAAAATTTAAACTATTATGTCTTTTCAATTCTACGATATATAATTTTTAAATTTGCTATTTTTATCATTTCATTTTAAAAACAAGCAAATAGTAATTTTTATAAATAAAATCTTAAAGACCTACAAGAGCAGAAAATTTAATGTTTATATGAGTGCAGTTAATATCATGTTAATAATTTTAATATAGTATATTTTTAATATTTGATCAGTATTCTATTTGAAATACATAATAATTCTAATATTATTATAATTGTGACATGTATTTCATAAAAACCTATAAAAAAGTTTTAAAAAAAAATCACTTAGACTTCAACCTCATACCACATATACGCAAGATTGAGTTTTGTGTAGTTAGATTTAAAATACAAATAATGTAAAAACTTTAATAAGTAAATGGCTGAATATTTAGTATTTTTAAACCGAAATATACATAAGATACAATTAGATGATTTAATGGAAATAAAATTTGAAATTCAGAGTAATATACTTTATAAACAAATTCCGAAATTTTATATAAAGTATTCTAAACTTAATTTTAAAATTTACTGTTTCTTCAGATTCCATTCAGGTAATATCAAATAATTGATATATATATATTTTATAAAATAAAAAGTAAGACAGCAGTATTCCTAAAAGAGATTTAAAATACAAATAAAAATAGAAACTTTATTTTTTAAATTGCCGCATTTTTAAAACTGGAAGATTTAGGTGATATAAAAAAATTAAATTTGAAATTCAAAATAATATACTTTTAAAAATATCTTCCAAAAGGATTATATTAATTTATATTTTAATGCTGTATGATGATAAAATTATATAAAAATATTTTAATAATTAATATATTAAGGTACCTTCAAGTATACCTTCAGAATATGCTTTCATTTCGAGCATTTTATTTCATTACAGGGTGCATTTTGAAGATGTATTTTAGATGTATGTTCTATTATTTACAATTTTTCGTACTGTTTTATCATGCAATGATAAAATACATGAGTTGATTGATCATACACATACTGATCATACACAGTTGATTGACTCCACATTTTTCATTTTTTGGCAGCGTATCTCTTTTTTAAGCTTTCCAACATAGTTGAAAAGTGTTTATACATTTGGTTTTTCTGTCTGTATGCCGTCTGTCTGTCCTGTCTGTCTGTGCTCTAACTGCCGTAAATATACTCGCATTGTTATGCAATTTATATATCTTTATTATGCCATGTTCGGTATTGAAAATGAAGTGTGTAGCACTTACAGCTTATTTTACAGGGAGATTCAAAAGAATTCAGTTACTTTACGGTCTATGGGGAAAATCGTTTGCGGCTTATTGTAATGATGTTAAAATATTTCAAACATATTAAAAATGACATATATAACATGTGCACTATAAGAGGTTTACTATAAAATATTGTATGCATAGCACTTGCACTGAAAAGAATTCGTTACATTACGGTCTATGGGGAAAAATCGTTTGCAGCTTATTTTAAAGATGTTTCAATATTTTATACATATTCAAATTGATCACTGAGGTGCACTACAAGGTGCTTACTGTCATATAATGTATCGTTCATTTACAGAAACACTCAAAAGTATTCGGTTAAAGTACTGTCAGTTACTAATAATTCCTTGAAGTGCGATTTTAGTTGTTTTTTAAATGTAACGAATTTTTTGCCTATTACTTGTTATGTATAAATTCTATGGATCACCCACAAGGCAGCACAAAATACTCGAATACATGTGCGTTTATCAACGGAAATTGCTGAAGGTGAATTTTCAACTTGTGCTATGCCCTCCCTAACTGAACTAAATTTTAGCAATTTATGCTGCTGTATGTATAGTATTAGTAATATTATTAGTAATTTGTATGCATAGTTTATATACAAATCTATAGATCATATACAAGGGTGCACGAAAGAATTCAATATTTTTTCGAATATTGTTAGTAATTCCTGAAATGGCATTTTTAAATGTATTATGCCTTTGTACAAATTTTTCTCTTAGACATCAGACCTAATTAAACAGTAAAGATTTATAAAAGTATTTTTGAAGTGTTGAAAAGTGTTACATAATCTGTGCTTGATGCATGATTTTTCTAAAGCTATTATCTGTTCCTTTGGATGCAATGATCCATCAATTTTTTATATCCGATTTCTTCGAAAATGTATGATATAGAACATTTTGCGTTTTATCCAAACGATTAGTACATGTTGCAATAGCATAAGTACTAGGCATTTTCTGCAAAATCAATGCAAAGAATGCATTATTTTAAAGAGCTAAGACCAAAAGCACTAACAAAAGCTGGAAAATATTTGCCACGTATTTAGGAAATGTGACCGGAAATATCTCTTTCTGAGAAGGAATTAAAGCTTCGTGTGAGGGAAAACTGCCCTTGCTGTCAAAGGAAATGAAAATAATTGTTTACATTGTACCCCCGTCCCTTTCAAAGATCGACCAAAGATAACAAGCAATACAAACTCCCATGTTAGCAAAGAAAAAATACACGATTATTTCATTTGAAGGAAAAAAAATCTCTTCTAAATCGCTTTATTCCTAGAAAAAAAAAAAATACTTTACTTTGTGCCTAATGAAAAATGTTTTATTTTGAAGAAATATGCTCTCCTATGACCAAAGAACGAATTTTTTTTAGCATAAATACTATTTTAAATCAGAAAAAAAGGTTCTTTCCCATTGGAAGAATGCACCTTAGCACCGCCAGTGACGTCAGAAAAACCAAAACCCTGATGCCAGAAGTAAAGGGAAATGGCACCTACCGGGTCTGCGGATCAGAGAAATTGAGAAACACCCACTGAGGCCCACATTCTCGTAGTTTACGTAGACCATCATGATTACTTGTTCAAAGATCCACGAAAGTCCCCAATTTACCTGTCTAGCGGTAAAAGTATTCCAAAAAACTATTAAAAATCGAAACTCTTTCCTCAGTTGAGATAGTTTTTTTTTCCCCTTAAATCTAAGCTATTAATTATGAAATGTTTTACTATGGGTAGCGGGTAGCTCTAAAGCAAATTTTCGCATGTCTGTAACACCTCCACACACAACTTCTTTAGATTTATGGCGTGGACATTTCGCGCGAAAAATTATTTTTTAATGCGACCGCAGAACATAGGCATGCATTAACTTTTTATCTTATAGTGACACTGACCAATCTATTTCCTGGGAAGTTTCACACTCATACTTTTATTGTATTTAAGAATTTTTTTTTCTCTCTATTTAACACGGTTGCTACCGAGGACGTATACGTGGCGTCGTCACTTGGTCACTTATTTGACATTCCACTTTTAATCCAAAATTACGAATTAATACCGGAAATTTCGAAAGAAGTTTTTTTGTATTTTATGTATCACGAAATGTCTGTCATTAAATAAAGCAAATATTGCTATTAGTATTTTCAGGTATGAATTCGGAATTTCTGAATAAAATAAAATTCCGTTAATTTTAACCCGGTGGTCACCGTGTTAAAATATTTTGAAAATACGTCCCACATTAAAAAAGAAATGAGAAGGCAAGTCATTTTATGCATGTGTGATTGCGTTCTAAAATCTGCATTGACAATTATTTGTCTGGCTATTAGAAATCAAAATTTATAAGTACTTCACACAAAAAATAAAATTTGTCAAAATTAACAAAAAATCTTAAACGTAATGTCCATACACCTTGTATACCATGAGTGTCGTGATTTAAAAAATGAACTTGCGTTATACACATTAACACAGAGTGGAAAACGTTAGCCCCGTCGAAAGAATAACATTTGAACCCGGACGCAATCTTGAATACACGCACTCACAAATAAAGAATTTTCAAAATATTAGAGAAGAAAAATAAACTTACTTAACAAGAAGTGACAATAAATCTGAAACGTGTCTTTTCTCATTCTTTTCTCAAAAAGTGTTTTCTTCCGTTATATGCTTATAATAATCGTTTATAGGGAAAAATAACAAAATCCTATGTATGAAACATATTATGCAAATTATTTCGCTAAAACCACTGATTTCCAGCTTGTTCCCCGTTTTGTGACGTAATACTGATGAGGTCCATTGGTATTAAAAGTAAATACGTATTTAAAATATACGTATAATTGAATTTTTCGTATACTTAAATTATACGCTTATACGTATATGGATACGTTTAAACGTATATTTTAGGGTATACGTATAACTGATATACGTATCGCATCGGGAGCACTAATCTGTATGTATGTATGTACGTAACGCGATAACTCTTGATAAAAATAACTGTTTTTGCTTCAATTTTTGTTTATAGATTCATTGTGATAAGGTACTTTCCAGATTAGTTTTGGGGGTTCATGGGTTAAGCATAAAGGGGGTAACAGGAGGGCTGATCCTCCCCCTTAATTTAGATAAATGGGTTTTTTGTGCAGAAATATCCGATTTGCTTCAAATTTTGTATATAGGTTCATTGTGATAAGGCGCTTCCCTGATTAGTTTTGGGGGTTCATTGGTTAAGTATAAAGGGAGGAATAGGTGGCTAATTCCACCTTTATTTATTGTCTATTTCTTTATCTTTCAAGGGGCATTATTCTCTGAAATAAGAGTATAATATACAATTAATGTGAATAGCCTGTGAGCTCAATGCCATCAGTTTAATTGGCCAGTTTTCTTTTTACTAGGCAGGTATGGTGTTTGTATCCTAAAAGTGTAGTATGTATAAATAGATGTGTGATGATTGATTGTTGAGTCATTTTATTTGTCATTGTTCTAGGTATTTCCGGAGTTCGCTGCGGCTCATTCCAATTTAGCTAGTGTTTTGCAGCAGCAAGGAAAACTAAATGAAGCTCTTATGCACTACAAAGAAGCTATTAGGTACTATTTTTTTTAGTCTTTCTTGAGACAAGTTGAAACATTTTAGCATTTAGCATGGTATGGTACTGTATGCATGAGTTTTCATTATTTGTATGAAGCTAAGGTTGTGCCATGATTTAAGTCTTAATTTAAACCTTGGTTTTGATAACTTTTTTCTTTTAAAAAAAAAAATAAAAACAAAGTGGTTTTATTAGTTTTTCTAATTTTATTTTGTTTTGATATCTTCTTATAAAATTAATTCGTGTATATGAACATTAATCTCTAAAACACAATATGCCGGAGAAAATTTTTCAAACAGTTCTTTATCGACATTTTTATAAATTGTTTCACCAAAGGTTATCCATTTCAGCATTACCTTTTTGGAAAAGAATTTATTGATATAAATTTCGAATGGTGAAAAAGCCAGGAGAGAGTGATATAAGAAAATTTAATGTTAGTCTTCATTAAAGCGGAACTGTTCCTCCAAAAGGATAATTGTGAAACAGACTTCCCATATAATAAAAGACGCCAAGCTTGTATTTTTGTTTAAGTGTTGAATAGCCGTAATTAGTTTTCAAAGTGGGGAAATTGAAACAAATTCCTAGCATTTACTTTATCTATTAATTTTTTTATGAAGAGATTTTTCAAAATGATTGATTTTTTTGTACAACAATTATTTGATTGTTTTTTTTGTTTTTATTCAGTTAAAAGTTATCTAAGATTTCTGTAGATATCAGATTCTCATACATAATAAACTTAGTTGTTCTTACTCTTAATTGGCTGTTTACAACTTTAATTTTCATTTTGTAACTATTTAATATCATAAACAATTTTTAAAAGAAAACTTCAGAAAAACAAATAAACTTTTTTGGAGGGGGGGGGGGGGGGTCTTCTAACCCTATGCAAAATTTGTTTAGTTTGTGTTCTTTAGGTATTTATACTTGACTGGTTCATAATAAAATTTTTAATGTCATTAAAAAAATAATTATTATTATTATTATTATTGTTATTTTTAATGGATATTTCTTCAGCTTAAACTGTATTGTGCAGCACTACATGTTTATGCTGCATTTGTAGTAGAGTGCTTATTAAAAATTTAAAGTTTTTATGTATGCTGATTTGTTTTCTTCCTTTTTATATATTTTAACTTATAGAAAAAATGCTTTCTGCATTGTTCATAAATTTTTAGAATTTATTTACTTGCCTAAATTCAAAATTAAAGTTTAATTCAAATAAGCAGTGTGGGAAAAAAAAAAAAATTGTAATCCGTTTTTTTTTTTTTTTTTTAAAGCAGAAAATTCTTTAAAAAAAAAAAAAAAAAACAGTAATATGCAGCTGCCATCTTTAGATGATTCTATTAAATTTTTAATCTATGACTTTATATTTTAAATGAATCAAAAATAGTGTGTTTTTAATCGGTTTAGATTTTTTTTATTATTATTATTTAATTTTGAAAGGTTTTCTTTATTTAATTTTTGCTTTGGCCATCTGTTTGATCATTTATATCTCCTTTCTTGATTTCTAAGTTACATCAGATAAAGCCAAAAAAAAAATAAACTTTTACTTAAATTTACTTCAAAACTATAATCTAACTATTTTTGATGATTTTTTTAATAACATAATAGTATAATAAAATTTTAATCATGAAGCTCAGTATAATTTGATTCATATTTATTTAAAATAAAATCTGTACATATGATATAAAAAGTCAGAAATAGTGTCGTATTTATACAATTATAGTAATATTTTTAAATGTTTAGAATTAAGCTGCAAATTTTTTTTACTAAGTAAGTTGCCATTTCTGCTGTCCATTGTCAAAAACAGTGGCAGCTAATCTTGTCAGAGCAAAAAAGTTTGCAAAAAGATGTTATTTTAAGAATGAAATGTGCATTTTTATTCACAAGACTGATGCACTTTAATCATTGCGGCAAAGTGACATTTTTGCAGGATTTTCATTCCACTTATTCTTGAGAGATTAAAATTATATGTGACAGAGCTTTTCTTTTCTCCTTCCAGGATTTCTCCTACATTTGCAGATGCTTATTCTAATATGGGAAATACCTTAAAAGAGATGGGTGACATTCAAGGAGCTTTACAATGTTATTCTCGAGCTATTCAAATTAATCCGGCATTCGCCGATGCTCACAGCAACTTAGCTTCCATTCACAAAGTAAGTATTCAATTTACAATAATTGTTAGTCTCTTGTGAATGATTAATGCATTATTTTCCTCTTTTTTTGCTGAGTCTGAAATTATTCATTTTTTGAACATTTTCTTGTCAACATCATATGCATAATGTGTTTTTTGAAGAATATGTTTTTCATAACATCTCTTCTGGGCTTTTTAATTATTTTTTTTATATATACTTTTCCATTTTATAAAAAATTTTTAAAATTTTAAAAAAAAATTTTAAGATTTTGTTTTTGCTAATTATTATTATTATTATTTTTTTTAACCAGATCAATAAAATAATTTCTCTGTCTCATGTTGAAATCTGATATAAAATACAAAAAGTATAAATTATTTATAGCCAGAAACATTTAAATTACATAAAGGAAAAAAAAATATTATATTAAAAAAATTCCAAGTTCTTAAAAAAAAATTTTTTTTTAATTGCCCCCCCCACCCCCTTTTTTTTTTCTCTTTTTCTCTTCTTATTCACAGTTTTGCGAGAAATGTACTAAACTGTTAATTTCTGGTCAATAAGTATTGTAACCCAATTATAGATTGACACTTATAAATTATTGTTATTTTATTTTATTTTTTTTAATTTTAAGATTTTGTTTCCGCTAATTATTATTCTTTTTTTTTTTTTTTTAACCAGATCAATAAAATAATTTCTCTGTCTCATGTTGAAATCTGATATAAAATACAAAAAGTATAAATTATTTATAGCCAGAAACATTTAAATTACATAAAGGAAAAAAATATATATTATATTAAAAAAATTCCAAGTTCTAAAAAAAAAAAAAAAAAAAATTGCCCCCCCCCCCCCCTCCCTTTTTTTTTTTCTCTTTTTTTGAGAAAAAAAAATCAGTTGGTTAAAACCACTTGATTTAAACCATATCAGTCCTGAGGAAGACATCAAACATTACATGCAAAGCTATTACATTTGTAACTTGTCTTTTCCTCCAGATAAACTCTGTAAAAAGGACTCAAGGTGGTGTCAAGACACCACCTTGACGTGACCACAGCACATTTTGTTAATTTTATGTGTGCATGCCAGTTTCAGGATGAGTAAAATTGCTTTTGTGGTTTAGTTTACAGTGACTATAGCCAGATTGTTCCAGTTCTTTCATTTGTTATTTCAGTACTTTTGTGTTATAGCGGCCGCCACAGTTACGACTATGCCAAAGTTGCAACTATGATTTCACCAAGATCATTGCAAAGCTTATATATGCACATATATGTACTGCAAACCATCATTATATGCATATTATTTACATCTTATATGTCATATATAAATCATATAGAACTTAAAACATGTCATATCTATCATATGCATACTATATGGCATTATAATTTGGCCATATATACATCATGAAATGTTATATACATCCTACATTATTATAATGTCATATATGCTTTATAATTTGGCGATAAATCTTGGTTGCATGGCAACATGTTCTTGGGGGGGGGGGGGGGCACTATGACATGAAAGTATCATTATTTCTTCTAACAGTCTAAATAAATGGCTGATCCTTCTTTAGTCATTTAAAATTGAAACTTCGTCAAAAAAGAAAAAAAAAAGTTTTTGATTCAAACCCTACATGAAGTTCTGTAATTGTCAAAATAAAAAAAAATTGGCTTTTATCTGCTAGTATGCAGCTACTATGAAAGTAATGTTATGTTGTTTTGTATTGCTATAATTATATTGCATATTGTTATCAATGAAATGAATAAATTTCATCTTCTTTTCTCTAGGATTCTGGAAGTATTCCTGAAGCTATTGCATCGTATCGCACCGCTTTGAAATTGAAACCAGATTTTCCAGATGCCTATTGTAATCTTGCTCATTGTTTACAGGTAAGGTCCTTTTTTTTTTTTTTTTTTCTCTCTCTCTCTATGTTCACGTTTTATATAAACTTTAGGGATTCATATTAATGTTGGCAGTTGTCTTCTTCTAGAATAAGATATAAAAAAGTTAGAAATTGTACGTTCCACCAAATTTGTAAAATTTTAGCTTTTCTTTTTCCTCCGATTTATTGGATCTGAAAGATGACCAAATTAGCATGTTTTCTAGAGTAATGTTTAAAAATTTTATTGTATAATTAGGAAAACTGGGTAAAGTGTTTTTAGAAAAATGATCACCTTTTAGTCCCTTTTTTAAATGTAAATGGTTCCCCTAAGTCCCTTTTCATGAAAAAAATATTCTCTTTTCAAGGGGCTAAAATGTGTTGGGATCCCTAGGATAGCAAGCCGGTTGTTAAAGTATTTATTTGAATACCAACACTGCTTTCACAGCTAGGCCTATGTTTTTCCATTTCTAGAAATCATGTTAAAACGGCTGTAAACAAAAATATTTTCAACAGAATTCTTTTTTGAACAATATATAGAATAAGGAGATAAAAAAGATATAGCATTAAACTGCGATTAAAAAATGTCTACATCCTGGGATTTACAAGCACATACTTATGAAAATGCAGGAAAACCCTCAGACGGTGAAAGGGTTAATATTTACACATCTATCCTGAAGCATTTAAAAATTAATCTAGGTTACCTAAAACCGTCGAAACATTTCATGAGTATTTTACTTACCCATCATACATAGTATAGGGTAAGTCTTGTAATCGTTTTAAAAATCGGGAAAAAATTTTTGACGGATTTACACCTTTCAGACACTGGATATTCCAAAAAACATATTTTTAGAAAAAAAAATAAAAAAATTGCCGTCCGTCTATGTGTCTGTAAATGCTCTATCTCCCGAACAAATTGAGAGAAAGACTTGAAATTGGGTATGTACTTAGTATGTCATAATGGGAAGAAGCTTATTAAATTTGTCACCTCGATGATCCGGAACTATATTTTTTTTTTCGGACTTTCGAAATAGTTGTTCCGATAAAAGGTATATAAAAAATTTCGAAATGGCTTAGTTTAAGGAGTGAGTATAAAAAACAATAAAAACCAAATTTAGCATAAAGAATGAAGTCAATCTGGTAATGGGTTGCCGAGATATTTGTAATCCTGTTTCCCACACTCTTCAATTTTTCATGACACTGCATTTCATTCCAATTTCAATTTAAAGACATATTTCAATTGGAAAGAGATGCTTCATCCGATGCAGTCAACTATTAGTTAATATGATTATAATTTTTAGAGATATGGGGATGTTTCTTTTATGCCATTCAGTCATAGAACTTTTAAAGTTTAGGACGTCATCAAGGCTCGATTTTATTCAAATTGCAATGCATTTTATAAGTAGTTTACACATGTTTTATCATATATTCTAATACGAGCAAATCTTGTGTGTGGATATATATATATATATATATATATATATGCAAATATTATCTTAAAAACGGCTCTAACGATTTTGACGAAATTTTGTATCCTACCGTTTTGGGGCACCAGAAAACCATTGGGATAGGTTACATGTTCGAGAAAATTCGATTAGTGGGTCACTTTGGGTCACGGTCTAGCTAATTGTACCTAAAAAAACGGTTCAAACTATTTTGACGAAATTTTGTATCCAACCATTTTCGGGCACGAGAAAATTATTGGGCTGGGTCACATGTTCGAGAACTTTCGATTAGTGGGTCATTTTTGGGTCAACGCGGGTCAAATTAATTTTATCTAAAAAACGGTTCTAACGATTTTGATTAAATTTTGTGTCCTACGAGTTTCGAGCACGATAAAATCATTGGGCTAGATCACATGTCCGAGAAAATTCGATTAGTGGGTCATTTCTGGGTCATTGTGGGTCAAGATCTAGAAAGCGGCTCAATTTACACTAAATTTTGCATCCAATGGTTTTTGGGCACGAGAAGACTGTTGGGCTAGGTCACATGTTCGAGAAAATTCAACAAGTGGGTCATTTTGGGTCATGGACAAGCTCATTGTATCTAAAAAACGGTTCAAACGATTTTGACGAAATTTTGTATCCGACTATTTTCAGGCACGAGAAGATTAGTGGGTCATTTCTGGGTCAAAGCGGATCAAATTAATTTTATCTAAAAAACGGCTTTAACGATTTTGAATAAATTTTGTATCCTACGAATTTCGGGCACGCGAAAATCATTGGGCTAGGTCACATGTTCAAGAAAATTCGATTAGTGGGTGATTTCTGGGTCACTGTGGGTCAAGATCTAAAAAGCGGCTCAATTTACGCTAAATTTTGCATCCAATGGTTTTCGAACACAAGAAGACTGTTGTGCTAGATCACATGTTCGAGAAAATTCAATTAATGGGTCATTTTGGTCATGGGTCATTATGGGTCAAGCTATTTTATCTTAAAAACAGCTCAGACTATTTACACGAAATTTTGCATCCTATGGTTTTCGGGCACGAGAAGACTGTTGGGCTAGGTCACATGTTTGAGAAAATTTGATTAGTGGGTCATTTTGGTCATGCGTCAGGATATTTGAACTCAAAGCTAATTTTAACCGAGCATAGCTCGGTCTTCCCTGCTCGTTTTATATTATGCCTATCCATGATGGGTCAGTATGACGGTGGCCTCCAATAACTAGTTTGATGTCATGCTTATCCATAGAGATTACCAATATTATATATTAATATTTACACTACTAGCTGCCACTGGCGACCAGTTTGGTCTCCTTTAAATGTATGTTAAGCATTGTAACACGTTACTTTCATTCCTAATTTAATTTTTTTTCCTTAGCAATCTCTAACAGGTACCTGAAAATGGGGTTTTCTCGCCAAAATAGCGCAAAACAAAAATCGTGCCGACCCCGTTGAGTCTGCGACAGCTGTTAGAATTTAAAATACATGCCGTTCACACTTTTAGTTTAAAATAGAAAATAGAAAAATAAGAAATCATGAATCAAAATATTTGATATCAAAATCAAAGTATCGTTTCTAATTTGCACACGGGAAAAATAAAAGCTGGTATTGGCGATTTAAAAAATGCTATTGGCGAGATTTGCGCCCAAATAACATAAAAGTACTTAATAATATTATGTATTTCATAAATGTATATTAAATTACTGTCTTGAACGCGATTAGTCATTAACAATGGTAAATATGATTGGCGATTAACAATAATTTTCGGTGATATCTCTTCCTGCCACGTATAATACATAAATACCAAATTAACTGATCATTTCAAAATTTGATACATTAAATATTATTACATTTACATTCAACTTACGTCAAGAAAAGATTCGAAAGGAAGTTGAGTTGTATAAGCACTTCATCAAACGGAATTATGGTAAACTTTAATTGTCTCACAGGTCCTGGTGCGAATTATTTTTTTTACACCAGGCAGCACTCCAAAAAAATCATTCATGGAAAACTTACTTTACGAGCGATTATCACCATGGTTTGATATTTTAAATCTTCATGACGAATGAATCTTTTTTTCTTTGTTTACTTTCATGGATAGAGAATTTGAACTGCGAAGCTAATTTCAACTGAAGTTATTGTCGAATATATACCTAATTGAACGTAAGTCATCTTTCAAATATTAATTTATTTTGAACGATCTTTCTAAAAATGTAACTTTTATGCAGTTTTATTCGAACAATAATTTTGAATAAAAATGGCCGCCTGGCATATGAAAAAACGATGCGGGCATCCCGGAACTGTTGATGACAGTCACATGACTTACGGTTTTAATATAGAGATATTATTACAATATACCATATATTGTTTGTCTGTTTGGCCACAGATCAATTTTATAGGAAGTATCAAAGACACAGAAAAGTATCAAATAAATTTTAGATCACCAAAATATTCACCAAGTACTGCATAAGTGTTATTACTTAGGCTCCAATTAGTATAATATGTTGATTTCATTTCCTATAAAATTCTTAAGACTACAATTTAAAAAAAAAAAAAAAATCTTATGTTCATAAGTTGTTTTTGTTTACTGACTGGACTAAGCTATAATTGTTATTGGGACTTTGAGACTGGACATGAATGTTTATTGCTGAACCTACATCTTTTGTAATAGTGTGTTTTAATAATTGTTAATTTAACTAGCTAATTAATCTTTTCTTTTCAATTACTTCTAAAATATTTTTTATTTCAACAGATTGTTTGTGACTGGACAAATTATGAATCCCGCATGAAAAAGCTTGTATCGATTGTAGCAGACCAGTTAGAAAAAAATAGGTTACCCTCTGTTCATCCACATCATAGTATGCTGTATCCATTATCCCATGAATTTAGGAAAGCAATTGCCGCACGACATGCCAACCTCTGCTTAGAAAAAGTAAGTAATGGGTTTATTTGGATGAGCCAAAAATTATGGTGCTGTGACATTCATTCATTAATTTGAATTTTATGCCTTAGTTTCATAATTCATAGCAGAGACTTCTTGAAACCAATAAAAGCCTTTTTAAATCAGTAGTTTAATTTTGATGTTTATTATATTTATCTTCTTATGCACATACTTTACTAGTTGGTTAGGCTGGGATTATGGTATGTTTGTTGATCCACCATTGCATCTCTGGTAAAGTTTATTATGACTTAATTTCACTAATGTTTTTAGAAAGTTTAAAAGAGTAATATTAATTTAAGAGGATTACGTATGCAATACTAAATGCTAACTTATTTATTTCCTGAAGTTTATTTTATATAGTTTTATTTAATGAATTGGAGAATGAAAAATAAAAGCAATCATACTGTTCCAAAAATTGATACAGGCTGAAATTCCCAGATGTAATTTATTCTTTTTATTTTTAAAACGATCTCTTTAACTTTATTTTCGTCATTCAGAGATGTGTTGCTTTCTTAGTATGTTTCGTATGTATTGATAAATCCTTTTAATTTCTAGATCCAAGTCTTGCACAAGTCTCCTTACCAGCACGCAAAAGAATTGAAGACCAAAGTGTTGCGTATAGGATATGTAAGTTCTGACTTTGGTAATCATCCGACATCTCATCTCATGCAAAGTGTCCCGGGAATGCACAACAGAGATAAAATAGAGGTATTTGACATTGAATAATAGTTTTTCCCTACTCCTCCTTCTTTCTTTTCGTAACATTGAAATATTCAGGACTTAAATGCATACACTCGTTCCATGTACCCAGAGTATGTGTACAAGACAAATCTATTAAAAAATCATTGTAAATATAGTGCGTTTTCCATCCTGTAATCTTTTTGGATGGAACATGACCAAATATATATTCACCTCTGACTAGACCTAGTTAGACACATGTTTTATCCCTATGTTATCTTTGTAGATCTTCACATCCCTAGAGCTATGGTACTGCAAGAACGGGTTGGGAAAACCTGACTTAAGGCCTAGGGCTTGGTGCCCTTCTGGGATTCTGGTTCCCAAAACTGTCGGGGACCGGGTTGTATAGTGGGTAGCTGCCCGGGTACCCGCCCAGGCTGGGTTTTTTTTTTTTAAGGGTTATAGTGGGTAGCTGTCTGGGTAACCACCTAGATACCCACCCATGGTGGCTTTTTTATTTAAAAAAAATCCAGGTTTTTTACAACTCTGGTCAAGGGACTCAGGCTCATCCTCAAGTATAAAAGTGACCTCCCAAGAAAGTAGGATCCACCACTAATCGCAATGACCTATGTAGGGTTTATCAAAGCATTTAGTGGATTCGCCAAATAGCGATAGCCAAAAAAATATATAATTTCCATTTTGTTGTTCTGCATTTTCTAAACCTGCTGCTGCCGCGTAAAAAAAACTGTCTCTATTTCAGCAACTCGCTTCAAAATTTGTCTCGTCTGTGCAAGCATCTTACAAATAGTGTGATATCATTTGCGTTAGACGTATTGAGAAAATTAAAAGAGTTAGTTTATTTTTTGTTGATGATCCCAACTTAGGAAATGAAACCAAAATGGTTCATGAATGGAAGTTGTTTAGGCAGGTTCTGGCTACAAGGGGTAAAGAAATGACACCAGCTGATTTTTTTTTCCATAAAAATGGGATTACTGACATGTTTACCAATTTGACTTCTTTGTGTGAATTTATAGCAACCATTCTGTTGTCTACAGCAGATTGCGAAGAGGATTGAGTCTCGTGAATATAACAAAAACTGACTTGAGAAATAGACTGACAATCAAAAATTTAAGTAACTTAATGATGATTAATTTGGAAGGGCAAGTTTGAAAAGAATTTCCATTTAAAAAAGTATTTGATGTGTGATGTATGGCCAAATCTCAAGAGGGTCAATCTTACAGAGTGGTGTACTGTTTGTATATTGTATAATTAAAAATAATACTCATTTATATAGAAATTTTGTATAAATAAAAGTTTTTTTTTTTTTTCCTTAGCTAAAGCTATTTTTATTTGGCTGCAATTAGCCAAAAAGCTACAAATCTCTTTTTTCTAGATTAAACTCTATTATGTCATCAATCTTTGGGAAAGTGAGGGTGGTCAGCAGGTGGTGACACCCCCACTGGCCGTAGTGCTCACATGACTCTCCTGGTCAAGTGCATTAAAAGTTCTCATAAACCTGGACACGGCGGTTGACGTGCCTGGCAGTGTAGCTCAGCTTTACCTCAATGTTATGGAAACTTATTACAGTAAAACCTCTTGAAACGTAGTGTGTATATGAAAGAATACTGAGTTAAACGGAAGTATTCCAAGATCTCAACAAGCAAAATTAACATGTTACAATTACGATAGACTAAATATCTACTGGAAACCTTTCTAAATGTTAACTTTTCTCCAGCGACTTATTATTTTGTCTATAAGCAGGTTTTACATTGTATATAGTCCTGGGGAAATTTCTGACTTTCACCTGTGAGATAGTGAGAACAACAATTAGGACTAGCTTCAAAATTGCTTTTAAAACATATTTGAATTAAATTCGACCAGAAGCAAAGTCTTATCGGTCCAACTCTCAACATTTCACATTAATTTTATTAGTTTTTTATTTTATTATTAATTTAATTTTATAAAACATATGAGTTCAATTTAATGCAAGTAAAACAGAGTAGACAGTAAAAATAATTAAGAATTTGTACTAAATGAAAGTTAATGGGAAATGTAGTCGAAGAGATATCATCCTTGATCCAGAAAATACATGCGAAATTAATGCAAGTGTAGCGAGATCATCAATTTGGATTAGCTACAAAACCAGCTCAAAAATAGCTTTAAAAGCATATATAAAACCAAAAATCTGAGCTTCAGATGCACAAGACCTCCCTTGGACTAACCTCATCTAAATTTTCAGACACCTCACCTCTACATACAGTAGATTTCCCTAGCCCAGACACACTGGCAAACCAAACATCTTTCTTTTATTAATATAGATAAGGAAAAAAAAATTGTTACATTTAATGGCATTCTTATTATCAAATAATGAATTTGAATGTTAAATACATGTTTATATATTTTTTCTCCAGATATTTTGCTATGCTTTAAGTCCTGATGACGGAACAACATTTAGATCAAAGATTGCTACAGAAGCTCATCATTTTATTGATTTATCTCAGGTAAGTACATTATCCAGAACTTAGACAATGCTACTTGATATTTGCTAATTTGCATTTTATTTTATTTTTTTTCCAAGTAGTGATGTAGAATAGTTTGATAATAGCTCTGAATGAGAAACTCATAAAAGAGAAAGAACTGTGTGAAGTAAATTTGTAGCATATTATAAATTAGCATTAAACTAAATACATAATTTCATCAAAAATTAGCAATTGTACTAGAAAGTGCATTCATTGTTACTGCAATTGGCTTCATTAATAATAATTGCTTAAATATCCGTTATAGTTTGCAATTTTATAAATTTAGTAAAACAAGTTATAAAATTTCTAACTAAAACGTGACTAAAAATTTCCTTATAAGCAATCATAAAACATATTTTAAATTTTGATTATAATCAAAATTGAAAAGACACGAAGGAAGCAATTTCATACAAAATAAAGTTTCAGCACCTTCAATTATTGATATATAGCAGAGATTTTTTGAAAATAAGATGTCTATTTGGAGTAAAAAATTTTATGCTGTATTGTTATATTGCTGTGTTACAAAGTTGAAATGCTATCAAGATGATGTGATGTATGTATTAATGAATTGCACACTTATAATTTGTTGCAACATACACTGACATTTGTTAAACGTGAGTTTTGTTCATGGATTTTCTGTCCTGTGACAGGATTCCTTTTTGGTTGTGTTATAATTATATAAATACGTAGTACTTAATCGTCGCCGCCTGGTCTGCCTATAACAGCTTAAAAACTGCCCAACCGAATGGTTTGAAATTTAATCTATAGAATCGTTGCAGAATTTTGTCGAGTCATTTCAAATTTTATGAAAATCAAATCGAAACTTAAAAAATATATTAATAAAAGTTTTCTTAATTCTATTAAATCCTATCCTATGTAATATTAAAAACGCAAATCATGTGACTGAGGAATTAAAATACGGACTAACCCCTTCTTTTTTCATATGCCAGGATGCCATTTGATTTTTATTCAAAAATTATTTTTTCGAATAAAATGGCATAGAAGTTACAGTTTTAGAAAAGATTGTTCAAAAAAATTGTTTGAGAGGTGAGTTACATTAAAAAATGTATAGATTCTGAGATAACTTCAGGGGAAATTTGGTTAACAGCTGAATATCTCAATCCATTAAAGTAAATAAACAAAAGATATTCGTTCATCGTGAATCATAAAAATATTAAACCATCCGCAAAGCAAGATCTTGCAGTGCTGTCTGGTGTTGAAAAAAATAAATAAATAAATGGTTCTGTAAACGTGGCATACATACCGTATTTTCGGGAGTAAGCACCGCGGCACATACATGTTTAAAAGTTCAAAATATCGGCGATGCGGCGCATACGCAAGGGCGACGGGTACAATGATTTTTCCTCAACATGGTAAAATCTGGATATTGTGAAAAACAAGACTTCATTTCAAGTTTTTTTTTTTTTTAGTCTTACTGCTTCTAATAGACTTTTAAACACATGGATTCATTAACATTCATTTAATCTCAGTATAAAGTTCATAAACAGTACATATCGCAATATATCTTTATTATTATAAAAACGTAAATACCGATTTCAACATTAATAGCTCACTCTTTAAAAGTATTTATTGTATACTTTACAGTAGTTGATAAATTATATTTATTTCATAAACATTCAAACGCCACGCTTCAGTTATGTTTTGCTATTCGATTGAAATGATAATCAAATAATCGATTGGCGTAGTACGCTCATTGGCATAGTACGTATTTTTTTCCTATTGTATTTCAAGATAACCTGTGTTTTTATTGTTAATTCATATATCTTGTAAGATGTTATCGCTATTCTTGTTATTTTTAATCCAATTTTGCCGATCGTTTTTTATCGTGACTATTTCATTTTTATCGATTTTTCAATGATGCGACACTTCTAATGGGTGTGGTGCTTACATATATAGTTGTTTTTTTTACTGATTTTTCAATGATGCGGCGCTTACGATGGGTGCGGTGCATATTCCCGAAAATACGGTAATAAGAAAAAAAAAATTTCATCTCTCATTTCACTCATAACAGACGATATAATTCATTTCAGCGAAATAATAATGATAGTTTTTGTACTTTGTAAACTTGTTATAGTACGAACGCTCTTCATTTGTCACGTTTAACGTACAATTTCCAACTTGTTTATATTTGGAAAAAAATTCTTAATCTCTGGCAGGGCTTATTTTGCTTAGTGGTCTGTGTGCTGAAGAAATTGCGACAGTGTTGAATCCTTATAGACAAAATAGAAATAAATTATCTTAATCCTAAATATCTTAATTGAGAAATTGATCATGCCTACACAGACTGCCTAGATACTGCCTAGTTTGTTTACTTATTATATTGTATAATGTAACAATAAAGAGCATTTATTCACATTTTTTTTTTTTTTTTTTTTTTTTTTTTTTTCCTTCACAATTTCTTACATTCTAAAAGTAGGTGTTATTAAAAAAAAAAAAAAAAAAAAAAAAGTTGTTTAAATATAGTATTAGTTTTTCTCGAAGAGAAACATGGAATAAAAAGAGAAATGATCTTTTATTAGATGAATAATAATATTTTAATAAATGAATGATTAAGATTAAATAAAATAATAAAATGTGTTTAACTGTTTCTCCGAAATGTTTGGACAATGTAATCTTTTGGTTTTCTGGAGCATTCTACAATAAAATACGAAAAAAAAACGTTTTATGCTTTGAAGCATAAAAACACCTTAGCATTTTCTATTAAATGTATTTCCTAGATTCGTGGCCATAAAATTCGCTATTAATTATTTTTCTTTAGCACATATTACTTGTATACACCAATACCAAATAAGTGTTTTTACACTCAGAATTCTGCTCCATCTGCTCTCTTACTGTTTTTTATTGAATAAGAAATTTTCAGTGTAAACAAATCGGCACGAAACAATTTTATTCTAAATAACCATACTAAAATTGAAAAAATTGAAAACTATGAGGATGCTTGTAGCTTTATTATCTCAAATTATCGCATATTAATGATACAGAAATTATGGGAATTCAAATTTTCTTTCAAAAGTACGGGGTGCGTAAAATATGCAAATGAGTAAATATGGTATATATTGTTGTTGCATTACATATTAGTTATATAGTGGGTGATCGGTTAACGAACTTAATCCATTCCAAACAATGTTCGCTAGCCAAATTGTTCGTTAACCGATCATAGATTTAGTATAGGTTTGTATGGAAATTCGATTAATTCATTCTTTAAAGCTAAATAATATATAAAAACTAATATAAATTCGCCTTAAATTTATTTAAAGGTAATAATAAAACATACATTACAACACAGTCTTGTCCTTTCTTCAGTTAGTTTGTGGAGCATTAAATATTTGACAAAAGCTTATTTTTCCTTTTTGGAGTTTTCAAACTTCCCATTTGATTAGGGTTAATATATGTCCATATTTAATATGGACAGATCATATGTTCATTGCTTTGTCCGTGGCGTGCTGTACTTTAAAAAAAATAAATGACATGCTCTTTGTAAAATCTTTTTAGTATCACATTCATTGGCTATAGCATTAAATCATATAAGTTTATCACTTTGACCTATCAAAACTCCATTAGTTCTGTAAAAGATCATGTTTATTGCAGAGCCTGATAAAGCTCAAGGGGAGCCTAAAGCCTCTTAATAATTTAGGAACTAGATTTCAATTAAAATAATTAATTTCCCAATTAAAAGTATTTCTTTAAAATGGACATAAAATATAAAAATTACTGTTTTTATAATTAGGCCATAAGTATACAACTGTTAAAATATTCTCTTGATAATAGATGCAATTAAAAATAGCTCTGCAAATCTGAAACACAGCATTGCTTCTTGGCTTTGTTTTGTGAGGTGTTCGTTAACCGAATGTGTGTTTGTTATCCGAACATAAAAATCTCTCACGAAAGTGTTCGTAAACCGATCACCCACTGTACATATTTCGAGTGTTGCAGAAACAACTTACTTTATTTCTGCCTGTTAAATTTTATGACTTCGCCCTTGGATTAGTTTTAGATGGATTTAAAAAAGAGGGGAACCTCCCTTTTTTTCCCTGGTTGCATATATTTTTTTCAAATTTTTATTATTTAAGGTTATATTTGAGGTTTTTTGATCTAGGATTTTTGACATGACAGTTTCAACTTTGGTTTAAAACGTCAAAAACCTTCCAACCCCTGACTATTAATCAACTGAATGTATAAAGTTTGGATTTAATTTTTTTGTTGTTGTTGCTGTCTGCTAACTTTCACATAAAAGAATGTTTAACCCTGTCTCTGCAACCAAATTTTGTTTTGCATATTATTTTTATTCTGGACCCAGTCCACAGTCTTCCTCCATTTGGTGGGGGATATTTGATATTTCACAGTGATGCACCTTGAGCATTTTTTTTTTTTTTTTTTTTAAGAAATGAAACAAAAGATAAAATAACTCAAATTTCATTACAATAGAAACATTAGCATTACTTTAACAGAATTTCCCCCAGGTTTAAAAAAGGGCAGGGTGCTGCTGGTGAGAAAAAGACAGTTTTCAAATTATTGAGGGCACTTTTTTTGGTTAAAGGCAATCTTGGTTTTTAAAGCCACTTTTAATAATTAACAGTCAGGGCATTCTTTCGAGACAACATTGAGTCAATTTTTATCATGAAAGTAAATTTTTTAATGCAAAAAGGAGAAATGCCACTTTAGTTTAACTGAGGGGCAAGAAGGGAATTACTTGAAAACTCTTTGTATCTGTTTTCACATTAGCGAACTTTTATTCATTTTTGAGGAATTTCTAAATATTTGACTACATACAGGTTAAATTTTTGTTTCCAGATTCCATGCAATGGCAAAGCGGCTGATCATATTTTCAATGATGGTATTCATATATTGGTTAATATGAATGGTTATACTAAAGGAGCTAGAAATGAAATCTTTGCGTTAAGGCCGGCACCTATTCAGGTATGGAATTCATCCTATTTTTCATTCCTTTATTTTGTAATATGAATATTTTTGTAAAAGATAGTTTTTGTGTTTATTGCTATTTGTTGTAATTGTAGATTTGTAAAATGTAACAAATCATGAAATTCTATATTTGTCTTTCAAACTTTTGCACTACTGATTAATTCAAATATATAACAACCTCAATAAGTTGCTGCATTTTTTTGTTGTAATTATTGAGCTCATTTGTCTCTCATAGGTGCTAATGTATTAAGTTTTTTCATTTACCCATCGTGGATTTCATGTTAAATTGGAGAAATTATCATCTTAGAAAGGTATTGTCATTGGCAGGGCTGGGAAATTTTCAGAAAATCTTACCAGCCAAGGATTTATTTTACCATCCAGCAAGAAGCAATGTATAGTTGAAAATTATTATGAAAGAATGTATGCAACTGTAAAAATAATTCATTATTACAATAGTACATTTTTTTTTTTTTCAATAAAATTAAGCTATACAACAGAAGAAAGTTGAGTATAGGATAGAACTTAGTACCCTGTTTACATTGCGGTAATTTGGAGAGTTGCAAAATATAGCTAACGAGTAAAAAACTAATTTTTTAAAGACTTCTTAAAAATTCACTTGCATTGTCAGAAAATCCACTCGCCAGTGGTGATTAAAATGATGTAATTCCCAAACCTTGGTCATTTATGAATGAATGTCTCAAATAAAATTTTTCAACTAAGAGCCTACTCTAGTCATGCAAAGAAATGTGCAAGCTAATGTTAAGTCTATGGGAAGGTTATTTTCAAATTTCTCGCTCACATTTTAATATTTTCAAGTATTTATTTATTTATTTTTACATAGAATAGTTGAGGTTGAAATCTAACGTTGTACTTTTATGCTTTTTCTTTTTTGGTTTCAGTTTTGTTTTTTAAAAGAATATTTTCACTTTCAGAACCGGTTCCAAAATTGAAAATGTCTGACTCAGGGGTCGGAAAAACTACTTTTTATTTGTAGTGAACTACAACTACTTTATGAAAAATGTAGTTCTACTTGTTTTCAAAAGTAGTCACTACTTCGCTACTTTAGATATCATCGCTAATTAAATGCACCACAAACGATTTTTCCCCATAGACCATAATGTAACAGAATTCTTTTGAATGTCCGTGTAAGCGAGATATAAATCCTACACACTTCATTTTCAATACCGAACATTCTATGGTAAACTTCAATAACATATGAAACTTTCATTGCAATCAGAGTACATTTACGAGAGTTAGAGCACGGACAGACGAACAAAGCGAATTCATTGACACTTTTTAATTATGTTGGAAAGTGTTAAAAAGAGAAAATTTGAAAACAAAAATTGTAATAATTTTACAAATTTATGAGAGCGATATTGCACAGTAGCACTTAAGATGGTTCTCAAATTCCTTGCTCAACAACGCGAAACTTTCTGACACATTATCGGACTCATTTTTAAACACAAAGGCATAAAATTGGCATGCCTGACTATGAAAGCGATTTGGAATCGAAATCAGTTTTCCATTTTTTGATAAATAAATTACTTATCCTGTTATAAGCGATTCGTGTCACGCTTTTTTCCCTTTCCCATGCTGTGGCGTCGGAAATTCGGTTCAAAACGTCGACTTTGGCAGTGTTTTCTGAAAAGTCTTCTGTCTTTACCAAAAAAATAAAATAAAGAATAATGGAAAACTTCTTTCGGTTACAAAGTTTCTGAATAAGAACACCTGCATTTTCATGTGTTTCCGAACAAAAATGAATTAAAGAATATGCCATAAAGTAGCCAGTTTGGATTTGAGAACAACCTTAAGAGTGGATAGTCCTTGGTAAATTTGAATATACATTATTTTTTTAAAATAGAGCTAAATAGTCCTATTTCTTTACAATTTAAATATAGTTCCTGAAAGCAATTTAAAAATTGAACAAGATCATACAGACTTGCATAAGTTAAATCCTAGCTTTTGTTTTCTTTTCTATCTCTTTTTGTTTGTTTCCCTTTGAAAACCCGTATATCAACATATTGGACTTTAGGTTCATTTTGGAGACAAAGATCCAGATATTTCATTAAAACACCAAGCTAACCAAATATAAAACATTACAAATCAATTATTTTAGCGATAAAAAACCTGTGTAGCTAAAGTAAAAATAAATAGCCATAAAAATAAAATTAAGCATTCTTAGGCATTGTAATAAGACATTCATATCGATTGTAAGGTAGGGGTAATTGATCTGCTCATTTTTTACAAGCAACTAAAAGGTATGCCTCTTTTGGTCACCTTCTAGTGGTAGTCTCCTTTTAGTCTGCAACTGCTGTCTTTTTTTCTCCCATGTGTGTCATGTCTTTCTTTGCCAAAAATTGGGATGTGCCTGTGCATCATCCATGACTATTTGGAATTTGCCTGCCCTCTGACTATAGGATCAATAATCTCTGTATGAAATGATTGAGCACTCATTGTGTATTTAAATTTACAAAACCATGAAACACTGTGAATACTGTGTCATTTTAGTATTATAATATTTTAACATAATAAAATATGTTTGACGTTTTTTTCTTTAATTTTTTTATCCAAATTTTTTTTTTCAAATAAAGTATTAAAAATCGAAGTGTACATTACTTAATTTTTTTATGTACCCATCACAGATTTCATGTTAAATGGGAGAAACTGCCAATACAGGATCATTACAATTTTTTTCTTTCGTGTAAAAGAGTGATTTGACGCAAGTCTTTTGTGGCCTGTTAAAGCTTAAAATGCTGTTTTTAGAAAGTAACTTTTAAGTTTTTTTAAAATTTATTATTTCCTATGAAATAAGTCTTTCATAAAAGTTGGAAAATCTTTCTGCAAGTTTTTGAGCAAACACTCTCTTGTAAAAAACTCCTTTTCTTCAGCCTGTCGTGTTGAACTCTTATCCATAAAAGATACTAACCCTTGTATCACTGTGTTGCACATCTTCAGCATACCCAAAAGTCAAACTTACTTATACAGTGGTATCTAAAAGACAATTTTACTGCGATTGCTTTTATTTCCCATCACTGTGAATTGTTCATAGAATTCCTCAATAGACAAAGATACAGAGTTCATTTTCCATGCCAAAGTTTATTTATCATTTGAGCATCTTTAAAATGCTATATACTAACATCTGAGTTGTTAGAGTCGCAAAGGGTTAATTATTTATCTATCGATCTTAAACAATTTCTTTCAGATGTTGTTTTTTTTTTGTGTGTAGGAGGTGAATTGAATTTTAACCTAATCTGTTATTTTGTATCGCATGTGATACTAAAGTTCCCAGTGATTTTCAATGTTTTAAGGAAATTGTCTGCCATTTGTTGGTGTCATCTTAAAAGCAAAAGCATCTGACAAAAACATCTCTGTAGAAGTAAAGTAAAATCTCAAAAGTATTTTAACAGTTTGGTTTTTATGGGGGAATAATCACGCATTTGATATATGTTATTAAAGTTTAACTGTAGCATGTTTGGTATTGAAAATAAAGTCTGTAGCACTTAGATTTTTTTTTTTTAACAGGGACACTTAAAAGAATTCTATTACATTACAGTCTGTGGGGAAAAATCATTTGTGGTTTATTTTAATGATGTTTAACAATTTCAAACACATTGAAATGAATATAGATCACTAAAGTGCATTACAAGAGGCTTACTATAGAATAGTGTGTGTGTATAGCATTCATCGTTCATGGACAGGCACACACAAGAGAATTTGGCACTGTCTGTGAAAAATAATGGCTCGAAGTGCTTTTTCAGTTGCTGAACATGTTTTAAATTGAACTCATTTTTTGTCTATTACTGGGTGTGTATAAATTCTGTAGGTAAATTTTAACGTAATTTCCCCCACTTCTGCCAAAAGTTGGCATATTTTTCTTCATTTTAAAGTTTCCCCTCCTTTATAAACGTAAGTCTATTTAATTTATTAAAGTAACATTAGTAATTTAATTTCTTTCCACTTACGTTTCCTTTTTCATAAGTTCTTAAAGTTAAATCGTGCTATGTTTACTTTTTACCACGCTTCCGCTAGAGATGTGGGGAGGAAAATTTTCCACGGGAAATTTTCCAAAATGGAAAATTTTCTAGAAAATTTTCCACTATATTTTTCCGGAAAATTTTAAATGTGCAACAGGCAATTTTTTAGTAATTTTTTTATAGGATATGTTTGAACTTTCCATATTTTCTTTTATTAGTCAGTCTCTGTACCATTTAAACAAAAACTACAGGTTATAATTCTAACTTAAGATTTGTCATATTGTTTAATTTGCAACTCAACAATTCAATTCACCCTTTCATAATAAAAGAACACTCGCAGAAAATGAATCGGCCATATTTCTTGTTATTCGATATATTGCCCAATATGGTACTTTTTAATTAATTACTGAGACATTATACAGGGGTGATTGTGTTCAGGTTATATAACCTGAATTCATGAATTTTTTTCAATTTCTATGTAGAAATTCTGTTTTTTCTGATAGTTAAATTCATAAAATAAGACTAAAATAGAAATTTCATATGATTTCTAAACATAATTAAAATTCATATTTTTCATAATTTGACCTCCCTGTAATAAATTATTAGTTCCCTCCCCATCTATCTCCATATGGAAACGTTTTCTTGCTAAAATTTCAGGTATATTTTCATGAACCCACAATCACCCCTGATTATATATGCATAATAGTTATAATGGCTGTTCTCAAATCCAAAGGGGCTACTTTCAGACACATCTTTTAATTCATTTTTGTTCAGAAATGCATGAAATGGGCAGGTGTTGTAATTCAGAAACTTTGTAATCGGAACACGTCTTCCATTTTTTGGTGGTCCGTACACGGACAAAAGATCCTACAGAAAACACTATCAAAGCTGGCATTTTGAGCCAAATTATTGATAATTCAGTGCCAGAAAGGAGAAAAATGTGTTCTCACGTGACACAAATTGCCTATAACTCGATAAATAATTTATTTATCAAAAAATGGAAAACTCATTTCTATTGCAAATCGCTTCAATAGTCAGGCCAGCCAATTTTATGCCTTTGCGTTTAAAAATGAGTAAGAAATTGTGTCAGAAAGTTTCGTGTTGTTCAGCAGATCATTTGAGAAACACCTTAAAGAATAATTATATTTTAACTTTTCAGCTTTACACATGATTGAAAACTTATACAGGGTTCCTACGCGACTGGAAAATATGGAAAACAGGGAATTGTCAGAGAAAATGACAAGTGCTCAAAAAGTCAGATGAAATCGCATTTTTCCCCTAAAACCTGGAAAAGTCAGGGATTTTTTAAAAAAAATAAAATATTATGTGCTATTATGTGTCAAGATTCTTCTGAATTCAATGTGCAAAAAATTCAGATTTTTTACTAGCAAGTAGTATTTTTGCTACATTCATATTTTTAACATAATGATGTTTTAGCCATACAAATTTGTTTTTAAATAGGTGATACTTCTGTGAAAGAAATATTGAGCTATGTTAAAGTGGCTAGGATGAAATATCATGAATATTTAAATAAGAAAAAGAAAGAAAATTATAAAACAAGCAAAAAAAGAAAAGCTGTAGCTAAAATTAAATTGTTAAAAGACAAAAAATTGAAAGTTACATAACATAACAAACTGTTTCTGAAACAACACAAATAAATGACATGGTAGTAGAAATGTCAAAAAATGTTTGAATGGTTGATATGTAAAATCTAATTATATCAATAAAATGTTACTTTGAATCCATCCAAATTGTATTTTTTTAATTGTTTTTCATTTTTTATATTTTAAATATCAAATAATAGATTTTTAGTTTCAATTTTATAGATTACTTTTATTTTCAGAGGTATATTTAATCATTAAGATATAGAATTGCTATTCATATTTCTAAAAATGTCGTGAATTGTGGGCATGGAATTGTAGGAAAATGGTCTGGAAAAAACCTGGAAAAGTCAGGGAATTTTGTTATTCAAATAGAGTATGAACCCTGATTATAAATCACAATATCTATGCTTTGCAAATTATTTAATGTTTTTGCTTATTGTTTTTTGTTGGAAGGGGAAAACTCAAAACCGTATCACATCCAGAATTGATGAAAATACTCCAGTTTTGTTTACTTGTAGCCACTAGTGAACGAGAGTTTAATTTTACAATACTTTATTAATTTAGTGGCTTAGAAAATTTTCGGAAAATTTCCCAGAAAATTTTCTATTTCAAAATTTTCCGGAAAACCCACAACTCTAGCTTCCGCCAATCGAATGGTTGGTTGGTTGTCGCATGGAACGTCGCCTGTACGATCGTCATTGCAATAGACGTTGATCGTAGCTCCATCTCCCTGCGCGGAGAAAATTTTCATTAGCTAAGTAACAAGTGGGAGGACTTCACAAATTGTGAAGTCTTTCATCATCTATACAATGAACCAATCAGAGACCAGCTTTCGCGATCTTAAAGTTTCGCTATTTTTTCTTGGCAACGTTTGTTCGCTCAGCTGGATAGTTTAAATACCCACATGTTTTTCAAATGCGATGTGCTTGTGTTTTGGTTTTTATCGAAGTGTTAAAACATCATCTTTCAACCTTGGAAGATGTAATAATGAAACCTAAAGGGAAATTCTTTATAGCTGGTATAGCTTACTTATCGCGATATGCTTTCGAAGTGTTACTATTTTAAGGAAATGCACCCTCATTTCAAGGGATTAGAGGATAAATATCGGAGATGAAAACATCTTTATCAATGGCTCTATTTATGGCAAAAACCTATTTCGACATGTGATATATGTATAAAAAGGTATCGTAATTTAATATATCTATTGTCTCTGATTGGATCAAGGTTTATTGAATTATGCATGTTTTCATTTTTGTTTTTACATATTACTGACAAATGGTCAATCTACAGTTTGTTTGTGTAAAGTTTCATCATGTTTCGTGAAGCAATAAATGTTTTGTCGTTATAATAACTGTGTTATCACTGAAGTCCTCTTATACAGTAATGTTCTAGCCAACATTTGCACCTTCAAGTTTCTAGTAATGTTTTTAGTCACTTTTTGAACTTATGGGATGGGAAGCAACTTTTTATGCAAGCGTTTTTCTGTATACTTATTTTCTCAATCATCTATCTAAAACAAGTTATATGCCGAATCCTTTTGATTTTTGATGAAAATTGGTAGTCATACTTATTTTATGTTACAACCCACCCAGGGGTGTCAACTCTTAAACCAGCGTAATGACGAAAGCTTAAAACCCCGAATCGGCCCCTCTTCTTTTCTGTAAATTTTTCAATGTTACCTAACTTCACGTGCACAAGGTGCAGAGTCAGAAAAGCGGCGGCGCATCCACAAATTCTTTAGATCCTATACAGGGCAGCACAAAACATCTCCAGTACATTTCCATTTATGGACGGAAATTCCAGAAAGAGAATTTCAAACTGTTCTATGTGTTTCCTAACTCAACTAAAATTGAGCATTTTATGTAGCATATATACAAATCTATAGATCCTATACAGGGCTGCACAAAAGAATTCGGATATTTTTCCAAACAGTGTTAGTAATTTCTGAAATTTGTTTTTAAAATAGGTTATGCATTTTCCAAATTGTTTACTTAGATATCCTCTTTCACCTTATTAAACGGTAGAGATTTGTAAAATTATTTTTGACGTGTTGGAAAGTGTTACATAATCTTCTTGACGCATGGTTTTTCGTTTTTGTTTGTAACTACTATTTAAGCAGCTATTTTAATGATTTTTATGTTACTGAAGTTTTTTTTTTGTTACTACTTTTGTTATACTTTTTCTGTAGCAACTATTCTACTAGAACATCACATAAGTAACATAAGTGCCTTTAATTTTGACAGATGATAGAATATCTTTATAATGCACAACTTCTCAGATGTAAACAATGAATTTTTCAGTTAAAAACACCTTAGCATTCCCACATTGTAAAAAAAAAATTGATACTCTTTAGAGCAGGGGTTCACTAACTATGGTATGCATACCAGTACTGGTACGCAAAGCTCTGGCTACTGGTACGCGAAAGTGCCATGCTGGTATGTAAAATGAAATACCAGCATAATATTATAAAATCATAAACGGCATGAATTAATCACGTTGGAAATTTTCAAATGAAAATTAGACTATAAAAGCTTTTTTGTTGTTGCTGTTTTTGTTACTAGAAATGTTTGTCCTATCAAACTCTCTGAAATCTGCACATGCTGCTTATGATACAACCCGTTTTCCAGAATTAAACACATGTAATTATTACAATTACATGAAAAAAAAAATATTTGTAAATAAACATTCAATTTAAAAATTAATCAATGGAACACTTTTAATTAGCAGAGAAACAGTTTTAAACCTGTTTTTTAACCCTTAAATGCATAGTGTATCAAATTTTTGCAACACTTTTTATTTAAATTTTAATAAATAAATCAAGTTCTTCACAACATATTAAATTATTCTCAACAATATATTTATATAAAAATATTAATCCCGTAAAGATCATATAAATATTCTACTAAATGAAGTTGAAAATCTGTCTTAAAATTGCTGGTATCTAGTACTTAATATAAGTATTAAAAAATATATAATTCTAAAAGAAAAATTCATGCATTTAAGGGTTAAATTGTATTATTTGAAGGTAAAGTCTGAATCCGTGAAAGTAGGAGGAGCTTGTTCAAATAGGAGGAGTTAAAACAAAATTATTTTTTTTCCAAGTGTAATTTATAACTTTTTTTTTTGTACTAGTTATTTCAGTGTTGAAGTTTTGAAACATATTCATTATTTATTTAAGTCTGTCAATTAAAATTTTTCTTTTTCTCTGTACCAAATGTGTAAGTTTCTTTCTATTTCATAAAAATCAGTTTTTAATACAGTAAAGTTATTTAAAATGGTGATTTGAAATCTAATAAAATATGGGAAGTTCCACTTTACCAGTTATTTTTTTTATTTTTAATATTATTAACATTACATTTGATACCTGGTGGTATGCAGAAGTATGGACTTTGATTTAGGGGTTCGTCGGTCTAAAAGCTTGGGAACCCCTGCTCTAGAGGACTAAATTTAATGCATTATTTCATCTCTATCTTAATTCAGAACTTTTTTATGAAAAAGTTGTTATTACAATATATTTTTTATTGAGTAATAGGGTGCGAATGATTTGAATCAGGCCTATTTGGACCCTGTTTATAAAGTAAATTGAACAATGTGTGAAATGATCTATAGTACGCAGAAATTTATAATCTGCACAACTTCTGATTCCAAGTAATGCAATATAAAGATCCTGTATTATATATTGATATGTTTTCAAGGTAAGTTTAATGATATGTGAAATGTGATCTATGAAATGCAAAATTTTGTGTTAGAGATATTTTACTGTACTTTCATGCCTGCCTTTTTCATCATCATTAGCCATTTGCATTCCGTTCTTATTATGCAAACATGCCTGTATTGCACTATTGAACTATATTTTATGAATATATCCAGTGAATAGTCCATCTTGTTGTATCAAAATTTCTTTTCCAGGTAATGTGGCTCGGCTATCCTGGCACGAGTGGTGCTCCTTTCATGGATTACATCATCACGGACCGCATCACCTCTCCCTTGAGCCTGGCCAGTCAGTACTCGGAGAAATTGTCCTACATGCCAGACACTTTCTTTGTGGGCGACCACAGGCAGATGTTCCCCCACCTCATGGAGAGGGTGATCTTCGACGACAAAGACTCGATGGGAAAGAAGTCCGAAGTGCCTGACAACGTGAGCATTATGAATGCCACCGACTTGTCTCCCATCATTGAAAAGGCAGAAGTGAAGGTGACTGCTTTTTCTTTCTCTGTTCATATATCGCTGGAAAAATAATGGTCTTTATTTATGATTGTATTTCATTTCGTTATTTTACCCATGACCATCTCGATATCATGGGTGAAAGTCTTTCAACCTGTGACAGAATTTTGTCTTTTTCATATTTGGGGAGACTGAAAAAATTATTAATCTCTGACTGAACATAATATATATATTTTTTAATACTACCTAAGGTATATAGGAAAGGATAAAAGTTAAACTGGTTTAAAAATTAAATATTACCAGCTCCTTTTTTCTAACTGTAAATCTAATACTTAAAGCTATCTAGCCCAGCTGTTAACTTTGTTTTCTAGCCTACTCAAAACCATATTTAAGATTAAATGCTTTTTGCAGTCATTTGTGGTTAATGATGTACCAAGGTTGGTCAGGCCTCCTGTTGTTATACAATCCAAGATATCATGCGATTTAATCCTCACATGTAATCAATGAAGTGATTTTATCCTCCCACAATAACACTTCTGTCCTCTGCTGGGAATAATGCAAATTATTTCATATTTAAGGCGAGACAACAAAATATTCATGTCCTTTTTCTGTCAATAACTTGCTAAATTACTTACTGCCGGCCATTTCAGTTTTTCCTGAAAATGAACTCATCAAATAGTCACCGTTGCTCAGAAGAGCGTGATTTTCAAAGCATGGAACCTTAATGTTCAGACTCTCAATGGGTCTGACTTCAAAAGGATAAACGTGTATGTAAAAAAGATTAAAGTCAGATCCCAGGAAAAATTGTTTGAAAAGTTTTATTCAACCTTGACTACATTCCACTTAACCCCATAATGATAGGTAGAAACCTTATGGCATCGTACTCCAACGCATGCCTCAAATAGTAGCAAGACCCTTTGAATGTGTCAACGGGTTCATTACATACAGGGTAATCCTGAATTCTTGGTACAAACTTTAAGGGTTGGTACAGGACAGTGTAACAAATAATTTTTGTATAGGAAACCAGGGTCAGAAATTCATTTAAATAGTAAAAAATGCAGGGCGTCTCACTCCAATCCGAAGTCACATTTTCGTTCATAACTTTAATAATATAGTGAAGATATTTTTACGAAATCCTTACAATATGCTTACAATTCATACAAAGATCAGTCTGTTGCAAATTTTGTTAAAATATCTTCACTGTATTATTAAAGTTGATTTCTGACCCTTGTTTCCTTAAAGTTTGTTCCATGAATTCAGGATCACCCTGTATATTGATGTAACTCCTGGAAATTTATGTTTTGAATATGTGAGTGTTACACTACACTATACTATATTAAGTATTATACACTTTATCAAGTTTTACAGAAACATATTATCTATATTTCAAGTCCCGTGGAAATTTCTGCCTTTCACCCATTCCTGACGTAATGTTTTCATTATTTTTCGTCATAAAATATTTTATCCTTAAATCTCATAAATGGTATAAGGTAAAGTTTCAAAGTTTCTTTGCTGCAATAGTTTAAAATGACTGTCATACATATAAGAAAATATATTAACTTACATTTTTATTTCTTTAGCATACATTTTTTTTCATTCCAACTATAATAATAGTTTTTATTCTGATTTACACAAAAATGAAAATATTTAACATATTAATATAACATATCTAAAGTATGGGAAAATTAAATGCATTATGTGAGTTTTTATTTGATTGCAAATTAATAAAGCTTAAAGGTTTTAAAAACCATGAGAAATTTTCTGTGAAGCAAACAAAGTTTTCAGATTAATGTGATCTCAATCATCAGAATTTAGATAGATGAAACCAATTTTAAACAATTGCCAACAGGTTATTGGAGTACATTATGTCAGGCAGAGTTGCATTGTTGGAGCGTTGGCACATTAAACCAGAGGTCCAGGTTTAACTCCTAGCCTGGAGATTTTGTGATAATGGCATTAGTAATTTGAACGATTAATTATTCTCACTTCTATTTTATTAATTGATGATTTTGTTTAATGTATTTGAAAAGGGCAGGGTTGTAGTGGGTAGCTGCCCGGGTACCCACCCAGCTATCCGCCTGGGCTGGGTTTAAAAAAGAAAAAAAAAAACCTTGTTTTTTACAACCCTGGAAAGGGGTCACTTGAGCCCCATGTATTCACTGAATTTTCCAATTTGTTTAATCTTGTTTGCATTTATATTTTAGAAAATCCGTGAAGTAGCAGTGGCGACGTCTTTAGCGGATGAGAAGGAAGAGCCCAAAATTGAGAAATTTGAGGTAGTGAAGACCATCATAGAACTTCCAACCATTCCTGTACAGAATATGATTAGTTCTGGACAAGTGCAGACTTCTGTCAATGGAATCGTGGTACAGAATGGACTTGCCACCAATCAGGTATTATGTCGATCTCAGTTTGTATTTGAATTTTATGGAGAAGAAATCCCGAGTTACTATAGAGCATGGATTTTTCAGTATATAAAAAAAAACAAAGTTTATCATTGTATTGCATTCAGAGTTTATCTATTTCATGTATGTATATAATCAGAGAATACAGATGAATGCTTCGTTTCTTGTGGAAAATGTTCTGAATTTTTACAGAAAATTTTATAGACATAAATAAAATTTACTTTTTTTTCCCTCCCTCCTTTCATTTATTTTTATGAATTAGTGGATAATCAGTAATATATTTTAAACTAATGGATAGGCATGTTGCTTGCAGTAATATTAAGTATTTGCTAATTTTTAATCTGTTGACAAGCTAATAAGGAGAAAAATATATATGTCGGTCAGTTTCTTCAACAATTAACTTTTTGATCTATTATATTTTATTCGTTACTAAGTTTATAAAATAAACTTATTCATCTGTGTGTGCTTGCAACAGTTTAGCAAATTTTTGCTGATTTTTTTTCCCTTTTGGGAATTGCATTTCTACATGCAATCTGTTTTTGGCTAGTGTGTTTTACAAAGAAATTTTGTGGAATTTAGTTTTGGAGCATTTGCATGCCAATCATGCTCATTAAAAATGAACTCTTCCACAGGGTGGCTACAGATTCTGGGAATGAGGGAAAAATCAGGAGGTTTATCAACCTGTAAAAAATCGGGGGAATTTCTTAAAAGTACTTGAAAATCAGGGATATTTATCTATATGCAAAAATATTTGTGTTTTTGCATGAGACTGATGCATTGGCAAACAGGTGATGTTTAAGCCAGTAATAGTACGTGATAAAGATAAGTAAAATTTATATATTTTTTTTAAACTATGCATATGATATGAGTTTTTGGAATTTAACACAAATGAATGCGATCAGATGTCCTCATTTTCTGTGGATTATATTGGAGGCAATTTACCCTTTTTAAAAATTTTGATACATTAGCATAAGCTGACCAGGTGGCCAGCTTAATCCAGTGAGCTATCCTGTCGGATATCGATAGTCTTAGAATTGAACATTCTCCAGAAAATGAGGAAATTTTCTAGTCATTGGCCACTCAATGATTTTGTTGGACTCAATTTTAAGTTCAGATTTATGAAACTGTGAATGAGTACTTCATCTATAGTGTGCAATTTTTATGTTTTTCTCCCAAATGAAGTATTAGCAAGCTAGATAAGTATGTTATACGAGGAAGTGGCATACATTTACTGCTACAAAAAAGATATTTTTGATTTTCCATCCATGAAAATGAAATGAACTGCAATCTGAGCCATAAAATAAAATGTTTCGAGTTTCGACCCTATATACCCACTCAAACTATCATTTTTCTGATTTTTCATATGTTATCTGTATGTTAAATTTAGAACAGGCGGGTAAGTGTGATCGAAGATCGCACAAAAGATTTCATTTAATATTCCTTTCAAAACACTTTATCCTTCCTTTAATAAATCCAAATAAATTTCATTTTCCAAAAAAAAAAAAAAAAAAAAAAAGTCTTGTTTTTTATAAAATAAAAATTTACCTGTCTATTTTTCTCATGTTTTCGAAAATCTGAACCGGTCCAATAGCAGGCAAAGCCCAAAATTATACTCTGTTATAATAATATGTCATGTGGACTAAATGCAATATTAAAAAGAATCCATTTCAAAATTAAACATGTTGTATAGAGACCTTCAAAATGTTAGACGTCAGATTAATTTTATTTTTAATTCTCTAATGACGTCCTATTAAGCTGCTTTCTGTACATACACATACTCATACGCCTTGTATTATTGAGAAATGTTTGAAAAATTCTGTTTTATGACCTATAGGACGTCCTATTGGTCTTTTTTCAGTGGGTGAAACTTTTTATTTCATTTTCATTTTGCACATGGAAATCTTTCATTAGAAAATTAATTAGTGTAGAAAGAATTTTAGTGTGGATTTTTAATGGTTTGCAACTGCTCTAATGAAAAATGTTTAAATTGAATAGGAAAATGTTGTTAGATTTTTGGTTTTTAATCTCTCTCTATTAAAATAATAAGATTTTTTCAAATTTTGTGATTTTGAGCTTTATAATACGTATGTAGCTATAAGTACGCAAAATTTCATGACTGTAAGTTACATAGTTTCTGAGAACCGACTCTGCGACAGACAGACAACGAAGCATGAGTAATAGGGTTTCGTGAGATGAACGAAACCCTAAAAATAGGTGTAAAATATCAGGAAATTCTCGGGTATTTAAATCGATAGTTTATTTCATTCACCCATCACATAAATCATAGATGATCAGTATTCTATAAATGTAACCATAATGTTTGGATGTAGAATGTTTATCGTAACTGATTTGTATTGAAACTCATGTTTTTCGGGAAAAGCATAAGTTTTTATTTCAGGAAAATATGTTAGAAATATTCACCCAATGTTCACAAAAATCTCGAGATTTATGTGCTGTACATTGCTTAATCTCAGTATTAGAAGATATTTTCTTTCTTAAGGTTACTTAAATATGCATTTCTAGTTGCTTAAGTACACACTTCTTGTTTGAGAGCCGAAACAAAAACAACCGTAACAATGCTACCCATTATCGTGTGAAAAAACAAAACTTGCTTTGGATATCTAATTGTACAGTCTTACAAATAAAACAATTGAAAAATTCTGCTATATTTCCTGAAAATTGTATACTTAAAAGTAGTGGGATGCTTTAAATCGGCACACTTTATTTTTGAAAATGTATTTTATTTATTTTTAATTTTTCCTTACTGAAATTCAAGCAGTCAAAATTTTAGGAATATAAATGAAATGAAGTCAAATGTTTATTTCATTGACAGTTGTTTTAAGTATAAACTGGTTGTGTAGACTTCTTGTTTCCCTTTTTCAGATCAATAACAAAGCTGCCACTGGCGAAGAGGCTCCCAAAAGTATTCTCATAACATCTAGGCAACAGTATGGCTTACCTGAAGATGCCGTCGTGTACTGCAACTTCAATCAGCTGTACAAAATTGATCCAGCCACGTTACAGATGTGGGTTAATGTAAGTTAAAAAGAAAAAAAATGTTTTTAACACTTTCAACATAATTTTTTTTAATTGCTAAAAAGATTATAAACAGTAAAATAGGTTTTGAAAAAAATGTATGTGTATCCACGAGAAATGTGTATGTATCCACAAAGTCAGGAGATGGGAGAGCACATTTGAATAATATAGTTTATTATTAAATAAAGAATTATTCTAGATCAGGATGAACTATTTTGTTCATAATTAGTTCAGCTTCAAGTGCTGAATTTTCCATGCTCATTTTTACATCTTGACAAGAGTGAAACACTTTCATGAAGGTTCACATTTAAAAAACAAAGAAACATCATCCATCTAAAAAATTGCAACATGATGTTGACATAATATACTTGTTGCCAATAACAAACATTACATTATCTCAAAATTGTTATAAAACAATAATTTATCTGGAAATCATTATAAGACAATTTATCTGGAAATCATTATAAGACAATTTATCTGAAAATCATTACTAGACAATAAATTATCTGAAAATCATTATAGACCAATAATTTATCTGAAAATCATTATAAGGCAATAAATTATCTGAAAATCATTATAAGACAATAATTTATCTCTTATGAGTTCAGAAAGTAATTACATCAGGTTTTTCCCATCCTAATAAAAAATTGCATCATTTTGTGTAACTCAACTTTAAACAACTGTTGGGTTGTTTCCATGTGATGCTTGATTATGATGAGAATAGAATCAAATTATAAACAAATGAATGATTATAGCATGCATTAAAGAACTGGTATTCCACCCAAACAGGTTTCATTAGACTGTTGACATATATTTTAGCTCAATCTGATCCCTTATATATTTTTTAACTATGCACATTATTTTTATTTTTTACTTGGATAAATATTTCCATATTTGTAACCATGGAAGTCACTCTGGCCACAATTTCAGTAAATTAAAGGATGCTGCATCATTTTTACGTATTATAATCTCTATGGTTTCTCTTATAATGGATGGATAGTATAGATTGCGGAGGGGAAACTATTTTACTTTCATTGACATTTATTTGAATGGTTTCTTCTTGATATAATCTTGCCAGCGCTGTGGTTTTTCTGTTGTACGTAATATCAGCTTGTAACACTTAAAAATACAATATGTAACAATGCAGCATCCTTTAATTTACCAAAATGGTGTCTCGAATGACTCCATGGTAACAAATATGGAAATAAACATCCAAATAATAATGTGCGTAATTTTTAAAAAGTACATGAAAAATTAAATGGTCACTCTTACAAACGTAATGAAATGGATATGAATTTCTCAGGTGCACTGAAAAATGCTTTCTGTAGAATTTTAGGTGCAAAACATTTATCATTTCATTACAGAGTCACATGAAAGCATTCAGTTACATAATGTTCTATGGAGGAAAAACTGTTTGCAGTATATTTCAATATATTTCCAACATAAAAGAACGTGAAATATATACATTAGTGAGATGCTTGCTGTAGAGTAGGATGTGCATAGCATTTAATGTTCATTTAAAGGGACGCAGAAAAGATTTTATAACCTATTTGCAATGGAACAGTGAAGATTATTAACGTATTCTTGAAGTGTTAAAAGGTATTTTAGAATCTATGCTTGACGCATGATTTTTCTTTCTTGTTTTAGAGAGTACTGAATTCGTATATGCCTGTAAAAAAAAGATATCTGTAACAAACTAAACAGTAATAAAACCCAACTGTGCCAATTGGCAATACAATACAGATAATGGGAAACAAGGTCACCGGTGTGCCAAATTGTGACAAAATGTTTCATTTGGTCAGAAAATGAAAAATTTAAATTGCAAAATTACGTGGGCTGCAGGAATGTTTTATTTTCTTTCGGCAAAACTCTCTCAATTCGTTTATTCGAAACACTGCTTAGAGTTCACTCTAGTTTTTCAAATAATCTGGAATACTGACACACTTGTTTTGTTAGTTTCTATAAGCCAATATATGAATTTATATCGACAACAGGTATAAAAAGAATTACAAAAATGAGTGCATACGTTGAAAAATGGAAATAGGGGTTTGTTATTGGGTTAAAGAAAAATTTTGCAATCTGTGTTATGAGTCAGCAGCCAGTGGGAACTCTGGTGTGAAATCTTATCAAAAAGCTTTAAAATTTATTATCCAAGTGTGTCTAAATTGATTTTGCATTATGTTCGAGAAATTTTCCTTTTTTTTTGACGTTTTTTTGCTTTTTTACTAATGCCTGTCTAGGTTACTTCGCGATATTCCTTTAAATTATTCTAAATTCTGACATTATTCATTATTTTCCTATTTCTTAACAATATCTGTTCCGATTTAATTTTTCATAACGCGTGTATTAGTATTAATATATGCAGATATATCTTGTATCCTAAGGCATGGATATATCTTATTCAAAATCTTAATCTAAAACTTTTAGTCGATTCATAAACTTTTATCATCTATTGAATCTATAATATTCTGAGAGAAGCTAGGTTTTCATTTCAAATGTTTTTAAAAGCCCTTTTGTTATTTTATTCCATGAATCTGTTTTCACACAATTAGACTGTTCACTTAAAAAGGCCTCCGTTTCATTGTCAAGGATTCTTTCTCCTTAAAACCTCTCCCTCGAGCATCATTCGCTTAGCCACTCAAATCTCTCTATTCGCCTCTCACTGATTGGTTCGTGTTTATCCTGTCGATTGTGTAGTAATCTGTGCATTTAACAAAAAGCGAAGACAGAGCGCAGAATTCTGTCTAGATTTCAAGTGCTGATCAAATTTTATAATTTGTAGATTTCTAATTTAGCTGTTCAAGATCAATTAAAATGATGGCTTTAGGAACATGGAAGTTGTTTTAAGATCTGGGAATTGTTTCTTCCTGTGCTTAAATGAACGCCTTATTTGGAAAACTGGAGAAATTACTAAATGGGTACATTCATTGCCTAGTACTTCTTGCCATGATTTAATTATTATTTTTTATTTGACTGCATTTTAACACATGAATTTTAATTCATCCTGATAAAATCTTTCATATGTACATTTTAATAGTTGCTTTAAAGAGTTATTTCATTTGGCTCCCTTTAAAAAAAAAAAAAATCTAGTGTTTGAAATTTTTTATAATATATAGATAAAGGATTCCTTGAAATCAGTCTAGCCATTTGAGCTATAATGTTTAACATACATATAGTTACATACATTGTCTTAGGTGCATGTACTCCTTCTTTTCAGTTTGATCTATTGTGTAAAAAATAGCTTGCAGTTAATGTAGTTATTTATGAATATTTGCTTTGCGTATTGATGATTTAACATTTCTCTCTTGTAGATATTAAAAAGAGTCCCAAACAGCGTCATTTGGTTATTGAGATTTCCAGCCGTCGGTGAACCCAACATCCTAGCCTCGGCCCAACAGCTCGGTCTTTCTCAGAACAGAATAATATTTTCCAACGTTGCCGCCAAAGAGGAGCACGTGCGACGGGGTCAACTGGCTGATCTCTGCTTGGACACGCCGCTTTGCAACGGCCACACGACGGGGATGGACGTGTTGTGGGCTGGAACGCCCATGGTCACCTTGGCTGGCGAAACCCTTGCTTCCCGAGTCGCCTCTTCCCAGCTCACCTGCTTGGGAGTACCCGAGCTGATAGCACGCACTCGACAGGAATATGAAGATATAGCTGTGCGTCTTGGCACTGATAAAGATTAGTAAGTACTGTTATTGTTATTATATGTTGAAATCTGGACAAACTTTTTTATTGCCTAGCACAGCTGATCAGTGGTGTACAGTGGTTCATATTGCACTTATAACACTAAAAATTATTATTTGGAACTATTATTTGGAAATATATATTAAATTTACTAATATTTTTTATATTTTGTTATTTCAAAAATACATCATTAAAAGATTTATGTAGATTTAATATTTTTTAATTTATTTTCTATTACATTTATAAATGAATATAATCTTCTGATGGATCATCACCGACTTGGATTGTGAAATTCATTGAGTGTTCATTGAGTAAATAAATTCTAGCACTAATTGTGGCCTTTTATTGTTGTTAATTCATTTCTTCTTCCAGTAGCAATGTCTGACATATCTAAATTTGAAATTTTTAAAGGACTGTAAAACCCTTATATTTATAACCATTAAAAATTTCAAAGGATTTGGACAACAAAAGCTTTTTTATGTTTTCTTACAAGCATTTTTATCACTAATTAGCATTATTTTTTATTTGGAGTTCATTTAAGCTCTTATTACAGACCCGGGCAATGCCAGGCTGGTCTTCTAGTCTCTCTTATAATAAATGGGTAGTATAGGTAGGAGGGGAAAATTATCTTACTTTCGTTGACATTTATTTGGGTAGTTTCTTGATATAATCTTGCCAGAGCTGTGGTTTTTCTACTATACTTTATGTCAGCTATAGGCACCTTTTTTTTCTATAACTAAATTTCCTGCTAGTCCTACTATATTGACATGACTAGCGGGAAATTTAGTTTTGTAAAGCAGAAATTTAGTTAAACACGTAAAAGTCTAATAAAACCTTTTTTTTCTTTTACTGTTTTTAAAGCTTTTATTTTAACTATTACAAGGTGTTATAATTTGTTATATATGTACTATTAAATTTTAATACAGTAATCCCTTAACATTCATGATGATTATATTCGAGGAAAACCTTGTGAATGTTGAGTCTATCACTTTGCACTAAAAAAGGAGTTACGTTCTACGAAATTTTAATTAGAGTGGCACAGCATTTTGTAGAACAAAAAGATATATGTATTAATAATAAATACATTATGTATAAACATATATATGTAGAATTTAAATGTACGCACCTATTCATAGATGTGAAATTTATTTATTGGTGGTAATTCAAATGAACTGACTAGAAAAATAATGACAGCTAAAAAAAAGGCGGGTCAGTATGTGATACACTATTAAAATGTGATACTGAAATACAGCTAAATGCTTTTATTTTCTATCTAAGCTTACATTTCATCTGCACATTTCAAATTAATAGATTGAATGTCCATTACCTTACCACTTCTAATATCCCCACTGCATTGACAGGGGTCGTACTTGTTCTGATATTCCTGAAAAAAATTTAAAACGTCCTAAAATAAGGTGGTCTGTCCTAATAATCCTGAAATTTTGTGATTTTTGTGCTATATCGGCATTTGAAATCAAGGGGGTAGGTGTACCTTTTTAGTGTTGCAAAAAACTATCACGAAAGTTGCAATTTTCTTCAAAGTATCATTAAAAATAGTGATTTTTGTCAATTTTGCACACCAAAAAAATCACAATTTTTGGGGACCAAAAATTACAATTTTCATTGATTAGTCGTTTTTAAAAAGTTTGCTATTTTCGTCTGTCAGTCACAAAAGATCACAATTTTTACCAGTCTGTTAAATAAAAGAAAATTTTTTGCAATTTTCGTCAATCAGGGAAGAAAAAAAATCTATTTTCGTCTTTCAGTAATGCAAAAATCGCAATATTTTAGCAGCTTGGTCGAAGGGTTCTGGTAATATTAATTTTCTTTTAAATGTATACTTTTACAACAAAAAAATTGTGTATATAGATCTATTTATATGATAATAAAATGTATTGAACAGGGAGTTAAGGGTTTTTTCAGTTAGTACGCAAAGCAAATGTATCCTGAAATATCTCTTAGGGCTAGTACTACCCCTGCAATGAGCATTCAGGTGTTATTATTTTGCTTTCATACAACATTCGCTTCTTTTTCAGTTGACAGCTGAAAATTGATTTGTAAATAGATACTCACGAGGAAGGTCTAGTCTCTCTCCTTAAAGCACGTACTCAGAATATTTTGAAAAAAAATGCTAATAGAAACTATTCATCAGCCAAATTTAGCTTCGGAATCCCAGTAGAAAATCTGTAAAAAAAAAAAAAAAAAAATTAATTTTGAGTATTCGGTGCAAAAAGACACTATTTAATGAGCAACACTTTTTCCTCGTCCAATGCAAGTGATTTGAATGCATTTGGAAATGCCTGGTTAAATGAGTGTTCAAAAGCGTAGTAATTTATGAAATTAAACTGAAGCGATGAAATAGTTTATATTTTTTCTATAAGTTTATATAATATGTATACAAGTTGCATATTGCTGAAGCTATTTAATTTTACATGGTTTCACTGGCTGGATAAGTTTTAAGTGTATTTTAACAGTAACTGCTCATTTAAGAAGGCTGTCATAGTACATTTTGATATTGAATAAGTCATTGTTTCCATGGCAACAATTCTTTCCTCTCGTTGTCTCTGATACTAACAATATCGCAGTCAAATTGATAATGCTCAGTATCTGACTTTAATTTTGAGTTTGAAGCATTTTTAATCAATTTAAATTTTGTTCCAAACTGTAGAATGCGATCATTACTTTTCTTTATGTATACATGTAAATATATATGGTAAAACAGTAGTTATAAAAGTGTGTAAGAAGAAAAAGGAGTCTAATTCAGTAAGACATATTGTAATACTTCTTAGAGTAATTTAAATATTTAATTACTTTCTTGATTATACTATGACAAGATGAATATTTACAAATGATTACATGACATAGACATATAAAGCTGTGAAAATGGCTCTGATAGCTATCGTATTATTAAAAGTAGATATTAGATTAAATGAGGGACAACGCCCTAAAAATTGAATAATGTATGTAAGAGAACGTCTCTCGCAGAGATGTTCTCTGCATCAAAGCTGAGAGCCATCTGCTACTTTTTTGAAGATTTGTCCAGGCTTCGCTCAGATCATCTAAAGATGACTCATTTTCCCAGGACCTCAAGAGCCACGTGGTTTTGGCCTTGTGGCTTTTCGGACACTACATAAAAGTGTATTTATTTAAGTTAAATGTACTTTAACTCCGTATGAAGAGTAGAAAAGGTTTTTCCTAAAAGAGCATTTATCATAAAAGTGTTTTTTTTTTTTTTTTTCATTGTGTTGCCAACCAGGGATAAATCGCCAGAAACACGAAATTTTAACATTTTTTGACGCACATTATATCAAGGTTCCACAGCAACTTTTTTTATATATATATATAAACGTATATATCCTCATGAGAAGAATATTCTGTAGTTTTTTCAAAATTTTCTTAGTATGCACTTATGGAGGCCTTCCTTGTCAAAAAACACAAGGAAAATATTTCACCACTATAAATTCTAAAAAAGAAAGAGAGAATATTTTATTTATTTTTTTATTTGCATATAAGTCATAGGATATATATAATATCCAATATCCGAATGCTTGCATTTACCGCATTTTAATTTTTGTGAATAATCAAAACTGCGGATGTGTAGGGATTACTGTATTGGATCCATTTCATTGCAATGTATAGTTTATTACTAACCACCCATTGTTTGTTCCTTTCAGTTTAAAAGCCATTCGAGCTAAAGTATGGTCGGCACGAACAGAGAGCCCACTGTTCAACGTGAAGACCTATGCGACTAACTTAGAGAGGTTGTTCTATGCGATGTGGGCAAGATACGAGAGGGGTGAGAAACCCAACCACATCACGGAACTCTGAGAGAAGGTCATCCATAATTATTCAATTTTATATTTATACATTCGAACTCTCATTCATCCAATTCGACATGAATCTGTATAGCGATGGATCGTGTGCAAAGGGGGTCATCCATTTATTACATCATGCAAATTTTGTGGCTTTCCCCTATGATTACATTTTTTGCATCTGTTATTTAGTCCTAAATTTAATTCCAAAAATTTTGTAATTTTTTTTTCTTTCATATGCTGTCTATTATCCAATATCCTAAAGCTTTCAAGATTTATTTCAGGCCCTTGCAATTCAAAGAAGAAAAAAACACTACCTATAAATAAAAATACTTTATTTTGTTTTTAAATTCTTTATTATGCTTCTTGCCAATAATGCCTACCTAATTGTTTTCATACTTTAGACATGATGTCACCCTCCCTCTCCCCTCGTCACACTTTGTAGACCTCTTTTCTTAACCCCCCTGATGTGATGAATGGATGACCCCCTCCCCCAAATGAATGGAAGTAAATTTGTGACTAGCAGAGCGAGTTCTGTGCTGCCTTGTTCCTGCCTGCATTCTAGGAGTGAGTGTGTACAATCAATTGTGTATAATCATCAGGTCATTCTTTTTTTTTTTTTTTTTTTTTTTTGTTAGTAGGTAAATTGAAATCATTATTATTCAATCTGTAAAATGACTGCAAACTTTTTATTTTGTTCTTTTTGTTTATTAAATAAAGTTTACAATTTCCTTTTTATCTTGTCTTTTTTAAATATATTTAATACACTTGTTAACATGTTACAGTGTGGCTGTACTACAAATAGAGACATCATACAATACAGGGCGTTTAGCCACCTGAAAATCCTGGAAAAGTCAGGGAAATTTATCATTTTTGAGGAAAATTTGAAAATTCTGAGAAAAAGTTTTAAAAAGTTTGAACTTTAAAGAAAAAAAAAAGGAAAATGTTTCTTATAAAACTAAGGATCTGAAATTAATAAAACTTTGATTGACATTTTTTTTTATAAATAGAGAACTGTAAAGAGTATTTCAACCTCTCGGCAAATCATTTTGTCTATCCCCTTTCAATCCATCTTTGCAACTCTGAGATTTTCAGTTCCATTTTCACTGAAACTTTCTACTGAATGTTGTAGGATGGATGAGGTGTTTCACTCTGCTTACCTGAACATGGGTTAGCTTAATTTATTGAATATTTATTATTTGTATTAGAATATGTCAAAGCAATCTGTATTTAACTGTGACTGATGTGATAAAGGATTTCATCCTGATTTGACAAAATGGATAGAACCTGATGTTAAAAGTTTGTATTTGCAAAATGTTCAACAATTTGTACATTTTGCAAAAAATTATGTAACACATCAGTCATTTGAGCCTCAGAATCAGAAGTAAAAGTTTCACTCTCAATTTGACAACTTTTTAAGATTTTTTGTGTATCACATCACAAAATCTCGATACCTGGAATTTTTCTTTTATTGGTATGGAAAAGTCAGGGAAATTCATTGCTGATCTGGAATAGACACCCTGTTTTGGTGAGCATTGTATGCTTTTGTACAGAATTTACTGAATCTTAAAATATTATTTTATTCATCCAATATATGATAAAATATCAAATATAATTTCCATGTTATAGTTATTACTTTTAATGTTACGTTTATTTATTAAATAGAAGACTTGCTCTTTTTTTTACCTCCCAAAATAAAATTTGACCTGTTGGGGTTTTTATGTATCTTTTAAAACCTGCTACCTTTTAACTATTTGGAGCTATGCATAATTACCAAAAAATTTAAATTGAATCCTGTCAACATATACATTTATTAAATTTTATTCCTATACTTTAATAAATTTTAGAAAAGAAGGCAGATAAAATAAATTAAACAAAAACACCTTAAGAAGTTAATGTTACATGAATTCTAAATCTTTAATTCATAATATTACTAGAATTAATCATATAAGAAATTTGACAAGATTCAAAGTTTGCATGGCATCCAAGTCCCCAACAACTAGTACTGTGAATTCGAGATTTAATATGGTAAATAATTACTGAAAATTTTCATAAACATAAGAATTTGAAATAAAGGGGCCTGAAATCTTTTTTTTTTTTTTTTTTTTTTTTTTAGAGAAAGCATAACACAAAGGGGGGTGATAATTAATGACATAAATTAAACGAAAATATTAATTAATAAATATTAGAGATACCATATTAGTTTATGAATTCACAAATACTAGGACAGTGATTGTATAGGTATATGAAAATTTATTTTAAGAGACCATTAGTAAATAATTAAATTTTGAATGAGGTAATTCACCATAAAAAAAAATACTTCTCATTGGAATAACTTTAAAATGCATTTTTTGCAACCTCATTAGATTTTAAATCAAGATAGTAAATTTACTTTAAGTAGCAATATATACATGTATAACCATGTATTCATCTAAAGAAAAAGAGAAAGGTCTCATTTAATTAATAAAAAACTTAAATTTATTAATTTCAACATTTAGCTCAATATAATATTGATAATCTTAAAATTTATGAAACAAAATTCGATTTTAAAATTGAGAAAAGAGTAAATTACTTTATTTCCCATACTATAAAAACCTATAAATTTTGATTTCAATACTCTGATATAAATTTTGTGATTAAGGAATAATACTGTTTACTTCATTTAATTTAAGCTTTTACCAACTTTAAAATTTAAATCAATAAAAGAAATTTAGTTAAAAAATTATTAATATGTATTTTCAAATAGATAATCTAATTAACACAAAGTATTCTTAATTTATTCATTTTTTATTAAATAAAAGAAAACTGTAAGGAAAACTTTTGACATGAGTGAGAAGATAAAAATAGAAAGAAAACAGAAAAGAATTGCCTAGACATTATATTTATTTACAGAAACATATCATTCATAATTTTTACTGATTAGGATAGCCATTCAATATATTTGATGCTTCGTCATTATAATCATGGATAATAAGAACCATGAACATTTACAGAAGAGATATACTTAGATTCAGAGACATAATATAAATAATCAGATTAACTTAATTAGAAATATTAATCATATATTTACCATAGAACAGTAGTTGGTGGCGATGGGTACTGTAAGTCTGACATAGTTGGTTTGGCGATTCTTTAGTCTTTTTGATGTCTTTTACATCAATAGTATACACCGATATTGTTCAATAACAGTATGAGTCTTTGGGTTTACTCTGTGATTAGAATGCTATTATTACCTTCTATCGGCTCCACGCTTCATCATCCGCAAACACTGTAAGATAGGTGATCCGTCTTCACAAGACTCCCTTATTTATGAACTTAATTTCGAATTTCGTCATCCCACGGATCATCTTAACTTTTTAAGAAAATTTTCTCCATCGACGCATGGAAGAGGATCACATGGAAATTTGTAAACCACAATATCACATGAAGTAAAACTGACATTGAGTAAGCTACAAGATTAAAATAAATGGGAAATCTGCGGTCGTCAGTTAGCTCATTCAAGGTCGTCGATGCTAGGGCTTGCAAATTCACAGGATATGATACGCAGGGTACGTGTTGTAACAACTTGGAAATTCAATAGAATCAACTTATTCTCATCAATAATCCAAAAGGTGACTTCATTCAACTAGTTGTTTCTGAAGAATATCACGAAATACAATGCAGCATAAACTTAGTCAACGATCCAGAATATGCCGTTAAGTCTAACACAAACAGCGTTTCTTTCCAAAAAACCCATCAAGGTTTTTATTTTGCATCATGCATACTTGTTCCGATCAGCTTGGCTACTGCTGGAATTATTAAAAAAACTCTATCTCTTCTCACTGCAAAACATGAAGGAGTGGGGGGGGGGGGAATTCCTTCCACCCGCTCACAACCTTCTGTTACTCGCTTCAAATCATGACTGCTGTACCAGCTATGGTCATATTCCCATAGCAACGCTGTAGGAGGGGGAAAGCCATACGCTTATTGGATAGGGCCACCCCAACTTCTTCGAATTTTCGGTTGTCAGCGGTCCTGCCCTATCCGACCACCTGCTTAAACTCGTAAAAATTGGGGTACTTGTTTTCTTGCTATTATGCAGTTGTTATTTTCGTAAAAATGCCTTCTAAGACTGTTTTATGACCAAATTTCCCAGGTCATAAAATTGTATACTTATACAAACGAAATGTTATTTTCAGCAATTCCCACGAAGTTCCAAAAAGGGTGCGTGTCCATTGACAATTTGCGTGCGTGGGGTCCATTTTTATTTACAAAGAAAGCTAGTGAAAACTGCAGATACTGGGGTGTGGGAATCTTTCTAACAACCTCTTGTGTGGTCTCAAAAGCGTAAACAAGAGGATGACAGAGGTTCTTTCCCTTAAAAGGGAAGCAAAATTCTCTAGGTCATCATTTTTTCTTTACGTTTAGAAAAACAAAGATATTTAAATTTAGAAAATAAGAATTTTAAATGATATTGTTTAAAATGTATGTTTAAAAAAAGGAGGGGGGTTAATTAAATAATAAATATAGGTGAGTTTATAAAAAAGAAATGTCTTAAGATACCAATGAAAATTTAAATTACAAAACTTGAATTAAAACACCATAACAGACCAGTATAACAGTTTCTAGGGCTTCCTAATGAGTTATCATTCATACGAAAGGAGTTTGGAACTGGCTTCTGACAATACACTCACATTTCATTAATATATGTTTATTTATTAAAAATTGCAGTTCATTAAAAATTAAATTGGCATTGTTGTCTTTCAAACCACTATTTTATAGTGATATTGGAAATCTATAACAATATGAAGTTGTAAAGTTAAGAAATAGAAATATGCCAATTTTTAAATGTTTGTGGATTTATTTTTACATTTGGAAGACTTTAAAATATTTTGCATTGCATTGTGCCAAATATTTTAGTGTCTATAAAATATAAATAAATCAGATTCAAAAAAGTCCCTAATTCAGAAAGTGTCCCCCCCCCCCCCCCCCGATCGACTGTGCAGCTTGTTTTCCAAAATACCCACAAAGATTCAATTATATTGAGATTGGGGGGAGGGGGGTGCTCGAATTCATCGTTGTGTTCATAAAACCAATCTCGAGCAGTTCCACAGGTGTGAATGGGCGCGTTATCATCTGGGAAGACTGGTCGTTTATCGGGAAACAGTTTGCACCATTGGGTGAAAATGGTCGGCCAGAATACTGACAACATCCGCTCCTGTAACACGGCCATTCAGAACAACCAGTAGGTTACGATCACAGTGTGATTCACAACCCCAGATCATCATAGAACCGCCGCCATGGTTAACCGTAAGCCGAAGACAGTCAACTTGATAGGCTTCTTTCGGCGTTTTCCAAATGTAAACACGCCCATTTGTCGGTGAACGACGATTCGTCTGACCATATTACACGCTCCCATTGTTCTTGTGTCCAACTTTTATGCTCACAACACCATATTCGTCACTTCGAGGCATTGCATGGTTTAATCAATGGTTTTGAAATAGCCTCTCTACCATGAATATTTGCCATATGCAGTTCACGCCGGATAGTTTCTGATGAAACTGGTTCCTGTAGATGTGTGTTCATCTCAGATGTTATCTTGGATGCTGTTGTCATATGTTTTTTTGCCACAATCTGCTTCAAAACCCGTCTGTCTCTGTCATTGAGCTTCGACTTTCAACCACTGTTGTGCTTTTTAGATGATGTTTTTCTGTGTTTCAAATATGCTGACATTACAGTCGACACTGAGCTTCTCCCAACACCTAAAAGGGTTGCCATTATCTTTACTGAGGTTCCAGCAAGACATGCCCCAACAATCATGCCTCTTTCGAAATCAGAGAGGTCAGCCATAATGCAACTTTAACACAGAAATATATTTCGCATCGGACTTCTATCACTGCTAGTAGCAGACTTATGTGTGTACCAAAGATTCTATACACTAGAAGATGTGAAAGTTCCGTAGACATAATGTAAAACGGCTTTCAGCAAAGGATATGCGATACAGCGAAGTTGCATTACAGGGTGAACTCATTGGCGCGCTCGCCCGGATACTCGGATTAAATCTATTAGCGATAAGTCGCCAATTCTAGTCAATCAAAAAGTGGGATATGTTCGCGTTTTTGTTTTCTTTTTTGTATTAGAAAGAATCGTTAAATTAACAAGGTATATTTTTCATTATATTTAGAAAAGATAAATGCATATTTCTAAATCGTAGGCACCTAGGTAAAAAATATCATTAATGTTATAACTATTATTTATTTTTTATAGACTGGAATAGATATATTCATTAGTTAAAGAAATTAGAAGCAGAGGCACAATTTCTGTTGCAAAATACGGGGGAAAAAAATTAGAATACATATACACACGTTATCTTAAAATTGAAAAGAAATTTTAAGTATAAATAAGAAATTTAAAAAGAATTTAAAAAAATCCCAAAAGGCGCTGACCCTTGCTGGGGACAGAACCCTCAACTAGTTCATTTAGCCGCTTCCTGTCTGTTATCATAACCATTCAGCCATCGGTGCTCGCTTTTCTAGAGAGAAAGATTGAATAGGGTATTTAGGATTAGCAGGAGACTTAGTACTTTTTTTTGGCTTGTACTGAAAAATGTACACTTATTATTTTTATATTGACCTATATTATTTTGATGAATCTGGTTCGAACTAAAATACTTGATTAAGAAAAACGTATAATTTAAAATTAATTTCAGTTTATTAATGTATAATGACGGTGCGACGATAATAATAAAATTGTAATATTACTAAATTACATTTATATTAAGTACTTAATATAAATTAATATGTCTATTTATTATTATTATTATTAAAATCATTTAAAAATATTTAAATAAATGGATAAATAATAAACTATATAAATACAAGACTTTGCTAATAATACATTTTTTTTAATTAAGATTATTTGAAAATAATAATGATAAAGAATAATCTAAAGACAAATTAAAGTGATCTAAAAATAATCTCTTGACTAAATGTATCATCATTAAATATATATATACTGCATCTAACAATAACGAAAAATTATTAAGAAAAAATATGGAAAAGCACATATCTAAGTTCAGAATTTGGACTAGAATAATATAAAAAAACATTTCAGAATTTTTTATTTATTTTTATTTTTAAGAGAGGGAAAAAGAACGTAAAAATTAAATCAAATAATTATTTCTGTCGAAAAGTGTAATCATGGGATACCCCCCCCCCCCCATGTGAATACAGTAATTAATACAAGAGTAATAAGTCTTCCTTATCTAGAAAATGTTTAATAAATGACTAAATTATATAAATAAATTATATAAATATTAAGTGAGAGAGGTATAAATGGTGCACTCTTGAACTAGTAAATTGCTTTAAAAATTATTTTATTAATATAAAAAAGGGAATTTATTTTCTTGTCTTAAATTTTTTATATAATTTCATAAATAGGTTAAATTTATTTCATTTTCTCGCTTCGTCGAAACTATATAGTTGGGTTCTACAGCAGATGTCCCATTCGAAGAGTTAAGTTAGCATGTTGCGGGTGCAACTGAAACGTGAAAGGTTCCATTCTCCCATTGGTTGACAAAAAAACCGGAAGTCACTTGATTTTTATATTTTTGTACAAGTCTGCTTAAAGCACAATCTGTCTGTGAACAATATAGCGCGGTGGTTAAAGCACCGGACTTGTAAACTGAAGGTTTTAAGTTTTGTCCTCTCTGATCTAAAAAAAAAAAAAATCCTTTTTTACAGTTTTGTTTTGATCTTTACGGAATTAATTAATAGACATTATTTACTTGACTTAAAGATCAGTATAATTTTTTTTAAATTATTATGTAAATATGTAATAAATCTTAATTATTATATTTAAATATATATAGTTAATGTTAGTAATTAGTATTATACTTAAATATATATAATTAATAATATTTAATAGTTTATTTAAATATGTGTGTGTGGGTATATACATATATAATTAATATTAATAAATATTATTATTTAAATGCATGTAATTAATATTTTCACTCAGTGGTTTGTAATACATTCTCTTCCATTTTCAGCAAATAATTAATAAGACATTTAAGAAAATAGGCCAATATATCTTAAAGAAAAACTTGGGATTTTTTAAAATGTAACTCAAACAGTGAATTTTAGTTTGGGATGATACACTTTGTAGAAGCCCAAACATTACATGTACGTATGTTTAGGATTAAACTAAACTTTTTTTTTATAAATATTATCTGTTATTAAAAATACATAATAGAAACGTATGCTTCTTCGTTCTTATTAGAATCCAGAAGTATTGACTTTTTTTTTTCATTTATTGTATATGCCTACATCAATAATATAATAAAATATCATTGTGATCTCAATAAATTTTTGAAAACTGGAGTAGCAAATAATATCTAAATCATATAAAATCTTCGACTATGTTAGAAACACAGACTTACATATATAAAAATTATGCAGACATGTATGCATGTATATATTCATATAATTATATATTACCTATATTTATATACATATATATAAATATATGTAAATATAAATATAAATATACATACGTATATAAATATAAATATATATATTCGTATAATTATATACATATATATATGCATACGTATATCATACATGCATATGTGTATTGTATATGTTTTCACTTTTACGAGAAAAAATTATGTCAGATTTATTGGATTGCAGTGTAAGAGTAAGAAAATGTTAAAACTACAGCAATAATGCACCAATATTATACTGATTATAAAAAAACATTAATTGATTAATCTTTGTATATTACTATACTCTCATACTGGAAAGAAACAACAAAAGTTTGATCTAGGGGCCCTGTATAAAATCTATATTTTCTTAATAAAAATTTTAATTGATATTTAATAAGTAAAAATGTATTAAACAAAATATAATTTATGTTTAGGTGTCACTTTATAAACTAATCAAATACAATAACATCTCTCTTTAATTTTTCTTCTTTTTTAATTAATTTTATTATTATTATTATAATTTACCATGTCATGATTTCATGACCAAGAATAAAAATATCACTATGGGAAATATTATTTTTATAAATATTTAATTTAAATTATTTACAAAAATTATAATATAAGAAATGCAAAGAAATATGTATTAAATTTTACAAATTAATATTATACAATTTGTTAAAACAATTCTCGTACATAATTAATTAGTATTTCTAATAATCAAATATCAATTAATTAAAAAGATCCCATTAAATATATTTTATGTATACATTAAATGTACTTAGTTATTTGTATAATAAATTTATATTATCCCAAAATTTATTTTGTAAAAGACAGTTTAATTTACAAGTTAATTTACACAGTTTAATTTTTTAGTACAAAGTATTAAGGCATAATTGTGTTTTATTATCCTACCCACAGAGGGCAGCAGCACAAAACGATGTTATGTTAGCTACAATGCATGCCGGTTTTTTGTCAACCAATAGGAGAATGGAACCTTTCACATTTGAGTCGCACCCGCATGTTGCAACCATTTGGCCTCATGTTTGGCGTACACGAATATTGTCCCTTTCAGGTAACTTTCTTTGCAATACAAATTCTTTGCTGAATATCCAAATTTGCACAATTCTGGCAATAGATGGCGCAGTCACGATTTCGTCAAGCTTCATATCTTCTAGTGTAGTATCTTTGTGTGTACTTTCTCATCTGCTAGGTAGCACCCTTCACCGCTAGAGGGCAGGAGTATACAAGAGGTTTCTTTCGAGTGCTATTTTTTCACAAGTGTTATTTTGTCCAACCCCTGTATCTTTTCCTATTCATTATCTTAGACTTGATGTCATTTATTTGCAGATAAGAGAAAATTCTTAAAATGATAAAATATAAAACACAAATAATTATCTAATATAATAGAAAGAAATAGTACATGTTTATTGCTTAAAAAAAGGCATTCATAACAGATTAACTCTTGAATTAAAGAAGTGACTTTTGTTGATAAATTTTACATCTAAAGAAAGTGTTATAAAATTGAAAAGCTTAGTTACTTAACAATTAATCGAAAGAATTAATACAAAATTTGTCCATATGCTGAACAAACTGTCAAGTGTCCATTTATTGCAGAAAAGTTCGGAGTAGTAAATTGCCAGATTTGATACCCACTTGATGTGCTCTGTGCCCGGCAGAAAGTTGTTTATGGCTTCTGAAAGAAAAACAGATGCTGGCAGTCAAAAAAACGAGGCTGAAAATATTTAAAGGACATTTTTCATTGCACTAAGTTTTCTCGGTAAGTGTTGCTTTTTCAAATGATTAGACTATAAAATATATATTGATTTTTCTTTTATGAATGGAAAGTACTGGTGAGTGGCTGGAAAGCTCAAGAGGACAGCAAACCCATTGGTGGGGGAAGTGGGTATGGAGATGTGACTCTAATCAAAAAGAAGCTGACAATAGGATCATAATTCCAGCACAATTTTTCAGAATTCTACTGTTTGCGAGTGGGCAAGCAGCCGTTCCTCCTGACCTCAGGGAGTGAGATTATTTTCTGCTATGGTAGTATCCCAATTACAGTGTCAGTCATGCGTAATCAAGATACCAAATTGTTTTTTAAATGTTTCACCCCTTATTCATTATTAAAACTAGCACATGTGAAAACACTAATAAATTTTTTACATTTAATAATTTTTATTTAATTGTCCCCTAACAACACAAAAAGAGCATTTTTATATGAAATTATATATTCAAATAAAATTTTGAAATTTATTAAAAGTGATCATTTCGCATTGGCCTCGTGCCAGAAGTTGATAGCTGAAGAAGTCGCTAAAAATTTTTTTTTTTTTTTTAAATTATTATTCTGATAATTTCAGCTGTTTTAAGCGCTTATTTCGATTACATGTCTGTTAAATTTGTGTTTTATTTGTGCTATTTTATGGATTCCTTAATGAAGTTTTAATTTCGTTATTGAATATTAGCTGGAAACAAATGCTGAACTCTTTATATTGTTTAAACTTAAAGTGCAGATGGATTTTTTTTTTTTTTTGTTAATCGTCTGCAAGCGATAGAGATAATTTTTAAAAAAATCATGCCTGAAATTGAATTAAATGTTATAAAAATCAGTCAATTAAGATACAGTTTCTCAATAAATTGCATTTGAAAATAGATTTTTTTTTCCCTATAAAACGGTGTAAAAAATTAAAAATTTGCAATGTTTAGAAATTAAAAAATATTGCAGTAGCAAAAATCGTAAAACCGAAGTTTCATTGTCAAGTGTTGCCATTCCCAAAAGGACGTCATCGCTTTGTTGTTTATAATATAAATACTACCAGCTGTGGGTCTGCAAAAATGATACCATTCTGCAGCCTGTCATTGAACGAGCAATGTTTCCAAGGAGAAGCAGATGGAGGTAGCAGGGAATTTACAGATATTTCTAAAAAGTCATGAAAAGGTCTGGGGAGAAAAATAATTTGAAATTGAAATCATTTCTTTTTCAGAAAAGTTTCTATATTTCTCACCTCTGAAAAATCTCTAGACTCTTGTCGGTTTCAAGAGCGAGAAATTCCTCCAAATGCAATGCAGAAAAACCATAATAAGGACAAAAGTTTTCTACTCTTTTCACACTTTTTCATCACATTTCGCATTCTAGACTTCGTTGTATGACATTCATTTGAAAACTGTCAAAGGTAAAGTTTTTTTTCATTGTATTATTTTATAGAATTTCATTTTGCAATTTTCTCCTGGGAAAAGAATATGAACCCTGCTATTACAATACAAATTTCTTCTTCTTCTTTTTGGTAGATTTTGTAAGAAATACTACCTATTACATTCTCACCTAAGTTGGAAATTTTGAAAAATTTTTGCAGATCTACGCCGATCATGACTCCCAGAACCCAAAACCACTCCCAGTTCAAAACTTTATATATCTATCTATCAATCTATCTATGTCACTTTTTTCTGACCACGATAACTGGAAAAATTCTGCATAAATCTCTTCCAAACTGATACATAAAATCTCGGTCAAGTTCGTTAATGGGCAAAATCGAACCAAGGGGGGGGGGAAATGGGGGGCTTTTTGTGAAAACAGAAAAACCCTCATAATTTCTTTATTTTTATACGTATCTAATCCATTTAAAGTTATTATTACTTCTAGGAAAAGGGCCGAAAATTTATGTAGGACAGATTTTTGATATAATTAAAAATGGCACCAGGGGGGGTGGGAAATGGGGGTTTTAGAAGAAAAAAAATCCTAGCTTCGCCAATTCACAAGATATCAAATCCGCGTAAATTTATTATTAATCTTCTTAGTATTATCTAAAACTTTTATATTGACATGTTTTTTATAGGACCAACCGTTATAGCAAAAAAAAAAAAAAATTAAAAACAAAAAAAATCCCTGCCGGCTCCGCCTGCAAACAAGTTATTTTTCGAAGTAGGCGGTTCCAACTCCCGCATCTTTTCGAAACTGATACATAAAATCAAGGGGCATGAAATCTCGGTCAAGTTTGTTAATGGGCAAAATCGAACCAAGGGGGGGGGATGGGGGGGCTTTTTGTGAAAACAGAAAAAAAACATAATTTCTTAATTATGATACGTATCGAATCCGTTTAAAGTTATTATTACTTCTAGGAAAAGGGCCGAAAATTTATGTATGACAGATTTTTGATATAATTAAAAATGGCCCCAAGGGGGGGGGGGGGTTTAGAAGAAAAAAAATCATAGCTTTGTCAATTCACAAGATATCAAATCCGCGTAAATTTATTATTAATCCTCTTAGTATTATCTAAAACTTTTATATTGACAAGTTTTTTATAGAACCAACCGTTATAGCAAAAAAAAATTAAAAACAAAAAAAATCCCTGCCGGCTCCGCCTGCCAACAAGTTATTTTTCGAAGTAGGCGGTTCCAACTCCTGCATCTTTTCGAAACTGATACGTAAAATCAAGGGGCATAAAATCTCGGTCAAGTTTGTTAATGGGCAAAATCGAACCGGGGGGGATGGGGGGCTTTTTGTGAAAACAAAAAAATATATATAATTTCTTAATTATGATACGTATCGAATCCGTTTAAAGTTATTATTACTTCTAGTAACAGGGGCAAAAATTTATGTATGACAGATTTTTGATATAATTAAAAATTGCCTTAAGGGGGGGGGGAGGAAAGGGGGGTTTTAGAAGAAAAAAAATCAGAACTTCGTCCATTCCCAAGATTTCAAATCCACTTAAATTTATTATAAATCCTCTTAATATTATCTAAAACTTTTATATTGACAAGTTTTTTATAGGACCAACCGTTATAGCAAAAAAAAATTAAAAACAAAAAAATCCCTGCCGGCTCCGCCTGCAAACAAGTTATTTTTCGAAGTAGGCGGTTCCAACTTCCGCTTCTTTTCGAAACATACATAAAATCAAGGGGCATAAAATCTCGGTCAAGTTCGTTAATGGGCAAAATCCAACCAGGGGGGGGGGGCAGAAAAAAACCCATAATTTCTTAATTATGATCAAGACCTCCTTATCATAGTATCAGACCTCTCAATCAGCAAGTTGCCTCTGACCGCTATACTTGTCCTGCTACTAGCGCCATCAATCGTCAGTAATAGTATTTACGACACGAAATCACATGAAATTTTTTCACAGCTCCATTTGTTCTATGCATTTGCTTATGAACTAGTAGTTTTCCTACCACTAAAATTTTATAGTAAATTTTATCTTATTAAATTGACAAGATCGTGTGATTACATGACGAAAAAAATTCTATTAAATTTTAGTGGTAAGAAAAAAGCGTAAGAGTTGGCAGTTATGCGGTAGCAGACCAGCTACATTTTTCTATAGATTTTTCTATTATATTTTTGGATACCAGTTTTTTAGTAGAGACAATTTTGTTTTGTTTGATCGGAGAATTCTGGGATTTAAAAGAACAACATTTTCTCTAAAAATATACTGGTGTTCGAAAATCCCGAAACATGGCAACTGTGCGGTAGTATACACCACGCGGCGATACTTTCCGGAGAAAGTCAATTAATAAGTTGGCAATTACCGCGGACATTTTCTCCCATAGACTTTCTCCGGATTGTCAAGTCTGATCTATGATAAGGGAGTCTTGATTATGATACGTATCGAATCCGTTTGAAGTTATTATTACTTCTAGGAGAAGGGCCGAAAATTTATGTATGTCAAATTTTTGATATAATTAAAAATTGCCTTAAGGGAGGGGGGAGGTTTTTGAAGAAAAAAATTCATAACTTCGTCAATTCCCAAGATTTCAAATCCGCTTAAATTTATTATAAATCCTCTTAATATTATCTAAAACTTTTATATTGGCATGTTTTTTATAAGACCAACTCTTATAGCAAAAAAAAAAAAAAAAATCCTTGCTGGCTCCGCCTGCAAACAAGTTTGGTTTCGAAGTAGCAATTCCCGACAAACAGGGACCCCACGGTCTGCGTCTTCGAAATCTACCTGTGCCTGTAGGCCGAGCCGTCAGGGATTTTTTTTTTTTTTTTTTTTTTATGCTGCTTGTTATTTTGTGTTATTTAAAACAGGTTTTGTGTATGTCCGTTTGGTCATGGATTTTTTTTTTGGATTTGGTCAGGGAAATTGCCAGACATGTTTTGCTGGGTACCCCCCCCCCCCTCCATCTCTTCCCATTCCTCTGCTCATTATGTTCTTGCCTGAATGTGGACCACTAATCAAAACATATATTACTATTACCATCATCATGATCATCTTAGAATATCAATGCAAGATTGTTGTATCATTGAAAACAAAAACAAAAAAGGTGAATGTGTCATTACTGTTAAATATCTTTTTAAATGAATACCTTAATGGAAAATCAAAAACTCAGTTTTTACTATCAATACTAACCAAGGTATTAAGTTAAATTACTATTGCGCTGTTGCATTTTAAGCTATGAAAATGTTGAAAAGCACCTCCCGAATATCCTGGGTCAACCTTATTCTTCGCAACTAAGTGGTGTTAGAAACTAAAGAAAAAAAAATACTAAAATAAATTTACTGGTATAATTTTAAATTTTAGATCTAATATAACTGCTTGAATAAAGCAGAAAAGTTTGGATCTGCGCCAAAATTATTATTTTCATAAATATTCGTTTTTCTGGATATGTATTTTTTAGCTAATATTGGTTTTTGTACATATTTAAAAAATTTTTACTTATATTTTCTTGCCAGTTTATAGGATTTTTTGGCTATGTTCTTACTATTTTTATTGTATCTCACATTATCAGTTGCTAGTTAGTGATGTTAATAATCTCCAATAAAAATGTCCATGATGGAATAATGCTGCAAACTTTTTTTTGCCCCACCCGCCCCCCCCCCCCAAAAAAAAATAAAAATAAAAATAAAAATCATCATGTGAACTGCGATATAAGATAAATCTTTTATCTGAACATCTTAATGGATAATGAAAAAAGCAATCTTCGTCTTTATACTAACCAAGAAATTAAATTAAATTAATATTTTTTTTTCATAATTTCACATTATCTCTATAAGCGTAGAAAAATTTGTAAAATATCATTAAGTTTTGGATATTTTTAGTTAGCCAGGCAATGATGATACGTCGCCAAATATTATTCCCAAAGCCATCCTTCCTATTGCACTCAGGGGCGCCATTTCGGGCCCCCCCCCCCCCCCCCCCAAGGAATTTGAAATTTCAGAAATTTTTCCAGTTATTACAGGTTAGACTCAAAAAAAAAAAAAAATCAAAATATGATCAAAAGCTAAAATAACGTCAGATTTCAAAGATTTGATTACAATTTTAAAAAAAACTAGTCTGATGTGTCAATCGCAAAACTTTCTTCTATCTCATACAGGTTTCACATACAGCAAAAACAAATCAGCACCAATTTATATTAAGGTCTCAGTGAATCTAAAGTTTTATTAAATTATGTGCGTTAGTAATGGAGATATAGCTATCGTGAAATTCGTAGAAAATGTAGCATGGCAGCGCCATCTGTTGGGCTTTTTATACCAAATTGTAATCAACGTCTGTTGTTGTCAAGGTCTAACCGGATCTGAAGTTTGGTGAAATTCTGTGCATTAGTTCTTGAGATATAGCTATCGTAAAAATCAGGAAAAATATAGCATAGCAGCGCCATCTGTTGGGCGATTTGCACCAAAAACTAATCACCACCCATTTATATCAATGTATAACCGAATATAAAGTTTTATCAAATTCCGTGCATTAGTTCTTGAGATACAGCGCCCACGAATGTTTTGTCACATACAGACACTGAGACACACAGACAGACATTTTCTAAAAATAGTCCAATTGTGTTCAGGAATCAGCTACCTTCTAAAACGACCTTCTAAACCGAACCTTCTAAAACGTATAAATCCGTCGAAAACCGGAAGTGGTAAATTTTCATAAATCCAATACCTTTTTCTTGTAAAGATAGAAGAAAGTAATAAACATTTAATAAACACTTTAAACATTGAAATGTTTTCTAAAGCGCATTGCTATTGCAACATTCTATAAATTTTATCAAGACATTTATCATTACTGAGTATTTTGGCTAGTTTTAGAAATATATGTGAGAAAATACTCTATGAATTGCTTCTGAGCTGTGTACAGCATGATTAAAAGAAAACTCATCACCCCCAATGCTAGAATTTTCGTGATAAATTATCTCTGTAGACAAAAATTTAAGAGGATTTTTTTTTTCGGCGGTGGGGGAATGGAAGAGGTGTATTCAATTTCCTAATTATATCATTTGTTAATTTTGTTTTATTAGTGTCACATTATATTTACTCCAATCGTTATAATGCTATTAAATCATTTGCTTTATTAAATGATATTATATATACAGTATTCTCTTAAAAATCTCCACAGCCTGACACTAAAGGCCTGTCCAGATTTGGTTGTAACCGATACGAATCCTAACTTTAACCCGACAGACTTCAAGCCGAACTCCACCCTTGCCTATGTCAGTACCTTAAAAAAAACTTTGCCCCCCCCCCCCCCAAGAAAGTTCTGAAATGGCGCCCCTGATTGCACTTGTTTTATTTCAAAATATAAATCTTTCAATCATTTCATTAAAAACAAAACATTTAAAATACATGCCTTTCATTCATATAATTAAAAAGGAAAGCCAACATCAAAGCATTGTTTTTAATGTACATGTGAAAACTAATAGCTCCTATTGGCGAAATTTGTGCCCGGCTAACAAAAAAGTGCCAAGATTTGCTATAGGTGATAAGAGCGCAAATATAAATATAGAAGTAATAAATAAAGAGCTTCATGTTAATGATATAGACCTAATGCATGTATCTGTTTTCAGAAAATAAAATAGCAATCATTATAGAATGATTTTTAAACTTAACTCAAATAATTATTATTAATTAATGAAGGTGATTTTAAAAGAAAAAAAAAGCAATCTACTATATTTTAATACTTGGCCTCGTAACAGCAAGAAGAAGAAGCAAAAGCTCGTTTGAGAGATCTTGTGCAGTAAAAGAAGCAGTTCTTCTGAGAGATGATCTGAACTTGATGTTATATCTTGTGGAACCATACTTTGAAGAGGGATTGCTTTGAGACCTAAAGTGGCATGGCGGATCAACTACCACCCAGGCTTGATCTTTTTTTTTATTCAAAATACATGTTTGCTCACTTATTCTTAGACCACTGATGATAGAAACATAATTCCAAGTACAAATTTTAGACATGATATTCGTTTTACAAGGGGCTTTATACATATTAAAATGCGAAATTTAATTTTTATAGGGCCCCTGGGTTCTATGTGTTATACCAGGGCTGTCCAACGCGGCGCCATGGCGCCCTTTGAAGGTTTTCGTGGCGCCCTTTTGAAGGTTTCTGTTAAAAGCCTTTTTAAAAATAAAATTCCATTCCAGAGGATGCTTTCTTTAAAATCCTTAATATTTGCATCAGAGATTTTTTCTTGATTTATGAAAGTGTATTTCACGCATTAAAAACCAGTAATTCTTTAAAAATTGAATCATGCGTAATTTTCTGATTTGAGTTATTATTTATAAAATTTTGTATGGAGTAATTATAGTGGTTGAATTTGGAAATAATTGCTAATAGAAATTTTAATACGTTAAGAAATAACACTTAGAATAATAACTATTTACGTATCAACCCTTTTTCTCTTATAAAAGTGACATGTGCATGAAAGTTGATTTCTTTCTTTTGTTACATTGACCCATTGGCTGTTTTATAGGGAGAATAATAGTTTTCCGTTCCAAACGTTTGAAACTTTAGATAATTTTTGTCAATTAGTTGAAAAAAATCGATAAAACAGTGCGAAATGATTTCTGCAAAGGAATTCTTTCTCAATCAATCAAAAAATGGTAATCAGCCAATGGGTCAATGTAACAAAGGAAAAAAATTAACTTTCATGCACATGCCACTTTCATAAGAGAAAAAGGGTTGATACGTAAATAGTTATTATTCTAAGTGTTATTTCTTAACGTATTAAAATTTCTATTGACAATTATTACCAAATTCAACCATTATAATTGCACCATACAAAATTTTATAAATAATAATTCAAATATAAACTAGTCGTTGTGGGCCACCGTAAAACTGACCCATCATGGATATGTATACTATAAAATATTAAAATAAAACATGTGTACAACTGCTTATAAAATGGATTGCATTTCGAATAAAATCCTGGCTTGATGACGTCCTAAACTTTAAGTGATCTATTTACTGAATTGCATAAAAGAAACATCCTGGATAATAATTTTAACTTACTGATTTAACTTACTTTATTACGGATTATTTTTAAGCGTCTACGGCATCGGATGAAGCGTCTCTTTTCCAATTAAAATAGATCTTTGAATTGAAATTGGAATGAAATACAGGGTCATGCAAAATCGAAGCGAGTGGAAAATAGGATGACCCATATCTCGGCCACTCATGACTTCATTCTTGATGCAAAATTTAGGTTTTTTTTTATTGGTCACTCGTTAAAATAATCCAAATTTTTATAGACCTTTTATCAGAAGGAATATTTGGAGAGATAGTTCCGGATCCTCGAGGTGACTGAATTTCAGTAAGCTTCTTGCCATTATTACATACTAAGTACACACCCAATTTCAAGTCTCTATCTCAATTTGTTCGGGAGTAGAGCGTTTACACACATGTAGACACAGAGAGAGAGACGGACGGCAATTTTTTTCTTTCTAAAAATATATTTTTTGGAATCTCCAGTGTCTGAATCGTGTCAATCCGTCAAAATATTTTCTTCGATTTTTAAAACGATTACAAGACTTACTGTTGCAAATCACGTGAGCGGCGGAGATTGGCGCCGACTGTCTGTCTACCGGGGAGTCCCCTCTGTGACAAGAGATCGAAATGGAAGCAAAATGTCGCTTCCTAAAATTTATTCTCGAATATGTTTATTTACTGTTTAATATCTATTTAGTGTTTGATGTGTCTGTCTGCGTGTTATGTGTTCGTATATTAAACCAAGAAAAAGACAAATCGTTAGTATTATTTTACCTGAAATACACCAGAATCTCGTAACAAGAAATGATATTTACTGCATTTCTCCAATTCCTTCAAAAATCATGAATTACCAGATTTCATTCAAGAATGTTGATTTCTATATATTATTATGCTCTCCCAACCAGCACGCTTGAGTGATTATTATGATTAATTATTTTACTTACCGTATACTACGTATGATGGGTAAGTAATAATAACTCTTCCACTCTGGACATTCCCATGGATTTGTTACTATTAAGCCTGTCTTTGTATTTGTGTTTTTTATCAAGCTAAATCCACGTCTTCAAAACAAGTTTAAGCGAATTTTCACGTCCTGAAAAACTTTAGCAATATCTCTGATTTCCACGTTTTTTTTTTTTATTATAGGCAAGATTAAACTTTTTGGAATTTTCCCCTATAAAAATGTATGACATAGACCTCTCGCAAGAAAATGTGTAGTTCGAAATTTACTACGATTTATGTTTTCTCTGAAAATTATTTTTAAATAGAGCTCTTGAACCATAGCGGCCTTATGTCTACCAGTATGAGACGCTTTTGCATCTTATAAGACGTGTGTGTATTGCTACTGTTACAGCGAGACAATACTGCTGCATGTGAATAATGGCGCCTTTCATTGTTTGTCAACAGCTGAGATGCGCCCCTGTTTACTGAAAGGCCTGTGTTATACCATACTTGTTATATTTATACACCCCCGCTCAAACTTCGAAGCCTTTAAAAACATGACAGCGTGCTTTGTTTTAAAGATATTGGTAAATCTGTAATTGGGTTGCCATGCTTTTAATGGGGCATTTTTTGATTACCATGGCCTCATACACAGCTGTTGCGACAACTGACGACTGTTTTCGGGATTGATAAGTAAAATCAATTACAACTTGAAAACCAGCTTGTATAAAATGGTTAGGTTTAAATTGTGGCTACCTCTCGGACTTTTATAACAACGATCTGTATTCTACTCTTCCTTTCCGTTTAAGGATGAGAAAAAATCCATCTGCTTGTGAATAACATTAAGAACCACGGTATTGAAAAGTACTATGTTATAGACATTTTTAGTAACAGGTTTTAATTTTCTCTCTATTTTAGTGCACCATCATGCATATTTTCATGTTACTTTAAATATGTAAATTATTTATTTTAATTAATATGTATATACGAATTTTCTAATAATTATTTATCATACAAAATTAATTAAATATTTTGTGCATGCATGCCTGCATTTATTCGGCATCAATTGATGACATATTTAAACAAATTTGCTATCCGCGATAATTTTACACCTTGTTATGTCACTTGAATAGTGTCCATAAGAAAATCGGGTACTTTTCCAGTATAGGATCCTTTGCTTGTAGATTTGGCGTAATTCGAGCTTCGAAAAGGGATAGATTCGTTAATATACATAGATTTGTTGCCAAAAGTTATGAAAACAAACCCAGTGAGCTTTTGGTGCTTTTCTATTATAAGGGTCTTGACAACCATGGTCTTGACTTTTTTAAAAAGCTTGGCGCAATTCGGGCATCAGAAAGTGAGATTTGGTGCCAAATGACATAAACAGCCATGGAAACAAATTCGACGATTTTTTTGTTTATATGCGTATTTTAATTATACGTATATTATTATTGTTTTTTCTATACAAATTACTTCTAATTATATATAAAATAGGATAAAGGACATTTTACGCTAAACAAATTGTATAAATATTTTTTTGCTCCTTTCTTTTGCGTTTACATAAATGGCGTTATTTGGACGAATTTATTCAAAATATTTTCAGTTTATAAATTAAATTAAATGCTGACGATAGAAATGTGATTTTTTTTTTTTTTTTTTTTTTTTTTTCCTGAAAAACATAATTTAATCACAATCTTGTCTTCATTATCGATTGAAATAAAAGATAAATTCAATTTCAATTTGAAAATGACGAATAAAGATAAATCAATAATCCCTATCGAGATCCTTTTCAATTTTTTCCCCCTTTTTTTTGTCACAAAAAAACTGAGTAATTAGTTGCCATCATTACAGAAATGTCATTAAAATTAGAAAAAAATTAATATCTCGAAAACTAATTCCAATTTCAAAATTCTATTACCAGTTTTGACATCCGCGGATTTTTATGGACAATTGGTATTAATTTCACCATCAAGCGTTTAATATTTTATTAAAAATAGCCTTGAAACATAATCAGTCGTTTCATAAAATCGTTTCACAAATTTGTTTCATTAGGATTTTATATATATAGGGTAGATATATTCTCTATTTAGAAAAATGCCCGTTTACGAAGAACGTAAAAACTAAATTATTATACTTCGTATTTTATGAAAATTTCAGTGTTTCCTCACACTAAAAACAGAAAGAAGCACTGTTAGTGCAGGTAAACGTTGAAATTCCTTTAACTTCAAAGTGTCATAATTCGGTACAAACTGGAAGCTGAAATTTTTCATGATTCCAGTACTTTCTTCTTATGAATATAGAAGAAATGAAAAGGGTAATAGCATTTGGAATACCATCTATATGTTAATAACCTGAAAGATTCAATAAATGAGTGAAACAAAGAATATTGTACATCATTTCTCTTTTGCATAAAATATCAGCCCAATATGAAGAAAAAACCCAAAAGAAAATCTTAACACTTAAGAAACATCGCCCATAAGAAAAGGGGCCCTTTTCTTATAGGCTTCAGCCTAATGGGTGATCCGTCTCTGGGCACATGGCGGTCACACAGTCCCAGAATGCTGCTCGTATATGCCATAAAATATCTCAGAGGAAGGAGAGTTATGAGAAGTCTGTGATTGGGACACCCTATGTCGATGGATATCATGTGTCCATGTCCGTCTCCTGCAAAGAAAGAGTAAAACGAATTAAAGCCATTCTGACAAAATATATTTCAAACAGTAAAGCTAGAGAAAATCGATAGCAATAAATGAAAAGCCTAATACGTATTGTTGCTTATTATTATTATTATTTTTTTTTTTTTTTGCCAACAATGACGCTACAAATAATTGATCGTTGTTGTAATGTAAATGTCACGTGACCGTATCATTGAAGGAACGTGCAACGCTTACATTTTATATTGTTTGATGCGTTATTTGTTTGAGCAATGTTTCATTCTCACATAGTCAATAAAAATTATATATTTTTTCTGAAATAATCAATCTAGTTTCGGAAAAAAAAAATGAATCTTATTTTCTTTCAAATATAATGTCATTTATATTGATTGTAGTTTTTCCACCTTCTTTTATCTATCTCAGAATTCATAATATTCTTACTTAATCACAAATTTTGCCATAGTTTTCAGCGATTAAATAAGGTTTAAAAATGTCGGCAACATTGTACGCTCCTTTAATTTTGTGCTTTTAAAAATGTATTTTGTATTTGGAGTTCTTTTATTTTGAAAAGTACTTTGTATTTTAGGTTCTAAAACCAATGTATTTTGTATTGAAAATGGTTTTTAGTTGCATTTTGCCCAGCTCTGCTCGTAAAAATCTAATGATCATTTTTACGAGTTGAAAAGACTGGAAATAAAATGCATCCTAAGTTCGTCAATAGATGTCAGCACTATGCTTTGCACATACACAAGACAATAGATTGGGGAAAATTGAGTTCATTTTTATGATACAAGATGGCAGCACTAAAATTAGCATAAAATGAAATTCCTGCTGAAAAACATTCTCACGAGTAGTAAAGTGTTCATTTTCTCATTGGATAAACGGCTTAGATGCTTTACACTCACGCTAAAAAAAAATAAAAATTAATCGGTTAAAAAAAAGAAAAAAGTCGCCAAATTTACGGGATTTTTTCCTTTAATGGCAACCTAGCCATTGTATTAAGTTATTCGTTTGGCGCAGTCTTGGAAATCGCGCCAACCAAACAGTCGCCAATCTTTTGTTTACATTTTAGCGTGAGTGTAACACATCTGTTCCGGATAAACTTTTAATTTTTGCAGTTTATGTACGGAGGTTGGATTTTTCAATTTCTGGTGTTTTTTTTTTTTTGTTTTTTTAATGGAGGTTTGTTATTAAGATGTATTTTATTCAGTTAACTCAGTTTTGTATTTTTGCAATTTATGTACGGAGGTTGGATTTTTCAATTTCTGGTGGGTTTTTTTTTTTAATGGAGGTTTGTTATTAAGATGTATTTTAGAAATTTAAGTACGGGTTTTTGATTTTTCTATTTGTCGATGTTTGTTTTTTCAAATTTTGTATCGAGGTTTGTTTTTTAAACGATAGGATATACGTTTTAATGCCTTTATTTTTAGAGATATGTTGGTTTAAGATATGATGGTTGGAATCTTTGCGTTTTTTTTAAGTATCACTATATATTTACGCTTCTGCCGTTTGCTCAGTATTCAGTGAAAATTTCTTGAATTTCCCTTTTTTATGTTTATTCTGTACACATTTTAATCTGTATATATTCCAAAATTAAATAAAAAATAAAACCTAAAATAGCCCAAAATGACCACTTGGCGACAAATTCTTGTTGGCGATAAACGGGTTTTCGCCAACAAAACAAAATGGCGGACCTGAGGGCTTATAAGTCATCTGTTCCAATTATAGATATGTTCGGTATACTGCTTGTTCTCTATAATAGGTTGAGCGGAATTTAGAACTGACGTCTTGTCGTTAAAACTTAGGTAAAAATTTTATGAAAGAAACAATAAGGATGGCGGTAGTTTTTAATGTTTTCCTCCTTCCCTTTCTTGTAAAGTAACAATGTTTTTGAAATATTTCAACAAGATTAAATAAAGTATTATGAAATTCTTGACACAAAAATATATTATACAAGATTTTTTGAATTCATGAGTTTAATAAAAATCGTGATTTTCTTCTAAAAAATAAGTAAAAGACGCCATGTACATCCAGTCCTAATTTCCAGCACTAATTTTCATCAAACTTCAAATTTATTTAGACCTTGACATAAATAGACGCTGATTACGTTTTGGTGTAGATATCCCAACAGGCGGCGCTGTTATACCACTTTTTACGTGATTTTTACGATAGCTATATCTCAAAAGAACTAATGCACGGAATTTCATCCAACTTCAGATTCTGTTAGACCCTGACATAAATAGATGCTGCTTACGTTTTGGTGTAAAGAGCCCAACAGGTGGCGCTGCTATACTACTTTTTTCATTATTATCAATATCTCATATCTCAAGAACGAATGCACGGATTTTCATCATCAGATTCAGTTAGACGTTGACATAAGTTGTCCTTGATTATACAATTAACATTTTATGGTTATGTTTTGGTCTAAATCTCCCAACAGGTGGCGCTGCTATGCTACATTTTGAAGGATTTAGACGATTTTAGCAATAGTCCTATGTCAAGAATTAATACACGAAATTCAATAAAACTTTAGTTTCAGTTAGACCTTGCTATAAATGGGTGCCGATTCTTTTGAGTGTGTGAGATAGAAGAAAGTTTTGCAATTGGCACATCCGACTAGTTTAATCAGGGAAATGCAAATGTCCAAATTAAAAAAAATCCCTGACGGCTCGGCCTACAGGCACAGGTAGATTTCGAAGACGCAGACCGTGGGGCGCCTGTTTGTCGGGAATTGCGGAAGAAATGACCTTTTTGCGATGATGCTGCAGTTGGAACCGCCTACTTCGAAACCAAACTTGTTTCCAGGCGGAACCAGCAAGGATTTTTTTTTTTTTTTTTTTTTTTACCTATAAGAGTTGGTCCTATAATAAACATGTCAATATAAAGGTTTTAGATAATATTAAGAGATTTTATAATAAATTTAAGCGGATTTGAAATCTTGGGAATTGACGAAGTTATGGATTTTTTTCTTCTAAAACCCCCCTTCCACCCCCTCTTAAGGCAATTTTTAATTATATCAAAAATCTGTCATACATAAATTTTCGGCCCTTCTCCTAGAAGTAATAATAACTTCAAACGGATTCGATACGTATCATAATTAAGAAATTATGGGTTTTTTTCTGTTTTCACAAAAAGTCGATTTTGCCCATTAACGAACTTGACCGAGATTTTATGCCCCTTGATTTTATGTATCAGTTTCGAAAAGATGCGGAAGTTGGAACCACCTACTTCGACAAATAACTTGTTTGCAGGCGGAGCCGGCAGGGATTTTTTTTTTTTTTTTTTTTTTTTTTTTTTTTTGCTATAACGGTTGGTCCTATAAAAAACTTGTCAATATAAAAGTTTTAGATAATATTAAGAGGATTTATAATAAATTTAAGCGGATTTGAAATCTTGGGAATTGACGAAATTATGAATTTTTTTCTTCTAAAACCGCCCCCTTCCCCCCCCCCCACCCATTAAGGCAATTTTTAATTATATCAAAAATCTGTCATACATAAGTTTTTGGCCCTGTTCCTAGAAGTAATAATAACTTTAGACGGATTCGATACGTATCATAATTAAGAAATTATGGGGTTTTTTTTCTGTTTTCACAAAAAGCCCCCCCCCCCATCCCCCCCCCTGGTTCGATTTTGCCCATTAACGAACTTGACCGAGATTTTATGCCCCTTGATTTTATGTATCAGTTTCGAAAAGATGCGGGAGTTGGAACCGCCTACTTCGAAAAATAACTTGTTTGCAGGCGGAGCCGACAGGGATTTTTTTTTTTTTTTTTAATTTTTTTTTTTTTTTTTTTTTTTTTTTTTTGCTATAACGGTTGGTACTATAAAAAACTTGTCAATATAAAAGTTTTAGATAATACTAAGAGGATTAATAAGAAATTTACGCGGATTTGATATCTTGTGAATTGACGAAGCTATGATTTTTTTCTTCTAAACCCCCCCCCTTGGGGCCATTTTTAATTATATCAAAAATCTGTCCTACATAAATTTTCGGCCCTTTTCCTAGAAGTAATAATAACTTTAAACGGATTCGACACGTATAATAATAAAGAAATTATGAGGGTTTTTCTGTTTTTACAAAAAGCCCCCCCATTTCCCCCCCCCCTTGGTTCGATTTTGCCCATTAACGAACTTGACCGAGATTTTATGCCCCTTGATTTTATGTATCAGTTTCGAAAAGATGCGGGAGTTGAAACCGCCTACTTCAAAAAATAACTTGTTTGCAGGCGGAGCCGGCAGGGATTTTTTTTTGTTTTTAATTTTTTTTTTTTGCTATAACGGTTGGTCCTATAAAAAACTTGTCAATATAAAAGTTTTAGATAATACTAAGAGGATTAATAATAAATTTACGCGGATTTGATATCTTGTGAATTGACGAAGCTATGATTTTTTTTTCTTCTAAAACCCCCCTTTCCCCCCCCCTTGGGGCCATTTTTAATTATATCAAAAATCTGTCATACATAAATTTTCGGCCCTTTTCCTAGAAGTAATAATAACTTTAAACGGATTCGATACGTATAATAATAAAGAAATTATGAGGGTTTTTCTGTTTTCACAAAAAGTCCCCCCATTCCCCCCCCCCCCCCCCTTGGTTCGATTTTGCCCATTAACGAACTTGACCGAGATTTTATGACCCTTGATTTTGTGTATCAGTTTGGAAGAGATTTATGCAGAATTTTTCCAGTTATCGTGGTCAGAAAAAAGTGACATAGATAGATAGATAGATAGATAGATAAAGTTTTGAACTGGAGGTGTTTTTGGGTTTTGCGAGTCATGATCGGCGTAGATCTGCAAAAATTTTTCAAAATTTCCAACTTAGGTGAGAATGTAATAGGTAGTATTTCTTACGAAATCTACAGTGTCTCACATAAGTGATGGGACACTTGTGCTTTACAAAAGGAAACTAATCAAATAAATTAAAAAAAAACATGTACACATTTTTTTGTGGGTGTGTTTCATACTTAAATTTAGTAAAGATTATTACATAACATACATTTTGTCAAAATATTAAAATATTAATTTAATAAAAATACAAATGTTTAGAACGGAGCAAAAAATAGCTCACATAAGTGATGGGACACCATTATATATGCAACAAAAATCGTCTGAAATAAGCAATAAAAATATTTTTTGGGGTTTTATTTTTACTTAAAAGCAATTGGCAATAATTTATAAAATCGTCTGCAGTATTTCTCTCCAGTTTGTTTTGGAATTTTTGTGTTTTTTAGCTCTGTGAGCCATGAATGCTAAACGAAAAGAAGCTTCGCCTGAAATTCGAAAATTAGTTATTAATTTGCATATTGAACGTGGAAAATCTATTAGAAAAACTGCTGAAACAGTTAACTTGAGTCGTTCAACAGTTTTCAATATCATTAAACAATATAAAAAGAATCATATGATTCAGGATAAAAGAAGACCTGGCCGACCATCAAAGCTATCCAATGGAATAAAGCGAATTATCGTTCGAAATATTAAAAAAAATCCAAGAATTAGTGCTTCAAAAGTTGTTGCTGATTTACAAGCATTATATGGAATAATTGTTAATCCTGAGACTATTAGAAGGGTAATTCGATCTGCTGGATATCACGGTAGAGTAGCCAGGAAAAAATTCTTCGTAAGTGAAAAGAATAGAAAACTCAGACTAGCTTTCGCAAAATCAACATAAATAAGAATTCTGATTACTGGAATAAAGTTATATTTGCTGATGAGAGTAAATTTAATATATTTGGTTCTGACGGTAGAATCTTGGTGTGGAGAAAACCCAGGGAAGAATTTCGCAAACAGAACTTGGTACCAACAGTAAAACATGGTGGAGGAGGAGTTATGGTATGGGGGTGTATGTCGTCCGCTGGAGTTGGTAATCTTGTTTTTATTGACAGTATAATGGATCAGTACAAGTATACTGATATTTTAAAGCAAAATTTGAAATCTTCAGCACGAAAATTGAACCTTCATAACGATTTTAAATTCTACCAGGACAATGACCCCAAGCACACTGCTCTGAACGTTAAACTCTGACTGCTATATAACTGTCCTGAAATAATAAAAACACCACCACAATCTTCAGACTTAAATCCCATAGAGAATATTTGGCAAGAATTGGAATCAAGAATTCGCAAACACACCATTTCTTCAAAACAACAACTAAAATCGGTGCTTCAAGAAGAATGGGGTATAATCACTCCAGAAATCACAAAAAAATTAGTCGAATCCATCCCAAAAAGATTAAATCATGTTTTAAAAGTAAAAGGAAATCCAACAAAATATTAAAACCTTTTAAAAAGTAAAATTTTTGGATAAATATTTGATGGAAAAGTAAGTGTCCCATCACTTATGTGAGCCATTTTTTGCTCCGTTCTGAACAATTGTATTTTTACTAAATTAATATTTTAATATTTTGACAAAATGTATGTTATGTAATAATTGTTACTAACTTTAAATATGAAACACACCCAAAAAATTTTTGCACATGTTTGTTTATTTATTTTATTGCAGTTTCTTTTTATAAAGCACAAGTGTCCCATCACTTTTGTGAGACACTGTACCTAAAAGGCAATGATTACTTTTCTTTTATTATTAGTAAGAAAAACAATTGTTGTATGCATCTTTTATCAATTCATATGGTCTCGAAGAGGTTAATGCGCTTAATTTTTATTTTATTTTATTTTATCTTTTTATTTTCATAAAATGACAACAGAAACAGAAATGCAAAATATTCTAAATTCTAATAAAAAGTTAATTAAAATATATAAGCAGACGATTGTTAAATGCGTTGCCATTTGATTTTGATTAAATTTTTTCAAAAGATTTTGTTTTGTTATAAATGCAAATTAATTAAAGGTTTTTTGTACATTCTAATAAAAAGTAATTAAAAAATATAAGTAGACTATTAAATGTATTGTCATTTGATTTCGAAACAAAATATTACAATATTTTCTATTTTTAAACAGACAGATGATTTTCTTTAGTGTCCGACTACTTTTTTTTAGATTATTTTGTATTGAAATAATAATGATTAGTCCGTAGATAAAATGTAATTTTATTTAAGAAAAGTACTTTTAATTGCTTATAAAAGAAAAATTATTTTAATAAATTTATAGTTTTTGTCAGGTTTCTGACTTTAACAAAACTTATATTGTATATTTCAAATAAATTTAAGTAATTATATTTATTCATTATTATATATTACTGTATCCTGATATATATTTTTCTCTTTCTGTAAAACTTCCGTATGTGATTGACAATGGAATTTCTCTGATCCGATTATATATTTGAGGAATGTTCACGAGATCATTGTGAAAGAACTAATCCGGCTTTGGAAAGAAAATACAATGGGCACCAGATTCCTAGCAAGCTGGAGTTCAGAGAAGAATGCTGGGGGTGGAAAGGTCGAGAAGAAATGCTTCTACGGGATGGAAACTCCGTGAATGAATAAAGACAGCCCCGTTGATTTGTGGTGTGACCTGGAGAGCGAGAGACGTGTCACTCGTGGAGGTGCAGCTAAGAGTGTAGGACGCTACAGTCGCTGGTGTACCGTGAAGAGTGTAGGAGGTGTGTCGTTGATGTGTAGCGGACAGCGTATGACGCGAGAGTCGTCAGTGCAGAGTTAAGAGCGCAGAGAAGTGTATTGAATTGCAGAGAGAATGTGCATCGGACAGTTTGGTCCAGGGTGGATTCATTACTACTTAGACGGAATGGTATGTACAAGTAGTGCATATGAAATATAGTAAAACGTGTAATCAGGTAGATTGCCATTCAACAGTCACATACGGCAAGTGATAATAAGCTGTATTAACTATTAATAACTATCACTGTAACATTTTTCTTGCATACTAATTTAATCAATAAATTATTAATTGGTTATTTATATGAAAACTTCTTTCCATACGTGTCCGGTATCAGTTTAATACCGGTGGTGGCAGTAAATAGCATAAAACTAAGCTTTCAATTCTAGGAGAATTATTACGATGACCGAGCAAGGCAACGAAACCATAACATTTTTATAATTTTATGTAAATTCATTTATTTTGCCGATAATTCTTGATCGTTTCTTCTTATTATTATTTTTTAATAATTGGAAAACAGAATCAATTTCAACAACTCATCTTAGCGTCCGAAAATATAAAGACAAGTGCGAAAAAAATAAAAAACGAAGTTCCATCGTCCTTGATTTTTGATTTCTTCAACCAGATGCAAGATACGTTACTCTTCATTAACCGTCATTCTATCATTTTAGAAGACAGCCCTTTCTCGAAATCGGACGTCATCAACGCGATGTCGTAAATCGGATGAGATGATCGAGTCACACACGTAAGGGGGGAGATATGAAGAGAAACAAATAAATCATCTCTGTCTCTTTTTTAATTTTCGAAAGAAAAAGTGTATCGAATTTCGTCGATGACAACGCAAGGGGCAGCTGCACTTTTGCCATGCGTTCTTCGCGAAATGTCACGGTCACACTTCATTTTATTCACCTCTCTACCAACTCAAAACAAGAGCTGTACAATTCATTAGCTCCTTAACTGCAGGGGCGTTTAGCGTATCTATACGATTTGCGCAGTCGATGCGTTAATTGACACGGGCGTATATATACGCCTTTAGGAAAATAACCTTCTTCCATTAGTTTTTTCCAGCCTTCCAGTGCTTTGGAGTCTTAAAACTGATCTTAAGCAGGTGTATAGCACACCCTGCTAAGATTTTTTGTCACCAGTATTTCTGAATAGCAATCTTCGTCTTATTTAATTGCAGAAATCTGCCTGTGCAAACAAAAGGGTCTCACTTTGTAGCGAATCGCGTCAGATTTCGTTCTTAAATGACCTGCTCAACAACTCGAAACTTTCTGACACATTTTTGAACTCTAAGGCCTGACGATAGAAGCGATTTTGAGTCGAAATTTGTTTTTTTTTATTACTTATATAAGCGATTCTGGTCACGTGGACTTTTTCCGACTTCTCGTACTGCTGTGTCGGGAATTCAGCTCAAAACACCCACTTTGACAATATTTCCTAAACGATCTACTGCCTTTACAAAAAAAAATGGAAAACTCGTTTCGATTCCATAATTTCTGAATAAAAACACCTGTCCATTTCATCCGCTTCCGAATAAAAATGAATTAAAAAATGTGTCAGAAAGTTGGATTTGAGAACAGCCTTGAGGGGCGATTCCATCCATTTGGACAGTTCTTTCTCGAAATCGAACGTCATCCAACATCCAACACAGTGTCGCAAAATGGAAGAGACGGTCATCGAAGAAGTCACGTGAGGAGGGATATGATGACTAATAAATAAATCAACTCCGTTACTTTTTCATCTTTGATAGAAAAAGAGTATCGAATTTTGTCAATCACGCTGTAGGGGGTACATGGATAGGACGAACTGCTACACTTTTCACACGAGTTCTTCACAAAATGTCAAGGTCTATTTCATAGTGAAGGGAGTGGCCCAGGGACTCAAGCCGTCCCCATTGATATGAAGACTTTTTTTTTAATCACCAAAAGACTTGATATTACTTCATCTCTAAAACTAGTCGGATGTGCTAATCCCATAACTTTCTTTTATCTTAACTAAAAATAATCAGCACCTATTTATATCAAGGTTTAACTGAATCTAAAGTTTTATTCAATTCATTAATTCCTGAGACAGGACTATTGCTATAAATTCATGTAAATCCTGCAAAATGTATCATAGCAGCACCACCTGTTGGGAGATTGAGACCAAAACCTAATCAACAACAACTTATGTCAACGTCTAACTGGATCTGAAGTTGGGTGAAAATCAGTACATTCGTTCTTGAGATAGCGTTATCGTGATAATAATGAAAAAGTAGCGTAGCAGCACCACCTGTTGGGCTATTGACACCAAAATGTAAGCATCTATTTATGTCATGATCTAGCAGAATCTGAAGTTGGATGAAATTCCGTACATTAGTTCTTGAGATAGAGCTATCGTAAAAATTATGAAAAAGTGCTATAGCAACGCCACCTGTTGGGATATCAATACCAAAACGTAATCAGCGTCTACTTATGTCAAGGTCTAACTGTATCTGAAGTTGGATGAAAATAAGTTCTTGAGAGAGAGCTGTATTGCGGAAATCGCGAAAACGGCAGCCTAGCAGCGCCACCTGTCGGGTGATTTTCACCAAAAACGAATCAGCACCCATTTATATCAGGGATTTACTGAATCTAAAGTTTTATTAAATTCCTAGCATTAGTTCTTGAGATAGAGCGCCCACAAAATTTTTGTCCCATACAGACATCACAGACAGATGTTTTCTAAAACCAGTCCAATCGTGTTCAGGACCTTCTAAAACGTATCAATCCGTCGAAAACTGGAATTCGAAAAATTTCATGAATACAATACTATTTTGTAAAGATAGAAGAAAGTAAAAACATTGTAAATATTCATTACATTTGTAACATCTTTTGAACTCGTTTCCTATTTCAAATTTTCAACCCACAATTTCTCTTTTCAAATTATTATCAGTGCAAGTCATGTTTTAACTCTTATAAACAATAAACTAAGTGAAAAGTGAACTGATACGACACTTTATTTTCTTTGAAAACTTTTTATTATATGAAAGAAGGGGCTCTGCTCCCCGCTCTCTCGTTGTTTATAATCCCAATCTTCAGTGTATTAAATCTTTTATCCAAACTCATTAAAATGTTGACGATTTCGAACGATTCATTATTCTCATAAATATTTTATTATTTACTGATAATCCAAGTGATACGTGTTTGAGCATCTTCCATAGTTTTACTTACCCATCATACCGTATAGTCTTGTAATCGTTTTGAAAATCGAAAAAAAAAAAATTGACGGATTGACACGTTTCAGACACTGGAGATTCCAAAACACATATTTTTAGAAAGAAAAAAAAATGCCGTCCGTCTGTCAGTAAACGCTCTATCTCCCGAACAAATGGAGAGAGAGACTCGAAATGGGTGTGTCATAATGGGAAGAAGCTTATTGAATTTCAGTCACCTCGAGGATCCGGAACTCTCGAAATAATCGTTCTGATAAAAGGTCTCTAAACATTTTCGAAATGGTTTATTTGAAGGAGGGAATATAAAAGACAATATAAAAGACATAACTTTTGCATCAAGAATGAAGTCAGTGGCCGAGATATTTGGAACCACACGCTTCGATTTTTCATGACCCTGTATTTCATCTAAATTTCAATTCAATGATCTATTTTAAATTGGAAATGAGACGCAATAAACCGTTAGTGAATAGGATTAACATTTTTTTCTTTTACACCATTCAGCCTTCAAAGTTGAGGATTTTAATGCATTTTATAAGTAGTTTACCCATGTTTTATTTTCCTATTTTATCGTTTTAATAGCTACGCCACTGCTATACTTCACTTGAGGTACGATCGTCATTTCTTCTTCATATACATTGCATATGTTGAATGCTGAGGTATCTGTTTTAGGATAGTATATCCCAAAAGAATACAATACACAAATACTGGTCAATTTCCTTACTGGCATTTTTCTTGTAACAAACAAAAATGTTTCATCGTTTATTATCAGAGATTTTCATGTGTGATTAACAAACTTAGTTGGCAAACTTGTTCAATGTTATTTTCGATAAATATGTAGTAAAACCTGTCTAGACGGAATCACTAAATGCCGGAAAAAAATCCAGTTTTAGAAAGGTTTCCATCTTAGCAGGTATAATTTGCATGGTGTTGTATTCCTTCCGTCAAGACCGTGAATTTTTCTGTTTAAGACATTTTTCGTTTTAACAGATTTTACTGTTATTCACTTTCTGATTAAATGTCGATATTTTTAATTTTCATCCAACATCCGAGCTATTTTTGTTTTTTCTCTAGTGCCGTTATGTCGCTTTTGCTGTATGTGGTGTCTAGTTCAAAATGTAAGTAATAGATGGCAGCACCACAGCAATCTACGGCAACTAAGGATATTAAGTTTTGTTTACTGTCATGTGTAGAATGTTCTGTTCCGTGTTGTTAGATGTACGTATTGTGATTTAAATTGTAAATTAAATGTGTTCAAACGTCCACCTCGAGTTATCCATTATGAAGTTGCTGCAATTACTTTAATTTAAGTACTATATATATTATATTATGGCGACGCAGGTCAAGGTTTTTACCGGAATTAATATAAGAAGAAATTCCACCTGATTCGCAAAATGGCGAAGTTTCGTTTTTTACATCTACAATTGTATATGCTGCAGTAATATTTTGAAGGCGTACATCATTTCGAGGGTGGTAAGTGCTGACATTTTTTTTTCTTCTCTGAAATAAATAAAAGTTCATAATGTTTCCAAATTTCAAGGAATACAATGATTCCATTGAAACGTTCCAATCATACGTAAAGAGATTGGAACAGAGTTTTCTATTACATGATGTTGAAGAAAAAAAAAAGGTACCCGCAATTATTTCCTGTATGGGGCCAAAATTGTATAATTTGCTGTCAGATTTAACATTTCCGAAAAATCCTGAAGCATTAAAATACGACGAAATAGTTGAAATTCTGTTAAAGCACCTAAGCCCCGCCCCTAATAAATTTTGTTCAAGAATAAAATTCCGTAACTCTTATCAAAATGAGAACGAATCTATACAAGATTTTGTTTCAAAATTAAAGAAGTTAACCACATTTTGTGCGTTTGCTGGTGAAACACTTAATGAAAATTTGTTAGAACAATTTTTACGAGGTTTAAAAAATGAAAATATCCAAAGTAAATTACTTTCACAAATAGATGATTTAACTTTTGAGAAAGCTATTGAAAAAGCAATTATTTTGCAAAATAATGAGCAGGATATATCTGAATTGAAAAATAAAAATGTAAATGTCAATAAATTGGCATATTCTAAAAATATTCAACCGAATAAAATTTCAAATGATTTCCAGAAACCGAAATTAAATAATGTAAATAAAGGGAATTTTGATGTAAATAAAAATAAATTACAATGCTATCGATGTGGAAATCCATCGCATCTTGCTAATAAGTGTAAGCATATCAATACTATATGTAAAATTTGTAAAAAACGAGGCCATCTTGGTAAAGTATGTAAAAGCAGTTCTCAGAAACAAACAAATGTATTGCAAACTGTCGACATTTTATCTGTCAGTCATGATAAAAGTTCTACACCTATAAAAGTATGGGTTTTAATTGAAAATAAAGCTAAAGCTGAAATGGAGGTCGACACGGGGTCAGGAATTTCTGCGGCACCTGTAAATCGTTTTCGGAGAATTTTTCCGAATAATAAAATTTTTCCACCAGATGTTCAGTTGAGAACGGCAACGGGTGAGGTGTTTACACCTGTGGGGTATGTAACAGTAGATGTTTCTTATGCAAATATTACTAAAAATCTTAAATTGTATTTAATTAAAGAAGATAATTTCCCACTTTTATTTGGCAGAGACTGGGTAGCTGCATTTAATTTGTTCCCTACTAACTTTAAATCTGTGCATGTCAATGAAATTGCAAATTCTACGGATCAATTGAAAACATTATTAAATGATTTTTCTGATTTATTTTCGGATAAAGTGGGTGAAATAAAAGGTTTGAAAGCAGAACTTTATCTAGAAAAAGGTTCTACGCCCATATTTTGTAAGGCTAGAACAGTCACGTATGCTCTACGTAAGGCAGTAAATCATGAAATTCAAAGGTTACAGGATGAGGGTATTATTAAACCTGTCACCAGTAGTAAGTGGGCAACTCCTATAGTTCCAGTGGTAAAACCAAATGGGAAAATTCGTTTATGCGGAGATTTTAAAGTTACAGTAAATAAATTTTTGAAGGTGGAAAAATATCCTTTACCTAGGGTAGAGGACATGTTAGCTACTTTAGGTGGTGGTTTACATTTTACGAAAATTGATTTAAATCAAGCTTATCTTCAGTTACCTGTAGACGAAAAATCACAAGAACTATTAACTATAAATACTCCGAAGGGCTTATTTCAATTTTTAAAGTTACCAATGGGTCTTACTAGCTCTCCAGCAATTTGGCAACGATCTATCGAACAAATATTAAGTGGTATTGATGGTGTCACTGTGTTCATTGATGATATTGGTGTTACAGGGGAAACGGATGAAATTCATTTAAAAAGACTAAAACAAGTCTTAGAAAGATTACGTGAATATAATATTAGGATAAATAAAGATAAATCAATTTTTCTGGCTGACCATATTACATATTGTGGTTATAAAATTGATAAGCAAGGTATTCATAAAACGCGAGATAAAATTGAAGCTATTGTGAATGCTCCTAGACCAATTAATGTGTCACAAGTTAAAGCTTTTTTAGGCTTAGTCACATATTATTCTAAATTTGTACCAAATTTATCTACAATTGCCCATCCTTTAAATCACTTGCTCAAAAAGAATGTAAAATTTATTTGGTCTCCTGTTTGTGAACAAGCATTTAAAGATATAAAAAAGGAAATTATTTCAGAAAGAGTTCTTACTCATTTCAACCCTAAATTGCCTTTAGTATTAGCAATAGATGCTTCTCCATATGGTATCTCTGCAGTTCTTTCGCATGTGATGCCAGATAACGTGGAAAAACCAATTGGTTTTGTGTCCAGAACGCTTACGAATGCAGAAAAAAAGTATAGCCAGGTGGATAAGGAAGCTCTAGCTATTATCTTTGGTGTAAAGAAATTTTTTCAATATTTATATGGTAATAGGTTTACTTTATTTACAGATAGCAAACCACTCGTGTCCATATTTTCTCCAAATAAAAGTATCCCTGTTCTTTCAGCTGCTCGGATGCAAAGATATGCATTATACTTACAAGCGTTTAAATATGATATTCGATATAAGAAAACATCCGAACATGGAAATGTCGATGCTCTTTCACGACTTCCATTACGTAGTGAAGATTTACCCCCACAATTAAATTCAAGTAATGTAATTGATGAATCTGAATTTTTTCAAATTAACCAAATTTCTACATTGCCTCTAAACGCCAAATCAATTGCTGTAGCTACAAAATCTGATCCTTTATTACGTCAACTTTTTCATCATCTAATTTCTGGTTCTCCAATTCCTAAAAAATTTACTTTTTGGTGGCAAACAAGAAGAATTTACTCTTCAACATAGTTGCATTTTAAAAGGATGTAGAGTAATTATCCCAGAAGTTCACCGTAAACAAATTTTACATGATTTGCACTATGGACATTTTGGTATAGTGAAAATGAAGTCCTTAGCTCGCAGTTTTGTTTGGTGGCCAGGAATTGACCAAGATATTGAAGATCTTGCACGAAATTGCACTACTTGTGTCAATTTAAAAAATAATCCTCCTAAGGTAGATACTCATCATTGGGAATGGCCTACAGCTCCATGGCAAAGAATTCATATAGATTATTTTGGTCCTGTGATGGGTAAAATGCTTTTGCTGGTGGTTGATGCTCATAGCAAATGGCCTGAAGTTTTTATTGTCCCTAATACAACTTCAGAACATACAATTACTTGTCTTTCTTCTCTTTTTGCAAGATACGGGTATCCTATATCTCTGGTATCAGATAACGCAAAACAATTTACTTCTGAAGAATTTGAGACATTTTTGAAGAATCATGGGGTTAAACATAGGTTTAGTGCTCCATACCATCCAGCTACAAATGGGCAGGCAGAGAGATATGTGCAGATTCTTAAAAAAGGGTTAAAAGCCTTATCTTCAGAATCTGGTACATTGCAGATGAAAATAAATAACTTTCTTTTACAGTATAGGAAGATGCCTCATGTTACTACGGGGGAAAGTCCTGCATCTCTATTTCTCAATAGAAATATAAGAACGAAAATAGATTTGATACTTCCAAGTGTTACAAATTTTGTGCATGATAAACAAAATGCGAAAAAGGCCAATTCTAAAGTAAAAGAATTTCAAATCAACCAGAAAGTGGCTGTAAGAAATTACACTCCAGAAGCCAAGTGGAAAATTGGTCGCATTATTGCAAGAGAGGGCAAGTTGCATTATAGAATTCAAGTTGGTTCGAATATTTGGAAAAGGCATGTTGATCAGATAACTAATGTCGGTTCGAAGATACATCTAAATAATGATTCAAATTCTGAAGAAAGTGGTACAGAAAGTCACAAAAGTGATTCTCAGCTAATGCCTCCTAGTGTCTCAGATCTTCGACCAGCTGACTCTGTTGTTCCATCTACTCCAAATCCTGAACCAGCTGACTCTGTTGTCCCAGCTCCTCCAAATCCTAAACCAGATGACTGTGTCCTCCCAAATACTCCAAGTCCTGCTCCAGTCGACTCTAAAGTGAAATCCATGGTGCCCAATACTTCTAGTGATCATGCTACAGATACTGTAAATACTAACTCTTCTTTTTCCCAACAGGTACCTAGAAGATCCACCAGGAAAAGAAAATCTCCCACGAAATATCCAGAGTAAGGAGGGGAGAGTCTGTGGTGTCTAGTTCAAAATGTAAGTAATAGATGGCAGCACCACAGCAATCTACGGCAACTAAGGATATTAAGTTTTGTTTACTGTCATGTGTAGAATGTTCTGTTCCGTGTTGTTAGATGTACGTATTGTGATTTAAATTGTAAATTAAATGTGTTCAAACGTCCACCTCGAGTTATCCATTATGAAGTTGCTGCAATTACTTTAATTTAAGTACTTAATATATTATACTGTATGATCTCCGCGTTCGTAGTTATGGCCGATCACGTCACGCATTTTAGGCATATCATTCTTCGCTCCACGCCAGGCTCGGACTGGCCCGCCGGCCCAAGGGCCGGTGCGCCCTCAGCCAGGAAAAATTTTGCGCCCCAAAGCCGTTCCAATATTATTCCACACACATATATTCTGATTAGTGTACTAATCTAAATTTCGAGAATTCACTTAGGGTTAATCATCAACTAATAGACAGATAGAAAAAGAGAGGGATTTTTATTATCATAAAGAAATTGAAGATACATAGAAGGAATTTTCAGAATCTGAAACCAAAGCGGACGTGTTTGCATACGATTGAGGATAGAAAACCTAGGGAAAGTTTTAATAGCCCTGGTGTGCCGTGGCTACCCCATGTGCTACTCCCGCACCCTGAGAGAGATTTTTTTCATCAGTTCTTAGGATGATATTTTTTAGGTCATAATCTCAGATCAAATAAATTTGCGTACCCTCCAATATAGTACCCAAGGGACCTTGCGACCTTTTAAAGCCGTCCCTGAATGCACCTATAATCGAAACCATGCTTTTCGAAAAACAACTTTATAAAAGAAAGAGATAAATATTAGAAGGCAAAAACGTTTTGTGTGGATTTTGTTATTGACTGGAAAACATAACCTGTCTTTTCGAGGAATACAACCTCGATGACACTTCTGGATTGCAATTCTGCAAGCTGGGATCCCGCGGCCAGCGTTTTTTTTTTTTTCATTCAAAATACCTACTAAAATTTTCGGTTAGCTTTATTTATTGACAGCCTTTCCGTAATTAAATAACTATTCGGAAAATTTTGGTATGTATTCTAAATTTTTAAAAATTGTTTCATTTAATCACGGAAAAATAGATCATTAAATAAAGTGATTATTACTATTCATAAACTATTGTATAGGTTTTTTTAATTATAAAACGCTGGCAGCAAAATCCTATCGCTTGCAGAGTTACAATCCCGGAGGATTTATTTCAATTATGGAAACTTAATTTCCTTTGAACTCTAACTGTGATAAGAAATTTGAAAATCATGGGAAGAGTGTGCTAAGAAAAGTAAATTTACTCAATTATTTTAGCGATTTTAGGCTACTAATCGCTATTTTTGACGACATTTTTCAGTAGAATATTTTATAGTGCGATATCAATTCAGCATTTTAAGGATGCATCAAGTCATTTTTAAGCACACAAAATGCCTCTTCCTCCTCCTGCCTCTCCTTATCCCAAATGTTGCAAGTATATTATTTTCACAAGCAAGTGTTATTTCCCCATTCAAATACTCCTATATTTGGACATTCAAATACTGCTATAATATGTTGGTACTTTTTCAAAAGAAAAATAAAGCACGAATTTTATTTTCAAAATTTATATTTCTATAATGAAAGTACATTTTTGTTCTCGATATGAATATTTTCTGAACGAATTTTGCATACTAAATCTTTATTTTGTATGTGTGATGAGGCAGACACAGTCAGTGACCACATTTAAAGATGCTACTTTACTAAAGAAAAAAAAGCTGTAGTAAATAAACAGCATTTGCTGTCAGATTATATCAGAACTTGCATCTATACCATGTTTATAACTGGTTGATAACTAATTCATATTATATCAAATAAACATATATTTTTTAAATAGAGTTTGGATCTCTTAGCACTCCTATTGCATTTTAGTAGTCACAAAAGTAAAATTTATTTGCATAATAGCTTTAGAGATATTTGTTTAAATACAAATGCTAAATGAGGAAACATTTCTGAAACCAAGGAAACCAAAGTAGAAGCAATTTTAATAGGTAATTCTAGAAGCATAATTAATTTTCACCTAAAAAATCAACAAATTAGTTGAAGTTTCTAATTAAAATAGGATTCATTACAATAGGATCCATTAAATAGGATCCATATTTTAATATTATTACTAGCACAGTTTTGCTAGCAAACATAACTGTTGGTCAAATGGGAACTCATATCTTTAGACCGACGACGATCAGCTAACCGTTGGCTCAGCTATTGGAAGCAGCCAAACTCAATCGTTGGCAAACGAAGCTAGAAAACAATAGACGAATGATATCCAACAATTCTGTGTTGCTTGAGTGAAAAAAGAATTGTATAAAATGGAAGAGTTAGTCAAGTCATATCTCACAGCACGATGACTGTTTAAACAAATCATAAAAATCGTTAAACTTGTAATAATCTCTGAATTTCCTAAAAAAAATTAAGAAGGATTTTTTTTTCCGTTAATGGACACAACTATGGATATATCAAGTGTGTTAATTTACAGTGCTGGGGGAGAAAAAGGTGATCATCCTCTACCAATTCATCTAAAACAAATTGTAAAAAAATCTATCGGTACTAATCGATTGGAAATAATGTACTAATTAAATCTATGGATTAAGAATGTTACAGGAGTCGTCTACATACAAAAAATTATACCAACTTTGAATTTTCAAATAACACCTATTTTGTATGCCCTATTTGAGTTCCTTGGATCGAGACAGCCTGCGAAAAGGTATAATTTAAGTTTAAATATACTTTATGTTAAATTTTCATAGAGCTAGAAGAGTTTAAAGTTTGAGGATGCTAATGTTAAATCCATTTGACAAACTTATAAAAATCATTTGATTGAATTTTTATTAATTTATTAATGAAATAATAGACCCAAATATATTCCAGGTTTTTTTGGTATCCAAACACATTTTTTTAATTATGAAAATTATTAACAAATTCATATTAAAAAATTATGAATTATCACCTACATTAATTTTTGTATAAAAAAAAAACTGTGTAAGTGTACAGCTCATTTGAATAATTAGTTTTCAAGATGCAGAGAACCTGCCAACAGTCTAAGGGGATCGATCACTTTCTGTTTTCAAAGAATCTACAGAAAATAACACGTATTAGACACTTACCAGAAACATTTTGTAGTATTTCCCTTTAGATAAAGAAAGTTTATTATAAAGTTCCTGTATAATTTTACTGCTGACTAAATGAGTGTTCAGTACATTTTCATGTAAGATTTAAATTTTATTTTCCGAAATTTTTAGATAAATCCCTAACACATTTTATTTTATAACTCTATGAAGAATTAAGATAAGTATATTCCCGGGCTGTCTTGATCCATGGAACTCAATCGTAAGTGTTACAATTTGAAAAATCAACGTTCGTGTATTTTTTGACAATCTCCGAAACAAAATTTATGAATAGAATTTAATAGTACAAATTATTCCCAATAAATTGGTGCATATGCAATTTTTATACCTTATTTGAAGGATAATTAGTCGGTTTTATACCATGACTGTTCTAAGGTATCTATTGACAAAAGAATAAAGTAGGAGAGTCCTAGCCAATCTACTACAGTGTAATCTGTATTCAACTTTCTAGAGTTTTTGAATATTACATGACATAATGAATAGAGGAAAGAGCGTTGGTACGGCAAACCAAAGTACCCAGGTTCAAGTCCTGGTACCGGCATATTTTCGCTCTGTTGGAGAAAATCTCAACTATGATACTCCAACCATAGGATATTACATGACATAGTTTGAAAAACTGTGTAGATTTAATGGAGCTTTAAACATGCACGGGGAATATAGCGAAGTCGTCTATCTAAACTCAGGAATATAATATTAAGCCCTTTTCTTATTTGGTGCTATGCGAATGTGTTACACTTTGTAAAGCCCAGACTTTGTAGCCAGGGGCTAATCTTACACAAATACGTAAAATTGATTTAAGTTCATTAAAATTTTTGCGCCCTCTGAAATTCCAAGGTCTGCGCCCTTTCCCCTGGCCCAGTCCGACCCTGCTCCACGCTGACCGTTACTTTCAATTTCAGCGTATCATTTCAAAGTTTTCCTCGATTTATTTTTAGTGACCCCGTTTTATGAAATTTGATTTCTGATAGTACCGATCAGGGTCATTCGAATTTGTACAATCGATGCGCTGAGTTGATGTTGTGCTTTGCTGAAGAAACCTGCCGTATTTTATAATGAAGATGTTCGCCAGTGATTCCTGTATAAATAATTCTCCAAGGTTACTTAAGTTAATTCTACAAAATTTTAATGGCCTAAAGGAAACTGTATGTATTATTTATAGGATCCAATAAAGAAGATTTTTTTATTAAAAAGGGTAATTATCAACTTTTCCACTTCAATTACATTTTGCATGACGACAATAAGAAATATTTCTCATTTTCTTCTGTTTCTGACGTCAAAGAACGAAAAATGGGGCTATTTGACATAGTTATAGGATAGACATATTTTATGTATGATATATGTTCATTTTAATGGTCTAATATTCTATTGCTATTTCTCTCTCAAATGTATTATCTCATGTTGTTATCCTATATCTGGCATGGAACGCGGACAGGCAATTACAACCCCAGTTGACATGAATCACGAATCACTTGACTTTCCAGCGTAACACATTTCTCTTTACAAAAATCTAAAAAAACAACTTTCTCCTTTGAATGTCATTTTGTATCGAGCTTGTCAAGTTTCACACATAATAAAATGTCACTCGATTTTGAAGAAGATAGCGAACAAATGTTTGCCGCTGATGAAATATTTTTCTGCTTATAGAATTCCATTCCTTGGCGTGGGGCACAGGAAGACGAGGGTGGGAGTGGAGGGTTGCACTATCTTCGAATCTTTGAGAATGTAAGAAATTTGGTTATTTTTGGCCAATTTTAACCATTTTACAACCTTTTAACAAAATCCTGCTTAAGCCTAGGGAGGTGGGGCTCTCAAATGGAGGGCCCGGGGCAGCTGCCCCGCAAGCCCCTGCATTAGTCAAGCTCTGATTCCATCTGTGATAATGTTGACTGAGTGAAAACATATTTTTGAGTGAATCCAGATAAAAATATTACTTTTTTGAAGATCGTTAAATTGCCGTATTTGTAAATAAGAAATGTACGCTGGGACACATTGAAGACAAGGAGTATTCCATGGAAAAAATTTTATTTATTTCTTTAAGGCGTGAGATACTTGAGAGGTGGCCTCCTCCTTCAGCAACTATTAAGTTTTTTTCAGCACGAAAGTCAGATATGATCTGAATTTTTTTTTTTTTATTAAGTTACAATGCCAACGCCAATGGCGCGGAGTTATTCACAACCGTTTGAGAGACCGCAATGCAAATTTCGAACAGTAGACATGCCCAGAGAACCCATAATTGACAGGCTAGCAAAAATAAGTGAAAAGGCACGGCAACCCAGTCACCATCTGAAAAATGCATGGGAAATGCGGTTTTGATAGGAACAAACTGTATATACAATCATCATTAAGTCCGGAAACAGCAGATGAAAATTTAGATAGATATGCATTTGTTATATTCTGAACAAAGCGTAAAGGATAGTTGAAATATCTGCTTCCAGATGTAAAAACCACAAAGAGAAGATTGCAAGCTTATAAACTGAATAATAGAGTAAAATATCTTTAACAGGTATGAAATTAACATTATGATGAGAGGAAAGCTTTCTGAATAAAGTATTTAATGCGCAGACGAAGAATTAATTTAGAAAATAATTTAGCCCATAATATTTTAATATTTAAGAAGGGAAAAATTAAATTTTGAATAAAATAATCTTAAGAATATATGAGCAACGCCATACCATCTAACTCAACAAACAATTATTTTTAACTACTGTTGTCATATTCTTTAGTATTTTTATTGCTTTTCACACAAATAAAAAAATAAACTTTACGAATTTAATTTTTGTGCTTTACAGAGCGTGTTCTCGCATTTTTTAGATGATTTTCATAGTACTTAAGAACTATTTTACATAAAATATTTGTTTTTTAAATGTTCAATTTGGTAATCCTTATATCGGAACTACCTTTCGACACCGTAATTTCCATGACAATAATGCCTTTTGTAGTTTTGGATGGTATTTTAGCTTCTTGAATAGTTTTCCAAAGTCCATGAAGATGTTGTAGGTCGACATTTGAATAACGCGCTTTTTACATTCATAGTACTTTTTAATAACCGAATACGAATACAATTCTATTTGGAAAGTGCAGAAATATACCATACCTTCCATCCATCGGTTTTTAACCCTTTTAGTGCGGGAGTCGACATCTAGGAGTTGGGTGCTGTAGACTACTACACTAAGCGTCGACAAAAGTCGCCTAGGTGCTCACTGTAGTGCGTCATGGGCTTAGCAGGGAAAAAACCCCCAAAAAATTCGCACTGAAAGGGTTAAAAAACGCCTTTTTACATGTAAACAAACATTTCAGTTGCCAGACGAGAATTTATACTTTAAAAAACATTTTAGCTGAGAAAAATAATTTCTCTATGCAGACGATTTTTTTTTCTCTTTACACCAAAACAAAAATATTCGAACTGAATATTTTGAAAAATATTCGAACAACCTCTGTATTGGAGAAAGAACAATTACGTGGCGCTGTAAATGATTGTTACATGAAAACAAGCTTGAAAATAAATAAAATATGATATTTACTCCAAAACGTACTTAAAACAAAACAATAAAATAGGATAAATGGACTCTCATTGCACCCCGATGAACTTATTTGTTTATTATTTTCTAACATCGTCTTCTTTTTCGAATCGCAACAGTGATGGAGACGTAATAATCGAAGTTTCCCAACATTTGAAATTCGAGAAGTTTCGAGAAGAAAAATAAATCGCAAGAGGTTTTGCAGGACAGTGTAGACAATTTGTTTCACCCAGTTTCCATGAATCACAAAACAGTAAACATTCCAGAATGCACCTTTCTTTTTTTCTAAAAGAGTAGTAAGAAAAAACTTATGTCAATTCTTATTCAGCTTTTCAAGTTTGACACATGATTTTGAAGAAGATAAGAAAGACCGGGCAAGTTTGCCGCTGCTGAAATATTAAATGGTAGCGAGTTACTTTTTCTACTTCTTCTGCGAAATGGTATTTCTTCTTCTTCTTGCATTCCATTCCTTGGTGTGGCCTCCGCAGATGTCTTCTTCTGTACTTCAAACCCTTGCGTATCAAAAATCGCATCGTTCACATTTAATATGCAGATTAAGTTGAAGTGACTCATCACACAGCTGTTATTTTGGCCGTTTATTAATTTTGACAAAAATCAAGTTAGGTTAAATCAGGGATTTTTTTTAAATTATTATTTGTGTCTGAAATCCTTGAGGGTCCATTATAATAAATATTTGCATTTCAAAGGACGGGGATAGAAGAATATTTCTTCCAAATTCAAACATAACAAGTTGGAAATAGTACTGCATTGGATAGCTGAGGTTAATCTCTAGACACGCTCCTTTGTACTTTTTCGATTTTTGTCGCAGTTTTATATATATATATATATATATATTTTTTTTTTTTTTTTTTTTTTTTTTATTGAGAATACTTTCACTTTCGAAACAGGTTCCGAACGTGAAAGTATCTTAATAAAAAAAACTTGTCATCAAAATCGGAAAAGTACAAAGGAACGTGCCTAGAGATTGGCCTCAGCTATCCAATGCAAAAAAAAAGTATTGAAATGCGAACGAGATATTGTAAATTATTTCCCCCATAGGATTGACATGAGCGAGCGGGTGTTTTCGCGTGAGTGAAGTAGCCTCTTAACACTAGCGTGCTCTTAACAAAGTGCGTGCCAATTAGAATTCGCTATATGATGAGAGTTTGATTGGTAAACAAAATAATCAGAGGTCAAGATTCCGTCATTCCAGACAAATTCATAAACATATACACGTGTGAAATATGAGTTGGCCGTTTAATTTCACAGTACATTTGTGCGCCAACTCTTTGGTTACGCGCCAACATACATGGGCATCGAACAATTTCGCCAGAAATAATTTTATGGCAGTTAGCCTTCTGGTATATTAATTTAGAGGTGTGCAGAAATGAAAGGACTGCAATGCAAGGCGATTTACTGCTATTTTTTGTAATTTTGTCCGGCAACCCAATAAATGTTACGAGAATGTAGGCAGATGTGATTTTCTGGATATGAAATATTTGATGAGCTTATAGAATTTTGGCCGTTAGGAATTAATTAAAGACTACATTTACATTAAACAAGAAAGTTAATGTTAAGCTTGGACAATAGCGCAGATGTAAAAACCATTTTATATTTATCATTAATTTTTTCAGTCAGAGAATAAAGTTGCAAGGATAAATAAAAAATATTTAATGTACTTATTGAATAATTGAGCTGCATTTATAGGCAGTAAAGGAAGATACGTTTTTGAGGTTAAATAAGATCAGACATGAAATGAAAGAAAAGAAACTCTAATATATTTGGTGAAATGAAATTACTTTTTAATCTTTAAAATAGAAAGAATAAATAAATAAAAATTAATTAATCTTTAGGAAACATAAGGGAACTAACTATAAATTTAGAATAATAATGAAAATATGTATATGACCTTTATCATAACACGAACCCCAGGGAAACAAAAGGAGAACATATACATCATCCGAATACATCTCCGTATATTTATTTCTGAATTCGTTAAATAAAGAAACACATAAATTAATACAATAAACCCAACTCGAGTGATCAATTAGCCGGGGCCAAGAATCGAACATGGGACTACAGCGTCCCCCGCTGTTGACACTGTAGTCCCAAGTTCGAATCCTGACGCCGGCTAATTTATCACTCGTGCTGGATTTATTCAATTTGTGCGTGTGAAAAAAATTGTTCTTTAAGTGTATCTTCATATACTCTTCTATCGAGAGTGCGCATTAAATATGAACGCAGGGCCGAAACGTGCTCGGGCTCAAAATGAAAATTTTATTTGTTAAAAAATTGAAAAAAAGGCAGAAAAAAATCCCTTGCTATTCAAGAAACAAGAATATAGTTTCTTCTTAAATTGATTTACAATCCTTTAAAAAGGAATTGAACTGGCTTTTTTGTTGGAAGTCATTTTCCAGAATTGAACGGAAAACAGAACTCGTGTCTTTCTGTCATTAGTATTATTTCAAAAGAATAAGAACTGTGACTTTTCTGCCAGGCTATCAATAACAAATTTGCTATTTTAAACAGATTTTCAGGGACTTGAAAATCACAAAACGTTGCCATGAGGGAATATTTAAGATGAATACTTATTTCCATATAAGAAGATATTTTTAAATGAGAAAATTAATCTTGAAATAATTTTGAAATGTTACTAACAATTTTCAGTGATTTCAAATAGTCGGGCTCCGAAAAGTACATTTAAAGGAACAGCAATCGACAATCGGGACAAAAAATGTTATTATGTTCGAAAGCCTGTTTCAAACGGAATAATTTGTTTTAAAATTATTTATAAATATCAACAATAGATGGCAGCACCAAAATAAATTTGATCATCCAATTCCATAAATTTTTTTTTTTTTTTAATTTTGCTTATAAATCAGGTTGCATGTTGCATCATAATTAAATATTTGGCTCAACCTAAATTTATCCAATCGGGTGTTTTGAAACATCAATAGCGATGCTTAATAACTCATTACTGAGATGAAATTTCAAATTATCTACTCAACAAATTATTTAAAAACAAATGATGTGTTTGCGATAAAAGTTCAAGGTGCTGTCATGTTCTTTTTCTTTAATCGTGTAGATGCCATTATTCCTTTAATTTTCACCCTTCGTGATTCCACTTATGTTGTGATCGAGAACTAAACAATTTAAAAATATGATAAAATAGGAACTAACTGATGAAGTAGCACGCATATGCTTTTTTATTACACGAGTGCGTGTTAGAATAAATTAATAAATTATTATGGTAGAATGACGGACAAGTTATTGAGTTACTCGATGTTTGAGAAGAATGTTTACATGATGTAATTACGTGCAGGAATTTTATTGCAATTCAATACATATTCTCCCCTCTCGCATGAAACCTGTTTTAGGAAAACTATCACAGGGCCCGACTAACTAGCCCTGGGCCCCCAAATAAATATAGAATAGGAGATTTTTGTAGCAGCAGTTTGTACTCATTATAAGAAAAGAAAAAACAGTCGTTGTGGGCCACCGTCATACTTACCCATCATGGATAGGAATAATATAAAATAGGAAAATAAAACATGTGTTAACTATTTATATAATGCATTGCCATTCGAATAAAATAAATTGATGACGTCATAAACTTTAAATGCTCTCTATTATTAAATGGCGTAAGAGAAACATCCTTACAACTCCAAAATGGATAATCCTATTCACTAACGGTTGACTGCGTCGGATGAATCGTCTCATTCACAATTAAAATATATCTTTGAATTGAAATGGGAATGAAATACAGGGTCCTAAAAAATCGAAGCGTGTGGAAAATAGGATGACAACTATCTCGGCAACTCATGATCCGATCGACTTCATCCTTGATGCACAATTTGTTTTTTATTGTCTTTTAGAGTCACTCTTTAAAATAAACCATTTCGAATTTTTTTTATATATTACCTTTTATCAGAACAAATATTTCGAGAGTCCGAAAAAAAAAGAGTTCCGGATCATCGAGGTGACTGAAATTCAATAAGCTTCTTCCCATTATGACATACTAAGTACATACCCAATTTCAAGTGTCTATCTCTCAATGTGTTCGGGAGCTTGAGCGTTTACAGACACACACACAGACAGACGGACGGCAAATTTTTTTTTCTAAAAATATGTTTTTTTGGAATCTCCAGTGTCTGAAACGTGTCAATCCGTCAAAATAATTTTTTTTTCGATTTTCAAAACGATTACAAGACTTACCCTATACTACGTATGATGCACTCTAAAATTGGAAGGAGTGAGAAGTTGACTCTTTGGAAGAGTGAGAGGCATTTTCACTCTTTTAGGAGTGAATTTTATAAATATGCACTCTTTAAAGAGTGGAACTTTCCACTCTCTAGAAAAGAGTGAAATATCTCACTCCGTTGTCGAGAGTGACTGTTCACTCCGTTGACAAGAGTGAGATATTTCACTCCGTTGAAGAGTGAGGAAAAACAGTTTTTTCCAATAAAATCACAAGATGGCGCCAGCTCACGGATGAGAATCCGAGTAATCTCCGTTATCGAAACGAAATGCCTAAAATGAAATCCTTTATATATAGTAGCACGATTTAAAAAAAAAAACTGAAAAAGGCATTGAAATAATAAATAAATCTATAGAATTATGGATAGGAAATATATTTTATGCTTTACAAATTGCAGGATTTGCCAATGCTAAGAAAAGTGCAGGGAAAACAAACATTTGAAGTAAATTTATGCTTAGCTGCAACACAATTTTGCTTCTATTTTATAAACAGAAATTTAATATCTCTGAATGCTAATTATTTTCCTCTTTATTTAAATAACCTATTCTACATATTTTATATCATTTCTAACCTCTTTATGAATATAAACAAAATATAACTATACAGATTAAATTTTCTGTTATTTTTAGCACGTTTGAAATTAACATAAGAGAAATGAAAAACGTTGCATTTAATCACTGATTTTATAACATTTATTATAGAAAAAAAAAAGAGTATAAATGTGTCGGAAATAATCTTAGGAAAAATTTAACAGCTATAATTTAAGAAAAAAAAAACGTTTTTTACCGTGACTGAAATTTTCCCCCTAAAAATTAGTTTTGAAAAGTAAATTTGAGGGCCCCTTTGTATTTCAGTGAGTAAACTTCGGCTTCACGGGCCTATTTGGTAAACAGGCCCTGGGCCTCGGACATATGGAAACATTATTAGCCAGAAAAAAATGAATGAATAAATAAATAACTGCTTTGTTGTAACGGAATTTTTGTCATAGCGGAAATGTACAGACGAGTAATATGCACATTTTTTAGACGATTTCGGCGTTTTTTTTTTTTTTTTTTTTTTTTTTTTACGTTTAAAATATGAATATTGCTTTCTGAAATAATCTGTATGATAATCTTGTTTGTTGATTCTAATTCTGCATAATGCTTTCGATGGATATCGATGGATGTTTTCGATGTAAGATAAATTTGCGATAGTCATAAATCCTTACTTGAAACTTCGTTTTCCGCCTTGAAATGGGCTCTTTTTTTCCCTTGTTTTTTTTTTTTTTTTTTCATCTGGTATCTTTTTACTATGTATATGTACTGATTTTTGGAATAGCACTTTCCAATCAATTGTTGTGTTTATTTCGCACTAAAAAGTTTTTATATTATGCGCTTTGCAAATCATTTTAGACTGTGGAATTAGCATACTTCTGTTCGGAAGAAGAAAAAAAAAACGCAAACGCATCTTCCCAATCACAGCTTTTTTAGCATGCGCAATCTTGAAATAAGAATAAATTTGAAAGTATCAGACGATAATATAAATTACACATAATAAGTTGTTGTCAGAATTTTTTCCTGTAAAAGAATTCCATTTTTTTAAATAATTTATCAAATTTGTCTAAAAAATGTGCGAACAGTCTCTGTATTATATGATACAAAAAGAAGGTTTCAGTTTCTTATTTACACAGTTGAGAAACACCGTAAATATTTATGATTTCTACACAAATTTAATAAATGTGTTCAAATATCACAAAAGAAACAAAGCTAAAATAATGTAATAAGAGCTTTTTTAATTGTAAGCGGCTGTAGCAAGCTGTAGGTACCAGTTCTCGTCCGAGCGCTGAAATCAAGCAGCAACGAGCTCGGTTACGGCTTGGGAGGGTGACCGCCTACGAACAAGCGTGTGTAAAAATGAGTTTCTTCTCTTTATTATTCAAGAATTTTAGTCACTCCTGAAAGAGTGACTATTTACTCCTATCAAGGGTGAAAAAACTCACTCCTGAAAGAGTGAGTATTCACTCTTTCAGGGAGTCAAGAATTTCACTTTTGCCTAGAGTGAATAGTCACTCTAAAGAGGTTGGGCAAATTTTGACTCTGCGATAGAGTGAATATCCACTCCTCCGGAGTGAATAGTCACTCTTTCTTATTTAGAGTGTGGGTAAGTAAATAAACAAATAATTATGGCTTTTTTGGGTGATGGAGGAGTTCTCTTGAAATGAGAGCCATTCAGGGCCTGATTATCCAAAAGGCAAGTGACCCCTCTAAAATTAAAAAAGGGCCCGAAAACGACTGTGATAAAGGCCCTTCTAATTCCCTTTTTTTTTTTCATTGTTTTTTTAATTTGTTTGCTTAATCCAAGAAGAAATCCACTCACTACTTTACGAAACTTATTTAACAGGGATATATATATGTATATATATATATATTAATTTAAATGAATTTATCTTCATTACTATTAAGAATGTTTTTGATTAATTGTATTTACATTAATGCCCACGGTGGACAATATCATATTGACTTCTAATATAATGTATACTTTCTTAAATGCTAATATAATACATGTATTAATTTTAATAAATGTTCTACCCTAACCACTTATATCATGTGTATTTAATTTTTAACTTTGTATGCAAAAACATAATATGTAACTAATTAATTTCAATATTTAATTAATATTAATTTTAAATCCTTAGCATCTTAATTCAAATAATTTAGTATTTTAATTTGAATTGAATTTAGTTTTTGTGATGTTGCATTTTTGGCAAAGCTATTTAATAGTGACTATGTCATTTCTTGGTACATGTATTTTTATGTAGCATTAATCATTAATTATTAATTTTACCATTTTACATCTTATTTTTTAACATAGAATTATTCATTAATACATCCATTTTTACTTTAATGTAATTGGATATTTTATTTATTATTTAATTTCATTTATTTATTATTTAACTAATTATTATCATTCTTTAGATAGTATATGGTTTAATTTTTAAATATTAATTTTCTTCCACTGCTTTTTTTTAATTCAACGCATATTCACCTTTTCTCTCATAGATGGCAGCACCATGGTTCGTGTTGCTTTACAATAATATTCCATGGTAATTCATTTTCTAAGACTTATTTTGGCAACATGGTTAATCACCTTCTAAAACTGATTTTGTCAACATGTAAAGATTTTTTGCAATTCATTGCCTCTGTTTAGTTATGCTCATATATCTGGTTACTGATGTGCACCAACATCCTTTTTAATCCAATTGTTTTTAGCACTTTACGATTAAATTTCAAGTTTCTATCTCTTAATTATGGGTAAGGTTTCTTTCCTTTTTAATATTGTATTTATTTTTTGAACTTTAAGATTTTTTCACAGGTTTTATTCTTTGTTTATGAATGGTAGTCCCAAAATCATATTCTTTAGCAATGTTATGGCTATTATGATGATGAAACCACTCATTTTATTTGTTGTATTTAGACATTTGGGACTTGATAATTCTGTCTAAATTCCACAAATTTCATTCATTCAATTTCATTCATTCAATTTTTAATTTGATTTCTTCTTCTTTTAAATAAGTATTTGATATCTATATTCAGCGTGTTGGGGAATACTATCGTTGTCAATTAATTATTGCATACTAAATCATAATTTCATAGTTTATGTTGGTGTTACGGTAATGTTTCATTAATGGTTATATATATATATATATATATATATATATATGTAGGATTTCAGTTGAAACACTTCACGTAAATGATCATCAAATGAACTGACACTCTATTATTGTCCATGACTTTGATGCGCGAGTCGCGAGTTGTAAATAATTTGAATCGCGAGATTTGGCTAAGAGCCAGTGTTCTAATTTTTATTATGAAGCGAGATATAAAAGGAATATGGCTGGTAAAGGTATTATTAGACCTCGCCGGATTGTTGTAAGCTAAATTGTGGTTATATAGTTTTTACTAAAAGTGTATTAGTTGAAATTAAAGTTAGTATTCTGTTGTTCATCGATTATTTGTCATATTGGTTCAGTAAAAGTGACTATTTATATATCATATACTTAAAATGTAAGTAAATGATATATAAATAGTCACTTTACTGAGCCAATATGACAAATAGTCGATGAACAACAGAATACTAACTTTAATTTCAACTAATATACACACTTTTGGTTAAAACTATATAACAACAATTTAGCTTACAATAATCCAGCCAGGCCTAAGTACACCTTTTCCGGCTAATTTCCTTTATATCTTACTTCAAAACAAAAAATAGAAAACTGGCTCTTTGCCAAAACTCGTGATCCAAAGTATTTTCAGCTCACGCATTTAAATCATGGACAATAGCATTAGAGTATCAGTTCATTTGATGAAGTGAAGCGTTCAACTGAACTACAGCGCCTAGAATACATAGTGTGGAAACCGGCTACAAAATAGTACTAAAAAATTGTATCCAATAAATGTACAACGTTGCTGAAAATATTAGGATGGGTTCGCAGCGCCATCGGCTAGCTCTTGACATTGTATTAGAATGTTTCGGCTGGTGGTAAGTATTTTAAATACTTAAATTATATCATTTTCTCCTCTGACTTAGTGATTTTTATAAGTTTTTTTTTAAATTATGAAAGCATGGCTAAAAAACGTGATACGCATTTTTTTTGTCTCTGGTTGCAACATTATCGTAGGCTTCGTAGGAGCACCGTTGCACATTTATAGGCTACAACTTTTTAGCACTTTTTAAAGCATTACACCATTTGCCGGTTTCCACACTATGTATTCTAGGCGCTGTAACTGAACAGTGTCAGTTCATTTGATGATCATTTACGTAAAGTGTTTCAACTGAAATCCTACAAATATATATACAGTGGAACCCCGATTTTACGTTTTTCACGGGGCCAGCAGAAAAAAACGTACGAAACGGGAAAACGTAAAATCGGGGTCAAATAGAGAAAAACACTTCAAGAAAACAAATTATACAAAAATAAACTTACCAATACCATATTAGTATTTAAAAACGGTCTGTTATTTATTGCGTTTTCTTTTTAAGTATAATTTCACATATACTCTATTTGCAATACATGCAAGTTTTTTGCTATTTTTTTTCTTAATTTTCATGTCCAGTTAAAATTTCTTTAAAATTTTTAAACTCGCAATGGCTTCTGCCGATGAGGGCACGATGTCTTCTGGATCTTCAACAATATCATCCTCACTTCAATATTGCGAAATCAAATCGGAAATAGTCTGAATGTCTGTGGTAGCGATAACATCCTTATCGCAATCAATGTACTCATCCACATTGATAGCTACAAGTATAAATTCATACTCTTTTGTCTTCCATAAAGAGCTCTCCCGGCGGCGCTTCACTGTTAATTTCGGATTTTGAAAATTCTCCCTTCAGAAAAGCATTTGAGATGCATTTTTCATCTACACCATTCCACGCCGATGAGATGAAATGAAATGCATCCAGCACATTTAGCTTTGTTTTCTAAGCATCTTGAAGCTCAACTGAATCAAGTGAAAAAAAGACCTTTTCTTACCAGTTGCTTTCTATAATGCATTTTGGAGGATCTGTTTATTCTCAAGTCACGTGGCTGAAGTGAACTGGTACAGTTGGGTGAGGAAAATTCTATACGCATATTCTCTAAATTCAGATTAACATGAGTGCACTCGTCTACGAATAAAATTATTTTTCGTTTTTGTAAGCTCATTTTTATATTCAATTTTCTTACAAAATCTTCAAAAAGATTTAGGGTCAATCAAGCATTGTGGTTGTTAATGTTTTTGAATTAACCAATCACAAAGGGTGTTAGATTCTCACTTCAGTAATAACAAAACTGTTAATCGCACTTTTGATAGCTTCCGACTGTGCCACGTTTCTCCTTTCACGGTGTATGTTCTATCAGGGAAGAGATTAAAAAAAAAAAAAAAAATCCGATCTCATCTGCGTTAAAGATGGCTGTTTTGAGTAATTACACACAAGAGAAGGCAAAGTTTTTGTCCATCCATTCCTCAGCGACCGAAGTATTTACTCCATCTGCCTCATAAACTTGTAAGACAAATTCTTCTTCTTCTTCTTCTTGAATCGGTAGATCCAACCGTTGGATGCCATGAAATTCTGCATTTCAAGTCGAGTCATTCGAATTTCAAGAGCCTTTTCTTACAAAAATGAGCCATTGATTGGAATCTTGGCACCACGGGCTTGTTTAAACCACTCTCATAAAATCTTTTCCAGTTCCTTAAAAGGAGAGGTTTTCAATGTTTTTCTTTTCTTTGACAAATATCCCAGTTTTTCAGATTTTAATTTCACAGATACCTCTTGTTTTAGGATGGTTTATAAAGTGGAATAAGCGATACCGAACGATTTTACGCGATCCACTTTAATTCCTTTGGAAACTTTGGATTTTTCAATAATTTCTGCCTTTTCGGCTACAGAGAAACATTTTCTTTTAGACATCCTACTTTTCACTGGCAATCACTAAGAGATAGCAAAAGAAAGCCCCCCCCCCCTTCCGATATCACATGGCGCAGGTTCGGTCAAGTGCTGATAGACGAATAATACTTCTTCGTTACTTTGAACTGTTTTTGGTAACAAACAACCAGTTGACCAAGTGAAAAGAATTTTTGTTCTTTTGAAAATTTTTCCATGCGTGAAAAAAGGTAAAATTTCCTGAGGTACCCCGCCTAAAATGACGTACCAAGCGGGAAACGCTAGGAGTAAATAACGTAGAATCGAGGTACTTTTAACATTATCGGAATAGGAATTTTCTGGGACCGACGAAAAATAACGTAGGAAGCGGGTTACGTAAAATCGGGGTTCCACTGTATATATATATATATATATATTACAAAATTTAAATTTTTTCCGCAATTATTCTATAAAATTTGTCCACTCAATAATATTCGGTATATAACCCAGCTTATTAAAATAATTCTCATTCTTAAAATAGCCTTTTACTATCCATATGTAAAGCCAATTATTCCTAATCCACTTAATAATATTTATTCGAATGTAGTTATTCTAAAAATGGCGATAGCTTTTTTAATTTATTCTTTAAATAGAACATCTTTATTTTAATCCATTATTAAAATTCATTAGTATTATTCCCGTGTGGTCAAATTGCTATAACTTCTTTATTTAAATGCTAAAATATCGTATCTCTTAAAATATTCCGCTCAAAAAACCTTATTTCCTAAAGTTATCCTATTATTAAATATCAAATGTCTATTAAAATATTTCCGAAAAACTTTAATTCTTTCTTTTTTTTTCCCTTTTATAAAGATTCATTTTCTTTTCTTCTTATTATTTTTATTACGTATTAAATTCGAAGTTTAGCTACAGCCTCAAAAACAGATAAGCTCGTTTGTTGATATGACAGGCATCTGGTACGAGATTATGGAATATTCTGGATGGGCGTAGAAAGTTTTTGCATTTTACAACAAAATAAATCCACCGGAAATATTGATAAAGTTCCAAAAGAGACCTTTTGATTCGATAGAAGTGGGTCACGTGACGTATTCTGTATTATTACGCAAGCTAGTTTAAAAACACGATCATCCTGATTCGGAGATGATTTTTTCGACGCTGGTGTTTGCTAAAAGAATCGGGACGGATTCTAGAAAATAATGGAACGTTGTATTTTTTTTCGTTTAGCGTTGGCTAATGAGCATTTTCCCTGAAGAGATGTCTTAAAACTGGAAATAAAAGGTTCTTCGACAAAAATATGGACTGACATTTTCTTGTTGTTGATGATACCACCCGGCCGCCTGATGCGAACTAAAAGGGAAACCAATAACATCGCTAACCCTATTTATCACGAGCACGACTGCCTTTTTCCCGGATTTGAACTTGGAAACACGACATTAATATAATATGTCAGACAGGATGCTGGTGATCAACAGAAAATTTGTGTAGTTAAACGTGAAATTTGCCGATTAGAAGAATATGTTACGAGGACGTCTACGCCATTACAGCACGTTTACGTCTGGTGTTTTGTTATTTTGTAGTTTTATAATAAATTAAAAATGGTCAAGCCTAAAAGAGAAAAGAAGAGGAAAAGTTGGCCTAAGTGAAGTTGTTGCTAGAGAATATACTATTCATCTTCATAAGCGTCTTCATGGTGTTGGTTTTAAAGGATTGCGAAAAAGCAGAACTTTTGTGTTATCAAGAAAATTGAAGATTTTTAGATGTGTGAGACTTTCCTGTGAAATATGCTCAAGAGTAACTGTAAGTTGGTATTTTTATTTATTGGTATCTTTATATGTTGATATTTATTAGTTTATGTTATATTTAAAATGTGTTATTTATTTAAGTCTACCTTGAAATTTAAAGGTTTTATATACTATGTTATACTGATTAAAATTTTGTTTTTAAAATTTATTTCTGTTGCAAATATTTAAGTGTTGTTAAGGTTGTTAAGGTTAATTAATTTATTTGATGATTTCGTGTGATACGTCATTGTAATATATAGACAGCGGTATAATTTATATTTTCCTGTTTTAAGAACAGATATTCTTAAAAAAAAAAAAAAAAAAAAAAAAAAAAAAAATATATATATATATATATTATTTTAAATATGTTACTGAGATCTGATCTGTATTTTATAAAAAGACAGCTTTTATCCTAAGGGAACATTCCTGGCACCATGCCAAACCTAAGTTACAAAACAGCTATTATGAGAAAAAAAAAAAAAAAAAAAAAATCTGTATGTTGAATAATAAGTGACTGGTGGTTTGAATTGTAGTAAATTAATGAGCCACTGAAAGATTATTTATGATGTAAATATGTAAATAGAGTGTTAGTATTTTATTGTTTATTTAAACTGTGAATATATAAAACTAAATTTAGTATGTTATTGTTTATTTTCATTTAATGTAGGATTTATGATGCATTTACCAACTTGCTAAAATATTTAATATAGAAACTTTGAAAATTTTTGATGGTGTTATAATATTAATAAAGTGTTTAAATAAAATGCTAGGTCAGGTAGAAATTAGATTACTGGAACATGTAGACATTTAGCACTATGTTAACCTAGCTGAATTGCGTTATTAGGTAATTTGAATTTTAATAATCTTAAGCTCACCAATGGGGAACTTTTTTTACACCTCATTTGTCCATAGCTTAGGTAAAAATAAGTTCATTATTTACCAAGTCCTCAGCAGTAATAAATTTACTAGAATTGAATACTCAGAATAATTATGATGTGATGATAGAATTAATACGTGATGACGATCAATATGAAGATAAAGTCATGTTTTCCTTGATGACAAATAATAAAAATATTTAGAAGAGAAATTGGAAAATGTAGGTAAGTTGCATTCAAAAAATTCATAGGGTATGTAATAAAATTTTGTTGATGATGTTGCTCTTCTTGTTCTTTTTGCTGATGATACAATTGTTATTATTATTATTACTATGATAAAAAAATTTATTCTAAGGTAGTTAATGCAACATATTAAATTTAAATTTAGCAAAAATAATAAATAAAATTTAGGAGATTTTTATGTATTTTATTGAATAAATGTTCTGGTTAATGCTTAATTTGGATTCACAAATTCTTATAATTCTTAAAAATTCAATAGGAAAGGTTTGAATTCAGTTATGTTTCTGTCAGAAGGGTATATAGGGTCTTAATTTGGAGACATGGAACAATTCGCAACCTATTTTTCACCAGATAACTTCAGACTATTTCATGAGCAACCCAAACAACAATCAAAATCACCACAGACATCACAATCACCATCACAAAATCAAACTAAAGTAAAAACAATATAATAAATTCTAATTCTTTAAATATCTCTTATTACTCTAGTTTCAACATTATCAGGTATGTCTTTGGTGTACAACAGAGATATTACCCATTTTTGAAAGTTTAATATTTTAAAATTTAAAATAAATGTCACAGCTTTTATTTCAACATTATGGTTATATTTTAGCCTGATCAACTAAAATATTTACTTGTTTTTGAGAGTTTTTGAGGTTGAGTAGACACCTTATGCAGGCATAAGATGTGCATTTTGATTTTAGGAATTGTCAAATTGATGTTGAAAAATGAAATTAAATGTTTTAATTCTATATCAAAATAAACTATTTTTACTTTATTTACTTTTTCTTAAACCAATTGTTTCAAAAATTTAATATTATGTTATTTACTTCAATAGATAATCAAATAGTAACCGTTTATAAGTATTTCTATAATTATATAAATGATTGGATAGTGATGATGTGATTTTACAGTGATTGTTTTGGTGTGACAATAAAAATTAAGTATCTAAACTAATTGCCTTTGTATTCCATTTCTCAGCTAAAATTAACATCTTTTATTTGTTATTTATTGTCTTTATTTATTCTAAGTTTGCCAAAAAAACAACTCTCTGCATTTAGGATATGAATACTTATAACTTAACAGTATAATTTTGTAAAAGGGTATCAGAGGAAAAAATTATTGTAAGGAACTAATGGTTGAGAGTTCAATTTCTAAATATTTAGATTTAAATTTATTTGGATTTTGAAATTATTATATATATATATATATATATATTTTATACTTTCGACTGGCAAAAATACTTTCTTATATAACTAAAAAAAAAAGAAATTTAATTATTTGCTATGTAATTATTTTATCCTCAACCAACATTTTTCCTAACAATAAATAAACAAACTGTGATATTTTCTTAAATTATACTGATGTTATTATATTATTATTTCTACTATTGAATTATATTATGAATTACTACATATGTTGAGAAGTATTAGTTATATTGAAAGTTATTATTGTTATGTTTATGAATTGAATTTTATTATAGCATTTATTTATATTATTGAAGAGTTATATTATTTATTAGTGAAAAAATGTTTGACAAATATTAGTTAAAGATAGTGGGATCCCAACAGAAATATAACAAATCCCACAGGAATATAACAAAGATAACATATTCCAAGTACAATAAACGACCAAGAGATAATTTGACTTGTTTATTATGTGAGAAAATTAATGTGATACTTAAGAGAAGATGTTGTGACAAGTGCTAGCATTATAAGGTCATTATAAAGTATTGGTAAGAATGACTACAGTTTTAAAATTTTGATGGAGTAATGTCTTTATTTTCAGCCTTTACATAAAAACTGTATTTTTAAGAAAGGGACTGCAGTAACCATTTTTTAAAAAACAAAATGAGGACTTATCACGATCCAAGAAAGAGACTGAAATAAAACAGTTGGATCTAATGAACTCAAATTTGAATTAAGTCGATTTTTTTTTTTTTTTAAACTTTGTTTTAACAATTTGCTAGTGACTACTTATTCTAAAGCTTGTGAACTTGGTAAAAGCAAAATTCTGTTACTATTATTATCCTGTTTTTCTTGTTTATTAATATTTATTATTTATTGTTATTGTATTTTTCTTGTGCACTTACAAATGGTAAGTGAGATTGTAACCATTTCTTGTATTATTTTACAGGGGAAATGCTCGTAGCTTTATTTTTATTTATCTATTAATTTTAATTGATTACTATTATTTTATTTTTGTTTTTGTTTTTGTCTTCCAGTTCTTCAGAAATTCCCCATCTCCTTGCTGGCAGTCTCTAAATTTATACTAGTCAAAATTCAAATTTCTAAAGTATTAAATTTATATTGTCTGAATTTATAGTTACTTAACTATTAACTTCATCCAAAATCTTTAGGGAGGGGGGATAATATTACAAAATTTAAATTTTTTCCGCAATTATTCTATAAAATTTGTCCACTCAATAATATTCGGTATATAACCCAGCTTATTAAAATAATTCTCATTCTTAAAATAGCCTTTTACTATCCATATGTAAAGCCAATTATTCCTAATCCACTTAATAATATTTATTCGAATGTAGTTATTCTAAAAATGGCGATAGCTTTTTTAATTTATTCTTTAAATAGAACATCTTTATTTTAATCCATTATTAAAATTCATTAGTATTATTCCCGTGTGGTCAAATTGCTATAACTTCTTTATTTAAATGCTAAAATATCGTATCTCTTAAAATATTCCGCTCAAAAAACCTTATTTCCTAAAGTTATCCTATTATTAAATATCAAATGTCTATTAAAATATTTCCGAAAAACTTTAATTCTTTCTTTTTTTTTCCCTTTTATAAAGATTCATTTTCTTTTCTTCTTATTATTTTTATTACGTATTAAATTCGAAGTTTAGCTACAGCCTCAAAAACAGATAAGCTCGTTTGTTGATATGACAGGCATCTGGTACGAGATTATGGAATATTCTGGATGGGCGTAGAAAGTTTTTGCATTTTACAACAAAATAAATCCACCGGAAATATTGATAAAGTTCCAAAAGAGACCTTTTGATTCGATAGAAGTGGGTCACGTGACGTATTCTGTATTATTACGCAAGCTAGTTTAAAAACACGATCATCCTGATTCGGAGATGATTTTTTCGACGCTGGTGTTTGCTAAAAGAATCGGGACGGATTCTAGAAAATAATGGAACGTTGTATTTTTTTTCGTTTAGCGTTGGCTAATGAGCATTTTCCCTGAAGAGATGTCTTAAAACTGGAAATAAAAGGTTCTTCGACAAAAATATGGACTGACATTTTCTTGTTGTTGATGATACCACCCGGCCGCCTGATGCGAACTAAAAGGGAAACCAATAACATCGCTAACCCTATTTATCACGAGCACGACTGCCTTTTTCCCGGTTTTGAACTTGGAAACACGACATATATATATATATGTCATCCATAGGATGTTAGTTAAATATACAACATCCTCATGTACCTGTAAGAAACCAACTGATATATTCAGCATATAGCTATATGTACTAAATATATCTGGTTTATATTGTATATACAGGGAACATAAAAAAGTTGTTCAATGAAATATACGTGACCTCGTCTAAGCTACTCCCGGGAATACTATTGGTATCATGGATGCGTTTTCAAGAATAGAGAATTAAGAATACTTTTGCCAAATCAAAGGAGGCCCTAAATTGATACCGTGCTCGTTTTTATTTCAGTGAAATAAATTATATCGTCTGCTATGAGCGAAATTAGGATGCCTTTTTTTTTATTATTACGTAAGCCATGTTCACAGATGCGATTTTTTTTTTTCGACACCAAGCACCGCTGTAAAATTTACCCTGGAGATCTTGCTTTGCTCCATGGTTTAATATTTCTATGACTCAAATTGAATGAATCTTTTGTTTATTGACTATAATGTATTGAGATATTCGGCTGTTCACCTCATTTTCACTGAAGTTATCTCAGAATCTATACATTATTGAATGTCACTCATCTCTCAAGCAAACCATTTTTTGGAACGATCTTTCTAAAAAACGCCATTTTATACGAAAAAATTTTTTTTAATAAAAATGACCGCTTGGCCTATGGAAAAAGATGGAGTTACCCCGGATTGGTTTTCCTCAGTCCCATGACTCGCGCTTTTATCATATAGATTACGTACGATAGGATTTAATAGAATTAAAGATAACTTTTATGAATATCTTTTTAAGTTTGGATTCTATTTTCATAAAATTTGAAATGACTCGACAAAATTCTACAACGATTCTATATATTAAATTTCAAACCATTCGGTTGGGTCGTCTATGCGGACGGACGGACGGACCAGACGACGACTCTAAGGTGTGCTACGTATTTATATAATTACGAACGCACATAAAAAGTTGGCAAAAACTGACAACAGCAGGAAGGAAGTAAATAGTTTTTACTGACGAATGTTTGCTGGTTATGAAATGGTATTGGTTTAACGTGGAATGTTCTAGATCTCGCTCTCTAACTGTAACTTCAGTTCAGAAGTGATTTACTGCGGGGATATCACGTATGGCTCAATCGAAGCTGATCGGCTCTGACCGTAAATGTCGTCTCGAGTTAGCAGTTCTTCTTCGACGTGGCCTCGACTGTCCTCTTCGGTGAATCGAACGACGTCATTTGCATACGGCTGATGAACGACGAAGTAAATAAAAAAAGGAAAGGAAATCTAGGAGTCGAAAAATAAAACACTTGGAAGTCTTTTAAATGTAACAAATTCGTGATCCCTCGAAAGGAATACCTCCACAATGAACCTGCTAAGATGAAAACCTGTGTAAAATGGAATATTTCTCCGGTTATTGGAAATTCCGTCTTAGTAGATTTTACTGAACTCAATAAACGCAATAATTAATCTTATGCAGTAAAATCTGTGAAAGCGAAATCGGTAAAAATCAAAACAAATTCCGTTTTAGTAGGTTTTACTATAAGCAAACGCTCAATAAACGCAATATAATTAATCTTATACAGTAAAATCTGTGAAAGCGAAATCAGTAAGAACCAAAACAATTTCCGTCTTAATAGGTTTTACTATAAGCAAAACGCTCAATAAACGCTTATACAGTAAAATCTGTGAAAACGAAATCGGTATGAACCGAAACAAAATCCGTTTTGGAGAGGTTTCTGATTGTACTAAAAGTTTATGAATTTTTTACTTTCAAAACAGGATTTCGTTATAAACAAAGTTCCGTTTTAAAAGTTTTTACTAAACAAAGTACAATAAAACCTGTAAAAACAGAATCGATAGGGATCGGAAAAATATTCCGTCTTAGACAGGTTTCCAGCAGAACAGGTAAGTTTGTACGGTATTTTCTTTCGGCGGAATCATTAAAATAATCCGTTATAGACAGGTTCTGTTTTCACGGGTTTTACTGTATTGAGTTCCATTCGACGCAAACTAACGAATAGCATTACGGTACGAAAAGAAATTTAAAATAATTTCTACATGATGAAATTAACTTTCTCTGACATCCATTATTTTTAAATGGATGAAAAAAGTAATTTTGCACTTTTAATATATATTTAAAATGGTTCTCTTTCGAATTTAAAGCTCATTTATTTAAAGCTTTTCTCAAATCCAAAGGATCTGAATTCACGTTTGTTCGGAAAGACATGAAATAGGCCGGTGTTCTTATTCAGCGACAATGCAATCGAATGGGGTTTTCCATTTTTGGGTAAAGGCAGAAAATCCTGTCAAAGTGGTCGTTTTGAACCGAATTTCCGGACCCGACAGCGTGGGAAAGGAGCAAAAGCCAGGCTCGTACAGAGGGGGATAGAGCCGGTACAAATTACCAGGGCCCAGGTCTTCTAGGGGCCTCGGCTTCGGTACTGCTTTTTAAATAAATACTAGAGAAAGTAGACTGGTGATTTTTCAGAAAAATTTTAATTAAAATAACTCACAAATAATAAAATTCAAAAGTCAGAAGTTGCTTGAACCTCTTTACGGACTGGCTTAGGAGGGGGGAGGGCGGTACTCAGGAGGTATTTTACGTTCGAAACAAAATCCAGCTTTTGTTAAAAGATGCAGGCATTTATTTATTTATGTTTTATAGAACAAATATTTTCTGAATTGTAAAACACAATAACAAAAATTGCAATAGCGTCAGGCAATCGGCGCCTTAACGGATGAATTGAATTAAAATTGAATTATATTTTCAAAATTTTAAATTTCTGTTTAAAATCCTGATATGAAAAGGTGTTACCAATGCATCCTAAACTGTAATACTACTGTAAAATACTGTAAAAGAAAAATAATAAAATTGTAAGAAAATACTATATAGATTTTCTAAAAAAGTACTATCCAACCTATTTATTTTCTAATACAGTAAAGGCTGTTTATAACGGAATTCTGCTGTAAACGGAGAAAAAATCATGGTCTAGCCAGAAAAAATGCCATGCATTTATACCTTTTAAGACGAAAAAACCTAAGTAAAACGGAATTTCCTGTACGTTTTCGTCTAAGCAGGTTTTATTGTATCAGGCATATGGTGGGGGGCCCGCATTGGAACTTTTACCGTCTTTCTGTACGGCCCTGAGCAAATCCTGTCGTCACGTAACAACAATCGCTTGTAACTCGATAAGTAATTCATTGATCAAAAAATAGAAAACCCCATTCGGTTCCAAATCGCTTCCATATTCAGCCTTGTAAGTGCCATGCTTTTCCGTTTAAAAATGAATCCGTAAATGTGTCAGAAAATTTCGCGTTGTTAAGCGGGGAATTTTTTTTTTTTTTTTGCGAATCGCCTTAAGAACAAATAAATGTCGGATTTTTAAAAACTATACTTTCCATCCCAAAATTACAAAACAATTTACAAGGAATAAAAAATATTATATTAATACTTGTTATTAAATATTTTTGCGATCATTGAAACTTTTAGATACATTAACAAAAACTATAAAGTAAAAAATAACACTTTTGTTCACGTTTTAGTTTAGATCCAACAATAGAGCATAAATTCTTTGAGAAAATATTTATTAAAATTCAGTGAGAGCTTAGCACTCTGATATGAACGGGTCAACATTAAAAAACAAATCAGGGGTCATCCACCAACCCCTCAATTCTAGGCCTACGCGCTCACATAAAAATGGCAGCTGCCGTAGGCGGCTTTTTTAAACTTTTATACTGTCCTTGAATTTGAATACCAATAATTTCTAAAAGTTTTCCCCGCTTTATTTTTCTGAGATGAAATAAGTCAAAGAATACTTGTAGAAAGTACAGGTGTCTAAACTGAGTGGACCTTACAAACACTTTTAAAAATCCTCCTACGACAGCCTCCATTTTAGGTAGATTTCGTAAGAAATACTACCTATTACATTCTCACCTAAGTTGGAAATTTTGAAAATTTTTTGCAGATCTACGCCGATCATGACTCCCAGAACCCAAAACCACCCCCAGTTCAAAACTTTATATATATATATATATATATATATATATATATAAAGAGATAATTAATGATATTGTGCAATCAGAATACCACATAGCTAATAATTAACTTGTGCAATCATAAAATTACCATAGCATGTGCTTCAATGGTAATTAGCCAAATTTACTCATACCTGAAGAACATTTAAAAAGAAAGAGAGAGAAAGGGGAAAAAAATTATAAATTGGAGTTGCTATTATGTAAACACAAATGGATTAATAAATTAATTATGAACATTATTCAATGGAAAAACTGGACCACAAGAGAACCAATCAAGAATTGGATATGAAAAAACATATATGGATGTACTCGTCAGCTTGGCTGCACCCACATGTGTTTTAAAAATAATTCAGTATTTCATAATTCTACTGGCATGATGCTAAGAACAGTAGAATCAGCCAAGTATACTGAATTATTACCATACAACAATTGGAAAAATTTAAAATTGGAAATATGTAAAATGTAAATAAAAAACCATTAAGAAATATATAATATATCACTTACAACGATTATCCTAAAATCTTTATAAATCACCACGTCACTTTTTTCTGACCACGATAACTGGAAAAATTGTGCATTAATCTTTTACAAACTGATACATAAAATCAAGGGGCATAAAATCTCGGTCAAGTTCGTTAATGGGCAAAATCGAACCAAGGGGGGAAGGATGGGGGGGCTTTTTGTGAAAACAGAAAAAAAACCCATAATTTCTTAATTATTATACGTATCGAATCCATTTAAAGTTATTAATACTTCTAGGAGAAGGGCCGAAAATTTATGAATGACAGATTTTTGATATAATTAAAAATGGCTCCAAGGGGGGGAAAAAGGGGGGGTTTTAGAAGAAAAAAAAATCAATCATAGCTTCGTCAATTCACAAGATATCAAATCCGCGTAAATTTATTATTAATCCTCTTATTATTATCTAAAACTTTCATATTGACAAGTTTTTTATAGGACCAACCGTTATAGCAAAAAAAATTAAAAACAAAAAAAAATCCCTGCCGGCTCCGCCTGCAAACAAGTTACTTTTCGAAATAGGCAGTTCCAACTCCCGCATCTTTTCGAAACTGATACATAAAATCAAGGGGCATAAAATCTCGGTCAAGTTCGTTAATGGGCAAAATCGAAACAGGGGGGAGGGGGGGGGGCTTTTTGTGAAAACAGAAAACAAAACATAATTTCTTAATTATGATACGTATCGAATCCGTTTGACGTTATTATTACTTCTAGGAGAAGGGCCGAAAATTTATGTATGACAGATTTTTGATATAATTAAAAATTGCCTTAAGCGGGGGAAGGGGGGGGGGGGTTAGAAGAAAAAAATTCATAACTTCATCAATTCCCAAGATTTCAAATTCGCTTAAATTTATTATAAATCCTCTTAATATTATCTAAAACTTTTATATTGACAAGTTTTTTATAGGACCAACCGTTATAGCAAAAAAAATTAAAAACAAAAAAACCCCTGCCGGCTCCGCCTGCAAACAAGTTATTTTTCGAAGTAAGCGGTTCCAACTCCCGCATCTGTTCGAAACTGATACATAAAATCAAGAGGCATAAAATCTCGGTCAAGTTAGTTAATGGGCAAAATCGAACCAGGGGGGGGGGGGGATGGGGGAGCCTTTTTGTGAAAACAGAAAAAAAAAACATAATTTCTTAATTATGATACGTATCGAATCCGTTTGAAGTTATTATTACTTCTAGGAGAAGGGCCGAAAATTTATGTATGACAGATTTTTGGTATAATTAAAAATTGCCTTAAGAGGGAAGGAAGGGGGGTTTTAGAAGAAAAAAAATCATAACTTCGTCAATTCCCAAGATTTCAAATCCGCTTAAATTTATTATAAATCCTCTTAATATTATCTAAAACTTTTATATTGACAAGTTTTTTATAGGACCAACCGTTATACCAAAAAAAAAAAATTAAAAACAGAAAAATCCCTGCCGGATCCGCCTGCAAACAAGTTAGGTTTCGAAGTAGGCGGTTCAAACTGCCGCATCATCGTAAAAAAGGTCATTTCTTCCGCAATTCCCGACAAACAGGCGCCCCACAGTCTGCGTCTTCGAAATCTACCTGTGCCTGTAGGCCGAGCCGTCAGGGATTTTTTGTTTTAGCGCGTTGACTGTCCATTAATTGTAAAAAATGGGTGCCAATGGGCCAATTGTCACCACTCAATTTTATTAGTATTCTTAATAGGCGAAGAATACTAAAAATTTTGTGGTGGCAATCGGCCCACTGGCCCCCAATTTTTACACCCCTGCATACCTGCATACCTTCCTTCATTACGTCATACTTCAAGACGGGAGGAGGTGGGAGGCCCACAAAATGTGGCAGGCGGAAGAACTGGGTTAAGTTGTTGTGACATCACGTCTAAAGTATGAAATCTGAAAATAAAATCTATACATAAGTAAAGGTGTCTTTTGAAAAAAAAAATAATAAGATAATGTTGTTTCAGAAATAGCGGCAGTTTTTGTAGCCATTCAGTCGGGCCGAACTTTTAGCTTTTATACGATCCGGACTGGCCAATTAAATTCTTGTACGAGCCGGGCATGGAAATTTCGGCCCGTGCGGACTGCGGACCTCTAGAAACGCCGAGTCTGCACCTAGTTTTTGAGAAACTCGAAAAAAAAATTGCAGTTGTCGAAGGGAGAAAATGACAGCGAAAGGAAACTAATTGCCGAAACGTGAGTGAGGGACTTTGGAGACGCGAAAAGTTTTTGGTTTCTGTTTGTCAGTATGTTCCGCGATACTGCCATAAAAAATGTCCGATTAGGTTGCTTTTGGGTAGCTATGTTGGCGAGATACCCGGAATGAGCTGTATAGTTTTTGGTTACATTCGGTTCATTCGTTCAAAAAATAGAAAACATTTCTTTTTGGGTCATCATGCTTTCCTTATGGAAATGCAGACGAAATTTCCTTTTGAACTGAAATGAAAATCGCCTATTTGAATAATGGATTTCAACGTAAACTTATGGATGCTAAATCATCGATATGGGGGGGGGGGGTCTTAAATACACTGCTCAAAACAATTAAAGGATATTGCAGTTTTAGGTGGATTTTGTATCTGGGAAACTTTTTAGCTGATTGATACATGGTCGACAGACATAGTAGGTTATATGAGAATAAATTACACATGTTTGGCAGAAAAAAATGCATTTTATTGCGCATTTGTGTACAAAAGGAAAAAACACAATTTGTGCATATGAGAAAAAAAGAATAAGAAAAGGTGTTTTCTTCAAAGAAAGTCATTTTCAGTAGGGGGTATGGTTTCCACGGGCGGCCAGCAACGTTGAACACCTTTGAGGCATGGACTCAATGAGGCTATTAATAACGAGTTGGGGTATTCTGCCCCTCTCTTCCAGAAGAGCTCTTTCCAGTTCTTGGAGAGTTTGTGGGGGTTGTTGGCGGCCAGAAACTCGTCTTCCTAGAGCGTCCCAAACGTGCTCGATTGGATTCATGTCTGGAGAACACGCTGGCCATTCCATTCGAACGATTCTTTCCTCGAAAAGGAAATCCTCCACCAGGTTTGCACGATGTGGCCTGCAGTTATCGTCCATTAAAATGAAGTTATCTCCGATTGCTGCAGCATAAGGGACTACAATAGGTCTGAGGATCTCATCCCTATATCGGCGACCAGTCAGAGCTCCATCTCGAATGATGTAGAGGTCAGTGCGCCCGTCAATGGAGATGCCACCATACACCAACACTCCTCCACCGCCAAATCTGACACTTTCGTGCACGAACGCAGGATTATTCCTACTGCCACGGTCCCTCCAGATGAAAATACGCCTATTATCCGGATGCACAGAAAAACGGGACTCGTCAGAAAACAGAATATTGCTCCATTCATTTCTCCTCCAGTTGACATGCTCGGTTGCCCACTCCCTGCGGTCGCGACGATGCCTTGATGTTAATCTAACACATACCATCGGTCGGCGAGCATACAGACCTACAGCATGGAGCCGGTTTCGGACAGTCTGAGTTGAAATCGTGGTGCCTGTAGCCGAGCGAAGGTGTTGTTGGAGAAGAGTAGCGTTCATGTTTCGGTGTCTCCGAGCTGTTAACGCTAAATACCGATCTTCATTGGGCGTTGTTGCCCGTCTACGACCTTGCCCTGATCTTCGGCCTGCACATCCACTCTCCAAAAAACGGTTCCAGATCCTGGAAATGACACTTTGTGACACCCCAATGGCTTGCGCTACTTCGGCTTGAGTTTGGCCCACTTCTAACCTACCAACAATTCTCCAAGCTTCTGAATCTGTCAAATGACTTCGCTGAGACATCGTACTCATCGAAACAAAGCAATCACTGAATGCCGATCATCCTTGTCTTCATTCTTTTTTATCCAGTTGAAAGTCAAATTTCATTCGTTGCCGCTGAAGCGACGTTTTTGACGTCGAACTCAAAATTTGCATACTCCACAGTTTGAAAACCAGAAAAATTTGCATTTGTGATTCTCTTCTTCTATTTTCGGCAAAAAAAATTTCGTTTATATCTTTATTTTATATAAAACTTCAAATATCCTTTAATTGTTTTGAGCAGTGTATATGCAATAGCTTTGAAAATTGGTTGATACATCTATTCGAATTTAGAAATGAATTGTTTAAATTATTGGAAAATTTGTTGCAACTGTTCGGGAAGTATAAAACATTTTATTTTCCTATATTTTATACATTTTAAAATGCTTTTCTTTTTCTTTCCTCATTTTTTTATGAGTTGCTTAGCAACCCTATTTCAAATAATATCAAAATAAGAAAGGCATTTTTTTATCTAAAAAATTACAAGAAAAAGAAGTTCATAAGAATTTCAGAATATCCTAATAATATTATAAATCTGATTGTGTGCAAATGTTAGGCTGAAGCCAGCGTCAAAATGGAGCATTTAATGATCCTGTATCTTTGCATACGTTGATTACAACCCTCAAATGAACATAGGCTGGTTTTTGTTCATTTTATTCAAATATTTTTCTTAATAATTCAAAATTTCGTTATTTTCATAGAAAATAAACGGACATTTTCCCATAAAATTTAACCATTTTACTTTATCGTTGCTAGGGCCAATAAATAAAAACACGGAAAAATAATTTTTCCTCAACAATTAATTTTTAATTGAACGATTTTCACGTGAAAAAAGAAAATGAAAAAAAATTCAAAAGAAGATGAATCTCCGTGATATTTGAAACAAAAATATGGAGTATTTATTATTATACATGGAGTATGAATATCGATTACATTAAAAAGATCTTTTTCTGTCAAAAAACTGCGTTATAACTAGAAGGAAAAATGAACAATAATTATATTCTTAAAAATAGATTTCACTTGGACCATGGAACTATGAAAAGGATCCTCCTCGGCTTGGACAAATAGGACGTCATAAATAAAACATGTATTTTCAAATAGTCGTAATAATACAAGGAGCATGAATATCAATGTATAATGAAAGTAAATAGATAATGGACGTAATACACTGCTCAAAACAATTAAAGGATATTTGAAGTTTTATATAAAATAAAGATATAAACGAAATTTTTTTTGCCGAAAATAGAAGAAGAGAATCACAAATGCAAATTTTTCTGGTTTTCAAACTGTGGAGTATGCAAATTTTGAGTTCGACGTCAAAAACGTCGCTTCAGCGGCAGCGAATGAAATTTGACTTTCAACTGGATAAAAGAGAATGAAGACAAGGATGATCGGCATTCAGTGATTGCTTTGTTTCGATGAGTACGATGTCTCAGCGAAGTCATTTGACAGATTCAGAAGCTTGGAGAATTGTTGGTAGGTTAGAAGGGGGCCAAACTCAAGCCGAAGTAGCGCAAGCCATTGGAGTGTCACAAAGTGTCATTTCCAGGATCTGGAACCGTTTTTTGGAGAGTGGATGTGCAGGCCGAAGACCAGGGCAAGGTCGTAGACGGGCAACAACGCCCAATGAAGATCGGTATTTAGCGTTAACAGCTCGGAGACACCGAAACATGAACGCTACTCTTCTCCAACAACACCTTCGCTCGGCTACAGGCACCACGATTTCAACTCAGACTGTCCGAAACCGGCTCCATGCTGTAGGTCTGTATGCTCGCCGACCGATGGTATGTGTTAGATTAACATCAAGGCATCGTCGCGACCGCAGGGAGTGGGCAACCGAGCATGTCAACTGGAGGAGAAATGAATGGAGCAATATTCTGTTTTCTGACGAGTCCCGTTTTTCTGTGCATCCGGATAATAGGCGTATTTTCATCTGGAGGGACCGTGGCAGTAGGAATAATCCTGCGTTCGTGCACGAAAATGTCAGATTTTGCGGTGGAGGAGTGTTGGTGTATGGTGGCATCTCCATTGAGGGCGCACTGACCTCTACATCATTCGAGATGGAGCTCTGACTGGTCGCCGATGTAGGGATGAGATCCTCAGACCTATTGTAGTCCCTTACGCTGCAGCAATCGGAGATAACTTCATTTTAATGGACGATAACTGCAGGCCACATCGTGCAAACCTGGTGGAGGATTTCCTTTTCGAGGAAGGAATCGTTCGAATGAAATGGCCAGCGTGTTCTCCAGACATGAATCCAATCGAGCACGTTTGGGACGCTCTAGGAAGACGAGTTTCTGGCCGCCAACAACCCCCCACAAACTCTCCAAGAACTGGAAAGAGCTCTTCTGGAAGAGTGGGGCAGAATACCCCAACTCGTCATTAATAGCCTCATTGAGTCCATGCCTCAAAGGTGTTCAACGTTGGTGTCCGCCCGTGGAAACCATACCCCCTACTGAAAATGATTTTCTTTGAAGAAAACACCTTTTCTTATTCTCTTTTTCTCATATGCACAAATTGTGTTTTTTTCCTTTTGTACACAAATGCGCAATAAAATGCATTTTTTTCTGCCAAACATGTGTAATTTATTCTCATATAACCTACTATGTCTGTCGACCATGTATCAATCAGCTAAAAAGTTTCCCAGATACAAAATCCACCTAAAACTGCAATAATTGTTTTGAGCAGTGTATTTAAGATGAAAAACTGAAATATTTGTTATCAATACTGATTAATAATTAGCTTGAGTACCAGTTACATACAAATGTGAGTTTTCCGCTAAAATTTACGTCCTGATAGCCAGAAAAAGAAAATTAACAAGAATTATGGCATTAAAAAGAGATTTCTCTGAGGAAAATGTGACGTCATATTTGAAATAAAACGGGAATTTTCAAATGTGTTTTACAAGGAGCGGGAATTAATTCTGTACTTTAATAATACAAGGATCAGTAAGTATAGAAAGTAGATTAGTTTCACGACATATTTAAAACGAAAAACTGAAATTTTTTTTACAAGGAGCGGGAATTAATTATGTACTTTAATAATACAAGGATCAGTAATATAGAAAGTAGATTAGTTTCACGACATATTTAAAACGAAAAACTGAAATTTTTTTTATCTATACCGATTATTAAGCATGAATATCAGTTACATACACATGAGAGTTTTTTGCCAAAAACCACACCATGATTATTAGGAAAATAAAAATAAATACGAATCTATTATATTAAAATCTGACCGCCTGTTAGTATTTTGCAACTACTCTTTTCAGATTGTCGAACGCAACGCGATTTACTTAACACCGGTTATCATTCATCCGAGAATGTCATAAACTCTCAGAATTAAAAAAAAATTATTTAAAATCCGAGATATTATTATTATTTCATTTATTTATTTATTTATTTATTTTTGTAAATTTTAACGAAGTTTCTCTAAAAATGGCAACTAAATTATTCCATTTTTGTGGATAAAAAAGAAGAAATAAAATGGATTAATATATTTTTTCTCATTAAAACTGAAAAAAAAAAAAAAAGAATTTATTTTCAATTTGAATGGATGGTGAAAGAAAAAAAAAATCTTGATTACAGTAAAATTTTTGAAAAATAAAAACGCGTTTTCACATATTCAAATTACATGAATCAATTTATTCTGGAGAATAAAAATCGTCTGTCAACATATTTTCATTTAGAAATAAAGATTTTTTTTCAGTTATAGATTAAATCAAGGAGGCAAATTTAAGCTCCTTGCATTTAGGTCTACAATAATTGCTCCCTATTCACAAGAATTGAATTTAATGAAAAAGAATATACTATTTCCATTATCTTTGAAGGATGGCTATTAAAACGTTTCACAAAGGCGTTAAAAGTAAAATGGTTTACCAGGTAAACTTGACATATGTTTTTATATAATTCGCCGATTTCCACGATTTTATTTGGCCCGCCTTTTTTTCATCGGTTGCAGTTTCCTTTTCGTGATTATTTGTCACAAAATTTCCCTTTTTAAAAACTTAGTTATGTCAAGGCCTTTATAACATAGAAATACTGTATTGTCTCCTATGGAATGTGATAAAGAGTTTATTTACGTTTCTAATTATCGGGAATGAAATATTTTGCTTAATTAATGCATTTATTCTTCTTTTAATGATACGTGAACGAAGTCACGGGTAACGGCTAGTCATTGCATAAATCGTGTTTCATGGAACGCTTCTCATTAAATATGTGTGGTAAGAGACAAACAGGCGCCCCACAGTCTGCGTCTTCGAAATCTACCTGTGCCTGTAGGCCGAGCCGTCAGGGATTTCTTGTTTTAGCGCGTTGACTGTCCATTAATTGTAAAAAATGGGTGCCAATGGGCCAATTGTCACCACTCAATTTTATTAGTATTCTTAATAGGCGAAGAATACTAAAAATTTTGTGGTGGCAATCGGCCCACTGGCCCCCAATTTTTACACCCCTGCATACCTGCATACCTTCCTTCATTACGTCATACTTCAAGACGGGAGGAGGTGGGAGGCCCACAAAATGTGGCAGGCGGAAGAACTGGGTTAAGTTGTTGTGACATCACGTCTAAAGTATGAAATCTGAAAATAAAATCTATACATAAGTAAAGGTGTCTTTTGAAAAAAAAAATAATAAGATAATGTTGTTTCAGAAATAGCGGCAGTTTTTGTAGCCATTCAATCGGGCCGAACTTTTAGCTTTTATACGATCCGGACTGGCCAATTAAATTCTTGTACGAGCCGGGCATGGAAATTTCGGCCCGTGCGGACTGCGGACCTCTAGAAACGCCGAGTCTGCACCTAGTTTTTGAGAAACTCGAAAAAAAAATTGCAGTTGTTTAAGGGAGAAAATGACAGCGAAAGGAAACTAATTGCCGAAACGTGAGTGAGGGACTTTGGAGACGCGAAAAGTTTTTGGTTTCTGTTTGTCAGTATGTTCCGCGATACTGCCATAAAAAATGTCCGATTAGGTTGCTTTTGGGTAGCTATGTTGGCGAGATACCCGGAATGAGCTGTATAGTTTTTGGTTACATTCGGTTCATTCGTTCAAAAAATAGAAAACATTTCTTTTTGGGTCATCATGCTTTCCTTATGGAAATGCAGACGAAATTTCCTTTTGAACTGAAATGAAAATCGCCTATTTGAATAATGGATTTCAACGTAAACTTATGGATGCTAAATCATCGATATGGGGGGGGGGGGGGGGTCTTAAATACACTGCTCAAAAAAATTAAAGGATATTGCAGTTTTAGGTGGATTTTGTATCTGGGAAACTTTTTAGCTGATTGATACATGGTCGACAGACATAGTAGGTTATATGAGAATAAATTACACATGTTTGGCAGAAAAAAATGCATTTTATTGCGCATTTGTGTACAAAAGGAAAAAACACAATTTGTGCATATGAGAAAAAAAGAATAAGAAAAGGTGTTTTCTTCAAAGAAAATCATTTTCAGTAGGGGGTATGGTTTCCACGGGCGGCCAGCAACGTTGAACACCTTTGAGGCATGGACTCAATGAGGCTATTAATAACGAGTTGGGGTATTCTGCCCCTCTCTTCCAGAAGAGCTCTTTCCAGTTCTTGGAGAGTTTGTGGGGGTTGTTGGCGGCCAGAAACTCGTCTTCCTAGAGCGTCCCAAACGTACTCGATTGGATTCATGTCTGGAGAACACGCTGGCCATTCCATTCGAACGATTCTTTCCTCGAAAAGGAAATCCTCCACCAGGTTTGCACGATGTGGCCTGCAGTTATCGTCCATTAAAATGAAGTTATCTCCGATTGCTGCAGCATAAGGGACTACAATAGGTCTGAGGATCTCATCCCTATATCGGCGACCAGTCAGAGCTCCATCTCGAATGATGTAGAGGTCAGTGCGCCCGTCAATGGAGATGCCACCATACACCAACACTCCTCCACCGCCAAATCTGACACTTTCGTGCACGAACGCAGGATTATTCCTACTGCCACGGTCCCTCCAGATGAAAATACGCCTATTATCCGGATGCACAGAAAAACGGGACTCGTCAGAAAACAGAATATTGCTCCATTCATTTCTCCTCCAGTTGACATGCTCGGTTGCCCACTCCCTGCGGTCGCGACGATGCCTTGATGTTAATCTAACACATACCATCGGTCGGCGAGCATACAGACCTACAGCATGGAGCCGGTTTCGGACAGTCTGAGTTGAAATCGTGGTGCCTGTAGCCGAGCGAAGGTGTTGTTGGAGAAGAGTAGCGTTCATGTTTCGGTGTCTCCGAGCTGTTAACGCTAAATACCGATCTTCATTGGGCGTTGTTGCCCGTCTACGACCTTGCCCTGATCTTCGGCCTGCACATCCACTCTCCAAAAAACGGTTCCAGATCCTGGAAATGACACTTTGTGACACCCCAATGGCTTGCGCTACTTCGGCTTGAGTTTGGCCCACTTCTAACCTACCAACAATTCTCCAAGCTTCTGAATCTGTCAAATGACTTCGCTGAGACATCGTACTCATCGAAACAAAGCAATCACTGAATGCCGATCATCCTTGTCTTCATTCTTTTTTATCCAGTTGAAAGTCAAATTTCATTCGTTGCCGCTGAAGCGACGTTTTTGACGTCGAACTCAAAATTTGCATACTCCACAGTTTGAAAACCAGAAAAATTTGCATTTGTGATTCTCTTCTTCTATTTTCGGCAAAAAAAATTTCGTTTATATCTTTATTTTATATAAAACTTCAAATATCCTTTAATTGTTTTGAGCAGTGTATATGCAATAGCTTTGAAAATTGGTTGATACATCTATTCGAATTTAGAAATGAATTGTTTAAATTATTGGAAAATTTGTTGCAACTGTTCGGGAAGTATAAAACATTTTATTTTCCTATATTTTATACATTTTAAAATGCTTTTCTTTTTCTTTCCTCATTTTTTTATGAGTTGCTTAGCAACCCTATTTCAAATAATATCAAAATAAGAAAGGCATTTTTTTATCTAAAAAATTACAAGAAAAAGAAGTTCATAAGAATTTCAGAATATCCTAATAATATTATAAATCTGATTGTGTGCAAATGTTAGGCTGAAGCCAGCGTCAAAATGGAGCATTTAATGATCCTGTATCTTTGCATACGTTGATTACAACCCTCAAATGAACATAGGCTGGTTTTTGTTCATTTTATTCAAATATTTTTCTTAATAATTCAAAATTTCGTTATTTTCATAGAAAATAAACGGACATTTTCCCATAAAATTTAACCATTTTACTTTATCGTTGCTAGGGCCAATAAATAAAAACACGGAAAAATAATTTTTCCTCAACAATTAATTTTTAATTGAACGATTTTCACGTGAAAAAAGAAAATGAAAAAAAATTCAAAAGAAGATGAATCTCCGTGATATTTGAAACAAAAATATGGAGTATTTATTATTATACATGGAGTATGAATATCGATTACATTAAAAAGATCTTTTTCTGTCAAAAAACTGCGTTATAACTAGAAGGAAAAATGAACAATAATTATATTCTTAAAAATAGATTTCACTTGGACCATGGAACTATGAAAAGGATCCTCCTCGGCTTGGACAAATAGGACGTCATAAATAAAACATGTATTTTCAAATAGTCGTAATAATACAAGGAGCATGAATATCAATGTATAATGAAAGTAAATAGATAATGGACGTAATACACTGCTCAAAACAATTAAAGGATATTTGAAGTTTTATATAAAATAAAGATATAAACGAAATTTTTTTTGCCGAAAATAGAAGAAGAGAATCACAAATGCAAATTTTTCTGGTTTTCAAACTGTGGAGTATGCAAATTTTGAGTTCGACGTCAAAAACGTCGCTTCAGCGGCAGCGAATGAAATTTGACTTTCAACTGGATAAAAGAGAATGAAGACAAGGATGATCGGCATTCAGTGATTGCTTTGTTTCGATGAGTACGATGTCTCAGCGAAGTCATTTGACAGATTCAGAAGCTTGGAGAATTGTTGGTAGGTTAGAAGGGGGCCAAACTCAAGCCAAAGTAGCGCAAGCCATTGGAGTGTCACAAAGTGTCATTTCCAGGATCTGGAACCGTTTTTTGGAGAGTGGATGTGCAGGCCGAAGACCAGGGCAAGGTCGTAGACGGGCAACAACGCCCAATGAAGATCGGTATTTAGCGTTAACAGCTCGGAGACACCGAAACATGAACGCTACTCTTCTCCAACAACACCTTCGCTCGGCTACAGGCACCACGATTTCAACTCAGACTGTCCGAAACCGGCTCCATGCTGTAGGTCTGTATGCTCGCCGACCGATGGTATGTGTTAGATTAACATCAAGGCATCGTCGCGACCGCAGGGAGTGGGCAACCGAGCATGTCAACTGGAGGAGAAATGAATGGAGCAATATTCTGTTTTCTGACGAGTCCCGTTTTTCTGTGCATCCGGATAATAGGCGTATTTTCATCTGGAGGGACCGTGGCAGTAGGAATAATCCTGCGTTCGTGCACGAAAATGTCAGATTTTGCGGTGGAGGAGTGTTGGTGTATGGTGGCATCTCCATTGAGGGCGCACTGACCTCTACATCATTCGAGATGGAGCTCTGACTGGTCGCCGATGTAGGGATGAGATCCTCAGACCTATTGTAGTCCCTTACGCTGCAGCAATCGGAGATAACTTCATTTTAATGGACGATAACTGCAGGCCACATCGTGCAAACCTGGTGGAGGATTTCCTTTTCGAGGAAGGAATCGTTCGAATGAAATGGCCAGCGTGTTCTCCAGACATGAATCCAATCGAGCACGTTTGGGACGCTCTAGGAAGACGAGTTTCTGGCCGCCAACAACCCCCCACAAACTCTCCAAGAACTGGAAAGAGCTCTTCTGGAAGAGTGGGGCAGAATACCCCAACTCGTCATTAATAGCCTCATTGAGTCCATGCCTCAAAGGTGTTCAACGTTGGTGTCCGCCCGTGGAAACCATACCCCCTACTGAAAATGATTTTCTTTGAAGAAAACACCTTTTCTTATTCTCTTTTTCTCATATGCACAAATTGTGTTTTTTTCCTTTTGTACACAAATGCGCAATAAAATGCATTTTTTTCTGCCAAACATGTGTAATTTATTCTCATATAACCTACTATGTCTGTTGACCATGTATCAATCAGCTAAAAAGTTTCCCAGATACAAAATCCACCTAAAACTGCAATAATTGTTTTGAGCAGTGTATTTAAGATGAAAAACTGAAATATTTGTTATCAATACTGATTAATAATTAGCTTGAGTACCAGTTACATACAAATGTGAGTTTTCCGCTAAAATTTACGTCCTGATAGCCAGAAAAAGAAAATTAACAAGAATTATGGCATTAAAAAGAGATTTCTCTGAGGAAAATGTGACGTCATATTTGAAATAAAACGGGAATTTTCAAATGTGTTTTACAAGGAGCGGGAATTAATTCTGTACTTTAATAATACAAGGATCAGTAAGTATAGAAAGTAGATTAGTTTCACGACATATTTAAAACGAAAAACTGAAATTTTTTTTACAAGGAGCGGGAATTAATTCTGTACTTTAATAATACAAGGATCAGTAATATAGAAAGTAGATTAGTTTCACGACATATTTAAAACGAAAAACTGAAATTTTTTTTATCTATACCGATTATTAAGCATGAATATCAGTTACATACACATGAGAGTTTTTTGCCAAAAACCACACCATGATTATTAGGAAAATAAAAATAAATACGAATCTATTATATTAAAATCTGACCGCCTGTTAGTATTTTGCAACTACTCTTTTCAGATTGTCGAACGCAACGCGATTTACTTAACACCGGTTATCATTCATCCGAGAATGTCATAAACTCTCAGAATTAAAAAAAAATTATTTAAAATCCGAGATATTATTATTATTTCATTTATTTATTTATTTATTTATTTTTGTAAATTTTAACGAAGTTTCTCTAAAAATGGCAACTAAATTATTCCATTTTTGTGGATAAAAAAGAAGAAATAAAATGGATTAATATATTTTTTCTCATTAAAACTGAAAAAAAAAAAAAAAAAAAGAATTTATTTTCAATTTGAATGGATGGTGAAAGAAAAAAAAAATCTTGATTACAGTAAAATTTTTGAAAAATAAAAACGCATTTTCACATATTCAAATTACATGAATCAATTTATTCTGGAGAATAAAAATCGTCTGTCAACATATTTTCATTTAGAAATAAAGATTTTTTTTCAGTTATAGATTAAATCAAGGAGGCAAATTTAAGCTCCTTGCATTTAGGTCTACAATAATTGCTCCCTATTCACAAGAATTGAATTTAATGAAAAAGAATATACTATTTCCATTATCTTTGAAGGATGGCTATTAAAACGTTTCACAAAGGCGTTAAAAGTAAAATGGTTTACCAGGTAAACTTGACATATGTTTTTATATAATTCGCCGATTTCCACGATTTTATTTGGCCCGCCTTTTTTTCATCGGTTGCAGTTTCCTTTTCGTGATTATTTGTCACAAAATTTCCCTTTTTAAAAACTTAGTTATGTCAAGGCCTTTATAACATAGAAATACTGTATTGTCTCCTATGGAATGTGATAAAGAGTTTATTTACGTTTCTAATTATCGGGAATGAAATATTTTGCTTAATTAATGCATTTATTCTTCTTTTAATGATACGTGAACGAAGTCACGGGTAACGGCTAGTCATTGCATAAATCGTGTTTCATGGAACGCTTCTCATTAAATATGTGTGGTAAGATAAAAAAAAAATTAAAATGCGGATTGTTGTAAGATGCTCAATAATATGAAAAGTAAGATTAAGAAACAATGATTTTCAGAGCTGCAGATTTACTAGTGAAGGGTGTGGATACACACTGTATACAACGTAAGTGTCATTTAAATAAAGAAAGAAAATCGCGAATGTTAACTTCGTTCAGAATTATTTGAGGAAGTGAAGTGTTGCAGTTACAGTTTAGTTTAGCTCGATTGAAACAACAAAGAATGGCCGAGCAAGGTTGCCCCGCGAAGGCACGTTTTTAAAATTCGATCTTTTGTTCGGAAACTGGTCAAGAAGGCAATTTGTTCTCCAAATACGTCCGACTCGATTCCGAGAGGTCAATCGGTTGGCAGAAACAATTCACGTACAAATAAATTTCCATAAAAGGTAATGTAACGGGCTTATGAATGTTCTCGGCTACCGCATTCGGAAAGATAGCTGCGGAGATATGGAAACGGGGAGGAGCCGGAGGGGAAGGGGATGTTCAAGTGCATTGCACCAAATGACTCATTAGGAGGACTACTATGCATCTTTAAAAATTCGTTCGTTTGGTTAAGATAGGTACTTAATTACAAATTTGGTTTAAACTGTTATTCGGAAATAATGTTAACCGCTACTCATAAATTTAGTTTAATGTTATAGTGACTATTAAGTTAATTATAATGTTTGGAATCAGTTGCGTTGAAATCGAAAAGATAGTTGCTGAAATATGGAAACGGAAAAAAAAAAACCTTGAAGGAGGGGTCGGGGAGGGGGAGCGGATGTTCAAGTGCCCGTCAGCAAATAACTAACTAGGAGGATACTTATACATCTTTAAAGATTGATCTAAGAACTTAATTTAAAATTTGACTTAGAATATTATTAGGAAATACTGGTAACTGCTTTCTAAAAATACACCTTGAAGCTATGAATATTAATTTTTACAATAATTTAGTAAAAATGGAACTGGTTTGGAGAAGTTCGAAACATAATTAGCTGAGATTTAAAATAGCGGTATTCTCTATATAAAACAACAATTCAACGCTACGGGTGAAGCTAAAAATGTTAAAATTGCTGAATGTAATTAGACCCTTACCTCTCTCCATCCCCGCAAATATAACAAATAATTTGTTAAATAAAGTTCTCTGTATTAACAATCTCTATCATAATATTATATGTCCTGTAAAAAAAAAAAAAAAAAAAAAAAAAAAAAAACCTTTAAACCCAGCTAATGATAATTTGCTGGGTTAGCTTTTCCTAGCCATCGCCAACAGACAGACAGACACACAGAGCGAAACTTTCTTTTATTAGTATAGATTTCGCATTATAAGGCTTTTCTTTGTATTTTAAATAAAATCAGTAATAGTTTTTTTATTTTATTTTTTGAGGTGTTTTTTTTTTTTTTTTTAAATCTGTAACTGATATAGCCATTTCCCAAAGACCGTTAACCAAATGAAAGCATAATAGACCGTCGCCAAGATGAAAAACACATACCAATGACAACCTTTTCGTCCAAAATAAGGATAAAAAAAAAAAAAAAAAAAACCAAATTTTATTATCGGAATGTTATACATCATAAAGACCGCGGGTATTCTATCCAATGGTGCAAACCGCATAAAAATAAATAAATAAATCCATCCGGCAGTTTTTGAAATGACTGCATACACTTTTAGGGCTTCTTGCTTTATAATATATATGATAAGTAAAAGCTTTTGCTTACCTACATTATTAAAGCAAAATTTTATATAAAAAAAAATTCTTGTGTTGTTGTGAGTGATATAATACCCTTTGAAGGCGGTGCTATACATACTGATGTTTCACCGCCCTTCAAAGGGTTAAGAAACCCTATATTTTGTTTTATTAGACTGGGAATTTGAAAACCGGAAACGAGGCTGAGAGTCCGGGAAATATTCCTTTTTGACACCTAAATGAAGAAAAACAGGAAAAGAAAAATCTTGAACGGTAAATGTGCTGAAGTTGCTCTTATCCAATCCTTTTTTTTTTTTTTTGTTGGAATCATCTTGAATGGGAGTGTTTGCCCAACAAGACTATCGTTTCTTAAAGAATGACCCCCAGGCCAGTGTGATAGGACGGCACCGTCTAGCAGGTGATGGCTCATCACAGAAAGTAAGTCATTGTATTTTCGCAAAGAAATAAAAGTATATCGATAATGTAAATCAATATATATTATACTGGTAAATCTGCAGATCAGGAACCTCAACGTCAGCTCTGAAAGTCATTTTTTTCAATCTCACTTTTCGTATTACTTAGCATCTTTACAATCCTCAAATTAAAATTTTTTATATTACATACATATTTATAGGCATATAAAATAATTCGAAGGTTTCAGAAATTAGAAACATTAAATTAAACACGGTTTATGCATTAATATTCTGACATTCTCATGAACTTCTTATTCTTGTAATTTTGTAGCTAAAAAAATACATAAATATTGCAGAAAAATAGTGCGAGTGACTTGAATTTTATTATTTTGATATTCTTTGAGATAGGGTTGCTAAGCAACTCACAAATGAAAGAGCAAAGTAAAAAGAAATGTATTTTAAAATTTGTAAAAAAAAAAATGAAAGTAAAATGTTTTCTATTTCCCGAACAGATGCAAAACATTTTTCAAACATTTTTCAATCATTTAAACAATTCATTTCTAAATTCTAATGAATGTATCGGCCAATTTTCAAAGCTATTGAAAATATTTAAAACCTCCCTATCGAAAATTTAGCATTAGTCATTTTACGTTTAAATCCAATATTCAAATAGGCGATTTTCATTTCAGTTCAAAATGAAATTTGAAAAATCGTTTGCACTCCCATAGGAAAGCATTCTGACCTAAACAGAAATGTTCTCTATTTTTCGAACGAATGAACCCAATGTAACTAAAAACTATACAGCTCATTCCGGGTACCTCACCCACATACCCACAAAAAATCAACTTAATCGGGCGCTTTTTACGGCAGTTATGGCGGAACAGAAAGCAAAAACTTTTCGCTTCTCCACAGTGAGCCTCCACTGGCAATTAAAATAAGATATGTGAATAATAAGGAATATATATTGAAAAGATTTCATAGTAATCTCTGGAAATTTTGAAATTAAAATGAAGCATTCGTTTTCTTCTAAATTGGAATGAAATTTGTGTGTGGATGGCAACTTAATGACCCCATTCATTGGTGAGAAAAAAAGGGTGATAATAGGGATTATTTTACTTTTATTAATTTTATTGACTCATTAAAATATTTTAAAAAAAAAGAACGCAGTAAAAATTTATTGTCGGTAATATGTGGGAATTCTTTCGTCGTAAACATTAAAAATGAGTTAAGTTTTAAAATGCATATCACAGATGAAAACGCACACATACAGCAGTTAGGATTCATAGTAAGTCCTGCAACCGAATTATTTTGAGTGTCTCTGTAAAGAAACAATAAATTCTATGTACTCCATCATCTATAGAAAACCTGTTGTAGTGCAACATCGTTAAAAAACAATGCAAACCCATTTTCCCCCATTGACCGTCCTGTAACAGAATACCTTTGAGTGTCCCTGTAAACGAACTAGAATAGCTAGTTATTTATTCTATACTCTATAGAAAACACGTTGTCGTCCACTTCTGTAATGCGTATCGATTTCTTTATGTTTGAAATAACGTAATATCATTATAATCCACTTTATCCTTTGGACGTAATGTAAAGCAATTCTTTTGAGCGTCCCTGTAATTTTATTAATAATTTATTCAATGAAAGAAATGAGGTCGATAATCCCAGGGATTGGGAAACTAGGGTCTAAATCTAAACCATCCTTATAGCAGCGTACTGCGAAGAGAGTAGCATTGAAATATTATAAACCCTGTATGTCTTCTTAGGTGCGTTCGTAAGCACCCAGAGTCGCCGCATACAACAGCTCAAAAACGACCCAACCGAATGGTTTGAAATTGAATAGATAGAATCGCTGCAGAATTGTGTCGAATCACTTCAAATTGTATGAAAATCAAATCAAAACTTAAAAATGAATATTAATAAAAGCTTTTCTTCATTCGATTCAATCATTACTTCAATGATATCCCATGATAGGTCATGATTCTTGGTTGCCTATTGAAGAGGTAGTCCTAATATTTCCGTATAACTGAATTTAAAAACCTAATTTGTATACTAGAATTGTTTCATGATAACAACCGACAGCTTTTTTGGATAGATGTTTCCGGAGAAACAGAATTCAATGGAAAAAGAGTCTCAATAGAGATTTCCAGTTCTGAAATTTTCAAAGCTAGGCTCAAGTTTCCCATTGGAATGTCAACAAAAGACAACTTAAAATGTACTTATTTTAATGAATCCTATCACAATAACAAACAATGTAATTTATTTCACTGAAATAAAAACAGTACGAATGCACCCCATTTGTCACAACTTGTTTTTTCCCTCACAAAATGAGTCTCATCTCATTTTAGAATAAGAGGAATCGTCGGAGTCCTTATTAACTTTTGGCGCCCGGATATCCCCTTACGCTATCCATCATTCTCACCTCGACTCCAAAAATGCTGATTCTGTGGGCAGGTCTCGAACAAAAAGTAATAGGCTGCCCTCCGTGTATACACAACAAGCTGGATAGTCAGTAAGGGTGGCTCTTTAAGAAATAAGCCAGTTTATATCATGTCGGGCTCAGAGTAATAAGACACTCGCTTCCTAATTTAAGATCCGCAACTCAAGTTTTATATTCCGTCACTGGAGATTTTATAGTTTGATATCATCATTATTTCTTTATAGTGTGCCCAGAGACAGAATGAAGGCTGGTCAGAAAAGAAGGCGAAGACACAACGCAAGTAGGGTGAAGATCTTGGGCTGAAATATATTTATGAATTCAAATAATTTATGAGGTGTAACTTCGTACATTTGCGTTGCAAACAATTACCGCAGAGCTCGAAATCCATGAGGAAGGCAGAGGTAAAATATTAAAATGAAGACCAAGTCCTCTCAGCTGAAATTTTTGTTTATTGATATATAGAAAGTAAGATGGTAAGAATGGGGTGGTCTCGGTTATTAGAGGATTGAAACAGTCCTTGACAGACCAAGAGCTAGGAGGGATCTGATCTCGGGTAATAGATCGTCTCGCCAAGTTTCCATGGACATTGAGCCAACAGATCGCGGACGCGTAGAAGAACTTATTTGTACGTTACGGGTAAATAATATAAATGTTTTGGGCGGATGGAATGAAATGGCTACTACATTTGGCGAAATCGTAATTTTAGGGAATTTTATGGTACACATGCGGGCAACCCGTTGGGAATGGAATTTTAGACAGAGGAAACCGTTTAACTTGTATCTGGGAAATTACATTACTTTGCACAATTTGTTTATGGACAGAAAAAGGTTGGGCGCCCCATGCAGCTGTAAATGTCTGGAACACATTGCTGCACATCTGTTATAACCGCAGTGGAGTCAAAAATAGATTTTTAACGTACGTTACATGCTGCATTTAATAAAGATAGACTTTTATATGAGAAAAGGAAATAGCATTTGAGGTTTTAGAATAAGAGATATTTTAGCGAAGAGAATATTGCTTAATATATTAGAAATTAAGTTAGGAAAGATAATAATTTAGAATAAAGATAAGATTTTTTTTTTTCGACAGGTTGCGAAAAAAAAAAAAAAAAAAATTCTTCTATCTTGTTGGATTAATATAACAGGAATGGTAAATATTTATACATTCATTTTAGACAATTTATTAATGCCATTAATAAACCGCCTGGAGGTATAGAAATAATGGAGTTAGTTTTTATTACTTTCTTTCAGATATTAATAAAGAGATACCGAAAAAGTCGTCACACCCCCCTCCTCACCTAAAACAAAAATAAAACCTGACCCACTTTAAACACATGAGACCTGATAATGACAATTCATTTCCTGAAGAAAATGTTTCCAGAAATACATCGAAGAAATAACTGAAGTTATAGTTTAAGTATTTTTATCACCTTAAGGTAGTTAGCTCTCAATTTCCCAGCTCAACAACGCGAAACTTTCTGATTCCTTTTTAAATGTTTAGGCCTTTTTAAATGTTGTCAGGCCTGCATAAAATTTGCAGGCCTGACAGAAGCGATTTCGAATCGAATAGCGTTTTCCATTTTTTTATTCATAAATTACTTAATCGAGGTATAAGCGATTCTTGTCGCGAGACGACGCGTTTTTCTCCTTTCTCGCGCTGCTGCGTCCGAAAATGCGGTCCACAAGCGCCAAATTTGACAGTATTTTCTGAAAGATCTTCTGCCTTTACAAAAAAAAATGGAAAACGCCATTCGATTACATAGTTTCTGACTAAGAACACCTGCCCATTTTATGCGTTTCCGAACAAAAATAATTTCAGAAAGTAGCTCATTTGGATTTGAGAACAGCCTTAACATCAAATAAACTTTATGAAGTCTTCTAATATTTGCATAAGATTTTTTAAAATTTATTTATCATTAATGATTCCCTGTATATACAACAAGTTGGATGGTAAAAGTAAGGAATAGGAGCACGAGGTAATTATTCCAAAATGATGTACGAATGAATGCTGGTCTCAACATAATAGGACACTCGCTGACTTAGGTTTATCCAAAGACAATCCCGTTTCTCACTATGTCACTGAAGATTTTCACTTTTGTAGTCTGATACCATAATCATTTCTTTATTAAGTTCCGTCGCGATTGTTTGGGCTGCAAGAATATCCTTTCGGGCCTCTCCATTAGAGATGTCACACAACAGTGATAAATTTATGGGGTAGGCTCCCTATTTTTGGGACTCCTTTCCAATTAGAATGCACCCCGTCCTCCCGGATTCCGAGTTGTCTTCTTATGTAAAACTGTCGACAAGGATTAAGGGACAATTTAACTATTTTAAGCGTCCTTCGGCAAATCACAACAAGGGTGTGATGAAAAATGTATTGTAACTATCCCTTAGGGGGCCCCTATCATTTGGAGACCCCCTTCTCACCCAGTCATACACGGGTCAGGTTGTACCCGACTCGAACCCGAAATTTCTGCTTTATGTCAACCCGAAACCCAACCCGAACCCGTCAGAAAAAATCGTCAACCCCGAACCCGATGCACCTCAACCAGAACCCGATCCAAACTCAACCTATTCGAACCCGAAGTGAAAAAAAAATGAAACCCTATTTTAATATTTACATTTAGGAAAGTCTATCTCTAGCATCGATTTATAACAATGTTTGTATAATAACAATGAACACCCATTAATAATCAAGTATATATATATTTTTTCATTTGAAAAATATATTCAGCCCGAATCCGATCTGAAAGAGTCAAAACCCATCCCTGAAAGAGACGAAAAAAATGAGCGTCCACCGGACCCAGTACAGAACTCTGACCCGGAACGAATGGCCATCACTTTTGTTTCGCCTTCTCCCCGACCTTACTGCACTGGAAATACCATTATGTTTTTGACATTACAATTCACAAGGGCCCCCCAATATCGTAAGTATACAATGTATATATCCTGATAATGTATATCCATTAAAAATTGTTTTTCTATGCGAACATCCAATGAGTCAAACGCAAATTTAATAGGGCTTATTTTTGTCAACCTACAGTATCCTTTACTATATGTTTACTATTACTAAATCGTAACAACTGTTTTTTCGTTGTCACGCCTTTCATTAATTAAACTCATTTTACAACATCGTCCTTTATTATATTTGGCTGAACAATTAGGACGCAGATCTCAGACTCGCTCGCAGACACACCTATAACCATCGCCCGTCTACGACTCGAGATGAGTAGTACTATTATATAGACAGGTTCATTAAACGACATCTATAAATAAATGGCACTTAGACTGACAACAAATAAATCGATCTTTGAACGGAACAATGGGTTTTTTCTGAACAAGTCGCCTTTTTTTCACGACCTTATGGGTAAATGGATCGCCTCCAACGACAGCTCTGCAAGTTGCAATCTTAATTTGAACTGAATGCAATTCATATTTAAAACTCTCAACTCGCACTTTCATTTCTTTCCTATTAGCATTATGACTTTTACGCAGTTTCAGAAGACTTATAATTAACTTTTGCAAATTGTAATGTTGGATACGATTTTATCCACTGATACTCCAGGACTGTTTATTTTCTGCCAAAATTCTTTATTATAGCAGGAGGGCTCTGTTCTCTGTCTCTCCTGACCCCCCCCCTTCCTGTTGCCTAATTAATTTAGTAACCGTATAACATTTTAGATTTCGACATCTTAAATCTTCTATCTAAAATAATGGAAATGTTGACTCTACTCATTATTCTCATAAATATTTTATTAATTGTTTAATTTATCTGAAAATAATTCCTTGAGTCCCCCCCCCCCCCATTACTTTTGAATGGCTACGTCTGTTTTTCTGACAATGACTTATCTTGTTAAAGAGAGAAGCAAAAGTCTTAATATTTCAGTGTAAATTTGACTTTATTGCGCATGCCTCAACTTTTTTTTGAACGGTGAATAAAGAAGGAAATGGAATTAAGAAGAATCAAGAGCGCTGGGGAAAGAATAGCTCGCCTATTGGCCTGTGCTGCTCGCAACCCTACCGCTAGGATATACTCCTTCTAAATTCTATATCCATTTTTCCACCTGAGAGAGGGGTGAACAAAAGGGAGTTGGGGATTGAAAAGGGAGGGAGACGCTTTCACTTTTTTTGAAGGCAGGAATGGGATGTGTGGCGTTCTCCCTTTCTATAGAATTTGAAAAAGGGTGCTTTCTGGCGAAGAAAACATATTTATTTTAATTTTTACACGGGCTGCAAAACCTTTCTATTTATAATCATTAAACATTTCAAAGGGTTTGGAGATAAAAATCTTTTTTTCTTTTAACGTTTTCTGACGAGCACTTTTATCATAAATTATCAGTATAACTATCAGTATCTACCACCACTGCGTCCAATTAAGTGGATATTTTAATTTCGCATGTATATGATCTATATAATTTAAACACACCAAGTAATAGACAAAAAATGAGTTCAATTTAAAAATGCATTCCGCAACTGTAAACTCACTTCCAGCAATTATTGTCAATAGACAGTGCCGAATTCTTTTGTGTGTCTCTGTATGTAAATGAACGATGAATGCTATACACACAATAGTCTATAGTAAGCCTCTTGTAATGTACCTTAGTTATATACTATATCCATTTCAAATTAAAATAAACCCCAAACGATTTTTATCCAGATACCATAGCGTAACGGAAGTCTTTTGACTGTCCCTGTAAATGAACAATAAGTGCTATGCACACTATATTTTATAGGAAGCCTCTTGTAGTGCCCCTCAGTGATATATATCAGTTTGAAATTGTGTAACAGCGTTAAAATAAACCGCAAATGATTTTTTTTTCCCATAGACCGCAATGTAATGGAATTCTCTTGAGTGTCCCTGTAAAAAAAATTGTAAATTCACGGGATTTGACACGGGATTGATTCCGTAATTTGACAGGAAATGCTTCTTTTTCAAGGTAAACGGTCAATTTACGTAAATTTAATGATGTGGCAGTTGGGAGCACCCATTTCGAAATATACCTCTGCCTGTAGGCGGAGCCAGCAGGGATTTTTTGTTTTTAAATTTTTTTTTTACGTAAGAGTTGGTTCTATAAAAAACTTGTCAGTATAAAAGTCGTAGATAATATTAAGAAGATTTATAATAAATTTAAGCGGATTTGATATCTTGGGAATGAACGAAGTTATGAATTTGTCTCTTCTGAAACCCCTATTTCCCCCCCCCCCCCCCCTCTCCTTGAGGCATTTTTAATGAAATCAAAAATCTCTCCTACATACATTTTTGGCCTTTTTCCTAGAAGTCATAATAACTTTAAACGGATTCGATACGTATCCTAATTTCCTAATTAAGAAGTTATGGTTTTTTTTTCGGTTTTAGGCACGTTTTGACAGCTGGCCGACTTAACACTATATCCCCATCCCATCCCTTTTCACGGAAGTATGGTCGTCGATGATTAAACTATAATTATACAACATCGTCATGGACTACATTCGGGTAAATATTTACGACGAGTATATCAGAATCGCTCGCAGACAGAATCATCGCTACACGACTCCAGATTGTTATTATTATTATTACAGATTAATTGTTCGGCGTCTATAAATAAACGGCACTTAAAAATTACCCAGACTGTAAACAAATAAATCGATTTTCGAACGGAACAATGGCGGTCTTTCTGAATGGATCGACATCGATAAAATGAAGTGGAGAGCTCTCGATAATAAAGAAACTTTTATGAGTTCAAAAGCTTCACTTGTAGCTAGGGGACATTTCTAACAATCCTAAAAGAACGAGGCGTTTTCAAACATGGATAGTTTGAAAGGTGTGTTGTTGATAGGCCTGAGAGCTATATTCGATGCGAAACATATCTTGGATGGCTGAACCATTTTTATACTAGTCAATCTGCAGATCAGGAGCCTCAACGTCAGCTCTGAATGGCATTGTTTTTAAATCTCACTTTTCATATTATTGAGCATCTTACAATCGGAAATTTATTTTTATTTTTTTTATGTTACATACATATATTTGTAGGCCTATAAAATACTTCGGAGGATTCAGAAATTAGAAGCGTTCCATTAAAACACGATTGATGCCATTCCTATCAACTTCTCATTCTTGTAAATTTTTAGATAAAAAAAAAAATACATTTCTACCCCACGTAATCTTATTAAATTCATATCCTCGATTTCCTATGGATTGCTGGAATATTTACAGTGAATATTGGATTTCGTTTGGCACTGTGATTTTATTAGGATAATCAACTGTTTGGGATAAGGATCTCATGCTGTCTAAATATCCAAACAGCAATATTTAGTTACCTGCCAACCACGAAACACCTTCATCTGATGGTTTAGTTGAATAAAATATCATGTACGAAAGTAACTTATGGAAATAAGTTATTTTGCTAATAAAATATTGCAGCGAGTTACTTAAATTTTATTATTTTGATATTCTTTGAAATAGGGTTGCTAAGCAACTAATAGATTAAAGAGGAAAGAACAAAAAAAAAGAAATGCATTTAAAAATTTGTAAAAAATAGGAAAAATAAAATGTTTTATATTTCCCGAATACTTGCAAAATTTGTTCCAATATTTTAAACAATTAATTTCTAAATTCTATCGGCAAAATTTCAAAGCTATTGGATATATTTAAGACCCCATATCGATGATTTAACATCCATGAGTTTACTTTTAAATCCATTATTCAAATAGGTGATTTTCATTTCAGTTAAAAATAAAATGTGAAAATCGTCTGCATTCTCATAAGAAAGCATGATGACCTAAAAAGAGATAGCCTCTATTTTTCGAACGAATGAACCAAATTTAACGAAAAACTATACAGCTCATTCCGGGTATCTCGCCAACATACCCACCAAACATCAACCTAATCGGACGATTTTTAGGGATGTTATCGCGGAACAGACAAACAGAGAAAGAGAAACCATAAACTTTTCGCGTCTGCACAGTGAGCCTCAACTGACGTTTCGGCAATGGATTTGGGTTGTCTATCCGTCTGGCCGTGCTCTAACTCTTGCAAATAGACTCGGATTGTCATGCAATTTATGTATGTTATTAAAGTTTAATAGGGTATGATCGATATTGAGAATGAAGCGTGTAGCACTTATAGTTTTTTTACAGGGACATTCAAAAGATTTCCGTTTCATGACGGTCTATGGGAAAAAAATCATTTGCTGTTTGTTTAAATGATTTTATACGATTTCAAACATATTAAAATAATATCGCAGAGGTGCACTATAAGAGGCTTACTATATAAAATTGTGTGTGTATAGCATTTAAAGTTCATTTACAGGGACACTCAAAATAATTCATTTCCATAATAGTTTACTCTATGGGGGAAACAGATTGCAGAGTATTATGTTAACAAATGAGTTGTAATTTTCCAACTGGACGAAAAATGTCCGGGCCAGGATTCGAACCTGGGATCTCTTGGCTGAAGATTGGCTTTGATTTGATTTCTTATACCAATTTGAAATAATTGTGTTAAAATTAATCTATACTGGAGTTCCATTATCTGCGATCTATTCTGCTGAGCTGATTAAAATATGAGACCAGATGCTAGGATCAATAAGGTTAACTGGATGAATTATCCCCGCCAGATTCGACCGGGATAGCTCACTTGGTAGAGTATGGCAGCTTCAGCCAAGAGATCCCAGGTTCGAATCCTGGCCCGGACATTTTTCGTCCAGTTGGAAAATGACAACTTATTTGATTTCTTTACCAATTTGAATAATTATGCTAAAATTAATCTAGTATTATGTTAACACTATTTCAAATATAATGAAATTATTATACATTACTGAGGACACTTGCTACAAGACACTTGCTATAGAATAGGATGTGCATGTGCATATCGTTTATCGTTCCTTTACAGGAACACACAGAATACTTCGGTTAAAATACTGTCTGTTAACAATAATTGCTGGAAGAACGCGTTTTTAAATGAAACTAATTTTTTGCCTATTACTCGGTGTGTACAAATACTATATATCGTATACAGAGCTGCACAAAAAAGTCTGGAGTACGTTTTCGTTTATGGACGGAAATTTCAGAAGGGGTTTTCTTGTAAAGCATTTGTTTTATTCAAAAAGCTAAAATACTTTTTATAAATTTCTCAAAATTACGTCCTATAGCTCCGGAATTAGAAAACAAATGTTAAAAGAACACTATACTTTTGACAAATACAATCTTGCATCAAAAATCATGTAATCTTCAAAATATAATTTTCAAAATTTCTGTTTAATTTGCATCGTAAATAGTATTTCTGACTTGAAATTTAGTATTTAATAAAATTAATGTTATAAGGTTTTTTTTTCTAAATGTACAATAATATTGGATCTCTTTTTTTCCTCCAGAAATCGGAAGATCTTATGCACTGTGAATGCGATACATCGGGTTGCCATGCAGCTAGTTTATTCTAAAAATTCTAGACTATGTTTTAAAGTTAAGGTCTCAGAAGTCTTACTTTTCCACCACCGAAGGTGCGAGTATTTTATTTCATTTCATATAACACACAATAAAATGAAATGTTTACCACTAATAGGTCGATATCTCTGCTTGATTTAACGTAATTATTTCAAGGTTGTACAATTCATATTTAATTAATTTTAAAAAGTTTAAATTAAAAAAAAAATAAAAACACTTTTTCACCTGGGTATCCACTGCGCGCAAGGTTGTAAAAAAAATTATTGCTTCGAAAATAGCAAACAAAACGGATAATGATGTAAAATGGATGCATCTTGAACTTATACTTCAATTTCAAGCAATTAAAAATTTATTTTTTTAAAACATTAATTTAAATTGTAAAATGTTAAAAAAATTCATTTTTTGTTGAAAAAATGCCAATTTAAAAATTTTAATTTTTTAATTGCTTGAAATTGAAGTATAAGTTCAAGATGCATCCATTTTACATCATTATCCGTTTTGTTTGCTATTTTCGAAGCAATATTACTTTAAAAAAATTTTCAACGGATTGACACGTTTCAGATACTGGAGATTCCGAAACACATATTTTTAGAAAAAAAAAAAAAAAAAATTTGCCGTCCGTCTGTCTGTGTGTCTGTAAACGCTCTATCTCCCGAACAAATGGAGATAGAGACTTGCAATTGGGTGTGTCATAATGGGAAGAAGCTTATTGAATTTGTCACCTCGATTATCAGGAACTTCTTTTTTTCGGACTCTCAAAATAGTTGTTCTTATAAAAGGGCTATAAAAATTTTCGAAATGGTTTATTTTAAGGAGTGACTCTAAAAGACGATAAAAAGGACATAAATTTTGCATAAAGAATGAAGTCGATCGGATCATGAGTGGCCGAGGTATTGGTCATCCTATTTTCCACACGCTTCGATTTTTCGTGACCTTGTATTTCTTACTAATTTCAATTCAAAGATATATTTTCATTGGAAATGACACGCTTCATCCGACGCAGTAAACCGTTAGTTAATAGGATTATCCATTTTGGAGTTATAGAGCCTTTAAAATTTAGGACGTTATCAAGCCAGGATTTTATTCGAATTGCAACGCATTTTATAAATATTTTACGCATGTTTTATTTTCCTATTTTATATTATTCATTACATTAAATATTACGGTGCCCCCCCCCCCCCCCCCACCAATGACTAGTTTTTTTCTACAGCCTTACACGCAGTGGATACCAGACGAAAAAGTTTTTTTTCCTTTTTTTTTTATCTAAACTTTTTTTAAATAATTAAATATGAATTGTGCAACATTGAAATAATTATGTTAAATCTAGCAGCTATTGATCTATTAGTGGTGAAAATTTCATTTTATTGTGCGTTTTGGTTTCAAAATGAAAGCTTCGAAAATGTTTATCTACAGGAGCGTTTTAATTTTTCAAAGTTCTTATTTTTAAAACAATTTAGAAAAAAAAATCGTTCTATTTTTCGCCTCCACAATCCTCCTCACCTAATCCCGCAGTCTGGAATTTTACTAGGTAGGGAATTTTCCTCGGGATATTTTCGAGAACAACTCCTCTCGTTTATCCAATTTTCTTCACGAAATTTGCCGAAGACAGATTGTGAGAGCGACGCCCGCGAGACTCCTCCATACAACGTCGTGTCTTCTACAATCGTAGATGAGAGAGAGACAATTCTATAATTAACGCTTCCCTCGATTCTAAATCCGTTTGAGAGGAAGGAGAAACGCTCCTGAGCGCCCCCTAAAAACTCAAATTTAGATACGGGAGGAGGTTTTGTCGCGCCCCTGGATGTTCGGTTTTGACAAGGACGGACTTGTGTTTAAGCGGATTATCAGGTAAGAGGGTTTGATGCGAACATGAAGTGAAGCAGTTGTTGGGGGTTGTGATTTATGATGTTTGTGTGTGTGCTTTAGCCTGTGTTTGGATGCACTCTGTTGTCAATTTTAGAACGCTTTCATTTTTTCATATAACTTTAGGAACACATTAAAATTTTAACGGAGCATTTTTACGAAAATAATAAGAATGAAATTGTACGTTAAACGTGACAAAAGAGGTGCTTTCGTTTTATAACTAGTTTCACAATGTAAAAAAAGCATCCTTTTTATTTTAGTGAATTGAATTATATCGTCTGCTGCTATGATGAATAAATCAAAATGAGCATGTCTTTTTTTTTATTATTATTATTACATACGCCGCGTTTACAAATGCAATTTTTTTTTTCGATACCAGACAGCGTTGCAAAATTCACCCTAAAGAACTTGCTTTGCGAAGGATGACCTTCATGGTTTAATATTTTTATGACTCATAACGAACGAATGTCTTGTGTTTATTGACTCAAATCGATTGAGATATTCGGCTGTTAACGTAATTTTCACTGAAATTATCTCAGAATTTATACATTTTAGAATGTCACTCATCTCTCAAGCAAACCCTTTTTTGGAACGATCTTTCTAAAAATGTAACTTTTATGCCATTTTATTCGAAAAAATAATTTTGAATAAAAATGGCCGCTTGGCCTATGAAAAAAGATGTAGTTTGTCCGTTTTTGTTTTCCTTAGTCCCATGACTTGCACTTTTATTATATAGATTATGAACGATAGGATTTTAAAAAAATATAAAGAAAACTTTTATGAATATCTTTTTAAATTTTGATTCGGTTTTCATAAAATTTGACAAAATTCTGCAACGATTCTATATATAAAATTTCAAACCATTCGGTTGGGTAGACAACGACTGTAGGTGCAGGTACTCTAGGTATTTATATAATTACGAACGCACCTAAAAAAGTGTATAAGAGTTGCAAACACTTTTCAAATTTAATAGTAAATGTTGATAAATTAATAAAGAAAAATGCCAATCAAATGTGCTGGGAATTTATGGGTATTTTTATCTATTAAAATTTTCTAAGTACGATGAGAGGGGAAACGCATCTTTCAGACATTTACGTAATTTTTTCTACACTTAGTTCTTATAAATGGCACTGAAATTAAAATTTAATTTTTACTACTGTTATGTATATAATTGCTCTTCTAATTGCTGTTATTACCGTTAAGGAAAATCTTGCATTTGTAATAACGTAACTTCTGTGCGCAAAAATACGTCACGCGCCTGCTAGTGTAAAAAAAAAAAAAAAAAATGGAGGCGCGCCCGCTGAAAGGTTAATAGCTATAGTGAAATATGTCACACAAAATAGGTAAAGAAAGAAATAAAACAAAAGTATGAAAAAGGTCTTAATAATAATAATAATGAACTTTCGAAAAACTGGTTATTTTTTTAACTACTTCTCCAAGTGCACTCCAAGTTCCTTTAACATACAAATTTTAAAAGCATTCTATAAAATTTCTCTACGTATCGTTGTCACTCGCTCCAGATACAAAAAAAAAAACGGTTGCCATAGAAACCCATCTCGAATCGTCTGCGAGCAATCCGAGCTGCGTCATTCGACTCCTTAATAGCGGTACAGAAATCTGTCACACAAAAGAGGTGAAGAAAGAAATAAAGCAAAAGTGGTGGAAGTGTTCTTTGATTACCAATCACATCTTGAAGGACGACATTAGAAAAAAGACACACTTCCTCCTTCACAACATATATCACAAGAAATCACACTTTTCTTTTCTTCCTTTCATTTTGTGTTTGTTCTCGATTTACGCGTTTCCTGATTTATCAGGTCGTTGAGATTTTTGTAACAAAGAAAGATAATTCAGGCTGCATTAAAGATTTAAGATACGTTTTTGAAAAAAGTTCATCAATGTTTATGGAGCGCTACTTGTACATACAACATACAATGTTTAGAACAACGTATAATAACAAGAACTATTTAATTTTAACATTTCTTATTTTAATTTGTATTTACTTAATTGTATTTTAAGATATAATATTAAATACTTATTATATTTATGCAATCACCGCGTCTATGACCAAGTCCCCATAAACACAGAAGTATTGAATTTTACTAAACAAATATAAAAATAATAATAAACGATTGAAAATTTGGTTATTTTTTTCACTATTTGTCCAAGCGATTGAGGCTTCTTTAAAATAAAAGCATTTAAAACACTTTTTCGAATTTTCCTGCGTATCGTTGCCACTCGCTTCAATATAAAGAAAAAAGAAAAAACTGTTGCCTTAGAAATCAATCTCGAATCGTCTGCGAGCAATCCAAGCTGCGTTATTCGACTCCTTAATAGTGGTAGAAATCTGCCTCACAAAAGAGGTGAAGAAATAAGTAAAACAAAAGTGTGGAAGAGTTCTTTGATTACCAATTACATCTTGAAGGACGACATGAAAACGGACATAGTACTTCCTCCTTCACAACATACAGTGTCTCACATAAGTGATGGGACACTTGTGCTTTACAAAAGGAAACTAATCAAATAAATTAAAAAAACATGTACACATTTTTTTGTGGGTGTGTTTCATACTTAAATTTAGTAAAGATTATTACATGACATACATTTTGTCAAAATATTAAAATATTAATTTAATAAAAATACAAATGTTTAGAACGGAGCAAAAAATAGCTCACATAAGTGATGGGACACCATTATATATGCAACAAAAATCGCCTGAAATAAGCAATAAAAATATTTTTTGGGGTTTTATTTTTACTTAAAAGCAATTGGCAATAATTGATAAAATCGTCTGCAGTATTTCTCTCCAGTTTGTTTTGGAATTTTTGTGTTTTTTAGCTCTGTGTAGCCATGAATGCTAAACGAAAAGAAACTTCGCCTGAAATTCGAAAATTAGTTATTCATTTGCATATTGAACGTGGAAAATCTATTAGAAAAACTGCTGAAACAGTTAACTTGAGTCGTTCAACAGTTTTCAATATCATTAAACGATATAAAAAGAATCATATGATTCAGGATAAAAGAAGACCTGGCCGACCATCAAAGCTATCCAATGGAATAAAGCGAATTATCGTTCGAAATATTAAAAAAAAATCCAAGAATTAGTGCTTCAAAAGTTGCTGCTGATTTACAAGCATTATATGGAATAATTGTTAATCCTGAGACTATTAGAAGGGTAATTCGATCTGCTGGATATCACGGTAGAGTAGCCAGGAAAAAATTCTTCGTAAGTGAAAAGAATAGAAAACTCAGACTAGCTTTCGCAAAATCCAACATAAATAAGAATTCTGATTACTGGAATAAAGTTATATTTGCTGATGAGAGTAAATTTAATATATTTGGTTCTGACGGTAGAATCTTGGTGTGGAGAAAACCCAGGGAAGAATTTCGCAAACAGAACTTGGTACCAACAGTAAAACATGGTGGAGGAGGAGTTATGGTATGGGGGTGTATGTCGTCCGCTGGAGTTGGTAATCTTGTTTTTATTGACAGTATAATGGATCAGTACAAGTATATTGATATTTTAAAGCAAAATTTGAAATCTTCAGCACGAAAATTGAACCTTCATAACGATTTTAAATTCTACCAGGACAATGACCCCAAGCACACTGCTCTGAACGTTAGACTCTGGCTGCTATATAACTGTCCTGAAATAATAAAAACACCACCACAATCTCCAGACTTAAATCCCATAGAGAATATTTGGCAAGAATTGGAATCAAGAATTCGCAAACACACCATTTCTTCAAAACAACAACTAAAATCGGTGCTTCAAGAAGAATGGGGTAAAATCACTCCAGAAATCACAAAAAAATTAGTCGAATCCATCCCAAAAAGATTAAATCATGTTTTAAAAGTAAAAGGAAATCCAACAAAATATTAAAACCTTTTAAAAAGTAAAATTTTTGGATAAATATTTGATGGAAAAGTAAGTGTCCCATCACTTATGTGAGCCATTTTTTGCTCCGTTCTGAACAATTGTATTTTTACTAAATTAATATTTTAATATTTTGACAAAATGTATGTTATGTAATAATTGTTACTAACTCTAAATATGAAACACACCCAAAAAATTTTTGCACATGTTTGTTTATTTATTTTATTGCAGTTTCTTTTTATAAAGCACAAGTGTCCCATCACTTTTGTGAGACACTGTATATCACAAGAAATCACACTTTTCTTATCTTCCTTTCATTTTGCGTTTGTTCTCGATTGATGCGTTTCCTGATTTGCCAGATCGGACGAGATTTTTGTAACAATGAAAGAGAATTTTAGCCGCATTAAAGACATACTTAACATATACGTTTTTAGAATGAGCACGTAGCACATTTTTATTAATGAAGCTGTTCGTATGTACAACGTTCAAAACAACGTATAATAACTAAAACTAATTAATTTCCATAGTTATCTTACTTTTTAAATTTATATTTCCTTGAGTATGCATTAAAAATATTATTAAATACTTGTTTGGGTTTCGTACTTAAAAAGTAAAAACGGAACCATTATAAGATCACTCACTACTCGTCTCGCAGGACCGTACAGAGGGGGGTAGTGCCGGTACAAATTACCAGGGCCCGGGTCTTCTATAGGGGGCCCGGCTTCGATACTGGTTTTTAAACAAATACCATAAAAAGTACACTGGTATTTTTTACATAAAACTTTTAATTAAAATAACTAACAAAGAACAAAATTCAAAAGTCAGAAGTTGCTTGAACGTCTTTACGGACTGGCTAGAATGGGAGAGGGGGGGGGGGTGCTCAGGAGGCATTTTAATAATAGAAACAAAATCCAGCTTTTATTAAAAATTAGCAGAACGCACATAGCAAAGATGTGGGCATTTATTTATTTATGTTTTATAGAACAAATATTTTCTGAATTGTAAAGCACAAAAACAAAAGTTGCAATAGCGTCAGGCAATCGGCGCCTTAACTGATGAATTGAATTAAAGTTTAATTATATTTTCAATATTTATATTTTCTATTTAAAATCCTTATATGAAAAGGCGCTACCAATGCATCCTAAACTATAATACTACTGTAAAATACTGTAAAAGAAAAATAATAAAATTGTAAGAAAATACTATATAAGGTAAAGCTAGGATAGTCTGCGCACAATTCAAAAGAATAGCAATAAAAAATCTAAATATTATTTTTTTGCTAAACTATTCATGAAAATTTTTACTTCATTTGTTTTTTATGCATTTCCATTGCTATTTTGTTGTTATGTTGCAATTTAATAGAACAGTTGTAATAAAACCAAGAATGTTATTTTCCGCAATCTCTCCTTACAGGGTTGGTGTGATTGCGCATATGGGTAGGAGAGATTGTTACTAATAATAACTACAATTAAATTGTTAACAATAATAATTACACTTAAATGACATTGCTGTAAGGTTTTTGTGAACAAATATTATTGTATTATGAGTGAATATTTCAACCTAATAATTAAAGAATCAGAAAAAAGGAAATACTTTTAAAAACGATTAAAACATTTTAATTAAAGAAAAAAAAATTAAAGAATCAGAAAAAGCAAGTCCAGATAAGATTACAAAATAAAATTATGTTACTTAATAACACGTTTAACTTAAAATTAGTCCATTTTCATTTTTCATTTTTTTATACAAATTTACCAATAAGCTGCGTAATCTCTCCTAGCATAGAAACTAATGGGAACACTGCGCCATCTCTCCTACTAAGCAGATGCGCAAACTCTCCAATTTCGGTAGTATTTGAACATGACCCCTTCTAAAACAAAACCGTTGATGTTCATATTGTTAGTCTAGATTAGTAGCTTATAAGAAACCGCTTAAGTTAAAAATATTTTTACTATTGACATTGTATAAAAATTCTGATGAATAGCTATGAAAATTCAAGCACTTACTTTGGGAAAACAAAACAAAATAGCAATACTTGATCTTAGACGCTCAAAGCAATCAACGTGCACTTTCAAGTAGACACTCCACTACTGTTGTTGTACAACTACCTGGAGTCGCTGCGTGCTCACTCTATTCCTTCCCCCCGAACCTCTATGTGCGCAATCTCTCCGACCGCGTTATCTCTCCTGGCTTTACCTTAGATTTTCTAAAAAAGTAGTATCCAACATATTTATTTTCTAATACAGTAAAGGCTGTTTATAATGGAATTCTGCTGTAAACGGAGAAAAAACCATGGTCTAGCCAAAAAAATTCCATGTATTCTCCTACCTTTTAAGACGAAAAAACGTATTTAAAACGGAATTTCCTGTACGTTTTCATCTAAGCAGGTTTTATTTTATCAGGCTTATGGCCCGCGGTCTTTCTGTACGGCCCTGCTCGTCTGTCTGCCTGTCCGTTTTTCTCGAAAACTATTAAATGTGGAAAGTTTAATCTTGGCAGAGTTATAAAATGAAAGGCTATTGATCCACATATTTATTAGCCATTCAAAAATATGTTTAGGGAAAATTGAGTGGGGCTTAAGCTACTTGATTTTTTTTCCCTTCTCTGTGTGTGTATCGTTCGAAAGATCTCGTAACACCAAACTAAAAGAAATATATCTATTTTAATTTTATGTATTATATTGTCAGAAATGTACTGCAAAAATATGTCCCCATTTTCGAATCTACTGAAACTAAAATTATGAAAAAAATAGGGGCAGTAGGAGTTTATTTAAACTTTTCACGAAAACTATAGACTTTATCCACACAGTTTTTGAGAGAATTTCATTTTTCCGTTACGCACAAAGTTACAAACTTTACATTGCGGAGGGGAGTTGAGGGGCGCTTGAGGTACCTATCGACGCGGAATTATCCAAAGATTGTTAATAATGATTTTCGAAAAAAAAAAGTCGGTCATTAGCCAAGATATTAATTCAAAACCCATCTAGCAAAATGCGGCACGAACTAAGCCTGCATTGCAACTTTGCGACCTCCTTTCGAAGAGCTCTTGGCGCAATACTAAGTTTAAACTTTTCACAAGGTCTTTGTTTTAGGTAGGGCGAATCATAGTGATAAATAATCACTGTTTCCCATTTCATTTGAATTCAATTATTGAAGGCAGTAATTGACAAATAATTCATAGAATAATTTCAAGTTTTTTATAGTTCTTTTAGCAACGATTTTTTGTACTCTTGCAGTTAGTAAATAATAAATTTATTCTACGGAACCTTTTGTCTCTCAAAACTCTCAAAAATGAATACTCAAATTTCAAGAAATTTTCTTCGGTTTTGACGAAACGGTTTCCTGGGAAATGCTCCGAGCAAACATTCCGTCAAATCGAGTAAATTTGCATCCTCAAAATTACGAAGAAATCAGTTTCCTCAAATTGTTTCTTTGACGAAAGTTCCAAAAAAAGGTTGGTGCTGCCATCTATCGGAGTTTTTAGAAGCATCTTTAATTGACTAGGGCAAAAATAAGATCACTCGGGATTCGAACACGCGATGTTTAGCTTGGCAGCTAAGTACTCTAACCACTTCGTTAGCGGGACTTCGGAATTATTTGATTTTAAATGTATTTATGGGATGTTGATGTGTGTTTATATTTTTAGAAAGCAGATTGTATTTTTATCGGTGCTGTTATAACTCCTGCATGTTTTAATTAATAATTCTTTATTATTATGGTTTTTCTATGGTTAATAAATAATTAGAAAATGGCTTGATTAATATAATTTATTAGAGAAATTTCCTTTGTTCAATGAATGATTAAAATATGGTCTAATTAATTTGTTGATCAGAAATAATTAATTTTGAAGTGCATATTTTGGAGGCGAGTTCATCAATTTTAGCGGATAAGATTACTGTTAATAGAGAGGGGTCAGTTATACATATTTTAAATTTGATTGTTATATGAATATATTTCTTAAATAAAAAAGAGCTCCTAAAATTGTGATTTTTTTTTTTTTTTTTTTTTTTTTTTTTAACCATTGGGAAAATGTTGATGCTTTCGGTCGAAAATGGACCAAATGATGTTCGCATTTTACTATTTTAAGCGTTTTTAACGAAATTTTGTAACTTCAGAAAAATTTATCTTTGAATAGGCAATAGAAATGCATAAAATCGTTACAAAAAGGATAGACGCAAATTATCAGATATAAAAAATAAAGTAGAAATTTGGTACATTCCTGTTATAGCGGCCCCCAAGGATGAAATATGTTTTTTTCTGTTTTCATTAATATATTGTAAATTTAATACTTTCGTGTAATTTATTTATTTATTTATTTATTTATTTTGAACGATTTTGTAACAAAAATAATCTGGCCGGGAATGGGGAAACATTTTTGTCAAATATTTGAGATTTTCCATTTCATTAAACATCACTTAATTTTGAGACGAAATAATTGTCAAAAATGACGAAATATAGCTCAAGAATTGCGGAATCGTCAAAAGTAAGAGTTTTATTTTTGACAGCGAGGAAACAGTTTCGTCAAGATATTTGAGGATTCGCGTTTCGTCAAAAACCACGTGACTCTGTGACGAAATGATTGTCAAAAATAACGAAATGAGACCTGAGGATTGCGGAATCGTCAAAATTGAGTGTTTTATTTCTGAGAGTGTGACCAGTGGAATTCTACTCTTTAATAGGAATTGTAAAGTTGCTGACTGCAAAGTCTGAAGATAGTATTTTAAAGGATTTTTATGACCGGAGTAAAAACTTCAAATAGAGTGGAGAATTTCTTAATATTGCGTTCATCGCTATAACCAGAGGTTCCGTTCCCCTCCTGATAGGAAAAAAACATCAGTTGAAACAAAGAGGCATCATCACGTGACACTTTTCTTTATTCAGGACACATCTGGAAAGGGCGAGGGTGGTCCTCTTACACATCTACATAACAGAACCGCCTTGTTCAACAGTTAGAGAAGACCTGATCAAAATTTTGCACTCAGAATGTACCAACATTTTTGACATGCAAAGCTGCAAACGGCTACGAGTGTGCCAGATACCACAGATGCCCCTTTTTTGTCCGTTATGAATAAATGTGTATTACAGTTTCTGAACGACCATTCGCCAATAGTCTACCAGAATGGCGATGTATCAATAAAACCACATTAGAAAGTTAACCCCATCATTATTTTGGGAAAGCGATGACTGTATTAATGAGAACAGAAACAACACTTGTTGATTTTGCATTATGATGCAGCCGTAAAATTAAACTGAAAACGCGTTTGCTTTAACACAAGATGCGAAAGAAAAGGAAAGGGTATATGTTAAGTAAAACTAACGTACAAATATATTTAATGTTTACGATAAAAATAGCTGGTAGCATTTTGAGATAGGAAAAAGGATTACTTTTCTGGTTAAAGAGTAAAAAGGATTTTGAATAAGGGAATTAATTGACATAGAGAAAATTTAAGATAGGAAAACTAAATTTTAGAATAAAACATAAAATATAAATGATTCATATCAAATGATCATAATGTATCATAGGAATTAATAGTTTATACAATGCATATCAAATTTTGTAGTAAAAAAGAAACCGCTTTTTAAATAAATAAATAAATAATAATAATAATAAAAAAAATTGGTGGATCAGAAAGCTTCGGTCTATATATCAGTTCGGTTACCGAAACTTGCACTCTAAGTACGGGAGTGTCTTTTTTTTTTAAATATGACAAAACTGTTCCTCATCAATGTTGCCAGATTGGAGAAGTTTTGATTCAAAATATCTACCACTCTTTCAGAAGAGTGGTCATTTCAATTTTAATTCATAGAATAATTTCAAGTTTTTTTTTTTTTTTTTTCCAAATTAAGTCATTTTAATTTTAATTTTTAACTTCGCTTTATTGGATGACAGACATTCCGGTTTAAACAAAGCGAAGATGACAGTCGCAAAAAAAGTGATAGATATTTTGAATAGAAATATTCCCTAATCTCCCACTTCACGAGTGAAAGGGTTAAATTACCCTTCGACATCTTTAGTAGAAGGAAAGTTTGTTACACATTTGTTGATATTTCCTACCCTTTCTCTTAAAAAAAAAGAACACACAAGTTTCCAAAAATGCGATGTTATTTAGAGAACGACGACCCCTCATGTGCCGTGTAAACATCCTTTTCTGTATGCATCCTGACTTCCGGTGCTTCGCTTACGAGTGCAAAGAGATTTTAACCATAACCGTGATTACTCTTTTCGGCAGCCATGATTCACCCAGTCGCTGGACTTTTTTTAAAAGCGTAACTTGTTGATAGTAGAAAATTTTGAAAAAGTTTTAAGATGGAAGGATGTTAAAGGATTAGATTTCATTTTCTCTTTTGACAGTCATTTGAAACCCATTTATGCAACTTCTTCGTCACAGCTAAATGAGCTTCGTCACATCTAGTTTATTTTTAAACCACCCAGTTTAGAACGTTATTATAAACCAACCTAGATGTAAAGGAATAAAAAATCGCCATTTTGTATAGCAGCATCGTCTTATTAAACTAAAAAGGAAAATTTTAAAGCGAAAGTTTCTAAAAAGGAAAGTTTATTTTCTCTGCTAAATAAATATTGGGCCATCTGTGATCCTTGGTTCGATTCTAAATTGCAGCTTTTTATAAGGGACATAATCATTTATGCCATACTTCAAGAGAGAGATAACATGTTGTGAGATCTAAAATATGGAAAATAAATAGGTTAGCGATTATTTACACACAGCCGTAGTAGGCAGTAGTGTAGCAAGGGGGGGGGGGGAGGGACTGGGTCTACACTGTAAAAAAAAAAATCCTGAAAAAAACAGAAAATGTACTGGCAATCGAGACGCCAGTACTATTTCCGAATTTTAACGGAAAAAAAATTCCGTAAATTCCGGGAATTTTTCCGTGAATTCTGAAATATCCGTTTTTAAATTCCCGTTTTATAAAAAAAAGTTACTTCGCGAGGACAACCTTATAACGGACAGATACATTTCTGCTTATTTTTTTCATTCCTGAGTGAGTTTTTATAGAAATTAACCAACCCCTGCCGCAAGCGGGAATCGAACCCGCAATGTCCCGTGTACTAATCTGATGACTTAAACCATCGCGATATCACCGGTTGTGGTGTTCGCTCAAATGCTGCTACTTATTTGAATCACTTTTTATGATACAGAGATTTTATCTGTAGATGGATTTTTCCAATGTTTTTAATGTTATTTTCTTTTCATAATTTTCAATAATTTGCTGTACTATTTGGTGCCTTATAACAGATAAATTTTAATTCATTATGTATTATATGCGTAAAACATTGTATTAAGAGTAATAATTGCGCTTCTTTTTGTTACAGAACCAACCAGTGTGGAATTAGACATTTTTCTCCGGGAGAGATTTATATCCGGAGGGGACATTATAGAGTTCCGGGGGGGGGGGGGATTTCACTTTTTGACCATTAGAAGTATAAAATCTCAAATCTTCCGGGGGGGGGGACCTTTCAATGTTCGGATAATGTCCCTTCCGGGCCACCCCCTGAATTCAACACTGGTACCAACATTTTCTTTTTTCGAACATATACTTTTTTTAAATTATGCCTGCTTATCTAATTTTCAATTCCAATAAAAACAATTATCTTAATCAGAATTGTTTATTACATGCTATTTTTTTTTAAAATGTGTTATTTAAAAATACTTATGCAAACAAACAAGTTTATAATAAATTAAATTATTATATTTCAGCTATGCTGAGAGCTTTTGCGTACGGTTCTCTGTTAAACTGAATAGTTTTAAATATATATATATATAAAAAAAAAAAAAAGAGAGAGAGAGAAATTTGAAATTAATGACGTTGGGATAGGTAAGTTTAAATATGGACTAACTAATTTAATTTAAATTAAATTATTTTAATTTATAAAAATATGAACAAACGAAATAAATTAAAAACGTTATAAAATTAAAAACTTGATTTTTATAAAAGTAAAGAAAAAATATTAACTAATTTTATAAATTTAAGGAAAAAAATGTAAACTTTGTAAAATTATAATTTATAAAAAATAAATTTTAGCGTAATTTATAAATTTATAAGCCAAATCAGTTTAGTTTAATATAAATTTGCATAGCTATAATTTGCAGAGATATTATGTTATGAAACCTTTAAATAACACAATATTGCCTCACATTGAAAAAGATAAATTAAAAAAAAATAGTGAAAAAAAAAATCATAATTTTGAAGTACTATCAAGAAAAAAATAAGTAGATTAAAAAAAAAACTTTTTTTTTCTGTAATTTATAAAAATAAAATAAGTTTCTAAATATTTCATTAAAAAATATAAATATTACTATTTTCACAATAAATTGACATGGCCTCGGTTAGAATGGGCCAGCGTGTCGAGCCGGGCCAGGCCTGTATCCTAGAAGAACTCTAGTAAATACAACAATCTTAATTAGAATTTCAAAAAAGGCAAATTCTGTACTCAACCTTTAAACGTCATTTACGGAAATTGCACTATTTTGGAAGAAATATGGACATTGCACTGTTTTGAAAGAAATACGGAAAAAATTCATTAAATTTACGGAAAACTTTCTGCATATTTACGGAATGAAATCTCTTTAACGGAAGTAATATCATTTACGGAAATTGTACTGAAATTTTGGAAAAATGAAACTTCTCCGTAAAATTTTACGGAAAATCTCTTGTATTTTCACGGATTTTTTTTAGAGTGTAGACCACTCGCAGCAAGCCTATGAATAAAATAGTTATAAAAAACTATTAAGTGTCTTACCTAAGATCCAATTTCAAACACGTTTCAACGTCAAAACTTGAAATTATATAACACTTTTTTAAGTTAAGTTTTGCCTGATCTCATTCATTTTAGAAGTCAGTTCGTTTTGTTAGCATGGCTGCTTCTCCTACGACATCGTTCATCATTCAGTGAATCTTCTGTTTCTTGTGGTATTCTCTGTTTCTTGTGTGTATTCTCATCACTTTAAAAATAAAGCTAAGAATCTTAAGTTATCTGAAATACTAACTATTCCACATTCAAATCCGTTTAATTTGTTACAACTAACCATAAACAGTTTAAAGACATTCAAAAGAGCCTTAAACAACATTGATACAATAGGTATTATTTTATTCTGTAATTTTTCAATGCGATTTGACAATATGTACCTCTAGCCCATAAGGGTAATAATAATTCACTTCATTTGACAATGCACAATCTCATGTCAGTCCAGCATACGGGTAATAATAATTCACTCTATTTGAGAATCTAATAGATTCTCAAATCTATTATAGATTAATTAGAATCTATTAATAGATTCTCAATTAAACTCTATAGATTTAAGAAAGATTTCTAAAATAGATTGAATCGAGAAATACTTTCTATTATATTACAAGTTGATTACATTTTACAGTGTCTTTCCTCTATTTTATTGTTATCACTTTTACTTTGTAGGTATTGTTTCAATATGTTTTTGTATATGTATTTTGTATATGTGTGTTGTATATAGGTATCTTACTATGGTTTATGAAAATTACCTGTATTATCGTTATGTAATGTATACTTTATACATGAGAGAATCTGAAGCTGGTTGGTCTCTAGACTGTTGATTCCCCTCGTGAAGTTGATGACTTGACTTCAAATGACCGTTTACGTGAAATACACTATACAATACACAAACAAGCATGTATATGTTTGTTTCATCATACATACTTGATAACTGTTATTTATATATTCTTTGTCTTTCATTGTCAAGCATTAAAAAAATACTCTTTGGCAGAACATAGTATTATTTCTGGGAATAAAAACGGTACTTTCGTGTTATAGCGGTCCTCACAACTACGATTATGCCAAGGTTGCAGCTTACGATTTCGCCAAGATCATCGCAAAGCTTCTATATACATCATACATACACATATAAATGCTCCAAACACCCATATACGTCATTATATACATATTATTTACGCCTTATATGTCGTATATACATCATATACATCTCATACACATGCCATATATATATATACATCATATGTGCGCCGTATATGACTATAACTTCGCCATATACGTCACGAAATGTTACGTTCATCATATATTATTATAGTGTCATCTGGCGATAAATCTTGGTCGCTTGGCGATTCGTCCTGGGGAGGTTGCGATAACACGAAAGTACCGTAAAAACTCACAGAAAAAAAGAAGATTTTCATAAGTTTTCTGAAATTTTTTATGTAAGTATATGTGATTATTCGTGTTATTTACAACTCCCTCGTTCAAAACTCGACGAATTTTATTTTTTTTCTTCCAGAAAGAATTTAATTGGATGTAGTATATTTTCTTTTACCTTGACATAATGGCCTACACTATTGACGAACTGAAGCACGTGTGTTTGTTTCCATCTCATGGCGTGCAGGAATATCCCACCACAGACATGGACGAGGTGCATCCTGGGATATATCTCGGAAACGCAGCTTCTGCAGCCGACATCGACAGACTTCACAAGCACAACATCGGTTACGTTCTCAACGTCGCCCACGGAACTGATGCTACCCTTAACCAGGTTACTTTCAGCTTCACCATGTTATATATAGTAGTAGAATAGTAAAATTATGCCCAAGATTAATATTGGAGTTTTCGGTAATGCTGCAATTACTTCGAGGTGAAGATACGGGACTATCTTTTAATGACTCAACAAAACTCATACTAAGCGAACCTCTAGTGTGTAAGGATGTTGACTGGGTGAAAACATAATTTTGAGTGAATCCAGATAAAAATATTACTTTTTTGGAAGATCGTTGAATGGACCGTGTTTGTAAATAGGAAATGCGGCGTTTATGCAAAGTTCTCCTCCTGCAAAATGTTACGCTGGGACATATTGAAGACAATGGAAAGTATTATTTATTTCTTTAAGACATGAGATACTTGAGAGGTGGCCTCCTCCTTCAGCAACTATTAAGTTGTTTTCAGCACGAGAGTCAGATATGATCTGGTCAAATTTTGGAGTACATTTGCGCGCCGACATTTAACTACAGCGCCAATATACATATGTGTATCTAACAGTTTTCACCAGAAAGAATTTATAGCAGTTAGGCTTCTGGTATATTAATTTAGAGGGGGGGAGGAATGAAAGCAGTGCAATGCCAGGATACTTATGCTATATTTTGTAATTTTCCCAGGCAACCCAATAATGTTATGAGAAAAGAGGGCATCTGTGATTTTCTGGACATGGATTATTTGCTGAGCTTATAAAATTTTGGCGGTTGGAAAGTAATTAAAGAGTGCATTTACATTAAACAAGAAAGTTAATGTTCTGCTTGGACAAAAGCGCAGATGTAAAATTATTTTATATTTATCATTAAATTTTCCAGACAGAGAATAAAGTTGAAAGGATAAATGAAAAATGTCTAATGTACTTATTGAATACTTGCAGGAAAGGAATATACGCTTTTGGAGTTAAATAAATGCCAGACATAAAATGAAAGATAGGAAACTCTAATATATTTGATGAAATTCGATTACTTTTAATCTTTAAAATAGAAGGGGTTTAAGTAAAAATAAATTAATCTTTAGGAAACATAAGAGAACTATAAATATAATATATACAACTATAATCTTTATCATATTTAGTAGTAACCTGAATCTTTGGTAAACTTGCAAAAGTTGGGATGGGTAGGTACTTATGTTTCGTTTATGTCAGTATTGAATTTAGGCAATTTTCTTCAGGAGGGAATTTTACAGTTCCAAGGTGCGGAGAATTGAAACTTTCACAGCTTTTCGAAGCACAAATTCTTGCAGTTGTATTCATTTGTATCGCTCTATTGACGATGTCCATTTTAATAGAGACTGATCACATCCAGTTTTCCCGTCATTTATCCCACTAATTTAGAATTAAAAAGCACTTCTATCTAGTAATACCATTCACTTTTTGGACTGCTGAAAGGTAACAAAACTATTGCTGAAACGTAAAGATTTTCAATTCAAAGTTAATAAATACTCTTACACATTTTAAATCGCGTCTGCATTTATCAATTTATGCTCCTCAATCGTTTGTTTCTAATCTCATAAATAATAACATCAATCAACTAATTTATGACGTATTACTTCATGGTTTTCATAAAAAGAAAATCCATATACTCCCTAATATACAATTAGTACGTCCATGAATTTTTAATTAACTTCTTAGCTTAGTGTTAGATAGTATAATCTACTTCACTTCAATTCACCCATCATCTTACATTTATATGTATAAATATTTAACTCTTGTTTTTATAATCCCCACCCACCACCCCCTCTTCAATCATTAACATATTTATATTTATATTTCTGCTTTTTTATAAGTAAATTTATAATAATTTATAATTTTATTATTTAACCATCGTTTCAATATTAATTTATTTATTATTTTCTCGTACTCTCTTATAAATTTTACATAAATTTTCTTTTTTTATTTTAATTTAAGCTGCATTATATCGTATATCATGAAAGTATTTTCTTTTATACTGTAAGTTGCTTTATTTCATGTAAACTTAACTCGTTTATTTCAGCTTCAAGTCCATTCCAAGGAAGATTACGAAAAACACGGCATTGCTTACCTCGGTATGGAAGCCCTCGACATGTCGTCTTATCCTTTGCACAAACACTTCAGAGAATCGACCGACTTTATTCGAAGAGGCCTGGTGTCGGGCAAGAAAGTCCTAGTCCACTGCAGAATGGGCATCAGCAGATCGGCTGCCCTGGTCGTCGCGTACTTGATAGAAGCGGAAAAAATGGACTGCAAAGACGCCATGAAACTGGTGAGAAGTAGGAGAGAGATTTTTCCGAACGACGGTTTTATGCAGCAGTTAGCCCAGTATAAACCTGGTGGTGATCCGTGAATATAGGTCCAGTCATAAGTTAGGATTTACCGACTTCTTGAAGTACAAGAATGGAAAAAAAAACTATCAATATAATTGATGTGACTTGTTCTGAAGATTTATTTTGTGTACAACAAAATAGTTTCTACTTTTGGATACCGTGTTACCCTATATTTTCAAGTGTCTACATTTGTTATATCGATTCAGATACTAAGGACAGACCTGGGTTGTAAATGTTAAGTTTTTTTTTTCAAAATATTGATGTTTTTATCATAGCTATTTCTGAGCATATCTAGATTTTAACTACTATAGTTTAAATTTTGATTATAAAGAGTAATGAAATATTTTTAGAACAATTTCGAAGAACTGAAAAAAAAGAAAAAGAAAGAAAGTACTTAAGAAAAGAAAAGAAAAAAGTAATTGCTGTGGAACAAAAATTGCTGGCAACAGCCTATTATTAGAAATGAGGAAAATCGTCTGCTATTTTTGAAGATTGTGAAAAGCACGGCATTCCTTACCTTGGCACTTGACATAGAAGCCACGTCGTCCTATGCTTTACATTACATACCATTAAAAAATCGACTGACTTTATTCGAAAAGTGATGGAGTCAGGCAAGAATGTTCTAGTTCATTGTAGAACGGGAATGGTAGCCAATCGGCTGCACTGGTCTTTCATTTCGTACTTGATAAAAGCAGGAAAAAAAAGTACTACAACGACGTCATGAAACTGGTTAGAAGTAGAAGGAGAGATTTTTTTTTTTTTTTTTTTTTTTTTTTACCAACGACAGTTTTATGCAAAGCGGGTGCAAACTGTAAGGTCGCCGAAGAGCCTCTATAAAATAAGCGCGGCTATATGAACATATACCAATAACTGACTTGCACTATTTTCAATTCGATCCTTTTAATCCCTCTGTTAGCATAAAACACACACAATAAAAGAGACATTTAAAATAGACATTTATTTTTTGTTTATTATTTTGCATCCATGAATGTTTATGTCATTATAATGGAATTTCCATTATATATGCTTTTCTCAATAGTTAACCCTCTCTTCGTATTCAACATGCATTTAACTTAACTATTTTAAATTTATATTCTAAATTTAATTTGTCTGTGCATCCCATTCCCTGCATTAAAAGATATCTCTTTCTATTATTAAAGATAACGCTTTTATTTTAAAATCATCCTCCTACACTCTATTTCGTGCAGATGTAATTTTGCTCAATTAAAAAAAATAAAGAAGAAAGAATAATTCCTTCTCATGTCTGCACTTCTGCATTTACACTTAAAAATGTAGCCGTTAGATATGTCTATTGTTAGTTCATAGTTTCTACAATCTGCGGATGTATTGTCTAAATCCTTGAGATAATTTTCTGTTCCCAGAAAGACTAACTTTTGCTCTCTCGCAACCCTATATCGCTATGCATTGAGGATGCAATTTTTCATATATATCTCATTTGGTTATTTTATAACATCGATGTGTTCTGTATCTCTCTGCATATTTTATCGCCAAGTCGGTAATTCTTCAAAAGAAATTTCGCGAAAACCGCACGCCAAATATGTACCAACTGTCAAGGATTTTGAAGTAATTATTCATAGCATTCTCTTCCTGTTCTCGCTTGGTAACTGTAAATTACCTGGACTGGTAGCCTCAAAAAGGTGCTCTGTGCTTGGTCGGGTCACTCCCGATGGGTCATGTAATCTCCCTACACTAAGTGCCATTAAACATCTTTAAAATGCCACTTTTGAGTTCTCCTAAATTAGTCTCTTCACGTGCCTGTGTTATTGTACGAACGCAATCTTCAATGATCAATCCCTCGGTGCATCTAAATCGTATCCCTCAATATATTGCTACGGATTACGGCCTCCAACGAAAAACTCTACTACAGTCATTTATATAATTCTTTTTCACACTTCTTATATTTCTAATTCTATAATCAATCGTTTGATTCCAAGAGAGCCCCCCCCCCCCCGCCTCTCTATAGAAACAGCACGTGACTGTAAATTACCTGGAGACAATTCAATAGAGATAAATGCTTCTGAATCCTTAGCTAAGTCAATTACTGACGTGAATCCGGTATTTATTGATTCTGCTTCATAAAATACTAAAATAAATTCAATAGTATCTAATGAATGAATTGTGCTCAGAACATCTTATGGTAACTAATTCTTCTAACATAATAACAAATTCAGTTATTAATGTGAATTCAGTATTTAGTGATTCTGTTGCCGAAAATACTGGAATAAATACAGTGTTGCTTAATGAATTATGCCAAGAACATCCTATAGTGACACATTTTTGTGACGCCATAGATAACCCAGTTATTAATAAAGAAAAATATCTTGATGACACTGGCTTATGGTCATAAAATCTAAATGATCAGCAACGGAAGTTTATTGCGGTAAAAAGTGCTTGTTCGTGGTTTATCCTATTAAATTACTAACTCTCATTAAATTTCAACTGAACAATCAAAATCAACTACATATTTCTGTAATTTTTTATATTCGAAAACTGTCAAATTCTGTAATAACTGCTCGCTATTTGTTAGTGTATTCCATAAGCTTGGATTCAGTATTTTGCTGCCAAATTATTTGGCATTTCCTCTCCTTCTCACTTATGCAATGAGTCAGAGATTTTCGACTTCCTCTTCTGAGGTTTCTGATTGAGTCTTCTAAAATTTTCGAAAGATAATTGAAAGGTTTTTCAGAATCGTGCTCTCTTAAAACGAAAGAGTGGATTTTGCTTCTCAGAAAACAGCTCTAATTTATTGGATCGTGAATGAGTTGATTTTTAAATGTTTCACTCATTTTGATTTGAATTTTTATTTTTCTAATGCACTCCAGAAGAGCGAATACTAAACAACTCAACTCGATAAAAAAAAAAGCACTCATTGGCGAGCGGAAATCGAAATACCAGTAAGCTGACGCAGCTGACGTGACCTTCCACTGTCCCCTCTACAATGCATATCCGCTGAGCAGACGACAGGCGTGTGGTGTGTGTAGTGTAGTTTACGCGGCTAACAGCACGTTGTTGACAATTTTAAAGAAGGAATACTTGAAAAGGTAAGAATTTCTGCTGATTTAAATACTCTAATTATGCTTTTTATAATGATTCTGTTTTATATTAATTGTTATTTTATATATGGCGTGATATTTTTCAGTTTATATCAATATTTTTATTAAATATGTCTTAACCCTAACATTTAGGACTATTTATACGAGCGAACATTTAGAGATCTTTTAAGTTGGAAGGATAAATATTAAAAAATACTCTAAAATATAATGAAATAAATCCTTTGCCTCTCCTTTATGTTTTTTTTTAAAATGTTGTTTCAATAAATATGATTTATATAAATAGCATTTAGTAGCAATTTAAACTTTTAAAGAAAATATCTTGGCGGTACGTTCGTTTATATAGTATATATTTTTAGTGATGCTTCAGAACTCTAACCTTTATAATACTATAAATTGAAAATTGACTTGTCTGACTTTAAAAATATTGTTTTAAAGTAAACAAATTATATTTCTTATTTTATTCTCAGTCTGAAGAATTTTTTCCTGGATGTTCTTATTGATCTGCCTTGCTTTTCGAAAGTGCATACATAAATTTCAGTCATTTTATGTTGCTGAGAGTTGGATTATTTGAAATGTATCTAAAACATATAAGAAAGGCTTTAGTATATCTATTTCATGTTAATGAAAATTTTTGAAAAGTAGCTGTATTAGTATACACGCTGTTTTTCTTAATATTTTAAAAAATACTTGATTTATGAAACTGTATAAATCCCATATTTTTTATCATATGTTGTTAAAAATAAGGTAAATATCTACATTCCCGGATATTCACGGTGTGAATATTCCTAAATAGTATTAGGATTAAAACATATTTAATGATAATATTGATATAAACTGAAAAATATCATGCAATTTATCGAATAATATTGCATAGAAAACATAATCATTATAACAAAATAAAAAAAAAAGATTAAAATATTTAAATCAGCAGAAATTCTTATCTTTTCAAATATTCCTTTTAAAATTCTCTTTTTGGGTCGGGAGGGGGGGGGGGGGGTATATATTTCAAGCAGCTCAGAAACAAAAAAAAAAAGATACTTTTCACTTAATTGTTGAATATATACATATATGTAAAAATAAATATGTATACATTCAATATGCAAATTACTTTTTTTTTTCTAAAATAATAATCTACCTGTTCATGAAATTTATTATTTTACAATGAAATATTACATTTTACCATGAATTTTAATTCCCCTTCCCCTCCGCAAGTATGAGTTAGTTATAAATCACTCAAGTGCTACTGGATTTAACCTTCATTGATTTGATTTCACTCAAGTATGAGTAAAATAGAGATCACTATCATGAGTTGCTTAAAAACAACTCGTTCACTCTAGTTGTTTCATCTCTTCATGAGAAGCTCACTTTCAAATCGTGAGATGAGTGGATTTCGGCTCAACTTGAGTTATTTTGGTTCTTTCGTTTTAAGAGAGTGAGTAACTATAGATATACTAAATTTTTGTGAGCGTTTCTGCAGATTTTTACAATGTATATAAAATAAGAATGCATTTGTCTCGGTAGACATACTGAACCTTAATAAAATAAGATTTTTCGGTTTGTTGAATTTTTATATTTGTTTCAAATACCTATTTCGTTCAAAAAGTACGACACATATTGAAAGAGATTTATCTGCCTAATATCTGTTTTTTTTTTTTCTTTTCTTTCCATGTTCCTTGGATGAAACATAGATTAGATCAACCTGCTGTGTCCCGCTGCCTTTTTATGTGCGGCCCCAGACATTTAATAATTAATACGTATTTAACAATGCTTGAAATGTGCATAAAATATATTTTAAGACTATAGTTTTATATATTTTTCTGGGAAGACAAATTTTCCTTTTTATATACAATTCATTTTAAATAATGTTAAAACATCCTAAATATCCTTTGCTTGATCTGAAAGTCTTTTTATATCTTGTACTATTTATATTTACAATGATGTATTATATGTTTTTTAAACCTTTAACATTATGTTCTTGGACGTCTGAATTAGTATCTTGGTCACTCCGCTTGAAGCTTGTTATTTTAAAAACTACTAGATCCACTTGTATACAAAATCTCTATAAGATTATCTAAACAAGCCCTTTTTTCAAAAAATTAATGTACATTTGTAATTTTTTATTACATTTAAGTATTCTACTAATGCAAATTTTTTGTGTATTTTGTACAGGGTAGTCACTCGCTGAAGTCAGTATAGTATGCGTTATTTTTTTCTGTTGCTTAGTATAATAGTTACTAATCAACAATAATTCAAATGAACTGCTCACAAAACAAAAATGTATTGTTTCAATAACAGAAAATAAATATTTTATAGAATTGAAAATCCAGAAACTCTTTTTTTAAAAAACAAACATAAAAAAGCATTTTTTAAAGAATATTCACTCAAACATCAAACTTTAAAAAATTACATTCATTTTCTATTCAAAGACGTGACAATGAATTTCACGAAAACCTTTCTAGCCGTTATCACGAAATCGTGCGCGCAAGCTGCAAAGCAAAAGCTTTTCGAATACGACTCTTTACAAAATTGCGCATTCATGATGTTGTAAACGACGACAGCTGAAATGGTCTTTTTGCCGTAACGCATGTTCTAATGCGAAATTTTGAATGCAGTTTTCTGTGAAATATTGCAAATTAACCAAATTTTGAAATAAGTTAATAATAATAATTGATTTTTTGGTCTATTTGAAAGGTAACTGACCTCTAGAATGTTTTCAAAGAATTGAAATATATATACAATATAATTGCGGTGGAATCAGAATTGTTGGCAACAGCATGTTATTTGAAATGAGATATATCGTCTGTTACCCTTTGGAATTATTATTCCTTCACAATGTCGCGTGTAAAGAAGGTGAACTGGTGCCAGATGAAAAATAAAATGACATTCCATGAATAAAATGCAATTCCTTCACAGGACTTTTTAGATCCATAACTCTGAAACTAGTCTGTGTAATATTTTAAAAACTGGCTAGACTTACAAAAGAAAGAGTTTTGCCGAAAAATATTTATGAGGTGTTTCGTGGAAATGATAATTGCTAGACTTCATTTTACCTGATATTCGCGAACAACCTATTATTATTAGGTATAGAAACCTGACTCGCGCGAGAGGAAAATCTTTCAGCAGTATACAAAGGATGCATTATAAAATTACATAATACTAGTAAATCTGCAGATCAGGAGCCTCAACGTCAGCTCTGAAAATCATTGTATTTTAATCTCACTTTTCATTATCATTTACCATCTTACAATCCGCAATTTTTTTTTTTTTTAAATATTGCATGCATACTTAAATACTTTCAGAAATGAGAAGCGTTCCATTAAAACACGATGATATTCTGAAATTCTTATCAACTTTGTGATTTTTTAGATAAAAGAGTGCATTTCTTATTTTGGTATTCTTTGAAATACGGTTGCTAAGCAACTAACAAGATAAAGAGGAAAGAAAAAGAAATACATTTTAAAATTTGTAAAAAGTAGGAAAAATCATGCGTCAAGCATAGATTATGTAACACTTTCCAACGCTTCCAAAATAATTTTACAAATCATTACCGTTTAATAAGCTGAAAACAATTTGGAAAACGCATAACATTTTAAAAACGTAATTTCTGTAATTCCCAACATATACAATATTCGGAAAAATATCCGAATACTTTTATTCAGCCCTGTATAGGATCTATAGATTTGTATATATACTACATAGGATGCTCAATTTTAGTTTAGTTAGGAAACGCGTAGCGTAGTTTAAAATTCTCCTTCTGGAGTTACTGTCAATAAACGGAAATGTGTTCGCGAACTTTTGTGCTGCCCTGTATAGGATCTACAGAATTGATACACACCAAGTAATAGACAAAAAGTGAGTTAAATTTAAAATCGCGTTCAACAACTTAAAACGCACTTCCAGGAATTATTGTTAACAGACAGTAGAGAATTCTTTTGTGTGTCCCTGTCAATGAACGATGACTGCTACACACACACTATTCTGTAGTAAGCCTCTTGTAATGCACCTTAGTGATATATATAAATTTCAATGCGTCTAAAATAGTGAAACATTATTTAAATAAACTGCAGACGATTTTTCTCCATAGACGTAATGTAACGGAATTCTTTTGACTGTCCCTGTAAAGTTACTATATGTACTATGCACACCCTATTCCCTATTAAGCTTCTTGTAATGCACCTTAGTGATCTATATCCATTACGATGTGTTTGAAATTGTGTAACATCATTAAAATAAACCGCAAATGATTTTTCCCCATAGACCGTAATGTAACGGAATCTTTTTGAGTGCCCCTGTAAAAAAAACTATAAGTGCTACACACTTCAGTTGAAATAGGGAACATGCTATAGATAACGACAATAACCTATAAAAATTGCAGGGCAATCCGAACATATTTACGGGAGTTAGAGCACGGGCAGACGGCAGACAAACCGAAATCATAAACACTTTTCAACTAGGTTGGAAAGTGTTAAAAAGTAGGAAAATAAAATGTTTTATATTTCCCGAACAGTTGCAAAAAAATTTCCAATAATTTAAACAATTAATTTCTAAATTCTAACCGATATATCGGCAAATTTTCAAAGCTATTGCCTAAGACCTCCCTATCGAAAATTTAATATTCGCAATTTTACGTTTAAATCCATTATTCAAATATCCGATTTTCATTTCAGTTAAAAATGAAATTTGAAAATCGTCTGCATTCCCATAGGAAAGCATGATGACCTAAAAAGAAATCTTCTCTATTTTCCGAACGAATGAACCCAATGTAACCAAAAACTATACAGCTCATTCCGGGTACCTCACCAACATACCCACCAAAAATCAACTTAATAGGACGATTTTTACAACAGTTATCACGGAACAGACAGACAGACAAACAGACAGACGGAAACCGAAAACTTTTCGCGTCTCCACAGTGAGCCTTCTCTGACGTTTCGGTAATCACATAACAATATCAATATGAATTTAAACTACATGAAGTTTCGTGGAAAGTGTTTCATAATCTATGCTTGACGCATGATTTTTCGTTCTTGTTTTATTTACATTATTTTCCATCATTCGAGGATGGAGGAGGAATTAATTTTTCACTTTCGCTGGAACGAAAAGCGTGTGGCTCATCATTAAGAACTGACCCTGATTCAAATTCAAACCACCCTATTCTTCGGAGAAAGCATCCAAAGAAAGAAAATAATAATAATAATAAAATGGCACACGCAGAGCTTTGAAGAGATGTCGGCACGATTTCTGAATAAGACGAATTGATATTTTGTTTGTCTGTTTATTAGTGATGCGAGATCCGGAAAGTAGGAGAGAAGAAAAGAAATATTTTCAACGCCGTTCTACTAAAATGCCGCCGTGAATAAGTTACGTCAGAAAATTTTCTTTTTCTTTATTTCTAATTGAAGAATATTTCTCTAGAACAACATTTTTTTGATATGTAAACACGCGAATCTATCTATCTATCTAGATATATACTTGGATCTATCTTGGATCTGTGTGTCTGTTTGTGTGTTGGCGATGACTAGCGAAATGTATCACACCTTGAGGTCTGAAAATTTGTGTGAGGATAGTCCAAGGCAAGTCCGGATGCACCCAAGGCTTTTTTTTACGATTAGACGAGATATTAATTAAAAACTAATCAAAAAGTCACCTCTTTCTTCCCGAACCGGCAAAAGCAACCGCGCATGCCCAAAACCCGATTTACGCATCGGGAAGAAATAAAGAACCAATCGCGAGTTTCTTTTATGTGTGTGTGTGTTATTTTGTAGTTTTGTTTTCAGCCAATCCGTTCAGTACAGATTAAATCCTTTGAGAGAAAAAAATATGCAAAAAGAGTCGGTTTTTCCGAAGGATATTTTTCCTCTTTATGGCAACGCCCCTCCAGAGCGCAATTTTGGACGTACCGATAAACCAAAAAAATGTTCTTAAAGCTGAAACCCCATAATCGTCGGAACAATCGGTTTTAAAAATACTACCGCCATTTTGTATTTTACGGCCGCCATTTTGAATTTATGAAAACAAAACCTAGCCTATAACCATCGGACGGTTAAGACAAATCGATAGAGACCTCATTCATTAAAATCTATCCAGCCGTTGGAATGTTTCGAGGGTATAAAGAAATCCACATCCCCACATACATACCCAGATCCTATTAAAAATAATTTATATCAAAATGTTCCCAAATTTGGGAACACTTTCTCCTGTAAAGTACGAAAATTTGGTTCAGCATTTTTAGGGTTTCGTTCATCTGACCCTATCATTTCGTTCAGAAACCCCATTCGTCTCACTCCTCTGTTTGTCTGTCAGAGAGTTCGTACTCGAAAACTGTATAAGTTAGAGACTTGAAATTTTGCATACTTACAGCTGCATACACGACAAATTATAAAATTTTTAAAAAGTCTTATATTATTTTAGAAGGAATTTATTTTAAGGAATTATTTTAATGACATCCAACCAATTTCTTGGATTTAGAGTTTAAAACAGAACGTTAATTTCAGTCTTTTTCGTGTAGGCTAGATGGTTCAGTGGTAGCGCGTTTTCTCCCTAACAGAAAGGTTCCGGGTTCTATTCTCGACGACGGAAGTTGAAATTTTCGATTTTTACATTTCATTGTCCGATGTATTTAATTCAAAGAACTTCTGTAATTTTTTTGCCGTTTAAAGGGCTTCTTTTCTTTCTTTTCTTTTCTTTTCTTTCTTTTTTTTTTTTTTTTTTTGCTAAACTTAAACATGTTATTAATTCAAATCTATAAACAATAAACATAGGCTGTTACAATTATCTGAAAAGCAGTTTTTGATTATTTTTAACTTGATTTAAAAATAGCTTCCCTCTTGTTTTCATTTTATTATTAAATTCAATGGTGCTGTCCTCTATGTTCTTATGGATAAAGTGTATTGATAGAGGGTAAGGATTTAATAATATAAACTAATGATTTGGATTTATTAATTAAAGGATAAAATGTTTTGAAAAAAATATATTAAACGAAACCCTTTGTGCGATCTCTGATCACATTTACCTCACTTGTTTGAAAAATCGTCTGACTTTATGAAAATATTATTCGATTTCGAAAGAAATCTGGATTAAGCGCACTTGCCAATTTAATGCGTCTAAGAATAAAAATGAATTCAGGATTGTGTCAGAATTTAGACAGTTTGGGTTCGAGAATGGCCCAAAGTCCATGTTTCTGGTTTTACTACATTTTACTTTCAAAGAGTTGATATCCAGCATAAAAAAAAGGGGGAAATTAGAACAACATTTCGAGATTTTTCTTTTAGTAGTAACAATAGGTGTATTTAGGATTTCAATGTCTAAAAAAAAGAGAGAAACATTTATGTCAATTCGATCACGTTGGTTCCCCTATTTCCTTTTCAATTACTAGACATTTATTATTACGACAAGCAATAAAGGCCAGTGGATCAAATGTTTTAGCGCCTTCGAACCATCTATTATAACTGTCATCGACCAAAAAAAATAAAAGGGTGTGTGTAAAAGCTGAACGAAACATCTTTTAAAGGCACGTGCTCAGAAAATTGTTTTCAATTTCTGCCATACATTTCTTTTCTTTTTTCTATCTTTTCCTCTATATGAAGTATTTAAGCGACAATTGGGAGGGAAAAAATGGTCGATTCAATTAGATTTTGAGGTGTAGCTGTGCGTGCACGAGGTTATTAAACGGCGTCCCAATGATATGTCTCCAAACATGTGTCATGCTTGTCCCATATTATTTTTTTTTTCTTTGGAAAACTCTAGAAGACATTTATACAAAGAAACCGATCTAAGTATAACTAGGGCTTGATTCATTACTGCACATTTCAGATTCGGTATGCCCTATATTGGTTTGTCGATACCTTAATCTCAACAAAAGATCTTCTAAAGAAAAGTAAAAGAAAAAAAAAACGAGGCGAATAGAGTCGATCACATTTCTACTTTAAGGCTGTTTTCAAATAACAATTCCAGAGTCCGACATGGGTCAAATTGTTCCCGATCCGGAGCCGAAAATTCCATTCTAATTCATACATCCCAATGCACTTTAACCTAAAATTGACCCAGAATGGGAATGCGAAAGGCATTCTTAAATACAGTAAACAAGTGGGAAAAACTGAGTTGCGCCGCCAAGCGTCTGAGGGGCGCCCGTCAGCGTCTCAACCGTCGCACCCATGTCCTGAGGGACATATAACGCGCACAACCAGGAGCTGCCTCTCGTATGCGCTGCGACCGGTCGGGGCACCGCCACCTGCGCATCACCCCGATTGAACCCATGTGTTGACGACATAGGTCGTTGCGATACGCGGTGGATCCCATTATTAGAGGAGACCACCGTGAAAACACTTGGGGACGGGCCGGAGTCCCCCAACAGCTTCGGAGCTGAACACTCAAAAGGGAGTCAGTTCCTAGGCCTTAAGTCTGGTTTTCCCGACCCGCACTTGCTTTACTGGAACTCGAGGTATGTGGAGACCTATAAAGGTAAAAAGTGTGATCGAAGATCGCTCGCCGAAAGGGTTTCGTTTAATATTCCTTTCAAAACACTTTACCCTAGTACTAGACATTTTGCTAATATAATCTGTTGATAGAATTTATTAGCAGCAGTGTTGAACGAAAGTACTTCTAGTTCTAGTACTTCATGAAGTTTTAGTACATGAGTCTAGTCTTCATGAAGTACTTCTAGTTCTAGTACTTCATTCAAGTACTAGAATATTTTGCTAATATAATCTGGCGATAATATTTATTAGCAGCAGCGTTGAATTCAGACTTTTTTTTTTTACTGTGAGAAAATTTTGCAGCTCCTAGGGGGAGGGGGGGGGGAGTACTTTTAGACCATTAATAAGCAAATTTTCCGGGCGGACATTGCGGTTTTTCTCCTCCCCCCCTCCCCCTCCCTGAATTCTTCACTGATTATTAGCATTAATATGAAATCGTAAAACGCATTGATATCGTTCAAAAATATTTATTAATCGATACGCGAAGAATGATTTCTTCCTGCTACTGTTAAGCGCTTTCCTACGTAGGTCAAAAGTGTTCAAAAGTGTCTGTTTGTCGGTGCTCTAACTATAGGAAATCTAATTGGATTTTTACGTATAGTATATGTTATTGAGATTCGCCATAGAATATTCTTTCTTGAAAATGAAGTTTGTAGCTTTTATAGTTCGATTACAGGAACACGCAAAAGAATTCCGTTACATACTGCATATGCTCAGTACCCTCTATGAGCGATATAATTGCTGGGATAGTTGCAAGCATTTTTGAGCTTAACTAAGCTTTTATATGTCTATTTAAGTTTATCTAATTATTTTTCTGGATTGAGTGAATTCTGTAGATTATGTACAGGGTTGCGCAAAAGAATTTCGGTACTTTTATCTTCGCCGGCGCCAGTGACCACCTTCAAAACTTTTTGAATCTCGTCAACCCTTTTTTTCTCGCGAATCTTTTTTAACATTAGCTAATAACAAATAGCCTATATTTTAGCATTACAATATATTTTAAAAAACTTACTTAAAAATAGCTAAAATAATCATGATAAAATACTTAAACACAAACATATCAATACAAATAACAAAATCTCAGGTAAACGGGTCTATTATAATGATTAGACTTAGTTAATTGCAAAAATGTTAAAATAAGACATAACACAAACTAGAAACATTTTTATTTCACAATGAACGCATCGTATCTAATTTTATAGGCACAGAAATAGAAACTTACGTTATATAAAGAGTTTTGATTGTTAGAATTACGCTATAATAGTTGGTCGCAATTTAAAGGTGAAGGATACCAATTGAAACAAAATTTGGCGAGTTATCACTGGAGCCCAGCTAACATAAAAGAACCAGAATTTCTAATCAATACCGTCTATCTATATATTATTATAAAGGACAAACATGTCCGTGCGTAATGCTGACGTCATTTTGCGAATGGCAACACTTGAGGGTGAAATTTCGGTGTTACGATTTTTGCTACTGCCATTTTTTAAACTTCTAAATATCGCGTATTTTTAAATTTGACACCGTTCTATAGGGGAAAAAAATGTACTTCCAAATGTAATTTTTTTGAAAACTGTATCGCAATGGACTCATTTATTATACCCTTTAAAAAAATCTATCTCTATCGCTTGCAGACGATTACAAAATAGGAATCTGTTTGCACTTTCAACACTATAAATGGTTCAGCTCATATTCCATAGAAGCAATCAGTAAAATAGTATAAAGATAAAGCACACTTTTAACTGACATGCAATCGAAATTATCAGAATAATAAAAATCTGTTGTATATAACTAAATTTTTAACGGCCAATACAAAATTGCCGCTTTCAATAAATTTAAAAGTTTTATTTGAATATATAATTGACATAGTTCATATAAAAATGCTCCTGGGTGTTAGGAAAAAAATATTAAATGTACAAAATCTATTAGAGTTTTCAATTTAAAAAAAAAAATGCTTTTCAAATATATTCTCTGTCCCGGGATGCCCTCGTGAGTCTAATGGATTAACGTGTATTTGAACAGTGTTATGCATTCTCTAGCTGAAATAACAGCATTTCAACACTCATGAAAATGGAGTGATGCTTGTAAGAACTAAATAAATTAATGATGCAAATGAAATTAGACAAATTGTTATCTATGGATGGAGGGCGATGGTCGGAAGTGCAATTTTAGTTATGTTATGAGTCTTATAGTCGAATTAAATTTTTCCCTTTTGTGGTGTGTATAAAAATCTATGGATCAGATCACACAGAGCTGCACAAAATAATACAAATATGTTAGAATCTACGGACAGATATTGCTGAAAGTGAATTGTCAACTACGTTATGCATTTTCTAGATGAATTAAATCATACCACAACGCATGGCGTGCGTACAAAAATCTACAGAGCCTATACAGGGCTGCGCAAATAATACCTTTACCGACTATGGGCAGTAATGGCTGAAGCTATGTTTTCAGCTATGTTATGTGTATTTTTCTTTCACCGTATCAAAGAAAACATGAAGTTTTGTTACAATCAGAGCTTCATTTGCGCCGGAGCCCACCGAAGCACAGATCCGGTACTTCTCTGTTTTTAGTCAATATTTAAATGTTGGTCAGAATTCACCGGAGCTCCAAAACACTGCGCTCCGAAGCCCAATGCCATAACGCTTCCGAAAAACGAATCCTCAATGACCCTTTCCTTTCCCTTCTTTTGTATCAAAATACGTGTGAGATGATGTAAGGTGTCGCTCATCTAAGGGATGGAGATGAAACAGGCTCGATTTTTATATCCGTCTTCGGGGCTCGAGCTCCAATTCAAATTTTTATTTCTTTCCATTCCAAATCATTTAATGCTATTTTGATCAGTCAACAGAAATAGTCTTTTTTCTATTCATTTTATTTTTTGTGTTAACACTCTTTCCGAATCCTGAGCTTATTGAATCGCAGAATTCTGCGATTCATTAACATTAAGATTAGGTTTCTATAGTTTATAACTATGTATATACGCAGATAGATGCATTTAAAAATTTCATTTCGCTAAATAAAAAACATAACAATTCTTTAAATTTTGAAAATAATGTATGAAATATAAATATATACAGATTGGAGTGACGGCGGAGGAGAGGGAGGGGTACGCTACGGATGTTAATACTGCAGAATATTAGGGCTACGGTACTTTTTCCCTTAGAAATTAAGCCCTGGTTGCAATTCTCTGGAAATCTTGGAAAGTGTTTCATAATCAATGCGTGGCGCATGAATTTACTTTCGAGTTATTTTCCCCCCACGACGCATGAGCCGGTTGAAGAGTGACGTGCCAAGGCATCGGAATGAAGCGATTACTTTCAATTTCTCAGGTAAAAGAGTCGGCGAGTTAATCAAAACGGGGCCTCGCTGAAGGGGGGCCCTCCCCGGAAAATGGGCGCCACGTCGCGAGGTCTGATAGCTCGGCGCCGACAATCAGCCTCTCGTGTGAGTAGGGGGCCCCTAATCGCTTCTGTCATAAAAGTCCGAAGGAGGTAAAAATAAATCCGTGGCTGTCAAAAGTGGTGCTGCCATAATCGCATTATCAGTCGGGGGATAAGACAGGATGTGTGCTCTACGCAACGCATCTGCAGTTGGACGCCATGGATGGCCACGATGTTGGAAAAATAATTCCCTGGACCGCAGAAAGGGGGGGGGGGGGAGCTGGTAAAAATGACCGGTCATGGCTACCTCAAAAGACCCGTCACGGTTTCTGATTAGATAAATTTATTCGCTTACTGAGCAAGTCGACCTGAGATAGCCATAAATCACATGACTTCGCATTCTTTTCGAACCATTTTGTGGTCATCGACAAAAGTAAGGGGAGTCTCAACCAAAGAAAGGGGTGATGTCCCAGCTGTCAACCCGCTCTTGACCTTTGACCTTTAGATGTGCTAAGAAAGTCATGAAAGATGAAAGGGAGAGCTTCACCCCATCAGAGAAAGCGACCCATAAGAACCCTGTATGCTTGATACTTAAGGCTGCGTTGAGTGCACAAACGTGCAAGTGAGTCTGAGATTCTAATCTTCCCATTCTTCTCCAATCAATTTATGATCACAGACAAAAGAAAGGGGTGTTGTCAACTGCTCCTGCTTTGACCTCTGAACTTGAGACATCCTGAGAAACTCATAAAACATCAAAGAGTCCGAAAAACCACAACAAAAGAAACGCAAGAAAATCTAAGCACTGTTCGACCCTTATAGCCCAGTCAAATAAGGTGAAAAAAGGGGTAAACCTCGGAATGAAAGATAACAAGCTGAAAATTTGCAAAAATCTTTGTTTTGACATTCTAAAAGTAAGCTAAAAAGTCTTATATAATCTCGTGTCCGCGTCTCGAGATATTCAAGGTCAAAAGTCAAGAAAATCGGTTTTTTGCTTATATCTCTTAAACTGTGCATTTTATTTAAAAAAAAATCCAGTTATAAAATTAAAGTAGACAAAATTTTTTATAACATACATATATTATCTTTAATTTTCTGAGAAAGGGTTTAGGCGCTAGAGCGCGCTGAAGAAAGAGAACTTTTTGACCTTCAGACCAAAACGAGAGAAACTTCATCTTTCACCCTCGATTTCTCAAAAACTATGCATTTTATCGAGAAAACATCTGTTACAAAATTAAAGTAGGCAATATTTTCTACAAAATTCATAAATTAACTTTAATTTCTGACGGAATGTTTAGGGCCTAATAGTGCTGAGAAAAAAACGACTTTTTGACCTTCGAGCCAATACAAGAATAACGGCCCTTTCCTACCTTCGATTACTCGAAAACTGTTCGTTTTATCAAAGAACATTAATTACAAAATTTAAGTCCACAACATTATCTAAATATTGCAAAAGTAACTTTAATTTTCTGACAAAGGGTTCAAGCGCTAAAGCGCGCGGAAAAAGGGCTTGTTTAAAGCCCTCTAAAACAAGAGAAACATCCTTCAAGATTGTTTTTACGCTTCAAATGGTGTTTGAAATATAACAAAATTAAGAAATTTAAATTGTTTACTTATTTATAAATGACATTCATAAATAAGACATTCGTATGATAATATTTAATTAATTTATATATATAATAAGATATTGAAATTAAATAGTATAAATACATTGTAATTACATTTTTGTTATAATAATTATATTTTAAGTAGAAAAGGGATTAAGTATTTATTTTTCGAACAATGTAAGTGCTTGGATATACCTACGTATATTATTTTCTGAAACACGGTCTCCTATAATAAGACCATTTTCTTTTTTCTATTTAAATGAAAGGCTGTGATGAAGTGGCCATAGTCCTATTAAAGTTCTGTTAGATATACATACAGTGTCTCACAAAAGTGATGGGACACTTGTGCTTTATAAAAAGAAACTGCAATAAAATAAATAAACAAACATGTGCAAAAATTTTTTGGGTGTGTTTCATATTTAAAGTTAGTAACAATTATTACATAACATACATTTTGTCAAAATATTAAAATATTAATTTAGTAAAAATATAATTGTTCAGAACGGAGCAAAAAATGGCTCACATAAGTGATGGGACACTTACTTTTCCATCAAATATTTATCCAAAAATTTTACTTTTTAAAAGGTTTTAATATTTTGTTGGATTTCCTTTTACTTTTAAAACATGATTTAATCTTTTTGGGATGGATTCGACTATTTTTTTTGTGATTTCTGGAGTAATTTTACCCCATTCTTCTTGAAGCACCGATTTTAGTTGTTGTTTTGAAGAAATGGTGTGTTTGCGAATTCTTGATTCCAATTCTTGCCAAATATTCTCTATGGGATTTAAGTCTGGAGATTGTGGTGGTGTTTTTATTATTTCAGGACAGTTATATAGCAGCCAGAGTCTAACGTTCAGAGCAGTGTGCTTGGGGTCATTGTCCTGGTAGAATTTAAAATCGTTATGAAGGTTCAATTTTCGTGCTGAAGATTTCAAATTTTGCTTTAAAATATCAATATACTTGTACTGATCCATTATACTGTCAATAAAAACAAGATTACCAACTCCAGCGGACGACATACACCCCCATACCATAACTCCTCCTCCACCATGTTTTACTGTTGGTACCAAGTTCTGTTTGCGAAGTTCTTCCCTGGGTTTTCTCCACACCAAGATTCTACCGTCAGAACCAAATATATTAAATTTACTCTCATCAGCAAATATAACTTTATTCCAGTAATCAGAATTCTTATTTATGTTGGATTTTGCGAAAGCTAGTCTGAGTTTTCTATTCTTTTCACTTACGAAGAATTTTTTCCTGGCTACTCTACCGTGATATCCAGCAGATCGAATTACCCTTCTAATAGTTTCAGGATTAACAATTATTCCATATAATGCTTGTAAATCAGCAGCAACTTTTGAAGCACTAATTCTTGGATTTTTTTTAATATTTCGAACGATAATTCGCTTTATTCCATTGGATAGCTTTGATGGTCAGCCAGGTCTTCTTTTATCCTGAATCATATGATTCTTTTTATATCGTTTAATGATATTGAAAACTGTTGAACGACTCAAGTTAACTGTTTCAGCAGTTTTTCTAATAGATTTTCCACGTTCAATATGCAAATTAATAACTAATTTTCGAATTTCAGGCGAAGTTTCTTTTCGTTTAGCATTCATGACTACACAGAGCTAAAAAACACAAAAATTCCAAAACAAACTGGAGAGAAATACTGCAGACGATTTTATAAATTATTGCCAATTGCTTTTAAGTAAAAATAAAACCCCAAAAAATATTTTTATTGCTTATTTCAGACGATTTTTGTTGCATATATAATGGTGTCCCATCACTTATGTGAGCTATTTTTTGCTCCGTTCTAAACATTTGTATTTTTATTAAATTAATATTTTAATATTTTGACAAAATGTATGTTATGTAATAATCTTTACTAAATTTAAGTATGAAACACACCCACAAAAAAAATGTGTACATGTTTTTTTAATTTATTTGATTAGTTTCCTTTTGTAAAGCACAAGTGTCCCATCACTTATGTGAGACACTGTATATATGTATATACTGAAATCCAAGATCATACATCTTATGAATCTTAAAAGTTCTTTATTAGAACAAAAATACTTAATTCTAATTAATATAATACAGCCACAAACTAAGCATGAGGCATCTCATACCTTAAAATCATACACACTAACACACAGAGCTAGGGTTAGAAAGTTCTACTCAAAAGACCGCCGTCATAGTTGGAGAAGATGTTAGTTATTTTAACAGTCACATCAGCGGGAAATCTTTTTTTTTTTTTTAAATGGGTAAAGGCAATGTGGAGACACAAATGTATTCGTCTAAAAGCTTCGACAAATATCCTCGTTCTAAAGAACATATTTTATTTTTGCACGCTATCAGTGGATGTGACACAACATCTGCGCTGTTTAAAAAGGGAAAACTGACAATTATAAAAATGTTCGAGAAACATTCCAATTTGCACGAATCAGCTCAATTGTTTCAGGAAGACAACTGCCCTCCAAACACATTATTTGAAAATGGAATACGTGTTCTTTTAGCAATGTATAATGCTCCAAAATCAGAACATAGTATTGACAATTTTAGGTACACACAATTCATTAAATCAACAAGACTCAATAAACCGGTACAATTATCATCTCTTCCACCAACAAGTGCAGCAGCTCGACAGCATATTTATCGTGTCTACTATCAGATCCAAACTTGGTTAGGGAAAGATTTAGAACCTAGAGAATGGGGGTGGGTAATACAAAACGAGATCCTGGAACCCACAACAACAGAGCCCCAGCCAACATAACACCTTCAGCCCCAGAAGAACTACTCAGTACGATCGTCTGCAATTGCAAGAAAGGCTGTGGCGCGAACTGTGGATGTAGAAAAGTAGGGTTGAAATGCTCCTCAGTTTGTGGCCCGTGTAATGGACAAGCATGTCTCAACGCTTCATCATATCCAAATGATCTTGATGAAGAAAGTGAATATGTACCTGAGATTCTTGAGGTTTAGAGCCAAGTATTACGGACAACGAGGATGATGATAACGATCTGGAAATTTTATATGGGCGTTGGGCGACCAGACGAAGTACACGACGACGAACAAGAGGAAACGTATGCTTTTTGCCTGCTATTGATAATCAGAGGTAATTAGCGCCTTATAATTTAACTTAAACAAAATAAAATAGATTTGATAATCTTATGATAAATAAAAATGTAATTACAATACATAAAAACTCATTTCAATATGTTATTATTTATACATAATTTAACAAAATATTATCAAATTTATTTATAATTAATTCTTATTTATAATTAATATTTATTAATAAGTAAATAATGTAACTAATTAAGACTAAATTTGTAGATAATTTTATTCTCTACAAGTTTTGTAATAGCCTCAAATATCATTTGAAATATAAGAAAAAAATCTTTAGTGGGTTTTTCTCCCTTTTAGGCCAGAGGGCCAAAAACTAATTAAAATTAATGTAGGCATTTTGCAGAAAATGTTATCTACATTAATTTTGTAGCTGGTGTTATTCAATAAAATGCCTAGTTTTTGGGCAATTGAGGGTTGGAAAGGGGGTTTCTCTAGTTTTTTGGCTCAAAGGTCAAAAAGTCGCTTTTTTTTCAGCGCTATTTAGCGTCTAAAAATTTCGTCAGAAAATTAAAGTTAATTTATGAATTTTGTAGAAAATGTTGCCTACTTCAATTTTGTAACATAATGCATAGTTTTTAGGAAATCGAGGGCGAAAGATGAAGTTTCTCTCATTTTGGTCTGAAGGTCAAAAAGTTGTCTTTCTTCAGCGCGCTCTAGCGCCTAAACCCTTTCTCATAAAATTAAAGATAACATATTTTATAGTAAATTTTGTCTACTTTAATTTTGTAATTGGATTTTTTTAAATAAAATGCACAGTTTTTGAGATATAAGCAAAAAACCGATTTTCTTGACCTTTGACCTTGAATATCTCGAGACGCGGACACGAGATTATATGAGACCTTTTAGCTTACGTTTAGAATGTCAAAACAAAGATTTTCTCAAATTTTCAGCTTGTTATCTTTCATTCCGAGGTTATATCCTTATTTGACTGGGCTATTAAGGCAGCGTTTATTTCACATTGACTTGCAAGTCTGCCTGAGGAGACAATAATATGACGACTTCCCATTCTTCTCGAATCCTTTTGTGGTTTTCAACAAAAGAAAGAGGCGTTGATGACCTGTCATAACGGTCCCCCGCTTGACCCCTGAACTTTAGACATGCTAAGAAAGTCGTATACATAAAAGGTGAAAGGAACTGCTTGACCAGATCAAACACAGCGCCGAGTTAGACCTGTTTGCACTTTTAATTATATGATAAAGTATTGTTCTACTGACTCTAATGGAAAAACTGCATTGTTAAAAGCAAAGTGAATAAAATTAACGCGTACATTTTAATTTTTATTGTGGGTCGATTTCGTGATATTTTTGCCTAAATTTTGTTATTTGTTTTTTGTACCGAAAGACGAGACAAATCTTCATTTGGCGCCCAATTCCCAGGGATTACCAGGGTTTCGGCCCTGATTATATCAGTCACTAGACACAATTGTAAAAAAACATAATACTAGTTAAAATAACAAGAAGAAAAAACTACCGTCCTTAGTCCTTACATTGACGATTGGACGCCAAAGATAGCAACCCGTCTTTCCGATACTCATAAGTTAAGTAATTGCTTTGTACGTATGTCCGTCAACGGAAGCTCACTATACGCAGCCTTAAGGTTCAAACAGATAGCGGTCTAAGCTGGCGCTGTCTCGTAAGTGGTCAAGCGCTCCCTTTCATCTTTTATGTATGACTTTCTTAGCGTGTCTAAAGTTCAGGGGTCAAAACGGGAGCCGTTGACAGGTGGGGGCAGCCGTTGACATCACCCCTTTCTTTTGTCTCTGACAACAAAATGATCCGAGAAGAATGGGAAGTTGCATGAGTTGTGTGTATCTTACACTGACTTGCTCAGGAGGCTCAAACACCCTTTTTAACACTTTTGAACATAGTTGAAAAGGGTTTATAAATTCGGTTTGTCTGTCTGTTCTGTAAATGGACTGTGTTATTGATATCTGCTATTGAATGTTCGGTAGTGAAAATGAACCGTCTAGCATTTATAGCTCGTTTAAAAGGACACACAAAAGAATTCCGTTACATGAGGGTGTATGGAGAAAAATGGTTCGCGGTGCATTTTATTCATGTTACGCTATTTCAAACAGAATGAGATGGATATATGCATCACTGAGGCTTTCTCAGGACTATAGAATGAGTAGTATTTAGAGTTCGTTGACAGGGGAGCACAAAATAACTCCATTCCAGACTCCAGAGACCATAACTCCAGTATAGATGGGAACAAATCGTTTGCGATGCATTTTAGTGATGTTTCAATACTTAATGAAATTAAAAAGAACCACGTGCACTACAACAGGTTTTCTACAGCATTTATTTTCATTTACAGAGACGCACAAAAGTATTCGGTTGCAGGAGACGGAATAGATCTCATCGCATGTTAAAATAAAATTTCTTAATAATTATTCTGTAAGTGTTGCAAATAATCTACGCATGATGCGGGATTTTTCTTTCTGGTTTATGTAAAAGAATCCGTTCAACTTGTTTGTTACTTTAAACTAACAAGTAAGAAAATTAAAAAGCCAGAGTTTGAGTTATATAAGTTGTGTTACAGTATACAGTAAAATCTGTATACAGTGTAGATCTGTATACAGTAAAATCTCGTTACAGAGATTAAATTCCTTAGCAAAACGCAACACAGAGCGCTGTTCCGGTGAGCTCCGGTGAATTTCGACCCACATTTAAAAATTCACCAAAATCAAAGAAACTCCGTTGAGCTCCGGCGCAAAGTAAGCACTGGGCATATACTAAAGTGAATTCATTTATTAAAAAAGCAGTAAATTTCAAATTAAATTAAGACTTTGTAATGTATGTGTTTGTTCTCTTTTTAAGAACATTCATTGTTTCGTTTAATGAGTGTTTGAAATTTCACAGCCAAAAGTTAATCAGATGCGGAGTTATCGCTCTCCATGTTACTTTGACAGTTTTAAGGGTCAGCGAATATAACTGAGGACTTAAACTCATCTGAAAATATTCATTCACTTAACAGGAAAATCAAAAAATCCATTGAAAAATGAATTACTAAATGAAATATTAAATTAAAAATTCATTTAACGATTATTAAATGAACAATTACAACCCATCAAGCAAGTAACTGATTTATAATTTATAGAATGCGTTCACCGATTTCTTGAACAGAAAACGGGTAGTATAACTTTATTTTCCTTCCCTTCATTTGAGGAAATTATGTATGAACTAGCAAAACGCAACACACAGCGCTGTTCTGGTGAACTCCGGAGCGCAGTATTTATGAACTCCGGTGAATTTCGACCCACATTTAAATATTAACTAAAATCTTTGAATAATATTAACCTATTTAAATTTTCCCGTAAATAATTAAGTTTGGTAAAGACAAAAAAAAAAAAAAAATGCAATTTTTTTTTTTTTTCTTTTTTTTTTTACCATTTTCAGCCCGATGGTGGAGTGGGGAGGGCATGTGCTCCCTCCCTGGTGGCCACTTTACGAAACAGTATTTTTCCCCCCATGAAGAATCATTTTCCCCTTATCAACATACCACCAGAGCCCGATCAAGCTGAAGTTGGGCCAAGGGCCTTTTAAAAAGTTGGGCCCCCTCCCTACCTCCCCATTTCCCAGCGACACTTTCAGAAAAAAAAGAAGGTTTATTTGACGAGTTGACAAAGTTGTTTGGGTGAAAGTTTCAAGTTTGCAAAAAAAATTTAACTTACAAGAATAATCAAGAAAATGAATGACCGTCCACTTTCTCAAATAAGCATATTTGTATAATTCACAAACATCTATGATCCACAGTTTATGTTGCAGAATAAATGAGGACGTCTTTTTCGAAACTCGCCTTATCCAAAATCAATTGTGTTTTCCCTAACAGTCTATTTATAGTAATCATTTTAAACTATAATTCTGACATTGTAAAATCCTCGTTTATATTGAAACCAATAGACACAGTATGCAGTTTTTGGCATTTTCCCCAAATCTGATTTTCTGGATACGGCAAGTTTTGAAAATTATAGATACTCTCAAAAATTGAAAAGGACTTTTACAGAAAAATTAAATATGGAGATTTTTTATTACAGTAAAACTTTGTTTTTACGTCAGGGACCAAAATATAAAGTGCAAACAGTGGAAAAACTAAAATTGTGAGAAAATTTACATGCAGGAAAACGTAAATTCCCAGAACATATAATCGAGGTTTCACAGTATTTATCAATTTTTCAAAATACTAAATTGCAATTGTTAGAAAAGAAAAAAAAACCTGTGCATTATATACTAATTATAAATCAAAAGTTTAATTTAAAAAAAATGTACAGGGTTTAAAAAAATAATATCAATGAAATTTTGTTTAAAATATATCAATTATTAAACTACTCTTGGTTGCATTATAATTTTTCTTTTGTATTTTAATTTCTGTATAAATATTGCCAATTAAATTTATAGTTTGATGAAAACAAATTCAAAACAAAACAAAAACAGTGATTTACAGTCAAGGTTAGTTGGATTTTGTCTAACCCAAAGCAACACAACTTATTTAATTTTGCCCATTTAATTAATAATAAACATGTACATTTAAAGCAGGGATGCACAAACTATGGCCTGCAGGCCCATTTAGCCCTTGGAACCTTCAAAATTGGCACGCAAATGTGGATTAATTTAAAATAAAATGTAACATTATCAATATTATTTGAATATCAATATTATTTGATTAAACAATATTATTTGAAAAGTATTTGATTAAGGAAAAACAATCAGCCACATAATTTGCGGGCCCCTGAAATGGGTGGGCCCAGGTCCGAAGCCCCGGAGGCCCGTGCATTCATCAGGCCCTGCATGCACACCACTCCCACCATATTAGTATTCTAACCACACGATCCCGCCAAAATACTCGGTCTGGAATCTCTTGATTCATCGCGGACGGAAATATTTTAATCCGGTAATCCAACTCGTCATTTTTTTTTAAAAAAAAGGTAAAAGATTTTCTGAATTTATGGCCAGAACAGGTATGTACGGAATGGTTTGGTTGCCCTTTCAGACGCATTATCTCCGTTGTTATACGGCGCTTTTCGGACACATTGACTCTCAGGTAATGAAATTCCGTTATCTTTGCAAATGTTGGAAGAGTGAGTCATAAGATGGCATTTGTGGGCAATGGACGTTGTTTTATTTCGCGGGATTATTATTATTTTTTTTTTTTTTAAGTCAGTTTGTAGATAGATAGATAGATGTCTTCTGCCACCTGGAGTTTTATTTCAGTCGTTAGGGAAATCGGCGATGTCTTTTCACTTTCGCATTTCATTAGATTACCTTATCTTTAAAGAGAGTTAGCCCTCCATTACTTTGAAAGGTTCGAAAAATGTTTTAAGCCCTTGTAAGCATGAGGCCCATTTTGGACACGGGTGCAAAGATTTCGGAGCCGCTCATTTTTCGTGGAGTCCGAGTGCATTGCCCGCGTCGCAATTTTTATTTTATTTTATTTATTTTCTTTAATAAATCTTACACATTTTTTTTTCTGGTGTGATAGGACACATTTTAAAGTTGTAATTTATGTTTATTTTACTTTTCATTTTTAAAGCTAATAAGTATTTTTAAAAATTCTTCAATGTAATAAAAATGATTTCTGATTGTTTGAATCTAAAAATTCGAGATAAAATAACAGTAAATCAAAACCTTTGCTGAAGGTTACGTTTGCAAGAACGTTTCACTTCTTTTCCCTTCTAAAGTGGTCAATCCTTCCACAAGAAGTCACACCTCGTTGTGACGAGCCTACACTAGTCACGCGAAGAAATGCTCAAGCCTATGGGAAGGTTCTTGCCAGATTTCTCGCTCCCATTTTAATATTTTTAAATGCGAGCGAAGATAATTTAAATGGATAACATTTTCAATTTTGGAACCGGTTGGAACCGGTTCTGAAAGTGAAAGCACCCTTATATAAAAAAACTGGAACCAAAATCGAAAAAGTAAAAACTAACAACGTTTAGAGATTGAATTCAGCTATCCTAGGCAAAAAAAATCATTTAAAAATATTAAAATGCGAGAGAGAAATCGCGAAAGAACCTTCCCATAGACTTAACATTTGCTTGAGCGTTTTTTCGCATGGCTGATGTAGGCTCTTAGAGCCTACGCTAGTCACACGGAGAATCGCTCAAGCTAATGTTAAGTCTATGGGAAGGTTCTTTCGCGATTTCTCTCTCGCATTTTAATATTGCAGAAAAACTGCAACAAAAATCGAAAAAGTAAAAACTAACAACGTTGGAGATTGACCTCAGATATCCTAGGCAAAAAAAAAAAAAAGCATTTAAAAATATTAAAATGCGAGCGAGAAATCGCACTAGAACTTTCCCATAGATTTAACCTTAGCTTGAGCGTTTCTTCCCGTGACTGGTGATGTAGAATAATACCGAATAAGATGTTTTCAAAGAGTCTCTAATGATTAAAACAATGCAATTTAAAAAAGGCATGTTACTTAAATTTTTACAGTTATATTTCTTGTTTAATGAACTCATAGCCGTCTAGCTGATCAATAAAGCTTGCCAATAGTTTTTAGGATTTCATTCATCTCACGAAACCCTTTACTCCCGCTCCGTTGTCTGTCCGTCACAGAGCCATTCTCAAAAACTATGTAACTTAAAGAGTTGAAACTTTGTGTATATATATCTGAATACCAGCTATGAAGCTCAAAATATTAAAAAAAAAAAAAAAAAATCGTATTATTTTAATAAATAGAGATAAAAAACTAAAATTCTAACAGCCTTTTCCTATTCAATTTAAACATTTTTCGTTATAGCAGTTGCCAAAAATTAAAAAATACACAATGAAATTCTTTCTACAATAATTAATTTTCTATTGAACGATTTCCACGTGAAAAATGTGAATGAAATAAAGAGTTTCACCAATTGAAAAAAAAGATTAGTATGAAATAAAAATGATTGACGTCATAGTGGTAATAAAACGGAAATTTTCAAAGATTTCTCAATAATACAAGGAGTATGAGTATGAGTATGAACACAAAACAGATTAATATCGCGTCATTAGAAAATTAAAAAGAAAATCTGACGAAACCCTTTGAGCGATCTTCGATCACACTTACCCCCTTGTTTTTTTTTTCTTTCTTTTCCTTCTCTTTTTTTTTTTTTTTGTGCATGTTTTGTGCATATTTTCTTTTCTTTCTTTCTTTTTGCTTTTCTTTTCATTTTTTTTTCCTACTGAAAACAATACTATTCAGATGTTTAAAGAAAAGAAAGAAAGAAAAAAGAAAGAAATTTCCGCTAAATAATCGAAAATTTTCTACCGAGAACCACGGAGTATTCCGAAATACGGATCCCCTTTATCTTGGATATGTCATGGAATATATTGTTTCCTGTCCTATTAATTGCGAAGAAAATTTCGAAACCGCGTGTGGCATCACTGAAATTTCGATTTAAGCATGTTATTTAAAATTTTTAAGCTGTATACGTCTCTTGAAAACAATAGTACTCAGATGCTAAAAGAAATATCGCTAAATAAAGGAAATTTTTCTACCGTGAAACAAAGAGTATTCAGAAATACTGATCTTCTTTATCTTGGATTTGTTACGGATTACGTTGTTTCCCGTCTTTTTAACTGTGAAGAAGATTGTGAAACCGCGAGTGGCATCGCTGGAATTCCGATCCAACGTAATATGCAGATGGAGTGGGAAAGACATCGGCCAGGTTCTCTCAGAATTTGCATCCATCTGCTGCCCCGGTGACGTCACGACAGAGGTCGAGTTTCGTAAATTCTTGTTCTACTTATTCAAATTATTTCATTTGATTTAGATGAACAGTGACCTGTTGTCTGGACAGTGCGATGTGGTAATATCGTGTAAGCAATACCAGAGGAGCATTTTTTTTTTTTTTTTTTTTTTTTTTTTTAATTTTAGATGAGCGAGCGAGCAGTCTTATTAAGTCTTATGAAGACCGCAGAACTTATTCGAAGAGATGAAGAAAAAAAATCTCCCATTGTTTATTTCATATTTTTAAGGGTAGGGGAGGCTCTGAAAATTTCCAAAGGGGGCCCCGTACTCGGGATCTATGAGCAATTCAGTCCCCGATTAAAGCATGGACAACTATACCATGGCCTTGAGACCCTTGATTTAAGGGAAACTAAAATGTTGTATACAATTTTCATAATATTTAAATCTACTTTGAAATTATGCTGATTATAATCAATATTTTGTACATATTAGAGTAGGATAAGATTAAAGACACGAAATATATATTTATCTAAATAGTTATTTATATATTCATATCTGTGTTCTAATGTATAGAACATGATGTACCTCTTTCTCGGAATTTTACAACTTATCTTTTAATAGTTTTGCAGTAACTATGCTATAAATAAACCGTTGGAAAATAAATAAAAATTAAAAAATACAATAGTTAAGTGTTTTTGCAAACAAAAATAATCACATGTAAAACAGGTGGCATTGGTGTAACTTTTCCTTCAGAACTACTGAAAAGATTTCAATACTTTTTTTTAATATAGATTCGGCCTTAGCCAATCTATGAATTAATCGTTCGGCCAGAAATAAAAGTAAAAGGTAACATTTCTTGGCCTAATGTTGAGCGGATTCGGTATACTTTTCTTTTTTATTGTATAAAGTACAAATATTTAAAATTTCCTCTCAAGCATGATGATCTTTTTTTCTCTATGTGTGTAAATATTCTAGAATGTACACTCCCTAAATGAGGAAATGATTATATAGGATGCCACCCTGTATTTAAACTGAATCGCGGCGACAGACGAAGACACTAGACCGCATTTAAGGCGTTTTTACATCCATGTATTGTGATCTATAAGAACAGAAGAAACAACGCAAAACACAACTCCACCGCTCCGAAAATATTTAAAAATATATATTTATTTCAAAATACATTTTTTCTGTGAGAAAAAAACAAGAAAAAAAAAAACAGACGAGAGAAATTCTATACATCTTCTGTGCCCTTTAATTTTGAGTAAGAGTTTTAAATTACAGACCTAACAAAAATTGGCTCCAACATTCTTTATATTCCATTATTTACATTCTACGCCCTTGTTGCTACGAGACGCCCAATTTAAGAAAATTGCTGGATGCTTCAAACTAGCTTACCTGATGCCATACGTGCTTTTATAATGAGACGCGTAAAGGAAGAAAAAATCGCCTGCTTTTATAAGATATTTTTAAAATAAGAAAAAAGCAAAAAATCGTCTGCATTAACAGGGTACGGGAAGTAGAAGGTATTTTTTTTTAACCATGTTCTCCACCTTTCTTTCGTCTGCTATTAAAATTTGGTGTTGTAAAATGAAGAACCAGTAATTTAAATTTCGTTTACTATTATTATTATTATTATTTATTTCCTTATTATTATTAAACTTTAACTGAAACTGAGATGGACGGGTTTAATTTGCCGAAACCGATTGTGTTTCGGAAACTCAAAGGTTTCAAGGTTTGTGGTGGATGCCGTTTTCTGTTCAAACTCTTTCTTTCTATCTCGCGTTTATTCTGTAATTGGAAGTTTCTTGCACCAAAAAGATGTATTTTTAATTTTTTTTTCTTCTTTTAACTACAAAGAGTTCGCTTCTTATTTCTTTTCCTTTGAAGTTGATTTATCCATTGCTAACGCGGGAAGATAATAATATTGTGCATTTTCACCATTTCCCGTACTTCATCAAAAGTTTAAAAAAAAAATTAAATTCTAGAAGTTACTTATGTAAGTATAGATATGCAGCATGATTATAAAATATTTAACCAAAATGAAAAACCAAGTTAAGCGTGCAGAAACAAACAAAAACAACTAAGAATATAATTATAGCAATTTACTTATTTTAGTCAAAAGTATCATTCAAAGCTAGATCCGAATTTTGTTCTGAATTTTCTCGATAGTGAAGATATTGTAACTATATTTTAATTCGTGACGAGCTGTGGGATATTATAGACCCCATTTAATTTTAATTCCCATGTCGCAAAACACCGAATTCCATGAACTGGACATTTTTTTTTGTGTGCATAGACTCTAAACATTTGCCTCATGAACATTTTTTTTCATTGCTAAAAGAAACTTTTGTTTTTGTCATTTGGCAACTCAGAGACTTTATTATTATTCTGAGAAGTAACTTGAGTGAACGATGTCGGTTTTACCGCGAAATAAGAACGAATGTCTTAAATTCAATTTAATTAATGTTGTATATAATGTAAATAGAAGAATGTAAATAGGTGTGAATTAAAGTACTAGAAATTTGTACCAGAGTCTCTTCATCATGTCTTGTATTTAAAAAATCCACAAAATGACCGTCTCTATTTAAAATCGAAACTCCTGATTCTTAAGAAGGCGTCCTACCTTGAAAGGGTGAGTAATTTTACTTATCCTATTTTTTGAACTGTGTAATAATTTATCTTGTGATTACACGTCAACTGGCGCCCGAAAACAGGGACTGCCTAGAAATAAATTGAATCAGAAATATAGTTATTGTAGTTTCGTAGTGCTTTGAATATGAGGTAATTTCAATATTTTATTCGATAAATTAATAGTGAATATTGATTTAAAATAATGGATGCAATTAATAAAGCCAAACGCACTACTGTCAGATCACAAACTACTAAATTAACGAATAAAATAGAGGCGGCAATTTCAGAAAACAGTGCCGATGAAGGGACATTAGAACAATTTCTCGCTGAGTTAGAATTGAAAGAAAAAGAGCTTCATTATCTCGATTCTGAAATTCAGAAAAACCTAAAATTAGACGAGATAGAAGCTGAGGTATTAAAATGTGATGAATATAATTCGAATTTAGTTATTTTAAAAACGAAAGTTAAACGAGCCAAATTGAAATTAGAATCTCAATCTAGTTTAAATGTTTCTACTACAACAGTAAATAATTCTGAAGAGAGAGTCGTAGTTCGGGGTTTAGAATCCATTCGCATAAATTTACCCAAACTAGTAATTGAAAAATTTAACGGCGATCCTTCAGATTGGCAAAGATTTTGGGACCAATACGAATCTACTATTCATAAAAATACAGATTTATCGGATGTCGAAAAATTCAATTATTTGAAGTCATATCTAACTTCAGATGCAGCTAGTTCGATAAAAGGCTATAGTTTAACTAATAGCAACTATTTATCGGCTATAGAGACTTTAAAAGAAAGATTCGGCAAAAAACATTTAGTTATTAATTCACATCTCAATAAACTGTTATCGCTTAATTCAGTAAAGAAATCCAGTGATGTTTATGCATTACGCAGATTACTGGATATTTGTGAAACCGAAATCAGAAATTTGAAATCTCTTGGATTAGAGATTGAAAAATATTCTGCGCTGCTCGCACCTATTCTAATTAAATTATTACCGTCTGACATAGTATTACAGATAACAAAAAAATGTGGAAATGACGAAGAATTGAAAGTTGCGGAAATAATAGATTTTCTAAAATTGGAAGTTATTTCACGTGAAAGAACTGCGTTTTTAATCTGCAATCAAGATTCTTCGAATGTCGACACTATGTCTGGGAAGCAGGTGCGAGAAAAACAGGCGTCAAAAAATATTCCGACTGCTTCTGGTTTGATCAATGAAAGTGTTTCATTTTCTAAACAGATTCGATGCCCAGAATGTAAAGAGAAACATTTATTGATTGAATGCGAATTATTTAAAAATAAATCGTTACAGGGTAAAAAAGAATCTTTGAAGCAGTTTGGATGTTGCTTCGTTTGTCTCAAGCTGGGGCACGTTGCTAAAAATTGCAGAAAATATGTTAAATGCAACGCTTGTTTAAAACGACATTATAGAATTATGTGTCCTGAAAAAGAAAATGCGCCAGAAAATAAGGAAAGTGCGTCATTATCAAACAAAACTTGTAATCGTGAAGTGTTAATGCAGACTTTAACTGTCCGCTTAGAATTAAAGGATAAAAATAAACAAATGTTAGTGCGATGTTTGATTGATTCTGGCAGCCAACGGTCTTATTTAACGAAAGATATTATTAATCGTATGGGATATGAAGCGGTGGGAGAAGAAAATATGGTTCATAGTTTGTTTGGGGGTATTCAAGAGACACATGTTCATAAACGATATAAAATATATTTAAGTAACTTAGAGAACACTTTCAATTGCAATTTCGATGTCTATGATCAAGACAAAATATGTACTGAATTTCCTAAAATAAAATATGGGCCTTGGATTAAAGAAGCTAGAAGAAATGGGATAAAATTCTCAGATTATGGTACATATACAGGAATTCCAAAAATTAAAAATGAACAGGAAATAAGTTTACTTATCTATGGGAAATTAGTAAGAGGAAAAATAAAATCCTTGAATAGTGCAATCCATACCAAACTAGGGTGGACATTGATTGGTAAAACTAATGAATATAACGATTCTACGAAAGTAGTTTTATCGTTACGTAAAAGAGCATTTTACTAAAAATATTCAAATAAATAATGAAGGGCGATATGAGGTTAGTCTCCAACCCCCCTCTTCCCAGTGCTCGGAAAATTTCAGAACGTAGATTAAAAAACTGCGTAGATCAATTAAAGAAATCCGGCAATTTGGCTGCCTATGAATCAGTATTTAATGAGTGGCTTCAAGAGGGTATTATTGAGGAGGTCGAATCAACTCCGGGAACGGAACCTGAATTTTTTCTGCCACACAGAGCTGTCATAAAAGAAAATTCCACGACTCGAATACGTCCTGTTTTCGATGGATCAGCGAGGGAAAAAGGCTCACCATCTATTAACGATTGCTTGTTGAAAGGCCCCAATTTAGTAGAACTCATCCCTTCATTGATAAATCGGTTCCGATTGAGGAAAATTGGTGTAATATCAGACATAAGAAAAGCCTTTTTACAAATTAGTTTAAATGAAAAGGACAGACCCTTTTTAAGATTTTTATGGTGGAAGGAGGGAAATTCTGAAAAAACAAAAATTTTCCAAAACAGAAGAGTTGTTTTCGGGCTTACCTGCAGTCCCTATTTGTTGGGAGCTACTTTACAATACCATTTAAGAAAGTCACCTCCCTCTATGCAGGAAACAGCTTCTAGACTGTCGGAATCATTTTATGTTGACAATTGCGTCACTAGTCTGGACAATGAGGAACAACTCAATGATTTTATAACAGAATCGAAATACATTCTTAGTCAAGCTAAATTTGACCTCAAAGGATGGGAACACAGTTATTCTCATTCCCCGATGAAACAAATTCCCTCCCCAGAAAACAAAATTGTTCCAGTTTTAGGCCTACGATGGCTATTACCCGCAGATAGTCTTTCCATAGATATAAGAGAAATTAATAAGGACGATGAACCCGTCACTAAAAGGAAAATCTTGTCGGAGGTTCACAAAATTTTTGACCCCATCGGTTATACTTGCCCAGTAACTCTTTTCCCTAAAATACTATTGCAAGAATTATGGAAAAATAAAGTAACTTGGGACTCTGAATTACCAACATCAATTGTCCAAAAATTTCGGAAATGGAAACAACAATTATGCTCACTTAAAGATATTGTTATACCGAGATGTTTAATCGAAGATCCAGATAACATCGGTAATTTAAGTTTACATGTATTTTGTGACGCGAGCAAAGTAGCCTATGCTACATGCATATATTTACGGAATGAAAATCAAAAATCAATCTCCTGTCAGCTGATACAAGCACGATGTAGAGTAGCCCCACTGAAATGTATTACCATTCCCAGACTGGAACTTCTCGCGTGTACGATTGGTGCACGATTGTCTAAAGGGGTGAAGTCCGATTTGAAATTAGAAAACATTCCAACACTTTTCTGGACAGACTCTAGTAATGCGTTGTACTGGATAAAAGGAAGTGAAAACTGGACTCCATTCGTATACAATCGTGTTAAAGAAATTCGATCACTGAGTAAGCCAGAAAATTGGTACTATGTGCCCGGAACTCTTAACCCGGCCGATCTACCTTCCCGGGGATGTTCTGCAGAATCCCTTAAACAATCCCTCTGGTGGGAGGGCCCCAACTGGTTGAAAAGTCCTCAAGAATTTTGGCCTAAAGGCAGTTTAAATCCTGATTTTGAAATAATTAACTCTGAAAAAAGAAAGACAATTATTACTTCAGTAAATGTCTCTCAAACCCCAATTGAGTTATACGAAAATACATCTTCATATTGGAAAATGTTAAAAATAACTGCCTGGATATATAGATTTTTTGAAAATATCAGAAAGACGCGGAATGATCGAAATTTAGAGAAAATGTTAACAGTTGAAGAAATAACTCACGCAGAACATGTTGTATTGAGATATGCTCAGAGGTGTTTAATAGGTGAATCCAAACCATGTTACACCTCTTTACAGACTTTTACTGATGATCAAGGTTTAATCCGAGTAAAAACACGAATTGCAATGAGAAAAGATTTCCATTCTTTCCGATACCCGATAGTTCTGCCTTTCGATCATAATATCTCCTATTCGCCCATAAGAAAAAAACATATTGAACTTAGCCATGCAGGAATACAAATTGTAATGTCAGTTTTGCGAGAACAATTTTGGATATTAAGATGTAGAAGAACGGTTCGAAAAATAATAAAAGGTTGCGTGACATGCAGGCGATTCACTGCCTCACCTGCTGAGACACCTAGTGCCCCTCTTCCGGAAGAACGAGTGAAAGAAGCTTCAGTTTTTGAAATTGTTGGTCTCGATCTATGCGGGCCATTATTTTTAAGGGATGGCTCGAAAGTTTGGGTAGCACTTTTTACATGCGCCGTGTTTCGCGCGATACATCTAGAATTAGTATCTTCGCTCTCAACGGAAAATCTCATCTTATCTATGAGAAGATTTATATCAAGAAGAGGGAGACCATCTACTATTATTTCTGATAATGGAAAAAATCTAGTGAAAGCATCCACAGAATTAAAGTCAGTAAATATTGAGAGTTTGCAAAAATTCGCTATTGAAAGAAAAATTCAATGGAAATTTAATCCACCTTCAGCTCCCTGGTGGGGAGGTTTTTTTGAACGCATGATAGGAATGTTGAAAAATATTTTACGAAAAGTACTTGGGAAGGCCAGCCTTAATTATGAAGAATTATATACTGTTTTATGTGACGCTGAAAGCGTAATAAATTCTAGACCGCTGACATATGTTGCAGATGATGATGATCTTGATCCTCTTACCCCTGCGATGTTCTTGCAAGATCTCAAAGATTCGAGAGTTCCTGAATTCGACATAATTGATTCAACAAAAATTAGAAAAAGATTTGCTTATCAACAAAAGGTTAGAGAAGATCTAAGAAAACGCTTTAGAGTAGAGTACCTGGGACAGCTTCGAGAGAGTGCGGAAAGAAAAAGAGAAACTGAATTAAAAAGGGATGACATTGTTTTAATTGGGGATGATAATTCAAAAAGAATTAATTGGCCTTTAGGCAAAATTGAAGAATTGTATGCTGGTAAAGATGGCAAATTTCGTGTAGCCAAAATTAAAACAAAAACAGGTTCCTTTTTGAGACCTATTAAAAGACTATATCCTCTAGAGATTAATCATGAACTAATCTATCCTTTTTTAGTAGATAGCGTTCCTGTTTCTGTAGATGACATGGCTGATCCTGCTACTGTGACCGAGTCTTCCGTACCTGATGATGCCTCTGGACCTGATCTTGAGAATGAGTCTTCTGTGCCTGCTGGTGCCACTGTCCCTGATCTCGAGCATGAGTCTTCCGTATCTGATTGTGCCTCTGTCCCTGATCTTAAGCACGAATGTTCTGTGCCTGAAGGTGTCAATCGGCGATCTCGAGCTGGTAGAAATCTGAAGCAGCCACAGAGACTTGATTTGTAAATATTTTGAGCTTCGTTAGTTTCCCGAACCTCAAGGTGGGAGGATGTCGCAAAACACCGAATTCCATGAACTGGACATTTTTTTTTGTGTGCATAGACTCTAAACATTTGCCTCATGAACATTTTTTTTCATTGCTAAAAGAAACTTTTGTTTTTGTCATTTGGCAACTCACAGACTTTATTATTATTCTGAGAAGTAACTTGAGTGAACGATGTCGGTTTTACCGCGAAATAAGAACGAATGTCTTAAATTCAATTTAATTAATGTTGTATATAATGTAAATAGAAGAATGTAAATAGGTGTGAATTAAAGTACTAGAAATTTGTACCAGAGTCTCTTCATCATGTCTTGTATTTAAAAAATCCACAAAATGACCGTCTCTATTTAAAATCGAAACTCCTGATTCTTAAGAAGGTGTCCTACCTTGGAAGGGTGAGTAATTTTACTTATCCTATTTTTTGAACTGTGTAATAATTAATCTTGTGATTACACGTCATCCCACATGTTACAATGGCATCAGAATTTTGTAATAAAATTTTGCTTTTATGATATTACGTAAATTACTTATTTTCAAGCAATGTTTTTTTTTATTATTTGTGCGAAAGGGTGGTAAGTGTTAGAAGTATACAGTCAGGCTCAGTGATGTTTGGGCGTGGAGGGTGGTCGTTTTTGTCTCAACTCTCACACAGCAAAGCAAGTCTGTTCGTTAAAATATCTTCATTATGCTATGAATGAATGTTAAAGTTTCGGATTGGGGCGAGACGCACTGTACTTTTGACCAAATAATTGGATTGCGACTTGTGATGTCATTTTTGTCTACTTTTATACGTCTGATTGGCTCTTTCATTCTTGCCAGATACTTTAAAATCACCAAGAATTTATTTTTGAATTTTGTTTTCAATTGTATGCGCAAATCTAATATATTGCATTATATTTATGTTTGTAATGCAGGCCCGTACAGAGGGGGTTAGAGCGGGGCCTCCGAGATGTCGCTGTGTGTCCTACACCGGGCCTGCTACAAGTCACAACCTGCTGACGTCAAAACAGTGATCCATAATAACTTAAAAATTTTCATGTATTACTTTGTTCGTTTGTACGGATTGTTTACGACAGTATTTTGATTTTATTTATTGTTTTATATAGTAATTAATAATATTCTTCAGTGTATTTAGATTATAATGCTATCAATAATTATTGATTATAATTATTAAAGAAAGTGTAGATTATATCTATAAAATAAAGAGAAGAAAATGTTGTGCTCCTAGTTTCTAATCTAAGTCTTCAAATTCGCTACTGATAATGAAAAGAAGAAATTTTAGCTACGAAAATTACCTTGTGATAATTATTTTTACATTTCAACAGAAGTGGTCTGCATTAAATGTTTCGATATACTTTTCATAATTCGTGAAGCTAGAATTAATATGATGGTATTGAACTTGTGCAGAGAAAAAAACCCTAACAACAAATGTCTAGCCTACTGTAATGGAAATATTCTGGCATATTTGATTGAATTTGTACTTCCAAATCGAAAAGAATCATATGATCTTTAGAAAAAAAATAAATAAATAAAAGAAGCAGACGATAAACAGTTTAAAAAATGATTTTGAAAGAAATACTGTAATAAATTGACTAATATCTGGATACATTTAGTTAGAAGTGAGTGATGTGCTTTGTTTATAAAATTAAAAGTAACTGATTTACACAACTTAGTAATTCTACGTAGTTCAATTTAACATTTTACCTAACTTAAGTGTACAAACATATTATGAAAATAAATCTTTTGATAAGTTAATTTGAGTGGTTATTAGGTCCTAGACCCAAGTACAATAAATAGACAATTTTTAAAATATTACAAATCAGTTACAAAGTCAAGATAGAAAATTGGGTACTTTTCGGTTAGCCGGGCGCCAGTGATATATATACACACACATACATATACACATATATCTACACACACATATATATATATATATACACATATCTACACACACATATATGTATGAATTAATATATATATCTATATATGTACATGTATCACTGGCGCCCGGCTAACCGAAAAGTACCGAAAAAGGCCTATGGCGAGAGAAGGAAAGTTGCAACCTATTCGTAGTTTCATATAAATAAGTATTTTTTTTTTCAATATTTATATAATTTTTTTAATATAAAGAAGCCATTTATCTCTTTTTATATGCAGGTAGAACAGAATTGTATATATAAATAATTTTATACATATAGAAATAAACATAAAAGTACATTGGGTTTGTTTTCATAATTGTGTATATAATTTTAAAACATATCTAACTTTCTGAAGCCCGGATTACGCCAAAGCGTTAAAAAAAAGTGCCAAGGTCTCTATAGTTAAAAAATGTCGATTTCTGTATTTAAATTGACATTTATTGTGTTTTGATGTTTAAATTATGGTATGTAGTTGTAGGAGGAATGGGATTGATTTTGTAATGTTTTTGGTAGATTTATTATATTTTTTGTACGTATATTTATTGTAAAATAATGTGTTTCGGAAAAGGATAGTCAATGGGTTCAATCTGATTTATTAATCTTAGCATTTTTTTAATTTAAAACTTTTAATTTCCTTTAATAAAACAAGTATATTAATTCCCTTTTATTTCACGATTATAAAATTTAATATTATTTATGTAATCACAAATTATAAGAGCGAAAATGCTCTTTTTATTACATCTTTCTGCTGCGATACATTGACCAAAGTGGATCACTATTGTGACGTCACTAATACTTGTAGCAGGCCCGGTGTAGGACACACAGCGACATCTCGGAGGCCCCGGTTAGAGCCGGTACAAATTACTAGGGCCCGGGTCTTTTAGGGGCCCGGCTTCTGTACTAGTTTTAAAATAAATACCAGAAAAAGTAGACTGGTATTTTCTTACATAAAAATGTTAATTAAAATAACTAACAAATAATAAAATTCAAAAGTCAGAAGTTGCTTGAACGTCTTTACGGACTGGCTAGGATGGGGAGGGGGTGCTCAGGAGGCATTTTAATAATAGAAACAAAATCCAGCTTTTATTAAAAATCAGCAGAACGCACATAGCAAAGATGTAGGCATTTACTTATTTGTGTTTTATGGAACAAATATTTTCTAAATTGTAAAACACAATAACAAAAGTTGCAATAGCGTCAGGCAATCGGCGCCTTAACTGATGAATTGAAATAAAATGAATTCTATTTTCAATATTTTAAATTTCTATTTAAAATCTTTATATGAAAAGGTGTTACCAATGCATCATAAACTGTAATACTACTGTAAAATACTGTAAAAGAAAAATAATAAAATTGTAAGAAAATACTATATAGATTTTCTAAAAAAGTACTATCCAACCTATTTATTTTCTAATACAGTAAAGGCTGTTATAACGGAATTCTGCTGTAAACGAAAAAAAAAAAAAATCATGGTTTAGCCAAAAAAATTCCATGCATTTTTATACCTTTTAAGATGTAAAAAACCTATTTAAAATGGAATTTCCTATACGTTTTCGTCTGAGCAGGTTTTATTTTATCAGGCTTATAGTGGGGGACCCGCATTGGAACTATTGCCGGGGCCCGCAGTTTTTCTGTACGGCCCTGTTGTAATGTTTAAACACATTTTCTTTTTTAAATAATTTTACATTTCTTGAAAATGAAATGAAGTGAATAAAATTTCCCTATTTTTGATTTTCTTTCACTTTGGAGTTGAGTTGTTTAGAAAAAAAAAAAACTTTATGTAGGAAATAAAAAGATTGAGAGCTCGAAAATTCAGTTTAGAAAAACCTCCTATGTAAAACTTTAATGCATTTACTTGACTGAAACTGTATTTAAAAAAGTTTTATTTATTTATTTATTTATTTATTCATTTTTACAGTATCAAAATGAAAGGAAATAGGGATAAAAAGAAAATTTTTCTGGAACGCCCGACTGCCATCTATAAAACGACTGCTGAAAAATTCATCTTATGCGCCTCATCTGAAAACCTTAACAGAACGCTTTCTAGAAAATGTTCGCATGATAAATTTTCTCCTAAATTCTTTTAGGATTTTAAGGATTCGTAAGATATTTTATCTCGCAAGAAAATGGATCGCTTCTCAATGAGTCACGGTAAGAACTGTAGTATATTCCAGACTTTAATAAATATTTGATGTGTTTTAAAAAACATTTTTCCTTTTTTTTTTTTTTTTTGAAAATAGTTGTTAAATAAAAGTACATCGTGTTCGCGACTTTTAATGTAGGTTATAATTCTATTAAAAATTCCTTCGCAATTTTCAAAAATTGTATTATTTTAGGATCCAAGTACATTTACAGTTGAACAGGATATTACACTAAAATCTAGGGATGACAAAAGTTTGATGATTGTGAGTCAAAGTCTGAGGATGTCTGAGGATAAACTCAGACTTCAGCATTGTGGTAAAAAGTCTATCCGCAAACTTATGATGGAAAATACTATTAATCTGTCACTGAAGGGGTAATACTTCGCAAATTGTTCAGTTACAAATGGCCCAACTCATTTGTGTCCAATAGTATTGAGGTTAGACATGCAACGTTTAACGTCGTAACGTTCAGAGTGAAACGTAAAATTATTGAAATATTTCTCATTATCTGATTTCTATCATTCCACGCATTTCCCCCCTCTCTAAATTTAACCCCATCGCCCTGCATACCGTTCTCCAATTATAAAACTTCGTCCCATTCGAACCATCCTCATTTATTTTGTACGGTTCAAGTGCTCCACCTTCAAGCATTCCTCACATACCCCGCACAACAACTCAACTTCACTCCGTCCTAATCTCATCATTAATTGCCCCGATGGTCTTTCGGAGATCGTCGATAACAGGCGTTCGGACCACCCTCGGAAAAGCTTTTAATTTATTCTGAAAATTTTGCCAGCCATTTTAATTGTTTCGCCGTAGGTAAACACGGAGGTGAATGTCGCTTTTGACGTCTTTTGTATGTGGAATTCGACGTCTCTTGTATTTGACTATCAAGTTAATTTGTTCCATTCCCCCAAACCTTGTTGGAAATTGTAACGATAAACGTGACAAATGAAAAGGGCGTTCGTTTCGTGCTATAACTAGTTTTACAATGTAAAAAAATCATCGTTTCAGGGAAATAAATTATATCGTCTGCTAGGAGCGAAATGAGGAAGCCCTTTTTTTTCTTATTACGCATGCCATGTTTACAGATGCGATTTTTTTTTCGACACCAGACAGCGATGCAAAATTCACTCTGGAGATCTTGCTTTGCAAATGATGACCTCCATGGTTTAATATTTCTTTGACTCACGATGAATGAATCTTTTGTTTATTGACTTCAATGGATTGAGATATCCGACTGTTAACTTACTTTTCACTGAAGTTATCTTAGAATCTATACATTTTTGAATGTCACTCTCAAACAAACCATTTTTTTGAACGGTCTTTCTAAAAACATAACTTTTATGCAAATTTTATTCGAAAAAATAATTTTGAATAAAAGAGGTGGTTAGCCCGTATTGGTTTTCCTCAGTCCCATGACTTGCGCTTTTACTATATGGATTACGTACGATAGGATTGAATAGAATAAAGAAAACTTTTATTAATATATTACTTTTAAGTTTCAATTCGATTTTCATAAAATTGGAAATGACTCGACAAAATTCTGCAACGATTCTATATATTAACCATTCAAACCATTCGGTAGGGTAGTGTTTGTATGTTATTGATGTTTACTATAGCATGATCCCTATTGAAAATTAAGTATATGTAGCATTTATAGTTTATTTACAGGGACAGTCAAAAGTATTCCGTTACATGACAGATTGTCTCTCTCAAGTGCATTTTGCCTTCGAAACAGCATGAAATTGATATACAATTATGAAACGCACTAAAACATGCTCTTTTATAAAATATGCCGTGCAAAGCATTTCTCATTCATTTACAAGGTCACACAAAATAATTCTGTTACACAATGTTCTACGGGGAAAAATCGTTTGTAGTATAATTGATTTTTCAATATTTCAAACATAAGGAAATTTATACGTATTACTGAGGTGTAGTATAAATTGGTCACCGAAAAGTAGGGTGTGCATTGCGTTTCTCATTCATTTACAGGGGCATACAAAAAAATTCGGTTACAATCTCAGCGCGATCATTACAGTGTAATGTGTGATAAGTGCGTTTTCAGATTTGGTTTGCGTTTTTAAATTTGACTAAATATTTGCATAGTACGTGGTGTGTATAAATTCTGTTGATCCTATATACGGGGCTACGCAAAGGAATTCTTAAATATTACTGACTATGAGAGTGAATTGATTAAGGGTATTTTTAACTGTGTTACGCATTTTCCTGCTGAACTCTATTGAGTAGACTAATATAAGCTTGTGGAATATAAATAAATTCATATACAGGGCTACGCAAAGAACAAGAAACATAGTTGTTTATGGTTGGTAACTGCTGGAAGTGAGTTTTAAGTTGCCTTATGCGTTTTTTACCTCAGTTAAATTTTAGCTTAATATGGGATGCGTACAATATACAGGGATGTACAAAAGATTTCGTGTGCCTTTCCATCGATTGGCGAAAATGGCTAAATGTGAATTTTCTATCTAAACTAAATTTTCTCATGCTGGTGTAGTGTGTATTCAAATCTACAGATCACACATAGGGCCGCACAAAATAATTTGACACTGGAAGATTAATTTCGAAAACTGTATTTTTCAATAGGTTTATATGTTTTCTAAACTGTTTACTTACATATCTTATTTACCTGATTGAACGGTGAAGTTTCGTTACAGTTTTCTGGCTGTGTATTGAAAAGTTTTCATAATCTGTGACGCATGATTTTCCGTACTTATTTAGGATGTCAGGGACACAAAATTTTACTTTTTTTACTTATAAATATTTTTATTCATTTTTCCCCCTTGAAATATATTGATCTTAGCATTATGCCAGTAGAATTATGAAACACTGAATTATTATTTAAAACACATGTGGGTGCATCCAGGCTGATGAGTACATGTGCATGTGTTTTTTCATATCCAATTCATATTTAATTCTCATGTGGTCCAATTTTCCATTGTATATGGTTCATATTTAATTTATTAATCCATTTGTATTTACTTAATTGCAACTCCAATTTATAATTTTTTTTTTCCCTTTCTCTCTATTTCTTTTTTCTTTTTTCAGTATTCTTTAGGTATGAGTAAAATTTGGCCAATTACCATTGAAGCACAAGCTATGGTAATATTATGTTTGCACATGTTAATTATTAGCTATGTGGTATTCTGTATACACAATATCATTAATTATCTCTTTGGAGATTTAAGTAGAATGATAATAGAACTTGATATGTTTTTTTAAATTCATAGATATTATAATTATATATATATATATATATATATCCAATTCTGCTTTAATTCTCTTGTTGTCCAATTTTCCATTGTATATGGTTCATATTTCATTTCTTAATCCATTTGTATTCACTTGATAGCAACTCCAAATTATTATTTTTTTTTCTCTCTCTTTTTAAATTTTCTTCATGTTTTCAGTATTTTTGGCCAATTACCATTGAAGCACAAGCTATGGTAATATTATGATTGCACTTGTTAATCTATTAGCTATGTGGTATTCTGTCTACACATTATCATTAATTATCTCTTTGGAGATTTAAGTAGAATGATACAAGAACTTGATATATATAATTATAATATCTATGAATTTCAAAAAACATATCAAGTTCTTGTAACATTCTAATTAAATCTCCTAAGAGATAATTAGTAATAAAGTGTAGACAGAATACCACATAGTTAATAAATTAACAAGTGCAATCATAATTTTACCATAGCATTTGCTTCAATGGTAATTAAAAAGAGAGAGAGGAAAAAAAAATTATATAATAAACCATAAAATGTTAATAATTTGAAGTTGATATCAAGTGAATACAAATGGATTTTGAAATGAAATATGAACTAAATATAATGGAAAATTGGATGACAAGAGATTTAAATTAGAATTGGATATGAAAAAACACATGTAGATATAATCATCAGCCTAGATGTATCCACACGTGTTTTAAAAATAATACAGTATTTCATAAATATACTGGCATTTATGCTAAGATCAGTATATTCATCCAGGTATACTGTATTATTACCAGAAAACAATTGGAAATAGTAAAATTGGAAATAAAAAAACTTGTAAAGAATGGATAAAATATTTTACTCACAATAATTATCCAAAATTCCGTGAACATCACAATACATTTTATAGACTTTTTATAACTGATCATTAGTATCACTTAATATAAAGGTGATCGACTAAACGCACATTCACCATGACTATATAAAGTGTAAACAATGTTCAACCAGCTTAATAATAGTCCTTATATATGTTTTAATTGTATTATTTGCTATATTTTATCGCACACTAAAACAAAATAAATTATTACATAACATGTTTATATTTATATAATGCAATAAATGTTATTTAAAAGAGTTGATAATTGAATTTATCAAAAAATAGGATAACCATATAGTTTTGCTTGATTTCGTATAAATCTAATATTTTTGTTTTTATTTATATCTAAGCATAGATATTTTATACGATGAAGGTAATTGATAATTATATTTTTATAAATTGATTTATGTAAACATGAAGCAAAATTGGTAAAAATATTTACTTTAAATGGAAAGTCAAATCTTTTACCATAAATATCAAATATTAATTTATAATTATCATTAATATTAATTTTTAAGTCAAGAAAATTTATATTATTATTAATCAAATCATTTTCGCTTAATGTAAGCTGATTAGTATAAAAATTGAGTGGTGATGTGCAATTTTTATCATTGAAATAAAAAATGATAATGTCATCAATATAGCGATAAAATACATAATCATTGTTCGGACCAATATTTCTTTCGTAATAATATAAGTAAAGGTCAGAGAGAATACTAGAAGCAGTCCTACCCTGCGGTATTCCCTGGCATTGTTTATAAATAATATTGTCATATATGATGTAATTATTATGCAATGTAAAGTTTAATAAAGTTTTAAAAAAAATTACAGAGATATGATCTTTTAATTTTAATTGAGATTTAAATTCTTTAAATAATATACACATCGTTTTATGTAAGTCTTTTATTTTTTATATATATATATATATATATATATATATATATATATATACGTATATATAATATCTTTGAATTTCAAGAAACATATCAAGTTCTTGTAACATTCTAATTAAATCTCCAAAGAGATAATTAATAATAATGTGTAGACAGAATACCACATAGTTAATAAATTAACAAGTGCAATCATAATTTTACCATAGCTTGTGCTTCAATGGTAATTGGCCAAAAATACTGAAAATATGAAGGTTATTTAAAAAGAGAGAGAGAGAAAAATAAAAAATATATATACCATAAAAAACCCATAAAATGTTAATAATTTGGAGTTGATATCAAGTGAATACAAATGTATTAAGAAATGAAATATGAACTAAATATAATGGAAAATTGGATAACAAGAGATTTATATTATAATTGGATATGAAAAAACACGTGTACTTCAGCCTGGATGTACCCACACGTGTTTTAAAAAATAATTCAGTATTTCATAATTATACTGGCATATATGCTAAGATCAGTATAATCATCCAGGTATACTGAATTATTACCAGAAAACAATTGGAAATAACAAAATTGGAAATAAAAAACTTGTAAAGAATAGATAAAATATTGTACTCACAATAATTATCCAAAAATCCGTATACAACACTACACTGAATAACCATAATGAAAAACCACTGAATAACTATACTGAATATACCAGATAACAGATGGATATACAACCACATGGCGCACATATCATATACTTGATGATATAGTCAAGTTGAGAGAAATTATTTGAAAGTTAAGTTGAGAGAACATATTTTGAAATAACACGTTAATTATTACACCTTAACACAAATTGATTTAAAACACACAAATATATTTTTGTGATAAATTCACTCAAAAACAAATTTATATCTGTGAATATACAAATTTTCCATTTAATTTTAATCTTTAAAAGTAAAATGTAAATACACAAGCGATAAGCGCCCTCTATAGGTAAATTAAAAATATTATTAACATTTATTTGTCAAGTAATGTGCTGCCCTCTATTGGAATAATAGTTATTCAAAATTAAGTTTGATTTACATATTTATTATATTAGATTTAATAATATATATAAATAGTAAAAAATAATAATATCATTGTAGTTTTACATTAACATCGTACAAAATCTTATTATATGAATTAAATTTAAATATATATATATATATATGTGTGTGTGTGTGTGTGTTTTAAATGTAAATTCTTTAATATATATATATATATATATATATATATATATATATACCGGGTGATTATAATTAAAGTTACGATTTCAAAAATCGATAATTTTAAAACTACTGGTCAGAATGACTTGATATTTTAGCAGAACAATCGTGAGGCAATGGAATATTTGGCAAAGGAAAAAATAGTTCTAAAATGTGCCGATAGATGGCGCTGTCAGGGTAATGTCAGGGGATTATTCTTTAAACACAGGAATAATAAATTTATTCTTTATTCTTTAAACACAGAAATGTTGCTAGCCAAAAGGAAAAAATTAGAGTTCAGGGATTTACTAAAAATGTATTAGCGAAAAGACAAGAATACGTGTTTACAGCGACAACAGCAATAATGACAAAAAAAGAAAAAAAAAGCTTTATGGAACAAACACTTTACTGATGATTAAAGTATAAGTTGTTCAATATGCCCTCCGCCTTGTTCCGTTACTAATTGGAAGTGCAAAACGGCATTCTCCACAACAGATCGGAGGGTATCTGTACTGATGCACTGGGTGTGGTGTGTGGTTCTTGCCTTCAAGTCGGCTAGATTCTCAATTCGCCCGCTGTAAACAACATTCTTCAGGTACCCATAGTTGCCACATATTAGTAATTTGCATATCTCCAGACAATCGGAACCCTGACAGCGTCATCTATCGGCACATTTTGGAACTATTTTTTTCCTATGCCAAACAAAATTCCATTGCCTCACGATTGTTTTGCTAAAATATCAAATCATTCTGACCAGTAGTTTTAAAATGATCGATTTTTGAAATCGTAACTTTAATTATAATCACCCGGTATATATATATAATTTGATTTGTAAACTTTTTTACTTCTGATTTCAGAAAAGTATTCATTTTTCTTTTGGATTTATAACTTTTTTTCCAATTTTAATATTTTTCAAGAGAGAAAAGTATTTACATATATAAGGGTAGCTGGGCTAACTGGGCCATGATTTTACATTGTGACTCTGGACTTTCTGGCAATTCAGCTTCCTCAAGCCAATGTTCATTTTGAATGAAAGTCTGAACTCTGAACTTTTGTAAAATGTGTTCAGTGAGGTTCACTCTATTAAACAGAAATGGTCAAAATTACACCTTACTGTCTAAAAATTAAAGAAAAAAATATATTGAATCTTTACCTTTCCATGGGTCCAGTTGCCCCATAAAAATGGGGCAACCGGACCAGGTAGGTCTGTGTTCCACACTTGTTCGTTTTGTTTAAGTTGGGGTATCAGGGCCTGTTTTAAAAAAATGTAACTAGCTTAAAAAAAATTAATCCAGCAGATCATGTAAATTATACATCCACTAAAGAGTGTTGTAAGGGAACCCTGTTCTGCCAAGGTGTTTAAAAAAAGTACCAAACCAAATGTGTCATTTACTGACACAAAAAACATAAGAATTAAGTAAGTACTTATATACTTTAGTATGAGTATAAAAGATACACGGGTATTTTAGGGGCGGGGGGGGGGGGGGGATGAGGAAGAAAAATCTGTGAACAAATGTGTAAGTACTTAAGCATCTCATTCTCTTTTTTATTTAACCCAACTGTCAAAATTCTCATTAATCAGTCAAAATTAATTTTTAGGTAAGAGTTAAAGATTTTCTAATAAATGAAATCTCTTACCTGCGGGTTCGTGATGGGATGCTTCATGCAGGTATCTTGATCATATCAGACACACACATTAAAACTTAAGTCCTTTTAAAAACACACAAAAACATTTAATCACGTTAACAAAACACAACAATAAAAATATAAATCCTTTTCATAATGGTTCACAACAAAATTGAGTTACATCTTTTTTCTTTGCTCTCAAAGACCCAACTGCTTAAAATATCTCTCTGCAAAAGAAAAAAAAGAAATTAGTACTCAATAGTTCAAAGTACAAATTCAAAAACGAGTCTAAATGAAAGTCTTAGCGAAATGTAGAGGCCACAGTCTGCGGTTTTCACAGTTCTAATCAGAGTTCTTTTCTTCACACCAACACTGTCAGAAGAGCCAGCCGCTTTGTTTGTCTTCCTAATATATGTTCAATGCTATATCCTATATATATTTAAAAAAATAAATAAATCCAAATTAATTAACTGTTTTTATAGCAATTATACATAAAGTAACATAATTTCCGTCACCAAAACATAAGTTTAACATCCTTTTACCGTGCAATCTTCCAGAATATTAAATTTTGATACAAATTAAAAGTCGATGAAAAGTTGTTAGCATATGAAATTTTCATTGGCGATTTGCCTTTGATATAGTTCACGTGAAATTCAAAGAAGAGTAGATGCCAGTCATTAAACAAGAAAAACTTCTTCCTGTTTTTTAAAGGTACCATGATTATGGAAAAGCGCAAGGGAAAAGCCAATTAAAATTCCAGGTATTATTAGTTATCTTTCTCTGATATTTATATAATTTATATAATTCCTTATAATTTTAAATTATTTAAATCTATAATTAAAAATATCTCTGCAGGGTAATTAATTTTTGCTCCTCATTATGGAAAATGTCAAGTTTCGAAACTCCCATAAACAACACAAAAATCAATATGACAATGTTTATTTATAGTGGTGGGTGCTTCTTCAGATTTTTTTCGCCATTGAAATAAACAAGCTATGTTCAATGCCTATGTTCAATATTGTTTAACAAATGAGCATTTAGGCTTGAAAAGTCTTTGGAGCGTGATAAACATTTTGATATTGTTGGTAGATCTACAACTGCTAAAAGTGTAGCACTGTGAAATAAAAATACAATACATATAATGAGAGTTAAAGGTATTTTTTTCTACTTATTTTCTTTATCTTTAAACTTTTAGGGTCCACCACGTTTTAATTTCTTTTTTAAATATCATGTAACTTCAATTTGTTTTTAAAGATGTCAAGTGTTTTGGAATAGAAAGAATAATTTATGTTGATTTTTAGATTATTTTAATCAAATAAAAGTCATATCTAATGTGACATGTTAATTAATAAATTTCTTCAAAAATATTCACTCATATAATCACTTTAAAAAACATTCTTCGACACGAAAATTTAAATTAATTTCCATGAATGGAATAAATGTAAAATAGAATAAATAGAAACGCTAAGAAAGAATAACAAAGGAAAAAATGTATTCCACACTTAATCTTATTAAAAAAGTGTGAAATATCAAGCTCATAGAAGAAATTTAAATAATCCTATATATACAAACGAAAATACGCAAATTGCGATTATCAAAAATATTTTCTACTATAAAATACTATAAAGGGTTTGTTAATTGTATAGGTTGCTTAATTAATGTATTCATTTTCTTTAAATGTTACGTGAACGAAGTCAGGGAACAGCTAGTTATATATATTTTTTTCATTTGTACTTTTAATGACAACCCTAAAATTTCCTCTCAGAACTAAAAATTCTGAAGAGAATTTAAAGAATACGGGAATGAAAAACATTGCACAAAGTTTCAGAAATGTATCTTTCACGGAAGCAGAGATAGATCTATTTAAATGAGGGCAGATTCTTGAAAAACTACTTTCTGAGGAAAAACGCATTTAAATCGTGGAAGAAGGCAATCATGCACAGAAAGTTCGTCTTAAAAAGCGCATTCTGTCTTTGTATCTAATTGCCGTATTTACAAGCGACATTTTATTCCAAAACTCTAGATCTACAGTTGTTACAAAAAATGAAAAATAAATTAAAAAGAGACTACTCCCTGTTACAGTTAAACATAATTTAACTTCCTTACTTAAGTTGTAACGAGCAGGGAAGACCGAGCTATGCTCGGTCAAAATTAGCTTTGAGTTCAAATATCCTGACGCATAACCAAAATGACCCACTAATCAAATTTTGTCAAACATGTGACCTATCCCAACAGTCTTCTCGTGCCCCAAAACCATAGAAAGCAAAATTTAGTCTAAATAGGCTGAGCCGTTTTTAAGATAAAATAGCTTGACCCATAATGACCCATGACCAAAATGACCCACTAATTGAATTTTCTCGGAAATGAGACCTAGCACCTAGCCAACAGTCTTCTCGTGCTCAAAAACCATATGAGGCAAAATTTAGTCTAAATAGTCTGAGCCGTTTTTAAGATAAAATAGCTTGACCCATAATGACCCATGACCAAAATGACCCGCTAATTGAATCTTCTCGATAATGAGACCTAGCCCAATAGTCTTCTCGTGCTCAAAAACCATAAGAGGAAAAAAAATTAATCTAAATAGTCTGAGCCGTTTTTAAGTTAAAATAGCTTGACCCATAATGACCCATGACCAAAATGACCCACTAATCGAATTTTCTTGAACACGTGACCTAGCCTAACTGTCTTCTCGTACCCGAAAACCATAGGATGCAAAATTTAGTGTAAATAATCTGATCCTTTTTTAGATAAAATTAGCTTGACCCACAGTGACCCAAAAACGACCCACTAATCGAATTTTCTCGGACATAGGACCTATCCCAATGATTTTGTCGTGGCCGAAACTCGTAGGACACAAAATTTAATCAAAATCGTTAGAGCCGTTTTTTAGATAAAATTAATTTGACCCTCGATGACCCAAAAATGACCCACTAATCGAAAGTTCTCTAACATGTGACCCATAGTCTTCTCGTGCTCGAAAATGGTCAAATACAAAATTTAGTTGAACCATTTTTGAACCGTTTTTTAGATACAATTAGCTTGACCCTTACCCTTGATAACCCAAAATGACCTACTAAACGAATTTTCTCGAACACGTGACCTAGCCCAATGGTTTTCTGGTGCCCCAAAACGGTAGGGTACAAAATTTCGTCAAAATCGTTAGAGCCGTTTTTAAGATAAAATTTTCATATATATATATATATATATATATATATAACCACACACAAGATTTGCTCGTATTAGAATATATGATATTTTTCCTTTTTTTTTTTTTTTTTTTTTCAATTCACGAGTTTGAAGGTTTTCTAACTAGCACAATCTTCTCCTGACTAATTAAAATCATAGCTTTCATTCATGTTTTTTTTTTTTTTTTTTTTTTTTTACAGAGATTTAAATGTTGTTCTATGTAAACATATCTATATATTCCGAAAAGAAACAAGTAAAGACAGCGAAATGCACTAAATAATAAAGTAAGAAAATGTGCGAAAAAGTAATAAAAAAGGTGGGGGGGGGGGGGTAGAATCATGTCGTGAAAAACCTTGATAAGAAAAGTGTTTAAAAAAATATATTTTCTAAATTCGCTTGTTTGTATATTATATATTTATTTTAATCACGGATAACTTAAAGTTAGAAAAGAAATGCAAAGTTTCCAGATAAAAAACTTATTTTTTTTTTAATTCTTTTATATATGTAATCAGAAAAATATTATGATATAATAATTTAAACGAATACTTTAAAAAAAAAATTAATATACCAAACAAATTTTTAAACACAAAAATACTATTTGTACTTGTATACACATTAACAAATATTGTTCTTAACAACTTCCCTAATTTTTGAAAATGCAATGTTAAAAAAAAATGTTTTCCAATTGCAGTTTAATTGAGAAATATAAACAAATCGTGTAAAAAGAGATTTTTTTTTTTTTTTAATCGTGCTAAATCAAAATTGCATAAAATAAATTTCTTGTGAAAACTAAATTGGATGTATTAAAAACAAGAACGAAAAACTATACCTTCAAGCATAGAATATGAAACACTTTCCAACTCATCCATTGCTTAAAAATAATGTGAAATAGGAAGTCTTAAGAAAACAATTTGGTAAAAAAACATAACCTATTTGAAAACCCAATTTAAGCAATTACCATCAGTAATCGAATTATTTTGTGCAGCCCTGTATAGGATCAGTAGATTTGTATATAATACTACATAGTATGCTAAACTTAGTTCAGTTAGGAAACACATAGCCAAATGAATCTTCAGCACGTTAAAGTCAATAAACGGAAATGAACTCGAGGTCCTTTGTGCAGCCCTGTATATAATTTATGGAATTTATACACACCAAGCCATAGGCAAAAAATTGGTTAAATTTAAAAGCTGGTACCACAACCGAAAACGCACTTCCAGCAAGTATTGTTCATGTACAGTACTGTAACGGAATTGTTTTTGTATGTTTTGTATGAATGATGAGTGATAATTTTATAGTAAGCCTCTTGTAGTGCACCTCAGTGATATAGATCCATTTCAATAGGTTTGAAATAGTGTAACATCATTAAAGGACCTTTCTCCAGTAGAACAGAATTCTTTTGAGTGTCCCTGAAAAATAACGACACACATCTTTTTCAATACCATAATAAATACCAATAACATGTACTTATTTTAATTGCTAAAAAGCGTAAAATAAAAACATTATGAACAGTAAAATAAGATTTATTAGACCGTTGCCATGTTACGGCTCCATCGTAGCCATTATCAAAACAAAGAAGACCTTTTCTACAATGGCACGCTCTCGCCATACGACGCACGTTAATTTTGATGTTTACTTGCATGTTTATTTTCCATATTTGTAACCCTTACTTCATAGACCGCGCTTGTAAAGATAGAAGAAATGGTGAAAAGTGTTACAAAAAATAGTGGTTAAAGATGGCCGTGTCTTTCTTCCTTGGGACACCACACCACCCGTCATAATCATTATGGAAGCTCTGGTTTGAGATGAAACAGGCGCGGGATGGGGTAAATGGAAAAGACAAGAGTTGAGCGAAAAAAGGGGAAAAAAAAACGATTTTTTTAACGTAAAATGGTAAACAGAGCCAACTTAACTTCGTGAATGAAAATCTCGTCTGCTTTTAACGAAAGCCGAGGGGGAAGTTACAATAATAACGATAGAAAAAAAAATATTAAAGAAACAAACACTCGTAAAAATAGAAGGGTGTAGCGAAGTGAAGATACGGAAGGGCTATTTATAATCTTTGTTTTTTCTTTTTCTTTTTTTTACGCGGATTTTGTTTTTGGGACTGATGAACCCTGATTGGAAAGTAGAAGACGGAGCTGGGAATTTTTGTGAAGGAAAAAGGAAGCGACGAGGGAAAATTTATGGGGTAATGAGAGACGATTTCGTAATTCTGGAAAACAGAACGACAGGAAACCGCCTAAGTCTTGGATCGGATCATTTTATTAGAATCAGGGTTTTTTACACTGAAAAGGCACTTGTGGATCAAATAGGATATTATTGGTGTCAGAGTATCACGGGCGAAAATAGGAGGAAAAAGAGCGGCACATATGCCCCTGGCGAGAAGTCTGCACGGGCCCGAGACCCGTAACCGGCAAACTAGACAAACTTTCGAACGGGCCGGACCGGCAGAATAAAAACAATTTTTTTAACGTGCCGGGGCGTGAAAAAATAAACGAGCCGGGCTGATAAAAAATTTAAATGGACCAACCGGCCCGATGTAACAAATTTTAAAAAGTCTGAATAAGCAACAAAACATGAACAATTTCCACTGGACATGACCGGGTCGATAATTGCCGAAACGTCAGTGAAGGCTCACTGTGGAGACGCGAAAAGTTTTTGGTTTCCGTCTGTTTGTCTGTCTGTTTATCTGTCTGTTCCACGATAACTGCCGTAAAAAGCGGCCGATTAGGTTGATTTTTGGTGGGTATGTTGGTGTGGTACCCGGAATGAGCTGTATAGTTTTTAGTTAAATTTGGTTCAGTCGTTCGAAAAATAGAGAACATTTCTTTTTAGGTCATCATGCTTTCCTATGGGAACGGAGACGATTTTCAAATTTCATTTTTAACTGAAATGAAAATCACCTATTTGAATAATGGATTTAAACATAAATTGACGGATACTAAATTTTCGATAGGGAGGTCTTCAATATATTATGCAATAGCCTTGAAAATTGGCCGATACATCTATTAGAATTTAGAAATGAATTGTTTTAATTATTGGAAATGTTTTTGAAACTGATCCGGAAATATAAAACATTTTATTTTCCTATTTTATACAAATTTTAAAATGCAGTTCTTTTCCTTTCTTCTTTACTTTATGAGTTGTTTAGCAACCCTATTTCAAAGAATATCAAAATAAGAAATGCATTTTTTTATCTAAAAAATTTTAAGAGTAAGAAGTTCATAAGAATTTCAGAATATCACTGCATAAATCGTGTTTCATTGAACCCTTCTCATTTCTGAAATCTTCGAAGTATTTTATAGGCCTTGCTGAGATATGTCCAGCAAGCTTCGGCGTCTCTGTGCTGCCCCGGGTTCACGGGAGAGAGGATTTCTTTTGTTACAAATTTTGCTATTTCTTGCAAGAATGTAAGAACGAGAATAGCAGTTCCATTTGACTAAAGATCAAACGAGTTCCGCTCAGTTACTTCTAGGTGGGGCAAATATTTTTTCAGGGGGGGCAGATTATTTCTTAATTTTTTTCACGTCTCTTATACCTTGAAAAATATGTAGTGTACTTTTAATGTAATTTTTTTCTCATTTAAAGCGTAAGATCTCTCCAAAGCCAGAATGAAATTTTTAATGTTTGTTCCAAGACACTATAAAAATATATCAAAGACACATAAATAAAATATTTACATTTACATAACGTAAATAAGTTGTTTCCTTTTAATTAAGTAATTTAAATTTATGTAGGCTTTATGTTCGTTTATATTAATAGATGCATTCAAGTACAATTTATTAACCCTTTAGCGGGCGATGGTCACAAAAAAGGACACCTAATTTTAATTCCAAAACTGATAAACGGCACCAAGAATATTTAATTATTTTTTTCCTTTTATAAAGTATTGGAAATTTAGCAAGTTTTTATTTTGTAATAAATTCTTTTGTAAATTCTGATGTCAGTCCATTATTTCATCATTTTAAAAACAGAATTACTCCGCGCCGGAAAGGGTTAAATGATGTTTCGTTATATTTACATCACGCAATAAAGATATGAGAAAGAAAAAACAGAATGGATAAAATAAATAGAACAAGTAACGAGGATGTCTTTACCGATAGTGAAAAAATATTTTTTTAAATTTTCATTTCATCGATGTTTTTCCAATACATTTTCATTGATTAAAGTCGATACAGATGTAGAGGAATTAACTCGAATCTGTTTTTCTTTCCACTTTGCCATGGCTTGGATGTGAGCTTCTGATTTTTCGTGTTTCGGAAAACCGCGGCCATTGTCTAAAGCATTTTTACAAGTTTTAAAACCATGTTCGGTGTATGCGGCTTCTTTGGATCCGAACCGGTTAAAATGTCTACGAGCATAACAGAATGCTGCGTCCTTTGCCACAGAATATTCCAGCCATTCAAATTGCTTATACCATGCAGCTCGAAAAGAACGTTGATTTTTTCGTGGGAATTCCTTCAAAATAATTTGTTGAACTGGCTCGTCTCTTTTAGGCAAATCGAGATCGAGAATAATCTGGTTTACTTGTAGTAGGTCCAGTTAATGATAATGAATTTTTATCATTACTATTTGCACAATATTCAGGAGCAGGACTCTCTATTTTCTGTTCTAGTCGACGCTTCTTATACATAAATGAACGGATATTCATATTTTCAAATATAACTTGTATTCACAGATAAAGTAATCCGTTCCGTTCACAGATACATACTTATCCAAATATAATATATACAGCTTTTAAAATGAGAACCTTTTTTTTTTCACTGTCACCAAAAACTGGTTAGCATCTGGAAACCACAACGGTTAAACAAAACTGTAATAAGGCAGAATGCATTATTTTCACAAGCGGATTTTCAAGAGTCACTAAATCTGTTCCTCGAAATCGTTGAACGGGACACAAAAACATCCGGGTGGTCTTGCACAAACACAGGCCCGCTGTCGGCACAATCACAGGAGCGACAAATTGCACCTATATCGTCCCATTGTAAAATTGTCAAAATCTTTCTTTCAGAAAATAGTTCATACTACTTCTCTATTTATATTTCAGAGGACGGGTAACACAATTTCACACCACAGGTGGTCCAGTGATGTGTCAGAAAGTCAAAGTCCAAAATCACTTAAGTACTAAAGGGTGCTGAGCAATTCGGCTGCTTTGATGGCGCTTGTTTGTGACAGGCGATTTAATAGTAGTCTTGAAGTCAAGTTAAAAACTTTTCGTGCAATCCTAACTATAAGCATTACAAATGAAACAAAATGAAGATATAATAATAATAAAAGGAACTTGTAAGAGGCAGAAAATTCAAAATTGCAAACGGACGCTCCGGTTTTTCAAACAGATAAAGTCTTAAAATTCTCACGCTTCTGTTGTTATGTGTTATTCTGTGTCGAGTTCTGAAAAAGCCGTAAATTATGGAAAAAAATAGCATAAAAACAGTATATTTTCATATTTCTTTTTAATGGATTTTTATGAGAGATTATTAAGATTAATACAGAATTAATGTAAATATCGTTAACACTGTATGGTAAATTACACTGCATCAACACTTGCTACAATAACACGGAATCATTTATGTTTAAAGTAGTAAACATAGATTATTCAAGATCTAATTAGCACAACCCAGTGCTGTCTCTGTTTCAGACAAAACAATCCCAGTTTAGGTGCGTTCGTAATTATATAAATGCGTAGCACCTATAGTCGTCGTCTGGTCCGTCCGCAAAAAACAAAAACTACCCAACCGAATGGTTTAAAATTTAATATATAGAATCGTTATAAAATTTTGTCGAGTCATTTCAAATTTTGTGAAAATCGAATCACAAATTAAAAAGATATTAAAAAAGTTTTATTTATTCTATTAAATCCTATCATACGTAATCTGTATAATAAAAGCACAAGTCATGTGACTGAGGAAAAAGAATACGGGCTAACCTGCTAACCACTTCTTTTTTCATATGCCAAGCGGTCATTTTTATTCAACATTATTTCTTCGAATAAAATTGCATAAAAGTTACATTTTTAGAAAGATCATTCAAAAAAAGTGTTTGCTCGAGAGATGAGTTACATTAAAAAATGTATAGATTCTGAGATAACTTCAGTAGAAATTAGGTTAATAGCCGAATATCTCAATCCATTAAAGTAAATAAACACTTAAGATTCGTTCATCATGAGTCATAGAAATATTAAACCATGGAGGTAATCATTCATAAAGCAATATTTCATGTTGAATTTTGCAGCAGTCGGGTGTCGAAAAAAACTTCGCATCTGTAAACGTGGCATCACTAATAAGAAAAAAAAAGCATGCTCATTTCGCTCGTAACAGACGATATAATTCATTTCACAGAAATAATAAAGATAATTTTTTTTTACATTGTAAAACTAGTTATAGTACGGTCACACCTCATTTGTCACGTTTAACGTACATTTCCAACTTGTTTGTTTGTTCCTTGCTACATTAAAAATAATAATAAACACTATTTATGCAGAATGTTTAGTGTCGAAGAGTCTGTGCAAATATAAAATATTTTTTAATTTATTTATTTCACTGTCCATTTCCTATAAAGCATCGCTATTCCTTCAATCGCCGTATATTTTTTGAAAAGAGCTATGCATATTGTTTATGCTTAAGACTGTTGTGACATTTACTCGTAATTAAATACCATATCAGATATCCTCCATGAGGTTCCAAAAAAAAATATTATATGTATATTAATTGTGTGTATATATATATATATATATATATATATATATATATATATATATATATATATATATATATATATATATATATATACAATTTTTTCCGGCTGAACAACACGGAACTTTTTTGCTATATTTGCACTGTCATTTTTATACATAAAAGCATGAAATCTACAAGTTTTAACTACTAAAGTGATTTAGAATCGAATAACGTTTTTCACTTTTCTATAGATTTTGAGTTGTAATCGATTTCTCGCTTATGAACTTTATCAGACTGTCATGTCCAGAAAATTGGTTTATATCGTTAACTTTGACGGTCATTTTCTGAAAAGTGATTTGCCTTTACAAAAAAATGGAAAATACTATTTAATTTCTTTGTTTTTAATAAGAGGACCTGAAAAATTTTTGAATTTAAGAATAGTGAATGACTTTGTGAATGTGTCAGAAGATAACTAATTTGGATTTGTAAAATCGTAAGTAGCCCGGCATATTTTATTCTTTAAATTTGAAAAAAATGATTGGTTTATTTCAGAGGCGCCAACTTTTAAAAATTTCAGGGGGGGGTGGGGGGCGGGCGTCGGGGAAGAGTAGATTGAACAGATAAAGGGACAGACCTTCTATTAATTTTTATTTCCAGAGGGGGGCGATGCCCCTGTGAAAATTTCCAGAGAATTTTTATGGCCTTGTAGTCGGCGCCTATGATGGATTTAATTTGTTATCTTGTTCATTATTATAAATATTTTCAAGCCGTAAGCAAAAGTATGAACTTTTTTAAGCTGATTTTATCATATTATTTCGATATCTGCAAATAAATTCCTTCAAAGAATATATTTTACGCGAAATAAAACATTTTATAAAATCTAAGTATACTTAACAACTTAACAATATCATATCGTTACATTTTTCTTTTTGTTCCTTGATTTATTATTGATTTATATTATTTTGTTCCTTGAAGATTTTGTACTTTAAGATGAAAAGTTATTTATGTTATGTTACATGAAAGTTATTTAAAGTGAAATACATTCAAACGTGTAACGCGGTAATATAATTTCCTCTACTAACCACTACTTGTAAAACCCGTGGGAAAAAAAAAAAATATATATATATATATAACTTAAGACACATGTATATTCAAAACAATTCACAGATAATTCTGTAAATTTCTTATTTATAAATTAAATTTATATCATTTAATTAAAACAAATTTTATATTCTATTGGTTAAAGATGATATTTTCATTGTAATTCCATTTCTTCTTTATGCGGAAAAACTCCTCCCATAATTTTTTTATTGTTTCAAAGGTTTCACAAATTTTTATCATTTACTAATATGTAAGGAAAGATCAGAAGAATGAAAGACATTAGTCCCCTCTTCCCAAAGCAAACAAGTAAACATAACAATCTGTTTCATGGAATTGGAACCAGTTCCATGAAAGAAGCTGCAAACTTGTCATGTACGACAAATTCAAAAACATTATTGTAGGCTGTTTCGCTTTATTTTCAGATTCAGAAGCCTTTGGTTTCAACCCCGCTTTCTTAAGATAAATTTCACATGGTGACAATCCTACAAAGAAAGTAAGCTTTATGGATATCAATCATACAGAATTGTTGCTGGGTCGGTACGGGCAGGAATATCCTGCGGTACGGTGTAATTTTTACAAAGCAACAAAGCGGGGAATGTCCTAAGGGTCAATCTTCGACAGTCTGTTGTATGTTAAAGAAATAGAGAAAAAAGAAGGTTTATAGATGAAATTTTTTCTGGTTTTGTTTCCAGTTTAAAAACGAAATTGGGAGGAGGAAGGGGGGGGGGGGCTCTTTGCTTAGATCTGGCAAGAAGATGGAAAAAATTGGGAATTTAAAGTGAAATAGTGGCTGATAAAGTGATCGGAATGTCCAGTCTCACACTAGATTAGACAAAAAATTATAAAAAAAATTAATAGAAATTTAATGTTGTTTTAATCGGGATGTAAAGTTTCACGCTAGGTCGGGCAAAATCTTTTGCAGGTCGGGCTTTGCCCGACCTGGCCCCCACCTAGCTACGGGCCTGGTTCCGCTCAAGGTGTTTGGGGCGACAGCTGGACTAAGTTTGTGTCCTATTGACCAGAAAAGGTATAAGAATAAAGGAATGAAAAGACGCTCAGATATATGCAGCCGGACGCAACTGCGCACAGGTGGTCATTTAGGGTTTTAAAAGGTAGGGTATTCTGAAAAGAAAAGGAATTCGAATGCACAACTTCACGTAAATTGAATAGTACGTCAAAGTGAAATAGTGATGCAAAAGGATGCCGCTTAGAAATAAGCTTTTCTATAAGATCAAAGAAACCGCCAAAGTTATGGCTTTAACACCTGATATTTTAACCGGAGAAAGAAGGGAGAAGTATTTAATATATCCCATATTATGGTAATGTAAGCGAAATATGTTTATAGGGAAATCCAATAAAATGATGTTTTGAAAAAGGGGTAGGAATAAGTGAAAAAGGATTGGATGACCAGATTTGGGGGAGAAAAAAGGTTGTAAGAATTATTAAATAGTTGAGTAAGAAAACGGGATGACCAGAGGCGATGGGGGAGGTTTTTTGAAGGATTAAGAGAACTCGGGATATGGAGATGATGAGTTTTTAGAAAAGAGATCTTAGAGTAGTGCCCTCAGGGTACTTCTAACCCGTTATTTAGGTGTGGAATATAAGTGAACTCCTTTTGTGTGTGTGTGAAACATAGACCTTACATATTATTATTATAGATTATTCCTCTGAGGTGTGAAATCGCCAATATCGGAAAATCGGACTTTGAACCCAATAGATGATGATGTCTACTAGATGTTTAAGGGGTAAGCAGGCTTTAATTTCCGAGCAAATTACTATCTTATATTTAATTATTTAAATTGATATTAATTACGTAATGAGGCATTCTCGCTAGTAAATATGTTACTAAAACTTGTGAGCGAAATTACTATAAAATACGTCTACCTATGCATAATAATTTATACGTGTGTATTTAATTATGTTAGACCTTTTAAATAAATTCAATTTAATCGATTTCAGTTTGCTTTTATTTAGATGTTTCTTTCTCGAGTATGCTCCTGGATCTGGGATCACTTTACGTGAAACATACGGCCTAATTAATTCTATGTAATTTAAATATTTGAATTTAGTAATTGAAACGAAAGCAGAAGGAGCGTTACCCGAGCAGCCTATAAATATGTATGTAACATAAAAAAAATAAATAAATTGCGAATTGTAAGGTGCTAAATAATATGAAAAGTGAGATTAGAAAACAATGACTTTCAGAGCTGACGTTGAGGCTCCTGATCTGCAGATTTACTAGTAGTTTATAAATGTGCTACGCGAGCCGATGCTTTTTTGACAACATTAATGCAGAAATGTAACATGTCCAGCGTACAGATCGGCATCGGACAGTTACATAAAAAGTTGCCCGGACCCGGCCAAGCCCGTTTTTGCTTTAGAAGACGATTTCTCATCCAGCGTCCATTTTTGAATTCGGCTTTTTTTTCTGAAGGAGCGTTACCCGAGCAGCCTATAAATATGTATGTAACATAAAAAAAATAAATAAATTGCGAATTGTAAGGTGCTAAATAATATGAAAAGTGAGATTAGAAAACAATGACTTTCAGAGCTGACGTTGAGGCTCCTGATCTGCAGATTTACTAGTAGTTTATAAATGTTTAGAACTGCGAAAATATTTTCGCAGTTCTCGGCTCGGAACTGAACAAACTTTGGCCCAGCCCGTCCCTACCCGCAATTTCTACAAAAAATTCCGATTTTTCTTAACGTACACTGCGTACCTGCGTACATACAGGGTTTGTCCGAGAAGTACCGTGAGTGAGTGGTTTAGAAGACATTTATCTTTGTATCCACTATTTTTTTTTAATGCTAAAATATAAATTTGAGTTACATCTGTTTACATACATCACTGTTGCCAGATGAGAAGGAATTTTTTAATTCAGAATACTACCACATTCTGAAGATAAATATTACCCTTATTCAATGACAGAATAAATAAGACAAATATTACTGTTCAAAAATAGTGGTAGTGTTCTGAGTTAACTAACAACTAAAACAAATCAACCATTAAATTAAACACAAGTCAAATGTCAAAGGCTTCGCAGGCCACAGATAAGTTGCCACGTGTTTGACATGCCTGATTTACAGGGACAAACAAAATAATTCGGTTACAGTCTATGTGCAATGATAACAGTCTATCTGTGATAAGTGCGGTTTCAACTTTGGTTTACGTTTTCAAGTTTAAATTTTTGCATAATGCGGGGCGTGTAAAAATTATGTTCAATACAGGGCTACACAAAGGAATTCGTAAGTATTACGCGGTTATGAGAGTGAATTGCTTAAGGGCAGTGTTTAATTGTATTATGAATTTTACTGCTCAACTCTATTTAGTATACTAATAGAAGTTTGTGTGGAACATAAATAAATTCTTACACAGGGCTATGCAAAGAACGAGATACATCGCCCTTTAGGGTTGATAATTGCTGGAATTGCGTTTTAAGCATTTTTTACCTGAACTAAATTTTAGAATACTGTGTAGTCTATATGCAAATCTATATATCCTATACAGGGCTGCACCTCCACGAAATAATTAGACTACTTTTTTGACTGTGGAAGGAATTTTTATATGTGTTATATGCTTTCTAAGCTGTTTACTTATACATATCTTCTTTCACCTGATTGAACGGTGAAAGTTTCGTTAACTTTCGGGATGTGTTGGAAAGTTTTTCAAAATCTATGCTTGACGCATGATTTTTCGTTCTTGTTTTTAACCATTGGGAAAATGGTTGTTGTTTTCGGTCGAGAATGGACCTCTTGGCGTCTTCACTTTGTTTTTTTAAGCGGTTTTAACGAAATTCTGTCACTTTCGAAGATTTTTGCTTTGAATAAGCAATAGAAATGCCTAAAATCGTTACAAAAATGTTAAAGTTACAAAAAGGATAGAGGCAAACTATCCGATAGGAAAAAAAAGCCGAATTCAAAAATGGACGCTGGGTGAGAAATCGTCTTCTAAAGCAAAAAACGGTGGTCTTCCACTTTCATTTCCTCAAAGTACCTTTGGCTCAGACATCCATCTAAACAAGAGTTGAAGTTATATTGTAGGAAGGACCCGACAAAATATTAAGGTGTATATATTAAAAGGATATACAGTATAGTAATGGAAAATGCGTTTCAATCACTGCGGCGAGGTTCAAGCGTATATTTTTGCGAGAACAGAGAATGCCACTGTAATAATGGAAAATGCGTTTATTTGTAGAGGGTTCCGTTCCGATTAATATTTTTCAATAATTAATATTTTTAATTAATTTGAAAAAAAAAAGCTTTTGGAACATTTTCCCAATGGTTGTTGTAATTCGTTAAATTACAATTTTTTTTTTTTTCATAATTTTAATATTTCGTTTTTATCTCGCTAGCGAAAATTTCAGTCACTTTCAACTTATTGACATAGGTTTTATCATAAGCGTTCGTCGAAAAGTGGTGACTCATGGCATAGAGATAGTAATACCCTCACGTAATACCAGTTCGAAATACAGCATAGCGAGGGATCTATTTTCGCATTTTTGAGCCGGTGACGTCGAGAACAGATGGCACACGCATAGGTCTGGAACAGATTGTAGTAGAATTTCCACAGATCGTTTTACTCGCGACAATTCGCCTATGTAAATCACTCCGATAGATCTCTCTCTCTAGATATATATATAAAATAAAATAAAATAAAAAATATATGACTCATCGATGAAACCTTTCTCTCCGTCGGATTCTCGAATAACGTTCTCGATAAAATTGTCAGCTTTGAAACACCGTCGACAGTTTGTAATCGAGCTTTTTCTATAGGTACACAAACCTATGTCTATTATTTTTGCTGCATCGAAAGTTTTAGGTAGATTTCGTAAGAAACCTATCACGTTCTCCCGATGTTGGAATTTCTGAAAAATTTTTGCAGATCTACGCCGATTAGGACTCCTAGAACCCACAACCATCCCCCCAGTTCAAAACTTTATCTATCTATCTATCTATCTATCTATCTATCTATCTATCTATCTATCTATCTATCTATCTATCTATCTATCAATCTATCTATCTATCTATCTATCTATTATCTATCTATTATCTATATATCTATCTATCTATCTATTTATCTATTATCTATCTATCTATCTATCTATCTATTATCTATCTATCTATCTATTATCTATCTATCTATGTCACTTTTTTATAGACACGATAACTTCCGTAAGTCTGCACACATCTCTTCCAAACGGATACATAAAATCAAGGGGCATCCAATCTCGGTCCAGTTCGTTCATGGGCAAAATCGAACCAGGGGGGAGGGGGAGGCTTTTTGAGAAAACAGAAAAAAACCCATAACTTATTAATTAGGATACGCATAGAACCCGTTTAAAGTTATTATTTCTTTCAGCAAAAGGGCCGAAAATTTAGGTAGAATAGATTTTTGATATCGTTAAAATTGGCCTCAAGGGGGGGGGGAATAGGGGTTTCAGAAGAAAAAAATTCATAACTTCGTCCATTCCCAAGATATCCAATCCGCTTACATTTATTATAAATCCTCTTAATATTATCTACAACTTTTATATTGACAAGCGTTTTATAGGACCAACCCTTATAGCAAAAAAAAAAAAAAAAAAAAAAAATCCATGCCGGCTCAGCCTACAGACACAGGTAGATTTCGAAGTGGGCACTCCCAACGGCGCATCATGGCAAAAAGGTCATTTCTTCCGCCATTCCCAAGCAACAGGAGCCCCACGGTCTGGGTCTTCGAAATCTACCTGTGCCTGTAAGCCGAGCCGTCAGGGATTTTTTTTCTATTAGGTACACGGACCTATTTCTATTATTTTTGCCTGCATCGAAATTTTGTATGAACAAATACTCGCAGGCGTTTTATTTGAAACACTTTCTGTAAAATAACTGATTTATGGACGATATGTTCCATAATTCTACCGAAAATTTAAGAGGGATGATAGAAGGCATCAAGAGGATGAAAACTTACTATAGAACATGGGGTCGCAAACCACAAAATCGCAAAAACAGTTATGAAGGGTGTGACGTCGAGTGCAACAGAAAGAGCAAGGCCAATAATAAGTAGAAAAAACATTTATTTGGCGTAAAGCATGAGTACAATGCATTACAAGAGTTCAACGTCAGAAAGGAGACGATGAGACATTTTTATAGAAATTGTTCAACGTTCGGCCACGGAGGTCATTGCACAGCCGACACCGCCGGACGCATTAAAACATATTCCTATAAAAATGTCTCGTCGTCTCCTTTCTGACGTTGAACTGTTGTAATGCATTGTAGCCATGATTGACGTCAAATAAATGTTTTTTCTATACTTATTATTGGCCCTTTTTGTTACATTGCGATTGTCTCCCAATACTATAAGCTGGGATGCCAGTCTTATACTCCAAAATCAACACTTTTTTTTTTTTTTGCAGTGTACTAAGCTATATTTCGTTTTCATTCCGCGAGTGAATTTCAGCCACTTTCAAATGATTTGCAAACGTTTATAAGCATTCGTCGAAATGTGTGAAATGACTCGGCCATTCGCTATGCAAATGACTGGATATCTCTAGGAGAAATCATCGATGAAACCTTTTTAACACTTTCCAACATAGTTGAAAAGTGTTTATGACTTCGGTTTGTCTGGCCGTCTGGCCGTGCTCTAACTCCCGTAAAAATGCTCGGATTGATCTGCAATTTTTATATGTTATGATCGTTATCTATAGCATGTTCCCTATTTCAACGGAAGTATGTAGCACTTATAGTTTTTTTTACAGGGACACTCAAAAGAATTCCGTTACATTGCGGTCTACGGGGAAAAAATCATTTGCGGTTTATTTAAACAATGTTTCACTATTTTAAACGCATTGAACTTTATATATATCACTAAGGTGCATTACAAGAAGCTTAATACGGAATAGGGTGTGCATAGCACTTATAATTACTTTACAGGGATAGTCAAAAGAATTCCGTTACATTACGTCTATGGAGAAAAATCGTGTGTGGTTTATTTAAATAATGTTCCACTATTTTAAACGCATTGAAATTTATATTGTTATGAATTTTGTATATATCTGTAAATATTCCATTTGTTTAAATTAATTTTATTTGATTATTGTGAAAATTGCAGTATTATTAATGTATTTCCTATTGAGCATCATGTAACTCAATGGTAAAGGCCTCAGATGGTTTGCAAGGAAAACAACCTTACACCCTCATCTTTATAATGGAAGTCTATTGAAATATCGCCAAGGAATGGGTTTATCGCCAAGTTGGCGATGGTTTTGGCGACTTATTTTTGTCGCCAAATTTGGCGATATATCGCCAAATGTCGCCAAGTTGGCGACGGATTTGGCGACTTTTTGTGCAACCACACCCCCTTATACCTATACATTGGGATCCTTTCTTGCTTGGGTTCTCTATCGAAAGTTAAAGCACTTTCTGGTGATTTCTAGCATCTGAAGGCTCTGGAATAATCTGGAAAGATCTCTGAAACCTATATAAGGACCTCCATCAGTTCAGTTAGTTAGTTGTCTGTCAACTGCGATTGAATTCATACGAGAGGCTTTGCATTGAGAACTGTGTTTCTCGGATCGATTTTGTCATTGATACGTCGAGAAATTTTGCTGCGCTTTTATTGGATTTGAAGATTATGAATATCTTGTAATTTTCAGAAGATATTTGTGATCGTATTGCACTGTTTATAGTGAATAAAGCCTTTTTATTGTTCTTATATATTGGCATCAGTCCTTTCGAACCCCGAGCTCACAACATTTGGTGTCAGGAGTGGGGTTGAATGCCGATTACCAGAGCAATGGAAGCGCAACTGACTAAATTATTGGAGAAATTAGGAGAGATGGATGAGAAAATGACTGCCAACCTTGGCGAGTTAAAAGATGAAATGAAGAAGGAAATGTCAGCGATGGATGAGAAAATGACTGCGAATCAGGCTGAAATGAAGAAGGAAATGTCAGCGATGGATGAGAAAATGACTGCAAACCAGGCTGAAATGAAGGAAATGTCGGAAGAAATGAAGAAGGAAATGTCAGCGACAGACGAGAAAATGACTGCCAACCTTGGCTACTTAAAAAATGAAATGAAGAAGGATATGTCAACCAACCTTGGAGAGTTGAAAGACTTAATAGAGGATAAAATAACATCTTTAAATGACAGAATTGACGGCGTGGAAAACAAAGTTGAAGGAAGATTTCAACAAATAGAAGGAAAAGTAGAAGAAATTCAAAGGACAGCCAATACCGTAGAAGAAAGAGTAGAAGAAAAAGTTCAAAAGATCGCCGAGACCGTTGAAGAAAGAGTAGAAGAAAAAGTTCAAAAGATCGCCAAGACCGTCGAAGAAAGGATTGAGAGTGTAGAAAAGGAGTTGGAAAATGTGAAGAAACAAAAGATAACTGCCGAAAACTATACCGAAGATATCAAGTATCAAGCTATGCTTCCTCGGGCCTCTATTAAACTCTCGACCTATGACGGAAAATCCTCATGGCCAGTTTTTAAGACACCATTTGGGATCGTAGCGGACGCCAATGGATGGGATTCCCAGACAAAAGCTTGCCAGTTAGCTGCTTCTCTACGAGCTGATGCTGCCGACGTCTTACAGACTTTGCCTGCAAATGAACCGCTGGATTTTGAAACGCTCGTCAGTGCCTTAGAATTGCGCTTTGGCGAGAAATGCATGAAGGAATATAGCAGACTCCAGCTCAAATCTCGACAGCAGAAATCCACTGAATCCCTGCAAGATCTTGCTACGGATGTCGAGAGACTTTCACATCTTGCTTATCCTGACTGTCCGACTGAAATTAGAGAAAGCTATTAGAAATATTAACCTCATCCGACTAATTTATCACCAGAAAAACCACTTTCATTTCCTTTTTGCGAAACGGAAAGAAGGAACGACCTTGATAAAGAAAATAGTTTCAAAGTGATAAACATTTCTATCTACTCATAATAAATTGCTTAGTGAGATTTATGACCCTACTCAACTCTAGATAAATGTTTCAAGAGATCTACTAAATTAATAAACTGTTATTATGTGAAATAGACTAAAAGACATTTGAACAATAATTATAAACATTATTATACTGATTGCATTATTGCTCTAATACCGTGTAATGTGTAATTTTTCAGTGACGTATCAGTAATTCCAATGATGCAATCATGAACCTTGAACTCATTCTTTATGACTTTAATTTAGTCAGTCCTCTCCAAAATGTAATCGTGAACACACGTGAGCCTGCGAGCTCAAATAAGATAAAATATATGTTTCCTAAAATTATAAGTGTAAACGTAAATGTTTAAATGTTTGTTATGTATAAGTTTTCATATAATCAAGAATATATAATCCTTAATATGAAAAAAGAAGTCCAATTTATTTTTGTGTGCAACTACTAATACAATTATTTAGTTTCCAGCGATTAGTGCGATCGATATTTATCAATGCCATGGATTCAACGACTGGATTATTCTTCAATTGGATTTAGCCATCAGATACACCTTCAGAAAAGGTAAGAAAATTTATCTTATCCTTTTAATCTTCTTGAGATAAAAACAGCGCTCGATCGGTGATATCGAACTCCTCCTTCAATGATTATGAGACTGAAAAATTGTCTCAGAAGGAAGGTGTGAATTAAAAACTGAAAAACTGAAAAACATTTTAAAACTCATTTAGAAAGCACATAGAACTAATTTCAAAAGCAAGAAAATAAATATAAGAATCTTTAAAGAAATAATTAAATAAAACTTAATAAAAACAATAAAGAAAAATTAATCGAAGAAATGGCTTTCTCAAAAGAAACACAGATAATTGAAAAGTTAAACCAAAATAACTATTCTATATGGAAGTTTAAGGTCCAAATGTTATTAATCAAAGAGGATTTATCTGAATTAATAACAGAAGAACCACCAAACCCAATAACACCTGAATGGCAAAAAAGGGACAAGAAAGCAAGGGCAATAATTAACTTAAGTCTTGAGGACTCACAAATTGTTCATATAAGAAATTTAACCACGTCAAAGGAAACATGGGACAAATTAAAAATTATTCACGAAAGAGGCAATCTGTCAAGCAAACTTTATTTGCTTAGAAAATTATATGGAGCTAAATTACAAGAACATGGCAATATGCAACGTCACATAACAAACATTCTTGAAACCATCGACAAACTCTCCGCAATTGGAGAAAATATAAGTGAATCGCACATATCAGCACTATTACTGTGCTCACTTCCACCTAGTTACAACACACTCATAACGGCTCTGGAAGCCAGGCCGGAAAATGAATTAACACCAGATTATATTAAAAATAAACTTGTCGACGAATATACTAAACGAGTAGAAAACTCGGAACCAACCGAAAATTCGGCAAAAGCGTTTAAAACACAGAAAAAGTACGTAAATAATGATTACAAAAATCATAATAAATATTGCACGTATTGCAAACAAAATAATCATAACTATAAAGAATGCTGGCACTTAAAAAACAGAAATTCACAAAAATCTACACCGAATAAACAATCATTTAAACCAAAGAAGTTTACATCGTCGCTCTGCTTCGAAAACACAATCGGTGATAGTGAAAATGATAGGTACGAAACGAAAGAAAAAATAAATAAAAACGTACAAATAAATCATAACAAAAATCAAGATGCAGCATTTATAATCGAAAAGCCCGGAAAACCAACCTGGATTATTGATTCCGGAGCATCTTCCCATATTGCGAACAGCAAAGAAATATTTACTGAAATAAACAACACCGAACAAACATCCGTAATAATCGCGAACGGAAACACACTCAATTCCTATGGATCCGGTGAAGTTATGATTAAAACAGAAACATCAAACGGGGACTCAAATAAAATAAAATTAAAAAACGTGTTATATGTTCCAGATTTGGAAACAAACTTAATTTCTGTGAGTAAAGCAACTCAACACGGTTACAAATTAATATTTGAAGACGAAAAATGCATGCTATCCTATAACGGCAAAACGTATCTGGAAGCGAAAAAGAAAAATAACTTATATGAGGTAATTCTCTCAGATAAAGATATCCCAAACACAGCAAATATCGCAAACGACTGCAAAAATAAAGAATGTCTAGAACTTTGGCACAAACGCCTAGGTCATAGAAATTACGAAAGTATAAAAACAACTTGGCCAATGGCATAAAATTAAACAACTGCAGTCATACTACACACTGTGAAACATGCATAAAAACAAAAACTACTGATGCACCATATCCAAAATTATCTGAACATAAAACGACACAGGTACTCGACCTGATACATACAGACGTCTGTGGACCGATAAGAATAACCTCTTTAGGGGGAAAAGGGTATTTCGTCACATTTATTGACGACCACTCAAGATTTACTGTTATATATTTACTTTCTCACAAAGATGAGGTCTCAGACAAAATAAAGGACTATACTCAAATGGTTCACACACAATTCGGGAGATATCCCAAAGCATTCAGATCGGATAACGGGGGCGAATATATCGGTAAAAATACGGAGGACTTTCTTAGAAAAAGAGGTATAAAACACCAATTTACTATTCCACACTGCCCGAGCCAGAACGGGATTGCTGAAAGGAAGAATAGGAGCCTGATAGAAATGTCCCGAGCTATGCTCTCAGAAGCTGGGTTACCCCACAGGTTCTGGGGTGAAGCAATAAATACAGCAACACATCTCCAAAACAGACTACCAACAAAGGCTACAAATAAAACTCCGTACGAAATTTGGTTCGAGAGAAAACCAAACTTACATTACCTTCGAGTATTTGGCTGTAAAGCTTATATATACATGTAGATATTTGTTATGGCCGGTTGTCTAAATGGGTATTAATAAGTCCAAGGCAGATTTTTGTTGAAATCTTACACTGTTTAATTTTCTGGATTATATCAAATATTTACAAATATGTACAAGTTAATATAATTAGAACAATCATGACAACTCGTAAGCTCGTAAAGGCCGTTTGCAGATACCATTTCTCAGCTCAGCTCGTAAAGGCTGGCCGTCGCCGGAGATTTAAGAGCATCTCCCGAGTCCGTCTTACTCAGTCTGCATCTCGACTCATTCTGTCTACTTCGTTCTCACGCTGTAAAAAATTACTGCACTCATCAAAATTTATATTGTTCGCGAGGCATCATTCAACTTCACAAGCCCCAATAAAGTATTTGCTTGTGTTTGCAGTCTAAAGTTCAGATGAGAACTCCCGCGACCACAACTCGGCCGTCCTGACTGTGCTGTGTCCTCACAGTCATTATCTACTAATTTCACTAGGTATAGAACCAGTCGACTAAAATCTAAAATTATCAAATATACACAAAAAATATATATACAAACAAAACAATAAACAATAGTAAATATTGAAACATACAGAGTTTCCTAAAATATAAAAAATGAAAATAACACAACAAAACTTGTTATAACGTTGAAAATTGCTTAAAGTTCAGAGTTCACTCATAATGTTCAATAAAAGTAAAAAGAATATTGTTTCAAAATATCAATCTGTCCAATTTGTCCATCGTTTCATAAAGTCGGCAGCACTCGATGTAATGTTTGGACCATCATGGTAGCCAATTTTCTTTACGTTGTATCGATCCTTTCCTTTCACTTTGGTGATTTCATAGGGACCGAGAAATTTAGGTCTCAACTTCATGCCTGTACCAAATTGTGTTTTTTGTATAGCTACTAAATCACCGAGTTTATAAGTGTATGCCGTTTTTCTTTTTTTATTAAAGGTTTTGCGATTATCTTGCTGTATTTTTAAAATGTTCTCTTTTGCAATTTCCCTATTGAAATTTCTCTCTGACATAATCGAATTTACATGTTCTTCGTCTAACAACTCTTTTATTTGCAAATCGTTTTTATGTCGCAATCTCACTCCGGTTAGAAGCTCAAATGGTGAAAATTTTGTGCTTCTAGATATAGTGCTGTTTATAATTCGCTGTACCGATGCTACATATTTGTACCATTTAGTGGGGTCATCTATGCTAAGTTTCGCTAATATTGGTATCAGGATTCTATGCATCCGTTCTATCTGGCCATTTCCTCTTGGAACACCTGTCGTTATTGGGACATGTTGTATTTTTTGTTCGTTACAATATGCTTCAAAATCGTCAGATGTAAACGCGGGCCCTTTATCGGTTATTATTCGGGACGGGTTTCCGAAAATGTTGTGTTGTAATTTTAACTTATCTATAACTTCTACGGCAGCAGTAGTTTTAACTGGGTATAACCAGACAAATTTTGTGAAAGCATCTACGACGGTAAAAATATGATTATAATTTTTGTGAGTGGATGGCATCGGTCCAATATGATCAATGTGATAAGTTTCAAGGGGGATATTTTGTTTTGGAATCGGGTTCAATAAACCTTCTCCTTTTCCTTGCTTTTTATTACATAAAATGCACTCTACGCAATTCGCAATGACGTTTTCTATTTGTTTTCTTAACTGGGGTATAAAATAGTTTTCTTTTAGAATTGTTTCGGTTTTTGCTACCGCATAATGACCTCTATTATGAACATTTCGTATTATTTCTTTTTGCATATTTAAGGGAATCATTAACAGTTCCCTGTCGTTTTCGTATTTATACAGTATGTCATTTCGATTAAAATATTCCGAGCTTTCATTTTTTTCTATTAATTTTTTGATGGTTTGAATATGTTCATCTTCTTGTTGCGCTAATTTAATTTTTGCTGTTAATTCGTCATAAGAACGTGTTGCTACCAATACTGTATTTCTGCTTAATACGTCGACATGCTTCATTTGATTTCCCGCTCGATGTACTATTTCATAATCAAATTCTTGTAAGAATAGCGCCCATCTTGCTACTTTTGGCGTAATGTCTTTTTTGTCCATAGTCTTTTGAAACGCGGAACAATCTGTCACAATTTTAAATTTCGTGCCTAATAAGTAGTTTCGAAATTTTTTGACCGATTCTATTACCGCAAGGGTCTCTAATTCGTAACTCGAAAATTTTGCTTGAGTAGGTGTAGTTTTACGGCTCATGTAATGAATAGGATGTAAGTTTTTGTTCTCATCTTCTTGTAGTAGGACACTACCAAAACCTATGGCGCTTGCATCGGTGTGCAATTCTAGTCTAGCGCCTCGTCGGAATACATGCAATACTGGGGGGTTAACTAATTTTTCTTTAAGAGTTTCAAAAGCTTGCTTTTCGGGTATTCCAAATTTAAATTTATTTCCCGCTTTTAATAAATCACTTAAAGGTCTCGCTATAGTTGCATAATGTGGGATGTATTTTCTGAAATAAGAAGTTAGACCCAGAAAACTGTGTAGTTGTTTAAGGGTTCGGGGTTCAGGAAATTTCTTTACTGCCAAAGTTTTGGCTTCCGAGGGTCTAGTAGTTCCGTTTTCGATAATATAGCCTAAAAATTCAATTTTCCGTTTAAGAAATTGACATTTTGCAAAATTAAATTCAAGTCCGTAATCCGATGCAACTTCTAGGACGCGTTTCAGTTTTACCAAGGCTTCTTCCTCAGTTTCCGCAAGTATTATGACATCGTCTAAGTAAATTAATATTACCTTTTCTTTAATTAACTGTTTAAAAACAGCTTGAATATATCTTTGAAACTGTTGTGGTCCAACCGATAATCCGAATGGGAGCTTTAAGTACTCGTACTGCGAGTTATGCGTGACAAATGCTGTATATTTCCTACTCTCCTCTGCTACGTCTATATGAAAAAAACCATTTTTTAAATCCAATGTTGTGAAAACCTTTGCACTTTCAATGTTATCTAAAACATCTTCTATTCTTGGCAAGGGAAAATTATCTCTAATTATTTTTTTATTTAGCAATCTATAGTCTACGCAAAGTCTCCAAGAATTATTTTTCTTTTTCGCTAACACTATAGGAGATGCATAATTAGAGTTACTCTCCGTTATAATTCCCGTTTCCAACCATTCCTGTATTTGTTTGTCCACAAACTCCTGCTCCGGATACGCTAATCTACGCGGTCGTTGCGCAATCGGAATATCATCAGTTAATATTATATTTACTTTTAACTCTGTGTCCTTAACCTTGTTTGGCTTATAATTAGTAATCAATTCCGTTAACTCTTTCTTAACAGCATTGTTTGTAATATGATTCAGCTCAACTTCCTGAAAATTAATTGAATTGGCTGTTTCAGCTAAATAAATATCTGTGGTTTTCGCTAAGTCTGACTGTGGGATAGAACACGGTTCACTTTCTAATAAACAACTTTTTGCAGTACTTAATTGCATGTTTACTTTTTCACTAAAGTTAAAAGCTGTTTCATTTTGATTAGTTTGTTCCTTTCTCACTAATTCAGCTGTCGAAATCATACTTCCTATCGTGGGATTGTTTTGCTTTTCTGACCGCAACATCGCATGAAATCTGGGTGTGACATAGCTGACGCGTTTGATTTTCGTCATGGCTGTTTCTTGTGGGAAAGCAGTGACGTAATTTATCCTAACTTCTTTTAACTTCCGTTTTCCCATAATTTGCAATCCTTTTTCCGAAATATTGAAATTTAATTGTCTCAAAAAGGTATTCCCTAAAATTAAAGAATGATTCAAATTTTTTACGATGTATAAATCTGAATTTACTGTATAACCATCTATTTCAATGTTTACGGTCGTAAATCCTATGGGTGTTATTTGGTTTCCACCAATACCTGACAAAACCAAGTCATTTTCATGTAATTTAGGGCATCCCAGGGCAATATAAATATCGTTATTCCCCATATTTACGTCGCTCCCTGTGTCTATCAAGGCATCTATATTTTTTCCTAAAATCCTCACGTTCTTTATTATTTTATCTGCTGGATTAGAGCTGTTGCTTACGGCGGCATTTGCATTTTTAGGAGAATTGTTTGTACACTGGTCAGACCTGTGGCCAGGAATTTTACACTTCCAGCACACTGGGCCTTCTTTTTTTCGGGGACAATCCCTCCAGCGGTGCGAAAATTCATTGCAATTAAAACAACGGATTTTTGTATTTAAATTCTTTTGGGGGGCATTTGCATAATTTTTTTCATATGGTACGCGGCTAACATCATTTCGATGGAACGCTCTATTATTTTCAAAACCTTGACGTTTTCGGAATTCCGTATTTGGGGACTTAATTTCAGCCTTCCGTAAGTTAATTCGGGCAGTTTCAAAATCATCCAATTTATTTGTCAAATCATCTATATTCGTAATTTTGGGTAATTCATCACAAAAGTGTTCCTTCATTTCTAAAGATAATTTTCTCCTGATTTGATCAATAATTAAAATATTTTTCAATTGTTCGTACGTCGATATTTGCAGGCCAGATAACCAATTATCCAAGAAATTTGAGAGTTCAAACGAGAAATCTTTCCACGAATCCGAATTTTGCTTTCTATGCAAGAAGAATTTTTGCCGAAATTGCTCCGGTGTAAGTCTAAAGCGTCTTAAAAGTATTTTTTTTACATAGTCGTAGTCGCTGGACTGTTCCTCACTTTCGCGATTTATTAAATTAACTATATCGAGAGGTAATAATGCGAGAAGATAGGTTACCCATTCATCTTTGTCTATCTCTAACCGCTTTGCCTGGCGTTCGAAAAGGGTTAAGTATATACTGATTTCCTCCTCGTTATTGTACCTATTTAATAATTTTAAAACATCGGAACCTTTTCCGGCGATTGTAGGTACAGAGTTATGTAATTGGGCTTTTTGTGTATTTTCCAATTGTAATCGTTTTAATTCAAACTCGCGATTCTCAGCTTCTTTTTGCTGTAATAATCTTTCAGCTTCCTCGCGCTCACACACAATTCCCTCTAACAAATTTTTCACTAAATCTGCATCATACCCTTTGGATTTTACAATTAAATCAGTTAATTGAGTTTTATTGGTCGATTCTGGTGGATTTAAACCTAATTCGACTGCCACAGTAATCAGATCGATCTTTTTTGACCTTATTAAATGTGCCATTTTTATCATAAACTAATTAACACATAAAAATAAAATATAGCATTAAATAAATCAATAATATACGTATTTTCACCCGATAAATCAAATATATCAATACATATAATAATACGTAACAGTTATAAAAACACACTTACTTTCATATCTTCACCCGATAAATAAAATATATTTATACATATAATAATATTCAACAATTTTATAAACACTTTCTCTAAGTATTCTAAATCGAATATATATTTTGTTTCCTTTCCCATAAAAATAACAAGATACAAAAAAATATATATATCTTTGTACTAGTTAACTCTATTCTAGGAAAAAAAAAACATTACTCAATCAAACATTATTCATGTGAGGAAGCAAAAAAAATAACACCTTCCTCTATCTATACGAAGAAAAAGAGAGAGAAAAAAAAAACTTTTAATCGTTTCACTTTTCACTTTTCCCAGTCTGCAAAAAAAAAATATGCACGGCAGACGTTTATATTTTATTTCATTCGAGCGCTCTGACTCTGGGTCGCTTATTTGCTGATAAACGAACAACACATTTTCCTCTTGCGTACACTAAAAGCAGAAGAAAATAAATATCACCAGAAAAAAAAAGAAAATCGCTTTCCGCCACCGCGAAAACACGACACTTATCTTGCACAGACGGTCAGTGGGTCAAACTTTCTACACCGATACTCGAAACACTTCCCTCTTTCTTTACCGAAAGGACTTTATCTGCTAATCAGTGATTCATCACTGAACTTAACCGACAAACGATCGCACATTTCACAGATACGATGCACATATCACATAATAACCACTCACACACACTTGGATGTGTAGTAATACACAGATGAAGAAAAAAAAATCGGAAGCACAAAACACTTTTACGTGAAGACACACGTGAACATCTCACAGGAACTTGATGCACAAATCTTTTTGCTTCTTTATTCGAAATTCACGTAGATCCCGATCACTCAGATCACTCACATATCATGTAGATCCAGTTCGCATAGATTCCGTTGATCCAGGCCGTGCCTCCCATTTTGTAGATATTTGTTATGGCCGGTTGTCTAAATGGGTATTAATAAGTCCAAGGCAGATTTTTGTTGAAATCTTACACTGTTTAATTTTCTGGATTATATCAAATATTTACAAATATGTACAAGTTAATATAATTAGAACAATCATGACAACTCGTAAGCTCGTAAAGGCCGTTTGCAGATACCATTTCTCAGCTCAGCTCGTAAAGGCTGGCCGTCGCCGGAGATTTAAGAGCATCTCCCGAGTCCGTCTTACTCAGTCTGCATCTCGACTCATTCTGTCTACTTCGTTCTCACGCTGTAAAAAATTACTGCACTCATCAAAATTTATATTGTTCGCGAGGCATCATTCAACTTCACAAGCCCCAATAAAGTATTTGCTTGTGTTTGCAGTCTAAAGTTCAGATGAGAACTCCCGCGACCACATACATAAACAAGATACATAGAGGAAAATTAGATAACACAGCCAGGGAAGGAATATTTATGGGATATGATAACCACTCAAAAGGTTATAGAGTATACACTAAAAATAATGAAATCATAATCGGGAGAACTGTAAAATTCTTAGAGAATAACACACACATTCTGAATGAAGAAAATAATGAACCAGAATGCCTGCTTGATAACAAAAATGATATTGAAACGGAAATAAACAATACAGAACAAACACAAGCAGAACCCGATCAAAACATTCCTACATTAAGAAGGTCAGAAAGGACAAATAGGGGAGTTCCACCCAATAGATATACATCCGATAGTTACATCTGTATAGTAAAAAACGATGAAACAATAGAACCGAAAAATTGGAAAGAAATCAACGAAATAAAAAATCCTAGAGAAAAAGAAAATTGGCTCAAAGCCACAGATGCGGAAATAGAAGCGCTAATGAAAAATAAAACATGGGAATTGGTAGAACCACCACCAAACAAAAAAATAATAGGATCAAAATGGATCTTTAAAAGAAAAGTCGATAGCTCAGGGAAATCACCCATATATAAAGCGAGGTTGGATTTAGCCAAAAATTTGGTGAAGATTATGACGAAACATTTGCACCAGTAGTGCAACATACCTGCATTTTTAACCGCAGCCGCTTATAAAAATCTAGATGTACACCATATTGATATAAACGCGGCATTCCTTCACGGAAATTTACAAGAAGAAATTTACATGCAACAACCATAGATAAAAACTCTAATTATAAAGTTTGTAAACTAAACAAGACCATATACGGTCTCAAACAGGCAGCAAGAGCCTGGCATATGAAAATAGAAACTTCATTAAAAGCACTTAATTTCTCGCAAAGCACAGCCGATACATGCTTATTCATAAGAAAAGAAAAAGAAAATTTCACATACGTAATAATCTACGTAGATGACATACTTATTGCAAGTAAACCGGAAATAATAAAAGAAATCGTGAAAACATTAAACGAAGAGTATGAATTGAAAAATTTAGGACAAATAAAGAGATACTTAGGAACCGAAATAGAAAAAATACCGGACGGTTACGCACTAAACCAAAAATCAAAAATTGAAGAATTAGCTAAGAAATTTAACCTTGAAAATGCGAAACCATACAGTACACCAATGGAACCCGGTTTTAATAAAATAGAAGATGAGGAAAATTTGTTACCAAACAACACAGAATATCGAAAAGCGATAGGATCACTTCTTTACATCGCGACAGTTACTAGACCAGACATATCAGCACCAGTCAACATCCTTAGTAGACGTAATGAAGCACCGCGAAACAAGGACTGGAATGCAGTAAAAAGAATAATCAAATATTTACACTGTACGAAAAATTTAAATTTAGTTTTAAATACTAAAAAGAAACCAATATTAGAAGTCTATACCGACTCAGATTGGGCGGGAGATACAGAAACGAGAAAATCAACTTCAGGCAGTATTTACATGTTGGGAGACAATCCAATACAGTGGATCACAAAAAGGCAGACATGTATTGCCTTATCATCTGCTGAAGCAGAATATATATCTGCAGCAAATGCTTGTCAAGAAACTTTATGGTTAATTAAATTACTGGAAGATTTAGGATTAACTCAAGAAACACCAATTATAATGCATGAAGACAACCAAAGTTGCATTAAAATGATACACAACGAAAAGTTTGGTAAGCGTACCAAACACATTGATGTAAAATTTCACGCCATAAAACAGCTTAGAGAAGAAGGAATCATAGAATTAAAATATTGTCCTACAGATCAGATGATAGCAGACGCGTTAACCAAGCCCATACCCAAACCTGCACTGGAAAGACATAGAAATTCAATGAAACTTTTTATGATCAATTCCTCGGAAGAGCTTAAGGGGGAATATTAGAAATATTAACCTCATCCGACTAATTTATCACCAGAAAAACCACTTTCATTTCCTTTTTGCGAAACGGAAAGAAGGAACGACCTTGATAAAGAAAATAGTTTCAAAGTGATAAACATTTCTATCTACTCATAATAAATTGCTTAGTGAGATTTATGACCCTACTCAACTCTAGATAAATGTTTCAAGAGATCTACTAAATTAATAAACTGTTATTATGTGAAATAGACTAAAAGACATTTGAACAATAATTATAAACATTATTATACTGATTGCATTATTGCTCTAATACCGTGCAATGTGTAATTTTTCAGTGACGTATCAGTAATTTCAATGATGCAATCATGAACCTTGAACTCATTCTTTATGACTTTAATTTAGTCAGTCCTCTCCAAAATGTAATCGTGAACACACGTGAGCCTCCGAGCTGAAATAAGATAAAATATATGTTTCCTAAAATTATAAGTGTAAACGTAAATGTTTAAATGTTTGTTATGTATAAGTTTTCATATAATCAAGAATATATAATCCTTAATATGAAAAAAGAAGTCCAATTTATTTTTGTGTGCAACTACTAATACAATTATTTAGTTTCCAGCGATTAGTGCGATCGATATTTACCAATGCCATGGATTCAACGACTGGATTATTCTTCAATTGGATTTAGCCATCAGATACACCTTCAGAAAAGGTAAGAAAATTTATCTTATCCTTTTAATCTTCTTGAGATAAAAACAGCGCTCGATCGGTGATATCGAACTCCTCCTTCAAAAGCTTGGCTCTGCAGCATTTTATTGATGGTGTGCGTGACCCTGAGATCCAGACAGCACTCCGGATTGCAGATCTCAATGATTTAAAGGGGGCTTTGGTTTACGCTCTGAAATTCGAGGCAGCCCAGCAAGCTACTAGAAAAGATCGACACTTTGTGCGAGCAGCCAACCTGCCTGAGACGTCGGATAGAGCTGTGGAGCGCTTACAGCAGCAGATGAATGACATAATGAGAAAGATGAACTCCTTAAGGGCCAACAAACCTTACAGGAAGATCAAGTGCTGGAAATGCGGTGGAGAAGGCCATATCCAAATCGACTGCCCAAGACGACCCAGCACCGAAGCTAATATCTCTCCCGCTAACGGAGGAGCAGGAAAACTGATTAATGGCCATCTTGCGGGGCGGAGGTTGCCAGATTTTGAGAAGCCCCATTTTCAAGTATGTGAAATTTCTGCAAGAAGTTGCGGCGAGAACGGAGTTTTCCTAGTCGGAAGTGTGAATGATTTGCCCTGTAATATGATCATCGATACAGGAGCCAATGTGACCATCATTCGGAAAGATCTAGCTCACCGGCTGAAAGAAAAACTCTCCTGGACCCCGCCACGTGTTATACTTCAAACTGTGACAGGAGATAAGATCAACATATTTGGAAGAATGACGCTGAAAATAAAGTTTGGGAACGCCGCTTACCATCATACAGTCTATGTAGCCGATATTTCAGACCCTTTCATACTCGGACTGGACTTTTTAAAAGGGCATGGATTTACACTGGACTTTAAGAATAATGAGTTACGCTCTGCTCAAGAAGATGTCACTATTTTCAAACTTGGAAATGAGTCCGGGTCTATTCAACGGATCACAGCCAAGGCAGATGTTATCATCCCTCCTCGGACCGAAATGATGATACCTGGATTAACTGAGAACGAAAGTAGTTTTCAATGTGGCTTGGTTGGATATCCTGAGAAGAGCCCAAAAGGAGTGCTAATAGCATCAGCGCTGGTAGATCTGTCGAGAGATGTGATACCCGTGAGGATGGCGAATGTGAGTGAAAAGTCTAGAATTATCCAGAAGGGTGAAGTGCTTGCTACCTGTGCTCCAGTCACCTGTGTTTGCAAAGACCCGAGCTTCACGTTGTCGGAGCCGCCTACAATTTTAACACCTGAAATTGGACGAAATGAGAATTTATCTGCTGAGCAGAGACATGCCGCAGAAAGACTGTTCCAGGAATTTACGGATGTGTTTTCACAAAACGAGAATGATATAGGTCGCACTTCTCTGACACGTCATAGAATTGATACTGCCGACCATCCACCGATTAAACAGCATCCAAGACGCTTGCCGTTTGCAAAACAAGAAGAGGTTTCTAAGCTCTTACGAGAGATGCAGGATAGTGACATCATCGAACCGTCATCAAGTCCGTGGGCCTCTCCCATCGTGTTGGTCCGAAAGAAAGATGATGAGATAATCCACACAAGATTTTGTGTGGATTATCGTAAACTTAACGATATCACGAAGAAGGACAGCTATCCTCTACCAAGAATAGACGACACGCTAGATACTCTTTCAGGACATAAATGGTTTTCCACACTGGATTTGAAGAGTGGATATTGGCAAGTAGAGATCCATCCTGATGACAAAGAGAAGACCGCATTTACTACTGGACAAGGACTTTGGCAATTCAAAGTTATGCCGTTCGGGCTCTGCAATGCTCCAGCAACGTTCGAGCGCCTCATGGAGACAGTGTTAAAAGGTCTGACTTTTGAAGCTTGTCTCATCTACCTAGATGACGTCATCATTGGTGGCCGCACGTTTGAAGAACATCTTGGAAATATTCGAAAAGTGTTAACGAAGCTAAGAGCGGCGAATTTAAAGCTGAACCTTCTGAAATGCAAGTTCTTCCAACGCGAAGTAAATTATTTAGGACACATCATCTCAGCTGAAGGTGTTCGAACAGATCCTGAAAAAGTGTCTACAGTAAAGAACTGGAAGCGTCCGGAAAACGTCCATCAGTTACGAAGCTTTCTGGGACTATGCACTTATTACAGAAAGTTTGTACAGGGGTTCTCCAACATCGCAAGACCCTTGCATAGGCTCACTGAAAGCAAGCAGAAGTTTTTATGGACACAAGAATGCGAGAATTCCTTCCAGCGGCTGAAAGAAGCTCTCACATCCTCTCCAGTCCTTACCTATCCGCACCCCGAGAAACAGTTCATTGTGGACACGGATGCCAGTCATGAAAGTGTCGGCGCTGTACTTTCCCAAGAAATAGATGGCCAAGAGCGAGTCGTAGCATACTGGAGCAAATGTTTATCGAAACCAGAGCGGAATTATTGCGTCACTCGTAAGGAGTTATTAGCTATAGTGAAAGCCATAGAACACTTCCATCACTATCTCTATGGCAGGAAATTTCTCCTTCGTACTGATCACGCATCCCTAACATGGCTGATGAATTTTAAGAACCCAGAGGGCCAAGTAGCCAGATGGATACAACGGCTCCAGGAATACGACTTTGACATCAGGCATCGCAAAGGCTCATCGCATGGAAACGCCGATGCCCTATCAAGAAGACCGTGTCCCGAGAGCTGTCGCTATTGTTCCAGAGCGGAGAGCAAGTATAATCCCGAATATGTCATACGCCAGACGAAGACTTCACTATTGACGCTACCAGATCCCTGGAGTGATGAGAAGATTCGAGAAGATCAAATGGCAGACTCTGAGATCAAACCAATCTTGGAGTTATTAGAATCTTCTAGCACGAAGCCCAGTTGGAAAGACATCTCGACTTACAGTCCTACGACGAAGCAATATTGGGCTCTTTGGAACTCTCTCCTCGTCAGGAATGGTGTCCTGTTCCGAAAATTCGAATCGGAAGATGGGAAGACATCTCGGTGGCAGATGGTACTTCCTCGATCCCGAATACCAGAGGTCCTCAAGGAATTACATGGCAGTCCCACTGGTGGCCATTTTGGAGTCATGAAAACATTACACAGAGTCCGAGAGCGCTTCTTCTGGGGAAAAGCGAGAGCTGACGTCGAACAATGGTGCAAATCTTGCGATGCATGTGCAGCTCGGAAAGGACCAAAGAAACGTAGCCGAGGAAGACTACATCTCTACAATGTAGGAGCACCTTTTGAACGCATCGCCCTTGACATCCTAGGTCCTCTTCCAAGAAGTGCTGATGGCAACAAATACCTCCTTGTTGTCATGGACTATTTCACAAAATGGCCTGAAGTCTATGCCATCCCTGATCAAGAAGCTTCTACGGTTGCGGATGCCTTGGTACACCAGTGGATATCAAGGTATGGAGTCCCCCTTCAAATGCATTCTGACCAGGGGAGAAATTTCATCTCTGCTGTGATTGAGGGTCTCTGTCAACTTCTCGGAATGGACAAAACTAGGACGACGCCTTTACATCCACAATCGGATGGCATGGTTGAGAGATTTAATCGTACCATCCTCAACAATCTCTCACTGCTAGTCTCAAGAAATCAACAAGACTGGGACCAAAAACTTCCCTTGTTTCTTCTCGCCTATCGCAGCGCCGTCCATGAAACAACCGGCTATTCCCCGTCTCAGATGCTTTTCGGTCGTGATCTTCGTCTACCTTGTTTTTGGTCGCCCTCCAGATGCGCCTTCATCGCCAGAGGGATACGTGCAGAATCTCCAGGCACGATTTGAAGACGTCCACAACTTGGCTCGAGAGCGGATCAATATACAGACGGAGAAGATGAAGACCAGGTACGACACGAAAGCCACGGGACATCAATTCAAAGAAGGTGACAAGGTTTGGTTTTATAATCCGACTCGACGTAAAGGACTTTCTCCCAAACTGCAATCGCACTGGGACGGTCCTTATACAGTCCTAAACAGATTGAACGATGTCGTAATTCGGATCCGAAAGTCACCAAATTCGAATCAATGTAATAATAATAATGTTACATAATGTAAATAATGTAAATTAGTATGACCATGGTCTTGTATATAAGTTAATGTAATAATTTCTTTTGCTTAGCATTATCATTATTAATGTTATTATTTAAATACTTGTATGTAATGATGTCTATGCTTTAATTTAATTTAATTTTTTTTAAATAAGTGTATATTTTGTATAATTCAGCATTATGAATGTGTTTAATTGTTATTTTCCATGTTTGCTTTAAGTGTTTTGAGTAGTATAGCATTTGTTGGTAACGGGTTTGCTTTCCGATCAAAGGTTGAACTGCCCGGGACGTGCAGTCCTTGAGAGGGGGGCAATGTTATGAATTTTGTATATATCTGTAAATATTCCATTTGTTTAAATTAATTTTATTTGATTATTGTGAAAATTGCAGTATTATTAATGTATTTCCTATTGAGCATCATGTAACTCAATGCTAAAGGCCTCAGATGGTTTGCAAGGAAAACAACCTTACACCCTCATCTTTATAATGGAAGTCTATTGAAATATCGCCAAGGAATGGGTTTATCGCCAAGTTGGCGATGGTTTTGGCGACTTATTTTTGTCGCCAAATTTGGCGATATATCGCCAAATGTCGTCAAGTTGGCGACGGATTTGGCGACTTTTTGTGCAACCACACCCCCCTTATACCTATACATTGGGATCCTTTCTTGCTTGGGTTCTCTATCGAAAGTTAAAGCACTTTCTGGTAATTTCTAGCATCTGAAGGCTCTGGAATAATCTGGAAAGATCTCTGAAACCTATATAAGGACCTCCATCAGTTCAGTTAGTTAGTTGTCTGTCAACTGCGATTGAATTCATACGAGAGGCTTTGCATTGAGAACTGTGTTTCTCGGATCGATTTTGTCATTGATACGTCGTATTGAACGCATTGTTTCTGTGAGAAATTTTGCTGCGCTTTTATTGGATTTGAAGATTATGAATATCTTGTAATTTTCAGAAGATATTTGTGATCGTATTGCACTGTTTATAGTGAATAAAGCCTTTTTATTGTTCTTATATATTGGCATCAGTCCTTTCGAACCCCGAGCTCACAACAATATATATCACTAAGCATTACAAGAGGCTTACTACAGAATAGTGTGTGTATAGCAGTCATCGTTCATTGACAGGGACACACAAAAGAATTCTCTACTGTCTGTTAACGATAATTCCTGGAAGTGCGTTTTAAGTTACTGAACGCGATTTTAATTTTAACTCGCTTTTTGTCTATTACGTGGTGTGTATAAATTCTGTAGATCCTATACAGGGAAGCACAAAAGTTCGCGAACACATTTCCGTTTATGGACAGAAACTCCAGTCGGAGAATTTTAAACTGTGCTACGCGTTTCCTAACTGAACTAAAATTGAGCATCCTATGTAGTATATATAAAAATCTATAGATCCTATACAGGGCTGAATAAAAGTATTCGGATATTTTTCCGAATATTGTATATGTTGAAAATTCCTGCAATTATGTTTTTAAATATGTTATGCGTTTTCCAAATTGTTTATTTAGATGTTACCTGTTAGCTTATTAAACGGTATGATTTGTAAAATTATTTTGGAAGCGTTGGAAAGTGTTACATAATGTATGCTTGACGCATGATTTTTCGTTCTTGTTTTTTTTTAAATTCCTACTATTGTCTCACACTCTCTCTATATTTATATATTTTGTTCAAATTTTCAATCGTTCATAAAATATTTTCTATTCAAGTTCAAATACATTTTTTTAAACTTGTACTGGATGACACTGGATGTTAATACAGTTTTTTCAAATATTTATATATATCGACCATAGGATTATAGTCAGGTGCGCCGAGACACAATTTGGGTCCAAAGCGCATCGTGAGTCCCCCCTCCCATTGTCATTTACTATCCATTTGAAATTAGCCTTACACTAAAATTTTTGTATATGCAGGCTCGTCGAAAAAAGGTTAGACACATTTCAAAAACTCATAACCACTAAAGTGTTTCAGGAAACGCAATAACTTTCTTTGCAAATTACTCGGCCATTCTCCGAGATTTGTCAAATGTAACTGTTTCGCAGACGATGCGCGATGAAATGGCCACGGTTCACCTTAATAACATACATCAATCCATTTACGCGAGTTAGGGCTCGGACAGACAGACAAATCGAATTCATAAACACTTTTCAACTGTGTTAGAAAGTGTTAAGAAAGAATTTCACTCTAACATATAATTCCTCTTTTTGTCTTGAAAATTGATTTGTTTAATGAATGATACTTATTGAGGTGTTGTTGTTAAAAACTAAAATATAAATTTAATCTTCCTCTTATAGCTAAATAATCTGATCTTTATAGATGAGAAATTCTTATGAAATCCGCTTTTTACCCTAAAAATCGATATTTTCCTTTGTTTTGCTTAATTATTAATACTCATTAAGGTAATGGTTGTTCAGAAACTAAAACATAAGTTATAAGTTTAACTTTCCTCTTATAAAACGTCATCTTATAGTAGAAAAATTCTTATGAATTCAGCATTCTTAAAAATCATTTTTTCATGAAAATGGATATTTTCCCTTTGCTTAATTATTAATATTCATTAAGGTGTTCGTTGTCCAAAAACTAAAATATAAGTTTAAATTTAATCTTATACTTGGATATCCTATCTTATAGTTGCAAAATTCTTAAGAAATCACCCTTTTCTCTTAATAACGCTATTTTTTCTGCCAGGGGAGAGTCCGGTTTCGGAGAGTGGTGGCGGTGTGGGTGGCTTCGAACTCTTGTTTTCCTACTACTGTCCGGTGATTTTTAGCCATATAGTGTCTATCTAAATTTTCTCCCACAAAAAAAAAAAAATAAATAAATAAAACTGACAATTGGATTACCGAATTTTTTTCATTTATCACTCTGAGAAAAAAAGAAGATACGTTTTATTGATCCAACTTGTTACGATAAATCGTACGAAATGGATGGATGTTAATTCTACTAAAGTTAATTCCCTAAAAAGATGAGTCTCGATAAAGCACGGTCGCACGATTCTTTACGATTTATCCAGTTCTCCTGCTGGGTCGATTTTTCCCGGATTTCCCGAGGCACACGTTTCTAGAACTTATAGTTTCAACTTCCAGAGCGTGGAACGAGAGCTTTCACGTATCTAACTCGCACGTTTTTCTTCAGTGGGGTGGGTCGATATCCACTAACTCTAGCACGTGTATGTTCTTTCTTTCTTTCTTTATATTATCTATTCCAGGGCTTCGAAACGAAAAATGAAAACCGAAATGAAAAGAAATACGGATCTAACAACATACATTTTTTTTTTTTTTTTTTTTTTTTTTTCCCCGGTTCTAGAAGAAAACCGAAATTATTTAACTGAAACAAAAACAAAATAATAATAATTTATTATTTATTATTTAAAAGATAAATTAAGGTACAAATTATTCACATAATTTTTTTCTGATCTTTAATTTTTTGTTATAAGGCATGCGAAAACTTAAGGTTGTTCTCACATGATCTGCTCAACAACGCGAAACTTTTTGACACAATTTCCGATTCATTTTCAAATGCAAATGCATACAATTGGCAGACCTGACTATGGAAGTGATTTGAAATCGAAATGAGTTTTCCATTTTTTGATAAATAGATTACTTATCGAGTTATAAGCGATTCGGGTCACGTGACGACACGTTTTTCGCACTTCTCGGGCTGCGGGTTCCGGTTCAAAACGCCGACATTGACAGTCTTTTCTGAAAGATCGTTTGTCTTTACGAAAACAAGAACGAAAAATCATGCGTCAAGCATAGATTATGAAACACTTCCAGAATAACTGTAACAAAACTTTACCGATGAATAAGGTGAAAGAAGATATGTAAGGAAACAGTTTAGAAAACATATAATACATTGAAAAATACAGTTTTCGAAATTATCTTCCAGTCTCCAATTATTTTGTGCAGCCCTGTATGTGATCAATAAATGTGGATATATTGTATGATAAAATTTAGTTCAGTTAGAATATTCACATTAACAATTTTCGCCCATTGATGGAAATGTACTCGAAATTTTTTGTACATCCCTATATATTATCTGAAGACACGTACACACCCCATATTCAGATGAAAGGCAACTTAAAACTCACTCACAGCAATGACTCACCGTAAACGACAATGCATCTTTTTCTTTGCGTAGCCCTGTATGTGAATTTATTTATATTCCACAAACTTCTATTAGTCTACTCAATAGAGTTCAGCAGGAAAATGCGTAACACATTTAAAAACTACTCTTAAGCCATTCACTCCCATAGTCTGTAATACTTACAGATTCCCTTATGTAGCTCTGTATAGGAACAACACACACGTACTACGAAAAAATTGAGTTAAACTTAAAAACGCAAACCAAAGTTGAAAGCGCACTTATCACACATAGACTGTAAATATCGCACCTGTACTGTAACCGATATCTTTTGTGTGTCCCTGTCAATAAACGCAATGCACACCACACTTTCGAGAGAGCCATTTATAGTGCACCTCAGTATTGCATATAATTTTCATTATGTTTGAAATAGAGAAATCTCGCTCAATTACACTGCAAACGATTTTCCCCCATACAGAACAATGTGTAACATAATTCTTTTGTTTGACTCTTTATGAAATAACAAATAAAAGAAACAGACGAAGCCTTGGATCGAACATGTATTGAGTTACACAATCACAAAAACATGTAGTAACTGAACTGAAAATGGAACATCACTTATATTTATAAATTCGTCTGGGATTTTGCAGGCATTTTCCCGGACGTGAGAAAAAGCTACACAATAATAATCCAATAAAATAATCCAATAAAATTTAAGATGTAATGCTACGATTACGATTACGATACGATATACTAACACCCGCCCATAATCTAGCATTACATTAGAAAAAGTCCTTCCGGCCTGTACCGGGAGGAAAAGGTAGCGTTTTAAAATTTTTAGCTCATGTTACACGAAAACAGCAAGCTAAAATGCAAAGAAAACATTTACAAAAGATTCGGTAATACTGAATTTGAATAAGAAATTCGCCAAATTATTGAGCAATAGCCAAATTGCCTTCATTTATGAAAACTTATTTTGATCGCCAAATTGGGCGATATTTCGCCAAATGTCGCCAAGTTTTGCGAGAATTTGGCGCTAACGGATATGAATATATAGTTTAATGCGTATGATTGGGAAAATGATTACAACAATGAAAATTTTTGTAATGTGCTGTCTTGTTTCAAAATGTCAGCCCCCCTAGAAATTCAAACTGCTGTATCTCAGCCATTTTTTAAGATAGAAGTAAACCAAAAAATGCTCTGGAATCCTTGTATCAAGGCCTAACACGTAATTAAAAAATAAATTTGAATTTTTAACTTTTTTGTATATTTATTTTAGTTTTAAGTTAATTTAAATCTTTAAATGGCCGCCATCTTGAAACAAGATGGCGGACCAAGCTAGCCAACGAACTCGGTCGAGACATTAGTGACCTTAATACACACAATTAGTTTCATCAAAATCGATTCATAAATACGGGCGTTATCGTATGACATAGGTCAGATATATATATATATATATATATATATGGATATATCTATATATATATATATATATATATGGATATATCTATATATATAAATCAACATTTGAACTGAGGGGACCCCAAAACCACCCTCCGCTCAGATGTTGATTTATATATATAGATATATCCATATATATATATATTTTTACCAATTATGCTTCATGTTTACATAAATCTGTTTATAAAAATATAATTATCAATTATCTACATCGTATAAAATACTTATGCTCAGATATAAATAAAAACAAAAATATTAGATATATTCGAGATCAAGCAAAAATATATGGATATCCTATTTTTATGATAAATTCAATCATCAACTCTTTTAAATAACATTTATTATATAATTTAAATATAAACATGGTATGTAATAAATTATTGTTTTAGTGTGCGATAACATATAACAAAAGATATAGAAAATAATAATTATAACATACATTATTACAATTATAACATATTAGGAAATTTAATATTTAATATTTGTTTGAACATTATATACACTTTATGTAGAAAATTACAAATATAACATACATAATTACAATTATAACATATTAGGAAATTTAATATTTGATTGAACATTATTTATACTTTGTATAGTTGTGATTGTGCGTTGCCGATCACCTCTGTTTAAGGTATTATTGATGTGCAGTTTTCATACATTTATAAATTAACTTATACAATAACAAATTAAATTATACAATGATAACATTGGTGATTATAACTCATATATATATATCTATTTGCAATATATATAAAAATAAATATATATAGTATTTATTTTTGTCTATGAATAATTAAAATTAACAAGTATTTTAATTACTGCATTGCATTAATTTGATTGAAAAACAGTAGTAATACTATTAATTATCAACATTATAAATTTTGAGATATTTTGAATTGTTTATGAATTATTTAATTAGATATTTAAATTAATCTATAAATATAAAATATATTTACAATGTAGTATAAATTAAACATTAATTATTTAAAAACAAGTCTAATATATATTTAAGTAGTAGTAAAAATAAAACATTAATTATTTAATAAATGTCTATAATATCAGTGGATTAACACAGCTGGCAGCAAAAATAATTTGAATTAAAATAATATCTCTTTTACATAATATATTCTTGTTAAGAATATCTGAAATGCTGTGCAAGTTGAATTAATTCTGTGTAGATTTATTCATATAGTAGTATTATATTTTATTTGAATTTTAAGTAAAACTACAAGTTAGTATTGTTTTTTAAAGTTTATTTATATAAATAAATCTAATGAAGTGAGTATGTAACTAATAAAGTGGATATTTAACTAAATATTAATTATGAACTATTATAATACCAATAGATGGCGACACTTTACCTTTCAGGTAGTTGTAGATAATATTGTTAATATTATATTTAATTTAACTATAGAGGGAGCTATTGATTGTATATTAATTTTACTTTCAGGAATTATAATTGGATGGAGTAATATATATTCAAGGATATAAATTTGTTATAAGTGTATTAAAACCAGAATTATTTTGAGTGTTTTTGAATCATTTTGTGATTGGGTGTCATTTATGGGGTTGTGTTTTAAAAAAAAGTGTGCTCTCAACTTGTCTTACAAATCATTTCTCTCAACTCGACTTAGTTAACATGTATGATGCATTGCCATGTGGATGTGAATATTATGTAGACGTTGTGACATTTTAAGGATTCTGTATAATTATTGTAAAATATTTTATCTACACTTTACGCGTTCATATTTCCAATTTTATTATTTCAAAACTGTTATCTCGTGGTAATTTAGTGAGGTGTTAATTACAGTTTTTTGGATATTCGATGTGAGTGAAATATATTGTATTTTCTTAATGGTTTTTTGTTTCCTATTTAAATTTCCAAATTTTAATATTTCCAATTGTTGTCTGGTAATAATTCAGTGTACCTGGATGATTCTACTGATCTTAGCATTATGCCAGTAGAATTATGAAACACTGAATTATTATTTAAAACACATGTGGGTGCATCCAGGCTGATGAGTACATGTGCATGTGTTTTTCCATGTCCAATTCATGTTTGGTTCTCATGTGGTCCAGTTTTCCATTGTGTATGGTTCATATTTAATTTGTTACTTAATTGCAACTCCGGTTTATAATTTTTTTTTTCCCCTTTCTCTCTATTTCTTTTTTCATTATTCTTTTGGTATGAGTAAAATTTGGCCAATTACCATTGAAGCATCGGCTATGGTGGTATTATGTTTGCACATGTTAATATTAGCTATGTGGTATTCTGTATACACGGTATCATTGATTATCTCTTTGGAGATTTAAGTAGAATAGAACTTGATATGTTTTTTGAAATTCATAGATATTATAATTATATATATATATATATATATATATATATATATATATATATATATATATATATCTGACCTATGTCATACGATAACGCTCGTATTTATAAATCAATTTTGATGAAACTAATTGTGTGTATTAAGCTCACCAATGTCTCGACCGAGTTCGTTGGCCAGCTTGGTCTGCCATTTTGTTTCAAGATGGCGGCCATTTAAAAATTTAAAACTAAAATAAATATACAAAAAAATTAAAAATTCAAATTTATTTTTTAATTACGTGTTAGGCCTTTGATACAAGGATTCCAGATCATTTTTTGGTTTACCACTATCTTAAACAAGTTGGAAATTGTACGTCAAACGTTACAAACGAGGTGCGTTCGTACGCACGTTTTAGAATTAAATTCATGATATCCCGTGCGTAGAACGGGTTAAACAGCTAGTTAAGTATATATTTTACGACACTGTTCATACAAATATCTTAACTAGTTATATAAATATTCAGATATATATGTATCAGCTAGTTATATAAATATTCAGATCTTGATGATTTTTAATTCTGTGAAATGAATTATATCGTCTGCAGATTAATTTCTGTAATAAAATAAGCATCTCGGTCGCTTGACGATTTAACATCCATCGGAAGCTCCTATAACAAAAAAGCACCGATTAAAAAAAAAAAAAATCAAATTTCTTAATAAATATTTTTATTAATATCTCCTAAAGTTTTGATTCGATTTTAATAAAATTTGAAATGTCTCGACAAAATTCTGCAAAGATAATATATTTTAAATTGCAAACCATTTGGTTGGGTAGTTTTTGCGTTGTTATATGCGGACAGACGGACGGACAGACAGACGGACAGACAGACAGACAGACGGACGGACCAAGCGACGACTATAGGTGCTACGTATTTATATAATTACGAACGCACCTAAAAATGGCTGAGATAGAGTAGTTTGAAATTCTAGGGTGGCTGACATTTTGAAACAAAACAGCACATTAACGCCATTACTTGCAAATTATTTTCTTTCATTGTTGTAATAATTTTCCCAATCATACGCATAAAACTATATATTCATTCCGTTAGCGCCAAAATTGGCAACATTGGCGACAAAATTGGCGACATTTGGCGAAATATCGCCAAATTTAGCGACCAAAATAAGTCTTCATAAATGAAGCCAATTTGGCTATTGCTCAATAATTTGGCGAATTTCTTATTCAAATTCAGTATTAACGAATCTGTTGTAAACGTTTCTTTGCATTTTAACTTGCTGTCTTCGTGTAACATTAGCTAAAATTTTAAAACGAAGATATAGGAAAGCTACCTTTTCCTCCCGGTACAGGCCGGAAGGACTTTTTTGTATTGAAAGCTACCTAAAACACCGAATGAAAAATTACTATAAACAAACATTAAAAATGTGACACAGTTAAAACATTACTTATACAAACAACAAAGAACTAACAGTTCATAAAATTTAGCTTTAGGCAATGCCTTTGTAAACATATCAGCAATTTGCATATTTGTAGGAATATATTCAATTTTGATATTATTTTCTTTTACAGCATTACGAACAAATTTTAGTTTTATATCTATATGTTTCATTCTACCATAACTGCCTTCATTACTGATACATTTTATGCAAGACTGATTATCCTCTAAAATAACTAAATCCTTAATATTGTTGTGAGCTAGGGGTTCGAAAGGATTGATGCCAATATATAAGAACAATCAACAGGCTTTATTTACTCCAAACAGTTATATAAGAACACAGATATCTTTTCAAAGCCACAAATATTCAGAAATCTTTAAATCTAATAAAAGCACAGAAAATTTTCACTCAGAACAATACGGCGTACCAGATACAAAATCAATCGCTCAGAGAAACACAGTCTCAATGCAAAGCCTCTCGTGCGTATTCAATCGCAGTTGACAGAGAACTGACTCATGGAGGTCCCAGCTGGCCCTTATGTAGGTTTTAGAGATCATTCCAGAATTTTCCAGAGCTTTCGGATGCTAGAAATTACCAGAAAGGGCTTCAACTCTCGATAGAGGACCCGAAGCGAGAAAGGACACCAATGTACAGGTACAAGGGGGGTGTCCACAAAATGTCGTCAAATTCGTCGCCAACTTGGCGACATTTGACGCCAAATTTGGCGACAAAAATAAGTCGCCGAAACCATCGCAAACTTGGCGATAAACCCATTCCTTGGCGATTTCCCTATAGACCTCCATTGTAAACACGTTGCTGTAAGGTTGCTTTTCTTGCAAAGCACCCGAGGCCTTTTGCATACAGTTACATGATGCTCAATAGGAAATACTTAAATAATGCTGCAATTTTCACAATAATAAAATAAAATAAATGAAATATTTACAAATATATACAAAATTTATAACAATATTTACAATTTCACAAACAATATATTTTAACCCCAACACATCTTGCAAACAAGTTAAGGCAATAACTTCAGCTTCAGTTGACGATAATGCAACTGATTTTTGTTTATTACAACACCAGAGAACACGCATGTTACAAAACATAAAAACGTAACCTGATACTGATTTTCTGTCATTTGCGTTAGCCCCCCAATCAGAATCAACATACATAGATAATTTAGGATAAGATTGTTCATTTTTATACACAAGTTTTAAGGACAAAGTTCCTTTCAAATATCTTTAAAATTTTTTTAGTGCAATCCATGCAACTTCAGTAAGATTTTCCTGCATTTGACTCAAACAATTAACGCTAATATAAAATATCAGGTCGTGAAATATATGCTATAAGTACAATAAACAACCTACAAGTTCACGGTATGGACCATTAAATGGTTTTCCATTTTTGAAATCAGATGGAGTGGATTTAGGAGAAATAGGAATATCACCAGGTTTACATTCTAATTCTAGCATATTAAATTTACTTAACAATTTAATTATATAAGACTCTTGATCCATTGTTAAACTATCAGATTTAAATTTCATTTGAATACCCAGAAATTCTGAAACACATTCTGATTTTGAGATATGAAACTCTTTAGAGAGTAAGGAAATAACTACATTAGTTTCATTTAAATCTGAACCCGCTATAAGCATATCATCAGCATACAGAGCAATAATTATTTTATGACTATTGACCATTCATTACTATAACGAATAAAAATACAAGGTTCATTGTCAAGAGGTTTAAATTTTAATTTTGAAACAAATTCAAGAAACCTTTAAAAAAAAAAATACGTTTTTTGACATGTATGAGATAGAAGAGTTTCAGGATTGACACATCCGACTCGTTTATGGCCGTTATCGCGAGACAGACAGACATACGAACTGACATGGAAATCCCATCTCTCTCCCCACTAAGGTCTCAATTCATATTTAAATAACAGCATTGCGGTGCTAAAAATTGTCACAACGCAATGTTTAAAACATCGCTCTAAAAAATAAAATAAAATAGAAAAATAAAAACTTTTTACTACTTCAAAAAAATTACTGGAGCTTCAAAGCGGAGAGGATCTGACCTTGTAGTCGATCTGGCCAAGCAGGAAGAAAAGAAATACTACTTCCGAATACGAAAACAATACAAACTCAAAGAAGCAATCGGAAGCCGCAATTTCCAGCTTTTCTTTCCATCTCTCTCTCTATATTTTCTTTCTTTTTACTATATTTTTTTCCCTACAAAAAGTCCATTTGAATTCATTTATGCAGCGCGCAATGGAGAAAGACGAAGGCAGGGTATTTGCATACGTTTTTCTTTCTTTTTTTTTCAACGGTGGTATCCCGCCGACACTTATAGACATTTTCTTAGGTCACTGATCTCGTGTAGCTTCGGCCACAAACGGGTTTAACCAATATTTAAAGAACTAACGAATAATTACTGAAAAAAATAGCTAAGAAAATACAAAATTATAACTTGACGTAGGAATTATAAGAGAAAAATAAATAAAACCGATATATTTTTTAAATTATATATCCTTCCATCGTACTTTATGGGACACCTACATAGTTTTTAATCTTTGGTCGATAATTAACTTCCAACAAGTGGTAACATCTGATATTTTAAGCCCTTTCCAACATAGTTGAAAAGTGTTTATGAATTCTGTCAGTCTGACCATCTGTTTGCCGAACCCTAACTCGGATTACCATGTAATTGATATATGTCATTGAAGTTTACTATCGCCTGTTCGGTATTGAAAATGAAGTGTGTAGCATTTATATTTCGCTTACAGGGACACTCAAAAGTAATCCGTAACGTTGTGGTGTACGGAGAAAATCGTTTGCAATGTATATTAGTGACGTTACTCTATTTCAAACATATTACGGAATTGTTTTGAGTACCTCTGTAAAATAACTGTTAGTGCTATTGTATAGTAAGCATCTTGTGACTCTTCAGTGATGTATATAAATTTCAATATGTTCGAAATTGTATCACATCATTAAAATACACTGCAAAAGATTTTTTCCCACAGACCATAATATGGGAAGGCTAATTCCTTTCCACTAGGTCATGCGTAGTGTTTTACGACATGCGAACACTACTCTTAAATAAAGACTCTCGGCTGAATGCTGGAGGCGAGGCTAATAAAGAGCAGCAGACGAAATGAAGTGAGGTGATTGAAAAGAGTTATGTTTTAAGCTGCTTATTTAACATATTTTTGTAAATTATTTCTATATTATTATTATTTCTATTATTTCCTATCTTCCCTGTCATTGAAGTATAAGTAAAATACTAATCAGAAATTATTCTAATATATTTATTAAAACATATCTATACATTTTTTAAGGCCATTTCTTTTTTTCACTGTTTCGAGCAATTTTTAATGTTGTCATTTAATGCTTTTCTCAGCTTTTACTTCCCGTATCCGCTGCAGCCCTCATGTGCCCGCTCTTTGCAGACTCAACGTTCTGTCCATCCTTCACCACCTGTTGAGTAAAGAAACAATTCATTGCAGAATTCAATGCAACACCATGGATACCTGCCCCCAGTGGCGTAGCCAAGAACGAGCAAGTGATTTACTGAATCATGTATACAACAATATTAAAAACTGCTAAAGCAGAATCGCAAAGGACAGATGAATAATTCCGCTTTAGACAGGTGTTAAAGCAAGTAAAATTTTAAGGTATGTATTTCTCCGGCTGTATAAAAATTTTCCGTTAAAGACAGGTTTTTGTTACAAACACGTTCCGTTTTGACAGGTATCCTCTAAAATTGTTAAAACGTATCCGCTTTATAGTACACCTCTGAAGAACATAGATGTGTTACAATAACATCTGTGAAGATGATCTTAAAGGGGAAAAAATTGAAGGTTCGACGAAAACAACCCTATTTATACTTGCTAACATTTGAAATTTATATAGAATGGAACTTTTTCCAGTTGTGATTCCTTCTTGGTAGGTGAACTTCGAATCCTCTCTATAAAGTATACCTGATAAGACGGAAATCCTTCATCTACGAAGTTTGTTATAACGAACAAATTTTACTGTTTTTAAGAGGAAAAACGTCAAGATTACACGAATGCAATAACAGCATTTTACTTTAAAGATGATGGCTGGATTTTTAAAAAGTAAATTTATTTATTCAATATTACATTGCTACTCTCAAAATACTTGCAAATGATATTTTTCAGCTTTATCAACTTTACATTAATCAGTAAGGTTTTTCACCTGTTCAAGAGGGCAGAATCAAACTTTGATACAATTTTCATTAGCCACACAAATTCCTTGTCAAGTTGACCATCAGATGAAGAGGGATAATACATCTTATCCTTACGACGGGCAAACTAATTTCTTTGCTGAAATTTTGAAATAATTGACTGCCACCACATAAAAATTGCTTTTCAATATTTATTCAAAAATTCGACATTTGGTATGATTCGGCATTTAAGAATTAAAATTAAGTGGCAATTATATTCCCATCGTCTGTGTAAGTGTTAAAAGAAAGAGCATAGAGGGATGTTGAAAGGTTTTAAAGTTATTTTGGATTTGTAATAAATGCAAAATAATGGCGATTTTTGGTATTAAACTTTTCAACCCGAGGTATTTTTAATAAATTTTTAATGGAATAAAACGTTGTTGTATAGTATTTTGAAGGGCGGGGTACAGGGATATTTAAGGCAGTTACAGAACTGTGGAAAAGTTTGTACGATTTTTTGTACTAATTCAAAATGGAACAAAAAACAGTGGAAGCGGCTTTTATATCATCTAGCTACAGCGCCGAATTCAGGAAAAGAGGGGCAATCCGAATCCACCCCGGGAAATTTGTGATTTTATGCTTATTAATGGTATAGAAGTGCCCCGGAACTCCAGTGTGCCTTCCGTAAAAAAATGTCTGAATTCAATATTACATTCGACGATTTGTGAAAGCATAGTTTAACATTGCTTTCAGAAATTCCATGTTGGCAGTGATAGTTTTGAATATCGAGGATGTGGCTGACATTCTGTCATTAACAAATGAGAAATGAAAATGATCTTGAAATATGTTCTAAAACTGTTTCTAACCACTTAAAATAAATTGGTTGAAAGGTAAAATAACAGAAACCACCATTATTTTTTACACAATCTAATACTTCCAAAAAAAGTACTAATCCATCATAAATAATTGAAAAAAAATAATGTAACATGTTTTAGTCAAACCAGATATCAAAAACAACTATGGTGGCCAAATGTTTACTTTGGTATCAAATACGCTACAACTTTAAACAGAGAAACACAGAAGAATTATGGCTGTTTTACACCACTGTAACTAAACTGTTTTTCCGAACATCAACTATATTTGTTGCGTGTGTTTGTTACACTAATAGTTTCTGTAGCCGAAATTGCAAAATATTTTTTCATAAAGATCAAAACCCTATCGCAGAAATTCCCATGAGGAATTAACTACTGATGGGATTGGCAATTATTTCAACTCATTGTCCAGTACACTATTACAGCACAAGTTCATAATTCAATGACAGGAAATTAACCCATTAAAGGCTGACGTTGTGTTTTCGCAACATTATGTTTCTGACATCAGGTTTTAAGGTAACACCAATTTGTTTTTAAGATACATAAGATAATTCGCTTTATTTGATGCAAGAAACACCATGATAAAGTAACTCTTAGGTTGCTATAATATAAAAGTGGTATGGATCGCAATATTTGTATTTTTTTGAGAAAAATAATTCGGCCCTTTAATGGGTTAATTGCTGTTATAAACTTAACTATTTGATCGTAACTTTGCTCAGTTTTTTATATCTTAGTGTTTGTAAAATCGTTTTCCCTGGTAATTATTAGGTAATTATTAATGTAACTTCATTGTATTATTAGCTGCAATTACAGAGATTGATCTTACTTTATTTTACAAAATCTGTTTTTTATATTAAGAAATTGAGAAGGATATACACTATACATAAATTCTTAACCCGGGAGAACTCGCGCGTGAGATTTTCTCTCACCATCATACTTTTTTTTGTCCCAGCTGTTGCAATAAGACTCTTATTTAAACCCCTTTTTAACACTTTCCAACCTAGTTGAAAAGTGTTTATGACTTCGGTTTGTCTGGCCGTCTGGCCGTCTACCGTCTGGCCGTCTGGCCGTCTGGCCGTCTGCCGTCTGTCCGTGCTCTAACTCCCGTAAATATGCTCGGATTGCCTTGCAATTTTTATATGTTATAATCGTTATCTATAGCATGTTCCCTATTTCAATGGAAGTGTGTAGCACTTATAGTTTTTTTACAGGGACACTCAAAAGAATTCCGTTACATTGCGGTCTATGGGGAAAAATCATTTGCGGTTTATTTAAATAATGTTTCACTATTTAAAACGCACTGAAATTTATATATATCACTAAGGTGCATTAGAAGAAGCTTAATATGGAATAGGGTGTGCATAGCACTTATACTTACTTTACAGGGACAGTCAAAAGAATTCCGTTACATTACGTCTATGGAGAAAAATCGTCTGCGGTTTATTTAAATAATGTTTCCCTATTTTAAACGCATTGAAATTTATATAAGGTTCATTACAAGAGACTTACTACAGAATATTGTGTGTATAGCAGTCATCGTTCATTTACAGGGACACACAAAAGAATTCTCTACTGTATGTTAACAATAATTCCTGGAAGTGCGTTTTAAGTTACTGAACGCGATTTTAATTTTAAATCGCTTTTTGTATATTACGTGGTGTGTATAAATTCTGTAGATCCTATACAGGGAAGCACAAAAGTTCGGGAACACATTTCCGTATTATTTAACTCCAGACGGAGAATTTTAAACTGTGCTACGTGTTTCCTAACTGAACTAAAATTTAGCATCCTATGTAGTATATATACAAATCTATAGATCCTATACAGGGCTGAATAAAAGTATTCGGATTACTTAGATGTTATCTTTTAGCTTATTAAAGAGTATGATTCGTAAAATTATTTTGGAAGCGTTGGAAAGTGTTACATAATCTATGCTTGACGCATGATTTTTCGTTCTTGTTTCATTTTAAATTAAATTTTAGAAACTTTTTTTTATCATTTTACATCTTTTTGTGAATAAAGTATTAAGACAAACAAAAAATGCTGATATGAAACGAATGTGTAAGGTAAAAGTGAAGGCAATTCGGAACTGTGAGAAAACTTCTCACAAGCGAGTTCTGGTGTGACAAGAAATCTAGCTAGTTCTCGCGGGTTTTAAGGCACTCGAAATACTTCTATTGTACACATACACACAGTCAAGACTTGATCGTAAGGTACTGGGAAAAAATTTCACTTTAGATAGGTTTCAGTTTCAAGAAGTGTAATTAATTATACCCTTATACACTACCTCAAAAAGATGTATTGTTCGTTTCGTCGGGATCCCGAAACTCTTCCGATTGCGAAAGGATTCCGTTGTAGAAAGTTCCGCTTTGACAGGATATACTGTATTTATAAGTACAATAAAACCTGTTGAGACGGAATCCAAATCACAAAAGAGCTGTAAAAAATCCCGTTTCCGACAGATTTTCAGTAGATATAATTGTATGGTAATCCATATCAGTAGTAGAGAAAGGGGGGTTCACCGGCAGAAGGCACAGCCCGCAGCTGAGCAACCGAGCAACCGATAGTGCTTGTTCAGATTCAACCCTCTTTTTCTCACAGTAATCTTTTCATCTCATTTTGTTGGTACATCTGATATTTTGTAGAAAGTTTTGTGTGTGTAAGAGTATGTTTTAAAAAGCATATATGTCTTATAGTTATTATAAATAGTTCTATGTGTGTATGTATGTGTGTGTGTGCGACAAATAGTTCTTTTTATGTGTGTATGTATGTGTCTGTGTGTGACAAATACTTCTCTTTATGTGTGTGTGTGTATGTGTGCGTGACAAATAGCTCTCTTTGTGTGTGTGTGTGACTATCTGATTATTTATCAAAGTTTTACAAATATTTTTCATGTTTTTAGAAAGAAAAAAAAATATGCGGTAGTTGAAAAGTTTCACAAATTAAAAAAAAATCTTTTAGAAAAAGTTTCACATTACTTAAAAAATTTAAAAAAAAGTACTCAATAATAAAATCAACAATTTTTATTATAACAAAATAATTTACATAAAGATATTTACAGATCAAAATATACATCACGATTTTGCGTTAGCAATACAAATCAACATTTTCTACTTTATTACAAACGGTATTAATGTCATAATGGCCATATGCTAAGCTGCTTATTCCATCATCCAATAAGTAACGCTTGTCGTCAAAGGGACTTAAGCTAATTTTATTTTGAGTTAATGTATATAGGCGATGGTCATCTTGGGCAATCCTTACCTGTTTCTCCATACTTGTTTTTTGTTGTTGGAGGCACTCCAAGCAGTCTTCATGTTTAATTTTCTGCCGAACAATCTGCGTAGATACGCCTTTTGCACGCTTCTTTTCGTCTTTAACAGATTTTAGAGAATACATTTTTGATTTCAGTCCGACAAACTCAAGGGCTAATTCCCCATTAAGTTCATCCTTAAACTTTCCGAGCGTCTTCTTATTATCCTCAGAGTATAGACGATGAGATTTCGGGTATTCAGAAAAGTAAAAAAACTCACGATGCTGCTCCAGATCCTTATAAATATTATTGGTTTGAATATGATACGTTAGGGAATCTGTATCCGTAAAGAGTAAAACTGCACGATCTTTGTATGTTTTCTTTATAAAATTGTAATGGAAATCATACATACAAAGTTTAGATAGCTCTAGTATAGAAAATCCAACATAGATGGGTCGGTTCATATGTATGCTAGTTTTTAGTCTCTCCACAGCAGTCAAGTCTTCATCATAAGTTTTGAACGATTTAAAAGTAGGCGAAGCTACTAATTTTTTGGCTCTTTTTTCACCATTACAAAGCACAATATTTCTTCTTTTTCGGAGATTTTCCATGGTTTTACCAAAAACAGAATTGTTCATTAACTTAAAAAAGTCTTTCTCAAAAGAAGATTTTGCTTCTTTCCTTTTTTCGGTATTGAAATTAATATATTTCTGTAACCATGGACCCTGTTTAAATTTTAAGGCTTTATGCACAGCTGTAATTTTTAAACCAAGTTCTAAATAAAATTTGAGATTACGATAATGGGTTATATAATTTCGTTTATTATTTAAATTTGGTATAAGTTTAGGAGTTCCCACGAATTTTCTATTGTTAAGTAAGCTTCTTGCATGAGAAGACAGCATCTGATACTCTACAGTTACTCTCTCAGGGGCGACAGGGTATTCATTATGCAAATGATGTAAATGTTTCGGGTATTCCAAATCTAGCTCGAAAAGATACCCAATTTTCGGAGCTATCAGATAAAGATAGAACCCACTCTTCTGTAATATGACTTGTTTCACACCATTCAAAACCGCCGTAGGGTAAAAATTGGCTCATAGCCCACCCGTATAAGTTATTGGCATCCCAATACATGATGTAGCTGGGTGCCTCATCTTTCTTATAATCGGGCGTACCAGGGATGTTTGCTCGGGCATATCTTTTGTGACATCATATGTGACACACGTGTGGTCACAATCATGCTAATGCCACCTCGTATTCCATTTTCAACCATAAGTAACATATCTATATCACTGAGTAACTCTAAAGGTGTATCAGACATCTTCAAACAAGCCTGCCATGCTAGCCCAGGTGCTGTAAACAGGTGAGCAGGGTCAATTTCATAATACTGCTGACATAATTTCCTAAAGTTTTGAAACACGTCAGTAAGTAGTAGAACATCTGTCTTCACATAAAGGTTGTGATAATCACCAAGAGTCATGATATCAAATGTTTTCCATACATTCTGGGCGTGTTGGTATTCCTTTTCACCTATAGGCTCATTGGTTAAACTATTAAAAAAGGCAGAAGGCGGAGGAAGCTGCTTCTCAGTAAATTTTTCAAAGCAAGTAAAATAATCATAGGGGTAAACCCCTTTCCGTTTAAGTAAAGACAAATTATTATTTCGGGGGAAATTTTCTTCAAGTATAGTGAATTGATCAGGTTGAAGGTTTTTAACAAGTTTTTCCAATGACGTAGGCAAAAATTGGAAAGAGTCTATAAACACCATCTGAATATAAGATGTAGACTTTCTGATTTTAAAGGTGATATAGTTTTCCATAGAAGTAGCAATAACATCGATTTCATGATATTTGAATTTTCCAAGCTTTGTCATAATATGATGACCATCATAGTTTTTCAAGTTATGGAACATAACAGGAATTGTTTTACACTGCTTATAGTTCAAGTTGCATTCCACATGTGCAGCTCCTCTGTATGCACCTGACAGGTGATCATGGTCACGTGTACGTTTCTCATCTAAAGTTTTCTTACAAATATGACAAAATTCTGCTTCTCGAAATGCCTTTTCTTCCTTGGGAGAAAGCTTCATAGGTTTAACATTTAGTAACTTTTAACCTAAAATTTCCTTCTCTTGCATCATTCGGTTTAAAAAATGATCAACACAGTTTCTACCACGATATACCTGTGCTTTCTTCACACACGTTCCATCGGGTCCAATAACCACATAGGCATAACCACATGGCAAGTGATAGGTTGTTTTCTCGGTATAGGATGCTTTAGAAGAGGGAGGGGCTGATGAAATAGGTATAAATAGACTCTCAAAATCCGCATAAATCGTATAGGCAACAGGATGTTGTAAACGAATACCTGTAAACTTTAATATATTATCATTTTCACTAGGCATCTTTATAGCTTGCGCAACATGTTGAGAACAATATTCATTATGCTTATCCAATAGATCTTGTCTTGAAAATCGATGTAAACATCGATAACAATAATAGCCAGCGGCTCTATGCTTGGTAAGATCACCTAAAAGTCTTGAAAAACTTCTTATCAAACAATAGTGTTGTTTTTCACCGTCACCAACCAATAACAAATTAACCACATCTTGATCTTTCTTTTCAGATATATACAGGGGGCAAACTTCATCCTCTTCATAACCAAACACATTAACCCGTAAATTGTTGAGTTGTTTAATAACAGGTATCTTCTGAAGGGGTACAGGGCATTCTACACTACCTAATTTAATATCATGTTCATAAGGTCGATAATGCGAAACACGTTCAGGTTTTTTTGTATAATCTAAGTTCAGTTTAAAAGCCAAAAGACACCATACTAAACATTTGTTATCTTCGTTTTTTATATTCAGTACTGCTTTTTTATCATCGAATTTTTTAGACAAAGGAATATGGGAACTCGCAGCGAGGGGGTGATATTTAGCAATCTTGAGTTCTAAATGAAGAATTTTTCTAAGTTTCCAGCCAGAACCTCTTTGTACAAATTCTTCAAAGGATTTAATAATCTTCGAAAATCCTTCCTCAATATGTTGTGAGATAGTATCTTCTATAAGTTCGGTCATACACGAACATCGAAAATAACATTGAATTTCTTCAAACTGCTCATTATCAGTCAGACGGTCAAGTGCTATTTTTTTTACCATATACCATTTAATTGCACCTTTTTCATGAATTTCACTTATTAAACGTTCTTGTATTTCAGTTTGTAAATGTCTATGAAATACCTCTAAATCATTTTCCTCACGTTCATCAGGATGCAAAATCATTGTTTTAAACACATTAAGTGCATCAGAAGGCTTTATGTTTTTCGACTTTGCATTAGATAAGCTCATTTTACGGTGTGTAATAACAAATATAAGTAGATAAATAATAAGGAGATAATAAATCAAGTAGATAATAAATTATCTACTTGATGTTTATCGGTATTTTGGCCAAATTTTTTGTAAAAGTGTTTTAAATAAGTTTTGGATTAATTTTTTACAAGTTTCGAAATGATTTTTTCACAGCAGCGCCCCCTATGAACGGTTTTAGAAGTTTTAATTATTTTAAAATATTTCTAATTGAAAGTAATTTTTCTGGAGTTTGATGATAGTTTAAAGTTAGATTTATTTTTTTAATATATTTTAAACAACTTTGAGTTTATTTTTTTTCAGCAACGCCCTCTGTGAGCGGTTTTAGAATTAACAATTATTTTTTAAATATTTCTAACTGAAAGTGGTTGTTCTACAGGTTTTTGTTAGTTTAAAGTTAGATTTAATTTTTTTAAAGTCTTTTAAACAAGTTTTGAATTAATTTTTTTTAACAGCGCCATCTATGAGATGTTTTAGAAGTAACTTTTTTTTTAAAATGATCAGTTTTATCACTTTATGATTAAAGATTGGTATTAAGTTCATAGGTAAAGTTTCTAACTTGGGTCTTGTTGATATGAAATTTTTAGATTTTGTTACAGGAAATACTGCAAGATAAGGATTGTTTTTTAGTATTAAGATGTGAATATTGTCAATTTTTGAATGTTGAAGTATAAAATTTTTGTAAGATGTTTAGTGGAATAATATGAATTAGCTACATATATTTTTATCTGATTATTGCGTTCGTTTAACATTAAAATGGTTTGATAAAGTTGATCGATCACTTTTTTCTTCACTGAAATCGTATAGTAAAAGTTTATACATTTCAAAAGCAGAGAAAAATTAAACATAGACATGTTATAAAAAAAATTTAAACACAGACATGTTAGCAGAAAAATTCAAGCACAGGCAAGTTGTCAGAAAAATTCAGGCATTGGCATGTTGTCAGAAAAATTCAAACATAGACATGTTATCGTAGTTTCCTATCAGGCAAACATTTTAAAAAGTAGTCAAAGTTGTAGTTTATAATTCTTAAACTGTCAAAAATACATTTTAATTTAAGTATTTTACAATAGATCATCTCAAAGTTAGAATTAACCTTTTACAATATGATTGAAACTGAACTTGGAAAATTAAAAATCATAAGATTCCTTTTCACAAATATCTTACATGTTGACTTATAGTTAAACTTATAACAAATAGGCTAGTCGAATTAGACTTTTGCCTATGACAAGGTTTGTAGACGCGTTTAACACATGTTTATTTATAAACTTTGTACATTTCCTTTTATAATTAGCTTCTTTTTGTTGAGATTTGTTATGCATTTTCGTTAATTTTTTTTAGATTATAATTTTAATAATATTTATTTCGAATTAAAATTTGTGGATTTAGTATGATGAACAACATATAATCACATCGTTTAGCATGAAAATTTTTAAATATCAAATTGTAACACCTACTAAATTAATTTAAAATCCTATTATAATATATAAATTACTCTTACCTTATATGCAGCTGTTGGAGCTCAACCGTCTCATGCAATGACTTGAAGGGAAATAGATAATTAGTACAAATTCTTATCAGCTAATCGTACCGTTATCAGCTATGTCATATGACTTGTGACGTCACTGAAGCGCAGATTTTTACCTGTTGATAAGGGGATAACCTTGTTCTTATCGCAAGCATGTAATGACGTCACCCAACACGTCTAAACAAGAAACTGACAACTACAAGCGAGTAAGAGTTAGGGAAGAATGACTAAGCGCGTGTATTTAAGGTTTATTCTTATAGCAAACCGGAAACTACGTCACACACCGGAAGACGGGCAGTGCCTCTCGCGGCGATGGCAGCGCCCCCTACTAAAGATAAGGAAGAAAGATTAGTTAAGTGAAGACTAACAACTAAAGGGAACTTGTTTTTGGGGTAAGTGCTAAATTCTCTTTTTATTCAGTAGGATTTTTTATATTTTGTGATATATTATAATTTACGAATTTAAATTTGTATACAATCGGGTTTATCTGTTTAATTATGATATATTATAAAGAGGGGAAAGAAACTTATAGGCCCCCGAAATCGTATGACGCGTTTTGATAACAATCATATCAAGCAATACTACAACTCAACTTTGCCTTCGGGTCGGTATAAATAGACGGGGGAAAATTAGGATTTTCATCATTTGAGGATTCATATCGCTAGTGGTTAAACGTGTTTTAAATTGCTCCCGCTTTTTATCCGTGCGAATCGCTGTTGTTTGCTATTAAGAGTTAAAGTTTTTTTTATTGATTTTATATTATGGATGTTGTTATGCCTATTGATGAAACCCCGATTGTGGGAGATTCTGTATCTGCTAAGAAGATGTTTAGCTGTTTTACCTGCGGTAAAGATTTTTCGAGCATTTCTAATCTGAACCGCCATATGAAAATTCATTCTGGCGAGAAATTATATACTTGTAATATCTGCCAGAAGTCTTTTTATCGAAGATCAAACCTACAAAGACATTTAAAAACACATGATAGTGTTGGATTGATACAGCATGAGGGATTCTCTCAAGTTTTTTCAGAAAAAGATATTATATCTCAAAGTTCTTCCAAATTTAATCAGCAAGTTGAAGAGGATGTTTCTTTAAAGACTGTGACTCCTACGAATGTGGAAAAGAAGCATGTTTGTATCACCTGTGACAAAGTCTTTGCAACATATTTTAATTTAAAACAACATGTTAAGATTCATCTTAATGAAAAGTCGTTTACCTGTGAAACTTGTGGAAAGTGTTTTGGAAGGAGATCGAACTTGATTAGACATTCAGAAACCCATAATACTGATGGACAGTCTACATTTAAGTGTGATGAATGTGATCAAGCTTTTACACGTAAGGATAATTTGAAGCATCATTTACAGTCACATCGGAATTCAACATTTCCTTGTCTTGATTGTGATAAAGTGTTTGGAAGAAAATTTGAACTGAGACAGCATGTACGCACGCAACACTCTCGCACACCTCTTGTGAGTGTAAAACGTAAAATGAGCTTATCTAATGCAAAGTCGAAAAACATAAAGCATTCTGATGCACTTAATGTGTTTAAAACAGTGATTTTGCATCCAGATGAACGTGAGGAAAATGATTTAGAGGTATTTTATAGACATGTACAAACTGAAATACAAGAACGTTTAATAAGTGATTTTCATGAAAAAGGTGCAATTAAATGGTATATGGTAGAAAAAATAGCACTTGAACGTTTAACTGATAATGAGGAGTTTGAAGAAATTCAATGTTATTTTCGATGTTCGTGTATGACCGAACTTATAGAAGATACTATCTCACAACATATTGAGGAAGGATTTTCGAAGATTATTAAATCCTTTGAAGAATTTGTACAAAGAGGTTCTGGCTGGAAACTTAGAAAAATTCTTCATTTAGAACTCAAGATTGCTAAATATCACCCCCTCGCTGCGAGTTCCTATATTCCTTTGTCTAAAAAACTCGATGATAAAAAAGCAGTGCTGAATATAAAAAACGAAGATAACAAATGTTTAGTATGGTGTCTTTTGGCTTTTAAACTGAACTTAGATTATACAAAAAAACCTGAACGTGTTTCGCATTATCGACCTTATGAACATGATATTAAATTAGGTAGTGTAGAATGCCCTGTACCCCTTCAGAAGATACCTGTTATTGAACAACTCAACAATTTACGGGTTAATGTGTTTGGTTATGAAGAGGATGAAGTTTGCCCCCTGTATATATCTGAAAAGAAAGATCAAGATGTGGTTAATTTGTTATTGGTTGGTGACGGTGAAAAACAACACTATTGTTTGATAAGAAGTTTTTCAAGACTTTTAGGTGATCTTACCAAGCATAGAGCCGCTGGCTATTATTGTTATCGATGTTTACATCGATTTTCAAGACAAGATCTATTGGATAAGCATAATGAATATTGTTCTCAACATGTTGCGCAAGCTATAAAGATGCCTAGTGAAAATGATAATATATTAAAGTTTACAGGTATTCGTTTACAACATCCTGTTGCCTATACGATTTATGCGGATTTTGAGAGTCTATTTATACCTATTTCATCAGCCCCTCCCTCTTCTAAAGCATCCTATACCGAGAAAACAACCTATCACTTGCCATGTGGTTATGCCTATGTGGTTATTGGACCCGATGGAACGTGTGTGAAGAAAGCACAGGTATATCGTGGTAGAAACTGTGTTGATCATTTTTTAAACCGAATGATGCAAGAGAAGGAAATTTTAGGTTAAAAGTTACTAAATGTTAAACCTATGAAGCTTTCTCCCAAGGAAGAAAAGGCATTTCGAGAAGCAGAATTTTGTCATATTTGTAAGAAAACTTTAGATGAGAAACGTACACGTGACCATGATCACCTGTCAGGTGCATACAGAGGAGCTGCACATGTGGAATGCAACTTGAACTATAAGCAGTGTAAAACAATTCCTGTTATGTTCCATAACTTGAAAAACTATGATGGTCATCATATTATGACAAAGCTTGGAAAATTCAAATATCATGAAATCGATGTTATTGCTACTTCTATGGAAAACTATACCACCTTTAAAATCAGAAAGTCTACATCTTATATTCAGATGGTGTTTATAGACTCTTTCCAATTTTTGCCTACGTCATTGGAAAAACTTGTTAAAAACCTTCAACCTGATCAATTCACTATACTTGAAGAAAATTTCCCCCGAAATAATAATTTGTCTTTACTTAAACGGAAAGGGGTTTACCCCTATGATTATTTTACTTGCTTTGAAAAATTTACTGAGAAGCAGCTTCCTCCGCCTTCTGTCTTTTTTAATAGTTTAACCAATGAGCCTATAGGTGAAAAGGAATACCAACACGCCCAGAATGTATGGAAAACATTTGATATCATGACTCTTGGTGATTATCACAACCTTTATGTGAAGACAGATGTTCTACTACTTACTGACGTGTTTCAAAACTTTAGGAAATTATGTCAGCAGTATTATGAAATTGACCCTGCTCACCTGTTTACAGCACCTGGGCTAGCATGGCAGGCTTGTTTGAAGATGTCTGATACACCTTTAGAGTTACTCAGTGATATAGATATGTTGCTTATGGTTGAAAATGGAATACGAGGTGGCATTAGCATGATAAGTAAAAGATATGCCCGAGCAAACATCCCTGGTACGCCCGATTATAAGAAAGATGAGGCACCCAGCTACATCATGTATTGGGATGCCAATAACTTATACGGGTGGGCTATGAGCCAATTTTTACCCTACGGCGGTTTTGAATGGTGTGAAACAAGTCATATTACAGAAGAGTGGGTTCTATCTTTATCTGATAGCTCCGAAATTGGGTATCTTTTCGAGCTAGATTTGGAATACCCGAAACATTTACATCATTTGCATAATGAATACCCTGTCGCCCCTGAGAGAGTAACTGTAGAGTATCAGATGCTGTCTTCTCATGCAAGAAGCTTACTTAACAATAGAAAATTCGTGGGAACTCCTAAACTTATACCAAATTTAAATAATAAACGAAATTATATAACCCATTATCGTAATCTCAAATTTTATTTAGAACTTGGTTTAAAAATTACAGCTGTGCATAAAGCCTTAAAATTTAAACAGGGTCCATGGTTACAGAAATATATTAATTTCAATACCGAAAAAAGGAAAGAAGCAAAATCTTCTTTTGAGAAAGACTTTTTTAAGTTAATGAACAATTCTGTTTTTGGTAAAACCATGGAAAATCTCCGAAAAAGAAGAAATATTGTACTTTGTAATGGTGAAAAAAGAGCCAAAAAATTAGTAGCTTCGCCTACTTTTAAATCGTTTAAAACTTATGATGAAGACTTGACTGCTGTGGAGAGACTAAAAACTAGCATACATATGAACCGACCCATCTATGTTGGATTTTCTATACTAGAGCTATCTAAACTTTGTATGTATGATTTCCATTACAATTTTATAAAGAAAACATACAAAGATCGTGCAGTTTTACTCTTTACGGATACAGATTCCCTAACGTATCATATTCAAACCAATAATATTTATAAGGATCTGGAGCAGCATCGTGAGTTTTTTTACTTTTCTGAATACCCGAAATCTCATCGTCTATACTCTGAGGATAATAAGAAGACGCTCGGAAAGTTTAAGGATGAACTTAATGGGGAATTAGCCCTTGAGTTTGTCGGACTGAAATCAAAAATGTATTCTCTAAAATCTGTTAAAGACGAAAAGAAGCGTGCAAAAGGCGTATCTACGCAGATTGTTCGGCAGAAAATTAAACATGAAGACTACTTGGAGTGCCTCCAACAACAAAAAACAAGTATGGAGAAACAGGTAAGGATTGCCCAAGATAACCATCGCCTATATACATTAACTCAAAATAAAATTAGCTTAAGTCCCTTTGACGACAAGCGTTACTTATTGGATGATGGAATAAGCAGCTTAGCATATGGCCATTATGACATTAATACCGTTTGTAATAAAGTAGAAAATGTTGATTTGTATTGCTAACGCAAAATCGTGATGTATATTTTGATCTGTAAATATCTTTATGTAAATTATTTTGTTATAATAAAAATTGTTGATTTTATTATTGAGTACTTTTTTTAAAATTTTTTAAGTAATGTGAAACTTTTTCTAAAAGATTTTTTTTTTTAATTTGTGAAACTTTTCAACTACCACATATTTTTTTTTCTTTCAACATGAAAAATATTTGTAAAACTTTGTTAAATAATCAGATAGTCACACACACACACAAAGAGAGCTATTTGTCACGCACACATACACACACACACATAAAGAGAAGTATTTGTCACACACAGACACATACATACACACATAAAGAGAACTATTTGTCGCACACACACACATACATACACACATAGAACTATTTATAATAACTATAAGACATATATGCTTTAACATACTCTTACACACACAAAACTTTCTACAAAATATCAGATGTACCAACAAAATGAGATGAAAAGATTACTGTGAGAAAAAGAGGGTTGATTCTGAACAATGCACTATCGGTTGCTCGGTTGCTCAGCTGCGGGCTGCGCCTTCTGCCGGTGAACCCCCCTTTCTCTACTACTCATATCAGGAACGTGTAATGCTTCCGTTTAAGACAGGATTCTGCTATGGACAATTTATATATTGACAGGCTTTACAATACATACTTGTATAAATACAGCATAAGTTGTGGAAACGAAACCTGCCTATAACGGAATGTTGATTTAAACGGAAATATTCCTTTGTCCCGTAGAAAAGATTGCCATAAAATTAAACCTGCTAAGACGAAAACCTGTCTAAAATAGAATTATTTACCACTCTTTGCGATTTTATCTTAGCAGGTTTTACTATATATATATAACCTGCCGAAAATTTTTGGACCCCTCCCGAAATGAAATCCTGGCTACGCCACTGCCTGCCCCCCCAACAGACGACCCAAAATCAACAGGGTCGTTCTACTGGACAGACACACTTCTACTTGCCACCGTGTGAAACCTATATACAAAAACGAGTCGTTGGATAGATAGGCATACTATAAAACATGTGTACAACTACTTCTAAAATGCATTGCCATTCGAATAAAATCGTGCCTTGATGACGTCCTCAACTTTGAAGGCTCTATTGAAGAGAAACATCCTTATAACTCACTCTAAAATATGATGATCCTATTAACTAACAGTTCACTGCGTCGGATGAAGCAGCGTCTCTTTTACAGTTAAAATAGATCTTTGAATTGAAATTGGAATGAAATACGGGGTCACCAAAAATCGAAGCGTGTGGAAAATGGGATTACAAATATCTCGGCCACTCATGATTCGATCGACTTCATTCTTTATGCAGAATTAATGATTTTTTAGTGTCTTTTATAATCACTCCTTAAAAAAAAAAAAAAAAAAAAAAAAATCGAAAGATTTTATATACTTTTTATCCGAACAACTATTTCGAGAGTCCGAAAAAAAGAGTTCCGGATCATTCAGGTGACTGAAATTCAATAAGCTTCTTCTCATTATGACATACTAAGTGCATATCCAATTTCAAGTCTCTATCTCTATTTGTTCGGGAGATAGAGCGTTTACAGACACACACACAGACAGACGGGCGACATTTTTTTTTTTTCTTCTAAAGATATGTTTTTCGGAATTTCCAATGTCTGAAACGTGGAAATCCGTCAATTTTTCAAACGATTGCAAGACAACCGTAATACTACGTATGATGGGTAAATAATAATAGTGATCTACTTACCTAAATCGATCCGTCAGGCTGCATTTATTTGAAGAGCAGAAAAGACGGCGAAAAATGAAAACCTTTGAGGGAAATTTCTTTCCAATAGGACACAGAGGCTTTATTGCGGTTTCCTCACTCTATTTCGAGACTCTTTGGCGCAGACGAAATATCTACGAATTGAACTGAATTGGGTTTTGTTTATGAAAGAATTTTGTTCGATTGTTTGTAAAAAAATGACGACGTAGGGTAGATTAGAAATGAGTAGAAGATTTTTTTATGTAAATATTCTGTTTTATGTATTGTGCCAGTGTACGTCTTTAGTGAATTAAATGTTAGTTTTCCTTTTAAAAATACTTGTCATCGAGATTCTCCATTTAAAAGCGTTTCCTTCGAATCCATGTTTCTGAGGTAAGAAAAAATTTATCACATTTATTAATTTATGTACGATACTTAGCTGTCAATTATTCCACTTTTTAGTTATCACTCCGGCCGAATAGAAATCTTTGCCTAAATTTTAATGCCGTAGGATGGCTAGAAAAAATGTAATCGCTCCTCAAAAAAGTCCCTAGTAAAAAAGCGATGAGAATAACACGGAATATCTACGCAGCTTTTCATGGGTCCATTTCCAAATCGTTAGTTTTTTTTATATAGAAAGAGATGAATAAATAAAAATTTTAATTTGCAGACAGATTGAGTTCGAGCACGCACATGCCCGAAGAGAGATATAAAAATGGAGCTCATTTCATCTCCATTTCCTATGCGTGCAATACATCACATATTCTGATAGAAAAGAAGGCAAAAGCTTCGAAATGGGAGGGAAAGGAAAGGGTCATTTAGGCTTCGGTTTTTCGGAAGCTCTTGCACTGGGCTCCGGCACAATTTAAGCCCTGGTTAAAAGGCATGTCACCCGCGAAAACATCGTTTTTCACAGCCCCCCCCCCCCTCCAATTTCCACCCTTAGATCTTGGAAACGCAACTAAGAGGGAGATATAAATGGGGAAAATACTTAAGATACGGTTTTCGGGATTGACTTTTCAAATCATTCGGAAAAATAGAGAGTGGATGGGAAAAAATTTGCGTTCTGATACATAACCCCCCCCCCCCCTTTTACTCTACCAATTGTGCTTCAACAATTTAAAATTTTACCATCAAAATTTCGAGTAAACAACAATTTTAATATTAAACTAAAACTAACTACCTATGTATGTATGAAAAAATATTTTAGTATGTACATAATTACACATAGCAAATTAATTTTGTAAATGAATTTACAAATTTGGAACAGATGCGAAAATTTGAACTTCAAAATGTATTTTATGCTTTACAAATTGCAGGATTTGCCAGAGTTAAGAACAGTGGTAAATTTAGGCTTAGCGGCAACACGATTTTGCTTCTATTTTATAAACAGAAATTTTATAGCACCTGAATGCTAATTACTTTCTCCTTTATTTAAATAACCTATTCTCCCTATTTTATACCATTTCTCCACTCTTTATGAATATAAGCAAAATATAACTATACAGATTAAATTTTCTGTTATTTTTAGCACATTACAGTCTGAAACATTTGAAATTAAAATGTAAAACATAAGAAAATAAGTTGTATTTAATCAAATTAAGTTGCATTTTATTACTTTCCCCTTTATTTAACCCTTTCCGGCGCGGAGTAAATCTGTTTGCAAAATGATCAAATAATGGACTGACACCGGAATTTACAAACGAATTTATTAGAAAATAAAAACTTGCTTATTTTCCGGTACTGAATAAAAGGAAAATTTTAATTAAATATTCTTGGTGCCGTTTGTCACTTTTGGAATTAAAATTAGGTGTCCTTTTTTGTGGACACCACCCGTTAAAGGGTTAAATAACTTATTCTCCATATTTTATATCATTTCTCCACTCTTTATGAATATAAGCAAAATATAACTATACAGATTAAATTTTCTGTTATTTTTTGCGCGTTACAGTGTGAAACATTTGAAATTAAAATGTAAAACATAAGAAAAATTAAAATAAGTTGCATTTAATCACTGTTTTTATGCCTTTTATTCTATCAACAGAAAAAAAAATAGAGTATAAATGTGTCAGTAATAGTCTGAGGGAAAATTTAGTAACTATAATTAAGAAAATAATACATTTATTACCCTGACTGAGATTCCCCCCCCCCCTAAAAATTAGTTTTTAAAAGTAAATTTGGGGGCCTCTTTGTATGACAGTGGGTAAGCTCGGGCTTCACGGGCCTATTTGGTAAACAGGCCCTGGCCATCATTCTTGTTATACTTTGTGTATTCTGTTTATTATCGCCGTAAACAGGCTGATGCGGAGATATTTATGGATTAATCCCCAACTAAACTTAACGCAGTTTTTTTATCTGTGAGGATTTCTTGACATGCAAGCAGAGGACAAAATGATTCTACTTAATTGCATTGACACCAATCACTTCGAGCTTAACTTTAGAAAAAATAAACAACTCATAATGAATAACAAAATGCAGAAAAAAGAAATCCGTCAATACACTTCATTTCATTTCAGGTTCAGCTGTTTTGGAAGAAACAGTTTTTACTATCTTTACAAGAAGAAAGTTTTGGATTCGTGAAAAATTTGGACTTCTGGTTTTATTGGACTATTTTTAGAAAATGTCTGTGATAAGAAATTTGTGGGCGCTCTATCTCAAGAAACAATTTACGGAATTTAATAAAACTTTAGATTCAGTTAGACCGTTATATAAATTGCTGGGTGTCAATCGCCCAACAAGAATGAGTGCTGCATTGTTTACGATTTCCACACTATTCTATCTCATGAGGGATTTTCATCCAACTTCAGATTCAGTGAGACGTTGACATAAGTTCTTGCCGACTAGGTTTGGGTGTAAATAGTCCGCTGCGATGCTAAATTTTTCAGGATTGACACGATTTTAGAGATACTCCTATCTCAAGAACGAATGCACGGAATTTGATTAAACTTCCTATTATGTTAACCCTTGACACATAAGTGGATGCTGATTAGGTTTTCGTGTAAATCCTATAACAGGTGGCGCTGCTTTGCTGCATTTTTCAAGATTTTCGCAATAGCTCTATCTCAAAAACGAATGCACGGAATGGAATCCGACTTCATATTCTGTTACGCTTTCACATAAGTAAATCCTTATTAGGCTTGGGTATATACTACCCAACAGGTGTCGCTTTTATGCTCTTTGTGTTAGGAATTTTAGTTGCAGACATCTGAGAGGGTGGGTGCCCAAAATTCAATGGTTTGTTCGAAAAATGCAATGCTTCATCTCCTTTTTGAATGCACACCATTCATCGAACCTTTAGAATCCTTCATGATGGACATAGATTGTCATTTAATTTTGACACTGTGACAGATTTTTGAAATATTAACCTATATGAGATAGAAGAAAGTTTTGGGATTGGAACATCCGACTACTGTGGAACTCTAGTTATACATTTTGTCCGGGGCCGGACAACAAAACGTGTAACTCAGTGAAACGTACAACTCAGTTGATTTTCTTCCAGATTCTTTTTAACACTTTCCAACCTAGTTGAAAAGCGTTTATGACTTCGGTTTGTCCGCCGTCTGTCCGTGCTCTAACTCCCGTAAATAGGCTCGGATTGCCCTGCAATTTTTATAGGTTATTGTCGTTATCTATTTCATGTTCCCTATTTCAACGGAAGTGTGTAGCACTTATAGTTTTTTGACAGGGACACTCAAAAGAATTCCGTTACAGTCTATGGGCAAAAATCATTTGCGGTTTATTTTAATGATGTTACACAATTTCAAATACATTGTAATGGATATATATCACTATGGTGCATTACAAGAAGCTTACTCAAAAGCACATAAGAACTTATGTGCTTTTGAGTCTTACAGTTTCAAAAGAATTCCGTTACGGTCTATGGGGAAAAATTATTTGCGGTTTATTTTAATGATGTTACATAATTTCAAACACATTGTAATGGATATATATGACTAAGGTGCATTACAAGAAGCTTAATATGGAATAGGGTGTGCATAGCACTTAGAGTTACTTTACAGGGACAGTCAAAAGAATTCCGTTCCACTACGTTTATGGAGAAAAATCGTTTGCGGTTTAATTAAATAATGTTTCGCTATTTTAAGCGCATTGAAATTTATATAAATCACTAAGGTGCATTACAAGAGGCTTACTACGGAATAGTGTATGTAGAGCAGCCATCGTTCATGGACAGGGACACACAAAAGAATTCTCTACTGTCTGTTAACAATCATTCCTGGAAGTGCGTTTTAAGTTGCTGAACGCGATTTTAAATGTAACTCACTTTTTGTCTATTACTGGGTGTGTATCAATTCTGTAGATCCTATACAGGGCAGCACAAAAGTTCGCGAACACAAACACATTTCCGTTTATGGACAAACTCCAGAAGGAGAATTTTAAACTGTGCTACGCGTTTCCTAACTAAACTAAAATTGAGCATCCTATGTAGTCTATATACAAATTTATAGATCCTATACAGGGCTGAATAAAAGTATTCGGATATTTTTCCGAATCCTGTATAGGTTGGAAATTCCTGAAATGACGCTTTTAAATAGGTTATGCGTTTTCCAAATTGTTTACTTAGGTGTTATGTTTCAGCTTATTAAACGGTCATGATTTGTAAAATTATTTTGGAAGCGTTGGAAAGTGCTACATAATCTATGCTTGACGCATGATTTTTAGTTCTTGTTTATATGATATTTAGTGATTATTAATTAAAAATTTGTATTTATGTAGTTTAAAATATCTGTACAGCTGGATCTCTATTTAAAGAATTTTCCATATAACAAACTTTTTTGCTGGATGTAGCGACTTCGTTAAACAGAGGTCATTTGAAACTGATAATCATTTCTGTATTTTTATTGCATACTGAGATATGAATATGATATAACAAAGGATTTTTCCCTTTTTTTATGTTTTACGAGGAACTATAACTCTATTCCCCATTATTAAGGAAAGTTTGACTGTTTATTTTTATTGTCTTTATATAACGCTACTTTTTTCCAAGATTTAGCGAAAATATTAAATGACTGGGTAGTTCGCATTCTCAGGAAGTTAGAGTCATTTGGCAAAAAGTAACTTAATATTTCATCTCGAAATGGACATTATTATTTTAGGAGGAAGGAAAAAAGATTAGAAAAAAGAGCATCCATTTCCGCGCAATATGCCAAAAAAGTCAGAAAAGACCCAAACTGCGACCTTTTGTCTAACTTATTAAATCTGTAGTTTCATTTCCGCGATCCTATATTTCTTCTCTTGTTTCTTCCGAAGTTGAAAGTTTCATTGTAGGTTTTAACTTTTTTTCTTTGTAAGCATAAAAGATTCGTAACTGCAGTCTAATTTTTTTTCCCCAATATCTAATATTTTTTAGATGCAGGTTTAAACTTCTAAAGAAAAATTGAGGATTAAAAATATCTGCAAGCAACATGTGTCCTGGCAGAATATAATCACATGGATTCCATCTAAGTTACAATAAAAAACGGGTCAAAGATAGCAAAAGGGTCGCGCGAGAAAAAACAAAAATAAATAAATAACAATGGTATTTTAACTGCATTAGAAGAGGACGTCGTCCGCTTCTAGAAAAACATGAAACAAAGGAAAAATAAATGGAATGCGTTTAAAATATTATTTAATTTAACATAACAAAGCATACCTTTTATTCTACCTTTTATTTAATATCCATATAAATAAACCCGTACGGGAAAATCATATTATAACCTCAATTTTTCAATTATTGCTGTGCCTTTTTGAGTTTTCACGATATTTCTCTGCTCTTTTTATAGGAGTTGACCTATCGTATTGACTATCCAATCATGACAAAACATCTTTGCGCATGTTCGCGCATGTGCAGTTAAAATTTATTTCATACAAATACCTATAATCTCATCCAATATTCAATATATTAATATTTTAATCACTAATTTCTACCATTTTTTTGTCAAGTTTTTGGAAAGCGGTGTTCAATTCGGCTAAAAACTCTTTTAAACTCTTTTTTTTTTTTTCACAGAAAGGTTAACCTCTTCACGAACAGACGTGCTATGGTTACACCAATGCATACATATCTTGAACAGGAACTACAGAGTCATTGGCTACAGTGACAGATCATTTTTAGCATTTTTTGTTTCTTGGATGATCGAAAATATTATTTTATTATTAAAATTATTATTGCCCCACTAATTCTAATTGCGACAAAATCTTCACTGAAAAACATGAAGTCGAACATGTTCTTTACCTCAAAGTTCAAGGGGCATTTCCTCACGAGTTTCAGTTAAGATATTCTACGAAACGTCTGAAATGGGTGAGTGTCCCTTATTCCTGGACACCAGTGTACATTAAATAATTTAAACAATGTTAGATAATAATTAAGGCAACAAAATAAATAAATAACGGTCTGTCGCGATGATGTTTGCAATGTCAGCCAGTTCGTGTTTCTTCAGTCGGCGATCCTTCAATACGGCATTTTGTAGACGATTTCGTCCTCTTTTGGGCGTCGTCATCGTGAATGGATTTCCTAGCCTGTTTCAATTCAGAAGCCCACTTTTTTATTAACACTTTCCAACCTAGTTGAAAAGTGTTTATGACTTCGGTTTGTCTGCCGTATGGCCGTGCTCTAACTCCCGTCAATAGGCTCGGATTGCCCTGCAATTTTTATAGGTTATTGTCGTTATCTATAGCATGTTCCCTATTTCAACTGGAGTGTGTAGCACTTACAGTTTTTTGACAGGGACACTCAAAAGAATTCCGTTACAGGACGGTCTATGGGGGAAAAATCATTTGCGGTTTATTTTAATGATGCTACACAATTTCAAACATATTGTAATGGATATATATCACTAAGGTGCATTAGAAGAAGCTTAATAGGGAATAGGGTGTGCCTAGCACATAGAGTTACTTTACAGGGACAGTCAAAAGAAATCCGTTACATGACGTCTATGGAGAAAAATCGTCTGCGGTTTAATTAAATAATGTTTCACTATTTTAAACGCATTGAAATTTATATAGATCACTACGGTACATTACAAAAGGCTTACTACAGAATAGTGTGTGTGTAGCAGTCATCGTTCATGGATAGGGACACAAAAGAATTCTCTACTGCCTGTTAACAATCTTTCCTGGAAGTGCGTTTTATGTTGCTGAACGCGATTTTAAATTGAACTCACTTTTTGTCTATTACTGGGTGTGTATCAATTCTGTAGATCCTATACAGGGAAGCACAAAAGTTCGCGAACCCATTTCCGTTAATGGACAGAAATTCCAGAAAGAGAATTTTAAACTGTGCTATGTGTTTCCTAACTAAACACTAAAATTGAGCATCCTATGTAGTCTATATACAAATCTATAGATCCTATACAGGGCTGAATAAAAGTATTCGTATAACTGTCCGAGTATTGTATAGGTTGGAAATTCTTGAAATGACGCTTTTAAATAGGTTATGCGTTTTATAAATTGTTTACTTAGATGTTATCTTTCAGCTTATTAAACGGTAATGATTTGTAAAATTATTTTGGAAGAGTTGGAAAGTGTTACATAATCTATGCTTGACGCATGATTTTTCGTTCTTGTTTATCGTCGAATAGGAAGGACAAGATTTCTTTAAGGTGGACTGTGAATCTTTTTGTATGTTTGTGGGGGTTAAATATTTTTTAACAAAGTATTTTATGACAGCTCGAACTTCCAATTTTTTCATTTTTCGAAAATCTCAAAACTTGTTTACTTTACTTTATCGCGCCCATCAACTCACGCGTCGGAAACTTGGCGGCATGTCATCTAAAAGATCCTACTTTACAAACAACATTGCCATTGGGTCATACGTGTTCCATTTCTGTGTTAGGCCGGAACTTATCAAACTGCCCTCGTACTGTGAAGTTTACAGTATTCCGGAAGTGTTGTAAAGTGTTTCATAGTCTATGCTTGACGCCCGATTTTTCGTTCTTGTTTTTCGGTTTGTCAAGCTGACAGAGAAAAAGATCAGCGTCCGTTGATGTTGTTAGACAGAAACATGTGTCTCTTGTTTACAAACACGCTTTTAAATCACCCAACATCCTTGCTTTCTTTTTTAAAAAAGGCTTAATTCCGTGATGGCGTGGCGCCAGAATTCATGTAAAATCACATAGGAGAGAGAAGGTTTCCTTCCTGCCAAGGTCTCGTGCGAGATCCTTATCAACTGGACTCACTTTCTTTTTAAACGTTTTCCCAGAAAAAAGGATTAAGGCCAGAAGACGAATTAGAATATCAGAGAGGTCGTACGTTCGTCGGGATAAAATGCAAATTTGTTTTCATCCAGCGTGGAGTGCATTCTTTATTTATTCTCCAAAATAATTTCAATAAATTTATGTCTCAAAATACGAAATAGGAATCATCGCGAGTACTCGAATGGATTATTTCTGTGAATCACCTTATGATTGTTATTTTTTTTAAACACTTGCGGGATCTGGCGTCCTACACGTTTTTGCATTTACTATTATGTTTTTTTTTTCTTTACAATTATATTTGTTGTTGTTTTATTGTTTGGATGTAGCAGAGTCGGAACCAGGGGGATGCGTCCCTTGGCATGGTATTTCAATCAGGAGGGCGAAAGGTTGCAGAGGGGGAGTGAGTGGGGCACATAGGCCCCGAACCCCAAAAGAAGATGGGTTCGTCGTTCGGTACGAAAACCAAGTAACGAAATTTAAGCTGTCTGCTTTGAACAGGGTCAGTTTTAACATGAAGCGACCACCTAGGGGCGCCAGAACAATACTTGATGAACGAATTCATCCAAGATACTTCATAAGTCTTGATGACAAGTTTTGCTTTTGTGCGTCCCTGTCAACAAGCTATAAAATCTTGATGAACAAACTCATCCAAGAAACAAGGTACACTTGCAGATGCATAAACTGTCCCAATTAGGAATGAGGTTCGAATTGGTTCTGTATTTCTGACGTTATCGTGATGACAAGGTTTGCATGATAAGAGCGATTCCTTCCCTAATTTTGACTTTCAAGTTACTTAATAATAATTTTTATTTCAGTAAATATTCTTGGTTTTCTTATATCATAAAACGTGCCATTGCGTGAGTAACGAGATAAATAAGGGTTGGACCATTTTGGGGAACCAAAAATTCCTCCAACAAATGTACCATTCAATTATTTACCGTCCCTATAAAATTGTTTCAAGAAAAGTAGTCCTACTGATTTTTTTTTTAACAAAACTGGAACTATTGTTTTATATAACCCCCGTCAAAAATGACAGTTGATCTGCGCTGCATTTTCATAAGACTTCATATACAAACAAACAGCATGAAGATTTTATTATTGAAAGGTATGTATTGTAGAAAAGTACATTTTAAAAATGACAAATGATTTCTACAAAAACAAATGATGAGGATTGTTTTTAATAATTCAACGATTGGACAAAACATTCAAATTAAATATTAAAAAATAATCCATGTGTGAAAGTTTTTGTAAATAAGTGTTATCAATGAGTTTCTAAAGAGCTTGACTCACCCTATAGCTCATTTTTTTTTTATTATATAAGCAAAATTAAATGGAAATTACTCGTTACTATTTATTCCTTATATTTTATTTACGTTTCATAAGAAAAAAAATAATTTTATTTACGATTATTTACGATGGAAACAAAAATTTCAAAATTTGTTTGTATTATCTGCCGGTAGATTGCCAGGGCCGTGCGAAGAGGGGGTGGGGGGCTTTGCCCCGGGCACGGAAATTGAGGGGGCGTCAAATTTATACTACCAACTGCTGGATAGAACCTATAAAATATAGGTATATCCTGCATATTGCATATTTCATGCAAATGATATCCGTTCCCACGAGAACCTCGTAGCAACAGCTGCATCATTAAGGGTGGTCTTGTTTATGCAAGTAAACAAGTAATAAAACCCAGACAGGCGACAGATTTGACGTTACAGCAATTGTGCAGATGAGAAACAATTTATGACGGGCAATTTACGAAAGTCATAAAATCGTAAGAGAAACATCTGACCGTTGATTCCCGGAGACTTAGAGGGGGACAGTTACGAATGATCTTTTGAAGAGGTGGAGTATAGCTAGCTCTAATCAGAAACGTTACAGAAATCTGATCTACGTAGCGAGGTTTGCAGATGCTCCAAGATGGCGGAGAAATCAACCACAAGGAACATCATTGGATCCAGCACGACAAAGAAAGGAGGAGGCAAATGTTACCCCTCTGGTGAAAAGAAATATCAGAACAAAAATTTTCTTGAACTTAAAAAACACTTCTAACTGAACTTTGAAAGAAGAAACATCTTCTTTTGTAATGTTGCTGAAGTAATTTTTTTTTTTCTTTAAGCTCCAGAATGTAAATAGCCTATCATTAGTTTAGTTTAATTTATTTAAAATGTGGGTGATGTATAGCGGATAAATGTGTTCTAGACGTAAGGATAATCCTGTGATGTGCTCTCTGCAGACAATCCAGATGCTGTGCTCTTAGAACAGATCCAGGTACATTTCATTGTTTACCCAGCTACAATTAAATTGATTCAATGTTAAATGTTTAAAGTTGAAGAGATAAACATTTCTCTTATCATCCCGGGATCAGGGACACTTATGATTTTAAATTTAATTATAAAGTTATTAGATTCCAATATTATCAAATGTGGTATTAAAAAATGTTATCTTAAATGTATACCAGTAATGCTGAAGGTACCACACTTAATTTTAAGTAATTAAATAATGACTTACCAAAACAAGTCAATAAATTGCATTATCATACAAATTTTGTACATACAATTCATGTTTCTTTTGCAATCATTTTACTCTATGTCTTTTGTAAATAAAACCTCTTTATTTTAATCTTAATTTAGACTCTTTATTTATCATTATTTACTGTGTGATGTTTATTTAGATGAATATATGTTTATTTAAAATTACTACTACAAGCAGAAATTTACTGCGGGCTTGATGGTCAGCCATAAGGATAAGATATACTTCGAAACCACACAACGCTATACAACTTTTTAATTTAATATAAAGAAAATCTGTCTCAGGTTGTACGATCACTCATACCATCAAATTGCCGCTCTGTCTGGAGGAGAGAATAATTATAGGTTCCAGTAACGCCCTATAAATTTTATAATTTCAATTTTAAATCTCTCTAACACCAACCATGGTTTATTTTATTTATTTATTCATTTTTTGGTCATCGATCCTTTTCTGAGGATTTTCTTTTTTTCTTTTCATCATTCTTTTTTTTCTGTCTCCAAATATCATGATCTCTCCAACAAAGAAGTGCAATTTTATCTTACGCTATTTCTGAATTAAAATGAAACCTTTTAAAGTTCCAACATAAACGCGAAATGTTTATTCAAGAAAATTTATTTCTGTTTCTGTACTTCATCAGTTTTGTGTTACCTGTCACAAAAAGTAGGGGGGCGCCAAATTGAAACTTTGCCCCGGGCGCAGTTTTCTCTTCGCACGGTCCTGTAGATTGCGCCAGAATATTTAAAAAAATAAGCGTCTATCTATATGTGGAAGGCAAATATCTCCGGGATTCCGATGTTTAATCTGGATTTTTAATTAAGAACTTAAAACATTATAACAGGATAGGATATACATGTTTTATTGGAAAAATATGCTGAACAGACATGATTTCAAGTGGAAGATATTATCAGTTAGCTGTCCTATGTTAACATAGGTTTTTCATTATGACTAACAGGGCGCTTAACTACGGTCGATTCGCAAACCAGACATTTTCTTGATTTCGGATTTTATTATAAGTAGATGTAACAAAAAAATTAAACTGCATTTTTTAATGACAGAAACTTTGCGATTCAACAGAGGGAAGATTACTTTTTTGGAATATCGGATGGCCAATAACTTTCAATAAAAAGGTGGTTATACTAATGTAGATGCACTGGGAACGAAGGGATTAACATACTATCCCAGTTCTATTCCGATGTGGATGGTAAAATAGGGTAGAAGACTAAATCATAAAGTGAATAAATAAAAAGTCGATTCAAAATTGAAAATAGTTCGATTACGCCTATTTATAATGAGAAAGAGGCCATTCGATAGGCATATAAAAACAATGCAACGTTCCTATTTCTTCCGTTTCTCTAAATATAGAACGGACACTCCAACATTCGCTTACAGAAAAAAAAATATAAAGTAAATAAATAAATGCTTTAACCAATAATTCCATTCAGTTTTTAAAATATCTCCTCCACTTGAGACCAGAAACAAAAAATGGAAGTTTTTCACTCTTGAAACAAAACGTTCAGTCTGCGTTTAAGAACAAGTCTCCGTTCTCTAAAACAAGAACGAAAAATCATGCGTCAAGCCTAGATTATGTAACAAGAAAACTGTAACAAAACTTCACCATTAAATAAGGTGAATGATGGTGTTTAAGTAAAAAATTTGTTAAACGCGTAACACCATTTGAAAACCCAATTTCAACAGGTACCATCTAGAGTTCCGAATTGTTCTGTGCAGTCCTGTACTGTATATTATCTATAGATTTGTATATAGACTACATAATATGCATAAATTGAGTTCAGCAAGGAAATGTATATCACAGTTGAAAATTTTTCTTCAGCCATTTCCGCCAGTAAGTGAAAATGGACTCGAATCTTTTTGTGCAGCTCTGTATAGGATCTATAGAATTGATACACACCAAGCAACAGGCAAAATAAAAATTATTTAAATTTAAAAATGCATACCAATATTGAAAACGCACTTCCAGCAATGATCGCCCACAGACAGTTACTGTAACCGTGTGTCCCTATAAATAAACGATAAATGTAAGACCACATTCTACAGTAAGCATCTCGCAGTGCATTTTAGTAGCGTATGTTAAGTTCAATATGTTTGAAATATAGTGTAACTTCATTAAAATACACCGCGGACGATTTTTCTCCATGTACCCTAATGTAACGGAATTCTTTTGAGTGCCCCTGTAGACGGACTATCAATGCTACCTATTGCATTTTCAATAGAAAATAACTTATTGTCATATTATTAGTAAATCGAGAAAATTTTTTATACTTGTGGTAAAGTTTAAAAACTTAAATTTTAAAGCAATATTGTTTCCACAATTCTAGACTTTTTTAATCTTTTTTTTATTTTTATTTTTTTTTATTTTACACTTTTCTTACAAGAAGTGTATTCTATAATTTTAAGGACCGATTTCTAAGAAGTTAATTAGTTAAAAAAATAACAATGTCATGAAATGTAAAAATACAGTATAATTATACGTCAATACTTTCTGTATAAACCCTGACAGTAACACCACAGATCTTCGAGGTCTATGATTAAAAGCCTCACAGATTGTTTGTTGATAATATTTCTTCCATAATACCTCCTATTATGGAATGGAAATTATGAAAAATTTTATGAATCTCATTGCAGAATAGAGTGTGACATAATAATAATAATAATAATAATTGCCGAAACGTCAGTGAAGGCTGACTGTGGAGACGCGAAAAGTTTTTGGTGTCTGTCTGCTTCGCGATAACTGTCGTAAAAAACGTTCGATTAGGTTGATTTTTGGTGGGTCTGTGGGTGAGGTACCCGGAATGAGCTGTATAGTTTTTAGTTACATTGGGTTCATTCGTTCGGAAAATAGAGAACATTTCTTTTTAGGTCATCATGCTTTCCTATGGGGATGCAGTGCAAACGATTTTTCAAATTTCATTTTTATCTGAAATGAAAATGGAATATTTGCATAAAGGATTTAGACGTACAATTATGAATGCTAAATTTTCGATATGGATTTCCAGTACTTTTAAAATTTTGTCGATAAATTTAATAGAATTTAGAAATTAATTGCTTAAAATATTTGAAAATGTTTTTGCATCGGTTCGGGAAATATAAATATCTTATTTTCATATTTTTTACAATTTTTAAATGCGTTTATTTTTACTTACCACTTTAATGTATTCGTTGCTTAGCAACCGTTTTTCGAAGAGTATAAAGTAATAAAATTCAAGGAACTCGCACTATTTTAGTGAAATAATGAATAAATTTAACTAAATTTGAATTATTTATTATAATGCTCATTTAATTTAAATGTATACCCGTTTCAGAAATTATATTTTATTTACAGCTATTTTAAAATGAGGCTAAAAACAATGCAACATTTATTATGTCTTCCGTTTTTCTTGTCGGATTATCTAAATATAGAAACAACGCTACAACAATCACTTACAGGGAACGAAAAAATTAAATAAATAAATAAATAAACCCTTCAACCAACAATTCCATTCACTTTAAAAATATCTCCTTGTCCACTTACGAAGCAACCCGAGTGAAAGTTTCCATTCTTGGCTTGAGAACTCCAGAAAAATAATCCTTGTTATAGAGAGCCACTTGTGAGGTCTGTTGTTAACGGATTATGACAGAAAAAGGAGTGTGTGCTTAAAAAAAAATTGTGGGTGGAGGAGGACTGTGATTATTTTGGAGGAATCCAAAGATGGGCATCCTCATCCATTCCGGGTCACGCGTGCGCCACTTGTATCTGCCATTTGTGGCGCCAGGTTCGCTAAATGGTGACCTTATCGTTTTACGATCTTCCAGACACATATAAATGGGCGAATTAGTTCAGGCTGTTGGAGGCTTGCCTCACGAAAATATGAGTCGCTACTTCTGTTCGAAGTCACCATGAACTCGTGAACAAAATATCGAAGTACTTCCCCCCCCCCCCCCTGCAATTGATTGGGTTAGATAGAACCATTAGAGGTAAAAGTGAGTAAACCTGATACAGGGGCTGAAAATCACGTGTTTAAGGCCGCACTTTTTTCATAAGATATCTGGAGCTGGAAAATAAAATAAAAAGACTCTCACTCTGGGGGAAAAAAAAACCACTTTCCCTTTTTTCCCCCTTTTGTGTGTGCATGTTTTGATAGCTTAACCTTTTGAAGTTGAGGTATTTTATACTGCGGCCACCCTATGTGGAGGCTGGGTTCTCGCTGCCTATCGTCATTGGGCCCAATCGTGACAAAATGTTTCATTTGGCGAATAAACGAAAGCTTAAAATCGCCAAAAGGCGATAGTTGCGAAAACCCTTTTCTTTCTTTCAGGGACATCCGATATTCAACGACTGAAATTATATATTTTATTTACTTATTTGCATATCGATTTTTTTTTCAGACCTCATTGATATATAGTATATATTTTTCTTTTTATTTAACCCGAATCCCAAGTTTTGTTCTAAAACACAGGTTAAATTGGACTAGATTTTCTTTGTAAAGCATCTAGAATTTAGAGTTGTTTTATTAGTTTTTATAAACAAAAACTGGAAGATACGGATTTAGAAATCAATGATTCATTTGCTTGCTAACATTATTTTAATTTGGCAATAATTTCTCTTTCCTGAATAGCCAATTAATGCACTTACGGGTTCGAGAACCTGGGCACCAAAATTTCAGGGTCCACTTATTAATTTAAATTAGGTGGATTGAACTTTTTGTGCCGTTATATTAAAATAAATGATCAAATAAAAATATATAGAATGGCAAATAGCTGTTTCGGAGCCCCTAAAACTCCCTCATCAGTGCCAAATTTAAAAAGATTAAAAACTGATTTAAATGTTTAAGCCATTTAAGTATGCTTGCGTCTCCGCACGCGACCAAGATAGAATGACGGTGAGTTTTTTAAAAACAACAGCGAAGTCAGAAGTCACATGTGACGTAGTAGACCAATAGAAGCTCTCATCCAGATTGGATGAGTTTAAGTATGGAGGAGAAAAAGGGTTGTGGGGGAGGGGATGAATAAAATGAAAGGTAGCCAGACATTTGAAATTTTGGGGTGTGCCACTTCAAATTTCACTTATTAAAACATCTTTTACACAGGATCACATTATAACAAATTTACAGTCAATTAACACTGCTTCATAAGACCACATAACAAAAGAAAAAAAAATACTAAGCTTAAAAACTATATTGACCCTAACCTACAATCATCCGGTTAATATTGCGAAACCCAGTGAAATGTTTTTTTGAAGAAAAAAAGTGCATAGTATTAGATTCAATTGAACTCTGTTTAGCCATTTAAAAAAACAAAAAAAAAAGATTTTTTTATAAATATGTAGTATGTTTCCTGTTACCACTACGTACAAGTAGTTACAACTAGTATGTTGCAGCCATCACAAAACTTTCTTCTGTATAAATCAAATCAACTAAATGATTTACATAGTACAAGAAATTACATCGATTTAGCAAAAAGGTTTTTTTCTGCACCTCCTCGTAGACAATTGCACCAAAAATGAACAGCAATGTATTCCCATATTCAGGATGCTAAGTGTGAAATTTCGTTGAATTCTGTGCATTTGAACGGGTGTTATATAAGCATCGCCTAGTTTGAAGAAATCATCGATTTCGCCCCCCCCCCCCACCCTCTTAGATGACCGCAACCAAAATTGGTGGACACTCTATTCCTATCATGAGGATTCATTGAATTCTGTGCGTCTCCCACAAATCGAACCAATCGTCGATTTGTGGCAGCCCCCTCTTGATGGAGGCATGATCAAGGCATCTCCCAAAAATTAATCATCATCCGTTCGTTCACATAAGGATAGAACTTTATATAAAATTTAATTTTACTCTACGCAGTTGTTCTAGCGCCCACAAAATTGTTGTCACATGCAGACAATCAGACAGACACATAGACTCCCGGATAGACAATTTCTAAAAACAGCCAAATCGTTTATATTTCTTTTAAATGCTAAAAGATGTAAATTAACAACATAATACACGCAGTAAAACAACTTTTATTAGGTTGTTTGACATGTTTCGGCTCACTCAAAGCCATTTTTTAAAAAAATAAATGAGAATATTCGATAATGGCACGGTCTTTGAAGTTATTATTTGAAATGCTACCATTTAATTTTCATGTACTTTTTAAAAAAATACGCACGTTATCTTTTATTTTTATGTTTATTTTCATATCTGTAACCATGGTGTCACTTGAGCCACTTTTTCGGTAAGTTAAAAGAGGCTGTATCATTACATATTGTATTTTTGCGTGATAGTATCTCTATACCAAGTATACTTAGTACTACCAAGTAAAAATAAAAGAGAACGTGCGTCATTTTAAAAAAATACATGAAAATTAAATGATAGAATTCTAAATAATAACTTCCATTATGGAATAGTCTCATTTGTTTTTGAAAATGGCTCGGAGTGAGCCGAAACATGTCAAACAACCTAATTTAAGCTATGTTACTGTGTATTTATTATGTTGTTAATTTACACCCTTTAGCATGTAAAAGAAATATATTATTACAAGGTGTTATAATTAATTATATTGTTATATAAATATCAGCCAAATCGTGTTCAGGATCTTCACCTTCTAAAACGTTATAAATCCGTCAAAGATCGAGAAGTCTAAATTCTTCACGAATACAATACTTTCTTCTTATATAAGATAGAATAGAGTAAAAATGTAACACGAGAAAAATGTAAAAATGTGGTCATACGAGAATATTTATTTTTAATCTTTATGGGTCAATTTGGAGCATTTTTAGGTTATACCAGGGCTACACTACATACCGGGCTTGCTCATTCATTATAATAACGTCACAAATGGCGGCTGGCCGCGACGAAAGACATGCAGCGATTGGCACAAAACGATGGGTGTGTCGCTTTGTACCAATCGCTGGTCGCGGCCAGCCACTGACGTTATGAGAATGAATGAGCAAGCCTGGTATCTAGTGTTGCCTTGGTTATACCCTTAAAGTTATGATGTGTCGATTATAATTACTCTCGACTCTGATTATAAGAGTTAGGCGAAGTTTTAATTGTACTTTTTGTCCAATAATAGTCAATGTGCATAAAAGTGATCAAGGTTATCTTTCTCTAACTTTCGATGAATGAGTGTGAAAACCTCGGAACTTGTGATTTTTCTCTTCGTATCGATATTTATGCAAATTTCTGCATCTGGTCAATCGATATAGCAGTATTTAAGCATTTGCATGCGCTGGGAAAGTGGAACTCTGGATCGGTTCTTGCTCTAGTTGGTACCTTGAGATCTGCTCCAGCTGTCTGAATTAAGACGCAGCAAAGAAAGAATTTTGGCCAGTGGTAAGAGTATATTTTGCTTTGAATCGGTGTTACTTGAATGCAATTATTTGGCGCTCATGGAGTGCCGTTTCTAGCCATTTTGGAAGCTGGAGTTGAACGTGAAATCGACTCTTGTGGAGGTCAGCTTAACAGCCGTTTGACGTTACAAGTCCATAAGTTGTTTAAAGTTATATAATTACTGATATTGTTAATTTGAAGATTACTTGTTTTTTTGAGTGAGATTTTGTTGGGAATTGATATCTTTCCGGCCTGAGGAAAATCGCAGAGCTTTTCTCAAAACACTGCCCTTTTAAGATTTTAATAAACGTGATTTGATTTTACACAACTTTGTGCTCATGACATTTTCCGACTCGACCATCCCACATAACAGCGACATGGTTGTTACAAAGTTAGCAAACTGACACATTATAAAATTGTTATTTTTGACATATTTACACTTTCCTCCTTGTTTTTATAGCTATCTCAAATACGTGGTAGATGCTCCGAGAGCCATTACTGTATATCAAATCGTGAAAAAGATCCTCATTGGCCGGATGATAGAGCATCCAACAAATAACCCCAAGGTAACCAGTGATGAAGTGTCCTTTTTCGAGAAGAAAATTTACTACTCTACGACGTTTAACAAGCATTAAGGTAGTTTATGAGCTATTTTAAAAGCAGCTTGCTGGCGACGTGACGGCATTGTTATGGGCATAGGTAAAGGGGTCATACATTAACTGCGTCGCGAAAATTCCGATGTTTTTTAATTCCGACAATGACAATCCCCTACACTGCAAGGGAATAAAAAGGGACAAATGTTTATTATTCTAAAAATATTTAATATGATCACGAAAAAAATATATACAATAGCCTCTGCCGAGTTACTCATGATTCCGAAAAAAGTTCTTTATATGTAGAAAGCTCAGAAATCAATTTATTTTCCAGCATTTATAAAATCACTTTTATAGTATACTCGCTGAAGTACCTGGCGTTGTACGGGATTTTAAGAATGTTTGTGTAGAAAAATAAGTTTCAAAATTAAATTTATTGTACAGAAAACTTCAAAATGTTAAAAAATCGCACTATTTCCATTATCGGGTTTTTATCATAATTCAATACGTTCCTCAAACCAAACAGCCACCTATCACAATCCAGTGTTAATTTCCTGGGAAAAAATGGAGCGAAAGACGGGTTTCAGGGCTATACCCTTCACTGATATACCTGTTTAATCTCCTGATGTTTCTATCATCCATGGATTTTTGCGCTTATGGACTGTTTAAAAAGGACGTTATTCAAACGTCGACCTACAACCGCCCTTTATGGACTTTGGAAACTTTTTCAAGAGGAATGAGACAAAATATCTCTTCCAAAAACTACAAAAAGCATTATTGTCATGGAAATTACTATGTAGAAAGGTAGTTCAGTAAAGAGTTGTCAAATTGAATATTTAAAACATAAATACTTTATGTAAAACTAGCTAACCCGCCCGGCGTTGCCCGGGCCCTAGATAATTACAATCTCAAAGAAAGGCGTTAACCCCCTCCCTCCCCATACCCGTAAATATAATGAATAATTTGTTCAAGAGAACCACCGTCACCTACATTAACGCGATCATTAAAAAAGGAATTACATTTTTCTGATAATTAGAACATAACGAAGACGCTACGCTAAAATAGCCGGCAGATGACACCCCCTTCCCGACCTCAATTTCAAATCTATATCTTGATTAGTTACCTAAATTTTTGTTCATTAGTAAAATTTGGCAATTATTTCCTTTCATTTTCGCAAACTAAATGAGAGGGATCGGCCAGAGAAACAGATCTCTTTGTAGTTCAGTTTTTAATGAAAGCAGATCCCTGTCTGAAACTTTCTCGGATCGTTTTCAATGGCGCCGGTAGATTTTTGGCAGTTTTTTGCATAAATTAAAAAAAATTACCAACCGAATTTTTCAAAAATCACATGGTCAAATGCAGAATATTTTTTTACATATGCTCAGAAGTTTTCAAATTGATATCTCAATTAGTTTTCTTAAAATTCGCTAATTAGTAAAATAATTTCGAATTTGTTCATTTCCGCTCGCAATGTTTTAAAAGATGACATTTTAGAAGCGATGGTTAATGAGAATCTAATTAATATCTAGGCTAATTATCAAAATATTAAAATTCTGAGGCTCAGGTGCACATGGCCAGACCTTGGACTATCCACACCTAAATTTCCAGACTTCTAGGTGGGCTAGATTTTGCTAGCCATCGCCAACAGACACACAGACAGACACATACACAGATAGACGCACACACAGAGCGAAACTTTCTTTTATTAGTATAGATAGTTCAGTAAGTACCATGAAAATCGTCTAAAAAATGTGCGAACCTTACATGTTTCATGTTTTAGATGTGATGTCACCCGTGGCGCCAACTTATAGGGGCCCTTGGGGCCCGAGCCCCCCCCCCCCCCAATCATTTGTTATCCCAGCGTACCCAATTTCCATTATTTTCTTTCTACATTCCAACAATTTTTTTTTCCATTTATGTGCTGCCTTTAAAGGGGATTGGTGATAAACCGGCAAAAAAAGTGGTTCAGACGATATTGGACACGAAAACGAATCGCCAAGCATCTTGGAGATTTTCAAGTTAATACTTGTTCATTTGTTGAATCACTCGCTTAATCAAAATCGCCCATGTGATGACCGCCATGCTCGGGAATGTTGGTTTGCCATAGTTTGGACAAAAACTTGGGCATACAATCTGTGCATACAGTGTCTCACAAAAGTGATGGGACACTTGTGCTTTATAAAAAGAAACTGCAATAAAATAAATAAACAAACATGTGCAAAAATTTTTTGGGTGTGTTTCATATTTAAAGTTAGTAACAATTATTACATAACATACATTTTGTCAAAATATTAAAATATTAATTTAGTAAAAATACAATTGTTCAGAACGGAGCAAAAAATGGCTCACATAAGTGATGGGACACTTACTTTTCCATCAAATATTTATCCAAAAATTTTACTTTTTAAAAGGTTTTAATATTTTGTTGGATTTCCTTTTACTTTTAAAACATGATTTAATCTTTTTGGGATGGATTCGACTATTTTTTTTGTGATTTCTGGAGTGATTTTACCCCATTCTTCTTGAAGCACCGATTTTAGTTGTTGTTTTGAAGAAATGGTGTGTTTGCGAATTCTTGATTCCAATTCTTGCCAAATATTCTCTATGGGATTTAAGTCTGGAGATTGTGGTGGTGTTTTTATTATTTCAGGACAGTTATATAGCAGCCAGAGTCTAACGTTCAGAGCAGTGTGCTTGGGGTCATTGTCCTGGTAGAATTTAAAATCGTTATGAAGGTTCAATTTTCGTGCTGAAGATTTCAAATTTTGCTTTAAAATATCAATATACTTGTACTGATCCATTATACTGTCAATAAAAACAAGATTACCAACTCCAGCGGACGACATACACCCCCATACCATAACTCCTCCTCCACCATGTTTTACTGTTGGTACCAAGTTCTGTTTGCGAAGTTCTTCCCTGGGTTTTCTCCACACCAAGATTCTACCGTCAGAACCAAATATATTAAATTTACTCTCATCAGCAAATATAACTTTATTCCAGTAATCAGAATTCTTATTTATGTTGGATTTTGCGAAAGCTAGTCTGAGTTTTCTATTCTTTTCACTTACGAAGAATTTTTTCCTGGCTACTCTACCGTGATATCCAGCAGATCGAATTACCCTTCTAATAGTTTCAGGATTAACAATTATTCCATATAATGCTTGTAAATCAGCAGCAACTTTTGAAGCACTAATTCTTGGATTTTTTTTAATATTTCGAACGATAATTCGCTTTATTCCATTGGATAGCTTTGATGGTCAGCCAGGTCTTCTTTTATCCTGAATCATATGATTCTTTTTATATCGTTTAATGATATTGAAAACTGTTGAACGACTCAAGTTAACTGTTTCAGCAGTTTTTCTAATAGATTTTCCACGTTCAATATGCAAATTAATAACTAATTTTCGAATTTCAGGCGAAGTTTCTTTTCGTTTAGCATTCATGACTACACAGAGCTAAAAAACACAAAAATTCCAAAACAAACTGGAGAGAAATACTGCAGACGATTTTATAAATTATTGCCAATTGCTTTTAAGTAAAAATAAAACCCCAAAAAATATTTTTATTGCTTATTTCAGACGATTTTTGTTGCATATATAATGGTGTCCCATCACTTATGTGAGCTATTTTTTGCTCCGTTCTAAACATTTGTATTTTTATTAAATTAATATTTTAATATTTTGACAAAATGTATGTTATGTAATAATCTTTACTAAATTTAAGTATGAAACACACCCACAAAAAAAATGTGTACATGTTTTTTTAATTTATTTGATTAGTTTCCTTTTGTAAAGCACAAGTGTCCCATCACTTATGTGAGACACTGTAGGTCGCCATTCTCTGAAACAGGTACCTTACCATTTACCAGTGAGTGTAAATCAACGATCATTCGTTTTAATCCCCTGACTTCTAGCGCCCATAACTTACTTATATGACAGTGCTTTCAATTTGTAGTTCTATTCATGGTAGGATGATATTTTGGTAAATATTAGAGAGTGCCTGTATAAGGAAGAACTCGTGAAAATATAATTTAATAAATACACAACTTTATACTCCATTTTTATGTTAACTTGACTTAGAGTTATCCCTTTTCCTCGTCCAATCCATCTCCAAAAGTTGTAAAAAAAAAGCTGGGCGTGTCATTTTACCAAAATAATTTTAAGCCCATCCAATATTTTTCAAAAGTTGGCGCCACTGGATGTCATTACATGTTAACACTGCCCTGTCACACGGTATCACAATTTATGGACCCCCCCCCCCCTTTCTCTGTCTCGAAGTGTGCCGCAATGAACAGATGACCCCTCCATGTGAACACACCAAGGATTTAAAAGAAATAAAAAAATCTATCACAAAAAGTAGACTACATAATCTTCCAATATGATTCCGGGCGCTACAGGTTGTCTTGATATGTTTTTTACTCTGCCTCGATTAATAGCGGCGGCAGACGACTTGAATACCAATTTGGGGTTCTTAGTAGAAGGTTAATGCATGTAGGTCGAAAAATCATCAAAAAATAGACGTTTAGGCGTCAACAGGTAGAAAAATGGGCAGGTAATACCTACCCTAAACCGCGTACTTCCTCTTTTGTTAAAGAATTCGGAGCAAGATTCCAGCGTTTTAAAAGATGAACCCAATAAACTCTTTCATGAAAAACTCGTTACAGAGGGTTATAAAGTATTGTGTCGACACGTCTTGGATTTCTGATAAACTTTATTCAAAACGGATTCTCGTCTAAGGTTTCATATAGCATGCATATGATGGGCCTGGCCTGCTATGTACTATATTCGAATGTTTTCAAACATTTATTGAAATTTCATAGAAATTTGGGAAATGTTTAAAGGGACGTTTCCCCGAAAAACTTTAAAATAATAATAATAATAATAATTTTTTTGAACCGTTAAAGAGTCTAGAATAAGTCCCCTTAAGGCTGTTCATCAGTCAACTTCCGATTTCCCCTCGCTTATGTTAAACCTAATGTGGGCATGCTAGAATACAGTCTTACCCTTAATTAAACCCATTAATGCATGCCTTAAAAAAATCAATTTCAAAATGAAACATGTTGTATAGAGACCTTCAAAATGTTAAAATAGTCCAATATTTCCATACTCGGGTTTTACCATGATTCAAAACGTTCCTCAAACTCATATGTACAATTCTCTATTACTCATATTGATACTCTCTTTATATTATTCTCAAACATTTGAAAAAGTCCGTTAAACTTCCAATGGAATGTCAGATTAATTTTCTTTTTAATTCTCTAATGACGTCCTATTAACCTGCTTTCTGTACTGACATTTACTCATACTCCTTGTGTTATTGAGAAATGTTTAAAAAATTCCGTTTAGTTACCAATACGACGTCCTATTAACTTTTTTTTTTAATGGGTGAAACTTTTTATTTCATTTTCATTTTTCACGTGGAAATCTTTTAACACAAAATTAATTAGTGTAGAAGGAATTTTAGTGGGGATTTTTAAGGGTTGGCAACTGCTATAACGAAAAATGTTTAAATTGAATGGGAAAAGGCTGTTAGAATTCTGGTTTTTTATCTCTATATATTAAAATAATACGACTTTTTTCAAATTTTATGATTTTGAGCTTCATAGTAGGTATTCAGCTATAAGTACACAAAATTTCATGCCTGCAAGTTATATAGTTTCTGAGAACCGGCTCTGTGACAGACAGACAACGAAGTGGGACTAATAGGGTTTCGTGAGATGAACGAAACCCTAAAAATGTAATAATCTATGATTAGGGCCGAAAATATTTTCTGTGACCAGAGCCCAAAATTTTGATGGTTAGTCTCTGATCAGCATAAACAAACTTTCATCATTAAAAATTTAATTTAATTAAACAAAACAAAAGATTGTTAAAACATAATTTTGAATCTGTTATAATAAAAATAAAGTAGATTTTCGAAAATATTTCTCTGTAGTTTATTAAACCATTTAAAAAATATTTCCAAAGATTCTGTTTAAGGTGGTTTCGGTTAGTCAGTTCTCAAATTCCCCCTGCTATTGTTATACCTATGGGATTGAAATGCATTCGTATATTTAAAATATCTCCTCAGAAAATTAATATTTTTAATTTCTTTTTTCTTTCCATTCTTCTTGAAAAGACGTCTCTTCCTTTCTTAGTTGTCAAAATACTTCTAAAATATAGGCTTAATTTAATATTTTATGTGTTAAAAGCTGACGAACTGTGAGTAAGATTTTAACACCTCACATAAAATTAAATATATAGTAATTACATTTTTTTTTCTTTTGTTTCACCCAATATTTAAGTCGTCACAACCTTGTTTAAGGGATGACAAAACGGTTCATAAAACTCTTTAAACACTATAGCTTAAACCGTTTAAGCTATCAGCTTTTATTATTATTATTATTATTACTATTACTATTAAACTAGATTTTTACAATTGGAAGACAAACTTACTAAAATTTTAATTTTCCATAATTTAAATTTTTTCAACAGTTTTGGAATAAAAAAAAAAAATAGTGATCGCTGTGATAGCGATTTGTGTGCGATTTTCTCGATTTTTTGTAGTTTAAGTGAAAAATAATGAATGATGGTCGAATTTTTAAAAATCTATTTCATCTAATAAAAATCTAATACATTTATTTGCTTACAAATAAACAAGATTTTAGCTCACAGGCTATCAAAGCCGGAGAGCTAATATGCCCGCACGTTCTGTATGTACGTAACGCGATAACTCTTGATAGAAATATCCGTCAAATTTCGTATATAGGTTCATTCTGATAAGGTGCTTCCCTGATTAGTTTTGGCAGTTCATGGGTTAGGTATAAAGGGGGAGAAGATTTTTAGACAAATTTCGTATATAGGTTCATTCTGATAAGGCGCTTCCCTGATTAGTTTTAGCGGTTCATGGGTTAAGTATAATGGGGGAGGAGAACGGGGTCTAATCCCCCCCCCCTTAATTTAGATAAATGGGTATTTCAGGCAGAATTTTCAAATTTGGTATACAGGTTTGTTGTTGATTTCTTTCTTTTTCGAGGGGCATTATTCTTTGAAATAAGAGTATAATACACATAATGAGTGTGAATAGCCTCTGAGTTCATTGCCCTCAGTTTAACTGGCCATTTTTCTTTTTATTCTGTTCATTAATCTTTTTGGCTTTAGTTCACTTCCAAGCGTTACCATCATGATCATGAATACCATTAATGCTATGGCATGTGTGGCATCCATATTTTCATAGAAGACAATTTATTTCTATGAAACGAGACTATTGATAATTTATTATCTCGTATTTATAATAAAGACCCCCCCCCCCCCAGTCATGTTTAGCGACTCCAGTCTGGCGTTCAACGTGTAAAAATAACTAAAATTTCATATTTTTTAATTAAACAAAAACGAAAAAACATGCGGCAAGCATAAATTATGAAACACCTTCCAACATAGCCAGAAAACTGTAACGAAAATTCACCGTTCAATAAGGTGAAAGAAGATATGTAAGTAAACAGTTTAGAAGAATACAGTTTTCGAAATTACCTTCCAGTGTCAAAATAGTCCACTAACTATAGTTCAGCAGGAAAATGCGTAATAACACAATCAAAAACTATCCTTAAGTAATTCACTTCCAGAGTCTGTAATACTTACGGATTCCCATGTGTTGTGTAGCCCTGTATATAGGATCAACCGAGTTTATAAGCACATATGTACTATGAAAAAATTTAGTTACACTTACAAACGTAAAAACTTAAAAACAAAAAATTTGAAAACGCACTTATCACACATACACTGTAAATATCGAACATGTACTGTAACCGATATATTTTGTGTGTCCCTGTAAACAAACGCAATGCACACCACACTTTCAAGAGAGCCATTTAGAGTGCACCTCAGTAATGCATATATCATTTTCATTCTGTTTGAAATCGTGAAATATCACTCAATGACACAGCAAACGATTTCCCCCCATAGAACAATGTGTAACAGAATTCTTTTGTTTGACACCGTCAATGAATAATGAATGCTTTGCACACCCTATTCTACAAAAAGCATGTTTTAATGCGCTTCATAATTACATATCAATTTCATCCTGTTTCAAATGACGTAGCATCATCAAAATACACTTGAAACGATTATTTCCCATTGACTGTCATGTAACGGAATACTTTTGACTGTCCCTGTAAAAAAAACTAAGTGCTACACACTTCAGTTAAAATAGGGAACATGCTGTAGTAAACAACAATAACGTACAAAAATTTAACAACAATCCGACAGACGGCCAGAAAAACCGAAGTCATAAACACTTTTCAACTAGGTTGGAAAGTGTTAAAAAATGTGTAAAATGAACAAGCATGGCCGCGATTGGGAATGGTGAACCGGCTCGATTTTGTCAATGTGTACCAAAAAAAGCCGCACGTGTTAAAGGTTAAAAATAAAAGCGCGAAATTATTCTTTAACCTACTTTAAATCGCCTTTTTTTGCAAGCAGGAATTTTTCATGAATTTTTGACAGTTTCTCTTATAAAACATTTTTTTTTATTTCTTTTGAATTAAAGTGGAATTAAAAAACAGGTCACCTACAATCCCATTATCTTTTGATCTTAAAAGCGTTCTGAAACATGTATAAAAAAACGCTATCGCGACATTTTACTCCTTCTATATATTTTTTGTATCCGACTTCAAAAGAAGGAAGTCATACAATTTGTTTGCATTATATAGTGTGATTCATAAATATCGAAACAATAGGCTATCTCTTTAAATATTTCTCCTAGACACATACTTCCAATTACAAAGTTTCATAAAAAAAGATGCAAAATTTGATGAGATAAGTTGCAACTCCATGGGGGGTCTATTTGAGTAAATACAAAAATTAAATTTTTATACGGCCCCCGTAGGATAAAATTTCCAATTAGGAAATTTTTCTTTATCCATTCCTGAATTAAACAACACCAAAAAAAAAAAATCCATCTTGATATCTGCAAAACTCAGGGAGATATGTCCGTTTTAATAATTCGTGAGGTTTCAAGGGATAAGACACAAATTGAAATGCGTGTAATTCAAGAAACAATGTTACTTTAAGGTGTCCGGGAAACATTTTATTTATTTATTTATAGAGTTAGAATTTTGAATTTATTGTGATGATTAGCCATATAATTTGTAAACAGAATCACATCATAAGACTTGTTACAAAAAAAAAAAAAAAATGCAGAGTAATTTAAAATTGTTATAACTCGAAATATTATTTGTCGAATTGAATTTTTCTCCTTTAATTAAACAGAAATATATAAGTTTTAATTTTCATTCAGCATTTTGAAAAGTATTAATTAAAAAAATTATTTAAAATAACAATTAAAAGAAAAGAAAAAAAAAAGATGCAACTTATTTTAAACAAATCATATTTTCAAAAGTGATAACTTTTTTTCAAATTTGCCAAATTAAAATTTAAGTAAAATATTTGAAAAAGATATATTACAAGTTTGAACCATTTATAGAGGTTATATAAATTTAAAAATGAGAAATGCTGAAATAAACTTATGATTGCATTTAAAGTTTTAAACAAAGATAGAACTTCTTCCTAATAGAACGTTTAAATGCTTTTTAAAAGCTTCCAGGTGAATAATTAACTCCTTCCTGTCGCTTCAATTTCTGATTACGATAGTTTGGCTCTCGGGTACAGATATTAAATTTGTTTAACGCATACCCTAGTCTCTCATACAAATCTGGTATACAGCGAAATTTACAAAATTTAAGTTTATTAGAGTTATAAATTTCTTTTATGCACTTTATGTTTCAGGTCGGGTTTATTGATATGATGCGAAAGAAAACCATTTTCATGGGCGTTGCACTTAATTTTATTTAATTCATTATCTAGACAGGTCTGTGCATATTTTACATTTCTGCACAAGCCGAAATTTGTACAAAAAATTACCATTTATCTTAAGATACAATTAAGATTATTTTAAAGAATACTACATACATATTTATAAGAAAATTTTACAGTTTAATTTAGATTACTATCTTTTCGCATGACAAAAACATAGCTGCCAAACCTCCCACTAATCCTCTGTAATATGTAGATTAATTTGAACCAGTTAACCCCTTTAAAACTAGAAATTGTTTAATGAATCTTTGACTTATTTAATTTAAATGTTTTAAGTCGAATCATTACTACATTTAATTGAATTTCTTAAAAGAGTTTCTGTTTCGAACGTATTGAACCTGGGTCAAATAAACACACTTATAACGGAAGATTAGTGAGAGTTTGGCATCTATTAAAAAAATACGCAGTAGCAACGTTAATGATTATTTATAACTATTAGACTGTTATATTCGAATAAAGATTTATTTTAAAAAACACTGTCGTTTGGAATAAATGAAAAATAGGTTTAAAAACATCATAACTTTTGAAACTGAATAACAAAAAAAAGATTTTTGAAAATATTTCTGTATAATTTATAAAATATTATTTCCAATGATTCCGTTAACAGAAGTTTCATTATCGCTATTACTATTTTTATAAAACTTATTGCCTTCCCGACACGTCCTAAGAGCAATAAAGACACGGTCCGGCCAGCGGGCCGTGCCGATTACGACCCTGGGACCAATCTCGGCCTCATGCAGACCTCTAGCATACTTCTCAAGCAAGTTTAACGTAAAATCTATACGCTAATATTTTATATCTAAAAGTTAAGGCATTGTCTTAGATCGACTTTTAATAATGTGTAAATGTATGGTCGATCCCTAACTTGCATTGCAAATGAACTGACATCGTGTCTTTCAGAGGTATGCTTAAGTGGTGTAAGTCACGAATTTTGGATTTTAATATCTCTGTAAATTTTGCAGATATCAAGATGGAATTTTCTTTGTTTAATTCAGGACTGGATAAGGAATAATTTCCTAATTGGAAATTTTATCCTACGGGGGCCGTATAAAAATTTAATTTTTGTATTTTCTCAAATAGACACCCCCCCCCCCCCCCCATGGAGTTGCAACTTATCTCATCAAATTTTGCACCTTTTTTTGTGAAAATTTGCAATTGGAAGTATGTGCCTTAGGAGCAATATTTAAGGAGATAGCCTATTGTTTCGATATTTATGAATCACACTGTATATTTTTTATTGTATGTCCACTATAACTTTTGAATGGATGCTGTGATTTCCTTTTTACTTACCCATCATACGTAGTAATAGGATAAGTCTTGCAATCGTTTAGAAAATCGAAAATAAAAAATGACGGATTGACACGTTTCAGACACTCGAGATTAAAAAAAATATATTTTTGCCGTCCGTCTGTCTGTGTGTCTGTAAACGCTCTATCTTCGGAACACATTGAGATAGAGACTTGAAATTGGATATGTACTTAGTATGAGTCCTATTGAATTTCAGTCACCTCTATGATCTGGAACTATTTTTTTCGGACACTCGAAACATTCGTTATGATTAAAAGGTATATACAAATTTTCGAAATTGTTTTTTTTTTTAAGGAGTGAATATAAAAGACAATAAAAAAACATAAATTTTGCATAAAGCATGTCCTGCATCAAGTCGGGTTAAGAATCCGGCATCGGATCGTGTATTCCGATTTTACCCAGACCCGTTTCGACCCGCGGGTCTGATTGAACACTATTTTTTTTCGTTGCGGGTCGAGTTGACTTTATATGTTTCGGGTTCAAGTCGGTTTCCGGTTAAGTTTTGACACTTTCGGATCGGGTCGGGGTTGACCCGATTTTTCGAAAGAAAGTCCTAATTACTTTTTAAATGAAAAAAATGTATATATTTGACTATTAATGAGTGTATATGTGTGGATATTAATACAAAAACAGAAATTTGATGTTTGAGATAGAATTGTAAACTATTTTTCCATAATTGTATTAAAATAGGGATTCATTTTCTTTAGCTTCGTGTTTAAATATATTTTGGGTTCGGGTTAGGTTTTTTTTTTTGTTGTTGTTGTTGTTGGATTCGGGTTGACTTTAAGTAGAGATTTCGGGACTCTAGTCGGGTTATTCCCGGCCTGGCCAGAACTCTAATATAGGTAACTAAGAATTGCATAAAACACTTTATCTTTTTCCCTTGAGAATGACTTGTTTTTTTTTATCTTTGTGAATCAAAGTGGCATTAAAATCAGGTCACCAAAATCACATTTATTTTTCATCTCGAAGGCGTTGGTAATATGTGTTAAAAAGTCTTATCTCGAAATTTTACTCTTTATTTTTTTCCTTTACGATAAAGTCTTTTTACATTTTGTTCCACAGTCTTTGTCAACCTTGGCTATTTACAAAAAATAAATAAATAAAAAAACCAGGAAGTCAAGTCTCAGGAAATCTGTTTTAGAGGAGGCAGATCCTATAACCTTCTCGATATTTAGAAATTGCGCTTTTTTTATATGAGAGATTTTATTTTGAGAATTTGTTCTTTCTTTTCTGATAGCGTCACTTCTAGAAGTCAGAGTTGTTATGATAACAAAAGATAGGCTTAGGGGCGAAATGTTACCTGGCCAAGTCAATAATTTAGAAAGAAAGAGTCTAGAGTAGAAAATGTGAAGATACGCCGCCAGTAACAGAGACAATCACTATAGGTAGCGGATTATAAGCACATAAAAACTGTCAAAATAGGCATGCAAAAATGCAATAGAAAATTCTCAAATAGACTTCCTATGATACAAAATCCTATATTCGCAAATTAATATACTCAATAACTTATATGTCTGTTATGTCAGTTTATCCGTTAGGTAACTAACTGTGTTTCCCATCTCGATGCATTTCGTTTAACTTAAACAAAGTCATCATAATGTTTGTTAGAGTACCGTCGGTAGCATAATTAATTTTCTATCTTTGTTAATTCTTATATCAGTCTTCTATATTTTAATATACATTTTCATCTCTTGATAATGGTAAAAAAGATTGGTTCAGCTTACCTGAAATTTTCCTTTTTGCGCAGAGAATAATCCACAGTAATCCAAAGTATTGCACCGATATTTATCTTATCGATTCATTGACGTATCACTGTATTGGAGTAATAATAAACATAGTATTAGTAGAAAATATAACAAGTTGCACGAAGTAAGTAGATCCATTTTCCTTTGAATATAATATTATTATTGTAATTCTTGACATTATATTTACATTTGTATCGCGTTTGGAGGCTGCGTAGAAGTGCTCCAATTTTACATTAAATTTGGGATATTTACAACGGCGTCTTAACTGTTCGGCTACATTTTAGATTCTGAGGGAGAATTGTTATTAAGTTCTCGCGCGGGGCATCAGCTGTAGGTTGAAGTAGGGAGGTCTGTAGAATTTCTCAGCTGATTAGTTTCGACAGTCTCTGGTTTTATTCACTATGGTTTGCAGCTGCGTTTATCACTTGAAGTACTTACAGTTAATTGGGGTCTGGTTTTTAACATGTTCTAAGTGTTCTTTCGATCGTTCACAACACGTGGAGATTATTAACGGCATATAAAGGTTTCTCCGTCAGTTCTTATTTTTGTTTCGGCGGGCCATGTGCTCCTGTCCGACGCGACGCCTTTCATTTTGCTGTCTAAAAGTTGTCATTTATCCATCACCCATTCCAGTAACCTCCCTTGGCTTAATTTGTTTTAGAAATTAATAAGGCGTAAAATATTAGCTCGATATTCATAATGACCCCTTGGCGACCAATGTATGAAAAATCACACACTTATTGTTATTGACCACACAGAGAGTATAGGTATAGTAAGAATTTCAGTTGCATGTGCGGGTTATGATAGGATGTCATCTCCAATAAAAGACCTTTTTCATCGCCTTTCTACTTTTCAAATTATTTGCTCTGTTTTCACGGGATAAGAACCTTTGCGAACTCCAACATGCAACATGTATTCAGAAATAAAACTTCCACTATGCGTATATATTTCTTCTCACATACAAAGAAACCGGACGAAAAACGTTACCACACTTCTAAAATTTAAAATAAGGAATTTTAATGAAAAACCTGTCAATGCGCAGCCTGTTTTCTTTAAATTTTATTATGTCTAAGCTTAGTCAAATCAATATTTACTTCTTGAAAGTATTATCTATACTAATATTATAACGATTGTTTGTTTGTGTGTTTGTTTGTAGGGGGGGATAACGTCTGGAACTACCGAGGCGATTTAAAATATAATGGTGGCAAAATGCTGGTAACATTTTATATCGTCACAACAACCCTCAAGGGGTTGCAGGAGCGAAAAGCGTTCTAAAATTGCGATTCTGTAATAGTGTTAGAGCTAGAAACTTGAAATTTGGTGATTATTTGGTGATGTCAATACTCGCTATGAACGGTTTCTAAAAAACTGGGCATTTAAAAGGGTGAAATGAGCGGAAAACGCTCTAAAAACGTTCTAAATTACGATATATTTGGAACTGTTTAGGGCTAAAAACTTTAAATTTGACATGACTGCTTACTTTTAAGACGTAAATGCATGTTTAAAAAAAAAATCGAAATGTAAAAGTGTGCAGAAACAAGAAAACGTACTAAAATTGCGATTTCTGTGACATCGTTATGGGATTAAAAATTTGAAATTTAGCATAGCGGTTACTTTTAAGATGTAAATGAACGATTTGTAAAAAATTCGAAATTTAAAAGGGTAAAATGTTTTACAAACGTTCTACATTTCGATTAATTTGGAACTGTTAGGGCTAGAAACTTGAAACGACTTTTACTTTTCACACGTAAATACTCGCAACAGAACACTTTACAAAAAATTCAAACTGTAAAAAGGTGCAGGAACAAAAGACGTTTTAAAATACTTTTTCTCTGTTATTTCTGGGGTTAAAATCTTGAAATTTCGCATGGTGGTTACTTTTAATATGTAAATGATCTATAAGAACGGTTTCTAAAAGACATAGAAATTTAAAAGGTGAAATGAGCGGAAAACGTTCTATAAAAGGTTACTAAATTACGATTTATTTGGCATTATTAGGGTAAAAAACTTGAAATTGTATATAACAAAACTAGATTTATTTTTAACCCAAAAAAATTAAAGACTTCATGCAATTTCAATGCAACATAACGTGTTGCCACGCAGTTAGTTTATAAAAAGGCACAGGCACACATTACTAACCTATTTTTATCGCATTGCGAGTCATTTTTGTTGCAGTACTTATTTTTCAACTGTTGGATTTTGCCTTTTATCACCTAAAACTGAAGGTATTTTCTGAAAAGTAAAAGTTATTTTTGGGAAATTTATTATATTTTTGTAACGAAAAATTGCTTAATAACTTCTGCTAAAGTTTCCCTTTCTGGTGAACTTTTGTTTTGTTCGCAAATTACATATTTTAAAAACTAACAAAATTTTAAAAGATGGAATTTTTCGATATTATTATGAGGAATTTTCTGAAGGGACCCATTTATTAAATGGGTTTTTCTTAAGAGGTTTAAATGAGCTTCGATCCGTTGTACATCATAATGAAATTTCATTTTATTCTACGCAGTAGTTCATGAATGAGAGCGCCCAGAAAATGTGTGTCACATGCAGACGGACAGACAATTTCTAAAAGCAGTCAAATCATGAAAGTCTTAAAGACATGAACGTATAAAAAACTGGAAATTTGAATTTTTCACTAATAATACCAATACTTTCGAATACTAAATAATTCAATACTTTCTTCTAGTATAGATAGAAGAAATTAAAAATGGCTTAGTTGCAGTATACAGTAAAACCTGCTAAGACGGAATCGCGATGAACAGAAAACAAAAATTCTCTTATGGACAAGGTTTCGTCTATCTATAATTAAAAAGAAAATTTGAAATTGTTTAAATTTTTTTAAATGTTTATAAGAAAAAGACACCATCGATCCATCGAAGCATTGGTATTTCACGTGTTGCCTAAAACGTGTGCTTCGTTATTATTAAATTAAATTATATTTTATAGGTATGCAATGTATTTGTCTTTGTCCCATGTTTTTCTCGAAGCGGGTGACGTCCTCTTCTAAGGCAGTTAAATGAGGATTGTTAATATTTTTTTTCACGCTTGCAGTTTGCTCTCTTCGATCAGTTGTTTACTGTCACAATCCATGAAATGCTATTCTGGATTCACTCCTGTTGTTTGCAGATATTTTTATCCTTAATTTTCCTTTACAAGTTTAAACCTGCATCTAAACAATATTAGATATTGCTAAAAAAAAATATATATATTAGACTGCAGTGCGAAATGCACTGGTCGTATTTTTATTATTTTTATTATTATTGTTATTATTATTCGTTGTAATAATTGTAATTTGTTGAATAAGTTAGGCCTACATGTTTATTAAACAAAAGGGATTTTATAGAAATTTTTAGTTCTCAAATGTGTTCGTCAATGATCGAGATTTTTGCATATCTGAATAAATGATTCCGGGTAGCTGGAGTTTCACTCTATACAGGGTGCGTCAGAAAAGGCATACACACTTTGAATGGTTATACCTCCAGTTTTTACTCACATTTAATTAATATTTAAACTGCATAACTTTTCCTCCTACCGCAGATATTAAAAATGATAGTTCAATACACTGCTGATAACGGTGGTGGGCTGTTGATTTACAAGTACAGATCGACCGAAACAGGTTTTTAAGACCGAAACCGGATTTCTTCGGCCGAAAGTGTCAAAAAAATTTAAAAACTGATTAAAACATACATAACTGCATATAATTATTAATTAATTAATTAATAACAAATAATTAATAATTATTTAATAATAACTAATTACGTTACTAATTAATTAATTATACGTGTATTGAACCACATTTCTAACAAACACACGTACAGTCGTGGAAAAAAAAACTGAACACCCCCCACTAACTCTGCAACAAATTATAGTAGAAGGAAGTGACTGGTACCAAACGATTGGAAATAAAGTCTACTTTTAAGTGATGTATATAAAATTTGCTTAGGGGGCCATCTACATATAAAAACACACATAAACTTTGTTTTTTTCAATAGCAAGACCCACATTTGACAACATATTTGAAATCTGCAGTTCAAACTATGCCTAGATACCAAATTTCATTAAATTCCTACGATTAGTTTCTGAGAAATTAATTACTTTATAATGAGCATATTTAAGGGGCTGTATCCAAATTGAAGTTCGGTACTCGATTGTTGAAATGCTGCAGAATGTCACCTTTTAATGTATTATGTTTTACCGATATGACCATTTTACTCACTTAATAAGTTTTGGTTATTGTTATATGCGGTAAAATAATGTTTACAAGTGTTGAATTATCCGATTTTAACCACTTGGGGACGAGCGACACGTATACGTGACGCATAAGATGCTCAGAATCCTCGATTTTTCCCACCAGTTATTTTTTATTGCAAGCTTTGCCTTATTATATCTTAGCATTTCCACAATTCAATTAGACGAAAATTTCTGTTTTGAAAAACCGGTGGTAAATTATTAAAAATTCTGTAATAGACGCTCGTCACGAACGGGTTAAAAAACCATAAGATTATTTGTAATTAAAATAGTTTTAGAATATGTAAATGTAATTGGAATTTTACAGGTGCTTTTATAATGCTTTTTCTCAGATTTTGCATGACAGTTCAGCAGTGCTGTGGACAAACAGGGATTTATGACGGACAATCTCGAGGGTCATAAAATTTACAACGATAAACATCGAACTGACGATCCCTGGTAACAAGGAGAGGGGCAGTCACGTATGAGTGTCGGACATGCGAAATATGGCAGGAGCAAATGGGAAGTGTTGCTGTAATCAGATGCGACCAGTGAAAGTGCTTCGAGAGGGCATGGAAGTTGGCCCCTAACATCAGCATTGGATATAGAGCCAAAAAGGAGGAGGTAAAGTCTTTTACACCCCTCTGGGGGGAAAAGAACGAAAATTTCGTTAGAACTGAAAAAAATCACTTCTATCAACAACCTCAAGAGGAGGACATCCTTTTCAGCAACTTGCTGCTAAAAATGAACGTTGACTTTTTCTCTATAGGCTGCATTTGCATTATGTCAACAGCCTACAGTTATAACTAAATTAATCACACTTTTTTTTTTAAATATGTGTCCAGGATGCAAGAACCCACTTGTGAACTCTACCAATGACTGCTGTTCTCTTGAAAAATCCAGGTACATATTGTTTACCCAGCTACTGCAAAAACTTTTTAAATTAATTAATGAATGTTGAGGAGATAATATTTCTCCTGCCATCCCAGGATCATGGATGCTTAAAAATTTAATTGTTATCATAATTTATTAAATTATAATATTATAAAATGTGGTATCATGCTTAAACTTAAATAATTAAAATAATAACGTAATAACTTAACCAAAACCAGGAAATATAATGTACAAGGCATATACTTTTTACAATTATTTCACTCTCTATTTTATGTTTTATCAATCTGTGTATTTTGTAAATAAAACCCTTTTATTTCCTCTTAATTAAGACTCTAACATTTATTATGGTTTCCAGTGTGATGTTTATTTAGATTAATATATATGTTGGTTTAAATTACTACTTTAAATAAGATTTTACAGCGGGCTTGAGGGTCAACCATAAGGATAAGATTCTTCGAAATGACACAACGCGGTACGACCTCTTAATTTAATACAAAAAATCTATCCCAGGTTGCACGATCACAATTTGCCTTCAAATTGCCGCTAAAATAATTGGTGAGTTTCTGACAGGAGGAGCTAATTATTATGGGTTCGAGTAACACCCGGCAAGTTTTATAATTTAAATTTTAAATCTCTCCAACAATAATGCTTTTTCTCAGATTTTGCATCTATTTAACTCGCTTTTTTTTTAGTTTATTGGCAGAAACGTGAATAATATTGACAAATATAAAATTTAGAATTAAAAAAATAGTATAAAGCAGCGTAATGAATCAAAGTAAAAAAAAAAAAAAAAAAACGCAGATAAATTGTTTTTTAGTCTGAAAATAAATCCAGACATTGCTTTTTTTTTAGTAGCGAGGGGGGGGGGGGTGTCTTGTTTTGAGATATGTTCGCAGGATTTACATTCCGATGTATTTGAAGACCTAAAACTAAATATATGTTATAAAGACATCTGAATAACTTTACATCCGTTATTCTCCTTCGGAATATGGGTAATAATTCTATGATTAAACCTATTCTGGTAGTTCATTTGAAATTTTACAATTAACTCATTAATGCCTCCTGGCAGGAAAACTTGCCATATGACATTTATTATTAGTAGATGGAACCCGTCAAAACTTGACGGAAAAAAATATTATAACAATATCATTAAAATAAGCTTCTTTATTATTTAAGAAGAGTGCAAATGAAACAGTCTTTCAAATATTTTATTTTAAAAGTTTTTTCCTCAGTGAAATACAGTACGATTTCCAATGCAAACTTCAAACAAACAATCCGTAAACAACTGTGTAATGCAAATCAGTTTGACATTACCGCCATATTCCCTACGGCAAGAAAGAAAATTTCATGGACCTATGAAGTATCATACAAATAGAATATTCCTACGTTCATCTCATATTCAGCAAATAAAAGAACATAGTAAATAAAGCACACATCTCCCCCCCTCCCCCGCCTGTGATAATGCAACCGAATGTGCTCCTATGAGCATGTGCATTGCATCTGCCCAAAAGCACCGTCGAGATTCGACGTTAAAAAAAAGTTTTAAAATGTTTAAATTACAATTTTTTAAATGTCTTCTTTAATCATTGTTCATTTCAAATCCATATCTTCTAAAACGCATCCATTGTTTTAAGGTAATCAGATAAAGAATTTTTTTACAATAATAAATCAATCTTCAGATGAGGGAGATTTTTAATGTTTTCAAGTGTAATTTACAGTGGAACTTCCCTTTAACGAAGTTCCTATTTAATGAAGTTTTCTACTTAACGAAATTTTCTGCAGAACTTTGACTTTGAACACCATTAGCATGTAAATTAATCTCCACATTACGAAAAATATATTCTATATAACGAAGTTTATTCCACTTTTGTACGTGTACAAAATTCAAATTAAGCGATTGCTGTTCGAAGGATATGCAAATTTATGTCAGCGGATTCTATTGTATGAAAATGAACACATTTAAATAATTGCCATTCTGCTTGGTGCTAAATAAAACAATTTTTTTTTTCACACTAAGAAAAACACTTGTTATCACTATTCTCCCACTCCGAGACTCCAGCGCTAACAGTTGGGGGAAGTCAAAATCCCCTTTTTACCTTCAATGATATAGAAGATGAGGTGTCGCAATGGCGTCAGATGCATTGAAACAAAAAATATCTATTAGAGTCAGACAGGTACCATTCTGACCTTCCATTGCTGATAGACAATTGCTTTGTACATCCAAAAGAACGTGCTTCAAAATACAAATCGAAGAACATCAAAGTTATTTTTGTACATGCCAATACAGCTAAACTTCAATCATTAGTCTAAGGAATAATAAAAAATCTTGAAGTACATTAACGAAAAAGACAGAAAAAAGCCGATGTAGTGAAAACATTAGTTTGAGATTCTGTGTATCAGAGCTGATGAAAGCTTGGGCCAAAGCTTAGGAATGTGACGTGATTTCATCGACCTGTACACCATTGTTTTGTAAAAGACTGCTTCATAATTAAAACTGAATCAAATGCTTCTGAATCCAATACCTGTTTGTCATATCTCAAGAAAAAATTTCATGAATTTAAGTTAATTTCTATTTAACGAATTTTCTTCATAACGAAGTTTTTAAGTGTAACGATGAGACTTCGTTAAATGGAAGTTCCACTGTATTTGTATAGTTTCCTCTGTCCCTTTACATAATCAGGATGATTATCCCTTTTCCATCACAGTCGGGGGTCTTTTACCTCTTGTACAGTTAAATACCCAATAGATCTTTTAAAAAATATACAATTCGTAGCATATTCTGATGCAACATATGCATCAGCGAATTCAACATATCAATTTTATGTTAAACAAAAACTCAAAATAGTTTTTTTTTTCTTTTTTGACAGATTTTAGTTTAGCATCAAAATGCTCTATCTTATGGATAATCTGATCTTATGATTTATCAGGCTTTATTATTATTATTTTTTCACTTTTTATGATGGTTGGAGAAATTTATTTTTAATTGTGGCAACTTTCCCAGGGGCTATTTTACATTATTGAAGCAAACTGATGGTCATTGTTAAGATAGAAATGAAAAACATTTCATGCTTGAAAATTATTTAAAAAGTCGTTAAATTAAGCGGCAGTTTTCAAATAAATTTCAATCGAAAGCTAATTTTTTCTTTCTAATTCATGATGTAAGAATTAAAATTATAAAATGTAGTAAAATGTAGTAAAAAATTGAAATTTCTAGTATTTAGAAGTGAGGTAAGCGCGATGAAAGCTAAAGCGATAGCGCCGTTTGTTGTCATAACCGTTATACATTTCTAAAAATTTCCACTGTGTTTTCGCTGGCATCCAAAAGCAGACTACCATTTTTTGACATCGAAAGAGAAATTCACAGTGAAAGAAATATGACTTTGCCGCTAATATGGAACTGTTAAATGAACTCATAATAAACCTACCAAAATAATTCCTATAAAATATTAGCCTTACACTGTTTATTCTAGCTAAAAATACAATCATTAATTCAAGTTCTTTTTTTCTACCATAGCACTATTTTTAATAATTTTATTTTTCCTGAAATCCTTTACTTTTGGGAATTTTTTTATATTAAAAAATGAAATCTTCTAACCTATAATTTAAAAAAAAGTAATTGGTAACATGCAATCAAGATGAAGCAATCAATAAAGACTCCAATTCTAATCTTTATAATTAAGAATGGAAAAATCAGTTAAAATTACGTCATGCTGACACAATCATATAAATTTTTCTCTTTAGTTTTATCAATGTTAAAATGCATTTCAAGCTAAACATAACGTCATTTTCACCGGCGCAAACTTTTCACACTTACATTGTATATGTTACTTTTATGCGTAAATACCATGTATACAAATCAAAATATATTTGTATTTAACTGTAATGAAAAATGGCATCAACAAAGTTATAATGCATAATAATAAACGCTTTCAGTCGTGACGTCAATCATGACGTTTTGCTTGGAAACTGACTCCAAACAAACGGTTGCTATGTTGTATTTTCTATTATATTTTATATATGTAGCTATATCTTATAGCTATATCTCACGGTAAAGTGTTTCAATACATTATATGCAGCGGTAACATTTTTTTACGATTTATGTTTAATAAGAAATGAAACATAGCAACCGTTTGTTTGGAGTATCCAACCAAAACGTCATCACTGACGTCACACTGAAAGCGTCTATAAAATAAACATGAACAATATTCCCGTGACATCACAATAAATATCAATTTTTATTCGCTTATAAAACACGCGGATAAATATTTTTACCAATATTAAACTTGCAAATTAAAAAATTCGGTCTAAAAGCCACGTGCTTTTAATATTATTTCTCTATTATCTCGCAACCACAGAGTTCAGAAAATAAACTATGTACCTCGCAACAGTGGGCGTTAATCCGATTGCCGACTTTATGACGTCATAAGCAGAAGAAAAAGTTTAATTGAAAATTATGGCTAATTAATTAAATTTTGGAACAAACGAATGCACGATAACAAATCTGTGTCCAAATGTCTTTCATTTAAAAAAAGAATGATGTAATTTGATGCAGTAGTTTCTTCTCACGGATTGTCGAAAGAAATCGCTTAGCGTTTTAAATATATAGATTATTTTTATTATTATTATTAGATATTTTTGCACACTGCTAGCGATTGGGAAATAATCTTGCCTATCAGAAAACCACAAAAATAACTTGTAATTTTTTTCCAATTAGCCTGTTTAATCGAATAGATTTAAATACGAAAGTTATAGAAGAAATATTGTAGTTTTTTCATCGCAATAAACTAACAATATAAACCTTACCTGTTAATCCATATTGAAACAGTTTGAAGAGACACTTGAAAATGCCTAGCTATATAACGAAAACTTCTTCCAGCTTGCCACATGCCAATCATTTGGCCTTTCGTTGCTTCAGTTAATTGTGGGGCCATTTTGTTTCAGCAAATACTCTACGCATATGCATTTATAAGAAACTTCACTTCAAACATATATACTGCAGAAAAAACAATATAACTTTATTAGATTGGAAAAGAAGCTATAAATCCATTTAAAGGTAACAAAAATGATTAAGTTTTTTCTAAGGTAGAACTGATCATATTTTTCAAAAATGAGCTTTATTAATTTAAAAATAAAAGCGAAACTATTTTCCATAAATGAAAACATACATCTCATGCAAATACGTTTTACGTAATTTTAATGAAAAATTTTAAAGCAGACATTGAAAAAGTAAAAGAAATATATATATATATATATATATATATACTAATAAAGGCTGGGGTTCTGTTGCCTCGCTATCTTATATCTTACTACAATCACAGGTCGTTGTCAGGTTTGTTGGACTCCCGCGATCATTCACTTACGCTTCAGTTTAACATAGCTTTCAATTTAACGTAAGATCACGAAGCATTGAAATACGGTTTACGCATTGTTTATATTTTAAGACAGACTTAATCTCTAAGTTTATCAAGTCACTATAATCCCAGCCTATGAGTATAATATTTTCTCAAACAGGAATGAGAGCGCTCCGACCCGAATATCGATTCTTTTACCACTAAATTTTAATAGTATTCTCATAGGTAATGAATTTCAGATGTCCTTGAATAAGGTAACAAATACTATTAAAATTTAGTGGTGTCAATCGGGATTTCGAGTCGGAGCGCTCCCATCCCTATTCAAACTATGCTTTAATGCACATCATAGACGGCCCCTTAAAGCAGCATCTTGCCGTTTTTTAAGCATAATTTGAAAACTACTTGGAAAAAAAAAATTGAAATTTTGAATACACATAAAACAGGACATAATAAATATAAATCCATCAAAAAAATTGTAGGTTGCAATTCATATTTTTTTCGAATATTAATTTCATAATTCATAATTCATATTATAAAATTTTAAAAATTACAAATTTAACGTAGTTATGTTTGGGTTTTTGAGTTTTATAACCAAACAAAACGTTAGCACATTAGGATTATAATTTCAGGAGATATTAATAAAAATATGAAAATGTAATTTAACATTAGAAGCTCTAAAATTTGAATGTTCATAACTCGAAATCATCCAAATGACTTAAAATTTTGTATCTAGGCATAGTTTGAACCGAAGATTTAATATATCATGTCAAAAGTGGATGTTGCCATTGAAAAAATTAAAGTTTAGGCTGGTTTTAATATGTAGATGGCCCCTTAAGCAAATTTTAGATACATCACTTAAAAGTAGACTTTATTTCCAATCGTTTGGTACCAGTCACTTCCTTCTACTATAATTTGTTGCAGAGTTAGTGGGGGGTGTTCAGTTTTTTTTCCACGACTGTACATACACTGCTCAAAACAATTAAAGGATATTTGAAGTTTTATATAAAATAAAGATATAAACGAAATTTTTTTTGCCGAAAATAGAAGAAGATAATCACAAATGCAATTTTTCTGGTTTTCAAACTGTGGAGTATGCAAATTTTGAGTTCGACGTCAAAAACGTCGCTTCAGCGGCAGCGAATGAAATTTGACTTTCAACTGGATAAAAGAGAATGAAGACAAGGATGATCGGCATTCAGTGATTGCTTTGTTTCGATGAGTACGATGTCTCAGCGAAGTCATTTGACAGATTCAGAAGCTTGGAGAATTGTTGGTAGGTTAGAAGGGGGCCAAACTCAAGCCGAAGTAGCACAAGCCATTGGAGTGTCACAAAGTGTCATTTCCAGGATCTGGAACCGTTTTTTGGAGAGTGGATGTGCAGGCCGAAGACCAGGGCAAGGTCGTAGACGGGCAACAACGCCCAATGAAGATCGGTATTTAGCGTTAACAGCTCGGAGACACCGAAACATGAACGCTACTCTTCTCCAACAACACCTTCGCTCGGCTACAGGCACCACGATTTCAACTCAGACTGTCCGAAACCGGCTCCATGCTGTAGGTCTCCGATGGTATGTGTTAGATTAACATCAAGGCATCGTCGCGACCGCAGGGAGTGGGCAACCGAGCATGTCAACTGGAGAAGAAATGAATGGAGCAATATTCTGTTTTCTGACGAGTCCCGTTTTTCTGTGCATCCGGATAATAGGCGTATTTTCATCTGGAGGGACCGTGGCAGTAGGAATAATCCTGCGTTCGTGCACGAAAGTGTCAGATTTGGCGGTGGAGGAGTGTTGGTGTATGGTGGCATCTCCATTGACGGGCGCACTGACCTCTACATCATTCGAGATGGAGCTCTGACTGGTCGCCGATATAGGGATGAGATCCTCAGACCTATTGTAGTCCCTTACACTGCAGCAATCGGAGATAACTTCATTTTAATGGACGATAACTGCAGGCCACATCGTGCAAACCTGGTGGAGGATTTCCTTTTCGAGGAAGGAATCGTTCGAATGGAATGGCCAGCGTGTTCTCCAGACATGAATCCAACCGAGCACGTTTGGGACGCTCTAGGAAGACGAGTTTCTGGCCGCCAACAATCCCCACAAACTCTCCAAGAACTGGAAAGAGCTCTTCTGGAAGAGTGGGGCAGAATACCCCAACTCGTCATTAATAGCCTCATTGAGTCCATGCCTCAAAGGTGTTCAACGTTGCTGGCCGCCCGTGGAAACCATACCCCCTACTGAAAATGACTTTCTTTGAAGAAAACACCTTTTCTTATTCTTTTTTTCTCATATGCACAAATTGTGTTTTTTTCCTTTTGTGCACAAATGCGCAATAAAATGCATTTTTCCTGCCAAACATGTGTAATTTATTCTCATATAACCTACTATGTCTGTCGACCATGTATCAATCAGCTAAAAAGTTTCCAAGATACAAAATCCACCTAAAACTGCAATATCCTTTAATTGTTTTGAGCAGTGTATATATGTGTGTGTGATAAATTTCAAACAAAAATGAAACAGAATTAATACAACTTTCTTATTTTACTATTTTATAACAACCAATAATTATAGGCATTTATCAATAATTAATTAACAATGTAGTTAAATAATGTAAAACAAATTGAATAATGAATATTTAATTTTTAAATATATTCATATTTTCAGTTCGTTAATATTTTGTATTTAAATTGATTGAAATAAAGTACTTAAAAGTTTGTTTTTTAGGAAATTAACATTGAATATACTTTAACCATTTTATAATTATAAAGATTATTAATTTAATAGACGTTTAAATATAGATATATATTTAAATACTGCTGAATATTATTATTAATTATTTAAAATTTTGTACAAACATTTTTATGCTACATATGTTTAAATAACATGTTTACTTGATATAACACGCTGCCTCAATATATCTTTTGTAATAAATTTCGTAAATCTTCCTATATTTTAACAACACCTTTCTCATAAAGCATTCGAAACAATCTGGAGTTTCAAAGTGAAAATTTTCTATTACTGTTAAGTTTACAGCTTTTAAAGATCACGACATAAGCAATTTTTAAGTTTAGTCTTTATAATTTACACTCGCATAATGAATCAGTCATGACGGTTAATGATTAACAGTGGAGTTTACAGCAATAAACAGTGTCTCATTTGAGCCGATACAACTCATACCAATGAGTAAAGTTGAAAATTTCCGAAAGAAGGAACGATATTTTGAAATACAGATAGTTTCGGTCAGGCCGAAATTTTGGCAGTAGTTTCGCCGAAAACGAATATTCGGCGAAACTCCGATTTTGCGCCGAAACCGAAACCGAAATTTCGGTCGATCTCTATTTACAAGCTTCGACAAACATTTCATTGGATGTTCTTTCTCAGTTGAGGTTCCGGAATGTTGACTATGCACACCCCTTCGTTTCAAACTTATATTTTATCCAGGGATGAGATTTCTCCGACTTTTTTGCATACCAGGAGAAAATGAAAGAGAAAATCTGGTACTTCTCCACTATCCAGTCAACCACTTTTCATAACAAAAAAAAACTAACCCATTCACTTGATGTGGGGTTTGGATGTTCTTTCTTAAACAATTAACTTAAACAGATTCACTTACAACTCATTACTCACTTGGCAATTAAAAATAAGTGTACCTTGATTAACTCCACTGAAATCTGTTGCCATGAAAAGAGGAACAATTTAAACCAAATTTACCAAAATAGCAGAACTCAAAAATTCAAATAAGTTAATATAACATGGTAATTTTAGAATTTTCAACTTAAAATAAAAACTAAATGTAGTAAGGGGCAACAGATTTCTAAATCAAATAGTACACTGTAATATATAAAGAACACCCAACTCCACTCCTACCCGATCAAGATCAAATCTCCATACACATTAAATTAACAAAATGTAAACATCATTAAATTTGGAAAATTAAATGAAACCTGAAATTCCTCTAATATGAGGACAAAAAGGGAAAGAGAAAGATTAACAAAATAAAGATAGGATAGGATACCAAAATTCAGAATAATTATGGAGATTTTGAACAAGATCAGATCGGTTAACCGGAGATCGTATAGTGACAAAAAATAAACTGATTTTTTTTTTTTTTCACTTCTTAAAAATAAGCATTTTATTGTTTATTTTTAGATGACAACATTCCAAAGAAAGGAGAATTAAGGCTAAAGTTAATCAATTATGAAATTAAATTAAATATTACTGGTTCATCACTTATTAACTTATCCATCACTAAAACAAGATCAAAAATGCAATCGAATAACTTTGAGTAGACCTTAATTAATGTACATTAAAACAATGTTTATGAATTTAAATTTAAGAAATTCAAAAGTCTTAATTTAGTAAAATTGGAATTTTCATAATTTCATTCTCATACACTGAAAGGTTAACCCTTTCTTATAGTTTTACTGTGAATATAAAATATTAATTATTTAAAGATTGTACAAAGAAAAACATACCATTTTTGAGAATAAACAAAATTTTCTTTATTTGAACAATTAAAATTATAAAGCAACTAAATTCTCAAAATAATCATAATAACACTTTATAATGGATAATCCATTAAACTGAAACTACTCATTGATTATTTTTAAATTAAACATCATATTTTTAAAATTATCACCATACCACCATTTAATGGTCGTTCAATTATAAAGACATTACATACTAACTTACATCATAATAACACATTATAACGGATGATCCATTAAACTGAAACTACTCATTGATTATTTTTTAAATTAAACATCCTATTTTTAAAATTATTACCATATTTCTTCAAAGATTAATAGCACAGAGAAGCAACTTATTGATTATGTGGAAAGAATACGCTTAAAATATATTTTTTAGATATACATACATCTGACATCAATAATAAAAACAAAATAAAACAGACGTAGGAAGTTATATTACTTACAAATATATAATAGGAATCTGATACTAATGGCAGACACCTCAATTCGAGTTTGTTGACTCATTGACACAGTCCGTCAACCCGTGAACAATTACATCGATGATCCGACGAAGATTCATAAAACCTTTTTCAAAACACACCCAGCGGTCACACTTTCTACAGCCCTCTGCGAAACACCATTTATGCCTTTGAATTCACTACAGCTGCTTCATCTGCAAAAATCTCAGTAGCATTAGAAAAGGGAGGTCGTGACCCGCCTCACAGACCTATTAATTTATTTTTGAAGACTACCATCTTCCGACTTTCACGATAAAAGCATTGCCCGACGACCGGGGTTTAAGAACATCATCTTTCTTATCAAAAAGAGTAAAAAAATATAAGCCTCCTAAGCAGTTGAGACTTCTCATGAAATTCACTATTCTGCACAAGAAAATAATTACTTTCTATACATCAACCGACAATCATACTCATTTTTTTCTTCTTTTGACCAACAACGTCAAGATCAAAAACAACGAATTTACTCTCTCCCACGCCGCTTACAAAACGGACCGAACCTAAAGCTATCTGCCAAGGGAGGTTCGGGGGTAAAAACAATATAAAATGGACTGACCCTGGTAGCAACACTTCGTCACGCCTCTCCCTACCCGCCGTTTCGTGGGAAAACAAACTTGCCTCTCTTACTGCGGGCTGCTAAAAAGGTTCACATGAATGCATGTTTACATTCGCGCCATACAGACGACAGGGAAAGCAGGGCCTATTGTAGCATGTTGTAAAATTACAAAGCCTAATTACGTCTATAGTCCTTTTACCAGCTAACGTAATATCTTACGGGATGGTCTCTCTTTCTTTTACTTAAGGCTAGACTTATTGGTACCAATTTCCTTAATCCAAGGCATGGGATTCTGTGTGGCTGTCTACACAATTCTATATGTGTGGTCTTTACTGAAATGCCTCCCTCCCTGCTATCTATTTTTCGCACTTGAAAACAGGAAGCTAAGTTACACTATGAAAGTTGAAATTACTTTGCTTAAAAGAAAAAGAAAGAAGAAAAAAAACTGTTTTTATTATTATTATTATTATTATTATTATTACTTTTATTTATTTATTTATTTATTAAAAACAGAAAAAGAGTGCTGTTAAATAAATGTTAAAGTGAATGAAGGAATTTAATGTAGATAAAAATATTGGTTAAAACCAACCGTAACATTGACGTCAGAGGCATTGCATGTGTTTATTATGTCATCAAGCAGATTTGAATTTGACATTTACCTTGTGTATATATTTTACTGATTTATGAGTTATTTCGTTCATTAAAATAACAATTGCGTCCTTAAACGGTGGTGTCATGATATTAAAAGAGAAAAAGCATTGAAAAAATTTTGCGATGATTACGCACTGACGTCACAAACATTGATTCACCAGCTCAGAGGGATAATTAAGAAAAATAATTTTCTCTTTTCATTAATATGTTGTAAATTTTATTGTTTAAGATTTCTAAGTGGACGCATTGGTAAGTGGGGCTTTTCTGATTTTTTTTTTTTTTCCTTCAAATTTTAAAGGAAACATTCTTTCTTCCATTTGTTTATTTGGCAGTACAGATTGGCGATAGTTTTTTGTTATGAAAAATGGTCCGAAATGATTTTTTATTATTTAATCGGAACATTTTCCGATTTAACAGAACAGCATTTTCTCTAAGATTATACTGGTATGCAAAAAGCCGCAGAAATCTCATCCCTGCTTTTATCCGATGATTTGGTAAAATCGCGTCGGTGGATCTGCCTGAATGCGATATTCTCTTTGTACTTGTACTCTATTTTCATACTTCTTACAATAGTATTTTAAAATATATTTTTATTTTTTCAAAAGTTAATCTGGGTCCACTCATGCATTATTTCCAATTATTGACACTTTGAAAAGTGTTGCGGTTTCCTGACTCTATTTCCAAACTCTTTGGCGCAGACGATATTCTACGAATTGAACTGAATTGACTTTTGTTTATAAAAGAATTTCTTTGATGGTTTTGTGAGACGTAGATTTAAGAATGAGTAGTAGAAGATTTTTTATGTAAATATTCTGTTTTATGTACTGTGCTAGTGTACGTGTTTCGTGAATTAAATGTTAGTTTTCGTGCATCTTCCATTTGAATAAATACTTGTCATCCAGAATCTCCATTTAAAAGCGTTGCTTCGAATCCATGTTCTGAAGTTAGAAAATTTTATGAGATTTAATGAGTTACGTAAGATAAAGAGAGAATTATACAGTAAAATCTCGTTATAACGAATTCCTGGAGACCATTCATTAAATTCGTTCTACTGAAAAATTCGTTAATGTGAAATTCCAATACGGCGTTTTTTAAAAAAGGAGATTTGCATGCACATTGAATAAAAATGTATATTAATTAATACTACACTTATATTATAAATATACCGTATTAATGACTTATTAAGTTCATTAAATTTAATTGTGATTTTAATTGTAAGTATTACAAAGGATTTATAATTTATCTTTATTTTTTTAGAAAAAAATCGGAAGGTTTTTTTTTTTTCTGCACTGAAGTTGACAATGCCTTTTTCAAAACAAATTGTATAAAATGTTTTCGGAACATTATTTTGCTGGGATAATTTCTATCTAAGAGTTTCAAGGTCCTGTAGAGCCTCCTTTGATCGTACAACACAATCTTATTAACGGACAATTAACATCAGCTTCATTTTCACCTCTCCTACATTGAGTTTCTGACAAAAGTTTTCTTCCAGATTCTAGTTTTTCAATAGAGATATTTTTTTCTTATCAATTTAACATACGTAAAATTGAAATAACTATTCTTTTTAAGACTTCAATAAATTCGTTAATTTGAAGTTGATATGAAATTCGTTAAAGTGAGTATTTTTATAATGTGAAAGCATAGGACTTTTTTAACAATCCAAAAAATATTCGTTAAACTGAAAAATTCGTTAAAGTGACATTCGTTGTAACGAGATTCTACTGTGTTATATTTTCATTTCAAAACGATAGAAACATTAGAAAGTTATGACCCGTTAAACAGTGTATGTATGCATTTTTATGAAACGCCCTGTATGTTAAAAGGGTGAATACAAACTTTGTACATCATTGCGTAGAAAAACAAAAACAAACAAAAAAAAAAAACAGATAAAACTATAATGGAAATTTTATCTCTATTTCATTAATCACTATTTCTGTGTCCAATATCACCGAGACATGATTTCGTGGAATTTCGTTACGAGATACCCTTACGCGCCCATTCATAATTTTGGGAAGAGACCCAAAAAAATATAAAATAAAACAAACAAAAACTTGAAAGAAGGAAGAGAAAATAAAGAAAGAGGTTCCTTATTTCATCAGGGTTCGGTTGGCGCCAAATTCGCCCAATGATTGATAGCGTGTTTAGAAAGAGTATACTCGATAAAAAGTATGCCACATGCAACAGACTTAGTTGATGGCATTCATAAAAAATATTGGGGCGATTTTTGTAAAAGGAAGGGGGTGCGTGAGATCCATGTTTGTAAACAATGTGGGCTCCATCGTGTCGATCGGATGGCGCGGATTACACAGATTTCGTCACCGGGGTCGCTGGGAGCGAGATGAGAGCGGGAATTTGATTATTTGAAGAGGCAGACGGGCGCCGACGATTTTTGGATGGCTTTTTCCTCGTTTTTAGCTCACAGGCTATCAAAGCCTGAGAGCTAATGTGCCCGCCCGTTCTGTATGTATGTACGTATGTATGTATGTATGTATGTAACGCGATAACTCGTGATAGAATTATCCGTTTTGCTTCAAATTTTGTTTACAGGTTCATTCTAATAAGGCGCTTCCCTGATTAGTTTTGGGAGTTCATTGGTTAAGCATAAAGGGGGGGGGGCTAACTCCCTCTTAATTTAGATAAATGGGTTTTTCATGCAGAAGTATCCGTTTTTCTTCAAATTTCGTATATAGGTTCATTGTGATAAGGTGCTTCCCTGATTATTTTTGGGAGTTCATTAGTTAAGTATAAAGGGGGGAAACGGGGGCTAACCCCCTTAATTTAGATAAATGGTTTTTTCATGCAGAATTATCCGATTTTCTTCAAATTTTGTATATAGGCTCATTGTGATAAGGCACTTCCCTGATTAGTTTTGGGGGTTCATTGGATAAGTATAAAGGGGGGAAACGGGGGGCTACCCCCCCCCCTTAATTTAGATAAATGGATTTTTCATGCAGAATTATCCGATTTTCTTTAAACTTTTGTAAAGAATCCACGATGTTGTGTGTTTTTGAAATGGGGTAGCGTGGAGCCGTTTCACAATTGATCACCTTCATTAAATATTTCAGAACAAATTTTATTTAAAAAGCGTTCTTGAAATTTCTAGAGGTAAAAATTATTTACAACAATTTTTTTTAGCTGAGTTCGCTCGACTTGTAATTTATAGCAAATCACCAAATAGTCCAGTCTTTTACAGTAGTTTTAGAATCTTAAAGTCTTAACTAGTGCTACTTTTCACTCTCCCCGAAAGGTCAAATCCAAGGCTGTTGCCTTGACTTCAGAGAGATCGCACTCTCTCATTCAAAAATCTGTCAGCAAACCTGTCCTTCCCTACTAAGAAGGGAAACCGTCCTGAGATGAGTGTTTTCCACCAACACTCGTTCTCCTGCCGAAACTCTAACTAACCTCCTCTCGATCCTCTTCTCCGGTCCGTTTTCTCGAACAAAAGATTCTCCGATCACCAATCAAAAAAGTTTTAGTTTACGTCATTGGATAAAGCCTTTTTAGGGAGGTCTTACTGAACTTTTAAATGTTCACGCAGGAAATTCCCACGATCTGAGACCCCACATATAGACGGTCAGATCAGAGAAATATTTGCTGTCTAGCAATTTCAGTTTCACAAGATTGATCGAAGCTCATCTTTTCCTATTGTAGTAACCGGCATTCTTGTCACCCCACAGCTAAGCGTGAGAAAAGTTTTCCAACTCTTGGGAACTTCTATCTTTGATTACTCTGCCTAATTAGCAGACTGTGAGAGATTTACTGAAATTGTTACAACACCCCCACCATCAAAACATTTTCCGGGTTAAAACGCGGAAAATCTGCAAAAAAAGGATTAGCTCAACATATTTGAGTGGCTCAAATAACATTTCAATTTAACCTCACTATATACATCAGTGACCTAATTTCTTATATACTGCTTACCATTGCTTGAACATCTAGCTTTAGAGACTTTTTTTTTTTGAAAGATACTTTTTTACTACACATGCCCAAAATAACAATAAAACTAAAAATAATCAAATATGTACAAAAGATTGGATTTTACTCAAATACTTACTACTGAATTTCTTTACTTGTGTTTGCCGAACAATACGTTTTACACAACCGTTCAATTTCTTTAACAAGAGTGTCACAAAGGCGTGAATTTCCACTGTCCCTACTCTCTTTCAACAGAATTTCGAAGGATTTTAGAAAACTCTTTGTGAATCCGCTCACTTCCTCCAGATTAACTTTCGAATGATAACCCTTCCTGTCAACACTCACTTCCATATTTTCGCGTTTATTTTTCGAATTACCCTGCCGGTCGAAAACCAACTCATCTACTTTCCTTGACCTTTTCAAAAGGGTTTCTTTTTCCCCAATACACTGAGAACGGTGGTTCTTCATTTCGGGGGGGAATGACGAAAGAATTTCTTCCTGCCCTTGTGGATCTGTTAAAGGGTTTATCTCAATCCCCGGGTTCTCAAAACTGGAATTAGTTTGCGATTTTTGCTTTCGCTTTATCTTTTCATTTATTAAAGCCTGCGTCTTATTACCTAAGATATAGTGTTTAATTTTAGAGTGTCTAGGCAGGATTGCCGCTTTCGTATTTACATATCCGAGACCTTTTATTTCCATTTTTATACGTGCCACTCTAAATCGTTTTGGATATTTATCAAATGTCTGTTTAAGCCAAACATATTCATTGCCTAATTTGCTCTTATTTACCAAATTCCATGGGCAAACACAATACGAGCTACCTGAATCTCTAAGTACACACGCCTTCTTCCCATTTATTTTGTTTTCACTCAAAAAAGGTCGGAACAAGCTTTTGTCTTCGTTTATATCGCCTAAGTGATTTATGCTCTCGAAAGATTTTACTTCCGTAATATCCCTTTGTCTTTTCGGACAACGTGCCATTAGGTGAAATTCGCTTCCACACGTATGGCAACGTCTCTTTCGTTCAAAGATACGTTCCCTGTCTTTAATTTCCTTATCTCGCCAATTTATTTTTTTGTCGGAATTTTTTTCTTCTCCAGAATTTCCCTCGAGTTTCGTTTCTTCAGATTTCCTATCATAAAAAGATCTCGCATTCTCTTTTTTATCTGAAATCCCTTTCACTGCTTCGTATTCGTCCAGACATTTTGCCAAAACTAACGGGTCTTTGTAGTTTGCCCACGAATCAATGAAATGCTCTTTCATTTCACTAGAAGCACGGAGCTTGATCTGGTCAGTTATCAATAAATTTTTCAGACTACTGAAATCCGTAACACCTAAACCATTCAACCAACCCTCTAAATAACTGTTGATCTCGAAAATAATATCTTTCCATGGAGCATCTGGATTGCGTGGATGTTTCATTAATTTTTGACGATACGATTCGGGACTCATACGGAATCGTTCAAGCAAAAACTTTTTGACGTATTCAAAGTTATCCGTCTGATCTTGCGGTTCCCTTAAAATTAACTCTGCAATTTCGACCGGCACTAAAGCTAACAAATGCGTCACTAAGTCACCTGTCTCTATTTCCGCTTTGGTCGCCTGTCGTTCGAACAAGTTTAAAAACAAAGTTATGTCAGAGCGTTCCGGATCAAATCGATGCATGATTGTTCGAAGCGGCAATTTAGGTGGGCGTTCCGACCCGGTACTGTTAGTTGAACTACGTCTATTTGCATCTTGCGTCAATCTAAGTTGTTCTAACGTAAATTCGCGTTCTTTTTGTTTTTCCTCTCTTTCTCTTTCTTCTTTCTCCCTCTCATATTCCCTTTGTTTTTCCTCATATTCCCTTTGTATTTCAGCCTTTTCCCTTTCTTTATTCTCTTCTCGATCTTTTATGATATACGCAGCTTGCGTGAATGCAAAATCTTTATCGTAATCATCGGCAGCTTCGATTTTTTGGATAATTACCGGTATCCTGTCATTTTTCCCTATTTCCACTCCCAATTCTTCCGCTAAATTCTGCAAATCAATTTTCCTGCACTGTTTCAGATCAGTTACTTCTTGCATTTTAAAATTTTATGTAAATACAATATAAAGATGAAAATGATAGTTTCGCTCGCTAACTTATGCAACAGGGATTCTAACACTTTATGGAAAATTTTCTGCTACTACCCACATAATACTAACAATTTTAAATACAATTCAATTTGAGGAATAATAAAAATAGTATACATATAAAAATAAATTTTCAATATTGTAAAATTTTCAATACACTGACACGTTTTGGTGTCGATCATACAAATTTAAAACAAATTTAGAAATTTGAAATTCTGTGTTCATAATTCAACCAATACTTGATATTTCTGACCCCGCAGGTAACAAAATGACCACTTTTTGCAACTGCTGAAAAAATTTTCCTAACATCACATATTCAAAATATTTGATTATCAACAACATCTATTGTTTCACTAATAATATAAAAAAGTACACCTTTGAAATCTTTCAATCATGAATAGACAATCGACTTATTTGAAAAATCAAAATTTTTATCTCTTTTTTTTTTCGGGAAAAAAAAATTATATATATACACATTTAGCCTGACAATCCTTATATTATTTTACTGCCAAAAGAAAGTTCACACTATCAAATTTTATGCTGATAACAAATATACATAAAATTTTTCCAAATATGTTAAAAGTTATTAGATTTAAAAATTTATCATAATTTATCATATATCAATATTCACATAAAAAATTTCTCAGAAATGAATTTTCCTCACTAAAGAATATATAAACAAAATGAGAGCCACTCAAAAATGAATTGAGCTTACCTTTTCTACAGTCTTTGTCTGCATTATCTGTCGCCGGTTTCGGGTCTGGCCTAGACGTCGTCGATTTCACAGGTTATCTCGGTTTGTCGACTCCTGATGTTTCCTAGAAAGGGCTTGCTTCGGACTTGTTCTCTGTAAGCACGGGCTTGCTTCCAGGACGGAACTGCGGTCTGTCGTGCCAATGCAAGGGCTTGCTTCGGGCTTGTTCTCTGTAAACACGGGCTTGCTTCCAGGACGGAACTGCTGTCTGTCGTGACACTGCAAGGCTTGCTTCGGTCTCTGCTTTCCTCTCCTGAACTGGCGTCAGATCTTGCGCGCTTAGATGCGGGCGGGCGTCACTGCTACTGTCTGGACTCTCTTCACTAATGCTAATAAATTTTTGTCGAAATATCCGACTCGCTTGCCACCAGCTGTAAAGAATCCACGATGTTGTGTGTTTTTGAAATGGGGTAGCGTGGAGCCGTTTCACAATTGATCACCTTCATTAAATATTTCAGAACAAATTTTATTTAAAAAGCGTTCTTGAAATTTCTAGAGGTAAAAATTATTTACAACAATTTTTTTTAGCTGAGTTCGCTCGACTTGTAATTTATAGCAAATCACCAAATAGTCCAGTCTTTTACAGTAGTTTTAGAATCTTAAAGTCTTAACTAGTGCTACTTTTCACTCTCCCCGAAAGGTCAAATCCAAGGCTGTTGCCTTGACTTCAGAGAGATCGCACTCTCTCATTCAAAAATCTGTCAGCAAACCTGTCCTTCCCTACTAAGAAGGGAAACCGTCCTGAGATGAGTGTTTTCCACCAACACTCGTTCTCCTGCCGAAACTCTAACTAACCTCCTCTCGATCCTCTTCTCCGGTCCGTTTTCTCGAACAAAAGATTCTCCGATCACCAATCAAAAAAGTTTTAGTTTACGTCATTGGATAAAGCCTTTTTAGGGAGGTCTTACTGAACTTTTAAATGTTCACGCAGGAAATTCCCACGATCTGAGACCCCACATATAGACGGTCAGATCAGAGAAATATTTGCTGTCTAGCAATTTCAGTTTCACAAGATTGATCGAAGCTCATCTTTTCCTATTGTAGTAACCGGCATTCTTGTCACCCCACAGCTAAGCGTGAGAAAAGTTTTCCAACTCTTGGGAACTTCTATCTTTGATTACTCTGCCTAATTAGCAGACTGTGAGAGATTTACTGAAATTGTTACACTTTGTATATAGGCTCATTGTGATAAGGCACTTCCCTAATTAGTGTTGGGTGTTCATTGGGTAAGTATAAAGGGGGGTAAACGGGGGGCTAATCCCCCTTAATTTAGATAAATGGGTTTTTCATGCAGAATTATCCGATTTTCTTAAAATTTTGTATATAGATTCATTGTGGTAAAGCGCTTGCCTGATTAGTTTTGGGTTTTCATTTGTTAAGTATAAAGGGGGGAACGGGGGAGGCTCACCTCCCTTAATTTAGATAAAGGGGTTTTTCAAGCAAAATTATCCGATTTTTTTCAAATTTTGTGTATAAATTCATTGTGGTAAGGCACTTACCTGATTAGATTTTGTGGGTTTATTGGTTAAGCATAAAGGGTGGGAACGGGTGCTTATACCCCCCCCCCCCCTTAATATATTGTCGATTTCTTTATTTTTCGAGTGGCATTATTCTTTGAAAAAATAGCATAATATACAATTAGTCTGAATAGCCTGTGAGCTCAATGTCCTCAGTTTAACTGGGCAGTTTTCTTTTTTATTTATTTATTTATGTATCGCGTATTTCCTGGACGAAATGAGGGGTTTTATTCTATATTATCTTTTTTAGTCCCGCTCGTATCGGGTTGTACCATACTGTAAACGCGAGGATTTTACACTGCTGTTGGGGTTCTGTTATCTATATTATATTTACATAGCCGTGATATTGTATAGTTATGCTAATATATTCTATAAAATTCTGAAATGAAGACAATGTTATTATTGCTAAACTTTCAATTTTAGAATGGGCCAATCTTTTAATTCTTATTTTTGAAAGTTTCTGGGGGTTTCTATAGGTAAAGTACGCTTTTCGGAGTCGCGGGAAATCGGAAGAGGTTATTGTCTATTTTCGTTCGGGGTTATATTATATTTTTCTGGATCAAGAAGCCTTTGTCTTTTTTTTACAGTGTGTTTAATAATGAAAAATCTCTGCTCTTCGTTCATCGTACCGTCTGGAGAGAAAACGAAACAGTTTCATTCATTCGCGACCAGCAGCTAGCTTAACGGACTTCTTAACTCCACACCTCCCACGCCTTCTCGTCAATCGGTTACTCCACCTTTCGAAAAATCAATGATCTCTCTCCTCCCCGGAGAAAAGAACAAACGCAGGAAACTCCAACCGAAAATAAACCGAACATCTTCCGGTGTGGCATCGCATCCTCACCCCGTAACCAAACACAATAATATCCGTGTCTTTCTTCCACCGATGACGGACACTTCCGAACGATTTTTTTCTTTCCACATTTTGTGTCTCGTCACGGGTGTTTTGAGACTGAAAATTTTGCTTGAAGTTTGTCTCCAACCCGATCCGTACTATTAGACCTAGAGCTGGTGAATAAATTATAGATGGTGAAGTATTTGGTGAAGATTGACCATTAAAAAATATATATTATTAGCTGACCCGCCCGGCGTTGCCCGGGCAGACTGTCATTGAAAAATATAACAGTAGAATGGACTTCATAAAAAAAAAGACTGAATAATATTTATTTATACTAAAAGCTTGTAAAAAACTTAAATAAGAGCTAAAATTTCAAAAGTATAACAGTTACGTTTAAAAGATAAAACGGTCAGGGAAAATGATGACACTTACTTTTCCCTTTTTACTAAAAATCCCTTTTTAAAAATCATTGCTTTGTTTACATTTTAAATTTTATAGTGCTAGTTGTATTTTTTAAATTATAAATATTAAATGCTAACAAAAATCAATATATCAAATGAAAATGTATAAAAATATATCTATTTAATTGTCAATGTTGACAAATTATAATTACAATTTGAAATCGTTGTTTGTTTCGCTTTTATTCCTGTAGATGGCAGCACCTAACCCATGAGATGCGTTTCATTCGGGTGTTGCCATTAAACAATTAACAAATAATCGCCATTTCTGTGCCACGTAGCGTAATATATATATATATATATATATATATATATATATATATATATATATATATATATATATATATATATATATAGATAGATAGATAGATAGATAGATAGATCGTGGCTTACCTGACATAGGTATAGCTGACCTTGCTGGTTGCCAACAGTTTAAAATTACATTACCAACATCACACGACGAAATAGACCCAGGCAAAGTGAAATAAATGGACAACATCTCGACTACGGTTGAAAGTCACCCGTCCGCCAATCGTTTCCAGCAGTTTTAAACTATACATAGCAACATCGCAGAAACCGCTTGCAAAGTACAATCAATGGTATCCCGATTATGGATACAGTGGCTGTCAACCGTCATCGAGATAGTGTCCATTTCGATTTCCCTGTGTCTATTTCGTCGTTTGATGTTGATAAGTGTCATTTTAAACTGTTAGCAACAGCAAGGTCATTCATACCTATTTCGAGTAATCAAGAAGAATATTTTTTCTTAAATATTTCAATCTTCACCAAATACTTAAATTTCTTCACCAGCTCTAAGTCTTTGCTCCCTAAAGTCCTGCGTACAAAAAATTATAGCCGACCTATACACGTAAATTTCCCTTGAAGTCAGTCGGAGCGCGCAAAAATGAATTTCGTCGACCTAAGGATTGAACCGACTGAGAACAGAAATTCAAGAAAAGAAATGAAATATTTTAGTGAGGAAAATAGTCTAAAATATACTCTTATAAAAAGTCATTAGCGGAGTAGTTGGTGGGAAATTCACCGGGTATTGTCCTATTTTAAATTAGGTGATAAGGAACTTCCGCTTTGAAATTTGATCAAATATTAGGGGACTTTTTTAAATGTTCAGACATTAAATTAGATAAAGAGCTACAAAATATATCGCAGGAATTTTTAACACTGAAATTTTCAGGGATTTTTTTTTTTTTTTTTAATTGTGTGAAACATAATTTTAACCCTTTATAAGGCAGTGGTAAGTATTTTACCACTTAATTTTAATCCCAAAATTCCAAATTTGTACCAGATTTTTTTTAACGAAATTGTACATTTATATTTTATGTGACGAAATCTACTTAAAATCTTTTTAATTAATTTGTTCTTAAATTCTGGTGGCAGTCCATTATTTCAAACATAAATAATGTGCCTTATAAACGGTTAACGTGACGCCACATTTTGGGGTACAAAATTGATTGAAACAATTATTTAAATAAATCTTTTAAATAAAAGACATTTAACATTTATTATTAAGAAAACTATAAAAATTAACAAATTTGTATAAATGGTATAGAGAAAAAAGTAATTTAAACAATTATTTATGTAAATCATTTAAATATGAAAATGCTATAAATTGTTAAGTAAGAAAATATAAAAATTAAAGAAAATATACTAAATTTAAAGTACAAAATTAACGAAAACAATTATTTAAATAAATGATTTGAGTATAAAAATTCTACCAATGAAAAACGTAAAAAATAATAAAACTATACTAAATTTTAAATTTAAAATTTAATTTAAGCAATTATTTAAATAAATCTTTTAAACAGAAAACAAATTTAAACTAAATTAAAACTAAAAAACTAAATTTAATAATTAATTAAACAATTAATTAAATGAATCTAACTATAAATTATTATTTAAGAAATCATAGAAATTAAGGAATAATAAATGATAGAGCGCAAAATAATTTTTAAACATTTATTTATATAAATCTTTTAAAAAGAAAAATAAATTTTTGAGTGCAAAATTAATTAAATAAATTATTTAAATACATGTTTTGAATATAAAAATTCTATCAATAGAAAACATAAAAATACTACACAAATTTTAGAGTTCAAAATTAATTAAAATAAATATTTAAAAAAATCTTTTAAAGATAAAACAAATTTCAACTAAAACAAACTAAAAATCTATTTTTTTTTTTTTTTTTTTTTTTAATCATCTAAATAAATCGTACAAATAGAAAATGTTTAACAATTATAATTCAAGAATCCATAAAACCTAAATGAAACTTCAACATCCCGGCCCACAACACATGATAGAGTAAAAATTACTTTAAAGAATTTTTTTAATCTTTTTAATAAGCCTGTAACGAATTATTTCAAAAAACGAAAACATCGTGAAATTATTATAAATTTTTGAGCACAGAATTATTTTAAAAAATTATTTGTATAAATCTTTTGAGTATAAAATTTCTATAAATAGTAAATATAAAAATTAATATAGTGAAAATAAAAAAATAACATAATTATACCAAATTTTAGACAGTAAAAGTAATTTAAACGATTATTTATATAAATATTTTAAATAGAAAACTTTGATCAGTTATTATTTTAAAAACCACAAAAATTAAGAAAACTTTAATAAATTTTAGCGTTTAAAACCGATTTTAACAATTATTTAATTTTTTTAATGTAAAACTTATTATTACAAAAGATAACAACAACAACAAGAAAAACAAAAACAAACAACAGACAAGAACAACTATATTGATAATATAATGAAACTCAATTAAATTTTAGAGTACATAGAATTAGAGTATTTAGAATATAGAGTGTATAGTACATAGAATTTAGAGTATATAGAATTTTTATAATTTGTTATTTAAGAAAATAAAACAAATAATGAAGCTTTAATAAATTTTAAGTTATAATTTAATTTAAACAATTATTTATGTATATATATTTTAAAAATAAAATTCTTATAAAATTTTAATTAGAAAATATAAAAAAAATGAAACTATACTAAATTGTAGAGTGCAAAATTAATTAAAACAATTATTTATATAAATATCTTGAGTGTAAAAATTCTGAAACATAAAAAATAGTAAAACTGTACTGAATTTTAGACAACAAAATTAATTTAACAATTATTTAAATAAATCTTTTAAATAGAAAACTAATTTAAACTAAAATAAAACTAAAAATCTAAATTAATTAATAAAAATTATTTAAAAAAAAATTATAACTAGAAAATGTTTGACTATTATTATTTAAAAAACCATACACGTTCAAAACCAATTTCAACAATTTTCTAAATAAATCTTTTAAACAGAAAACTGTTATCAATTATTATTTAAAAAAACATAAAAATTAATAAAACTTTAATAAATTTAAGATTTTAAAACCGACTTTAATAATTATTTAAAAAGTTTTTTTAATATAAAACTTTCATAAATTATTATTAAGAAAAACAACAACAACAACAATGAAACTTTAATAAATTTTAGACTATAAAGTTAATTCAAAGATTTTTTTAAATATATCTGTTAAATATAAAACATTAATCATTTATTATTTAAAAATATAAAACAAATAATGAAACTTTTATAAATTTTAGATTATTTTTTTTTTAATTTATATAAATCTTTTAAATAAAAAAATGTTGTAAATTACTAAGTAAGAAAATATAAAAATTACTGAAACAATACTAAATTTTAAAGTTAAAAATGAATTACAGTTATTAATTTACATTTATTTAAATAATTATTATTTAAATAATTTTAAACAAAATTCTACCAATATAAAACACAAAACTTAATACAACTATACTGAATTTTATAGTGCAAAATTAATTTAATCGATTATTTAAATAAATCTTTTAAATAGAAAACTAATTTAAACTAAAATAAAACTTTAAAAAGAAAACACTAAATTAATTTAATCAAATATTTAAAAAAATTATAAATAGAAAATTTGTAACAATTTTTATTTAAGAAACCATAAAAATAAACGAAAGTTTAATATATGGTAAATCAAAAGTTAATTTAAAGAATTATTTAAATATTTTAACAAAAAACATATATCAATTATGGATTTAGTTAAACAAATAAAATTATGAAACTATAATAATTTTTATACAAAATTAATTTAAACAATAATTTTTATAAATCTTTTGAACATGAAAATTCTATAAATAAAAAACATAAAAATGAATAAAACTATGTCAAATTTTAGAGTTCTAAACCAATTTCAACAGTTTTTTAAATAAATCTTTTATACATAAAATTATTATTTAGAAAGGCAAAATATAAATAAATAAATACAAGTTTAAAGAGTACAAAATCCATTTAAACAATTATTTATATAAATATTTTAAATAGAAAACATGTATCAATTGTTTTTTTTTTTTTAAAGAAAAAAAAAGAAAGTAACGAAACTTTGAAAAAATTTAGTTCAAATGAAATTTTAACAATTATTTAAATAAATCTATTAAATATAAAATAGTTACCAATGGTTATTCAGAAATTATAAAAAATATATATATGAATACAGAATTAAGTAATACAATTATTTATATAAATCTTTTAAATAGAAAACTTTTATCAATTATTTTTTTAAAGAAATCATAAAAACGAATGAAACTTTAATATATTTCAATGTGCAAAATTATTTTAAACAATTATTGAAATAAATGCTATAAAAAGGAAAGTTTTAACAAATATTATTAATGAAACCATAAATAAATAAATAAATGTTTGAGTATGTGACATGTTGAAAATTTCACATGCTCACATACCTGGAAGATAAAGATAATCCCTTAGGAATAAAAGGCCTTTTATGAATTGTCACTATTCAAGTAAGAGTGCTATACAGAAGAGTGACAGGTGGACGTGAATTTAACTAATCAATTACTTGGAAAAAGGGGATAATCCTCTAAGAATGAAAGATAGAACTATAGATTGGGGTCTGTCATTGTCATCTGGAGATAAGCAGACGGGAGAAGGTGTGGTAGTGGAGGTAATGCTTTCTGAGAAATTCCTGGGATGCAATGAAAGCCTCTGGGATGTGAAATTGCGGACGGCAGTTGAATTTTGAAGAAGTTGGAGGTTGAACGAGATGGGAGAAAGGTCCTTTTTTGAGCGGACGTGAGAATCTGAGTTTTTCGGACATCGTAATTTTACAAGACGAAGATAATTGTCCCATTTTTTCATTTTTACTTTTTTTTTTTTTTATAATGTGTTAATTTAAAATAAAGTTTTTTTCCTTTCAAACAATAAATGGATTTCATTAATTATATATACATGTGTCCACGTTACCACAGCTATAGTATATATAATTAATTGGTGGCAGCGGTGGGATATGTAATCTAGAGTAAATTAGATTACGGATCTATGTTAACCGGATGAAACAGATGAAGAGCCAGTGGAAAACGGACAAGCAGAGTTGTGGATTCGTGAAGTCTAATTGGAGTCGTGGTTTTTTCTCGGAGTTCTAGCAAGTAGAGAACTGGTAAAAGAACTTTATCGACTAAAGCTGTGAGATGTATGATCAGTCAACTATAGACTTGGTGCTATTTGTGTGTGCTTCAAAATATATCAGTGGAATGAAGATATGCGGTGTACCATCTAAGTTGTCTACATACGGATCTAAGGTGAAATTAGTGTTTCATCAGTGAATTGAGTGTCTTCAAATCTTCAAAAATCTGTGTGTATTATCTTTAAAAGTGCTTGGAAGCCTGGTATCAGTGTGGAGGAAATATCTGCATCTGAAGGTAAGCTCTTTTATGATATCTTCTATAGAGGTCTGTTTTAAATTAAATTTTGTGTATAAATTTTAATTTTGGGGAACAAAACTCTATGAAAATTTTAAGAATTCTAGGGAAGCTATTAATTTGGTACTTAAATTTTTAGTTAGAATTTTTATGTTTGTTGATTTTCTGGTATCTGTTTGGTATAATATTGGGTTAAGAAAATTATATACTTATGTATATGTTAAAATTTACTTGGGGTATAGTAAATTGTTATTGATTAATTGAGATTATTAATCACGATACTTTAATCATAATTTTGTATAAAACTTTTGGAAATAAGAGTTTTGTTTACATACATTTTATTTATTACAGTAATAAAGTTACAGTTTAATTTTATGGGTATACTGTGGATGATTATGATTAACGTTTCAAAATAAATTGATGTTATACTGTACTGTTGGGTATAAAATATATTTTGGGGGATATACTCAGTTTGAAAGACGTCACTGTTGCATGAGAATTTGTTATATTAAAAGTGTGTCGTTTTTAAATACATTATTATACGTATAGTGAAAAAAATTCTATTTCTGTATTTATTGTATTATTGTAAATTGAATATATATAATATTTTGAAATTTATTATATTTTGGGGGAAAATATGGCAGACTATTTAGTAAAATATAATAAAAGCGTCTTGCTATTATTCGCAGAGGAATTTGAGACCAGCGTGTCAAAAACGTGTCAAAATCAAGCTATAATTCAAGCTATTGTTAGTGCTGAGGATTATAAAGAAAGTTACGCAAAACTTCGCTTGCAGTATATTCTTGAACAGGAGACAGAGCGGAAAGAACAGGAAAAACAAATCGGAAAAGATCGTAAAGAACAAGAGAGACAAATTGAAAAAGATCGTAAAGAAAGAGAGAGGCAAATTGAATTAGATAGGATTGCGCAAGAGGAAAAAGATAAACTTAGGAAATTTGAGTTAGATAAACTTGAAAAACAACTTGAGGTAGATAAACTTGAGAAACAACTTGAGGCAGATAAACTTGGAAAATAACTTGAATTACAAAAACTTGAGAAACAACATCAATTTGAATTAGAAAAATTGCGTATTCAGAATTCTGCGGATGTTGTTAGTGTTTCATGTAATGAATCAAATGTAGATTTTCATAGAACTCCTAAGGTAAATTTAAAGGATTTAGTTCCGCGTTTTGATTCTAAATTAATTGATATAACTCTTTTCTTTATGATTTTTGAAAGGCAAGCCGAGAAAGCTAAAGTTTCTCAGGAAGATTTGGTCAGTCAATTAATTCCTTTATTACCTTCTGATATTGCCGAAATTATAGTAAAACAGCCAGCAGACAAATGTGATGATTTTCAACATATAAAGAAAGTTTTGTTAGATAGGTTTAGGCTAAGTACAGGCGCCTTAAAACAGAAATTTGAAACTCATCAAAGAAAATCTGGTGAATTATGGGTTGATCTGATTTACGAGTTAAGGGGTTATCTTGAGAATTGGTTAGATTCATTAGAAGTGAGTGATTTTGAATCCTTAAAAGAACTAATGCTCACGGAACAATTGAAAAAACGTGTCCCTTTTGAGATAAAAGAAAAATTTATGGATGATTGGGAGGAAATAAAGATTGCTTCTAAACTCGCGGAAAAATCGGATAAATTTGAGAGTATAAGAAGAGAATTTAAGAGGTCGGATAGAAAACCTTGGGAAAATAAATCTTTTCAGGATAATCAAAAAGATAACTTTAAATCTAAAATTAAGAATGAAGGGAAACCTAGATCGGAATTTGAGAGTACGAAAGAGAATGGGAAAACTGACCTATTTAAGAAGGACAATGCTTTCGAAAACCAGAGAAAAGTCCAATGTTACAATTGTTTGGCAGTGGGTCACATCCGTCCAAATTGTCCGGAATTGTTAAAAAGTAAATCCAATTATGAGGATAAAAGCATAGCTTGGATTACTACTAGTGATGGGAAAGGTGTGGAAACCGAATTGCCTATGGTTAATTTATGCGTGAATGGTAAGAAAGTAAAAGCGATTAAGGACACAGGTGCGCAAATTGCGGTTTTTGATGCTAATGACATTCCGTGGAGTGCTAAGAAAGTGGGAAATTATCTTTCTTATACCGGCTCTCGGAAATAGACAAAAGGCGGATTTGGTGTCCGTGCCGATTGCTTTGATAGAAGATGAAAAAGAGTACGTTGAAAAGAATGTGGTGGTTGCAGTTGTGAGAAAACTAAAGTCTCCTCCACTGATAACACCCGTTGTTTATGATTTATTAAAGTTAGGAAATAGGGATAAGCAAAATTCAGTGTGTAAACAGTTGGAGAATCAGAGAGCATTGAATGGGCAGGGAACCCTCAGATTATCTAGCGATCATGAGCAAAGGGTTGTTAGAAAAATGGTTGTGAATGAAATCTGTGAAAGGGATAATAAGTCAGTTAATGAGATAGAGGTAAATTCATCGGGAGACGTGACTGATAAGAATTTGGCAAAAGGGTCTAAATTGATCGATACCAAAGATGATGCGTCTCAAACGAATAATGATAAAAGGTCAGGTAAGGGAGGTCAATTTCGGGAAAAGAATTCTGAGCATGCTGTAAATATAAACAGGTATTTTGTTGGTAGTCTGGGAGTTGAGCGTGTTACAAATAGAATTAGAAAGAAATTGAGTTCACCTATGACTGTGGCCAGAAAAATTAACTCTGGGATGAAAGATAATAATAGAGTAAATTGTGGGGCTAAATGCCAAGAAAGTGGATATGGAAATTCAAAGAATTCAAAAATAAAAAGAATGGAGCATTCTGCTTTTAAAACGGATCATAAAGAAAGATTTATTAAAATCAAACAAGATTTTGAAAAGAAAAATTGTGATCATGAAGTTGTAAAGCGAAATTTATTGTCGAAAAGATTATCTGATAGAAGTAATTTAGATATTGGTTTTTGGGAGAATTCTCTAAATTAAGTTGATTCTAAATTTGGTAGTACTCATTATTGCAATATCTATATTGGGTTTATTTATCATTTAATGTTTAATATTTTCGTAATAATAAAACTTCATTAATTTTATAATTGCATAATTCAGTATGTTTTATTTTTGTTTGTAGAAGTGTCCAAAATTAAGCTTTTATGCAGGTGTTTTTTTTAGGAAAATTGTGTTAGGCATTGTGTTATATATGGATCTATTCTTTCTTTTTATTATTATTATTTTTTTTGTTAGAATCTTGTAAATTGTAATCTGTATTTGGTATTATATGTATGTGAAATATTTCAGAATTGTTTCTTAGGACATCAATAGTATAAATTATTCCTGGAATTATACGGGAGTTCACCTATGACTGTGGCCAGAAAAATTAACTCTGGGATGAAAGATAATAATAGAGTAAATTGTGGGGCTAAATGCCAAGAAAGTGGATATGGAAATTCAAAGAATTCAAAAATAAAAAGAATGGAGCATTCTGCTTTTAAAACGGATCATAAAGAAAGATTTATTAAAATCAAACAAGATTTTGAAAAGAAAAATTGTGATCATGAAGTTGTAAAGCGAAATTTATTGTCGAAAAGATTATCTGATAGAAGTAATTTAGATATTGGTTTTTGGGAGAATTCTCTAAATTAAGTTGATTCTAAATTTGGTAGTACTCATTATTGCAATATCTATATTGGGTTTATTTATCATTTAATGTTTAATATTTTCGTAATAATAAAACTTCATTAATTTTATAATTGCATAATTCAGTATGTTTTATTTTTGTTTGTAGAAGTGTCCAAAATTAAGCTTTTATGCAGGTGTTTTTTTTAGGAAAATTGTGTTAGGCATTGTGTTATATATGGATCTATTCTTTCTTTTTATTATTAATATTTTTTTTGTTAGAATCTTGTAAATTGTAATCTGTATTTGGTATTATATGTATGTGAAATATTTCAGAATTGTTTCTTAGGACATCAATAGTATAAATTATTCCTGGAATTATACTTTGGTATTATATGTATGTGAAATATTTCAGAATTGTTTCTTAGGACATCAATAGTATAAATTATTCCTGGAATTATACTTTGGTATTGTAAGTGAGGGATTATAGTAAATCCTATTGACAGTGTGGTCTATCAAATACTGAGTATGGGAATGTGTTTATATTCGGTAGGGATTTCATGTGTTATTCTAAATTCCTTTATACTTTGGTGACCTCTTTAGAAGTTGATTGAAGGAGCTTATTGTATTGTTGTATATGCCAAATTTCCTGCTGAAATTTTTCCTTAGGGGGGAGGAGTTGTGACATGTTGAAAATTTCACATGCTCACATACCTGGAAGATAAAGATAATCCCTTAGGAATGAAAGGCCTTTTATGAATTGTCACTATTCAAGTAAGAGTGCTATACAGAAGGGTGACAGGTGGACGTGAATCAACTAATCAATTACTTGGAAAAAGGGGATAATCTCCTAAGAATGAAAGATAGAACTATAGATTGGGGTCTGTCATTGTCACCTGGAGATAAGCAGACGGAAGCAGGTGTGGTAGTGGAGGTAATGCTTTCTGAGAAATTCCTGGGATGCAATGAAAGCCCCTGGGAATTGAAATTGCGGACGGCAGTTGAATTTTGACGAAGTTGGAGGTTGAACGAGATGGGAGAAAGGTCCTTTTTTGAGCGGACGTGAGAATCTGAGTTTCTCGGACATCGTAATTTTACAAGACGAAGATGATTGTCCTATTTTTTCATTTTTACTTTTGTTTTTTTTTATAATGTGTTAATTTAAAATAAAGTTTTTTTCGTTTCAAACAATAAATGGATTTCATTAATTATATATACATGTGTCCACGTTACCACAAGTATAAAATTCATTTAAACAATTATTTAAATAAAGCTTTTGAATATAAAATTTCTATCAATTTATATTTAACAAAACAAAAATTATTCTACTTATATTAAATATTAGAGAACAAAATCAATTATAACATTTTTTAAATATGATTTTTTTTTTAATATAATTTATTATTTAAGAAGACAAAACAAATAACTTTATTAAATTTTAGATTACAATTTAACTTAAAGAAATATTAAAATAAATCTTTTAAATAAAAACTTTTATTAAATGTTATTTAAAAAGACATAAAAATTAATGAAACTATACTAAATTTTAGAGTGCAAAATTAATTTAATTATTTAAAAGTATTTTTTAATAAAACTTTATTATATATATTTTTTATAAAAAAAAAATATTAATAAACTTTCTTATACTTTCAAATACAAAATTAATTAAAAATATTTTAAATAATTGCTTTAAATGTAAACTTTTTCAATTATTATTTAAGAAACAAGAAAATTGGTGAAACTTTAATAAATATAAGAATACAAAATTAATACAAACAATTATTTTAATAAATCTTTTAAATATAAAACTGTTACCAATTATTATTTAAGAAAATTTAAAAATTAATTAAACTTTAATATATTTTAGCTTAAAAAATTAATTTAAACAATTACTTAAATGAAACAGTTAAAGGATAAAACTGAAACACAGGTTGGTATGATTGAAATCTTTACTAGTTGATTAAATTCATGTTCTACACCTTTTCTTTTCAAATGAAAAAAAAAAAATTTAGTGTGATTTTTTTTCGTATGTGTGTACGTGATTTTTTTTTTCCAATATTTCTAATCCGCATTGCAACATCTGTATTATTTTATACAAGTTAAATTCTAAAAATCGTAATTTATTTCGAAAATATTTTGAAAAGTCTTTGAAAAGCCAAAATAATAATTGTTTGTAAATTTTTAAAATGTAAAGGTTTATTTGAAAAATTATTTAAATTAATTTTATGCTCTTAAATCTTAAACTATCATTATTTTTTGTGTATTTTTAAAAAATCATTTATAAAAGTATTTTTAAAAGTCTTCTTTGGAAGTTTGTTTAAATTAATTTGTACTATAAAATTTATTAAAATTTCATTATTTTTATGGTTTCTTAAATAATAATTGCTAAAAGTTTCATATTTAAAAATTTTATTTAAATAATTATTTAGATTAATTTTGTACTTTAAAGTTTCGTAAAGAGGACAGCTCACTTGTGGAGTTATTTTAAAATTATTGCAAGTGGATAATTGGCCACAATTCTTAAAAAAAAAAAAAAAAATCCCATAAAATTTCAATGATACATATTCTTGCAATATTTTTTTAAGTTTAAAAATTTTTTAAATTCCCCTAATCTTTGATAAATTTCCAAATGGAAAGTTCGTTATTACCTCAACTTAGATAACAACCCGTATAGCAAACATGGTGGCAGTGACGTGTCTGTGTTGGTATAACTCGCGCTCAAAGGGTTCCGTACATTAAACTTATTAATTACTATTTATTAATTAACAAACTCCTACTAACCCTAATTATTTCATAATTTTAGTTTCAGTAGATTCGTAAATAGGGGGAGGGGGGCGGTCAACATACTTTGGTAGTGCATTTTTGACGCTATCTCTGAAAATAAATGCCTAAAATTAAAACTAATGTATTTTTGAGTTCGATATTATGAGATCTTTCGTAGGATAGACAAAAAGAAAATTTTGTTTTTTTCAAGTAACTTAATTGTCCCCCCCCCCTCAACTTTTCTTAAACATATTTGTGAATGGCTAATAATCGGAAAATAGGTGGATCAATACATACTTTATAACTTTCCTAAGTTTGAACTTACCACGTTCCTTAGTTTACGATTAAAAGAGCTCAGACAGACGGACACACAGACACAGGAGTGATCTTATAAGGGTTCCGTTTTTAATTTTTAAGTACCCTAATAATGTACCCTTTAATTTTAAAGTGCGGAACCCTAAAAACATACATAATCGCGTAGCGTTACCCATTTTCCGTGGGTTCCTTACCCAAAAAGATGTTTTCTTTTTGATAAATCTTCTTCGAATTAAACTCGCTGTTGAAATCAGTTAAATAATGCTTTCTTCCAACGTAAGAGAGGAAAAACAACAACAACAAGAAGTAGCTGAGTTAATTTAATCTGTAGATGTTTATTTAATGATGCGATAACAATAAAGGCAAAAAGAAAAACCCTTCTTAATAACATCATAAAACGAAGAACTTGCTCCCGCCTTTAAAGTGGTAGCACGTCTTATTTATGCCTGAAGCAGAAAGAGAAAGTTCTTAATTTTATAGGGTGTTATTAGGAAGTTTTAACGAAACATGAGATACAACTTGTCAAATCTTTTACTTCACTTTTTAATTAAAAAAAGAAATAAAGTGTCAAGTAGTGATAGGACTAGAGCCACATCTAAAGAAAGCTTTCAATAGGAGTTTATATATACATTAAATGTATAGAGTCTTGTCTATGTGTACTATATTATATGTATATCTATACTAATAAAATAAAATTTCGCTCTGTGTGTGTGTATTTGTCTACGATGTCTAGCAAAATCGAGCCCACCTAGAAGTCTCAAAATTTAGGTGTGGACAGTCCAAGGTCTGGCCATGTGCACCTGAGTTTCAGAATTTTAATACTTTGAAAATTGACAAAAATATTAATTAAAAACTGATCAATAACTCATCTCTTTTTTGCGAGCCCGCTTTCAGAACTCACCCATGCCCAGAACCGATTTTGCATATCGTACGAGAATGAAGAACCATTTGCATGAAGAATGCGTTTATTTCGCAATTCTGTTTTAAATTATAAAAACGAAAAGCATATTCTGAAATACTTACGTCTCCAATGCCGTAATCAATTCGAGAAAAAATGTATGTTAACCCTTTGAAAAAGGCTCATTTTTCAGGGCTTAAGTTTTCTCCCTTACGTCAACGCCCCTCAATAGCACAATTTTAGAGATACAGACTGTCATGCAACCAACATCCTTCCAACTCTTTTTTTAAAAAGTAAACAGAAGTGAAGAGAAGACAGGAGGAATGGTGGTTTGTTCGGAGGAGCAGGATGTGGAATGCATCCGAGTATATTTTGGTTGTTTGGTGTTTGGTGGAATTTTTATGAATATTAGTGAAAATGTATATAGTGTAAATATTATTGTAAATACCAGCTCTCATATTTAATAAACTCTGTATTTTAATTTTAAAAAGAAGAATCGGTGCGTCATTCGGCTGTCATGATATTACAGACAAACCAAACATATATGCTCTTAAAGCCGAAACCTTCTTCTTCTAATAGGCGGTATAATTATTATTTTTAAATACGGATTTTAATCCTTTGAAAAACACCAGCGAATGCAGGTCATTCTGCGCCTCACCAGCAGATTTTTTTTCTTGCGCTAAAAGTTACTAAACGTTCGTTTTTTGACACAATATTTTTAGACCATCTCGGTAAACCAGATTTATGTCAACTACAACTTAATTTCGAAGCGTTGAGACGAGAACAAATATTAAAAAAAAAAAAAAAAAAAAAAAAAAAAAAAGAAAAAAATCAGATATTTTCGGCGAAAACCCATAATAACGGGATGTTTTCCGCAGTCACGCTCGGCTTCTGGTAAAGTTTTCACAATTTAAAATGCATATATTTTCACATAATTTTATAGAGGAAACAGTTATATTTATAAACGATTAAAATTTCAGAATACTATTTACCAGAACGACGAATGCTATTTTTTTTTAATGTTAACGGACCCGACGCGAAAAGAAAACATATTTATTTTACAACCAGATAACAATATTTCTGACGTAAAACCGTTATATTTATGGCCATTGAAAATTTCAAAGCGCTTGGACAAAAAAAGCTTTTTTTTTTTTTTTTTTTTTTTTTTTTTTTTTCTTTACTATATAATGATCATACTTGAAAAAAGCAGTAAATGTTTTTTTACGATGTCATTAAAGATATAAATTCATACAAAATCAGGTAAAATATATAAATTAATACAATTTTGGGTTTTATTTAAAGTTTTATCACGGGCCTTGGCAACGCTGGATATTATAAATAAAATATATAATGCCAAATTATTGAAGCTATCGTTTTGAAATCTCCAATGAATTTAGAAAAAATATATATATATAACAGAAATTTGAGCCAAATCAAAGGAAAAAATCGCCATTTTGAACATTTTAAGAGTATTCTCTCACGAACTACCCAATTCACGAAAAAACCGACTCACGTAGCAAAATAAAAACAAAATACCTGTTGATACATTTCTAAACATTCCGACAATTAAGTCATATCGCTGAATAGTTTGTTTTTTCTTTTCTACTTTTATGGCAGGTATTTTCCTTCTTGTGTTTTCGACAAGTCCTGTTTTCTTTGTTCCATAAACGAAAAAAGAAAAGAAAAACCCAAAGAAACAAAAGAGTAAATACGCAGTAAATAGGGAACCATGCTTTCGTCACATTGTGGAACAGTTTATTTTCTGTTTCGACCCCGTAGCTGTGTCATTTTTTTCGTCTTTTGTTTCTTTCTTATTGTGTTTTCAAAAAAATCTGCTTTCTCCGCTGACCGCGCACATCATGCCCGCTGGAGTGCAGAGAAGGATTTGACAGGTGGCAGTGAAATAAAAAAGTATTCAAATTTCAGACTACTTGGTTGCACAATGGATTGTTTTCTTTTCTTTTTTTCTTCTCATCTATCTGTACGAACCGTTTGTTATGTTTATGGGATGGAGCGTTAGTGGGAGATGAGTGGGAAAATACAGTAGAAAACGATTTTTAACGAAGTCGAAATAGAGTCCTGCATCGGATTGGGTAAACTGACTTCACCCGACACCGACCCGACCCGTGGTTTGAGTCGGATCGGATGGATGCAATCTTTTTTCGTTGTGGGTCGCGGGTAGACTTTAACCGTGTCGGATTCGTATTAGATATTGAGCCTATCGGGTCGGGTTAGGGTTGACCGGCTTCAAAAGAAAGTATTTTTCAAATGAAAAAACTATATATGTAACGAGTCCGTTGACAGGGGTTCGCTAATATTAGAGGTCGCGTTGGAGTAAGATACCGTACGATCTCAAAGAGACGTGGAATGTAGTCAAGGTAGACATTATTTCCTAGAATCTGACTTTATTCTTTTTTAGAAACACGATGATCAGACCCAGAGTCTGATCTTAGACCCAGAGTCTGAAACTTAAGTCAGACCCAGTCAATTTGAGAGTCTCATGCTCAGAGTATCGAGAATAGTTCGTTGCTGTAGTCATTTTCAGGAGAAGGGCTGAGCGGCTGGTAACAATGAAGGTAGCAAGTTATTGACGAGAAAATACTATGTAAAAACGTGCACTCTCGCTTTTTAGTTGACTTAATATAGATTCTTTCCGACAGAGTGCGGCACTAAAGAAATAGGCTGGTAAACCACCCCTTATTGGTTATTTAGCTCTCGCATGATACCTGAGCTCTATGACGATACCACGTCCTGCAAACCTGGCTGCGCCATAAAACCACAAACGAGTGCAAAAAGCACTTATTCAGCAATTTTACTCCTAAAGAACGGATAATTTTGGAGCATGAAAGTGATAGATGTGAGGCTGAGGCTGAGGAACAAAGATAACAGGGGCAATTCAGATTTAAGTACGGGTTTTCAAAGTTAGAGAAACAATTTGGGGAATTTAAATTTTAAATTTTGATTTTTAAAAAGGTTTACATTTTTATTATTTAATATATGTAAAGATATGAATATTAATGAATGTATAGTTTTATGCAAAAAACGATAAAATTGATATCTGAATATAATTCTAGACTATTTTTCCATAATTGTAGGGGAAGACCGGGCAAAGTAGCCAGGGTGGGCAAAGTGGTCACCCAATATAATGACGTCACCAGAACGCTGGCATTGCGTGGTTTGTGGTCAAACTATTTCGTTCGATGGCAGTGATGAGTAACCAGACAATCGTTGAACAAGGTGGTTCCATGCTTTATAATTTTAGAGCGAGTTTTCCAGTTTTTGAAGTTTGTGATCTAAGGTAAGTGACTTATATTACATACAATTAACAATAACCTGTTGTACTTGCTCTTTTCTTACACATTCAATAAATAAATGCATGTTTTCAGCTTCACATTGGTGGGTGAGTGGTCGCTGACTGTTCATTAGTTTCCACTGTAGAACGTATTTTCTGTCATGGCTCCCAAACGGGAAAAGTGGTCAGGGTAGTGGCCGTTGATTGGATCAAGTGATGAAGGTTGGATCAGGGGCAATGTTTGTCACCTCTGGGCTCATGAGGCCTGTTCAGTTTGCGAAGAAGATGACGTGGAGTTCATTTGCGAAAAATGCAGTGTTTGATTCTGATTTATAATTTTTTACATGGGTTTGTCACACTCTTATTGGATTTTCATACCATTTTCAATCTTTCCTTATGTTTCATACACTTTGTTATGACAATAAAAATGTTCTAATAATTTTAATAGTGTTTTCAATCTTTTTACACCTGTAGGGCAAAGTGGCCATGGAGTGACGATTAAGCCAGTGACGAGTGAACCTAGACGGGTAAAGTGGTTGACCTTTTTTGGGAAAATTTTGACCTTTTTTGGAAAAAAAACAAATTCTCACTTCCACTTCATTATTTCGTAAAAATTATAAATACCCTTACACCTCTAAGTAGTCACCCTAGTTCAATACAAATTGTCAGTTATGTATATGTATTTTAAGGGGTAACAAAAAATCACAAAACCTTTGGGTGACCACTTTGCCCGGCCTTCCCCTACTAAAATATGGATTAATATTCTTTCACTTCGGGTTCGGATTTGAATATTTCGGTTCGGGTTAGATTTCAGGTTGACTGTAAGCAGAAATTTCGTGTTCGGGTAGTTACGTACAAAATTTATTATGCTTCTGTAGTCGTTATTTGTGAACTTATTCTGCGTTTTAAACGATCTTGCCGAATTGTCGGCCTGTTGCAAGTTTTCTACCCTTTTATTATATTCATCGGTAAGTTTATTCTTTATAAAGTCAGGTGTTAATTCATTCTCTGGTCTAGCTTCAACAGTCGTTATAAGTGTATTGTAGATCGCAGGAAGAGAACACAGAAGTAGTGCCGAAATATGCGAGTCGCTTATATTTTCTCCTATTGCTATATCTCCTATATCTATTATTTCGAGAATGTGTGTTATGTGTTTTTGCATACACTGTAAAAAATGATCAATGTTTCTCATTTTGTGAAAATATACTATAACAACGAACGAAAATATAATATAATCTTCCGAGTTATCCGAAATTCCGAAAAGCGTGTTCCATTGTCTTTTGAATCCCCAGAAAGCAAAACATTTACAAAATTAAAAAAAATTATTTATAAAAACAAAATTTCTCTAGCTGCCCGAATTTTTCGGAAACGTTTCCAAATAGTTTTTTATAGTGTTTTAAAGAGTTTCCTCAGCCTGGAATATCTATTTATCGAATGCCATCCATTCTCAAGTAAACATTTTCAGCTGCAGAAGTTAATTTATACATGAAAGAGTAAAGAAATAATCTTAATTTTAATGTTAATGTTAACGCTGTTAATTTTGCATGTTTGTCTGTTAAACATATTTGTTGAACATGCAAATGTTTACTTGAGAATGGATAGCATCGAAAAAACTATATTCCGGGCTTAGAAAACTGATTAATACACTTTAAAAGCTATTCGTAAACGTTTCCGAAAATTACGGGCAGCTAGAAAAATTTTGTTTTTCTAAATGATTCTTTAAATCTCGAATGCCATTGATGTTTGCGGTTTCTAAAGATAAAGAAACACTGTTCAGAATCCTGGTTAACAAGGATGAATTTATATTATAAATTTATTCGTCATTATATTATATTTTCATAGATTCAGAAACATTCGTCATTTTTTACAGTGTATTACCGTATCCTTGAAGAGTAGCTCCGTACAATTTTCTAAGTAAGTATAGCTTACTTGAAATTTTTGCGTTTTCGTGAATATTTTTTAATGCTTCCCATGTATCTTTGGCCGTGTTTAGATTTTTCACATGGACGATATGCGCATCTTCGATGCTTAGATTTATGATCGCGCGCGCTTTTCTATCTTTTTTTTTGCCAGTCCGTAGTTATAGGTGTTGGTGGTTCATCAGTTACGAGTTCGAATAATTTTTCTTTAATAAGTAACACCTCGATTTTAAATTTCCATGTTGAATCCATTTCATCCCACGCCATTTCATCCATTCCATGTTGAATCCATGTTTTCCATTTGTGTTCAGTTTTTCTATTATTGAGCTTCTTTTATAGAGGCCATTTTGGGGATTAAGGTTTCTATTTTTTTTAAAGTTTCTAAAGTTTTATTGATTCAGCAAAATATAAACGTGATGACTCTGATTAAATACACGAGCAGGTCGATCTATTTACATTAAACATTTAACGTTACTTTTACATGACATTTACATTTTATAGCATATCGTGCAGTAATTTGGTATTTTGAGGAGTTTACATTCGCTCATGTTATCGCGGTTACATTTTAGAGCACACTTCTGATGTAATGTAGAGTTCTATAGTAAAAAGTCTTTTGATTTCATTTTCCGATGACGTCTTTTGGACTTTATACTATTTCTGGGTTTTCTCGCATGAATTGCAACAGTTCATTATCCATAGTATTAAAAATATAAAGTTACTAATAAATGTTCTTCAGCATATTTCACAAACGATCGTTAAACTTTAAATGCGATTTTTTTTTCATTAATGCCAGTGGAGGTTGAAAGTCTATTAATCACAGTTAATTATTTCCGCGTTTCGATCTGCGGCAATGCAATTTACTTTTATAGAACATCTGCTCTTTTTGGTTGTTTCTTCGTTGAGTGAAATCGTCTTATAATCCCGAGATGAGATTAACAATTCTAACAAATTTTGCTTAAAAATTTTGCTTGGGAAATATTTTTTTTCAGTAGAAACAGCGAAATCTTTGTCAAGGAAGGTTCATATTCGTAACTAGGGATTACGCGCTATTTTTTTTCAACACATGATTTTATTATCTTCTTCTTCTTTTTCTCTTGTCTTTTGACGAGTAAGAAATTTTTTGGGGTTAAAATTCCCCCTAAAAAATTAACGCTATTAACATTACTTAAAATCACTCAATATTTAACCGTTCCAAAATATCAATTAATGAATTCGCATTTCAAAGCATTTTTACTGAATTTTTGAAAATATGTTTCGGAGATTTGTACAGTCATTAAATAAATTTTAGTAAGTTTGTATCTATCAAAATCGTCTAATAAACTCAACTTATTAAACTTATTTTTGTCTGATAAACACAATCGGTATTTAGAAGGGATTTGCAGAATTGTTGAGTACTGCTGGTCAGTACTAAGAAACTTCTTTAAAATATAACAGCGTTTAATATATATAAATCTTGGTTATATATAGGCATAGTTAGCATCTTGGTTACATCTTGGTTAGACACAGGCATAGTAAGCATAATTATATACATCTTGAGAGTTAATATTGTGACATATTAATGCTGTGATAGCTTGGAGATCTGCACTCTCCAACAGCCCGCGAACAACTCATGCTGCACATTGTTCTCGGACTTACTGTGAAACCTATGCTAATTGTTTAAAACAAATGTTTAATGTACAAGTTCCTCAGATGCCTTTACTTCTCCTAGATTTAAGAGATACCTTCGTAAACATAAAGTGAAACTGCGTTTTACCTCATCTCACCATCCACAAACGAATGGTAAAGTAGAGAGGCTAAATCAAACGATAGTTACTAAATTAAAATGTAAAGTTAATTCTGCAAATTATTTACTGATTTGTATCTTCTTTGTGACCACGAACGTAGAAATAGATAAGGACTTATAACGAAATACTGTTAATATCGAGTCGTGACTTTGGAACTAAATGGCAGCCGGCGTACAAGTGTGCTAGGGTAGCGCCACCTACAAACAACAAACTGAAACTGCCACCAACAACGTTCTGGCATAAAGGAATATGCAACAATAATGCTTTCCACCTACTGCTAGTCAAAAAATACATACATTATTGTTAATATCTAATTAAAATAAATAACAATATGACAATAAAATTGGTATATCCGATTACTATTAGACGATGGCTGTCAAGCAGACGAACCGGTACAACTGTCCACACAGGCGCCACCTATATGAAACATTTTCCGAGGAACAATTTTCTTCTTCTAAAGGCTATTTCGTTAGAAGTGCCATTGAGTGGGTTTCTATGCTCATTTTTGGGAAAAATATACTTATATCATTGAGAGCTCGTGGTAAAATGCTGAGTGTTGCTTTTTACTATGCTGTTTGTACGATGCTGCCAGCCATATACCCACATATATACAACTTTAATTCAAATCATTCTGTAAAATATTGTTTCTGATCTTTTATACATTTAAAAATATACAAAATAAAACACACCTTACAATAAAACATATAGAATTTTTTCAGAACTGAAATAAATCTGGACACTTATAATTGGAAAGGATGTGTTTGACCCATGTTTTAAAATATTTTTGCTTTATACAACGAATATATTGCTTTTAGAATAGTAACTCATATACACTATATTGCCAAAGGTGACCGGTCACTTGCGATTTTAGACGTTTTGTTAACTATCTAGAAAAATACATGGGGAATTAACCTGAAACTGCAGGTGTGTAAACAGCATAGTATGGGTTATATATTTCCGTGAAGATTTTTTCACGAAACCCCATAGGGGACTGTCAACCAATCGAAAAAGAACGAATATTTTTTGTGATAACCCTGTAAAAACTAATGTAGCAAAGGCGTTCAAACTCGAGATTATTAATAAGTGGCTTATTGTAATATACTGTGTTCATTTTTATGAGGATAGCATGTACACTCGTAGAGAAATTAAGATTTTTATAAAAACAGTCCCAAATTTTGCCTAGTTTTTTCTGCAGAGTTCTTAATATAAAAAAAAAGTTCTTTTCAGAAAATAGGACAAACAACATTGTACATAATACTCTGCAATCAGAATTAAAAAATAATAAAAATTAGATGAAAAATGAGCAGGTTTACTAAAAAGGTTTCACTGCGCATGCGTGAATGCAATCAAAATATAATATGCATAATGTATTAGCTAAGTATATAGAGCAACTTTTGTGAAAGTCTCAAAATCATAGCTTGAAAATTCTGAAAATTATCGTCGATAGAATAAGCTCCAAATCCGTTGTTCTCAAAAGGAAGCAAAAAGATGAGGGGTTGTATCCAAATATAGTAGTACGTGCAATATTGTGTACGCTATCTTGGTACTAATCAACAGATATTTGATACAACCCCTCATCTTTTTGCTTCTTTTTGGGAGCAACGGATTTCGAGCTTATTCTATCGACGATAATTTTCAGAATTTTCAAGCTATGATTTTGAGACTTTCACAAAAGGTGCTCTATATACTTAGCTAATATATTATGCATATTATATTTTGATTGCATTCGCGCATGCGCAGTGAAACATTTTTTAGTAAACCTGCTCATTTTTCATCCAATTTTTATTATTTTTTAATTCTGATTGCAGTGTATTATCTACAATGTTGTTTGTCATACTTTCTGAAAAGAACTTTTTTTTTATATTAAGAACTCTGCAAATTATAAGCAAAAAACTAGGCAAAATTTGGGACTGTTTTTATAAAAACCTTAATTTCTCTACGAGTATATATGCTATCCTCATAAAAATGAACACAGTATATTACAATAAGCCACTTATTAATAATCTCGAGTTTGAACGCCTTTCATACATTAGTTTTTACAGGGTTATCCAAAAGATATTCGTCCTTTTTCAATTTGTTGACAGTCCCCTATAGAGTTTCGTGAAAAAATCTTCGCGGAAATATATAACCTATACTATACTGTTTACACACTTGTAGTTTCAGGTTAAGTCCTCATGTATTTTTCTAGATAGTTAACAAAACGTCTAAAATCGCAAGTGACCGGTCACCTTTGGCAATATAGAGTATATGCTAAATTGCATTACTGCTGTGTTAATTGAATTTTATACCAAGTTTTGATAATGGTAATTTAAAGTGCCTTCGGGACGTAAGGGGTTAAAAAGACAAACGAATTCTTCGTGCGGAATATGAAATTCGAAACAAATCAACTCAATATATATTCAGCATTTTATACTTTTACAGCATGCCGTTGGCCGGGACAAAACAGGAAGTGGTTACACCGTGCAACCACCTCGATTTTGACTTGTTTCGATACTTAACGACTTCTGGAGATGTTCGAACACATCACATGGAATTTTTTTTTGGTTAAATATGCGGGTGGGGGGGCGGGTTCCCATTGTAATTTTCTCTTAAACGTGCAGCGATGTTATGGCAATCACTTTCACGCTAATTTCTTTTTCCTCGAAATATCTTCATCGCTGAAACAAAATATGCAAGTCACGAAGCTGTTTTGTAAGCCAACGGAATCGACACGCGAAGGCGTCCTGTAAAACACCTCGCATTCGTTTTCCGATAGATCGCTTGACCGCTGAGGAACCGGGAACCGGTCATTTTTACGGCAAACCTCGTGGGATTTCGTGAGGTATGCTTTTTTTTTTTTCGAAATACGGCATTATGTGAATGATTCGATAACATCCCCTACCTGAGTCTTTAACACCTTGCATAACTCGTGGAAGAAATCCCTGAACAAAATATGTTATATCGTGTTCACACTATTGTATTTAAGTCACTTGCACAAGTTTATTTTAAGTTTTGTTAGTATATATTTTTATAATTATGTTCCTATTTATTTATTTATTTGTTTGTTTGTTTTTGTAATTAGAGGAAAAAGAACATGCATTTTTTGTTAAATACTAATTTTCCGCGGAACTATAGCCGTATAAATTGTATAAATATGGACCCTTATCCTTTTTTAATAACACTTTCCAACATAGTTGCAAAGTGTTTATGAATTCGGTTTGTGTGTCTGTCTGACGTTTGTCCGTCTGTCCGTGCTCTAACACGCGTAACAATATTCGTTTTGTCATGCAATGGATATAGGTTATTGAGGTTTACTAGGGTATGTTCGGTATTGAAAATGAAGTGTGTAGCGTTTATAGTTCATTTACAGGCACATTCAAAAGAATTGCGTTACAGGACGGTCTGGGGGGAAAAATCGATTGTGGTTTATTTTAATGCTGTTACACTATTTCAAACCTATTGAAATGGATATGTATCACTGAGGTGCACTACAAGAAGATTGCTATAGAATAGGGTGTGCATAGCGCTTAGAGTCCCTTTACAGGGACACTCAAAAGAATTCCGTTACAGGACGGTCTATGGATAAAAATCGTTTGGAGTTTATTTTAATAACGTTTCACTATTTCAAACACATTGAAATGGATATAGAACACTCAATGGCATTACAAGAGGCTTACTATACAATATTGTGTGTATAAAGTTCCTCGTTCCTGTACAGGGACACACAAGAGAATTCGGTACTATCTGTTAACAATCATTGCTGGAAGTGCGCTTTCAGTTGCTGAACGCGTTTTTAAATTGAACTCATTTTTTGTCTTTTACTGGGTGTGTATAAATTGTATAGATCCTATACAGGGTAGCACAAAAGTCCTCGAGTCCATTTCCGTTTATGGATGGAAATTCCAGAAGGGGGATTTTAAACTGTGCTACGCGTTTCGTAATGGAACTAAAATTTAGCACATTCTATGTAGTAATATAAAAATCTATAGATCGGATAAAACAATTCGGATATTTTTACGACAATTCACTGCAAAAGCTCATACACAAAAATAAACACAAAAAACACATTTAAGAACACAATTTGTCCTCAAATTAACAACACTTTATAGTGTTGTCAGTTAGAACACTTTATAAACAACACAAATACAACACTTTATTGTGTAGTGATAGTGTTCTGAAATGTGTTGCGATCCAGAAATGTGTCCTAAAAATAGTTTTGAAAGTGTTGTGATTAAAATGTGTTCTTACAATAGTGTTGTACTGTACAACGCATTGTACCCAAATTAAGAACACTTTTAAAGCATCACGCACAATTTAGAACACTATATAAATAGAACATTATATTAACACATTTAACATACTTTCTAAAATAAGATTTTTTTTAACACAGAAATAATGAATTAATGTTCCAATTTGTTAATAGTGTAATACAGAAAAGACAGCGAAATTACATTAGAATAAACTTCCCGAAATCATGAAAATAACTTCACATAGGATTTTTATAATGTAATCTTAGTAATGAATTTTATGAAGAATTTCATATAGGTACAAAATTTCTATTAATTTTGTTATTCTTTTAAAATTAAAATTAAAAACTTAAAATTTTTATTTAAACTTTTATTACAAAATATGCAATTACTTATTTAATGGTAAGAAATGTGAAATAATGAAACACAAAAGGAATATAAACCTGTATTTAGCATAATCACAATACGCTTATTATTTTTTTCAGATATTATTTTTTATATTAGATCATTGTATTATTAGCAAAAAATCTTTCTTTGAACTAGGAGATGCTCATGGAATGAGAAATTAAATATTGCAAAAATGGCCAGTCGCATACAATTTTCTGTGATAAAATAAACTGAAAAAATTGAGTCGAATTTGTGTATCTATAGATATTGTTATGAATTTTGTATATACTTGTAAATATTCCATTTGTTTAAATTTATTTTATTTTATTATTGTGAAAATTGCAGTATTAATGTATTTCCTATTGAGCAATGCTAAAGGCCTCAGGTGCTTTGTAAGAAAAACAACCTTACACCCTCATCGTTTTTACAATAGAGTTCTATGGGAATATCGCCAAGGAATGGGTTTATCGCCAAGTTGGCGATGGTTTTGGCGACTTATTTTTGTCGCCAAATTTGGCGATATATCGCCAAATGTCGCCAAGTTGGCGACGGATTTGGCGACTTTTTGTGCAACCCCCCCCCCCCCCCTTATACATTTACATTGGGATCCTTTCACGTTTGGAGTACTCTATCGAGAGTTGGAGGACCTTCTGGTAATTTCTAGCATCTGAAGGCTCTGGAATAATCTGGAATGATCTCTGAAACCTATATAAGGACCTCCATCAGTTCAGTTAGTTAGTGAGTTGTCTGTCAACTGCGATTGAATTCATACGAGAGGCTTTGCATTGAGAACTGTGTTACTCTGATCGATTTTGTCGTTGATACGTCGTATTGAACGCATTGTTTCTGTGTGAAATTTTGCTGCGCTTTTATTGGATTTGAAGATTACTGAATATCTTGTAATTTTCAGAAGATATTTGTGATCGTATTGCACTGTTTATAGTGAATAAAGCCTTTTTATTGTTCTTATATATTGGCATCAGTCCTTTCGAACCCCGAGCGCACAACATTTGGTGTCAGAAGTGGGATTGAATGCCGATTACCAGAGCAATGGAGGCGCAACTGACTAAATTATTGGAGAAATTAGGAGAGATGGATGAGAAAATGACTGCGAATCAGGCTGAAATGAAGAAGGATATGTCAGCGATGGATGAGAAAATGACTGCCAACCTTGGCGAGTTGAAAGAAGAAATGAAGAAGGAAATGACTGAGATAGATGAGAAAATGACTGCAAACCAGGCTGAAATGAAGGAAATGTCGGAAGAAATGAAGAAGGAAATGTCAGCGATAGACGAGAAAATGACTGCCAACCTTGGCGACTTAAAAAATGAAATGAAGAAGGATATGTCAACCAACCTTGGAGAGTTGAAAGACTTAATAGAGGATAAAATAACATCTTTAAATGACAGAATTGACGGCGTGGAAAACAAAGTTGAAGGAAGATTTCAACAAATAGAAGGAAAAGTAGAAGAAATTCAAAGGACAGCCAATACCGTAGAAGAAAGAGTAGAAGAAAAAGTTCAAAAGATCGCCGAGACCGTTGAAGAAAGAGTAGAAGAAAAAGTTCAAAAGATCGCCAAGACCGTCGAAGAAAGGAATGAGAGTGTAGAAAAAGAGTTGGAAAATGTGAAGAAACAAAAGATCACTGCCGAAAACTATCCCGAAGATGTCAAGTATCAAGCTATGCTTCCTCGGGCCTCTATTAAACTCTCGACCTATGACGGAAAATCCTCATGGCCAGTTTTTAAGACACAATTTGGGATCGTAGCGGACGCCAATGGATGGGATTCCCAGACAAAGGCTTGCCAGTTAGCTGCTTCTCTACGAGCTGATGCTGCCGACGTCCTACAGACTTTGCCTGCAAATGAACCGCTGGATTTTGAAACGCTCGTCAGTGCCTTAGAATTACGCTTTGGCGAGAAATGCATGAAGGAATATAGCAGACTCCAGCTCAAATCTCGACAGCAGAAATCCACTGAATCCCTGCAAGAGCTTGCTACGGATGTCAAGAGACTTTCACATCTTGCTTATCCTGACTGTCCGACTGAAATTAGAGAAAGCTTGGCTCTGCAGCATTTCATCGATGGTGTGCGTGACTTTGAGATCCAGAAACAACTCCGGATTGCAGATCTCAGTGACTTAAAAGGGGCTTTAGTTTATGCCCTGAAATTCGAGGCAGCCCAGCAAGCTACAAGGAAAGATAGGCACTTTGTGCGAGTAGCCAACATGCCTGAGACATCGGATAGAGCTGTGGAGTGCTTACAGCAGCAGATGAATGACATAATGAGAAAGATGAATTCCTTAATGGCCAACAAACCTTACAGGAAGATCAAGTGCTGGAAATGCGGTGGAGAAGGCCATATCCAAATCGACTGCCCAAGACGACCCAACACCGAAGGTAATAGCTCACCCGCTAACACAGGAGCAGGAAAATTGATTAATGGCCATCTTGCGTGGCGGAGGTTTCCAGATCTTAAGAAGCCTCATTTTCAAGTATGTGAAATTTCTGCAAGAAGTTGCGGCGAGAACGGAGTTTTTCTAGTCGGAAGTGTGAATGATTTGCCCTGTAATATGATCATCGATACAGGAGCCAATGTGACCATCATTCGGAAAGATCTAGCTCAGCGGCTGAAAGAAAAACTCTCCTGGACCCCGCCACGTGTTATCCTTCAAACTGTGACCGGAGATAAGATCGACATACATGGAAGAATGACACTGAAAATAAAGTTTGGGAACGCCGCTTACCATCATACAGTCTATGTGGCCGATATTTCAGACCCTTTCATACTCGGACTGGACTTTTTAAAAGAGCATGGATTTACACTGGACTTTAAGAATAATGAGTTACGCTCTGCTCAAGAAGATGTCACTATTTTCAAACTTGGAAATGAGTCCGGGTCTATTCAACGGATCACAGCCAAGGCAGATGTTATCATCCCTCCTCGGACCGAAATGATGATACCTGGATTAACTGAGAACGAAAGTAGTTTTCAATGTGGCTTGGTTGGATATCCTGAGAAGAGCCCAAAAGGAGTGCTAATAGCATCAGCGCTGGTAGATCTGTCGAGAGATGTGATACCCGTGAGGATGGCGAATGTAAGTGAAAAATCTAGAATTATCCAGAAGGGTGAAGTGCTTGCTACCTGTGCTCCAGTCACCTGTGTTTGCAAAGACCCGAGCTTGACGTTGTCGGAGCCGCCTACAAGTTTAACACCTGAAATTGGACGAAATGAGAATTTATCTCCTGAGCAGAGACATGCCGCAGAAAGACTGTTCCAGGAATTTAAGGATGTGTTTTCACAAAACGAGAATGATATAGGTCGCACTTCTCTGACACGTCATAGAATTGATACTGCCGACCATCCACCGATTAAACAGCATCCAAGACGCTTGCCGTTCGCAAAACAAGAAGAGGTTTCTAAGCTCTTACAAGAGATGCAGAATAGTGACATCATCGAACCGTCATCAAGTCCGTGGGCCTCTCCCATCGTGTTGGTCCGAAAGAAAGATGGCTCTACAAGGTTTTGTGTGGATTATCGAAAACTTAACGATATCACGAAGAAGGACAGCTATCCTCTACCAAGAATAGACGACACGCTAGATACTCTTTCAGGACATAAATGGTTTTCCACACTGGATTTGAAGAGTGGATATTGGCAAGTAGAGATCCATCCTGATGACAAAGAGAAGACCGCATTTACTACTGGACAAGGACTTTGGCAATTTAAAGTTATGCCGTTCGGGCTCTGCAATGCACCAGCAACGTTCGAGCGCCTCATGGAGACAGTGTTAAAAGGTCTGACTTTTGAAGCTTGTCTCATCTACCTAGATGACGTCATCATTGGTGGCCGCACGTTTGAAGAACATCTAGAGAATATTCGAAAAGTGTTAACGAAGCTAAGAGCGGCGAATTTAAAGCTGAACCCTCTGAAATGCAAGTTCTTCCAACGCGAAGTAAATTATTTAGGACACATCATCTCAGCTGAAGGTGTTCGAACAGATCCTGAAAAAGTGTCTGCAGTAAAGAACTGGAAGCGTCCGGAAAACGTCCATCAGTTGCGAAGCTTTCTGGGACTATGCACTTATTACAGAAAGTTTGTACAGGGGTTCTCCAACATCGCAAGACCCTTGCATAAGCTCACTGAAAGCAAGCAGAAGTTTCTATGGACACAAGAATGCGAGAATTCCTTCCAGCAGCTGAAAGAAGCTCTCACATCCTCTCCAGTCCTAACCTATCCACACCCCGACAAACAATTCATTGTGGACACGGATGCTAGTAATGAAAGTGTCGGTGCTGTACTTTCCCAAGAAATAGATGGCCAAGAACGAGTCGTAGCATACTGGAGCAAATGTTTGTCGAAACCAGAGCGGAATTATTGCGTCACTCGTAAGGAGTTATTAGCTATAGTAAAAGCCATAGAACACTTCCATCACTATCTCTATGGCAGGAAATTTCTCCTTCGTACTGATCACGCATCCCTAACATGGCTGATGAATTTTAAGAACCCAGAGGGCCAAGTAGCCAGATGGATACAACGACTTCAGGAATACGACTTTGACATCAGGCATCGTAAAGGCTCATCGCATGGAAATGCTGATGCCTTATCAAGAAGACCGTGTCCCGAAAGTTGTCGCTATTGTTCCAGAGCGGAGAACAAGTATAATCCCGAACATGTCATACGCCAGACGAAAACTTCACTATCAACGCCACCAGATCCCTGGAATGATGAGAAGATTCGAGAAGATCAAATGGCAGACTCTGACATCAAACCAATCTTGGAGTTATTAGAATCTTCTAGCACGAAGCCCAGTTGGAAAGACATCTCGACTTACAGTCCTACGACGAAGAAATATTGGGCTCTTTGGAACTCTCTCCACGTCAGGAATGGTGTCCTGTTCCGAAAATTCGAATCGGAAGACGGGAAGACATCTCGGTGGCAGTTGGTACTTCCTCGATCCCGAATCCCTGAGATCCTCAAGGAATTACATGACAGTCCCACTGGTGGCCATTTTGGAGTCATGAAAACATTACACAGAATCCGAGAGCGCTTCTTCTGGGGAAAAGCGAGAGCTGACGTCGAACAATGGTGCAAATCTTGCGATGCATGTGCAGCTCGGAAAGGACCAAAGAAACGTAGCCGAGGAAGACTACATCTCTACAATGTAGGAGCACCTTTTGAACGCATCGCCCTTGACATCCTAGGTCCTCTGCCAAGAAGTGCTGATGGCAACAAATACCTCCTTGTTGTCATGGACTATTTCACAAAATGGCCTGAAGTTTATGCCATCCCTGATCAAGAAGCTTCTACGGTTGCGGATGCCTTGGTACACCAGTGGATATCAAGGTATGGAGTCCCTCTCCAAATGCATTCTGACCAGGGGAGAAATTTCATCTCTGCTGTGATTGAGGGTCTCTGTCAACTTCTCGGAATGGAGAAAACTAGGACGACGCCTTTACATCCACAATCGGATGGCATGGTTGAGAGATTTAATCGTACCATCCTCAACAATCTCTCACTGCTAGTCTCAAGAAACCAACAAGACTGGGACCAAAAACTTCCCTTGTTTCTTCTCGCCTATCGCAGCGCCGTCCATGAAACAACCGGCTATTCCCCGTCTCAGATGCTTTTCGGTCGTGATCTTCGTCTACCTTGTGATCTGATTTTTGGTCGCCCTCCAGATGCACCTTCATCGCCAGAGGGATACGTGCAGAATCTCCAGGCACGATTTGAAGACGTCCACAACTTGGCTCGAGAGCGGATCAATATACAGACGGAGAAGATGAAGACCAGGTACGACACGAAAGCCACGGGACATCAATTCAAAGAAGGTGACAAGGTTTGGTTTTATAATCCGACTCGACGTAAAGGACTTTCTCCCAAACTGCAATCGCACTGGGACGGTCCTTATACAGTCCTAAACAGACTGAACGATGTCGTAATTCGGATCCGAAAGTCACCAAGTTCGAAGCCTAGAGTCGTTCATTACGACAGGCTGGCTCCATACTATGGCCATAGTACATAGTTCATATGGTATAGTGCATTGGTTGTAAATAGTGTAATGTAAATAATGTAAATTAGTATGACCATGGTCTTGTATATAAGTTAATGTAATTATTAATTTTGCTTAGCATTATCATTATTATTATTATTTAAATACTTGTATGTAATAATGTCTATGCTTTAATTTCATTTTTTTTAATAAGTGTATTTTTGTATAATTCAGCATTATGCATGTGTTTAATTGTTATTTTTCATGTAAACTTTAAGTGTTTTGAATAGTATAGCATTTGTTGGCAACGGGTTTGCTTTCCGATCAAAGGTTGAACTGTCCGGGACGTGCAGTCCTTGAGAGGGGGGCAATGTTATGAATTTTGTATATACTTGTAAATATTCCATTTGTTTAAATTTATTTTATTTTATTATTGTGAAAATTGCAGTATTAATGTATTTCCTATTGAGCAATGCTAAAGGCCTCAGGTGCTTTGTAAGAAAAACAACCTTACACCCTCATCGTTTTTACAATAGAGTTCTATGGGAATATCGCCAAGGAATGGGTTTATCGCCAAGTTGGCGATGGTTTTGGCGACTTATTTTTGTCGCCAAATTTGACGATATATCGCCAAATGTCGCCAAGTTGGCGACGGATTTGGCGACTTTTTGTGCAACCCCCCTTATACATTTACATTGGGATCCTTTCACGTTTGGAGTACTCTATCGAGAGTTGGAGGACCTTCTGGTAATTTCTAGCATCTGAAGGCTCTGGAATAATCTGGAATGATCTCTGAAACCTATATAAGGACCTCCATCAGTTCAGTTAGTTAGTGAGTTGTCTGTCAACTGCGATTGAATTCATACGAGAGGCTTTGCATTGAGAACTGTGTTACTCTGATCGATTTTGTCGTTGATACGTCGTATTGAACGCATTGTTTCTGTGTGAAATTTTGCTGCGCTTTTATTGGATTTGAAGATTACTGAATATCTTGTAATTTTCAGAAGATATTTGTGATCGTATTGCACTGTTTATAGTGAATAAAGCCTTTTTATTGTTCTTATATATTGGCATCAGTCCTTTCGAACCCCGAGCGCACAACAATATCATCTTTAGTTACAAAATGTTTTTTTTTTTTTTTACAAAAATGTAATAAATTTCACAAAAATATCCTTTAATTTTCACAAAATGGGCACCAAGGAAAAAAAAAACTGCATCAACCCTTGGGATTTGAAAGTATTCCAATGTGTTTATGTGTGTTTGCTCTTTTTTTTTTTTTTTTAAATTTCCTAGCACAATCCTAACACATTAGGATTTAAGAAAGTAATTTAATCTGATATAAGTCATATTTATTATTTTCGATATTTATAAAGTGCTAGTTAAATATTTTAAGTAGTTGAAGTTCAGATAGCTTGGAAAATATAAATTTCAAGAAAAACAATCACTGATTTTTTTTTTTTTTTTTTTTTTTTTTTTTTTTTTTTTAATAAAGGTATGAAGATAAATACTTACAAAAAATGACATAATTCATTAATGATAATGAAATAGTATAGCTACTAATAATTATTAGAATTGTTATGATATATGTTTTCCAGGATCAGGACTATAATTTTTAACATAAGCACTAAAATTTAATATTTAACTATATTTCTATCAGAAATAATATTTGTTTGTTTATTTTTTGCTCAGAATAACAATTTAGTAAATGGCTTCATGGTTAAAATACATGATTTAAATCCGTAATTTTCTTTAAAAGTTAACTTCAACATTTATATTTGAAGGAGAAAAATATTTAATTTATATGAAACTTTAAACAAATAAATAAGAAATAAACAAACTTAAACAAATAAACCATTGCTAAATATTATTTTTACGTACTTTGCATTGTGTATATAAAAATGAAACTGGTCTCATTGTATAAAAATACTTTCAATTAATGTTTTATTTTTCGTTAAGCTAAGTAATAATAAAAAATAATTGTTCTTATAAAAGCAAATACATGGCAATTATATTTTACAGGACCCGATTTTAAATTTATAATATTATTGAATATAGTATTTCCGTCATAATCGTACCTTTTCATAATACGAAAGACGAACATTATAATAATAATAGAATATAAAAATAAGTAGTTCAGTTAGATTTTAAACATTTAAAACATTGTCGTTACATTTCTCTGAAGGTTACACGTAACGTTAATATCATAATATTCAGCTATAGCTACTTATTTTTCAATATTAACTAACTTAACGAGCATTTATTTACCAAGAGCACAGTTCATTAAAATTTTTCAAATCTAACAAAAATTATTCAATATTATGTTTAGCTTATTTTGAATATTTTGCATTAAATGGCGAAAAAAAACATAAATAAATCTAATCTTTTCAATGATTTAAAATAAAATTTACAATAAGTTTTAATGTTTTTGAAGCAAAGAAACTTGCATTTGCATTTGTAATGTGAATATATACATATAAGTAGAAGAGAAATAGGCGTTCTGGGGCAGCAGGAGGTTCGAGGTTCAAGATGGCGGCCATGATCGAAAAGTGATGGATAGGTGACAGGTGAGTGATGGATAGGTGACAGGGTTAATGAGAAGGTTAATGAGTAAGTTAATGAGAAGGTTAATGAGATGGTTAATGAGAAAGTGAAGAAGATGAAAGCGGCTAGATCGTTGGAAAAAAGGGATACTTACGGAGAGTGTCGCAGAAACCACCTACTGTCTTGAAATCCAAGGAGCAACTGACGGGGTTTCCGAACTATGCACGGCGATGTCATCACCCCCCTAGAGGGCGCTGCGATCTTCGCTGTGATGGGTCGAGACGAATGCTGCTTTCTGATTGGCTGTGTCTATTTCACCGGAGGGGAGGGCAGTACCGTTCCTCCTGAGAGGTGGTTCGATGACGTCATGTTTGCTGGCGACTTACGACTGACGACGCATGCGCGGAGAGAGAGCTATGATGCAATCACAAACACAGAGATGCAATTCAAGTTTTAAAAATGAAATGTTAAATTTTACGTTTTACAAATTAAATTTTTTTAAATATGAAGTGTACCGATGAACATGGGTGACGACATCATCATTATCCTAGGGGCGCTACGATCGGCACTCTGATTAGACGAGAGCTTTTCCCCTGAGGGGATGACAGTACCACGTTGCTGCGAGCGGGATGCAAAGATTTAACACGGACCATCCAGACTTAGTGCTACTCATGAAGAAATTTTAATTAATTTTTAATTAATTAATTAATTTTTTTTAATGATTTTCAAATAACGTGAAATAAATTACTAAATGATCCTAATTTAAGTGTTGAACAAGTTTTATAGAATCAAAAGTTTTAGAAATGATGAAAACAATTCGTTTTTTAATTTTTGTGTGCATATGTTTTTAACGAATTAAGTGAAGGTTTATTTTTTAAATGAAATGTTTTGCTGAAAAGAAACAATTAGTTAAAACATTTTTTTTAATTATCAGTTACAAATAAATTTACAAAACAGGTTTTGTACCAATGTGTAAAATAATTATATTTTTTGAAATAACTTAATTTTTTTATGAAAGTAATAGAAAAGGTTTCACTATTCAAATAAGTTGTATGTTAAGTACGCAAGTTATATATGTGTTGATACATTTTGTCTAAATGTATGTGAACGTGTCGAGATTTCTGTAACAAAGACGTCACCAACCCTATACATATGATGAAAGTGTGTTCTCATTGTAATCGCTACCTTACGGATTAATCCTTATTTCACTTACATTGAATGCTATGGTTAGAAAAACTAGTGAATTTAGTTCCAACTTTAAAAGAAAATAATATTATATGAATTTTGTAAACGAGTACTTTGAGAAATAACTTCATGTTTTTTTAAAAACACTTTCTTAAAAAGCAGTACAGAATGACTTTAATTTGTTATTTATAAAAATTTTAGGTATATTTGTGTAACTGATTCTTAAAAAATGTTTTTAGAACGAAAATTCTTCCTTTGATTTTAACAAATAAAAAAAGTTTATAAAGTTTATTAATTATTTTTAACAAATTATTTTTTGAACGATTTTATTTTTTGAATGAATTTTAAGAAATAAAACGTTTATGAAGAAATTTTGAATTAGATAAGTTCTGATTAAAAGATAAGCATGTTAGATATGTTTTATACATATGTTACATATGTTTTATACATATGTTACATATGTTTTATACATATGTTAGATAGTTTACATACATATGTTAGATATGTTTTATACATATGTTAGATACTTTACATACATATGTTACATATGTTTTATACATATGTTAGATATGTTACATATGTATTATACATATGTTAGATATCTTACATATGTTAGATAGTTTACATACATATGTTATATGTGTTACATATGTTAGATATGTTTTATACATATGTTAGATAGTTTACATACATATGTTAGATATGTTTTATACATATGTTAGATAGGTTACATACATATGTTAGATAGTTTACATACATATGTTAGATATGTTACATATGTTTTATACATATGTTAGATATGTTACATACATATGTTAGATATGTTACATACATATGTTAGATAGTTTACATACATATGTTAGATAGGTTACATACATATGTTAGATAGTCTACATACATATGTTACATATGTTTTATACATATGTTAGATATGTTAGATATGTTTTATACATATGTTAGATAGTTTACATACATATGTTAGATAGTTTACATACATATGTTAGATAGTTTACATACATATGTTAGATATGTTACATATGTTTTATACATATGTTATATATGTTTTATACATATGTTAGATATGTTACATACATATGTTATATATGTTATGTATGTATGTTAACAAGTCTTTAGAAAAAATATCAAACTTTTTTATATGTTACAGAAAAAATATCAAACTCTTTTAAAATGTAATAAAAAAATAACAAACTTTTTTGTATGTAACAGATTTTTAGCAAGTGTTAAAGAAATATTTTGTCAAAAAAAATTATCAGTTTAAACTTTTTATTGTTTTCATGAAAAAATATCAACAGAATTATTTTTTAAACGTTTAGAAACAGATTCAAAAAAATTGTTTTGAACGAATATTATAAGTTAAAAAAAATTCCTATATATAACTGTTTAAAACAATATACATATGTTATATATGTATGTTAACAAGTCTTTAGAAAAAATAACAAACTTTTTTGTATGTAACAGATTTTTAGCTTGATGCAGCTTGATGCTAGCCTGAGGGGTATTGCACACATGCATGATGACTTCATTCTAGCAAGTTTGGGTATGCTAGCATCATGACGTCATACTAACATGCCGAAACATAGATTGTTTTTTCTAGCACTCGCGGCAAAATTACTTTTTTGCAGTTGGCAACATGCTGGTCTGCTTATCTCTGATCAAGATAAGAGATAACAAACATGTTTGCAAACGTCATTTGCGGTCTAGCTCTGGTGAAGTGAGGTTGCATGATTCTAAGCTCTTGCTAGACACTCGACCATGCAGCTACCGGACCTTAAATGTTTTCCATGCGGTCATTTGTTGTATCTATCACGGCATGGGATGTTTTAAAATGAATTGTATTGGTGAAACAATTTAAACCATCCGTTAAAAGTATCGCTATTTAGGAGTAAAACATATTTTTTTTGGTAAACTATCATTTTTTATAAGTTTTGTTGAATAACTCAATTGTCTTAGCTGTAAACAACGGATCCACACAACACGATTCTCCCATCAAAAGGTATGTATTTTTTTATCATTTTAATTAAAAAAATGTAACACATCTTTTCATTTTAAACAGAGCTCTTCACTTCTTTCAAATAACACCCAAATTGTTTGCTAAAATGTTACAAAACACATTTTTAGCGTAACTTCAGAAAAAAAAATAGTTTTAAATTAATTTTTTAGAAATGTATGACACTTGTACATTTTATTCTTGTCTTGCTAACTTGTTCTGCCCACTTGTCTTTCTCGCTTTGATTTGTCTAAACTTGTCTAAACCTGATTAACCTTGTATAACCTTGACTAACCTTATATCAAAGTCGAACCAGGTTACAATTTTTATTTTAGGGGATTGTTCTTTTAAAATCTTAGTTTAAATTTCTCTCCTTAAAAGTAAATTTGGGTTATTTTGAGTAAAATCATTTCAAACATTCTTAGTTTACTAATATGTTTAACTATGTGTATTGCTATTAACACAAGTCACTTAACAAAGGTTTCATTAATCACTGAAAAAAAAGTTGTAAACAATTATTTAGCGATATTTTTATGATAATATGTTTAAAAAGCTCTTGTTTAGAATATACCTCATTCATATCACGTTTAGTTGTTGACTTGGTTAGACATACAAGTGAAAAGCTCTGTTTATTGTAAGTAAATATATTTATTTAAAAAGAAAAAAAACTGTTACTTGTTAAAATGTTAAAATACTTAGTGAAAGTTTAGCAATATATTTATAACTGTTCTTTAAAATATTCTGTTTTACTAACTAATAACTTTCATCCTGAAATTTCCTTCTTCCATCACATCATTTGGTTTAAAAACCGATTGATTGTTAAAGAATACTTTATGCTTTTACTATCATAGAATTCTTTTTTGTTTAAAACATTTTTTAGTTAGCAATACAACCTTTGTTCATTTCTTTGTGATATTTTTCTAAGGACTTGCTAACATACATATAAAATATGTGTATATTATTTAAACAGTTATCTAGTAATTTTTTATTAAACTTATAATATTCGTTCAAAACGTTTTTTAAATCTGTCTCTCTAATGTTTTTTTACATGTAAAAAAGTTTAATATTTTCTGTTACATTTTTAAAAAGATTTTGATGTATATTTTTTTAAGATTAAGTATATGTTTGGAACAAATTCCTAAATTTTTCCTAACAATTCCTAACAATTTCCTAACTTATAATTTTTTTTGACAAAATATTTCTTTTACACTTGCTAAAAAATAAAACATATATAACATACGTATGTAACCTATCTAACATATGTAACATATGTATAAAACATATCTAACATGCTTATCTTTTAATCAGAACTTATCTAATTCAAAATTTCTTCATAAACTTTTTATTTGTTAAAATTCATTCAAAAAATAAAATCGTTCAAAAAATAATTTGTTAAAAATAATTAATAAACTTTATAAACCTTTTTTATTTGTTAAAATCAAAGGAAGAATTTTCGTTCTAAAAACATTTTTTATGAATCAGTTACACAAATATACTTAAAATTTTTATAAATAATAAGTTAAAGTCATTCTGTACTGCTTTTTAAGAAAGTGTTTTTAAAAAAACATGAAGTTATTTCTCAAAGTACTTGTTTACAAAATTCATATAATATTATTTTCTTTTAACGTTGGAACTAAATTCACTAGTTTTTCTAACCATAGCATTCAATGTAAGTGAAATAAAGGTTAATGCGTAAGGTAGCGATTACAATGAGAACACACTTTCATCATATGTATAGAGTTGCCGACGTCTTTGTTACAGAAATCTCGACACGTTCACATACATTTAGACAAAATGTATCAACACATATATAACTTACGTACTTAACATATAACTTATTTGAATAGTGAAACCTTTTCTATTACTTTCATAAAAAAATTAAGTTATTTCAAAAAATATAATTATTTTACACATTGGTACAAAACCTGTTTTGTAAATTTATTTGTAACTGATAATTAAAAAAATGTTTTAACTAATTGTTTCTTTTCAGCAAAACATTTCATTTAAAAAATAAACCTTCACTTAATTCGTTAAAAACATATGCACACAAAAATTAAAAAACGAATTGTTTTCATCATTTCTAAAACTTTTGATTCTATAAAACTTGTTCAACACTTAAATTAGGATCATTTAGTAATTTATTTCACGTTATTTGAAAATCATTAAAAAAAATTAATTAATTAATTAAAAATTAATTAAAATTTCTTCATGAGCAGCACTAAGTCTGGATGGTCCGTGTTAAATCTTTGCATCCCGCTCGCAGCAACGTGGTACTGTCATCCCCTCAGGGGAAAAGCTCTCGTCTAATCAGAGTGCCGATCGTAGCGCCCCCTAGGATAATGATGATGTCGTCACCCATGTTCATCGGTACACTTCATATTTAAAAAAATTTAATTTGTAAAACGTAAAATTTAACATTTCATTTTTAAAACTTGAATTGCATCTCTGTATTTGTGATTGCATCATAGCTCTCTCTCCGCGCATGCGTCGTCAGTCGTAAGTCGCCAGCAAACATGACGTCATCGAACCCCCTCTCAGGAGGAACGGTACTGCCCTCCCCTCCGGTGAAATAGACACAGCCAATCAGAAAGCAGCATTCGTCTCGACCCATCACAGCGCCGATCGCAGCGCCCTCTAGGGGGATGATGACATCGCCCGTGCATAGTTCGGAAACCCCGTCAGTTGCTCCTTGGATTTCAAGACAGTAGGTGGTTTCTGCGACACTCTCCGTAAGTATCCCTTTTTTCCAACGATCTAGCCGCTTTCATCTTCTTCACTTTCTCATTAACCATCTCATTAACCTTCTCATTAACTTACTCATTAACCTTCTCATTAACCCTGTCACCTAACCATCACTCACCTGTCACCTATCCATCACTTTTCGATCATGGCCGCCATCTTGAACCTCGAACCTCCTGCTGCCCCAGAACGCCTATTTCTCTTCTACTCATACATATCTTTTCAAAACTTTGAATTTCAGCTTCAACTACTTAATATATTATATTTGACAAACATTTATAATTAACAGAAAAAAATATGACTTACCCAGATAAGTTCATTTCTTCCTATGCATGTTTCTTTCAAAAAGACATTTCTTATTTTCAAATAAATATAAGCAGTTTCACATTCTACGTGCTTATACTACTGCAGAAATATACGCTTTGAACTGGAATTTAGACAAGTTTCCTAGTCCACGGTCCCTCCAAGGTCAAACAACCGGACCACAGAACAATAGAGCTTGGAAACCTCCACATACATCCCTGTTCCCAATATGACTTTTTGCGAGCCGGTCTAACGTGTTAAAAGTGTTTCGAAAATGTTGTAAAATCTGAGTTGAAAATGTTTTAAAAGCGTTTAGAATTGAATGTGTTCTAAAATTAGATGGAAACACAATCTAAGCGCATTTCTTGTCCTTGTAATTTCCAACAACACTTTCGAGCACAATTTTTCCCTCACGCAACACACTCGTAACACATTCGAAACACAATTAAAATACTTTTAGGTAGAAGTGTTCGTTATTCAGGGGTCGATACAGACAAAATTTGGGGCCTATTTAGGTCCCCTTCACAGAAATCATTTTAATGAAAAGGGGCCCTTCACAAAAATCAATCTGATAAAATTGACTCCCTTCACAAAAATCAATTTGATATAATGTGTCGCTTCACAAAATTTCTTTTACTAAAATATGCCTTTTCACAAAATTCTATTCCATAAAAACTTACTATTTATAATTTTGAGATGTTTTAAAATGTGTAATTTGTAAACAAACAAGTTCACCAGAGAGGAAAATTTCAGCAAAAAGGATTAAAAAAAAGTTTTTGTTATTAAATACTTGGTTCGAATTTGAGTAACTGGATTTCAACTTTCGTTACAAAATGTTATTTTCCACAAAAATATAATAAATTTCACAAAAATAACCTTTACTTTTCACAAAATGGGCCCCAAGAAAAAAACCCTGCATCGACCCCTGTTATTATGTTCACATAGCGTTGTAAAGGCGTTTCACGAATTTGCAGTGTTGTTGATAATTTCTGAAATTGTGTTCTTAAATATGTTATGCGTTTTCCAATTTGTTTACTTAGATATCTTCTCTCACTTTATTAAACGGTAAAAATTTGTAAAATTATTTTGGAAGTGTTTGGAAAGTGTTACATAATCTATTACTTGACGCATGATTTTCCTTTTTTGTTTCATTTTTCGAAAAGATAAACCGACATTTTGCTCAATTCGTACTCTATTTAACTCAACTTTTATTTTCAAATCTATAGATCCTATACAGAACTGCACAAAATAATTCGGATATTTTTACGACAATTGTTAATAATTTCTGAAATTGGGTTCTTAAGGGGTCTCAGGACTCTTAATCTCCAAAATTTAATTTTTTTTATAGGTTAAACTCTTATCTTTTCTGAACAATTTGATACAATGGTTTCCTCTAAATTCCTATTAGAATAGAAGACTCTTTAGAATTAAACGCACTCAGAGCTAAAGCGGTAAAAACAAAACTTTGAAGTCATTTTTCCCAAAAGGATGTCTTTGGGATATCTCATAAACTTTTCAATATATTTTCATCAAATTTTCAAAAGGTATGTTTCATGTTAGTCTGCATAAGCGGAACCTAAATTTTTATTTCTAGAGTTCAAAATAATATTTTTTTCAAAGGTTTTTTCAAAATTTTTTATAAGATAAATACAACTTTGTATTAAAAATATAAAAATGTTTTAAATACAAATTTACCTGGGTTCAGGGTAGTGACTACCATCTGTATACAACATACAAGTATAATTTGGCACCCAATTTTTGGTTCTAGATTCAAAATTTCTTTTGTCATTCTGCGCGTAAGCTGTCGTGTCCATTTTCTGCTCGAAAAATGTCTGACAGTTTGAAACCCCTTATAAATATTAATTCTTTTTGCATATTATAATATTTTTTTAATATAGGACATGAAAAAACATATATTTATATCTTTCATACATCCAAAATTTGTGTTTTAAAGTCATATACAATTTAAGATATTAAATGTTGAAAAGGGTCATTTTTTCCAATTTTAAGAGTTCTGAGACCCCTTCAATAGGTTATGCGTTTCCCAAATTGTTTACTTAGATATTTTCTCTCACTTTATTAAACGGTAAAAAAAAAAATTAATTATTTTAGAAGTGTTTGGAAAGACGCATGATTTTTCGTTTTTGTTTCATTTTTCGGAAAGATGAACCGACATTTTGCCCAATTTTCCTACTCTATTTAACTCAATTTTTAATTTTCATTCCCCTCTAATATCGAGTTTTAATAGGCTAATAAAAAAAAAATATTTTTTATTTTCCTTTGTTTGGCCAGTAGTTGTTTTAAGCATACAGAATCATAACGTATAGAATAAACCCCGAGTGCGACTTAAAAATATAAAGCATAAAGTATTTTTTTAATAACTTCTAAAAATGTAACATACGAAAAACAATTAAGTATAAAATAAACATTTCGCTTCATTTATTTTAAACAATGCTCATTTTTATTTGAATTCTCAATTTTTTGGTTAAAAATATCGTTAGTTTTTATTTCTAAACAATTTATCGAAAAAAAAAGAGAGAGAGAAAATTTCTCACGGCTTCCTATTCAAAAGTTGGAACAGTTTCAAACCAATGGGTTCGGAATCTTTTTCATAGCTAAAATGTCGTATGTATCAACCTGCTTCGGTTTCATGATTTAAAAATAAAAAAAGGGGAAAAACTTGAATTTAAAGTCAAAAATGACAACTTCGAAGTTAATTCAAAAGGCAGCTCTTTCAGGTGAAAGATTTTCATCCATTCTTCTTATGATAGGAAAGATATTTTTTTTCGCTGCGAACGGATTTTTGAGTTTTTCAAGCAGAATTTTCTATCAAAGCTACAGACTGAGAAAAATACCCGTCTTGACAACGAACAGTATCACAAAACTTTCGTATTTTTTCTTTGGAGAATTATGAAAGATTTATCTAATGCAAAAGTTATTTTTCAATTCTGACGCATCATTGGAGAGATGCTTTTATATTTCTAACAAGAACGAAAAATCATGCATCAAGCATAGAATATGTAACACTTCCAAAATAATTTTACAAATCTTTACCGTTTAATAAAATTTATAAGTAATCAAGGTCAAAGTCAGACCGGGCGGGGAGGCCTACCTTCTGGCTTAAGTTCAACTAGTCCCACCCATCTCTATGTATTCAATTTAGAAAACGCATAACACATTTAAAACCCCAATGTCAGGAATGACCAACACTATTCGGAAAAATATACGAGTTATTTTGTGCAGCCCTGTATAGGATAAATAGATTTGTATATAGACTACATAGAATGCTCAATTTTAGTTCCATTAGGAAACGCTAGCACAGTTTCCAATTCTCCTTCTGGAATTTCCGTCAACAAACGGAAATGTGCTCGACATTTTTTGTTCTGCACTGTATATCATCTATAGAATGTATGCACACCAATCAATAGGTATAAAATGAGTTCAATTTAAAAATCCGTACCGCAACTGAAAGCGCACTTCCAGCTATTATTGTTATCAGACAGTACTTTAACCGAATCATTTTGGGCTTCCCTGTCAATGATCGGTGAACACAGTATTCTATAGTAAGCCCCCCGTAATGCAACTCAGTGATATACATATCAATTTCTATATGTTTGAAATAGTAAAAAACATTATTAAAATAAATCGCGAACGATTTTCCCCATAGATCGTAATGTAAAGGGAGTATAAGTGCTATGTGTGGCGTAAGTAATAATTGTAAGTGCCATTAAAATATTATTATTTTAATGGATCGATGATGATGTAGATCGTATAAGTTAAATAAATTGCAGTTGTGATTCAATAAGGCAATAAACCCTGCACGATTTGTGCATCTGTTCTTTTGGTCAAATTCTTCATGAATAGAGTCACATCTAAAAAGTAATTGAATAAAATGTTCTTACTTGTTCGTTAAATTATAAACTCAGACTTGAAATAAATGCTCCTTTAGAATTGGATCCAAAATCTTTATTATATTCTTGGGGAAGGCGGAAGGATGAGGATGAAAGTAGCTGCACATCGTGCCTTTAAAAAGTTCTGGCTCGAACATCACAAAATTTACGAAGATTCTTTAAATATTCCTTCTGGCCCAATCCAATTAAGGGTTATAGAATTAATGCAAGAATCAATTACATTACCAGTTAATTTAAACCTTTAAAATATTAAATTTAAAATTTAAAACAGCATTTTAAAGAAATAAAAAAATACTTTGAAAACGCGAGATTGATCTCCATAAGAAATCCAGCGCAACGGCTAGATTCACGGATACGAGCCGACACAAGGCCAGGCCTCCAGACCAGACCACGTTTAAAATAAATTCTTACAGCATCATTTTTAATTAAAATTCTGTTAGAAAAATGCGTGTCATTGGTATTTATACCAGTAACTGGGGTAGACAAATGTTAAAGCAAGATTAATTTAAACTAATTTGTTGATTATGGATTACGTGAAAAATTAAAAGAACAAATGGAAAACTCATTAACATTTGACAATTAAAAGAAGCACTCTAATTTGTATTTGAAAGACACGCCCCAATCGCCTGCAGCGCTAAAGCGGCCGAAATATGAAATACTTCCCAAGTCCCGAGATCACAGCGGCAGAAAACAAGGGCGATGCATGCGTAAAACGCAGGAGCGGGGGAGAGTCGCCGAATGTGATGACGTCACAGCTCAAGGTCAGCGCCGAATCAAGCGAACGCAGAGCACGAAGGAGGGATGCCCTGCCGTGAAAACAACCTCAGCTCAGCGCCTGTTCAAAACAAACAGAGACACGGTGAGGGGGTAGCTTTGCCGTGAAAGCAACGAACGCGGCTCGCGACTGCCGGTAAAATAGATTTTAAAAGGACGGCAATTAAACTGGAAAGGCTATAAAATACAGAAATACGTTGAGCTGAAATATAAAGTAATTAAAAAAATTAAAATTAAGAATGTGATATCTTTATCACACTATGCACACCTATTTCTATTAGTAAGTCTCTTGTAGTGCACCTCAGTGATATATATATAAAATTCAATGTGTTTGAAATTGTATAGCATCATTAAAATAAACCGCAAGTAATATTTCCCCATAGACCGTCATGTAACGACATTCTTTTGAGTGTCCCTGTAAAAAACCCATAAGTGATAGGCACGCTCTATTGTATTGTTAGCCTCTTGTAGTGAACCTCAGTAATATATATCCATTTCAATAAATTTGAAATTGTGTAACATCATTAAAATAAACCGCAAATGATATTTCCCCATAGACCGTAAAGTAAGGGAATTATTTTGAGTGTCCCTGTAAAAAAACTATAAGCTCTACATTCTTCTTTTTCAATATACCGAACATTTCATAGTGAACCTCAATAACGTAATATCAATTGCGTGACAATCCGAGTCTTTTTACGCGAGTTAGAGCATGGACAGACGACAAACAGACAGACAAACCGAATTCATAAACACTTTTCAACTGTATTGGAAGGTGTTAAAAACTCTATATGTTTATACAATTTTTTTTTATTAAAATATTGTTTTCTCAAAATGGAAAATTTCTCACATTTCTACCTTTTGAAACGTTTCATGTGCATTCCTAATTCTCAGATTCTTTTGAAATTTTTACTGTAATATCCTCTATTACAATGATAAATAAAAAGTTGCATGTCACGGGTATTTTAGTGTTGAAATTTATGTGCCTATGGAAATATAGACAGTTACTTCTTCAGAAAAAAAAAACAAAGCATCATTATAAAGCTATTTTCTTTTCTGCCCATATACATTCAGCGAACTTTTACAATTCACCCCCAACTTATTGTTATATATACAAAGTATCTCATAAATCAATAGTGTTATATTTCATGCGAAAGAAAAGCGCATGGGACAATTTAAAATAGGACTTTAAAATAGGACGTTATTTTAGAAATTAAAAAATGAAATAATTTGAAAGCTTTTTATTGTTTTAATATTAAATTTTGAATATTAAAACATTCGAGCTTGCCATTAACAAATCTGCCAATTATCAGATGATTCCATTGAAAATTGAAGCCCCCCCACCCCCCGGAGCATTGAAATGGCCTTTTGAAATTTTTAAAAACCGTTTTTAAAACGACCTATACCTTAAAAGTAACTTCGGTATCAAATTTCAAATTTGCAGCCCCAGCTGTATCAGAAAAATCTTAATTTTAGAAAGTTTTTGCTTCTGCACTCATATATGAGGAGTTAGTCTGTGTTAAAGCAGAGGTCGTCACAATCATTTTGCTACCATTATTACTTTCTCCTATCTTTACAAGAAGTAAGTATTGGATTGATGAAAATTTCCCACTTCCGGTTTTCGACGGATTGATACGTTTTAGAAGGTCCTCAACACGATTGGACTAGTTTTAGAAAATGTCTGTCTGTGACTCTGTCTGTATGTGATCAAAATTTTGAGGGCGCTCTATCTCAAGAACGAATGCACGAAATTGAATAAAACTTTCTATTCCGTGAGTCCCTGATATAAATGGGTGCTGATTCGTTTTTTGTGAAAATCGCCCGACAGCTGGCGCTACTAGGCTCCATTTTTCGCGATTTCCGCAATAGCCCTATCTCAAGAACGAATGCACTTATTTTCACCAAACTTCAGATTCAGTTAGACCTCGACATAAATAGATGCTGATTACGTTTTGGTGTCATTAGCCCAACAGGGGGCGCTGCTAGGCTACTTTTTTCATTATTATCACGATAACTCTATCTGCACGGATTTTCATCCAACTTCAGATTCTGTTAGACGTTGACATAAGATGCGTGTTAATAAGGTTTTGGTCTCAATCTCCCAACAGGTGGCGCTGCTAGGCTGCATTATGCAGGATTTAGATGGTTATAGCCACAGAGTAAGGACAGAGACCCAACTTCGCCTGAAAAGAGCGACTGCGGCGGATGACTTAAGAACTAATTGATTTTCGAATCTTGTTTAATACTTATTATTAAAATTATTCTTTGAAGATCAAATAGTTGATTATAATTATTATAATTCTTCAAAATGCTACGAAGAGAGGAGTGTATTGTTTGCAAGAACAAGACGTCAAAGTTATTTTTTATTCCTAAGAATCGGTAAGTTGTGGTTTATTTTTATGTGTTATTTTTGTTTTTATTTTTCAAGTTCCATTATGTATGAAATATTTTATATATATTCAGTGTTGGCAGATTTTTAACAAATTTTGACTTTATATTATCATTAAAATAACTGCCATATCATAAATCTCATTCATGTTAAAAAAAAATCTCTATATAAAATTTTATTCATATACATTTTCTGTCGCAATGTAAACATGGTACTAAGTTTTTTTCCTACACTAGTAAATCTACAGATCATTTTTTTTAAATATCATTTTAACTTCGTACAATCCGCAATTATTAATTTTTCAATTGCATTCATGTTTATAAGCATATAAAATTGTTCGAATGTTCCAGAAATTAGAATACTTAAATTAAAGTGGTAAGTAAAAATAAATGATTTTAAAAATTGTAAAAAATATGAAAGTAAGATGTTTATATTTCCCGAACCGATGCAAAAACATTTTTAAATATTTTAAGCAATTCATTTCTAAATTCTATTAAATTTATAAGCAAAATTTTAAAACTATTGGAAATTCCATATCGAAAATTTAACATTCATAATTTTACATCTAAATCCATTACGCAAACATTCCATTTTCATTTCAGATAAAAATGAAATTTGAAAAATCGTCTGCATCCCCATAGGAAAGCATTATGACCTAAAAAATATATTCTATATTTTCCGAACGAGTGAACCCAATTTAACCAAAAACTATACAGCTCATTCCGGATACCTCGCCAACATACTAACCATACGCCATTAGTACCTACTAAATATCAACCTAATCGGACCATTTTTCCGGCAAACAGACAGAAGGAAACCAAAAACATTTCGCGTCTCCACAGTGAGCCTTAACATGACGTTTCGGCACAAATCTGTCAACACTCAATACATATAAAATATTTCAAACATTATGGAACTTGAAAAAACAAGAACAAAAATAACACATGAAAATAAATCACAACTTACATTTTGAAGAATTAAAAAAATCAAATTTTCCTTTCAAACTTGAAAAAAAAAAATTGTTTTACCACAGCACTTATTTTAAAATAAAGTTGAATTCCGATTGTTTCAGAACATGTTAAAAATAATAAATCTGTTTTCATTCGCGTAGATAGATAATCGACCGTCTTAAAATCAACCAACTAAAACAAGAAGCAAGCAGTCACCGTTTTTTTTTCTTTTTCTTCCCTCACTTGTCGCCAAGAAAGCGATATATAGCTCTATTAGCAACCTCGCTTCTGTTACGGCTGTAGTTTTCGCGTCATCCGCAGCTAGCACCACTGTCTATGTGTAATCCTATGTTAAAGATGTTACCATTGTAGTGTATGAGAGTTGATTCTCTGTTTAAAACTCCTTACTCTGTGGTTATAGCAATAGCTCAAGGACGCATGCATGGAATTGAATAAAACTTTAGATTCAGCAAGACCTTGCTATAAATGGGTGATGATTCGTTTTTAGTGTATGCGAAACCTGTGTGAGATAGAAGAAAGTTTAGGGATTGACACATCCGACTAGTTTTTTTAAATCGGTTCGGTAGTTCCAGAGATTACCCCCCCCCCCCCCCCCCTACAGACAAACGCACAAACGTTTCTTCTTTATAATGTTAGTATAAAATCCTACCCCGGAAATTCACGCCAACGAAATGAGTCAAAGAGTATTTTCAAGTCTTAAAAAAAAAATGCTGCCAGGTGGTGCGTTTCTGGTAATAAAGCGAAGTAAACAGCGTGATTGTATCACTCGTATACGAGATATTACGACTTGCTAGATCAAAAATGCCGTTTCATTTCGTCGTACGCCTTCAAAGAAGAGAACTCCATTTCCCATATCATTCATTTTTCTTCCGTATTTTTTCCCACCCTAAGGGGTTTTATTTATAGAAGGAAATATTAAATACTTTGCACAAGAAATTCGTGCTCTGTAAAACAGGATTTTTTTTTTTCTATTCTTATAAATATCATATGTACTTCCTTTTAAAAAAAAAGGTATCAGGCTAATATAGGGTCATCACTCATTTAAGCGTTGTGCCTCCATGTCAAGCTGGGCAACGTTTGCCATTTTTAAGGGGAGAATACACTATGAAATGAGAAAAAATCGACTAAAAAATGAATTTTTGTTTTGTGTTAAAATAATAATAAAAAAAACTATCAATATATCGTCATATACTGCGCAGAAAGTGGTTTCTCCATATACTTCTTTACGTAAGTAATAAAAGTAACGCGTCACAACGTATTTATTTCCAATTCATTTTTCTGAAAACAAATTTTTCACAGTCTCTAGACATCTTTCAAATGCTCCATAATGAACCCTTTACAGGGTCAAGTCAATATGAAATGAAACGAAAATATCGTGTTCCCAAAAATGTATACGCACTTTGAATGATTATAGCTTCACTTTTTAATCACGTGTAATCTATATTTAAAGCTAAAAGCGCATTCTGTCACATTTCCAGCCGAAAATCATCTCTTTGCGCACGCTTCGACGTTTTTTTCAAGGCTTCTACTCCCAGAAACGAGAAACGTGTTTAGCCCTGCTCACTCGTTTATCCTAGGGGGGATTGAAAACGGCTGGCGTAATAGGACCATTGTGTTGAAAGCTTTTTTTTTTTTTTTTTTTTTTTTTTAATAACTCATGTTTTTTCACTACTTAATATGCATATTTTTTCGCAAAATTTTAAAGAGAGCTTGGATACAGTTATATTTAAAAACGATTGAAATTTCAAAAAGTTAGGAAGATGAGAACTATTTTTTGATGGCTATGTTCAAGGAGCCAACGCGAAAACAAACCAACAAACAAAAAAGAGAGCAGAAAATATTTCTTTTACAACTCGATAACACTATTTTTTCACGAAATTTTTACACGGGCTGTAAAACCGTTTTATGGATCACCCATCAAGATTTCAAAGAGTTCGGACAAAAAGAACTTTTTATTTTAAAACTAGGAAACGACCCTAAGTAAAAAAAAACAACAAAAAAAAAACAAGAAAATGAGCGTTTTTATCACTCAATAGCAATATTTTTTTCGCGAATTTTTCCTTTTAAAATCTAATTTCATACAAAATCCGGTTAAAGATATAAAATAATAAAAACATGATGTTTATTTTTAAATTTATTATCACGGGCCCGGGCAACGCCGGCTGGGGGTCAGCTAGTTGTATTTTAAAATAAATTTTCTTTTTTGAAAAGTTAATCGTTTTCCACTCATTACTTCCAATTCATTGCACCCCTGAAAAGAAAGAAAAATCAGAAAGTTATGACCCGTTAAACCAGTGTGTGTGTACAAAATTTTAGTTTTAATTTCCACCTTGTACTCATGCGAGTAACACACCCATGTTTTTTTGGATAATGCTCTCGATGAGCCGTTTCGGTTTCCTAACGGCTTGTAGCGCCTAAGATCGACGATAAACACTTAAGAGGTTACTAAGAAGCCATATTGTCCTTTTTTCATTTTATTTAGACATTTCCACAGGCACAATTTACAAAATCAAATACATTTAGAATCATTGACACTTTTTGTTTCGTCCCACTCAACCATACATTTCTTCTCTTACAAAACAGTTCAATTTAATCTCTCATTGAGTGCCTGAAGAAAATGATTCTGTGAAAGTGAGTTCCTTACACGGAAAAATAAGTAATCTGTATCGGACCGAAGATTGTTTCTCTTTTTTCATTTTCGTCGACACTCAGTGTGTCCCTAACCTTCACTGGACTTGAATATCTCAAAACAAGAGATGACAGGAAGGTTAAGTCTATTGTGTTAGGAGATGTTCGCATCTCATTGCCGCACAAACAACATAACCCACAGTTACTTGCAGGCAAACTCAATGCATTGCATCCAAAAATCATAAAAGACCAGCGATGTATGTTGCTTACCTATTCAACATACACTGTCAGAAAAAATGGCAGCATAATTTGCTGTAAATTTATGCACCCAAATTGCCACTATTTTTTGCTCTAACATTTAGTAGGATTGTAGTCCTATTTGCAGTAAAATTAGTATGTTTGAAGCACATTTTGCTGTAAAATTCCAAACATAATATTGTTTAACACCTATTTTGCTGTCAATTTACAGTAAAATACGCTGTCAATTTGGGTGTATAAATTAGCAGCAAATTTTGCTGTTATTTTTAGCGTTTTTTCTTAGAGTGTAGGACCTGGTTTGTGACGGTATCGAAAGAATTATTGTCTATTGAGCAAGAATTCTTTTTAAACGCGGTTGAACGAAAAAAGTGGACATCGACTTTGGTTCTAACGGCTCCATAGGATGATAAATGTATGTGATAAATAAGCGCAACAGACTCCTATGATAAACGAGATTTCCGGTAAAAAATGAGCGTACCAAACATGACCAGTGAAGCTTGAAAATGAGCAGTACCCAATGTCTATTGAGCAAGAATTCTTCTCAAAGTCAGCTAAACGAAAAAATGGACATCCACTTTGGTTCTAATTGCCCCATAGGATGATAAATACATATGATAAATAAACTTACCGGGCTCATAAGATAAATGAGCTTCCCGAAAAAAAAAATGAGCATACGAAGTATTACAAATGAGCAGTACCCAATGTTTATTGAGCAAGAATTCTTCTCAAACACTCGGTTGAACGAAAAAATGGACATCTACTTTGATTTTAATTGCTCCATAAGATGATAAATGTATATGATAAATAAGCGTACCAGGATCCTATGATAAATGAGCTTTCCTAGAAAGAAATGAGTGTATGAAGCCATTACCAGTGAAGCTTGAAAATGAGTAGTACCCAGTGTCTCTTGAGCAAGAATTCATGTGCCAAATTCGGCTGAACGGAAAACACGACATGCCCTTTGGTTCTATCTAACCGCTCCATATGACATAAATATGATAAATAAGCGTACCGGGCTCGTGTGATAAATGAGTTTAGCGGCAATCAATGAGCCTACCAAGCATTACCAGTAAAGCTTGAAAATGAACAGCATTCAATGAGAGATATTCATTTTAATGGGATTTGTGCGATACCTGTCAAACATTGCAGAGTGATTCAAAATAGTTTAGACAAACTTCAGAAGGGGCAGTGCACACTCAACAAACACCTTTTGTTCAGGAAACTAGGATCAAAATCCATTCAGTCACTCAAAAAGACAGGGTGCCTCGCTCGAAACCGAATTCGGCTTTTTGTACGTAACTTTAACAATAATGGAGGTATAGAAACGAAATTTGAAATGGGCTGACTTTTCTTTGTATGAAATGCAAGGATATGACGAGGAATGATAGAAGTGGCTAGCATCCTTATCCTAATAGTGCTGGAAGTAGACGCTTCCTATGCTCCGAATGTAGTTCATAGTTCATAAGGTTTCAATTACTGAAATGTCCAATATTTCCATCCAGTTGCATTTCATACAAAGCAAGAAAGGCGATGTAATAAATAAATGAATTACAAACCTTTTTTTTTTGGTAGAAAATTTGTTTGTTTAGTATGCACCACCACCTCTTAAAACTTGTCCGATCTTTTTTTGATCACTCTGTATATGTTCACTCAAAGTATGTCTCAATGTCGAATAGAACAGTCTTTGTTTCAAAAGTTGAGGCTGTTCTAAACAAAACTGGCTACTTTGTGACATATTTTTGAATTCATTTTTGTTCGGAAACGCATGAAATTGCCAGGTGTTCTCACTCAGAAACTTTGTAATCGCAAGACGATTTCCAATTTTTGGTAAAGGCAGAAGATCTTTAAAAAATACTGTCCAAGTCGGCGTTTGCAACCGAATTTCCGACGGCGCAACACGAGTCGTCACGTGACACGAATCGCATATAACTAACGCGGTATAACTCGATGAGTAATGGATTGATAAAAAAAAAATCGAAAACTCATTTCAATTCTAAATCCCTTCCGTAATCACTCTTGCCAATTTTATACCTTTGTGTTTAAAAATGAATTAGAAAACGTGTCAAAAAGTTTCTAGTTGTTGAGCAAGTCATTTGAGAGCCACTTTAAATAAAAATGAGACAAAAAGAAAAAAAATTGTATGACTAACACTATTTGCTGTAAAATTTTCATTTCAACGTTGCGCTCATGCGAATCAGTCGTTTCATTTTTGAATAATTTGCGACTATGAAATCTGCCGTTTCAGTCTTGTAACGGCTTTCTGAAATGAAGACCTGTCTTTTTTCGTTTTCGTCGACGCTCAACATAAGTGTCGCACTTGTCTAAACCTTCACTGGACTTGAATATCTCAAGGGGAAGAAAGAAAAGATGACAGCTTAAGGTTAAGTCTATTGTTGTTAAGCGATGTTCGCATCTCATTGCCACAAGAAAAAAAAAAATAAAATGAACTTCATATAGGCGGTTTTCAAAAGACCGCCTGTAAAAAAAAATCGATAGATATATAGTCGAAAAATTGCATAGTTAAATATTATTAGTGGACGAAAATGTTAAGGTCAAACATTATTCACGTGGTAAAGCAATAAGATTTTTCTAATTAGTCTTGAAGATTGGATGAATTTTTTTAATATTTAGTTTTGGATTCGTGAAAAATTTCGACTTCCGGTTTTTTTAAACGAGTTTTTTTAATCTCACTTTTCATTATTATTTAGCATCTTACAGTCCGCAATTTCATTTTTTTTTTATATTGCATACATATTTATAGGCATATAAAATGCGTCGGAGGTTTCAGAAGAGAGAAGCGTTCCATTAAACACGGTTTATGCTCTTAAATTCTTATAAACTTCTTATTCATGTAACTTCTTATTCATTCCGGTTTTTCGATTGATTGACACGTTTTAGAAGGTCCAGAATAACGATTTTCACTGTCTTCAGAAAATGTCTGTCTGTCTATATGTGACAAAAATTTTGTAGGCGCTGTATCTCAAGAACTCATGCACGGATTTTTACTAAACTTCAGATTCAGTTAGACGTTGACATAAGCTGTTGCTGATTAAGTTTTGGTGTAATTAGCAAAACAGGTGGCGCTGCTATGCTGCATTATTCACGATAGCTATATCTCAAGAACTAATGTATGGAACTTCCATCAAACTTTGTATTAGACCTTGACCTAAATATATCCTTGTTAGGTTTGTGTGTATACCGCCCAGCAGGTGGCGCTGCTATTCTCTGTTTTTCACGATTTCCGCGATAGCTATCTATCTCAAGAACGAACAGGTAGCCATTTAATTTTGGTTGATATAAAAGAAAGTTTTGTGATGTCCACAACATACCGATTTTATTAATAATATTAAAACGTATTAATATATTTTAATATTTAAAGATTGGTTAACTTAAAAATTGATTAGGTTAAAAGGTGGTCCCTGTGGTTTCATTCGACGACTGACACGCGTCGTGCGTTCACTTCGCCCAAAAGCGAGAAGACGAGTCTCAGTCGTCATTCAAGTTAACACTGGAATCAGCGCTCGTGGCCACCAAGCTGTCACTATTTTAACCCCTTGACTACGGCGGGATATGTACGTCCCACGGACCGATAGCAGAGTTGCCAATGGGGACTAATTTTATATTCAATTCGTACTATTATTTACAAAAAAAAATTATGGCATACTCTTGAAATTAAATGCATGGCAAAGATAATAATAATAATTATTATTATTATTTTAAAGTGGTACGAACAGAATAAAAAAAAGTAGTCGCCAGTTGCAGCAATTTCTAATAAAAAAAAAAATCCCTGACGACTCGGTCTACAGGCACAGGTAGATTTCGAAGACGCAGACCGTGGGGCGTCTGTTTGTTGGGAATGGCGGAAGAAATGATCTTTTTGCCAGGATGCGGCCGTTGGAAACGCCCACTTCGAAACCTAACTTGTTTGCAGGCGGAGCCAGCAGGGACTTTTTTGTTTTTAATTTTTTTTTTTTTTTTGCTATAAGGGTTGGTCCTATAAAAAACTTGTCAATACAAAAGTTTTAGATAATATTAAGAGGATTTATGATAAATGTAAGCGGATTGGATATCTTGTAAATGGACGAAGTTATGAATTTTTTTTCTTCTAAAACCCCCTTTTTTTTCTCTCCCTTGGAGCCATTTTTAATGCTATCAAATATCTGTCATACATACATTTTCGGCCCTTCTCCCAGAAGTAATAATAACTTTAAACGGATTCGATACGTATCATAATTAAGAAATTATGGGGGGCTTTCTGTTTTCACAAAAAGTCCCCCCCCCCTCCCCCCTCCCCCCCTTGGTTCGATTTTGCCCATTCACGAACTGGACCGAGATTGGATGCCCCTTGATTTTATGGATCCGTTTGGAAGAGATTTGTGCAGAATTATGGGAGTTATCGTGTCCATAAAAAAGTGATATACATAGATAGATAGATAAAGTTTTGAACTGGGGGTGGTTTTGAGTTCTGGGAGTCATGATCGGCGTAGATCTGCAAATTTTTTTCCAAAATTCCAACTTAGGGGAGAATGTAATAGGTAGTATTTCTTACGAAATCTACCTAAAAAGCATCACACCAAAATTTCAAATCCCTCCGTTGCACCTACCCATTAAACACACAAACGTTATTTCTTTATAATATTATAGTATAGATAAGTAAAACTACCAGTTTTTACAATACATCATTAAAAGTTAAAATAAACAAACAAATAACAAAAATATAAGCCGACCCTTTGGACAGTTTACGTAACTGCGAAAAGTGTCCGATTCCCTTACTAGAATTTCGAGTTTTTTACCAACAATGGCACGTCACGAAATTTTAACAAAAAAACATCCAATTTTTTTTCGCACGACATCCCCAGTTTCGTCATTTTGTCTCCAGTTCCTCCATTTTCTTTTTTAGTTTTTGAGGAAAAACTGCCTTTTCTAGAACTGATAACTCGCTTCCTTGAAACTTTTTTTTACGGTTGTATGTATGTATCCGTGAATTTCCCAGCCTGCCATTAGAGCATTATACGGAATCGAAAGTGATCGCATTTGAGAAGCTTTTCTTTTTACACTTTGGGGATTATTGCCAGTGGCGCAGAGAGCAGGGGCGCCACTTGGGGGGTGGCTACTTGAGGCAAGGAATACCCGCTCAAGGAATATGATATTTTGGAATATGCCAGTCATCACAGAAGATCCGACTGAAAAAAAAATAATAATATCTTCAGGAATTGCACAAAAACTAAAATAACGTGTCAAATTTGACTAAAATAGAAACATTGGCTACTTAAACGCACCTATAATAATAACCAGTAAATCTGTAGATCAGGAGCCTCAACGTCCGCTCTAAAAGTCATTGTTTTTTTAATCTCACTTTTCATTATTATTTAGCATCTTACAGTCCGCAATTTCATTTTTTTTTTATATTGCATACATATTTATAGGCATATAAAATGCGTCGGAGGTTTCAGAAGAGAGAAGCGTTCCATTAAACACGTTTTATGCTCTTAAATTCTTATAAACTTCTTATTCATGTAACTTTTTAGATAAAGAAATAAAATTGTATCAAAATAAATTCTCATTTATATGCTGTAAGTGACTGTAACAACATACTTAAATTTCCTTAACGTCAGCGTTCTACAAATCACGAAATTAACATACATTTGTTTTATTCATTTCATAAAGTCGTTTCATTAGGATTTTATATATATAGGGTAGACATGTAAGTATGTGTGAATAAATGTAAATATAAATGTCATTGAAAGGTTCTTAATTATTCCCTGCATCCTGTCTGTTTATTTTGGGGTTTAATGATCGGCAGAAATGCTTCTGTGGTTCGATTATAGCAATCCTGGAAGTATAATTGGTTGATGAATGTAACGGCTCATACGTTGAGACCTTTGCAAAAAGATTCACAACGCGATAACGCAATTAATTTTAATTATGATTTTTTTTTAGGTTCTATTTATGTTAATAGCTTGATAAGTCTTGACCAGAGATCTCCCGATCACGAACACTTTCATCATTTGCATTTAGCAAAAAACTGTAATAAAAGGAAAATACCCCCCCCCCCCCCCACTTTTCCTATATGTCTGGGTGGACATTGTTTTAGTAACCAAATCTTTAAAGAATGCTCATATCTTCCCAGCAGTTACACTCTTTTATTTATCTTAAAACCTTTTTTTTGTATTTAAAGATGAAATTTTTTAATCAATTTTCCCCTCACTTCCTGATAGGCTAGAATTAGAAAAATTACATTCACAGGTGTGATTCCGATGACACTACCAACATTTTAATATTTTTATAACTTCATTATAAAATTAATTTTAATTGGATTCATTATTTATTAATTTTAAATAAAATTAATAAAATCATTTTAAATCCTTTTTTCGTTAGCCGGCACTTGTGATACATCGCCTCGATAGTCTTTATACATGGTTACAACTGAACTGTGCCTCAAAATTTTTATTATACATTGTAAAATATGGGTTAAAGCCAGATGTGAGATCTTAATATTCTCACACCCACTGAAACTTAGATGTAGGGAGGGTGGGGGGGGGAGGGGATGATAAGTCAAGAACATAGGATAGATTTCTTGATCAATCTAACGCTTGATGGACGCCCCATCACTTTGGACTGAATCCCCCCGATGATGTCGGCAAGCGTTCCCATCGGCAGTAGCTTTCTTTTGTCGGTCCTGTATACGAATTAGCTTTTCAAGGGGCTTAGGTCGACCCTTTGGGGGATTAAGATCCTACTGGGAGACTCATCTATCAATGTCGGAGTTGTTGTTTTTATGCGACTCTATGAAATTCGACCCTTTGGATGAAAAATGAAGTATTGTTGAAAAGTAAAATTTTGTAACTTATTACATACCCATCATATATATATATAGAGAGAGAGAGTAGGTCTTGTAATCGTTTTGAAAATCGAAAAAAAAAAAAAAAAAAAAAAAAAAAATGACGGATTGACGCGTTTCAGACACTGGAGATTCCGAAAAACATTTTTAGAATTTTTTTTTTTTTGCCGTCGTCTGTTCGTGTGTGTCTATCTCCCGAACAAATGGAGATAGACACTTGAAATTGGGTAAGTACTTATTATGTCATAATGGGAAGAAGCTGTTTGAATTTCAGTCACCTCGATGATCCGGAACTCTTTTTTTCGGACTCTCGAAAGAGTCGTTCTGATAAAAGGCATATAAAAATTTTCGAAATGATTTATTTTAAGGAGTGACTATATAAAAGAGAATAAAAATACATAAATTTTGCAGAAAGAATGAAGTCAATCGGATCATGAGTGGCCGAGATATGGGTCATCCTATTTTTCACACGCTTCGATTTTTCATGACCCTGTATTTCATTCCAATTTCAATTCAAGGATCTATTTTAATTGGACATGGGACGCTTCATTCAACGCAGTAAACCATTAGTTAATAGGATTATCCATTTTGGAGTTATAAGGATGTTTCTGTTTACGCAATTCAGTCATAGAGCCTTTAAAGTTTAGGACGTCATCCAACCACGATTTTATTCGAATGGCAATGCATTTTATAAACAGTTTACGCATGTTTTATTTTCCTATTTTATATTAAGCATATCCATGATGGGGTAAGTATGACGGTGGTTCCCAACGACTAGTTTTTCTGCTGTCAAATAAAAGAGATGAAGCAATCCCCCCCCCCCTTTCCGATAGGGTAATTCTTTTCTTCTGCGATGTGATGATGAATTTGATATGATTTAGAATCTACAGGGTAAGCACAAAGTTTTGCCCTGATTATGAACTTTTATTGTGTGAAAACTATTGCAATTAGACATAGGGTTGTTTGGATACATTCTTAGTACTGTTATAAAGTTTTTAATAAGACAACACACTTAATGAACTTTCAACATGTGCCTACCATGGCCTCCACGTTCTCTTAGCATTACTCCTTTTCATTTTTTCTTTTGGCTCTATACCAAGGACAGAGTCTTTGCCACCCGAATTGATGACGTTGAAGAACTGAGCTCAAAGCATCATTGTACAGAATGACAGAAAACATTTTCTTGCATGTTAATTTTTTATTGCCCCCGGTTTTATCGCATTATTGTATCCCGGCAAACGGGATATAAGGAGGGACCCTTGTATTAATTAATCCATCCGCAATATCTCAAATTTAGATTGGATCCTTTGACAAAATATGAAAGTAGCGAAGTAGCCACTATTTTTGAAAAGTAGTTTGTAGTCGCTAATCTTTTAAAACAAGTGTAGTTGTAGTTAGCTACATTCTCGATAAAGTAGTCGTAAGTATAGTTCTCTACAGAAATAAAACTAGTTTGAAAACTGATTCCTGATATGTTCAGATGATTTCAAACCTGCTGAAAAGCGTTCTCATCGGCAGCAGCTCTCTTTTGTCGGTTCCCTGTATAGGAAGAGGTGGGATTAGCTTCTCAAGGGGTTTTATGTGGTCCCTCTCGGGGGATTAGAGGATGCGAGAGACTCATCCATCAATGTCAGAGTTGTTGCCTTATGAAAACTGTCTGGAGTGGGAAGACGATGAAAGGTAAAATTTTGAAACAAATTTTTCTGCCTCTTTCATCCGCAATATATGAATGTGGGAGGGGTGGAAAATCCGATGCTCCCACATTCTAGTCATACATATTACGTAAATTAAATAGTGTCAAAGATATTTATAGATATAGAAAGCTTATCAAGATATTTTTCTATTGAAAACGATTCTCGAATTCCCTGCTCAACAAAGCGAAACTTTCTCACTCATTTTTAAAAGTAAGGGCATTAAACTGGCAGGGCTGATTCTTGAAGCGATTTGGAATTTAGTGTTTTCCATTTTTTGATTAAAAACATGGTACAGAGCTATAAGCGATTGTTGTCACGTGATGTTTTTTTTTAGGGTTTCGTTCACCTATCATCTCACGAAACCCTATTACTCCCGCTCCGTTGTCTGTCTGTCACAGAGCCGTTCTCAGAAACTATATAACTTACAGACATGAAAATTTGTGTACTTATAGCTAAATACCTACTATGAAACTCAAAATATTATACAGGCATCCCCGACTTACGTAATTAATGCGTTCCGCAGACTTTTACGTAACTCGAATTTTACGTAAGTCGAATGGTTGAATATGTAATTTGCTTAAGTAAAATTTCGTAAGAAACTGCAATATTTATTATATATATATGGATTATTTACACAGTATTAATTTTTAAATAAAGTATCATGCAGCAGTATTTACTCGGATATAAATTATACAAGTATGAAAATATATAAAGGTAAACTGAAAAAACACTTTTCAAATAAAAAATATCTTGTGGAATTTGGGATTTATAAATTTAACATTGATTTATAACAATTTTGAGATTACTTCAAATGACTATAAAAATAAGAAATAATTTCCATGAATTTTGGATGACAAGACAATTGAATAGTACTCACAAAATGAAATAATTCTTGATAAGCACAAAATTGTATTTATTAAGAATTAGATGACAACTATGAATAACGAACAAAATAAAGATTCGTTGTTATGATAATACTGTATATCCCCAACAAAAATATAACTCTCTCTAATACATAAAGCTATATTATAATAGTTATAATTTTTATCTACATATTTTATTTATAAAATAATTATCAAAAGTATGCAAACGCGTATCAAATGCGCTAGTGAGTTCACAAATGTAATTTTCAAAAAAATTTTACGTAACTGCGAATTTACGTAAGTCGCAGTATACGTAAGCCGGCGGATGCCTGTAATTTGAAAAAATCGCTTTATTTTAATATAGAGAGATAAAATCCAAAAATCTAACAGCCTTTTCCTATTAAATTAAAACATGTTTCGTTATAGCAGTTGCCAACCATTAAAAATCTACAATAAAATTCTTTCTCAATAATTAATTTTCCACTGAAAGATTTCCACGTGAAAAATGAAAATGAAATAAAAAGTTTCACTCATTGAAAGAAAGATGAATAGGACGTTGAAAGATTAATATGGGTAATAAGACGGAAATTTTCAAAGATTTCTCAATAATACAAATGAGTATGTGTCAGTACAGAAAGCGGATTAATATCATGTCATTAGAAAATTAAAAAGAAAATTAATCTGACGTCATATTAGGGGAAGATAACGGGTTTTTCAAATGTTTGAGAATAATACAAAGCGAGTATCCATAGGAGTCAGAGAGAATAGTAAATAGATGAGTTTGAAGAACGTATTGAATCATGATAAAAACCCGATTATCAAAAATTTGGCATATTTTAACATTTTGAAGGTGTACAACATGTTTGATTTTGAAATTGATTTTTGTTAAATACCGCATTTAGTCTACATGACAGATATTATTATGACAGAATATAATAGCGGACTTCGCCCGCTATCGGGCCTGTTCAGATATTCGAAAAAACGAAACAATAGACCGGTAATTTTTTACTTTATAAAAAACATGACTTTTTTTGTTGTTGTTGCTAAATGATATTTATTTGGATTTATTAAAGAAAGGATGAAGTATTTTGAAAGGAATGTTAAACGAAACCCTTGGTTCGATCTTCGATCACACTTACCCACTTGTTTCTCCTTTCCCGCACTGTTGCGTTTGGAAATGCGATCAAAAATGCCAAACTTGACAGTATTTTCTGACTTTGTCAAAAAAAGTGGAAAACTCCATTCGATGACATAGTTTTTGAATGCGTTTCCGTACACAAATGAATTCAGAAATGTGTCAAAAAGTAGTTGTTTTGGATTTGAGGAAGTATTCCGTTATAGACAATTATTATATTTAAAAAAAAAAAAAAATCTATATATGCATTCTAAACAAACTGTGAACTTCCTGCCCTATTCCCATTGCGTGCATATTGATACTTTCCAAGACTTTGCAGTAAAACTATTTTAGAAAACTTATTTTATTTTATTTATTTATTCTTTTAACCGTCATACTTGACAGGTTTCTCCTAGTAATTAACATTTTTAATCATACACTCTACGAAAAAAATATATATATATCCCTGACGGCTCGTCCTACAGGCATAGGTATATTTCGAAGATGTAGACCGTGGAGTGCCTGTTTATTGAAAATTGCAGAAGAAATGCGGCAGTTGGGACCAGCCACTTCGAAATCTATGTCTGTAAACGAAACCAGCAAAGATTTTTTTTTTTTTTTTTTTTTTTTTTTCTGTAAGGGTTGGTCCTATAAAAAACTTGCAAGTATAAAAGTTGTAGATAATATTAAGAAAATTTATAATAAATTTAAGCAGATTCGATATCTCCCGAATGGACGAAGTTATGAATTCTTTTCTTCTGAAACCCCTAGTCCCCCCCCCCCCTTTTGAGGCCATTTTAATGCTATCAAAAATCTGTCCTACCTAAATTTTCGGCCCTTTTCCTAGAAGTCATAATAACTTTAAACAGATTCGATACGTATGAAAATTAAGAAGTTACGTTTTTTTTTTCTGTCCCCCCCCCCCCCCCCCTCGGTTCGATTTTGCCCCTGAACGAACTGGACCGAGATTTGATGCCCTTGATTTTATGTATCTGTTTGGAAGAGATGTATGCAGAATTATGGAAGTTATCGTGTCCATAAAAAAGGTGATAAAACGTTACTAAATTAAATCGTTATTATTAAGAACGTTCATTAAAAGTAAAGAAATGGGATTGGGCATGAGAAATCCATTCACATTAGTGGGCTAAAATACATTAAAATGATGGACTACACTGGCTTAAATCTAACTCTCTGACTTTATTTTAGTTAAAAATTTTTAAAAATCTATGTGTATAAGTAATACATTTTCTATTTATATTTTTTAGATACAGGGAGCGTCACGAAAATGTATACATACACCGTTTAACGGGTGATAACATTCTAATTTTTCTTTTTTTTTCGAATTGTCATTCATTGGAAACCATGAGAGGACCACGATTCACTTTTGAAGAAAGAAAATTTATTTTAACTCCTCGCAAATACACCCATTTTAGAATACCCGACCTGTGTTCGGGCAAGAGAAAAATCGTTATTTCAATTCCATGAAACCAGTTCGTCCAATGCTTAAAAACAATGCAAAGAAACTTTTAACTTGTAAGAAATTGATAAACCTGCCTGAGAAACAGAATGTGGTTTGGATGACTGCAAAATATTACAAAAATCCGACAGATGGCGCGAAAACGCCGAACTTTTCACGGGAAAGTATCGCCCTCTATTGGGAAAAGGGTAAATTACTTATTATGCATTGGACGAACGGAGTTCGGGCTTCGCGGAATTGAAACACCTCTCTTGCCCGAACTCGGGTCGGGTATTCGAAAATGGGTGCATTTGTGTTGCCCGAACAGGCAAAGGGTTAAAGAGAAAAAAAAATTTTCAATTTTTGGCACGTTTTTCTCAAACATATTCTACAAGCAAGGGGTTAAAATATACTATTGGAAGTCTGAAAATGTACAAAAACAATATTGCAGGCAGATCTACCTACGCGACTACTTCGGATAAAGGATAAGTTTGCAACGCATGGATGTTCCTAGACAACGTTTCTGAACCGCAATGGAGCAAGAATGCGCCGCAACACCCAACGAAATGTTTGTTGATGTTTGTGAATCAATAGCTCACAACGTTATAAGATAAGCACCAGAACGGTTATCATTTTTGAACATCTGCGGTAAGAAGGAAAAGTTATACATTTTATGTTACATTCTTTTGCAATTTAAAGGTGTGAATAAAAACGGGAGTTATAATCCGTCAAAGTGCGTATACATTTTTCTGATATACCCTGTATAATATTTATTTTAAATGCTAAAAGATGTAAACTAAAAACGTAATATACAGTAAAATAACTTTTATTAGATTGTTGGACTCACTCCGAGCCATTATAAAAACAAATGAGACTACTCTGTAATTATTTGAAATGCAATCGTTTAATTTCCATTTTTAAAATGTCGCACGTTGTTTTTTTATTTTTACTTATTTCCACATTTGTAAGTCAATCGAGCCACCCTTTTGGTAAGTTAAAAGTTGTTGCAACAGTTACATATTGTATTTTTTGCGTGTTACTATCTCTATCTATGGTTTCTCTTGTTAAAAATTATTTTACTTTCATTGACATTTAATTGGATACGGTTTTTCTATTATACTTAATATCAGCTATAGGCTCCTTTTTTCCTATAACTCAATTTCTTGCTTGTCATGCCAATAGAGTCATTCTTTTATAACGTCTTCTTTGATAAAAAGTATTTCATAGATTCTTGAATAATTCTCAAAATGAATTGGATCTATTTTACTGCAATTGATATTCTTTCATTGTTAAGCAGCTATTGAAACGTTTAAGGCTGTAGTATTTTGATTTTTCAAAAAAAGCTTCGATAGGATTGAAGAGCAAAAGTTTGTATTTTTGCGAATCAACTTTCTTTTCTGGTTTCCTATTATTGGCGATATCCACGATTCATTTATTAATAGGGTGTACCGTGTACCTTGAAACCATTATTTTTATGTATACTAGCTGTTTAACCCGTTCTACGCACGGGAGTTCATTCTTTACATTCTAAAACCAAATTAAAAAGAAAAATCAGTACAACCAAACAAACAACTTTAAAATATCTAAATAAGAAATAAGAATTCCCCTGTTAAAGTGTTAAGTTGTTCAATAACTATTCGATGTAGAAAAAAATATTTTTCTACTACTGTGCATTTTTTTAAATGAAATTTAATTTATCGTTTTGCTATGGCAGCAGACGATAGAACGATATATTTGGAATAAGGAAGTCAATTGAATAAAAAGTTTTGTTGATGTATGTGATAAAATGTGTGGGTACTTCTCTATTAGCCCGTCGACCCCTTTTCATAACAAAAAACTATCGCCAAATTGTAAGATTAATCGCCAAAAATGCAGTCCCCCTTGACTGGATGTCAGAAGCATTATACGTCCTTGTTATGTCATCGATTGTTTTTTAATTCGACATTGGCGTATATTTTTCATTCTGTTTTACTGATTTATGAGTTATTTCATTCATTAAAATAACAATTGTGTCCTTAAATTCTTATATTTTATTTATTTATTTATTTTGATAATCCAATGATAACGTTCTCCCGTTTATGGGGCGTTACAGTTGGGCGATCGTTTTTTGTTATGAAAAGTGGTTGACGGGATAATAGAGAAGTACCAAAATGTGTTTGTTTATTTTTTTTTAAAAAGGTAATAATGAAGCGCAATTCAATAATCTCTCATTATTTGCTTGCGAGGTAAAAGAATGATCGTTATACCCGCTACAGCTTCCTAGTATTGCAGCGTGGCGTACTTAATATGTATATCTCACATGGCAGTCAACATTTAGAACGGCTCGCGCAATTACGGGTTGCACATAAAAAAAAAGGGCGAAAATTCGTAAAAAAACATAAAATTAAAAATAAATCTATTTAACGATTTCGAATTTTTTGCCCCAATCGTTCATGGCCCCCTACTAGCAACCCGTGTGACAAATTTCGTAGCCCTGCGCCCTGTCGTTTCCGAGTTTTTGGGGTTACATAGATAGATACGCGCACGGATTTTAATAGGGTAGATTTTGAAGTTAAACAGCACAGCGACATCATTTAAGAACGGCATACAGAAAAAAATAAATTAAATTTTCGTATGAGAATTACAAATGCATTCCATGACTATTGGTCTAAGATGGGAGAGTCGAATTCAATGTCTGACTGATGACGGAACTTTAAATAGAACAGAATAAATCATTTAGTCAGATCTATTGCTAAACGAATTAGCCAGCGGTCCAACTCAACTCTCCCCATGTCGTTGCCATGGTAACTCCTTTCACTGTTCCTAATGGGGAAGGATGAACGATGTCCATCTACAATCGTATTGTCTAATCCAGGGGTTCTCAAACTTTTAGACCGACGTACCACTAAATCGAAGTTTATACTTCCGCGTACCACCAGGTAACAAACGTAAAGCTAATTAAAAAAAACCTGTCTAAAACGAAATATTTCTCCGGTCTTTTGTGTCTCCTTCATAGCAGATTTTACTACATTTAAAAATGAATAATTACATTACTAAATTGACTGCTTTATAATAAACATTCAAGTAAAATGTAGTATCATCATTAAATTTTAATAATGCATACAATATCAAAATACAGTATTTTGGTATCGTAAAAAATCCACAATACTTAATGACATATTGGCATATACATATTCATATACTGTTGTAGTAGGCCAAATAAAAGGGTGGGCTTGTTTCATCAAGCACAATTTCCTCATGTCTGGCTCAATATTAAGAAGTTTTAGTCATAAGTCAGATTCGATATTTAGTTTATTCCTGTATTTGTTTTTCATATAACAAAAGACAGAAAAGAACATTCACAGAGATATGTTGTGCTAAACACAAACAGACTTTGACAATATTAAACGGTATTCTGATATTCTCGTAGGCGAAAATTCTGTTACCTTCATCCTTTTGCATGTGGACTCCAGTAATCCATCCCAGGAGAGGAGAGCTGAATAAGTTCACGTCTTTCCTCTCTCGTGAGATACAGTGGCAGGATGTCTCAAATGAGAAACTAATTTCCAGGGCCCGATTAAGGTCATGTGGAGCCCAAGGCCCAGTACCTTTTCAGAGCCAGTCTCAAACCAAGATAATAGCTATAAATATTTTGGGGGGAGTATTCGGTGGTTATCCTTAGATATTATGATATGGTTACCAAGTTAATCAAAAATTTTTTTGGTGTTGGGGGAAATAATTGCGAAAAACTGCATTTTTAAGAAAATTTTTGCAAACAATTTTATTTACATTTGGGCCCCCATGAGTGGTGGGCCCTAGGCCACGGCCTAGTCGGACTCTGCATTAATCCGGCACTGCGAATTTCTCAACCAAAATTTAGTTAGGGCATTTAACATGGGCTCAATACAATCATATTAATAATCTGCATATCTTTAAATGCGACAATAATGTCGCTCAGTAGGCAAACACTTACAAGTTTCGTCATACATTTATGCATATACCACCTCAATATATACATATGTACAATGCTTTACCTCAAAACCGCACTGCATATGATACAGTTTTTGTTTGATTTAAATTACTCTCTTGACCACTTTAAATAAATATACTCTCTTAAAAATTTATTTTCATGAAATAGGAGGAAAGTATAACACTTTTTGCACAAGAGAAGAAAAATATTTCAATCAACACAATGAATCAATTTATGGATTATGTTTGAAATAAGACTTTTATTTCAACACCTCCTAGAAGCTCTTCTAATGCAAGGAGAACAATGGGTTATAAATTACACATGGAATGTTATTTTGTTTTAATTCCTCCTACTCACACAGGCTCCTCCTACTTGCAAGCATTCAGACTTTATCTTCAGATAATTCAATTTATAAAGCATGTTTAAAAACAGTTCTTCCGCTAATTAAAAATACTTCATACATTCATTAATTTTAAAATTAGGTCTTTATTACAAAATTCAACTTTGATCTATAACACATGGGCTGATAAGTTCCCGGTCTAATAAAGAAAACACAACTTTTTAACAAAACTTTATAACTTTATAACTTTAATAATAAATAATAATAATGTAATAATAATAATAATAATTTTATAATAATAATTTAATAAATGATTAATAATAATAATTTAATATTAAATAACATAATTTTATAACGAAAAAGCTCCAAACAGTGCTCAGAATCACCGACTCGTTGTTGTTTTGGGTCAAAAGTCAACACGCGCGGCACCCACTTTGACAACAGCTTTTTCATTGACAAATTTTCATTCAAAATAAAATCTACCCGTTCCTTGGATATCTTCAGAGTCTCAGCTATCTCCTGCAACTTCACTTTACTGTTCCCCAAAACGATTTTGTGGACTTTTTTATGTTTTCCGGAGTAACCACCTCTTTTGCGTGGTGCATCACTGGTGTCCGTACGACCACGTTTAAATTCAGCAAACCAGTCAATAATGGTTGATTTACCTGGTGCAGTGTCCATATAACGCTTATCTGGCCAAGTTTTTGTTTGAACGGTGTTTTTTCCCATCAAATAACAATTCTTGAAATTCTTGTTTATCCATTTTTTTGTTTATCAACAAAGTCGTTCAACTGAAACCACTCTAACGTTTTATCCACAAGGCGAATCGTCATGACATTTTTTCTGCTACCTTTTAAAGGTTAGTATTTACTAAAAAACATTGATTCGGCGAGTGTCAGACCGGGAACTTATCAGTCCATGTGTTATAAATCTAATAATTGTGTTTTTAATTCTGGAAAACGTATTGTATCATAACCGTTGTGTGCAAATTTCAGCAAGTCTACTATAACAAACATTTCTGGTAACAAAAAAAAAAAAAAAAAAAAAAAAAAAAATAGAAAAAGCGTTTACAGTTGGCGTTTACCTAAAGCGTTTACCTAAATTGAGTTCGAAATTTTTTTGAAAATTTCCAAGTTAATAAAGACAAGCCGTTTTCGATTCCATAATAATATGCCGCATTTTGTATTTTATTTCACGTACCAGTAACGGACTTCTGCGTACCAGTAACCAGAGCTTCACGTACCAGTACTGGTACGCGTACCATAGTTTGAGAACCCCTGGTCTAATCTGTTTACGTAATCACCGTTTCCCTAATGACAACCTCCCTCTCCCCCATGACTAAAGGGTGCTATTCTACTTAAATGAATTTCTCCCCGAAAAACAATGCATGGGGGAGGAACGGAAGTGAACGCATCAGGTGCCGCCCCGGCTGAAATTCGGTCGCGCCGAGGCGGATCTATAGAAATGCCGCGGTGAGAATATTTGCATTGATTCACATCCTGTTGAGTGATTAGCAGTAAATGGGTGAAATATCACCAATATAGGGAGGAGTGTCGGCGAAATGGAGGAGTGAAGACTTACGTAAGCTCAGTAACGAATCTTAAACTAGATTTTGAAGAGGTAGAAATACCGGAAGGAATTCTCCTTTGTGAATTGGCGAAAAAACGAAGCCCTGTTTAGGTTCTTTCGTAATTATATAAATACATAGCACTTATAGTCGTCATCTGGTTCGCACATAACAATGCAAAAACTACCCAACCCAATGGTTTGAAATGAACCTCTTGGGTAATCCCTCTTACTTTATCGCGTATTTTATTCCAGAAAACAAACCATTCCCAAACGACGTGTGTATACAGAATCAACTTCTACGAATTTTCCCCCACTTCTTTTGATTCAATAGAATTCGCCTACGCTGGCTCGAGGGCATGTGTGCGAAGTAAAATAAATAATATAGATGTGGGAGGCCGTTTTATTTTTTTGTTTTTTTTTTCGTAGGGCCACCCCAGGACAGTCGTAATCAGTCAGTGGAACACGGCGTATGAAAGGAGAAAAAAACATTTAAAAATACTGCTAGGGTATGATGTATTAGGCTGTATTTTTAATTCCAACTGACTACTTTCTGACACATTCCTCAATTCATTTTCGTGCGTAAAATTTGCAGGTAATACAGAAGCTACGAAATCTGATAGCGTTTTTCATAGCGTCTTTCAAAAAATGCAATCAAAGTGGTCATTTTGAACCGACTGTCAAGTTTCATTGTTCAATCTGGTGAACTTTTACATAGAAAAGATAATTGTAGTTGTATAAGATAAGATAATAATTGTCTAATAAGAAGGAAAGATATAAACACCGGATAATTGCTTGGAAAATAATAATTAAATTTAATAAAAGTGAGTACCGGTATCCCACAATATAATGAGAAATAATACATATAATAAGAACATTTCATAGAAACATATAATAACGAGAAATACATTTAGTGAAAAGAACAACAACAAAAAAAAAAAACGCTATTCGATTCTAATTTACTTCAACAGCCATGCTTTTTAGTTTTTTGCTTTTACGTATAAAAAATGACAAATGTCGGAAAAATTTTATTTTATTTTATTTTATTTAAGAACCGCCTTGAGGGAATTTTTTGAGATACAGTGGAACTTCCATTTAACGGTCTCATCGTTACACTTAAAAACTTCGTTATGAAGAAAATTCGTTAAATAGAAATTAACTTAAATTCATGAAATTTTTTCTTGAGATATGACAAACAGGTATTGGATTCAGAAGCATTTGATTCAGTTTTAATTATGAAGCCGTTTTTTACCAAACAGTTGTGTACGGTCGATGAAATCACGTCACATTCCCAAGCTTTGGCCCAAGCTTTCATCAGCTCTGATACACAGAATCTCAAACTAATGTTTTCACTACATCGGCTTTTTTCTGTCTTTTTCGATAATGTACTTCAAGATTTTTTATTATTCCTTAGACTAATGATTCAAGTTTAGCTTTATTGGTAGGAACAAAAATAACTTTGATGTTCTTTGATTTGTATTTTGAAGCACGTTCTTTTGGATGTACAAAGCAATTGTCTATCAGCAATGGAAGGTCAGAATGGTACCTGTCTGACTCTAATAGATATTTTTTGTTTCAATGCATCTGTCGCCATTGCGACACCTCATCTTCTATATCATTGAAGGTAAAAAGTGGTTTCTGACTTCCCCCAACTGTCAGCGCTGGGGTCTCGAAGTGGGAGAATAGTGATAACAAGTGTTTTTCTTAGTGTGAAAAAAAATTGTTTTATTTAGCACCAAGCAGAATGGAAATTATTTAAATGTGTTCATTTTCATACAATCGAATCCACTGAAAATAAATTTGCATATCCTTCGAACAGCGATCGCTTAGTTTGAATTCTGTGCACGTACAAAAGTGGAACAAACTTCGTTATATAGAATATATTTTTCGTAATGTGGAGATTAATTTACATGCTAATGGTGTTCAAAGTCAAAGTTCTGCAGAAAATTTTGTTAAGTAGAAAACTTCGTTAAATAGGGACTTCGTTAAAGGGAAGTTCCACTGTATATATATATTTTTAATTTCATTATAAACAAAATATATTACTTTTAGATATTTTTTAGGTGCGTTCGTAATTATATAAATACGTAGCACCTATAGTCGTCGTTTGGTCCGTCCGTCTGTCCGTCCGTCTGTCTGTCTGTCCGTCCGTCTGTCTGTCTGTCCGCATATAACAACGCAAAAACTACCCAACCAAATGGTTTGCAATTTGAAATATATTATCTTTGCATAAATTTGTCGAGACATTTCAAATTTTATCAAAATCGAATCAAAACTTTAGGAGATATTAATAAAAATATTTATTAAGAAATTTGATTTTTTTTTTTAAATCGGTGCTTTTTTGTTATATGAGCTTCCGATGGATGTTAAATCGTCAAGCGACCGAGATACTTATTTTATTACAGAAATTAATCTGCAGACGATATAATTCATTTCACAAAATTAAAAATCATCAAGATCTGAATATTTATATAACTAGCTGATACATATATATCTGAATATTTATATAACTAGTTAAGATATTTGTATGAACAGTGTCATAAAATATATACTTAACTAGCTGTTTAACCCGTTCTACGCACGGGATATCATGAATTTAATTCTAAAACGTGCGTACGAACGCACCTCGTTTGTAACGTTTGACGTACAATTTCCAACTTGTTATTTAACAAAGTTTGTATTTCAAAGCTATCTATTTAAATATTTTGATTGAAAAAAAAAAAAAAGACATTTTTTTTTTGTTATTACAAAATGGCGACACAGTTGCAATGTACCTAAATGAGAAACAGAATTTATGAACAGTTTTGTAATCTGCAGGCTGACAGTTATGATTGGAACCGTTAAAAATAATAACTGTTATTATAAAAATGACACTTACCTGAAAAAATGGGTAGCAACAATCGATATATTATATATTATCTTTAAGGGAACAGAAAAAAAAAAAGAATATATTCAAAAGTATTACAGATTGTTGGTTCCAGCCACCATTCTTTTACCACAATTTATTAATAGAATTTTTCTATTTAATAATGAAATAGCAGAAATGGAAGACACATCGTTTAACGGTAGGATTTGTAATACTTTTCTGCAATTAAATAAGGCGAAAAAACTAACTCCTTCCTGTTCCTCCGACAAGGCGTTCGTTCGAGAATAAGAGTCCCCCTAAAATAATTTTACTCTTGGCCTATTTCATTATCTAACAAAAATATTTTCTGGTTCGTGTTTATATTATAAATGAATGTGTATAAGCGAGCTTTCACCCACAATTTTAGAATCAATAGAATTATGTCTACAATTTCTACTTTTTAAATGTCAAACAGAAAAAATCTATTAAAAAATTGTGGTACAAGGGTACGAACACTGTATAGTCATGATATTGTTTCTAATCAAAGTAATTATACATGCATAGTTACTCAAATTGCAAAAATACGAATATCGTGCATGTTTTTTTTTTTTTTTTTTTTAATTAAATAATGTAACACATGAAAGACAAAAGTATCGGCCGTGTGCGGAATTTACATGATATCTAAAAGTTTGTATAATCTCGATGTCGCAAGATATCTCGCCCACCGCGGTATTGGGTTCTGCCCCCCCCCTCCCCACGCCAATGCTAGTATATCCCCCGCTATAGTGATACAATAGTGCAATCAAACACTTCTGTAATACCATTCCTCACACATAAAATGCTGGGGAAGAGAAGGGGGTCATAGCCCCCCCCCCTCTTCTTATTTTATCGCATATTTTATAAGGACCGTTTCCAGAAAACAAACCGTTATCGAACAACGTGTTATGTTCACCATCAGTTTCTACAAGTTTCGTCCCCCCCCACCCCCACCCCACTTCTTTTGATTCAATAGAATTCATCTAGGGTGGCCCGAAGACATGTGTGCGAAATAAATAAAAAAATATATATGTGGGAGACCTTTTTTTTTCATGCGTACGGCCACCCCTCAAGTAACGGTGGCGACGCACTGAATAGCTGTAATCCGTCACTAGAGGAGGAGAAAAAAAAGTGTTTGGAAAATACCGCTCTAGTGATGATGCATTTAATAGTTTAGTAGCGATCGCTTTGCTTTGGGAGAAGCGATGAAATCTACAACAAATCTACACAGCGGAAAAACTAGTCGTTGGGGGCCACCGTCATGCTTCCCCTTCATGGATAGGCATACTATAAAATAGGAAAATAAAACATGCGTAAACTATTTACAAAATGCATTGCCATTCCAAAATAAAATCCTGGCTTGATGACGTCCTAAACTTTAAAGGCTGTGTGAGTGAATGGCCCAAAAGAAACATCCTTATCACTCCAAAATGGATAATCCTATTAACTAACAGTTGACTGCGTCGGATGAAGCGTCTCGTTTCCAATTAAAATGGATCTTTGAATTGAAATTGGAATGAAATACACGGTCACGAAAAATCGAAGCGTGGAGAAAATAGGATGACCCATATCTCGGCCCCTCATGACTTCATTCTTGATGCAAAATTTATGTTGTTTTAGTGGTCACTCCTTCAAATAAACCATTTCGAAAATGTTTATAGACCTTTCATCGGAACGACTCTTTTGAGAGTCCGAAAAAAAGAGTTCCGGATCATCGAGGTGACTAAAATCCATTAACCTTCTTCCCATGATTACCTACTCAGTACGTACCCAATTTCAAGTCTCTATCTCCATGTGGTCAGGAGATGGAGCGTTTACAGACACACACACAGACAGACGGACGGCATTTTTTTTTTTTTTTTTTTTTTAAATATGTTTTTCGGAATCTCCAGTGTCTGAAACGCGTCAATTCGTCAATTTTTTTTTCCTCGATTTTTCAAAACGATTACAAGACTTACCCTATACTACGTATGATGGGTAAGTAATAATACTAACAGCGTCAGAAAAGATGTAGACGATATGGAGGTGTTCATTCCTACTGCAATTGCAATTTACGCTTAATGTGTGTATTTTTAACACTTTCCAACAAAGTTGAAAAGTGTTTATGATTTCGGTTTATCTGTCTGTCTGTCTACCGTCTCTCTGTCTGTGTTCTAACACGCGTCCATGGACTCGGATTGTCATGCAATGGATATATGTTATTGCGGTTTACTATGACACGTCTGGTATTGAAAATGAAGTGTGTAGCTTTTATAGTACATTGACAGGGGCATTCAAAAGAATTATTTTACATAACGACCTATGGGAAAAAATCGTTTGCGGTGCATTTTAATGAGGTTATTGTATTTGAAACATATCACTGAGGTGCATTACAAGTATAGATTATGGACTACATAGCATTCAACGTTCATTTACAAAGACACACTAGTCGGATGTGCCAATCCCAAAACTTTCAGTCATGTTAATACTTCAAAATTCGCTATCACATCGCCAATAAAATCAATAGTTTTCATCATTCTGTTGTACGTCAGCTGCGTGCGAATGGTCGGGTTACAAGGATGCGAACAACCGATGTATACTAAACTACGAAAAGTCCTTCTGGCCTGAACCGACAGGAACAGATAGCCTTCCTATTCCTTGGTTTTATGATTTTAGCTAATTAATTTAATGGAAAACACGAAGGTAAAACGCGTGGAACCTAAATAAAGAAGATTCAATCCCAGTTCTCGTCAACATTGAATTTGAATCAGAATATCGCCAAATTAGTCCTCTACAGCCAAGTTGGCTTCATTTATGGCAACTTATTTTGGTCGCCAAATTTGTCGATATTCCGCCAACTGTCGCCAAGTTTGGCGAGAATTTGACGTTGGCGAATATAAATATATAGTGATAAGCAAAAAATAGGATTAATGGTTACAACAATGAAAGAAAATTTGCCGAAACCATGTTAACTAAAGCTCATAAATTAAACCCGTTTATGGATGAATTCTGCTGTCTTCTTTGAAAATGTTAGCCACCCTAAAATTTCAAACTGCTATATCTCAGCCATTTTTTAACATAGAGGCAAAGCAAAAATTGTTCCGGATTCTCCGGATCAAGGCCGAACATTTAACGAAAAATAAGTTTTAGGATTTCTAATTTTTTTTAATTTGCACATCTTTTTTGAGTTTGAAATCTTTAAATGGCTATCGCAACGCCCCCTTTCGTCGAAATATCCCCAAATTCTAATAGAACCTGCTTGCCATAGCCAAAAACATAGAAAAAAAATGTGGTTCAATTTGAAGCATAACTTCATACATTTTTTGATGATACAATAGTGAAAATGGAACAAAAATATCGATCACAGCGCCCCTTTCGTCGAAATATTCCCAAATTCTGATAGAATCTGCTTGCCATAGCCAAAAACCTAGAAAAAAAAAATATGGTTCAATTTGAAGTATAACTTTTATACACTTTTAGATGGTATAATAGTGAAAATGGAACAAAAATATCGATCACAGCGCCCCCTTTCGTCGAAATATCCCCAAATTCTGATAGAATCGGCTTGCCATAGCCAAAAACATAGAAAAAAAATTAGGTTCAATTTGAAGCATAACTTCATACACTTTTAGATGGTAAAATTAAAAGCCACACAGACGGACAGACGGACGGACGGACAGACGGACAGACAGACATTTTGTAAAAACTTTTTCGGAATCTCTGACCCCTAAAACGTGTAAATTCGTCGAAAACCGGAAGTCGAAAAAAATTTCGATTACAATACTTTCTTCTATTATAGATAGAAGAAAGTAACAAAAGAATTCGATTACCGTACTGAATATGAACAATAACTGATAGAAGTAAGTTTTCCGTTGTTGCATGGGTTTTTTGATTTAACTAATATTTTCCCATATTGCTTGGTGTGTATCAATTCGGTACTTCTCTATTATCCCGTCGACCCCTTTTCCTAACAAAAAACGATCGCCAAACTGTAAAATGAAACACCCAAAATACAGTCCCATGGATGTCAGAAGCATGATACGTGTTGGTTATGTCATCAAATGGTTTTTAATTCGACATTTGTGTGTATTTTTCATTCTGTTTTACTTATTTATGAGTTATTTCCTTCATTAAAATAACAATTGTGTCCTTAAATTCTTATATTTTATTTATTTTGATATTCCAATGGCAACGTTTTCCCGTTTATGGGGCGTTACAGTTGGGCTGGTATTGAAAATGAAGCCAAATTTTTGATAACAAACTTTTGATAACTTTTCATAACAAAAAACGATAGTTTTTTGTTATGAAAAGTGGTCGACGGGATTAATAGAGAAGTACCATAAATTCTATAGATCGTATACAGGGCTGCAGACAAGTTCTCGAGTCCATTGCCGCGCTGATTGACGGAAAGTGACGAATTGGAATTATTCAACTGTGTTATGCGTTTACTAACTGAACTAAATTTTGCCATACTATATAGTATACAAAGAATTTATTCATCCTATACTTTGCTGCACACAAAAATTCGTATATTTTCCCGATTATTACTGAAACTGGGTTTTCAAATAGAATCAGCGTTTTCCAACCTGTTTTCTTACACTACTGGCCATCCAAAATGCTACACGATGAAGGAATACAAATAACAGAATGATATTTATTGGACAAGTACATTATAATGGGAAGGAGAGGTGATTACATTTTCAGAAAATTACGAGATATAGATCCTGAGAAAACACCACCTCTGGCCTCAATAACAGCATTTATCTGCCTAGCCATGGAGTCGAACAGAGATTGGATGTCATCTACGGGTACAGCAGTCCATGCAGCTTCCACACTATGCCACAGTTTATCAACCGTAGTGACGGGCGAGTGGTGGGGGGCCAGTCGCTCAGAAGCCATTGAAAAGACATTTTCAATGGGTGAGAAATCAGGAGAACGTGCCGGCCAGGGCAACAGTCGAACATGTTCTGTATCAAGGAAGGTCAGGATAGTACGACCAGCATGCGGTCGTGCATTGTCCTGCTAAACCGTAGAGTTGCGGAGGCATCGAAGATAAGGCAGAACCATGAGCCGTAACACATCAGAAATGTAACGGTTGCTGTTGAAATTGCCGGCAATGCGAACAAGAGGTTACCAAGACGTGTATCCAGACAGGTGATATGACAATATGACGATTCGAATGCAAGCTGGCAACATGCGTTTTCCACGATGCGATGCCACCAAACATGGATGCTGACATCATGATGCTGCATACAGAGCCTGGATTCGTCAAAGACGACGTGAGACGCCATTCCTGCGTCATACACAGCATCATGATGCCAGCATTCATGTTTGGCGGCATCGTGGAAAACGAACATCGCCAGCTTGCATTCGATCCGTCCTCTACTGTCATATCAGCTGGAGTGACGGTATGAAGTGTCATTGGCCCGGTGCAATCGAGTCACATCAGCTTATTTCTGAAGCAATCAATGATATATATGTCATCCCAATATGTGATGACGTTTACGCACCCTTATTGGACAAATGCTTTTGCGCTCTGAAACAAATATCAAATATTCAGAATATTGTATTGTTATCGGAAATACTACCAAAAATTAGGTTAATTGTACAACAGGAAGTGTTTTAAAATTGAATTGCAAGATTTGAGATAAATAAAAGTTTGAGAAAAAAAAAGAGTTTAAATATTTCAGAGGGTTATCTTTCTTCTTTTTTTTCCAAAGAAAAACTTGGTTTCATCAAAATTTAATCCATGGAAATAAGAAAAAAAAAAAAACATAACGGAAAAGTGAAAAAATTGTAGGAAGAAGAGATCTATGCGGTCGCAGTTAAAAAAAAACATTCCATTCTCCAACTTTTTATTCACTTTCTTATGCCCTGCATTTAACGGCTAACTTAATAAAACGTCTGAATGCGAGCTTTTTAGCCATCTTATAAAGAATACAAACGGTAAAAATGGCAAATAAGAAAGAGAGGATTTAAATTTTTGTCAAAAAAGGAAGTCTCGCAGAACTACGCATGTTTTGACAAAGCCACCCCCTCCCCCCCCCCCTATCCTCACTATGTAATTCTGATGACATTTGGGGGTATGTATGTTTGGGGGAGCTTGTGCACTTAGCATTCTACAGTCAAGCATGTTACTTTAGGCATCTGTAAAAAAAAAAAAAGAAAACTATCTGCCTTATTCTCAAAAACTTTTGACCCTCAAGTTTTGGTAGCATGGCGAAGACGTCGCTTTTCAGAAAGAACGACCTATTAAGTGGATTTGGCTAAATGAAATATGGATGCGAACAAAGAAAGAATGCGAAACTTGGTAAACGTATTTAAAGTAATAATATGAGAAAATCAATTTAGAAGACGTAGGGGATTCTCATATCTTAATTTAGGAATTTGTATATATATGCAAGTGACGAGTAGCCTCTTATTCTTATTATATCGTTTCCAGGGCCGGCTTTAGATTTTCGGCGGCCCTGAATTTTGGTTGTGGCGGACAGTACTTATGAAGAAGTTTCAAGTCGACGAGCTGTATGGCCGTTTTGAAGGTAAATTGTAAGATAACATAGCGTTGTTTTAACAGCAAAACCCATCGTTCTCCTCCCGTGTAAAAATGCTTATCAAGTAAATATAAAATAAGCAAACGATATCCAAGGAAAGCTTTTTTTATATGAAGAAAATGAGAGTTGAAAATTGAGGTCTCCCCCCCCCCCCTTCGGCCCACAGTACCAGTACAACTTCACATCATGAAAATTACCAACTTCTCAGTACAAGAACAAGAGATAGATACGATGTGATCTGATCTAATTTCGCAATACATTTGTGCGCCAACACTTTAATTAAGGCGCCAATGTGTATCGGATAATTTCGCCAGAAATAATTTATAGCAGTTAAGCTTCTGGCATATTAATTTTAGAGGGGGGAAGAATTGAAAGGATTGCAATACAATGCGATTTACTGCTATTTTTCTTAATTTTGTCAGACAACCCAATAAATGTTATGAGAATGAAGGCAGATGTGATGCTTTTTAGCCATCTTATAAAGAATACAAACGGTAAAAATGGCAAATAAGAAAGAGAGGATTTAAATTTTTGTCAAAAAAGGAAGTCTCGCAGAACTACGCATGTTTTGACAAAGCCACCCCCTCCCCCCCCCCTATCCTCACTATGTAATTCTGATGACATTTGGGGGTATGTATGTTTGGGGGAGCTTGTGCACTTAGCATTCTACAGTCAAGCATGTTACTTTAGGCAGCTGTAAAAAAAAAAAAAAGAAAACTATCTACCTTATTCTCAAAAACTTTTGACCCTCAAGTTTTGGTAGCATGGCGAAGACGTCGCTTTTCAGAAAGAACGACCTATTAAGTGGATTTGGCTAAATGAAATATGGATGCGAACAAAGAAAGAATGCGAAACTTGGTAAACGTATTTAAAGTAATAATATGAGAAAATCGATTTAGAAGACGTAGGGGATTCTCATATCTTAATTTAGGAATTTGTATATATATGCAAGTGACGAGTAGCCTCTTATTCTTATTATATCGTTTCCAGGGCCGGCTTTAGATTTTCGGCGGCCCTGAATTTTGGTTGTGGCGGACAGTACTTATGAAGAAGTTTCAAGTCGACGTGCTGTATGGCCGTTTTGAAGGTAAATTGTAAGATAACATAGCGTTGTTTTAACAGCAAAACCCATCGTTCTCCTCCCGTGTAAAAATGCTTATCAAGTAAATATAAAATAAGCAAACGATATCCAAGGAAAGCTTTTTTTATATGAAGAAAATGAGAGTTGAAAATTGAGGTCTCCCCCCCCCCCCCTTCGGCCCACAGTACCAGTACAACTTCACATCATGAAAATTACCAACTTCTCAGTACAAGAACAAGAGATAGATACGATGTGATCTGATCTAATTTCGCAATACATTTGTGCGCCAACACTTTAATTAAGGCGCCAATGTGTATCGGATAATTTCGCCAGAAATAATTTATAGCAGTTAAGCTTCTGGCATATTAATTTTAGAGGGGGGAAGAATTGAAAGGATTGCAATACAATGCGATTTACTGCTATTTTGTCTTAATTTTGTCAGACAACCCAATAAATGTTATGAGAATGAAGGCAGATGTGATTTTTCTGGACATGAATCATTTGGTGAGCTTATAGGATTTTGGCTGTTGAAAATTAATTAAAGACTGCATTTACAATAAACAAGGAAGTTAATATTTTGCTTGGACAGAAGCGCAGATGTAAAAACCATTTTATAGTTACATTAAATTTTCCAGACAGAGAATACAGTTGAAAGGATAAAAGTACTAGCGTTACAGCAGATTTCGTAGTAGAGACTACGCACTGTTCTACGAAAACAAAATATAACCACGAACAAAAATATAAAAATAAAAATCGTATTTTATCCGCCGAGTGATTTTAGAAAATCTAATAAGTAATAATAGCTTATTATTTGTAGCAGTACTTAATCATAATACTTAATAATATTATAATTGCTCCTTAATTTTATATCAATTACTAGCTGACCCACACGGCGTTACCCGAGCCCCGTCAAAAAATCACACGAAACGCTAAAAATCGCATAAAAATAATCGCAGCACGAATTTCGAATAAACGTTATTGAAAAGAGGACAACATTTACTATATTGGGCTAGATGATTGAAACTGGGTTGCCTTTATTAAAGTGGGGGGAATCGCCAAAAAACCCTAGAAATCACTAAAAATAAAATCGCAGAGGACAAAATTTACTGTAATCAGCTAAAACATTGAAACTGGATTGCCGTTACTAATGGGGGGGGAAATCGCCAAAAAACGCTAGAAATCGCTAAAAATAAAAAATAAAATCGCAGAGGACAAAATTTACTGTAATCGGCTAAAACATTGTAACCGAAATTCTTTTACGAATGTCAAAAAATTGCTTCAAAACACGAAAAATTTGAAAATCGCATAAAAAAAAAAAATCACGAAAATATTTAAAATCGCTTTACGAATTACGAATAAACTGTATTGAAAATACAACATTTATTCTATTGGGCTAAAAGATTGAAATCGGATTCCTTTAATGTGAAAAAAATCGCCGCAAAATTTGACAAAACGTTAACAATCGCATAAATATTAAATTTAAATTTAAAAAAAAAACTAATAAAAAAAATCTAAAAACTGGCTTCGAGTTGCATAACTTCAGCCATACAAGTCAGAACCTATAGATTACCTTCAGATATACCTGTAAAATCTTGTAGCTAGCTCTACTTACAGAGGTCTGTTCAGAAAACAGCCGACTGACAAATACACACAAACTTTTTTTCAATGGTAAACGATAACTTTCAATTTTTAAATCATACGGAATAAAGGATTCATGACTGCTTCAACCTCATTAGACTTTTCTGCAATATTACCGATTATTATTGACTTTTCTCAACATGAGAAAAAAAATCAGATTATCAACTCGCTTGTTGTTCACATTCTCTTTTTTCCAAATTATTAAACGATTATTTGAAGTCGAAATTATGGTAGAATATTATATTTTGATAGTTCTTTAAACCTTTATAATGCATTTAAACAATAATAATATAATAAATAATAATAATAATAATAATAATAATAATAATAATAATAATAATAATACAACCACATTAAGTTAAAACAGATAAAAGGGAAAAAGGAGAAGAGAAAAAAAAATCTTCACATAGTTATTGCGCAGTGGTCACGTTTCCTGACGGCCCTAGGTGACCACCTAGATTCGTCTTCGAATAGATCGCTCTTTTCTCGTGTCTCCCTAAAAATAATTTCTATTTAAACCTGACATTTTATATAGAGTAAAACCTACTTAGGCGGATTCGCATGGGATCAAGAAAATATCCGTCATAAAAGGTGTAAATGTATAATATTCATTTTGAAGGAACCAAGAATTTTTTTTTCCATTGTAGGCAGGTTATGTTTGGACAGATATAATATAATTTGATTAGAATAACTATGCAGTAAAATATGTGACAACGGAATAACAAGGCACCGGCAGAAAATCTCGTCTTATACAGGTTTACGTTTTAGCAAATTAGTTGTACATAGGGATGGTTCACTGTAACAGATAAAAATGTCAGCCAGGATTCTTGTAAAAATCAGATTTTTTTACGGAAATAATCTGTATTTTTTACGACAAAACCGTTAAAATAACAGAAAGTTCGTAATAAATACAGAATATTTCCATAAAAGTAAACAGTTTTTTACGGGCTGACAGTTTTTTTCCCCCTGTAAAATAAACCGATTATTATTTTTATTTTGCAGTGTTGTAAACGGCAGTATGCGAATTGTTTAACCATCTTTTGAGAGCACAATGGTAAAAATAGCGAAGAGATAAGAGGGGGGGGGGGATTTAAATTTTTGTCAAAGACTTCTTACTGGAGAACGGATGTTTTGACAAAGCCATCCCCCATTATATGATTCTTGCGACATTTAGGGACATGAATGCAGCTTGTGCACTTTGCATTCTACAATCAAGCCTGTTACTTCACGTTATTGTAAAGAAAAGACATCATCTACCGAGTTCTCAAAAACTTTTGACCCGAAAGTTTTTGTAGCAGTGACATTTTTTTAACAGATCCCTTTTGAGAGAGAACGATCTGTTAAGTGCATTTGACTAAGTGAAATATGAATGCGAACAAACAAAAAATGATATAAGAGAAATGTGTTTCAAGCAATAACATTAGAAAATATGTTAAGAGAGCGAATCCAGCTCTCGATTGAGAGAGTTTGAAAAGGGGATTTTATCATCTTTCAAGGAAGTCATTTTTTTATCCCTCCGCTATATCGCGCCTCATTATATCGTTTAATCTAATACAGTAAAACATGTGAAAATAGAATCGTAAATACCTGGGGAAAAGTATGTGTTGAACTGTATCAATGTACTGTAATCTTTTCTCCTGGTTCATGATTTTTTACTAATTAAACTAGTCGTTGGGGGCCACCGTAATACTTATCCATCATAAATAGGCATACTATAAAATAGGAAAATAAAACATGTGTAAACTATTTATAAAATGCATTGCGATTCGAATAAAACCCTGGATTGATGACGTCATAGACTCAAATAATGCTCTATTACTGAATGGCGTAAAAGAAACATCCTTATAACTCCAAAAATGATTAATTCTATTAACTAACGGTTTATTGCGTCGGATGAAGCGTCTCATGTCCAATTAAAATAGATCTTTGAATTGAAATTGGAATGAAACATAGGGTCATAAAAAATCGAAGCGTGTGGAAAATAGGATGACAAATATCTCGGCAACCTCATGATCCGATCGATTTCATTCTTGATGCAAAATTTATATTGTCTTTTATATTCTCTCCTTAAAATAAACAATTTCGAAAATTTTTATAAACCTTTTATCGGAACGGAACGACTCTTTCGAGAGTCCAAAAAAAAGAGTTCCGGATCCTCGAGGTGACTGAAATTCAATAAGCTTTCTCCCATCATTACATACTAAGTAACATACTCAATTTCAAGTCTCTATCTCAATGTGTTCCGGAGGTAGAGCGTTTACAGACACACACACAGACAGACTGACTGACATAAGATGTAAATGCTCTCTAAGAACAAATTCTAAAAAAATTCGAAAGTTAATAGGGTGAGATGAGGGAAAAGCGGTCTAAAAACATTCTAAATTACAATTTCTATGGAATCTCTGGAACTACAGAACCATTTTCAAAAATGATGGTATAACAGTCCCTGCTGTAACATAGGCTATATTTTATATCGGTGACACTACCACAGGGAGGGAGACGAGAAGCGAAAAACGTTCGAAATTTTCAATTTTTTTTTTCGACATTTAGTGTGGCTTAATTAGTAATTTTTGAATGATCTGTGGCAGTAAAATTTCCTCTAATGAAAATAGGCCAACGAATACCACTTGGCATTTTTCAAGAATTACGCGAGCAAAGCAGCGGGTTTTGCTAGTATGCAAATAAACTAGTGTTTTGGAGAGAAATATAAAACATTTACTTGATGGTTGTCTTATCGTCTTAACATTTATATCGCACATTCAGACGTCATCAAGCCAAGATTTTAAGAGGCTAAGACTCCTATAATAGGAGCTGACGCATATCCCATTTTGTTTCGGAGTATTGGTGAAGCTTAATAGAACAGGTTCTGATTAGCTTGGTTTTTCGAATGGGTGCCAAATCTGCGAGGATGCGTCAACCTCTATCTACCGAACAAATTGAGATGGAGGCTTGAAATTTGGTATGTACTTAGAATGTAACAGGGCGACAAAGCTTATTAAATTTCAGTAACCTTAGTTATCCAGAACTATTTTTTCGGACTTTCGAAATATTAGTTCAGATGAAGCGTATATAAAAATTTTCGGAATTATTTCTTTTAAAGAGTAAATGTAACATAAATAATCAATGAAGTCGATCGAACAATCAGTTGCCTTGATATTTGCGATCCTAATCTCCACATTATTCGATTTTTCAACACTGATATATTTAATTCAAATTTCACAAAGATATATTCTAAAAATAGTTTACACATGTTTATATTACACACTTTTATATTTTATATTATGCATATCCATGATGGGTAAATATGACGGTGGCCCCAACGACTCGTTTAACGACCAGCTGTTTGCAGGGTTATAATATGTTCAGCAGGTATTCGACATAAATGAATATGATATAATATTTTTGAAACAACTGAAAAAAAAAATCATGTCATACGAGCACCATTAACGGTAAAATAAAAGTGTAACGCAGAAAGCCCCTTCCAGAAAAATAGACTCTTCCCGGCGAAACGCGTCATGCATCACGTGATCTAAAAATACTTTCGTTCAGTTGTCGTGTGATCTTAGCCGAAGGAAGTTGTTTTTTTTAAGTGTGGTTGGTTATGTAAATAGAACGTATGTGTGTTTTTGTTCTCCGAAAATGTAAAAAAGTGAAGTGTCAGCCTTATATATACGTGTAATGTGCCGTATTGTTACGTGTTTTGTGTCAAGAAGAAATAAAATTTATGAAAATGCCAGTAAAGGATGATTTCTGGTCCTATAAAAGAACTATTCAATCCGCCCCGTGATACTAAAAGTATATTTATTCTACAGTCTTGATACAAAATTGGCTACCCAACTCGGGCTAGAAATCCACAGGTTTATATAGTGGTATTATGATAATGTGATTATGGTATTATGATTTTTTTCTACAAATCCGCAGTTAGAAGTACTCTTTTTCTACAACTACAGATCCGCAGTGAAAGTGCTATGTGATTTATTTTTCTGCAAATAGAAATCCAGTGAAAAAGTGCTCTGTTTCTACAGCTAGAAATCTGCAGATAAAATGCAAAGTGCTTTATTTCGACAAATAAAATTCGCTGTGATATAGTTTTACATCAAGAAGGATCTTAGGATCTTATTTCAGTGTTGGAAGCTTTTTCGTTTCTCAGCAGAATCAAGAAAATGGCGCGAACTGCCATTACATCATACGATAAGTGAAAATTGTTAACGTGTGTTTTAAAACGGATCCGTAATTTTTTTTAATAGCTACAAAGAATGCATTCTTATTCTTATCACCGTTGGGATATTCTTAACTTAAGTTTGGTTAATCTTAATATTATTCTGGTTCATTATTAACTTCAGTTTGATTATTCTTAAATTCAGCTACATTATTTTGGTTTTCTTACATTATTTTGTTATGTTTTATTTTGTTCTTACATTATTTCCTCTTCCCCCCTCCCTTACTTTTGATTTTATTATTGAATGCTTATCATGACTGTGTTGAAATAAATAGGTTTTTATTGATTCAGAAAAAAAAAAAAAAAAAAAAAAAAGGTAAAACCGATATTAGTTTCAAGTAAAATTATTATATTATCGTTTTCAGGTCAAATTAATATAAAGTATTCGTAATTTTATTGCAGTTATCATAAAGATGTTTTGTTTTTCTTTTATTATTGATTTTAAAGGAATTGATTACTTTTTGTTTTTCTTTTATTATTGGTTTTAAAATAATTGAGTACAGTTTCGATATAAATGTTTGTTCTTATTTAATGTTGAACGTAAGTATTTAATTCTGAGTTCTTGATTTATTGAGATAAGAAGCATTGACTGTGAAATTTAAAACTGAATGAGTCAGTTATGCAAGTTTTGTTTGTTTTGTTTTTATTAAGGTAGAAAGTTTTTTTTTTTTAGTTGTTCTGAACAAAACCGATATTAAGCTGTCTTAATAATTAAAAAATAATATTGGTTGAAAATTTAATTATTCAGTTATGTGTTTTGATTTCATTTAGAATATTATTTAAGGGACAATTATATTATTCAGTTATGTGTTTTGTTTTCATTCAGAACATTGTTTAAGTGACAATTATTCAGTTACGGTTTTTATCTCATTTGAAATATTTTGAATGTGTCGCGTTATGAAATTCAGTTTATTTAAATCAAAAGAGATTTAATGTTTGTTCTGTTTTGTAGTAAGAGTTCGTATTATGGTTAAAGCTCACTGTTTTGTTTTATTAAAAGTTTATATGATTTGTAACGGCAAAGCTCACGTTTGGGGTACGGTTTAAACGAAATTTTTGGCATTTATAGGGTTTTCGGCTGGTTGTTTTGCTAAAATTTAAAATGTCTGAACATAATAAAGCTCGCAAAGAGGATTTGTTCCAGGTTGCGTTAGAAATGAATTTATATGTGCAAACCACTATGACCATTGTCACATTGCGGGAAAAAAAATCAAATCCTCCCCCTCGTTCGATGTTGATTTTGTGAATTCATTAGTCAGGAATCAAATTGCAACTCGGGAAGAAGAACAACGTAGGCGGGAATTAGAGGATAAACAAAAAGAAGCAGAGTTACAACAGCGTAAACTGGAATTAGAAGAGAAGCGTAGGGCAGAAGAGCTGGAATTAGAAGAGAAGCGTAGGGCAGCGGAGATGGAGTTTAAAAAGCTTGAGATGAATTTTGAGCTTGAGAAGCTCAAGCTACAGGCTCAGAGCCAAAGTGTTTCCAGTGGAGTGGTAGGTGGTAATGCGACAGGGACAATATCTCACGCGGAAAGTAAGATAGATGTCCAAAGGTTGTTGCCTACATTCAGGCCAGAAACTGATGATGTAACCTTGTTTTTGGTGCTCCTGGAACGCCAGTTAAAGCTCTCGAAGGTACCTGAGCATCTATGGTATCGTATTTACTCAGTGTTGTCCCATCTTCTATTTCTGCGCTTATCGCTCGTGAATCGGAAGAAAACGCATCAAATTTTTCGCATGTTAAAAATTTACTTCTAAAACTGTTTAAAATTAGTGCCGAAAAATTCAGGCAGCTGTTCTTTGCTCATCGCAAGGTAAAAGAAATCTCTTGGCGAGATTATTACTTCGAACTTCGAGATTATTTTGAAAACTGGCTTAAAGAGTTAACTGTAACGTCTTTTGAAGCACTCCAGGATCTGATCATAGCAGATCAAATGAAAAGGCGCGTGCCTGTTGAATGCAAACAGCATATGTTAGATGACTGGGAAAATTTAAATTCGCCAGTCGACCTCACTGAAAAACTAGATGCCTATGAAATTATACGAAGTACGTTCCCAAAAAGAGATCCGGTTGTACCCCAAGTGAAAAAAGAGTTTTCTCATCGAGATAATAATTGGAAGCAGAGTAAACTTCCAAAAGAAGGCAGACCTCCTAAGTTTGGTAATCGACGCTTAGAATCAGATATTGTTTGCTATGGATGTGGTAAACTGGGATTTATAAAGAAGAAATGCCCAGATTGTACCTCTTCGGTTAAAAAAGAAAATGTGCAAGCACATCGTCTTAAGTTGTACAGTTTAAATACTTCAACAGTTTCAGCTCCAAATGAGCCTATCACGATCTGCTATAAGAAAGTGTTAGACTGTGCAGATACGGGAGCAAATCGTTCCATTGCAGGAGAACGTATGTATGACCTATTTTTAAAAACTGGTGTTGCACTGAAACCTCATACTCATGATGTCACGTTGGCTGACAGAATTACAGTAGCCAGAGAAGGTCGAGTCTTCAAAACGGAGTTCATTGTATTACCAAATGCTAAGGGTAATAGAACGCTTTTAGGCATGGATTTTTTGCACAATGCTAACATAGTGTTAGATACTGCCAACAAAACGTGGTATTTCAGTAATAAACCTCAGAAAAAGTTTCATTTTGTAGATGAATACGTTGAAGAAAATAATTCATTAGCTGGTGCGGTCGAAGTCAATCCATACGCCTTACGTGAAGATGAAGGCAAAAATTTAACTTCTGACGAAAGAGAAAAACTGAATGGTCTTCTAAAAAGGTATGAAAAATGCTTTCAACCAGGGGGAGAGACAACCCCGTATGTAGATAGTGCTCCCCCGATAGTGCTCCTATTGCTGTGCCACCTTATCGGATGACTCCTGCTAAGAAAGAAATTCTTAAGAAAGAAATAGATAATCTTCTAGCTCAGGGAATCATAGAAGAATGTGAATCACCTTATGCTTCACCGGTGGTTCTCGTACCAAAGCCGGATGGTAGTATGAGGTTATGCATTGATTACAGAAAATTAAATGCAGTTACAGTGGCAGTTATCCATTACCTCGAATGGACGACCTTTTACATGAAGCCAAGCACATGTCTTATATGTCAACATTAGATCTTCGTTCAGGATATCACCAAGTTCGAGTCTACCCATCAGATCAAGATAAAACTGCATTTGTCTGTCCTTTCGGTACTTTTCGTTTTTTAAAGATGCCTTTTGGACTCAAGAACGCTCCTGCTACGTTTCAGAGAATGATAGATCAATTTAGAAATGGTCTTAAGGATGTCCTTGCTTTGTCATACCTAGACGACATCATCGTTTTATCAGACACCTTTGAGAAACATCTCTCAGATCTTACGGCTGTGTTCGAGAGACTCATAGAACTTAAATTAGATGCCAAGCGTGAAAAATGTCATTTCTCTTGCGGAAAGGTCAAGTACCTAGGGCACTGGATAACACCAAATGGTCTAGAAGTAGATCCAGACAAAGTATCTGCAATTAAAGCGATACCTCCTCCTAAAAATGTGAAAGAGATCCAGTCTTTCTTACAGACCTGTTCTTGGTACAGAAGATTTATACCAAATTTTGCTGATATCTCAAGGCCACTTAGTAATCTCACGAAACAGAAAGTTATTTGGAAATGGGGAAACGAAGAGCAAACAGCCTTTGAAACTCTAAAACAATGTCTCATAACCCTCCTGTGCTTAAGCAAGCTGATGGGACTAAACCATTTATTCTGCGTACTGACGCTAGTAACTATGCTCTTGGCGCTGTTATTCTACAGGGTGATGACAAGACCTCTGAACATCCCATAGAATACGCTAGCCGTCTTCTTACAAGTGCTGAAAGAAATTATTCCACTACGGAACGCGAGGTATTAGCTGTAGTCTGGGCCTTAGGAAAGTTTCGTGGCTATGTGGAAGGACAAGAAGTAGTTGTAGCTACTGACCACCAACCTCTAAAATGGCTTCTGAGCCTTAAGTCACCATCGGGGAGATTAGCCCGTTGGGCACTACAAGTACAATCGTTCTTATTAAAAATAGAATATGAACCTGGAAAATCTAATGTTGTGGCTGACATGCTATCACGTCCTGTCTGTAGTCATCAGTCTGCTTTCTGTGAGACATGCAACTTTGTCAGCATAGACATGCCAACAAGAAGTCCAAAGGATATCAGAGAAGCTTAGTTGTAAGATGAAAATCTTAAAAAGATTATAGATTGTTTTGAAGATGAACAGAACAGTGAAGACTTCGTCAATTGGACTGATAGAGGATTCCTGATGAATCAAGGTGTACTTTACCGGTATGCTCCTGAATCAGACGCCGAAAAAGCGCAACTGGTCATTCCAGTACAAGAAAGACAAAATATTTTGAAACTTCATCATGACGACCCCTCAGGGTGAAGCAGGTATTTATCAGAGAATTGCTAAGAGATATTATTGGACAGGCATGAGAACATATATTTCTGAATACGTGAAGAAGTGCCCAGAATGCGCTCGTTATAAATCAACAAATCAGAAACCAGCTGGTTTATTACGAACACCTGCTTATGCTCAACGGTTTGAGACACTCAGCATTGATCTTTTTGGACCATTGCCTCGTAATAAAGATGGGCACCGATGGATTTTTATAGTAGAAGATTGTGCCACTAAATGGGTAGAACTGTTTGTCTTAACAACTGCCACTGCCCAAGAATGTGCGACTACGCGGATTGAAGAGATTTTTCTTCGTTATGGTATCCCAAGAAGACTCCTAAGTGATAACGGCCCTCAGTTCGTGAGCGCTGTTCTACAACAAGTTTGTTACATTCTTGGAATTGACCAATCATTGACACCTTTGTACCACCCTGAAGCCAACCCAGTCGAACGGAAAAATAGAGACTTGAAACCTCGAATAGCAATCCTTGTTGGGGATGAACACGATTCCTGGATTGATAAAATTCCTTTTATTAGATTTGCTATGAACTCTGCCAAATCTGATACAACAGGCCAAACTGCCGCCTATCTGCATTTTGGTCGAGAACTAAGAACAATCGATGATGTGGTGAACGATTTTACAGCAGTTGTGGAAAATGACAATTTTGTTCCTGAAATAACTCCATATCTTAAACGTCTTGCAGATGTCTCAAAGAGAGTGAAAGAGCGAGTTGAAATAAAACAAGATCAGCGTAAGAAATATTATGATAAAAATCGTAGAAGAGTTTATTTTACACCTGGTGAAAAAGTATGGGTTACCTTACACCCTGTAAGCAAGGCAAGTAACCAGAAAACAGCAAAGTTTATGCCTAAGAGGGATGGGCCATATATAGTTTTGACTCAAAAATCACTGGTTGGTGACATATGACATTGCCAGTCTAGACAATCCTACTCAGCGAATTGGATCTTGTCATGTTTCAGCCTTGACACCATTCCAAGAAACTGAAACTATTCCAGTTGCACCTCTGAGAAAAAGAGGGAGACCCAGAAAACATCCTGTTTCCTCTCCGAGACGTATGTCGGAAACAGAGGGGGAGGATGTAACGCAGAAAGCCCCTTCCAGAAAAATAGACTCTTCCCGACGAAACGCGTCACGCATCACGTGATCTAAAAATACTTTCGTTCAGTTGTCGTGTGATCTTAGCCGAAGGAAGTTGTTTTTTTTAAGTGTGGTTGGTTATGTAAATAGAACGTATGTGTGTTTTTGTTCTCCGAAAATGTAAAAAGTGAAGTGTCAGCCTTATATATACGTGTAATGTGCCGTATTGTTACGTGTTTTGTGTCAAGAAGAAATAAAATTTATGAAAATGCCAGTAAAGATTGATTTCTGGTCCTATAAAAGAACTATTCAATCCGCCCCGTGATACTAAAAGTATAATTATTCTACAGTGAGTGCTACCAAAGCAATTTTCTGTAAAAGCTTTTTTTATTTTTTATTTTATAAATGATTGGTATATATTTAATACTTTAAAAGATATGTACCTCATTCATGATTATTTTAATTAAAATTTTCAGAACTAAGTTTTCCGATTTGTCTAATGTGTTCCCCGAATGAACGATCCTTTTCACGAGATCCTTTGCAATCGTCCAATCAAAATTTGACTGTACTTTTAATTATTTTAATGGCCGTTAAAAATTTAATAATGTTTTTAAAATATTCCCTTTCTATGTGAAGAATGAAAACGCAAGAACTTCTCACGTACGTTAGAGTTTGCTCTCGGTTCTACACAACTTTCATCTGATCTCATCACTTGCGTATAATTGGGAGATTAAAGGTTTTGTATGCCGATGTTCGGAGATAGTGTTGCAATTACAATGGCAATTACATTGGGAGATATAACAAAGCTCACACTGCTTACTAAATTATTATTTATTAGAAATAATACCTCATGTTGGATTAAATTAATATCTCTGCAACCACTCGAAAACACAGCTGTTCAAAAAATCAAAAAAGAAAAAGCAGCGGGAAGTTTCTACCACTTAGTGCAAAATCTCATGACCTGATTCATCGGAATAAATATCTTGCTGACAGTTATATCCAATTATCTTCAAATACAGTATAAAAAGCGATAGTGAAATCATTTAACGACTTTTTTATTTTATATCATCAAATAATGAACAAAGAGCACACACCAATTAAATAACTTGTAATAATTGCTGCAACAAGTAGGAAATCCCAGCTATTTGTGATGTACTTTGTATGTTTGTGAAATATGCTCGTTTATTCGTGAAATGTGCCAGAAAACTCTAATTAAAGAGTATCTCATGACTATGTACTGTTCAAGGACAACAATAAAAACACTATCTTTCTTTTTTTATTTTAAAACTTTTAAGTTAGTCTGCCATAAAAACTCATCCTGTCAACACATTAAAAAGGAGCAAATGGCTCTCTAATTTCTAAAATATCAATATATTTTTGTAACTTAACAAAATTTAATCTAAAATTTAAATTTAATCAATTGTAAAATTCAATAATATAATTACTTATACACAAAAAGGGACTTATTATTTGTGTCGATTCTAATATTCTTAAAAAAAATTCTTTTCCAGAAATCTAGTTACAAAGGATATAGTTACATCGTGTACAAGTGTTCTTCATGGATATAATTTCATATGCATAACAATATAAAATTGGAAGTATGTTGATCATCGAAAAAAAAGGTAGGACAATTCCATTTTCATTTCTCAATTGTTGAATATATCAATAGTCGTTTATTTTCTGAGAAACAATTTTTTTTTTTGAGATAACGCTCGATTGAATTCACAATTCCAAGATTATTTGCTTATTCCTAGGGTCCAAAAAATGAATGAACTACTCAGAGAGACAGAGTCAAAAAGGCAATTGACCCCCTAACATCGTTTCGGTGGATCACTTCACCATGGTGATCGTCATGGCAACAGCTGTTCCTCTTTTCATCCCGTGATGAGAAAACTTTCATGTTTCACACTCCGTGTTTTATGTCAGGAATTTGAAATGAAAAATGACTGAAAATAGAGTAGGAAAGACGAGTGATTTTGGCGAAAATAAAACATGAGCTTTATCCGTCAACAATCTGGTCACTCTTTTTTTATTCTAGACTCTAAACTATTCATATTTGTAGGCACAGTCTTTTATAATAAATAACGTATGATGGATACTTAACTACACTTCTTTCATTTAGGGGCGGTTCCCTCTCCCAAGGCGTCCGATATTTCAGATGTACCAGTCAAACTCAAAATAACAATAAATTAAATCAGGTATTGCACAAAAGTTAAAGTAACCTATCCGTTTTGACTCACGGGAGTGGAAACTTTATCATCAAATAAACACTTTAAGGACAGAAATGAATAATTATCAAATCCTCTTTAAGGATTTGATAATTATTACACACACATAGACTGTTAGACACACATATCTAACCGCATACTTTACATCATTATAACGTACCGAAAATGTACCGGCAGTACATTATAAAAGAGTCGAAAATACTTTAAAAAAGACTCCAAAGAAATGAATGTTTTGGCATTGCAATTCACTGCTTATGTAATACCAGATCTGCCTCAGCAGATGTCATATCTCAAAAGACGAAGCAAAAAAAAAAAATATCCTACGAAAATAACTTATAAATAACAAACTTATAAATAACAAACAAATATTTATTGTTGAGTCACCTTTAAAAATAAGTGCCTGAATGCTATTTTAAATTTTAACTATCTTAGGTTTCTATATTGTTTTTTCACCATGTAATAAAAATTTAATTTAATTAAAATGAATCTATTAACTGATAATTACATTGTGCAAATGTGTAAAGATTGTGTTATCATAGAGCACACACAGCTGTACATAATTTCTAGAAATCTAGCACATCAGGTAGTGAGTCAAAAATCGATTACAAATTATGTCTTTACATGTAAGAACGAAGTTAAGAAGAAAGTATAAATGGTATAGAAGTATAGACAGTAGAGAAAGTATAGGAAGTACATTATAAAAGAGTCGAAAATACTTTAAAAAAGACTCCAAAGAAATGAATGTTTTGGCATTGCAATTCACTGCTTATGTAATACCAGATCTGCCTCAGCAGATGTCATATCTCAAAAGACGAAGCAAAAAAAAATATCCTACGAAAATAAAAAATAGAAAAAATAAACTTAACAAGCGCCACAGCCCTTTTTCCTGGAAACAAAATAAACATATTTACTTATTTTTCGGATCGTTTTTCCCCTCTGCTATGTATCTACGGCGATATCTTAATTTCTTGTGTAGGTCATCTGCCCACATTAAAAACGATCAAAAATTTAGAGGAACACTTACCGGAAAAAAGTAAAAATAAATAAATAACTCGCAGTAAAAACTACACACACACACGCGTATGTTGGCGATGGATGATAAACACGCCCAATTTTTTTTTACGTAAATAAATATTGCTGTCATCGAAGAGTGGGCGTTGATCTAACAAAAAACGAACCCGTGCAATTTATTATTGCGTAAGACATTCTGGACCAAAATAACTTCTGTCTTGTTTGCATATCTTGTGGTTTAGGCGTCCTTAAGCGGTTCTCAAACGGCCACGGAATGATCGATTTTCAAAAATATTTTGTAAAATTTTATCTGCTGTAAAAATATATAAAACACACCATGTTTAATTTTTTATAAAACAAATAATGATGAAATATAGAAAAACAACGTTAAAAGACAGTGTTTTTGTAAACACAATAATAATAAAAAATATCTTAGCATTTTGAATACCCACCAACGCAGAAAAAGTGATAGCTGAAATTTTCGTCGTGCATTAGAAAAGCCTTTTTGTCCTTATTAAATAATGAAAATGCAAGTTTAATGTTTTACACCTGTGTTTGGGAATCTTTTATTTAATGCAATAAAAATAAGAAAAAAAAATCGATATTTTCATCTTATTTTATGTACTTTTGCTGAAAACTGCAAAATCAATTAACGCAGCATATAAAATGCACAAGAAATAAACAGCTTAGCAATAAGTTCTTTCTTTATTTTCCCCATTATCATAAACAACGCTTTCATTTTAAACAGTACAGGTAATTTGTAACATTGTTTCGCTTTAATTATAGTAAGGACCCTTTTCTACAAAACACGAGAAACCATTTATGCGACATTATTGACTTGGACAACCTTAAGCGATATCTCGTAAGCTATTAGAACAGTAGAATTTGAGCATGTATTCCACCCAATAACTTGCTTAATTATCAGATTGCAGACATTTCAGGAGCTTATTATATATTCTAATACGAGCAAATCTTGTGTGTGTGTGTGTGGTTATGCAAATTTTATCTTAAAAACGGTTCTAACGATTTTGACGAAATTCTGTATCCTACCGTTTTGGAGCACCCGAAAACCATTGGGCTAGGTCAAGTTAATTTTATCTAAAAAATGGCTCTAACGATTTTGATTAAATTTTGTATCCTACGAGTTTTGGGAACGAGAAAATCATTGAGCTAGATCACATGTCTGAGAAAACTTGATGAGTGGACCATTTTTGGGTCACTGTGGGTCAAGCTAATTTGATGTAAAAAACGGCTCAGACTATTTTGACTAAATTTTGCATCAATGGTTTTCGGGCACAAGAAGACTGTTGGGCTAGGTCACATGTTCGAGAAAATTCGATTAGTAGGCCATTTTGGTCATGGGTCATTATGGGTCAAACTATTTTTATCTTAAAACGGCTCAGAGAATTTGAACTAAATTTTGTATTCTACTGTTTTAAGGAACGAGAAGACTATTGGGCTAGGTCACATGTTCGAGAACTTTCTATTAAAGGGTCATTTTGGTCATGGGTCATTATGGGTCAAGCTATTTTTATCTTAAAAGCGGCTCCGACGATTCGAACTGAATTTTGTATCGATGGTTTTCGGGCACGAGAAGACTGTTTGGCTAGGTCACATGTAAGAGAAAATTCGATTAGTGGGTCATTTTTGGGTCATTGTGGGTCAACCAATTTTATCTAAAAAACGGCTCAGACTATTTTGATTCAATTTTATATCCTATGGGTTTCGGGCACGAGAAGACAATTGGGCTAGGTCACATTTATTTGAAATTGTTTGAAATTGCTTTATTTACAGATTTATTTGTTGTTTACATTTAGAGTTGTTTTTCTGTCATTTTCTAGGACACAAAACATTTTCTTGTGTGTTATCTTTCTTAATTTTTAATGTCCTCGGTTATATCGCACTTATTTAGTTGTCTACCGGCTGATAAGGCTCGTTGTATTATGTAATCCGAGTCTTCCATTTGATTGTAAATTAAATCATTTTGACAAAATCTGAAAGTAGTGACTACTTTTGGAAAGTTAGTTTGTAGTCGCTACTTTATAAAACAAGTAGTTGTAGCTATAGTTAACTACATTTTCGACAAAGTAATTGTAGTTGTAGTTCGTTGTAAAAAAAATTAAAAAAATACAGTTTTTCCGACCCCTGCTCGAGGGACACAAAACCTGCAACAACAACAACAAAAAAAAAAATCGAAACTCTCCCTTCATAACGTGATGTTTTTTCCACAATTGTAAGCAAGTCTAGTGCTTTGATTTTCTGTTTCAGAATGACTTGGCATTCCATTTAATTCTGATGGCAAAAACACGATTCTTTTAAACAGCTGTTATGCTGCTCCACTGTGAGACGGGCAGACAGACAAACTGGAATCATTGACTCTTTTCGAAAAAATGGAAATCAACAGACAAGATGTAAAAGTAAAGGTCACTCACCAAACGCGGAACAGAGTGTATGTAACAGATGACATCAGGGTAATTTCCCACCAAGGTTATGATTATGAAAAACGTCTCTCTCTCTTTTTTATTTTAAAGAATATCTTTTCCACACCTATTTCGCTCATGAAAGGTCGCTCAACATCATGAAGTGAAGGCACGTTACATCATCAGCGACGGGCAATTAACGTAAATAAAACGATCTGCCCCTGTTATAGTATTACTGACTATAACTGACAAGGAGGAATTAATTAACTCATTAAAGCGGAAAGGTTAGCGGCCATCTGCATCGGGATGCGTCTACGATTACAAAGAAGCGCACGGTTATTTGAATATTGCTGTTGTTGGCAAAATGGGCTTCCATGCATTTGATCATCCCTACAGCTAATAAAAAACGTAGAGAAATAACCTTCAACACACACACATACACACACACACACACACATATATATATATATGTGTGTGTGTAGGATGATATATAGGGTATCCCAAAGACATGGACCTCGACTTTTATTGCTTAAATATGGATCATACACATGTTTTATAAATTACAAAGTAACGTAAAAAGAAAGGTACAGAAATTTAGGAAATCGATTAATATTTTCAGTGGATTCAATTTGAAGAAATGAAAAATTTTAATTTTTAATACAGCACCCGTACAAAAAATTTCCCCAATGAGTAAAGTGTGCCTCCTACACTCATAAGGTCGTGTACAAAATTTCGGCATTTTATCCAAAAATGCCGCAGAGATGTTTAAACAAAGTGGGTGAGGGGTTAATCCATTAAAATATAAATGTTTGCAGTTGGAGTGAAGAGGACGCGACGCAGAAAAGCATCGCCAGAAAATAAAATAAAACTCTTAGCTTTGGGTAAGACTAATGTACCAATTACTGGACATGAACGACGATATCTACGATGAAATCCAGACAGTAACCCGCTCATAGATACTAAAGGGGCCGGATCAGATTCGGTTCGCAGGGGTAAGTTCGTGACATCATCGCCCCCGGGTTTTCCTGGAAGCCCATAAGAGCAACCAGAGACCCAAGAACTTGCAAGGGCTCCCTCCTGAGATTTACAAGGAGCACCTATGGAGGTTACCTCTGGATTTCCTTCCGGGGAATGGACAACACACACACAAAATGTTAGCAAATACTTAACTACGGATAGAAATAAGAAATTAGGAAAGTTAGTCCCCCACCACCGTCACGGGTCCAGGTGACTAGGCTGGAGACGTCGCATGGCGGAGTAGAATTGAAAGCAAAAATGATACCGCCCAAGTCCGTTAGCTCATCCTCGCCAGATACGACCACCTGCTTTCAAAGTCCTTAACCGGCGCCCCAATCGGCTCCACCCTGCAACCAACTGTCTCCGGCGTCCCCTCCCCCCTCCTCCTCGTGCTTTTTTCTCTTTGTGCCAAGGGCCCTGAGCTCGGACAAGAGAAGCACCCATCTTGGCTAAGCTCTGGAGTCTCGAAAGCAAGACTACAGAGACTCGGTCCGCACGATGCCGCATCCAAGTTGGAATCCCTGGCAGATCCTTAGGACAGTTAGGCATGACCAACGAAAGTCGAGCACACCTAAAGCCCCGAAAGTGGAGCTATGTCGGTACCTGCCCACGTCTGGGACCCTGCTGTAGCCAAATCTCGAAAATGAAACCGGCGTCCTCGGCCATCCTCCCGCGCCACGCAGAGGCCGAATTGAGTCGGGACCACCCTGGTAAAAAACTAATAGGTAATGCTTTCAATCTATGCAGATGCAGGGGGTTTTTCCTGAATGAACTACCAAAAATGGCATACTGAGAAGGTGGTTCGGTCCGTGAAAACTGATCGTGGCCTTCCTCTGGAGCCCACAAGAGCAACCTGAGACCCACAACTAGTCAGAATCAACTCCCACGAAAATTGCTTTTCCCCCGGTGCTACCAGGACACCTACAAAGGTGCTCCTTTCCGTCCCGGGGGGGGGGAGAATCTTTGGGTAAAGTTATTATTTCTACACAGTTCAGACACTTTTGTACCAATAAAAAGCACCATTATTATTTATTTATGCAATCATTGTTTTCTTTCGTAATTGGTGTCCGACCTTGGAAACGCGATCACCCGACATGATTTTTTCCCTTTGCGAACATCCAGGCATCGAAAAGTGGTTTAAGTCAGCATTTATGTGTTTTCATATCTCTGCGACTTTTCATGAGAAAATACTGAAATTTTGTACACGACCTTATGACTGTAGGGGGCACATTTTACTGTATGTGAAATTTTATGTACGGTTGCTGTATAAAAAAAATTAAATTTTGTATTTCTTCCAATTGAATCCCCTGAAATTTTAATCGATTTTCATAAAATTCTGTACCTTTTTTTGTTTACCTTTGTAATTTATAATACATGATCCATATTTAGGGAAAAAAAAGCCGAGGTCAATGTTTTTGGGACACCATTGTATACAGGATAATGCATGCCCATGTATAGTTTAGATTTTTCTTAAAGAGGTTCTGAAAAAGAAACATGTTTACCGACTCAACAATGCGAAACTTCACGGACTCAATTTTCTTACGCAAATGAAGGGATGACTACCGAAGTGTTTTGAAATCGAATAGTACTTTTCATTTTTCGATAAATTAAGGATATCATCAGTTACAGGCGATTGCTGTCTCATGGCGACCTGGATCGTGCTGTCACGTCCAGAAATTGGGTTCAAAATGTCCACTTTGAGAGAATATTCTGCAAGATCGTTTGCCGTTATTGAAAACTGGAAAAACAACGCGATTTCTAGTTCCTGAACAAGAGCCCCCCCCCCCCTCCCCCTTCCCAAACTCACGTGTTTAAGGACAAAAATAAATTCAGGAATGTGACATAAAGTAGCCAGTTTCGTTTGGATTTGAGAATAGTCTACACGTAAAGGCTATATATAGAAATAATAGACGTAGACATCTTTCATTGAAGAATCTTTATTGGCCGAAGAGATGGAATTTTTGAGGTGGCCCCCTCACAGAAACAATCCGTGTTGACTCCTTAAAAAGTAGAATGTGTTATTTCTATTGTCAAAAGAAGTTATTTTGTATCCAATATTCAATATTTAATTGCTTGACCTCCTCGAAATTCAAGGAAAATGGGTCAAGAATTTCAGCAGATATTCGGCAAACCGTGTCAAAAGCGAAAGTGTCCGGTCTCTGCTCTTTCATTTTTGGACAGCGGTGTATATTCTGCTCATTGACGGCATCGTTAAGCGAGAGCCACGTTCTATCAGTGAATGAAGGGCAATGAACTTGAATTAAACGGAGTCGATGCTATAATATATCATGTAGAAATAACTCACTGTTCCTATCACTGACAAGCAGGAATTCATTTGCTCTGCAGTTTATTAAATGAGCAGAAAATTTTAGCGGCCATCTGCATTCTGTACCGACTCTGATGACACCCACGGGCGCCAGTTCAAAACTTTTTCTGGAGGGATAAAAATTTATTTTGATTTTGTTGTGTACGGCAATGGATACCGTTTTATTCTCACATATACAGGGTGTCGAGTTCTTCTTGACACATTTTAAAATTCAATAAAAGACGTATGAGAGTGCGGTTTGCATTTGGCTTATGAGAGTGCGGTTTGGGCGAAAATGCTTCTCATGATTTGATGTTTTGTAAGCAAATAAAAAAAATAGTTCTAAAAATTTCTCATAGATGGCGCTGCTTCAGGAAAGTTGTTGAATAGGTAGAATGCCTTTATACGTAACAATAGCGAAACACGCAAAATGCGTAGGCACAGTTTTTGTCCAAACTATGGCACCCCACATTCCAGAACTTAACACTACTCGCCCTCCTGAGTTCAATTAGATGGGTGAGGATAGATAGACGAGTATCGTTAAGTATTAGTCAACCGCGCTCCCTAGCGGTTGCTTTATCGTTACTTGACACAACTTTTTATTATATACATATTTAATGCCCTGATTTCCACAGAACTAATTCCATTTAGTATACAGTTTTTTTATATGAATATCAAACGAAACCCTGTTAACTATTAGTGAGCCGCGCTCCCTAGCGGTTGGTTTATCGTTATTTCACACCACTTGTTATTATATATATGTTACAGTCAATATGATTAATCCGGTTACGATCTTGGATGAATAGGGCATGTCCTGATATTAAAATTTTTATGTATATTATATACTGAAATGCAAACGAGAAGTACGTTTGAAAAGAACGAATTAAATATTGGATGCAACGTCACTTAAAATTTTCGCGGTTCACCCGATGTCCTCTCACTGCGCAACATCCCGCTTGAGAACCACTACCTTATTACTGTGATTCGTAAAATTATCCGAAGAATGTTTGACGTACAAGAAAAGCAATTGCAATAGTTTTTTCGCGCTACAAATGCAATCCGCACCCACTGCGCATCGTTTTGTACTTTTCTAGGGGAATGACTCAAAAACTTTCGATAGAAACTTTAATTAAATTAAAGAAAATGATCCCTTACCTAATATTATAAAGCATAGAAGAAAAAAAAATCAATTTACCGCAGCTCTAAACAAAGCATAGAAGAGAAAAAAAAATCCGAGGCATTGTCCAGGTATATTAACCTCCTGGAAGGTCACCTTTCGATTGTTTTTTTCATTTAAGAAATGGTTTTTTAACAGACTTATATCACTCGCGTTTGACAACGAATGCGGTTTTTAAAGGCCTCTTTTTGTAATGTATCGAGAAAATGCAATAAAGGTAATAAAATAAAGAGAGTAACACGAGTTTTCCTGTAATTTGTTTTAATTTTTTTTTTTTTTTTTTTTTTCGAAAACAAGTCAATGTTGAACGCTTTGAAACATTTAGTTAACAAGAACGAAAAATAATGCGTCAAGCATAGATTATGTAACACTTTCCAACACTTCCAGAATAATTTAAAAAATCTTTATCGTAAATATCGTAATCTTTATCGGTGAAATATGGAAAACGCAAAACATATTTAAAAACCCAATTTCACGAATGACCAACACTATTAAATGATATATTAAATAAACAGTATGTTTTAAACTTAAAAGTAATCTTTTAAGTTTAAAACATACTGTTTATTTAATATATCATAAGAAAGTTATACAAGCGACAGTGATGGATGAATCTATATCTTAAATTGAATCATCCAGATGAACTCACGAAAAAAAATCCAATGAGTAAACGAAAAACACTTAACGAACCGATGTGAAAAGTGTGTGTGCAGCTTTTTACTCTAATGACTGTTTTGAACTTAATAGAAAGACTGATCTCAGCAAATGCTTAACTGATTATAAACAGACTTCTTTTTTATGTTTTATTTTTGTGGCATGTGCTGTTTAATGCCACACAACTTTGTACTTCACTTTTTAATATGTAACCGGCTTCATAAGTCGCAAGCCAAAATGCTTCTTTAATTATATGAATTTTAAACTCTAAATGGAGTCTTTATCTTCGTTGACATCTAACACTTATTCATCCCATTTTATTTTTTCCAGTTAATCGAGAACAAATCTCAAGAATATAGAACACAATTAACATGGCTTCATCCAATAAATACTCCAAATATTAGCAAAATAGAGGTGGAATCCCTGACCCTAATTTAAACATGGATTATACGTACCATAACAGAGGATGGACGATCGATGACTATCCCAGCCATGCTGTATAAAAGGTAAGCCCATTCACTTACCTCTATTATTGTTTATTACAAATGGCCAATTGTTAGAATACTAATTTTAATGAATCACGAGAGCGTGCGTTATCTACCAAGGATTTATTTGTTTTGGCTCTGCTGGCCATCCTTTTTTTCCAACCCTATATAATGGGTAGTAACTATAATTTCAAATATGCAAAACACAATTCAATTTAATATTTTTTTTAAAGGGATGCCTGATCTGATTTCGCGTCTGACAATACTCTTTCTCACACGAGTGTGGATATGGAAAGTTCTACTATTAAACACTTAAGAAGTTACTATAATTTTCGGAATATTTTATAAAATAAAACCCGATGGTAACAGGAACAGAAGGTTCGCTACTAGGCCCAGGGCTACGTCGGAAACCTGAAGCCGCTTTGACCTGTACCAAAATATCCGGACTCTATGAGCAAGCAGTATTCTAAACTTCCCGTAGAAACAAAAAATTACTAAAATCTCAGTTTCTTCTCGTAAAATAAGGTTGTAGCTGCGGTTCAAATTTTTGAAACAAAAAAAAAAGAGCGATTTTGAAAAAATGTTTCATTTTTCGTTTAAAATGTTGACCTTTAAACTTATTGGAAAAATATAAAACATTAAAAATTTCAAAAAATGGCTCGATGGACATTAGACAATTTAATGATGCGTAGATAAGCTCAAACTTTATACACAAAAGTTAAAAATGGTTCAAGTGATCCTGCTGCCCATGTTGAAAAATATAGTTTCCCGAAAATTGCGTTTAAAATTTCAGAAGAAAAAAATATACTGATTTGTTTTTCAACTTATATTTAATTTGCTATTCCTGCGCCCTACTCTGGACCCTCCTGTGCCATCCGCAGCTTCAATAAGGGATTAGAATCTTTAGAAGAATCTTTTCGGCAAGGTCGGTTTTATCGATTGTGCGCGCGCCGCGCTCACTTTTTTGCTCATACCTTTCTTATAATTTCTTATTAAATCTCCTTGCCCATATTTCTACGCGAACCGCAATAAATAAATAAATAAATAATGTTTTTTTTCGAAAGTTGAGAACGTACGTTACCCCTTTTCTAAAACACCACTGCGAATATGTGTTTGGCCAATGAAACACCTTTCTGCTATGTTAGGGAATGTTTAAAAAAAAAAAAAATGTTTGTGTCATCCGATGAAAACAATTGAAAATATCCGTGTTGTTCTGCTTTTTTTTCTTTTTCCGTTTCTTTCAAATATTAGGCGCGCCTACAGTTGAGTGTTAAACCACAAATTATCACAAATCGCCCCCATTCCTCAGCACTGTCGGTGTATTTCCTCAGTTGCACTTGCACAGTCATGACCGTGCAAATTTGAAAGGCGGTAACGCGCAGGGAAAAAACGAAACACCGCATGGACCACACCCGAATGTGTTCCAGCATGGCTTAGTAAGGTGCAAAATAGCCCCACGTTCATAAACATAAACACCCCACGTTCATTATTCTTTATAGGTGCCGTCGTCATCAAAGAATTCCGAAATCTCACATCATTTTCGAATTTTGGCAGATTTAAGTGTTTTGTAACTTCGTACGTTGTGACTTATGTTTTTTTTAAAGAAAGTCACCGCAGGGTGCTATGGGGATTCACGTGCCGCAAAACAATTTCGTCAGAACGGAAAATATTTATGTGGAATTTTCACTGAGTTAGTAAGAATTACTGGAAAACTCTTCATGAATTGCAATGTATATATATTTTTTTCTTCTTTTGTGAACGTGTTGGATACAGGCGTCACTAAGGGCGTGTTCAAGGGAGAAGTTACAAGCGCCAACTTCCCGTGAATGCAGAAAATTTCTACAAAATAACACATTTATTTTGTGTGTAAGTATATAGAAATGGATCCATTAAGAGATGCGGCCTTCCTACCCCCCCCCCTCTCACCACCAAAGGAAAGTCCACCGATATCAATAATCATGGCGAAGAGGTGAGGCAATGATGAGACACCAGAAGAGTTTCGTCAAGAAAGACCAGCCAATTTCCAGACAAATCGATTATTTATGAATAAGAGCGATGCAGTAACAGTTCCCACAGGTATAAACTTATAGCCCTCAGGCTTCACGATGGCTCACTACATCGTTTTAAAAGATCTTAAAGAGCTGTATGAAAATTCTACGTGACTACAACACCAGATACCCATTTGGTTACACTTCCAAACACGTCAAAAAATCTGCCCTCCAAAGCGTTCAAGCAAGTTTTGTTCACTGAGCGTAGTGATACAGAATACGACGTCACGAGCGCACAAGCCAATGAGTGAGAGGCGAGCTCCAACCCAGCGAATGAGGTGCGAGGGAGAAGACCCAACACGAAAGAATTCCTCTCGTACCCGCGCATTAATTTTGAAGTGAAAAATACCCAGCGCGCGAAAGCAGAGCATGGAATAAAAAAAAATGGCCTTTAAAAACATTCGAAATGAAAAAAGCGTCTCTCAGAATTTTATAGATTGGGGAGCTGATAAAAGTTACGAATGAACTTAAAATTTTAGATTAAGATTTGGAATAAGATAATTATTAATATACCGGTTAATACTTTTAAAAGGACATTAAATAAGAATAAATATTATTAAGAATTAAGGAAATACTGACTATGTCAGAAGTTAGATTAATTTAAAGGACTAATGCGAAATAAATGTGAAGGATTTGCGAAGGAAATAATTTTTTTATATAACATACATACCTCGATATATCTTTTGTAATAAATTTCGTAAATCTTCCTATGTGTTAACACCTTTCTCATAAAGCATTCGAAACAGTCTGGAGTTTGAATGTAAAAATTGTCTATTACTGTTAAGTTTGCAGCTTTTAAAGATCACGTGATAAGTATCTTTTAAGTTTAGTCATATATGCATTCTTTGCTTTATAATTTACACTCGCATCATGAATCAGTCATGACGGATAATGCTTAACAGTGGAGTTCACAGCAATAAACAGTGTCTTATTTCAGCCTATACAACTCATATCAATGAGTAAAGTTGAAAATTTCCGAAAGAAGATGCAGATAGTTTCGGTCAGGCCGAAATTTTGGTTCGCTGAAAACGAATATTCGGCGAAACTCCAATTTTGCGCCAAAACCGAAACAGAAATTTCGGCCAATCTCTAATTATAATCACCCTGTAATTTCGTAGATTCAAAAACATTTGTCTTTTTTTTTACAGAGTATAAAATAGTCCAAATTGTGCTTTTCGAAATGACCCGAACCATAAGGATATATGTTGGAAATACGTTGGATATACGTAAGGAAAATTGTATGTTTGTCGACGATTTCGTTTTGCAACCTTAATTTACAACCAATGTAAAATAAATAAACGAAAGCAATAACAAATAAAATAAGTTGAAACTGGTGTGAAACACTAAGAACTAAATAAGCAATAACATCTAAAGACACGGTATAGAAAACCCTTTATTTATTTATTTATTGAAACAAAAATTCTTTTCTATCATTTCAAATCTAAAGATCCTGTTTATGAGAGTTTTGGATTGTGAAAATAATTGTTATATAGAATCACCTCGACAACCTGTTGGCTGAACAAATAATAATCTTCGGTTCGGCGGCACCTTTGATCTTTCGCAGAGCAGACCGATGAATCGACAGCCTTTGTCAAACCGGAGATAAATGTTTGCAAAATTCCGTTTCCATTAATGAGATAGATGACTTTGCATTTATTGGAAATGCACGCGATCTCGCTTCCATCTGTTACTTTGTCAATAAATCTTTTGTTTTAAGGTTCCTCCTCACTCAGATCGCCCATTTACAATCTCTGGTAAGAATGTTTATTTTTTAACACTTTGTAACATTGTTGAAAAGTGTTTATGAATTCGGTTTGTCTGTCTGTCTGCCCGTGCTCTAACGTCAATATTCTCGGATTGTCATGCAATGGATATGTATTATTGAGTTATACTTTGGCATGCTCGGTATTGAAAATGAAGTGTGTAGCCCTTTACAGGGACACGCAAAAGAATTCTGTTACATGACGGCCTATGATGGGGAATATCATTTGCGGTTTATTTTAATGATGTTACACAATTTCAAACCTATTGAAATGGATATAGATCACTGAGGTGCATTACAAGAGGCTGACTATAAAATAGGGTGTGCATAGCACTTATAGTTCTTTTACAGGGACATTCAAAAGAATTCCGTTAGATAACGGTCTACGGAGAAAAATCGTTTGCGGTTTTTTCAACTTTCTCATGAGACCAGGATTCGTACATATAAAAAATATCCGATGTTTTGATAGATATCCGATATTTTTAAAATAGTCAATTTATTGCAGATTATCACTATTTTCTCACTTAACATAAATTTGGAACTAAAACTTATATTGCACTTAACAAAACAATATTATAAAATGTCTTCATTCTCCCCCCCCCCCCCCTTTTTTTTTTTTTTTTTTACTTAGATCAAAACTGAAGGTCTACTAATTGAAAACAGAAACAATTTCGATGGAAAAATCTTTTTTTTAAATCAAAAAATTTGAATATAAATGTTGGCTTTTTCATTACCTGTTGTACAGTTTAAACAAACTGAACTCAAGCAAAACCAAAAAATATAACGAAGGCGTAAATATCTGAGATTCGAAATCTAATATTGTCCTAAACATTTATCCGTTCTACTTTCAAAAATTGAGCTTGAGGGGGGGATTTATTGGGAACCAGAAAAAAAAGTCACTACCAGAGGCAAAAGTTCTTTATCTATTTAACAATTCATTTACACTTGTTTTGAGTAAAAATACTCATTTTGAAAATAAATATCAAATATGAAAATATCAAACATCATGATATTTTGAAAATGAATATCGGATCCATTCATATATTATTAAATTAATATTTTTTAATTTATTTTTCCCGTTTCTTTGCTGTCTAATGGAAAGGGTATACAGAAGAAAGAAATGTAAAATTGAATGTTTCCGATGAGAAATTTGAAAAAGATATAACGAAGGCGTAAATATCTGAGATTCGAAATCTAATATTGTCCTAAACATTTATCCGTTCTACTTTCAAAAATTGAGCTTGAGGGGGGGATTTATTGGGAACCAGAAAAAAAAGTCACTACCAGAGGCAAAAGTTCTTTATCTATTTAACAATTCATTTACACTTGTTTTGAGTAAAAATACTCATTTTGAAAATAAATATCAAATATGAAACTGTCGAAAATATCAAACATCATGATATTTTGAAAATGAATATCGGATATATATCACATAATTATTATTAAATTAATATTTTTTAATTTCTTTTTCCCGTTTCTTTGCTGTCTAATGGAAAGGGTATACAGAAGAAAGAAATGTAAAATTGAATGTTTCCGATGAGAAATTTGAAAAAGATATAACGAAGGCGTAAATATCTGAGATTCGAAATCTAATATTGTCCTAAACATTTATCCGTTCTACTTTCAAAAATTGAGCTTGAGGGGGGGATTTATTGGGAACCAGAAAAAAAAGTCACTACCAGAGGCAAAAGTTCTTTATCTATTTAACAATTCATTTACACTTGTTTTGAGTAAAAATACTCATTTTGAAAATAAATATCAAATATGAAACTGTCGAAAATATCAAACATCATGATATTTTGAAAATGAATATCGGATATATATCACATAATTATTATTAAATTAATATTTTTTAATTTCTTTTTCCCGTTTCTTTGCTGTCTAATGGAAAGGGTATACAGAAGAAAGAAATGTAAAATTGAATGTTTCCGATGAGAAATTTGAAAAAGATATAACGAAGGCGTAAATATCTGAGATTCGAAATCTAATATTGTCCTAAACATTTATCCGTTCTACTTTCAAAAATTGAGCTTGAGGGGGGGATTTATTGGGAACCAGAAAAAAAAGTCACTACCAGAGGCAAAAGTTCTTTATCTATTTAACAATTCATTTACACTTGTTTTGAGTAAAAATACTCATTTTGAAAATAAATATCAAATATGAAACTGTCGAAAATATCAAACATCATGATATTTTGAAAATGAATATCGGATATATATCACATAATTATTATTAAATTAATATTTTTTAATTTCTTTTTCCCGTTTATTTGCTGTCTAATGGAAAGGGTATACAGAAGAAAGAAATGTAAAATTGAATGTTTCCGATGAGAAATTTGAAAAAGATATAACGAAGGCGTAAATATCTGAGATTCGAAATCTAATATTGTCCTAAACATTTATCCGTTCTACTTTCAAAAATTGAGCTTGAGGGGGGGATTTATTGGGAACCAGAAAAAAAAGTCACTACCAGAGGCAAAAGTTCTTTATCTATTTAACAATTCGTTTACACTTGTTTTGAGTAAAAATACTCATTTTGAAAATAAATATCAAATATGAAACTGTCGAAAATATCAAACATCATGATATTTTGAAAATGAATATCGGATATATATCACATAATTATTATTAAATTAATATTTTTTAATTTCTTTTTCCCGTTTCTTTGCTGTCTAATGGAAAGGGTATACAGAAGAAAGAAATGTAAAATTGAATGTTTCCGATGAGAAATTTGAAAAAGATATAACGAAGGCGTAAATATCTGAGATTCGAAATCTAATATTGTCCTAAACATTTATTCGTTCTACTTTCAAAAATTGAGCTTGAGGGGGGGATTTATTGGGAACCAGAAAAAAAAGTCACTACCAGAGGCAAATGTTCTTTATCTATTTAACAATTCATTTACACTTGTTTTGAGTAAAAATACTCATTTTGAAAATAAATATCAAATATGAAAATATCAAACATCATGATATTTTGAAAATGAATATCGGATCCATTCATATATTATTAAATTAATATTTTTTAATTTCTTTTTCCCGTTTCTTTGCTGTCTAATGGAAAGGGTATACAGAAGAAAGAAATGTAAAATTGAATGTTTCCGATGAGAAATTTGAAAAAGATATAACGAAGGCGTAAATATCTGAGATTCGAAATCTAATATTGTCCTAAACATTTATCCGTTCTACTTTCAAAAATTGAGCTTGAGGGGGGGATTTATTGGGAACCAGAAAAAAAAGTCACTACCAGAGGCAAAAGTTCTTTATCTATTTAACAATTCATTTACACTTGTTTTGAGTAAAAATACTCATTTTGAAAATAAATATCAAATATGAAAATATCAAACATCATGATATTTTGAAAATGAATATCGGATCCATTCATATATTATTAAATTAATATTTTTTAATTTCTTTTTCCCGTTTCTTTGCTGTCTAATGGAAAGGGTATACAGAAGAAAGAAATGTAAAATTGAATGTTTCCGATGAGAAATTTGAAAAAGATATAAGGAAGGCGTAAATATCTGAGATTCGAAATCTAATATTGTCCTAAACATTTATCCGTTCTACTTTCAAAAATTGAGCTTGAGGGGGGGATTTATTGGGAACCAGAAAAAAAAGTCACTACCAGAGGCAAAAGTTCTTTATCTATTTAACAATTCATTTACACTTGTTTTGAGTAAAAATACTCATTTTGAAAATAAATATCAAATATGAAACTGTCGAAAATATCAAACATCATGATATTTTGAAAATGAATATCGGATATATATCACATAATTATTATTAAATTAATATTTTTTAATTTCTTTTTCCCGTTTCTTTGCTGTCTAATGGAAAGGGTATACAGAAGAAAGAAATGTAAAATTGAATGTTTCCGATGAGAAATTTGAAAAAGATATAACGAAGGCGTAAATATCTGAGATTCGAAATCTAATATTGTCCTAAACATTTATCCGTTCTACTTTCAAAAATTGAGCTTGAGGGGGGGATTTATTGGGAACCAGAAAAAAAAGTCACTACCAGAGGCAAAAGTTCTTTATCTATTTAACAATTCATTTACACTTGTTTTGAGTAAAAATACTCATTTTGAAAATAAATATCAAATATGAAAATATCAAACATCATGATATTTTGAAAATGAATATCGGATCCATTCATATATTATTAAATTAATATTTTTTAATTTCTTTTTCCCGTTTCTTTGCTGTCTAATGGAAAGGGTATACAGAAGAAAGAAATGTAAAATTGAATGTTTCCGATGAGAAATTTGAAAAAGATATAAGGAAGGCGTAAATATCTGAGATTCGAAATCTAATATTGTCCTAAACATTTATCCGTTCTACTTTCAAAAATTGAGCTTGAGGGGGGGATTTATTGGGAACCAGAAAAAAAAGTCACTACCAGAGGCAAAAGTTCTTTATCTATTTAACAATTCATTTACACTTGTTTTGAGTAAAAATACTCATTTTGAAAATAAATATCAAATATGAAACTGTCGAAAATATCAAACATCATGATATTTTGAAAATGAATATCGGATATATATCACATAATTATTATTAAATTAATATTTTTTAATTTCTTTTTCCCGTTTCTTTGCTGTCTAATGGAAAGGGTATACAGAAGAAAGAAATGTAAAATTGAATGTTTCCGATGAGAAATTTGAAAAAGATATAACGAAGGCGTAAATATCTGAGATTCGAAATCTAATATTGTCCTAAACATTTATCCGTTCTACTTTCAAAAATTGAGCTTGAGGGGGGGATTTATTGGGAACCAGAAAAAAAGTCACTACCAGAGGCAAAAGTTCTTTATCTATTTAACAATTCATTTACACTTGTTTTGAGTAAAAATACTCATTTTGAAAATAAATATCAAATATGAAACTGTCGAAAATATCAAACATCATGATATTTTGAAAATGAATATCGGATATATATCACATAATTATTATTAAATTAATATTTTTTAATTTCTTTTTCCCGTTTCTTTGCTGTCTAATGGAAAGGGTATACAGAAGAAAGAAATGTAAAATTGAATGTTTCCGATGAGAAATTTGAAAAAGATATAACGAAGGCGTAAATATCTGAGATTCGAAATCTAATATTGTCCTAAACATTTATCCGTTCTACTTTCAAAAATTGAGCTTGAGGGGGGGATTTATTGGGAACCAGAAAAAAAAGTCACTAGCAGAGGCAAAAGTTCTTTATCTATTTAACAATTCATTTACACTTGTTTTGAGTAAAAATACTCATTTTGAAAATAAATATCAAATATGAAACTGTCGAAAATATCAAACATCATGATATTTTGAAAATGAATATCGGATATATATCACATAATTATTATTAAATTAATATTTTTTAATTTCTTTTTCCTGTTTCTTTGCTGTCTAATGGAAAGGGTATACAGAAGAAAGAAATGTAAAATTGAATGTTTCCGATGAGAAATTTGAAAAAGATATAACGAAGGCGTAAATATCTGAGATTCGAAATCTAATATTGTCCTAAACATTTATCCGTTCTACTTTCAAAAATTGAGCTTGAGGGGGGGATTTATTGGGAACCAGAAAAAAAAGTCACTACCAGAGGCAAAAGTTCTTTATCTATTTAACAATTCATTTACACTTGTTTTGAGTAAAAATACTCATTTTGAAAATAAATATCAAATATGAAAATATCAAACATCATGATATTTTGAAAATGAATATCGGATCCATTCATATATTATTAAATTAATATTTTTTAATTTCTTTTTCCCGTTTCTTTGCTGTCTAATGGAAAGGGTATACAGAAGAAAGAAATGTAAAATTGAATGTTTCCGATGAGAAATTTGAAAAAGATATAACGAAGGCGTAAATATCTGAGATTCGAAATCTAATATTGTCCTAAACATTTATCCGTTCTACTTTCAAAAATTGAGCTTGAGGGGGGGATTTATTGGGAACCAGAAAAAAAAGTCACTACCAGAGGCAAAAGTTCTTTATCTATTTAACAATTCATTTACACTTGTTTTGAGTAAAAATACTCATTTTGAAAATAAATATCAAATATGAAACTGTCGAAAATATCAAACATCATGATATTTTGAAAATGAATATCGGATATATATCACATAATTATTATTAAATTAATATTTTTTAATTTCTTTTTCCCGTTTCTTTGCTGTCTAATGGAAAGGGTATACAGAAGAAAGAAATGTAAAATTGAATGTTTCCGATGAGAAATTTGAAAAAGATATAACGAAGGCGTAAATATCTGAGATTCGAAATCTAATATTGTCCTAAACATTTATCCGTTCTACTTTCAAAAATTGAGCTTGAGGGGGGGATTTATTGGGAACCAGAAAAAAAAGTCACTACCAGAGGCAAAAGTTCTTTATCTATTTAACAATTCATTTACACTTGTTTTGAGTAAAAATACTCATTTTGAAAATAAATATCAAATATGAAACTGTCGAAAATATCAAACATCATGATATTTTGAAAATGAATATCGGATATATATCACATAATTATTATTAAATTAATATTTTTTAATTTCTTTTTCCCGTTTCTTTGCTGTCTAATGGAAAGGGTATACAGAAGAAAGAAATGTAAAATTGAATGTTTCCGATGAGAAATTTGAAAAAGATATAACGAAGGCGTAAATATCTGAGATTCGAAATCTAATATTGTCCTAAACATTTATCCGTTCTACTTTCAAAAATTGAGCTTGAGGGGGGGATTTATTGGGAACCAGAAAAAAAAGTCACTAGCAGAGGCAAAAGTTCTTTATCTATTTAACAATTCATTTACACTTGTTTTGAGTAAAAATACTCATTTTGAAAATAAATATCAAATATGAAACTGTCGAAAATATCAAACATCATGATATTTTGAAAATGAATATCGGATATATATCACATAATTATTATTAAATTAATATTTTTTAATTTCTTTTTCCTGTTTCTTTGCTGTCTAATGGAAAGGGTATACAGAAGAAAGAAATGTAAAATTGAATGTTTCCGATGAGAAATTTGAAAAAGATATAACGAAGGCGTAAATATCTGAGATTCGAAATCTAATATTGTCCTAAACATTTATCCGTTCTACTTTCAAAAATTGAGCTTGAGGGGGGGATTTAGTGGGAACCAGAAAAAAAAGTCACTACCAGAGGCAAAAGTTCTTTATCTATTTAACAATTCATTTACACTTGTTTTGAGTAAAAATACTCATTTTGAAAATAAATATCAAATATGAAACTGTCGAAAATATCAAACATCATGATATTTTGAAAATGAATATCGGATATATATCACATAATTATTATTAAATTAATATTTTTTAATTTCTTTTTCCCGTTTCTTTGCTGTCTAATGGAAAGGGTATACAGAAGAAAGAAATGTAAAATTGAATGTTTCCGATGAGAAATTTGAAAAAGATATAACGAAGGCGTAAATATCTGAGATTCGAAATCTAATATTGTCCTAAACATTTATCCGTTCTACTTTCAAAAATTGAGCTTGAGGGGGGGATTTATTGGGAACCAGAAAAAAAAGTCACTACCAGAGGCAAAAGTTCTTTATCTATTTAACAATTCATTTACACTTGTTTTGAGTAAAAATACTCATTTTGAAAATAAATATCAAATATGAAAATATCAAACATCATGATATTTTGAAAATGAATATCGGATCCATTCATATATTATTAAATTAATATTTTTTAATTTCTTTTTCCCGTTTCTTTGCTGTCTAATGGAAAGGGTATACAGAAGAAAGAAATGTAAAATTGAATGTTTCCGATGAGAAATTTGAAAAAGATATAACGAAGGCGTAAATATCTGAGATTCGAAATCTAATATTGTCCTAAACATTTATCCGTTCTACTTTCAAAAATTGAGCTTGAGGGGGGGATTTATTGGGAACCAGAAAAAAAAGTCACTACCAGAGGCAAAAGTCTTTATCTATTTAACAATTCATTTACACTTGTTTTGAGTAAAAATACTCATTTTGAAAATAAATATCAAATATGAAAATATCAAACATCATGATATTTTGAAAATGAATATCGGATCCATTCATATATTATTAAATTAATATTTTTTAATTTCTTTTTCCCGTTTCTTTGCTGTCTAATGGAAAGGGTATACAGAAGAAAGAAATGTAAAATTGAATGTTTCCGATGAGAAATTTGAAAAAGATATAACGAAGGCGTAAATATCTGAGATTCGAAATCTAATATTGTCCTAAACATTTATCCGTTCTACTTTCAAAAATTGAGCTTGAGGGGGGGATTTATTGGGAACCAGAAAAAAAAGTCACTACCAGAGGCAAAAGTTCTTTATCTATTTAACAATTCATTTACACTTGTTTTGAGTAAAAATACTCATTTTGAAAATAAATATCAAATATGAAACTGTCGAAAATATCAAACATCATGATATTTTGAAAATGAATATCGGATATATATCACATAATTATTATTAAATTAATATTTTTTAATTTCTTTTTCCCGTTTCTTTGCTGTCTGATGGAAAGGGTATACAGAAGAAAGAAATGTAAAATTGAATGTTTCCGATGAGAAATTTGAAAAAGATATAACGAAGGCGTAAATATCTGAGATTCGAAATCTAATATTGTCCTAAACATTTATCCGTTCTACTTTCAAAAATTGAGCTTGAGGGGGGGATTTATTGGGAACCAGAAAAAAAAGTCACTACCAGAGGCAAAAGTCTTTATCTATTTAACAATTCATTTACACTTGTTTTGAGTAAAAATACTCATTTTGAAAATAAATATCAAATATGAAAATATCAAACATCATGATATTTTGAAAATGAATATCGGATCCATTCATATATTATTAAATTAATATTTTTTAATTTCTTTTTCCCGTTTCTTTGCTGTCTAATGGAAAGGGTATACAGAAGAAAGAAATGTAAAATTGAATGTTTCCGATGAGAAATTTGAAAAAGATATAACGAAGGCGTAAATATCTGAGATTCGAAATCTAATATTGTCCTAAACATTTATCCGTTCTACTTTCAAAAATTGAGCTTGAGGGGGGGATTTATTGGGAACCAGAAAAAAAAGTCACTACCAGAGGCAAAAGTTCTTTATCTATTTAACAATTCATTTACACTTGTTTTGAGTAAAAATACTCATTTTGAAAATAAATATCAAATATGAAACTGTCGAAAATATCAAACATCATGATATTTTGAAAATGAATATCGGATATATATCACATAATTATTATTAAATTAATATTTTTTAATTTCTTTTTCCCGTTTCTTTGCTGTCTAATGGAAAGGGTATACAGAAGAAAGAAATGTAAAATTGAATGTTTCCGATGAGAAATTTGAAAAAGATATAACGAAGGCGTAAATATCTGAGATTCGAAATCTAATATTGTCCTAAACATTTATCCGTTCTACTTTCAAAAATTGAGCTTGAGGGGGGGATTTATTGGGAACCAGAAAAAAAAGTCACTACCAGAGGCAAAAGTTCTTTATCTATTTAACAATTCATTTACACTTGTTTTGAGTAAAAATACTCATTTTGAAAATAAATATCAAATATGAAACTGTCGAAAATATCAAACATCATGATATTTTGAAAATGAATATCGGATATATATCACATAATTATTATTAAATTAATATTTTTTAATTTCTTTTTCCCGTTTCTTTGCTGTCTAATGGAAAGGGTATACAGAAGAAAGAAATGTAAAATTGAATGTTTCCGATGAGAAATTTGAAAAAGATATAACGAAGGCGTAAATATCTGAGATTCGAAATCTAATATTGTCCTAAACATTTATCCGTTCTACTTTCAAAAATTGAGCTTGAGGGGGGGATTTATTGGGAACCAGAAAAAAAAGTCACTACCAGAGGCAAAAGTTCTTTATCTATTTAACAATTCATTTACACTTGTTTTGAGTAAAAATACTCATTTTGAAAATAAATATCAAATATGAAAATATCAAACATCATGATATTTTGAAAATGAATATCGGATCCATTCATATATTATTAAATTAATATTTTTTAATTTCTTTTTCCCGTTTCTTTGCTGTCTAATGGAAAGGGTATACAGAAGAAAGAAATGTAAAATTGAATGTTTCCGATGAGAAATTTGAAAAAGATATAACGAAGGCGTAAATATCTGAGATTCGAAATCTAATATTGTCCTAAACATTTATCCGTTCTACTTTCAAAAATTGAGCTTGAGGGGGGGATTTATTGGGAACCAGAAAAAAAAGTCACTACCAGAGGCAAAAGTTCTTTATCTATTTAACAATTCATTTACACTTGTTTTGAGTAAAAATACTCATTTTGAAAATAAATATCAAATATGAAAATATCAAACATCATGATATTTTGAAAATGAATATCGGATCCATTCATATATTATTAAATTAATATTTTTTAATTTCTTTTTCCCGTTTCTTTGCTGTCTAATGGAAAGGGTATACAGAAGAAAGAAATGTAAAATTGAATGTTTCCGATGAGAAATTTGAAAAAGATATAACGAAGGCGTAAATATCTGAGATTCGAAATCTAATATTGTCCTAAACATTTATCCGTTCTACTTTCAAAAATTGAGCTTGAGGGGGGGATTTATTGGGAACCAGAAAAAAAAGTCACTACCAGAGGCAAAAGTTCTTTATCTATTTAACAATTCATTTACACTTGTTTTGAGTAAAAATACTCATTTTGAAAATAAATATCAAATATGAAAATATCAAACATCATGATATTTTGAAAATGAATATCGGATCCATTCATATATTATTAAATTAATATTTTTTAATTTCTTTTTCCCGTTTCTTTGCTGTCTAATGGAAAGGGTATACAGAAGAAAGAAATGTAAAATTGAATGTTTCCGATGAGAAATTTGAAAAAGATATAACGAAGGCGTAAATATCTGAGATTCGAAATCTAATATTGTCCTAAACATTTATCCGTTCTACTTTCAAAAATTGAGCTTGAGGGGGGGATTTATTGGGAACCAGAAAAAAAAGTCACTACCAGAGGCAAAAGTTCTTTATCTATTTAACAATTCATTTACACTTGTTTTGAGTAAAAATACTCATTTTGAAAATAAATATCAAATATGAAACTGTCGAAAATATCAAACATCATGATATTTTGAAAATGAATATCGGATATATATCACATAATTATTATTAAATTAATATTTTTTAATTTCTTTTTCCCGTTTCTTTGCTGTCTAATGGAAAGGGTATACAGAAGAAAGAAATGTAAAATTGAATGTTTCCGATGAGAAATTTGAAAAAGATATAACGAAGGCGTAAATATCTGAGATTCGAAATCTAATATTGTCCTAAACATTTATCCGTTCTACTTTCAAAAATTGAGCTTGAGGGGGGGATTTATTGGGAACCAGAAAAAAAAGTCACTACCAGAGGCAAAAGTTCTTTATCTATTTAACAATTCATTTACACTTGTTTTGAGTAAAAATACTCATTTTGAAAATAAATATCAAATATGAAACTGTCGAAAATATCAAACATCATGATATTTTGAAAATGAATATCGGATATATATCACATAATTATTATTAAATTAATATTTTTTAATTTCTTTTTCCCGTTTCTTTGCTGTCTAATGGAAAGGGTATACAGAAGAAAGAAATGTAAAATTGAATGTTTCCGATGAGAAATTTGAAAAAGATATAACGAAGGCGTAAATATCTGAGATTCGAAATCTAATATTGTCCTAAACATTTATCCGTTCTACTTTCAAAAATTGAGCTTGAGGGGGGGATTTATTGGGAACCAGAAAAAAAGTCACTACCAGAGGCAAAAGTCTTTATCTATTTAACAATTCATTTACACTTGTTTTGAGTAAAAATACTCATTTTGAAAATAAATATCAAATATGAAAATATCAAACATCATGATATTTTGAAAATGAATATCGGATCCATTCATATATTATTAAATTAATATTTTTTAATTTCTTTTTCCCGTTTCTTTGCTGTCTAATGGAAAGGGTATACAGAAGAAAGAAATGTAAAATTGAATGTTTCCGATGAGAAATTTGAAAAAGATATAACGAAGGCGTAAATATCTGAGATTCGAAATCTAATATTGTCCTAAACATTTATCCGTTCTACTTTCAAAAATTGAGCTTGAGGGGGGGATTTATTGGGAACCAGAAAAAAAAGTCACTACCAGAGGCAAAAGTTCTTTATCTATTTAACAATTCATTTACACTTGTTTTGAGTAAAAATACTCATTTTGAAAATAAATATCAAATATGAAACTGTCGAAAATATCAAACATCATGACATTTTGAAAATGAATATCGGATATATATCACATAATTATTATTAAATTAATATTTTTTAATTTCTTTTTCCCGTTTCTTTGCTGTCTAATGGAAAGGGTATACAGAAGAAAGAAATGTAAAATTGAATGTTTCCGATGAGAAATTTGAAAAAGATATAACGAAGGCGTAAATATCTGAGATTCGAAATCTAATATTGTCCTAAACATTTATCCGTTCTACTTTCAAAAATTGAGCTTGAGGGGGGGATTTATTGGGAACCAGAAAAAAAAGTCACTACCAGAGGCAAAAGTTCTTTATCTATTTAACAATTCATTTACACTTGTTTTGAGTAAAAATACTCATTTTGAAAATAAATATCAAATATGAAACTGTCGAAAATATCAAACATCATGATATTTTGAAAATGAATATCGGATATATATCACATAATTATTATTAAATTAATATTTTTTAATTTCTTTTTCCCGTTTCTTTGCTGTCTAATGGAAAGGGTATACAGAAGAAAGAAATGTAAAATTGAATGTTTCCGATGAGAAATTTGAAAAAGATATAACGAAGGCGTAAATATCTGAGATTCGAAATCTAATATTGTCCTAAACATTTATCCGTTCTACTTTCAAAAATTGAGCTTGAGGGGGGGATTTATTGGGAACCAGAAAAAAAAGTCACTACCAGAGGCAAAAGTTCTTTATCTATTTAACAATTCATTTACACTTGTTTTGAGTAAAAATACTCATTTTGAAAATAAATATCAAATATGAAAATATCAAACATCATGATATTTTGAAAATGAATATCGGATCCATTCATATATTATTAAATTAATATTTTTTAATTTCTTTTTCCCGTTTCTTTGCTGTCTAATGGAAAGGGTATACAGAAGAAAGAAATGTAAAATTGAATGTTTCCGATGAGAAATTTGAAAAAGATATAACGAAGGCGTAAATATCTGAGATTCGAAATCTAATATTGTCCTAAACATTTATCCGTTCTACTTTCAAAAATTGAGCTTGAGGGGGGGATTTATTGGGAACCAGAAAAAAAAGTCACTACCAGAGGCAAAAGTTCTTTATCTATTTAACAATTCATTTACACTTGTTTTGAGTAAAAATACTCATTTTGAAAATAAATATCAAATATGAAAATATCAAACATCATGATATTTTGAAAATGAATATCGGATCCATTCATATATTATTAAATTAATATTTTTTAATTTCTTTTTCCCGTTTCTTTGCTGTCTAATGGAAAGGGTATACAGAAGAAAGAAATGTAAAATTGAATGTTTCCGATGAGAAATTTGAAAAAGATATAACGAAGGCGTAAATATCTGAGATTCGAAATCTAATATTGTCCTAAACATTTATCCGTTCTACTTTCAAAAATTGAGCTTGAGGGGGGGATTTATTGGGAACCAGAAAAAAAAGTCACTACCAGAGGCAAAAGTTCTTTATCTATTTAACAATTCATTTACACTTGTTTTGAGTAAAAATACTCATTTTGAAAATAAATATCAAATATGAAAATATCAAACATCATGATATTTTGAAAATGAATATCGGATCCATTCATATATTATTAAATTAATATTTTTTAATTTCTTTTTCCCGTTTCTTTGCTGTCTAATGGAAAGGGTATACAGAAGAAAGAAATGTAAAATTGAATGTTTCCGATGAGAAATTTGAAAAAGATATAACGAAGGCGTAAATATCTGAGATTCGAAATCTAATATTGTCCTAAACATTTATCCGTTCTACTTTCAAAAATTGAGCTTGAGGGGGGGATTTATTGGGAACCAGAAAAAAAAGTCACTACCAGAGGCAAAAGTTCTTTATCTATTTAACAATTCATTTACACTTGTTTTGAGTAAAAATACTCATTTTGAAAATAAATATCAAATATGAAAATATCAAACATCATGATATTTTGAAAATGAATATCGGATCCATTCATATATTATTAAATTAATATTTTTTAATTTCTTTTTCCCGTTTCTTTGCTGTCTAATGGAAAGGGTATACAGAAGAAAGAAATGTAAAATTGAATGTTTCCGATGAGAAATTTGAAAAAGATATAACGAAGGCGTAAATATCTGAGATTCGAAATCTAATATTGTCCTAAACATTTATCCGTTCTACTTTCAAAAATTGAGCTTGAGGGGGGGATTTATTGGGAACCAGAAAAAAAAGTCACTACCAGAGGCAAAAGTTCTTTATCTATTTAACAATTCATTTACACTTGTTTTGAGTAAAAATACTCATTTTGAAAATAAATATCAAATATGAAACTGTCGAAAATATCAAACATCATGATATTTTGAAAATGAATATCGGATATATATCACATAATTATTATTAAATTAATATTTTTTAATTTCTTTTTCCCGTTTCTTTGCTGTCTAATGGAAAGGGTATACAGAAGAAAGAAATGTAAAATTGAATGTTTCCGATGAGAAATTTGAAAAAGATATAACGAAGGCGTAAATATCTGAGATTCGAAATCTAATATTGTCCTAAACATTTATCCGTTCTACTTTCAAAAATTGAGCTTGAGGGGGGGATTTATTGGGAACCAGAAAAAAAAGTCACTACCAGAGGCAAAAGTCTTTATCTATTTAACAATTCATTTACACTTGTTTTGAGTAAAAATACTCATTTTGAAAATAAATATCAAATATGAAAATATCAAACATCATGATATTTTGAAAATGAATATCGGATCCATTCATATATTATTAAATTAATATTTTTTAATTTCTTTTTCCCGTTTCTTTGCTGTCTAATGGAAAGGGTATACAGAAGAAAGAAATGTAAAATTGAATGTTTCCGATGAGAAATTTGAAAAAGATATAACGAAGGCGTAAATATCTGAGATTCGAAATCTAATATTGTCCTAAACATTTATCCGTTCTACTTTCAAAAATTGAGCTTGAGGGGGGGATTTATTGGGAACCAGAAAAAAAAGTCACTACCAGAGGCAAAAGTTCTTTATCTATTTAACAATTCATTTACACTTGTTTTGAGTAAAAATACTCATTTTGAAAATAAATATCAAATATGAAACTGTCGAAAATATCAAACATCATGATATTTTGAAAATGAATATCGGATATATATCACATAATTATTATTAAATTAATATTTTTTAATTTCTTTTTCCCGTTTCTTTGCTGTCTAATGGAAAGGGTATACAGAAGAAAGAAATGTAAAATTGAATGTTTCCGATGAGAAATTTGAAAAAGATATAACGAAGGCGTAAATATCTGAGATTCGAAATCTAATATTGTCCTAAACATTTATCCGTTCTACTTTCAAAAATTGAGCTTGAGGGGGGGATTTATTGGGAACCAGAAAAAAAAGTCACTAGCAGAGGCAAAAGTTCTTTATCTATTTAACAATTCATTTACACTTGTTTTGAGTAAAAATACTCATTTTGAAAATAAATATCAAATATGAAACTGTCGAAAATATCAAACATCATGATATTTTGAAAATGAATATCGGATATATATCACATAATTATTATTAAATTAATATTTTTTAATTTCTTTTTCCTGTTTCTTTGCTGTCTAATGGAAAGGGTATACAGAAGAAAGAAATGTAAAATTGAATGTTTCCGATGAGAAATTTGAAAAAGATATAACGAAGGCGTAAATATCTGAGATTCGAAATCTAATATTGTCCTAAACATTTATCCGTTCTACTTTCAAAAATTGAGCTTGAGGGGGGGATTTAGTGGGAACCAGAAAAAAAAGTCACTACCAGAGGCAAAAGTTCTTTATCTATTTAACAATTCATTTACACTTGTTTTGAGTAAAAATACTCATTTTGAAAATAAATATCAAATATGAAACTGTCGAAAATATCAAACATCATGATATTTTGAAAATGAATATCGGATATATATCACATAATTATTATTAAATTAATATTTTTTAATTTCTTTTTCCCGTTTCTTTGCTGTCTAATGGAAAGGGTATACAGAAGAAAGAAATGTAAAATTGAATGTTTCCGATGAGAAATTTGAAAAAGATATAACGAAGGCGTAAATATCTGAGATTCGAAATCTAATATTGTCCTAAACATTTATCCGTTCTACTTTCAAAAATTGAGCTTGAGGGGGGGATTTATTGGGAACCAGAAAAAAAAGTCACTACCAGAGGCAAAAGTTCTTTATCTATTTAACAATTCATTTACACTTGTTTTGAGTAAAAATACTCATTTTGAAAATAAATATCAAATATGAAAATATCAAACATCATGATATTTTGAAAATGAATATCGGATCCATTCATATATTATTAAATTAATATTTTTTAATTTCTTTTTCCCGTTTCTTTGCTGTCTAATGGAAAGGGTATACAGAAGAAAGAAATGTAAAATTGAATGTTTCCGATGAGAAATTTGAAAAAGATATAACGAAGGCGTAAATATCTGAGATTCGAAATCTAATATTGTCCTAAACATTTATCCGTTCTACTTTCAAAAATTGAGCTTGAGGGGGGGATTTATTGGGAACCAGAAAAAAAAGTCACTACCAGAGGCAAAAGTTCTTTATCTATTTAACAATTCATTTACACTTGTTTTGAGTAAAAATACTCATTTTGAAAATAAATATCAAATATGAAAATATCAAACATCATGATATTTTGAAAATGAATATCGGATCCATTCATATATTATTAAATTAATATTTTTTAATTTCTTTTTCCCGTTTCTTTGCTGTCTAATGGAAAGGGTATACAGAAGAAAGAAATGTAAAATTGAATGTTTCCGATAAGAAATTTGAAAAAGATATAACGAAGGCGTAAATATCTGAGATTCGAAATCTAATATTGTCCTAAACATTTATCCGTTCTACTTTCAAAAATTGAGCTTGAGGGGGGGATTTATTGGGAACCAGAAAAAAAAGTCACTACCAGAGGCAAAAGTTCTTTATCTATTTAACAATTCATTTACACTTGTTTTGAGTAAAAATACTCATTTTGAAAATAAATATCAAATATGAAACTGTCGAAAATATCAAACATCATGATATTTTGAAAATGAATATCGGATATATATCACATAATTATTATTAAATTAATATTTTTTAATTTCTTTTTCCCGTTTCTTTGCTGTCTAATGGAAAGGGTATACAGAAGAAAGAAATGTAAAATTGAATGTTTCCGATGAGAAATTTGAAAAAGATATAACGAAGGCGTAAATATCTGAGATTCGAAATCTAATATTGTCCTAAACATTTATCCGTTCTACTTTCAAAAATTGAGCTTGAGGGGGGGATTTATTGGGAACCAGAAAAAAAAGTCACTACCAGAGGCAAAAGTTCTTTATCTATTTAACAATTCATTTACACTTGTTTTGAGTAAAAATACTCATTTTGAAAATAAATATCAAATATGAAACTGTCGAAAATATCAAACATCATGATATTTTGAAAATGAATATCGGATATATATCACATAATTATTATTAAATTAATATTTTTTAATTTCTTTTTCCCGTTTCTTTGCTGTCTAATGGAAAGGGTATACAGAAGAAAGAAATGTAAAATTGAATGTTTCCGATGAGAAATTTGAAAAAGATATAACGAAGGCGTAAATATCTGAGATTCGAAATCTAATATTGTCCTAAACATTTATCCGTTCTACTTTCAAAAATTGAGCTTGAGGGGGGGATTTATTGGGAACCAGAAAAAAAAGTCACTAGCAGAGGCAAAAGTTCTTTATCTATTTAACAATTCATTTACACTTGTTTTGAGTAAAAATACTCATTTTGAAAATAAATATCAAATATGAAACTGTCGAAAATATCAAACATCATGATATTTTGAAAATGAATATCGGATATATATCACATAATTATTATTAAATTAATATTTTTTAATTTCTTTTTCCTGTTTCTTTGCTGTCTAATGGAAAGGGTATACAGAAGAAAGAAATGTAAAATTGAATGTTTCCGATGAGAAATTTGAAAAAGATATAACGAAGGCGTAAATATCTGAGATTCGAAATCTAATATTGTCCTAAACATTTATCCGTTCTACTTTCAAAAATTGAGCTTGAGGGGGGGATTTAGTGGGAACCAGAAAAAAAAGTCACTACCAGAGGCAAAAGTTCTTTATCTATTTAACAATTCATTTACACTTGTTTTGAGTAAAAATACTCATTTTGAAAATAAATATCAAATATGAAACTGTCGAAAATATCAAACATCATGATATTTTGAAAATGAATATCGGATATATATCACATAATTATTATTAAATTAATATTTTTTAATTTCTTTTTCCCGTTTCTTTGCTGTCTAATGGAAAGGGTATACAGAAGAAAGAAATGTAAAATTGAATGTTTCCGATGAGAAATTTGAAAAAGATATAACGAAGGCGTAAATATCTGAGATTCGAAATCTAATATTGTCCTAAACATTTATCCGTTCTACTTTCAAAAATTGAGCTTGAGGGGGGGATTTATTGGGAACCAGAAAAAAAAGTCACTACCAGAGGCAAAAGTTCTTTATCTATTTAACAATTCATTTACACTTGTTTTGAGTAAAAATACTCATTTTGAAAATAAATATCAAATATGAAAATATCAAACATCATGATATTTTGAAAATGAATATCGGATCCATTCATATATTATTAAATTAATATTTTTTAATTTCTTTTTCCCGTTTCTTTGCTGTCTAATGGAAAGGGTATACAGAAGAAAGAAATGTAAAATTGAATGTTTCCGATGAGAAATTTGAAAAAGATATAACGAAGGCGTAAATATCTGAGATTCGAAATCTAATATTGTCCTAAACATTTATCCGTTCTACTTTCAAAAATTGAGCTTGAGGGGGGGATTTATTGGGAACCAGAAAAAAAAGTCACTACCAGAGGCAAAAGTCTTTATCTATTTAACAATTCATTTACACTTGTTTTGAGTAAAAATACTCATTTTGAAAATAAATATCAAATATGAAAATATCAAACATCATGATATTTTGAAAATGAATATCGGATCCATTCATATATTATTAAATTAATATTTTTTAATTTCTTTTTCCCGTTTCTTTGCTGTCTAATGGAAAGGGTATACAGAAGAAAGAAATGTAAAATTGAATGTTTCCGATGAGAAATTTGAAAAAGATATAACGAAGGCGTAAATATCTGAGATTCGAAATCTAATATTGTCCTAAACATTTATCCGTTCTACTTTCAAAAATTGAGCTTGAGGGGGGGATTTATTGGGAACCAGAAAAAAAAGTCACTACCAGAGGCAAAAGTTCTTTATCTATTTAACAATTCATTTACACTTGTTTTGAGTAAAAATACTCATTTTGAAAATAAATATCAAATATGAAACTGTCGAAAATATCAAACATCATGATATTTTGAAAATGAATATCGGATATATATCACATAATTATTATTAAATTAATATTTTTTAATTTCTTTTTCCCGTTTCTTTGCTGTCTAATGGAAAGGGTATACAGAAGAAAGAAATGTAAAATTGAATGTTTCCGATGAGAAATTTGAAAAAGATATAACGAAGGCGTAAATATCTGAGATTCGAAATCTAATATTGTCCTAAACATTTATCCGTTCTACTTTCAAAAATTGAGCTTGAGGGGGGGATTTATTGGGAACCAGAAAAAAAAGTCACTACCAGAGGCAAAAGTCTTTATCTATTTAACAATTCATTTACACTTGTTTTGAGTAAAAATACTCATTTTGAAAATAAATATCAAATATGAAAATATCAAACATCATGATATTTTGAAAATGAATATCGGATCCATTCATATATTATTAAATTAATATTTTTTAATTTCTTTTTCCCGTTTCTTTGCTGTCTAATGGAAAGGGTATACAGAAGAAAGAAATGTAAAATTGAATGTTTCCGATGAGAAATTTGAAAAAGATATAACGAAGGCGTAAATATCTGAGATTCGAAATCTAATATTGTCCTAAACATTTATCCGTTCTACTTTCAAAAATTGAGCTTGAGGGGGGGATTTATTGGGAACCAGAAAAAAAAGTCACTAGCAGAGGTAAAAGTTCTTTATCTATTTAACAATTCATTTACACTTGTTTTGAGTAAAAATACTCATTTTGAAAATAAATATCAAATATGAAACTGTCGAAAATATCAAACATCATGATATTTTGAAAATGAATATCGGATATATATCACATAATTATTATTAAATTAATATTTTTTAATTTCTTTTTCCTGTTTCTTTGCTGTCTAATGGAAAGGGTATACAGAAGAAAGAAATGTAAAATTGAATGTTTCCGATGAGAAATTTGAAAAAGATATAACGAAGGCGTAAATATCTGAGATTCGAAATCTAATATTGTCCTAAACATTTATCCGTTCTACTTTCAAAAATTGAGCTTGAGGGGGGGATTTAGTGGGAACCAGAAAAAAAAGTCACTACCAGAGGCAAAAGTTCTTTATCTATTTAACAATTCATTTACACTTGTTTTGAGTAAAAATACTCATTTTGAAAATAAATATCAAATATGAAACTGTCGAAAATATCAAACATCATGATATTTTGAAAATGAATATCGGATATATATCACATAATTATTATTAAATTAATATTTTTTAATTTCTTTTTCCCGTTTCTTTGCTGTCTAATGGAAAGGGTATACAGAAGAAAGAAATGTAAAATTGAATGTTTCCGATGAGAAATTTGAAAAAGATATAACGAAGGCGTAAATATCTGAGATTCGAAATCTAATATTGTCCTAAACATTTATCCGTTCTACTTTCAAAAATTGAGCTTGAGGGGGGGATTTATTGGGAACCAGAAAAAAAAGTCACTACCAGAGGCAAAAGTTCTTTATCTATTTAACAATTCATTTACACTTGTTTTGAGTAAAAATACTCATTTTGAAAATAAATATCAAATATGAAAATATCAAACATCATGATATTTTGAAAATGAATATCGGATCCATTCATATATTATTAAATTAATATTTTTTAATTTCTTTTTCCCGTTTCTTTGCTGTCTAATGGAAAGGGTATACAGAAGAAAGAAATGTAAAATTGAATGTTTCCGATGAGAAATTTGAAAAAGATATAACGAAGGCGTAAATATCTGAGATTCGAAATCTAATATTGTCCTAAACATTTATCCGTTCTACTTTCAAAAATTGAGCTTGAGGGGGGGATTTATTGGGAACCAGAAAAAAAAGTCACTACCAGAGGCAAAAGTCTTTATCTATTTAACAATTCATTTACACTTGTTTTGAGTAAAAATACTCATTTTGAAAATAAATATCAAATATGAAAATATCAAACATCATGATATTTTGAAAATGAATATCGGATCCATTCATATATTATTAAATTAATATTTTTTAATTTCTTTTTCCCGTTTCTTTGCTGTCTAATGGAAAGGGTATACAGAAGAAAGAAATGTAAAATTGAATGTTTCCGATGAGAAATTTGAAAAAGATATAACGAAGGCGTAAATATCTGAGATTCGAAATCTAATATTGTCCTAAACATTTATCCGTTCTACTTTCAAAAATTGAGCTTGAGGGGGGGATTTATTGGGAACCAGAAAAAAAAGTCACTACCAGAGGCAAAAGTTCTTTATCTATTTAACAATTCATTTACACTTGTTTTGAGTAAAAATACTCATTTTGAAAATAAATATCAAATATGAAACTGTCGAAAATATCAAACATCATGATATTTTGAAAATGAATATCGGATATATATCACATAATTATTATTAAATTAATATTTTTTAATTTCTTTTTCCCGTTTCTTTGCTGTCTAATGGAAAGGGTATACAGAAGAAAGAAATGTAAAATTGAATGTTTCCGATGAGAAATTTGAAAAAGATATAACGAAGGCGTAAATATCTGAGATTCGAAATCTAATATTGTCCTAAACATTTATCCGTTCTACTTTCAAAAATTGAGCTTGAGGGGGGGATTTATTGGGAACCAGAAAAAAAAGTCACTACCAGAGGCAAAAGTTCTTTATCTATTTAACAATTCATTTACACTTGTTTTGAGTAAAAATACTCATTTTGAAAATAAATATCAAATATGAAAATATCAAACATCATGATATTTTGAAAATGAATATCGGATCCATTCATATATTATTAAATTAATATTTTTTAATTTCTTTTTCCCGTTTCTTTGCTGTCTAATGGAAAGGGTATACAGAAGAAAGAAATGTAAAATTGAATGTTTCCGATGAGAAATTTGAAAAAGATATAACGAAGGCGTAAATATCTGAGATTCGAAATCTAATATTGTCCTAAACATTTATCCGTTCTACTTTCAAAAATTGAGCTTGAGGGGGGGATTTATTGGGAACCAGAAAAAAAAGTCACTACCAGAGGCAAAAGTTCTTTATCTATTTAACAATTCATTTACACTTGTTTTGAGTAAAAATACTCATTTTGAAAATAAATATCAAATATGAAACTGTCGAAAATATCAAACATCATGATATTTTGAAAATGAATATCGGATATATATCACATAATTATTATTAAATTAATATTTTTTAATTTCTTTTTCCCGTTTCTTTGCTGTCTAATGGAAAGGGTATACAGAAGAAAGAAATGTAAAATTGAATGTTTCCGATGAGAAATTTGAAAAAGATATAACGAAGGCGTAAATATCTGAGATTCGAAATCTAATATTGTCCTAAACATTTATCCGTTCTACTTTCAAAAATTGAGCTTGAGGGGGGGATTTATTGGGAACCAGAAAAAAAAGTCACTACCAGAGGCAAAAGTTCTTTATCTATTTAACAATTCATTTACACTTGTTTTGAGTAAAAATACTCATTTTGAAAATAAATATCAAATATGAAACTGTCGAAAATATCAAACATCATGATATTTTGAAAATGAATATCGGATATATATCACATAATTATTATTAAATTAATATTTTTTAATTTCTTTTTCCCGTTTCTTTGCTGTCTAATGGAAAGGGTATACAGAAGAAAGAAATGTAAAATTGAATGTTTCCGATGAGAAATTTGAAAAAGATATAACGAAGGCGTAAATATCTGAGATTCGAAATCTAATATTGTCCTAAACATTTATCCGTTCTACTTTCAAAAATTGAGCTTGAGGGGGGGATTTATTGGGAACCAGAAAAAAAAGTCACTACCAGAGGCAAAAGTTCTTTATCTATTTAACAATTCATTTACACTTGTTTTGAGTAAAAATACTCATTTTGAAAATAAATATCAAATATGAAAATATCAAACATCATGATATTTTGAAAATGAATATCGGATCCATTCATATATTATTAAATTAATATTTTTTAATTTCTTTTTCCCGTTTCTTTGCTGTCTAATGGAAAGGGTATACAGAAGAAAGAAATGTAAAATTGAATGTTTCCGATGAGAAATTTGAAAAAGATATAACGAAGGCGTAAATATCTGAGATTCGAAATCTAATATTGTCCTAAACATTTATCCGTTCTACTTTCAAAAATTGAGCTTGAGGGGGGGATTTATTGGGAACCAGAAAAAAAAGTCACTACCAGAGGCAAAAGTTCTTTATCTATTTAACAATTCATTTACACTTGTTTTGAGTAAAAATACTCATTTTGAAAATAAATATCAAATATGAAAATATCAAACATCATGATATTTTGAAAATGAATATCGGATCCATTCATATATTATTAAATTAATATTTTTTAATTTCTTTTTCCCGTTTCTTTGCTGTCTAATGGAAAGGGTATACAGAAGAAAGAAATGTAAAATTGAATGTTTCCGATGAGAAATTTGAAAAAGATATAACGAAGGCGTAAATATCTGAGATTCGAAATCTAATATTGTCCTAAACATTTATCCGTTCTACTTTCAAAAATTGAGCTTGAGGGGGGGATTTATTGGGAACCAGAAAAAAAAGTCACTACCAGAGGCAAAAGTTCTTTATCTATTTAACAATTCATTTACACTTGTTTTGAGTAAAAATACTCATTTTGAAAATAAATATCAAATATGAAACTGTCGAAAATATCAAACATCATGATATTTTGAAAATGAATATCGGATATATATCACATAATTATTATTAAATTAATATTTTTTAATTTCTTTTTCCCGTTTCTTTGCTGTCTAATGGAAAGGGTATACAGAAGAAAGAAATGTAAAATTGAATGTTTCCGATGAGAAATTTGAAAAAGATATAACGAAGGCGTAAATATCTGAGATTCGAAATCTAATATTGTCCTAAACATTTATCCGTTCTACTTTCAAAAATTGAGCTTGAGGGGGGGATTTATTGGGAACCAGAAAAAAAAGTCACTACCAGAGGCAAAAGTTCTTTATCTATTTAACAATTCATTTACACTTGTTTTGAGTAAAAATACTCATTTTGAAAATAAATATCAAATATGAAACTGTCGAAAATATCAAACATCATGATATTTTGAAAATGAATATCGGATATATATCACATAATTATTATTAAATTAATATTTTTTAATTTCTTTTTCCCGTTTCTTTGCTGTCTAATGGAAAGGGTATACAGAAGAAAGAAATGTAAAATTGAATGTTTCCGATGAGAAATTTGAAAAAGATATAACGAAGGCGTAAATATCTGAGATTCGAAATCTAATATTGTCCTAAACATTTATCCGTTCTACTTTCAAAAATTGAGCTTGAGGGGGGGATTTATTGGGAACCAGAAAAAAAAGTCACTACCAGAGGCAAAAGTTCTTTATCTATTTAACAATTCATTTACACTTGTTTTGAGTAAAAATACTCATTTTGAAAATAAATATCAAATATGAAAATATCAAACATCATGATATTTTGAAAATGAATATCGGATCCATTCATATATTATTAAATTAATATTTTTTAATTTCTTTTTCCCGTTTCTTTGCTGTCTAATGGAAAGGGTATACAGAAGAAAGAAATGTAAAATTGAATGTTTCCGATGAGAAATTTGAAAAAGATATAACGAAGGCGTAAATATCTGAGATTCGAAATCTAATATTGTCCTAAACATTTATCCGTTCTACTTTCAAAAATTGAGCTTGAGGGGGGGATTTATTGGGAACCAGAAAAAAAAGTCACTACCAGAGGCAAAAGTTCTTTATCTATTTAACAATTCATTTACACTTGTTTTGAGTAAAAATACTCATTTTGAAAATAAATATCAAATATGAAAATATCAAACATCATGATATTTTGAAAATGAATATCGGATCCATTCATATATTATTAAATTAATATTTTTTAATTTCTTTTTCCCGTTTCTTTGCTGTCTAATGGAAAGGGTATACAGAAGAAAGAAATGTAAAATTGAATGTTTCCGATGAGAAATTTGAAAAAGATATAACGAAGGCGTAAATATCTGAGATTCGAAATCTAATATTGTCCTAAACATTTATCCGTTCTACTTTCAAAAATTGAGCTTGAGGGGGGGATTTATTGGGAACCAGAAAAAAAAGTCACTACCAGAGGCAAAAGTTCTTTATCTATTTAACAATTCATTTACACTTGTTTTGAGTAAAAATACTCATTTTGAAAATAAATATCAAATATGAAACTGTCGAAAATATCAAACATCATGATATTTTGAAAATGAATATCGGATATATATCACATAATTATTATTAAATTAATATTTTTTAATTTCTTTTTCCCGTTTCTTTGCTGTCTAATGGAAAGGGTATACAGAAGAAAGAAATGTAAAATTGAATGTTTCCGATGAGAAATTTGAAAAAGATATAACGAAGGCGTAAATATCTGAGATTCGAAATCTAATATTGTCCTAAACATTTATCCGTTCTACTTTCAAAAATTGAGCTTGAGGGGGGGATTTATTGGGAACCAGAAAAAAAAGTCACTACCAGAGGCAAAAGTTCTTTATCTATTTAACAATTCATTTACACTTGTTTTGAGTAAAAATACTCATTTTGAAAATAAATATCAAATATGAAACTGTCGAAAATATCAAACATCATGATATTTTGAAAATGAATATCGGATATATATCACATAATTATTATTAAATTAATATTTTTTAATTTCTTTTTCCCGTTTCTTTGCTGTCTAATGGAAAGGGTATACAGAAGAAAGAAATGTAAAATTGAATGTTTCCGATGAGAAATTTGAAAAAGATATAACGAAGGCGTAAATATCTGAGATTCGAAATCTAATATTGTCCTAAACATTTATCCGTTCTACTTTCAAAAATTGAGCTTGAGGGGGGGATTTATTGGGAACCAGAAAAAAAAGTCACTACCAGAGGCAAAAGTCTTTATCTATTTAACAATTCATTTACACTTGTTTTGAGTAAAAATACTCATTTTGAAAATAAATATCAAATATGAAAATATCAAACATCATGATATTTTGAAAATGAATATCGGATCCATTCATATATTATTAAATTAATATTTTTTAATTTCTTTTTCCCGTTTCTTTGCTGTCTAATGGAAAGGGTATACAGAAGAAAGAAATGTAAAATTGAATGTTTCCGATGAGAAATTTGAAAAAGATATAACGAAGGCGTAAATATCTGAGATTCGAAATCTAATATTGTCCTAAACATTTATCCGTTCTACTTTCAAAAATTGAGCTTGAGGGGGGGATTTATTGGGAACCAGAAAAAAAAGTCACTAGCAGAGGCAAAAGTTCTTTATCTATTTAACAATTCATTTACACTTGTTTTGAGTAAAAATACTCATTTTGAAAATAAATATCAAATATGAAACTGTCGAAAATATCAAACATCATGATATTTTGAAAATGAATATCGGATATATATCACATAATTATTATTAAATTAATATTTTTTAATTTCTTTTTCCTGTTTCTTTGCTGTCTAATGGAAAGGGTATACAGAAGAAAGAAATGTAAAATTGAATGTTTCCGATGAGAAATTTGAAAAAGATATAACGAAGGCGTAAATATCTGAGATTCGAAATCTAATATTGTCCTAAACATTTATCCGTTCTACTTTCAAAAATTGAGCTTGAGGGGGGGATTTAGTGGGAACCAGAAAAAAAAGTCACTACCAGAGGCAAAAGTTCTTTATCTATTTAACAATTCATTTACACTTGTTTTGAGTAAAAATACTCATTTTGAAAATAAATATCAAATATGAAACTGTCGAAAATATCAAACATCATGATATTTTGAAAATGAATATCGGATATATATCACATAATTATTATTAAATTAATATTTTTTAATTTCTTTTTCCCGTTTCTTTGCTGTCTAATGGAAAGGGTATACAGAAGAAAGAAATGTAAAATTGAATGTTTCCGATGAGAAATTTGAAAAAGATATAACGAAGGCGTAAATATCTGAGATTCGAAATCTAATATTGTCCTAAACATTTATCCGTTCTACTTTCAAAAATTGAGCTTGAGGGGGGGATTTATTGGGAACCAGAAAAAAAAGTCACTACCAGAGGCAAAAGTTCTTTATCTATTTAACAATTCATTTACACTTGTTTTGAGTAAAAATACTCATTTTGAAAATAAATATCAAATATGAAAATATCAAACATCATGATATTTTGAAAATGAATATCGGATCCATTCATATATTATTAAATTAATATTTTTTAATTTCTTTTTCCCGTTTCTTTGCTGTCTAATGGAAAGGGTATACAGAAGAAAGAAATGTAAAATTGAATGTTTCCGATGAGAAATTTGAAAAAGATATAACGAAGGCGTAAATATCTGAGATTCGAAATCTAATATTGTCCTAAACATTTATCCGTTCTACTTTCAAAAATTGAGCTTGAGGGGGGGATTTATTGGGAACCAGAAAAAAAAGTCACTACCAGAGGCAAAAGTCTTTATCTATTTAACAATTCATTTACACTTGTTTTGAGTAAAAATACTCATTTTGAAAATAAATATCAAATATGAAAATATCAAACATCATGATATTTTGAAAATGAATATCGGATCCATTCATATATTATTAAATTAATATTTTTTAATTTCTTTTTCCCGTTTCTTTGCTGTCTAATGGAAAGGGTATACAGAAGAAAGAAATGTAAAATTGAATGTTTCCGATGAGAAATTTGAAAAAGATATAACGAAGGCGTAAATATCTGAGATTCGAAATCTAATATTGTCCTAAACATTTATCCGTTCTACTTTCAAAAATTGAGCTTGAGGGGGGGATTTATTGGGAACCAGAAAAAAAAGTCACTACCAGAGGCAAAAGTTCTTTATCTATTTAACAATTCATTTACACTTGTTTTGAGTAAAAATACTCATTTTGAAAATAAATATCAAATATGAAACTGTCGAAAATATCAAACATCATGATATTTTGAAAATGAATATCGGATATATATCACATAATTATTATTAAATTAATATTTTTTAATTTCTTTTTCCCGTTTCTTTGCTGTCTAATGGAAAGGGTATACAGAAGAAAGAAATGTAAAATTGAATGTTTCCGATGAGAAATTTGAAAAAGATATAACGAAGGCGTAAATATCTGAGATTCGAAATCTAATATTGTCCTAAACATTTATCCGTTCTACTTTCAAAAATTGAGCTTGAGGGGGGGATTTATTGGGAACCAGAAAAAAAAGTCACTACCAGAGGCAAAAGTTCTTTATCTATTTAACAATTCATTTACACTTGTTTTGAGTAAAAATACTCATTTTGAAAATAAATATCAAATATGAAAATATCAAACATCATGATATTTTGAAAATGAATATCGGATCCATTCATATATTATTAAATTAATATTTTTTAATTTCTTTTTCCCGTTTCTTTGCTGTCTAATGGAAAGGGTATACAGAAGAAAGAAATGTAAAATTGAATGTTTCCGATGAGAAATTTGAAAAAGATATAACGAAGGCGTAAATATCTGAGATTCGAAATCTAATATTGTCCTAAACATTTATCCGTTCTACTTTCAAAAATTGAGCTTGAGGGGGGGATTTATTGGGAACCAGAAAAAAAAGTCACTACCAGAGGCAAAAGTTCTTTATCTATTTAACAATTCATTTACACTTGTTTTGAGTAAAAATACTCATTTTGAAAATAAATATCAAATATGAAAATATCAAACATCATGATATTTTGAAAATGAATATCGGATCCATTCATATATTATTAAATTAATATTTTTTAATTTCTTTTTCCCGTTTCTTTGCTGTCTAATGGAAAGGGTATACAGAAGAAAGAAATGTAAAATTGAATGTTTCCGATGAGAAATTTGAAAAAGATATAACGAAGGCGTAAATATCTGAGATTCGAAATCTAATATTGTCCTAAACATTTATCCATTCTACTTTCAAAAATTGAGCTTGAGGGGGGGATTTATTGGGAACCAGAAAAAAAAGTCACTACCAGAGGCAAAAGTTCTTTATCTATTTAACAATTCATTTACACTTGTTTTGAGTAAAAATACTCATTTTGAAAATAAATATCAAATATGAAACTGTCGAAAATATCAAACATCATGATATTTTGAAAATGAATATCGGATATATATCACATAATTATTATTAAATTAATATTTTTTAATTTCTTTTTCCCGTTTCTTTGCTGTCTAATGGAAAGGGTATACAGAAGAAAGAAATGTAAAATTGAATGTTTCCGATGAGAAATTTGAAAAAGATATAACGAAGGCGTAAATATCTGAGATTCGAAATCTAATATTGTCCTAAACATTTATCCGTTCTACTTTCAAAAATTGAGCTTGAGGGGGGGATTTATTGGGAACCAGAAAAAAAAGTCACTACCAGAGGCAAAAGTTCTTTATCTATTTAACAATTCATTTACACTTGTTTTGAGTAAAAATACTCATTTTGAAAATAAATATCAAATATGAAACTGTCGAAAATATCAAACATCATGATATTTTGAAAATGAATATCGGATATATATCACATAATTATTATTAAATTAATATTTTTTAATTTCTTTTTCCCGTTTCTTTGTTGTCTAATGGAAAGGGTATACAGAAGAAAGAAATGTAAAATTGAATGTTTCCGATGAGAAATTTGAAAAAGATATAACGAAGGCGTAAATATCTGAGATTCGAAATCTAATATTGTCCTAAACATTTATCCGTTCTACTTTCAAAAATTGAGCTTGAGGGGGGGATTTATTGGGAACCAGAAAAAAAGTCACTACCAGAGGCAAAAGTTCTTTATCTATTTAACAATTCATTTACACTTGTTTTGAGTAAAAATACTCATTTTGAAAATAAATATCAAATATGAAACTGTCGAAAATATCAAACATCATGATATTTTGAAAATGAATATCGGATATATATCACATAATTATTATTAAATTAATATTTTTTAATTTCTTTTTCCCGTTTCTTTGCTGTCTAATGGAAAGGGTATACAGAAGAAAGAAATGTAAAATTGAATGTTTCCGATGAGAAATTTGAAAAAGATATAACGAAGGCGTAAATATCTGAGATTCGAAATCTAATATTGTCCTAAACATTTATCCGTTCTACTTTCAAAAATTGAGCTTGAGGGGGGGATTTATTGGGAACCAGAAAAAAAAGTCACTACCAGAGGCAAAAGTTCTTTATCTATTTAACAATTCATTTACACTTGTTTTGAGTAAAAATACTCATTTTGAAAATAAATATCAAATATGAAAATATCAAACATCATGATATTTTGAAAATGAATATCGGATCCATTCATATATTATTAAATTAATATTTTTTAATTTCTTTTTCCCGTTTCTTTGCTGTCTAATGGAAAGGGTATACAGAAGAAAGAAATGTAAAATTGAATGTTTCCGATGAGAAATTTGAAAAAGATATAACGAAGGCGTAAATATCTGAGATTCGAAATCTAATATTGTCCTAAACATTTATCCGTTCTACTTTCAAAAATTGAGCTTGAGGGGGGGATTTATTGGGAACCAGAAAAAAAAGTCACTACCAGAGGCAAAAGTTCTTTATCTATTTAACAATTCATTTACACTTGTTTTGAGTAAAAATACTCATTTTGAAAATAAATATCAAATATGAAAATATCAAACATCATGATATTTTGAAAATGAATATCGGATCCATTCATATATTATTAAATTAATATTTTTTAATTTCTTTTTCCCGTTTCTTTGCTGTCTAATGGAAAGGGTATACAGAAGAAAGAAATGTAAAATTGAATGTTTCCGATGAGAAATTTGAAAAAGATATAACGAAGGCGTAAATATCTGAGATTCGAAATCTAATATTGTCCTAAACATTTATCCGTTCTACTTTCAAAAATTGAGCTTGAGGGGGGGATTTATTGGGAACCAGAAAAAAAAGTCACTACCAGAGGCAAAAGTTCTTTATCTATTTAACAATTCATTTACACTTGTTTTGAGTAAAAATACTCATTTTGAAAATAAATATCAAATATGAAACTGTCGAAAATATCAAACATCATGATATTTTGAAAATGAATATCGGATATATATCACATAATTATTATTAAATTAATATTTTTTAATTTCTTTTTCCCGTTTCTTTGCTGTCTAATGGAAAGGGTATACAGAAGAAAGAAATGTAAAATTGAATGTTTCCGATGAGAAATTTGAAAAAGATATAACGAAGGCGTAAATATCTGAGATTCGAAATCTAATATTGTCCTAAACATTTATCCGTTCTACTTTCAAAAATTGAGCTTGAGGGGGGGATTTATTGGGAACCAGAAAAAAAAGTCACTACCAGAGGCAAAAGTTCTTTATCTATTTAACAATTCATTTACACTTGTTTTGAGTAAAAATACTCATTTTGAAAATAAATATCAAATATGAAACTGTCGAAAATATCAAACATCATGATATTTTGAAAATGAATATCGGATATATATCACATAATTATTATTAAATTAATATTTTTTAATTTCTTTTTCCCGTTTCTTTGCTGTCTAATGGAAAGGGTATACAGAAGAAAGAAATGTAAAATTGAATGTTTCCGATGAGAAATTTGAAAAAGATATAACGAAGGCGTAAATATCTGAGATTCGAAATCTAATATTGTCCTAAACATTTATCCGTTCTACTTTCAAAAATTGAGCTTGAGGGGGGGATTTATTGGGAACCAGAAAAAAAAGTCACTAGCAGAGGCAAAAGTTCTTTATCTATTTAACAATTCATTTACACTTGTTTTGAGTAAAAATACTCATTTTGAAAATAAATATCAAATATGAAAATATCAAACATCATGATATTTTGAAAATGAATATCGGATCCATTCATATATTATTAAATTAATATTTTTTAATTTCTTTTTCCCGTTTCTTTGCTGTCTAATGGAAAGGGTATACAGAAGAAAGAAATGTAAAATTGAATGTTTCCGATGAGAAATTTGAAAAAGATATAACGAAGGCGTAAATATCTGAGATTCGAAATCTAATATTGCCCTAAACATTTATCCGTTCTACTTTCAAAAATTGAGCTTGAGGGGGGGATTTATTGGGAACCAGAAAAAAAAGTCACTACCAGAGGCAAAAGTTCTTTATCTATTTAACAATTCATTTACACTTGTTTTGAGTAAAAATACTCATTTTGAAAATAAATATCAAATATGAAACTGTCGAAAATATCAAACATCATGATATTTTGAAAATGAATATCGGATATATATCACATAATTATTATTAAATTAATATTTTTTAATTTCTTTTTCCTGTTTCTTTGCTGTCTAATGGAAAGGGTATACAGAAGAAAGAAATGTAAAATTGAATGTTTCCGATGAGAAATTTGAAAAAGATATAACGAAGGCGTAAATATCTGAGATTCGAAATCTAATATTGTCCTAAACATTTATCCGTTCTACTTTCAAAAATTGAGCTTGAGGGGGGGATTTAGTGGGAACCAGAAAAAAAAGTCACTACCAGAGGCAAAAGTTCTTTATCTATTTAATAATTCATTTACACTTGTTTTGAGTAAAAATACTCATTTTGAAAATAAATATCAAATATGAAACTGTCGAAAATATCAAACATCATGATATTTTGAAAATGAATATCGGATATATATCACATAATTATTATTAAATTAATATTTTTTAATTTCTTTTTCCCGTTTCTTTGCTGTCTAATGGAAAGGGTATACAGAAGAAAGAAATGTAAAATTGAATGTTTCCGATGAGAAATTTGAAAAAGATATAACGAAGGCGTAAATATCTGAGATTCGAAATCTAATATTGTCCTAAACATTTATCCGTTCTACTTTCAAAAATTGAGCTTGAGGGGGGGATTTATTGGGAACCAGAAAAAAAAGTCACTACCAGAGGCAAAAGTTCTTTATCTATTTAACAATTCATTTACACTTGTTTTGAGTAAAAATACTCATTTTGAAAATAAATATCAAATATGAAAATATCAAACATCATGATATTTTGAAAATGAATATCGGATCCATTCATATATTATTAAATTAATATTTTTTAATTTCTTTTTCCCGTTTCTTTGCTGTCTAATGGAAAGGGTATACAGAAGAAAGAAATGTAAAATTGAATGTTTCCGATGAGAAATTTGAAAAAGATATAACGAAGGCGTAAATATCTGAGATTCGAAATCTAATATTGTCCTAAACATTTATCCGTTCTACTTTCAAAAATTGAGCTTGAGGGGGGGATTTATTGGGAACCAGAAAAAAAAGTCACTACCAGAGGCAAAAGTCTTTATCTATTTAACAATTCATTTACACTTGTTTTGAGTAAAAATACTCATTTTGAAAATAAATATCAAATATGAAAATATCAAACATCATGATATTTTGAAAATGAATATCGGATCCATTCATATATTATTAAATTAATATTTTTTAATTTCTTTTTCCCGTTTCTTTGCTGTCTAATGGAAAGGGTATACAGAAGAAAGAAATGTAAAATTGAATGTTTCCGATGAGAAATTTGAAAAAGATATAACGAAGGCGTAAATATCTGAGATTCGAAATCTAATATTGTCCTAAACATTTATCCGTTCTACTTTCAAAAATTGAGCTTGAGGGGGGGATTTATTGGGAACCAGAAAAAAAAGTCACTACCAGAGGCAAAAGTTCTTTATCTATTTAACAATTCATTTACACTTGTTTTGAGTAAAAATACTCATTTTGAAAATAAATATCAAATATGAAACTGTCGAAAATATCAAACATCATGATATTTTGAAAATGAATATCGGATATATATCACATAATTATTATTAAATTAATATTTTTTAATTTCTTTTTCCCGTTTCTTTGCTGTCTAATGGAAAGGGTATACAGAAGAAAGAAATGTAAAATTGAATGTTTCCGATGAGAAATTTGAAAAAGATATAACGAAGGCGTAAATATCTGAGATTCGAAATCTAATATTGTCCTAAACATTTATCCGTTCTACTTTCAAAAATTGAGCTTGAGGGGGGGATTTATTGGGAACCAGAAAAAAAAGTCACTACCAGAGGCAAAAGTTCTTTATCTATTTAACAATTCATTTACACTTGTTTTGAGTAAAAATACTCATTTTGAAAATAAATATCAAATATGAAAATATCAAACATCATGATATTTTGAAAATGAATATCGGATCCATTCATATATTATTAAATTAATATTTTTTAATTTCTTTTTCCCGTTTCTTTGCTGTCTAATGGAAAGGGTATACAGAAGAAAGAAATGTAAAATTGAATGTTTCCGATGAGAAATTTGAAAAAGATATAACGAAGGCGTAAATATCTGAGATTCGAAATCTAATATTGTCCTAAACATTTATCCGTTCTACTTTCAAAAATTGAGCTTGAGGGGGGGATTTATTGGGAACCAGAAAAAAAAGTCACTACCAGAGGCAAAAGTCTTTATCTATTTAACAATTCATTTACACTTGTTTTGAGTAAAAATACTCATTTTGAAAATAAATATCAAATATGAAAATATCAAACATCATGATATTTTGAAAATGAATATCGGATCCATTCATATATTATTAAATTAATATTTTTTAATTTCTTTTTCCCGTTTCTTTGCTGTCTAATGGAAAGGGTATACAGAAGAAAGAAATGTAAAATTGAATGTTTCCGATGAGAAATTTGAAAAAGATATAACGAAGGCGTAAATATCTGAGATTCGAAATCTAATATTGTCCTAAACATTTATCCGTTCTACTTTCAAAAATTGAGCTTGAGGGGGGGATTTATTGGGAACCAGAAAAAAAAGTCACTACCAGAGGCAAAAGTTCTTTATCTATTTAACAATTCATTTACACTTGTTTTGAGTAAAAATACTCATTTTGAAAATAAATATCAAATATGAAACTGTCGAAAATATCAAACATCATGATATTTTGAAAATGAATATCGGATATATATCACATAATTATTATTAAATTAATATTTTTTAATTTCTTTTTCCCGTTTCTTTGCTGTCTAATGGAAAGGGTATACAGAAGAAAGAAATGTAAAATTGAATGTTTCCGATGAGAAATTTGAAAAAGATATAACGAAGGCGTAAATATCTGAGATTCGAAATCTAATATTGTCCTAAACATTTATCCGTTCTACTTTCAAAAATTGAGCTTGAGGGGGGGATTTATTGGGAACCAGAAAAAAAAGTCACTACCAGAGGCAAAAGTTCTTTATCTATTTAACAATTCATTTACACTTGTTTTGAGTAAAAATACTCATTTTGAAAATAAATATCAAATATGAAAATATCAAACATCATGATATTTTGAAAATGAATATCGGATCCATTCATATATTATTAAATTAATATTTTTTAATTTCTTTTTCCCGTTTCTTTGCTGTCTAATGGAAAGGGTATACAGAAGAAAGAAATGTAAAATTGAATGTTTCCGATGAGAAATTTGAAAAAGATATAACAAAGGCGTAAATATCTGAGATTCGAAATCTAATATTGTCCTAAACATTTATCCGTTCTACTTTCAAAAATTGAGCTTGAGGGGGGGATTTATTGGGAACCAGAAAAAAAAGTCACTACCAGAGGCAAAAGTTCTTTATCTATTTAACAATTCATTTACACTTGTTTTGAGTAAAAATACTCATTTTGAAAATAAATATCAAATATGAAAATATCAAACATCATGATATTTTGAAAATGAATATCGGATCCATTCATATATTATTAAATTAATATTTTTTAATTTCTTTTTCCCGTTTCTTTGCTGTCTAATGGAAAGGGTATACAGAAGAAAGAAATGTAAAATTGAATGTTTCCGATGAGAAATTTGAAAAAGATATAACGAAGGCGTAAATATCTGAGATTCGAAATCTAATATTGTCCTAAACATTTATCCGTTCTACTTTCAAAAATTGAGCTTGAGGGGGGGATTTATTGGGAACCAGAAAAAAAAGTCACTACCAGAGGCAAAAGTTCTTTATCTATTTAACAATTCATTTACACTTGTTTTGAGTAAAAATACTCATTTTGAAAATAAATATCAAATATGAAACTGTCGAAAATATCAAACATCATGATATTTTGAAAATGAATATCGGATATATATCACATAATTATTATTAAATTAATATTTTTTAATTTCTTTTTCCCGTTTCTTTGCTGTCTAATGGAAAGGGTATACAGAAGAAAGAAATGTAAAATTGAATGTTTCCGATGAGAAATTTGAAAAAGATATAACGAAGGCGTAAATATCTGAGATTCGAAATCTAATATTGTCCTAAACATTTATCCGTTCTACTTTCAAAAATTGAGCTTGAGGGGGGGATTTATTGGGAACCAGAAAAAAAAGTCACTACCAGAGGCAAAAGTTCTTTATCTATTTAACAATTCATTTACACTTGTTTTGAGTAAAAATACTCATTTTGAAAATAAATATCAAATATGAAACTGTCGAAAATATCAAACATCATGATATTTTGAAAATGAATATCGGATATATATCACATAATTATTATTAAATTAATATTTTTTAATTTCTTTTTCCCGTTTCTTTGCTGTCTAATGGAAAGGGTATACAGAAGAAAGAAATGTAAAATTGAATGTTTCCGATGAGAAATTTGAAAAAGATATAACGAAGGCGTAAATATCTGAGATTCGAAATCTAATATTGTCCTAAACATTTATCCGTTCTACTTTCAAAAATTGAGCTTGAGGGGGGGATTTATTGGGAACCAGAAAAAAAAGTCACTACCAGAGGCAAAAGTTCTTTATCTATTTAACAATTCATTTACACTTGTTTTGAGTAAAAATACTCATTTTGAAAATAAATATCAAATATGAAAATATCAAACATCATGATATTTTGAAAATGAATATCGGATCCATTCATATATTATTAAATTAATATTTTTTAATTTATTTTTCCCGTTTCTTTGCTGTCTAATGGAAAGGGTATACAGAAGAAAGAAATGTAAAATTGAATGTTTCCGATGAGAAATTTGAAAAAGATATAACGAAGGCGTAAATATCTGAGATTCGAAATCTAATATTGTCCTAAACATTTATCCGTTCTACTTTCAAAAATTGAGCTTGAGGGGGGGATTTATTGGGAACCAGAAAAAAAAGTCACTACCAGAGGCAAAAGTTCTTTATCTATTTAACAATTCATTTACACTTGTTTTGAGTAAAAATACTCATTTTGAAAATAAATATCAAATATGAAAATATCAAACATCATGATATTTTGAAAATGAATATCGGATCCATTCATATATTATTAAATTAATATTTTTTAATTTCTTTTTCCCGTTTCTTTGCTGTCTAATGGAAAGGGTATACAGAAGAAAGAAATGTAAAATTGAATGTTTCCGATGAGAAATTTGAAAAAGATATAACGAAGGCGTAAATATCTGAGATTCGAAATCTAATATTGTCCTAAACATTTATCCGTTCTACTTTCAAAAATTGAGCTTGAGGGGGGGATTTATTGGGAACCAGAAAAAAAAGTCACTACCAGAGGCAAAAGTTCTTTATCTATTTAACAATTCATTTACACTTGTTTTGAGTAAAAATACTCATTTTGAAAATAAATATCAAATATGAAAATATCAAACATCATGATATTTTGAAAATGAATATCGGATCCATTCATATATTATTAAATTAATATTTTTTAATTTCTTTTTCCCGTTTCTTTGCTGTCTAATGGAAAGGGTATACAGAAGAAAGAAATGTAAAATTGAATGTTTCCGATGAGAAATTTGAAAAAGATATAACGAAGGCGTAAATATCTGAGATTCGAAATCTAATATTGTCCTAAACATTTATCCGTTCTACTTTCAAAAATTGAGCTTGAGGGGGGGATTTATTGGGAACCAGAAAAAAAAGTCACTACCAGAGGCAAAAGTTCTTTATCTATTTAACAATTCATTTACACTTGTTTTGAGTAAAAATACTCATTTTGAAAATAAATATCAAATATGAAACTGTCGAAAATATCAAACATCATGATATTTTGAAAATGAATATCGGATATATATCACATAATTATTATTAAATTAATATTTTTTAATTTCTTTTTCCCGTTTCTTTGCTGTCTAATGGAAAGGGTATACAGAAGAAAGAAATGTAAAATTGAATGTTTCCGATGAGAAATTTGAAAAAGATATAACGAAGGCGTAAATATCTGAGATTCGAAATCTAATATTGTCCTAAACATTTATCCGTTCTACTTTCAAAAATTGAGCTTGAGGGGGGGATTTATTGGGAACCAGAAAAAAAAGTCACTACCAGAGGCAAAAGTTCTTTATCTATTTAACAATTCATTTACACTTGTTTTGAGTAAAAATACTCATTTTGAAAATAAATATCAAATATGAAACTGTCGAAAATATCAAACATCATGATATTTTGAAAATGAATATCGGATATATATCACATAATTATTATTAAATTAATATTTTTTAATTTCTTTTTCCCGTTTCTTTGCTGTCTAATGGAAAGGGTATACAGAAGAAAGAAATGTAAAATTGAATGTTTCCGATGAGAAATTTGAAAAAGATATAACGAAGGCGTAAATATCTGAGATTCGAAATCTAATATTGTCATAAACATTTATCCGTTCTACTTTCAAAAATTGAGCTTGAGGGGGGGATTTATTGGGAACCAGAAAAAAAAGTCACTACCAGAGGCAAAAGTTCTTTATCTATTTAACAATTCATTTACACTTGTTTTGAGTAAAAATACTCATTTTGAAAATAAATATCAAATATGAAACTGTCGAAAATATCAAACATCATGATATTTTGAAAATGAATATCGGATATATATCACATAATTATTATTAAATTAATATTTTTTAATTTCTTTTTCCCGTTTCTTTGCTGTCTAATGGAAAGGGTATACAGAAGAAAGAAATGTAAAATTGAATGTTTCCGATGAGAAATTTGAAAAAGATATAACGAAGGCGTAAATATCTGAGATTCGTAATCTAATATTGTCCTAAACATTTATCCGTTCTACTTTCAAAAATTGAGCTTGAGGGGGGGATTTATTGGGAACCAGAAAAAAAAGTCACTACCAGAGGCAAAAGTTCTTTATCTATTTAACAATTCATTTACACTTGTTTTGAGTAAAAATACTCATTTTGAAAATAAATATCAAATACGAAAATATCAAACATCATGATATTTTGAAAATGAATATCGGATCCATTCATATATTATTAAATTAATATTTTTTAATTTCTTTTTCCCGTTTCTTTGCTGTCTAATGGAAAGGGTATACAGAAGAAAGAAATGTAAAATTGAATGTTTCCGATGAGAAATTTGAAAAAGATATAACGAAGGCGTAAATATCTGAGATTCGAAATCTAATATTGTCCTAAACATTTATCCGTTCTACTTTCAAAAATTGAGCTTGAGGGGGGGATTTATTGGGAACCAGAAAAAAAAGTCACTACCAGAGGCAAAAGTTCTTTATCTATTTAACAATTCATTTACACTTGTTTTGAGTAAAAATACTCATTTTGAAAATAAATATCAAATACGAAAATATCAAACATCATGATATTTTGAAAATGAATATCGGATCCATTCATATATTATTAAATTAATATTTTTTAATTTCTTTTTCCCGTTTCTTTGCTGTCTAATGGAAAGGGTATACAGAAGAAAGAAATGTAAAATTGAATGTTTCCGATGAGAAATTTGAAAAAGATATAACGAAGGCGTAAATATCTGAGATTCGAAATCTAATATTGTCCTAAACATTTATCCGTTCTACTTTCAAAAATTGAGCTTGAGGGGGGGATTTATTGGGAACCAGAAAAAAAAGTCACTACCAGAGGCAAAAGTTCTTTATCTATTTAACAATTCATTTACACTTGTTTTGAGTAAAAATACTCATTTTGAAAATAAATATCAAATATGAAACTGTCGAAAATATCAAACATCATGATATTTTGAAAATGAATATCGGATATATATCACATAATTATTATTAAATTAATATTTTTTAATTTCTTTTTCCCGTTTCTTTGCTGTCTAATGGAAAGGGTATACAGAAGAAAGAAATGTAAAATTGAATGTTTCCGATGAGAAATTTGAAAAAGATATAACGAAGGCGTAAATATCTGAGATTCGAAATCTAATATTGTCCTAAACATTTATCCGTTCTACTTTCAAAAATTGAGCTTGAGGGGGGGATTTATTGGGAACCAGAAAAAAAAGTCACTACCAGAGGCAAAAGTTCTTTATCTATTTAACAATTCATTTACACTTGTTTTGAGTAAAAATACTCATTTTGAAAATAAATATCAAATATGAAACTGTCGAAAATATCAAACATCATGATATTTTGAAAATGAATATCGGATATATATCACATAATTATTATTAAATTAATATTTTTTAATTTCTTTTTCCGTTTCTTTGCTGTCTAATGGAAAGGGTATACAGAAGAAAGAAATGTAAAATTGAATGTTTCCGATGAGAAATTTGAAAAAGATATAACGAAGGCGTAAATATCTGAGATTCGAAATCTAATATTGTCCTAAACATTTATCCGTTCTACTTTCAAAAATTGAGCTTGAGGGGGGGATTTATTGGGAACCAGAAAAAAAAGTCACTACCAGAGGCAAAAGTTCTTTATCTATTTAACAATTCATTTACACTTGTTTTGAGTAAAAATACTCATTTTGAAAATAAATATCAAATATGAAAATATCAAACATCATGATATTTTGAAAATGAATATCGGATCCATTCATATATTATTAAATTAATATTTTTTAATTTCTTTTTCCCGTTTCTTTGCTGTCTAATGGAAAGGGTATACAGAAGAAAGAAATGTAAAATTGAATGTTTCCGATGAGAAATTTGAAAAAGATATAACGAAGGCGTAAATATCTGAGATTCGAAATCTAATATTGTCCTAAACATTTATCCGTTCTACTTTCAAAAATTGAGCTTGAGGGGGGGATTTATTGGGAACCAGAAAAAAAAGTCACTACCAGAGGCAAAAGTTCTTTATCTATTTAACAATTCATTTACACTTGTTTTGAGTAAAAATACTCATTTTGAAAATAAATATCAAATATGAAAATATCAAACATCATGATATTTTGAAAATGAATATCGGATCCATTCATATATTATTAAATTAATATTTTTTAATTTCTTTTTCCCGTTTCTTTGCTGTCTAATGGAAAGGGTATACAGAAGAAAGAAATGTAAAATTGAATGTTTCCGATGAGAAATTTGAAAAAGATATAACGAAGGCGTAAATATCTGAGATTCGAAATCTAATATTGTCCTAAACATTTATCCGTTCTACTTTCAAAAATTGAGCTTGAGGGGGGGATTTATTGGGAACCAGAAAAAAAAGTCACTACCAGAGGCAAAAGTTCTTTATCTATTTAACAATTCATTTACACTTGTTTTGAGTAAAAATACTCATTTTGAAAATAAATATCAAATATGAAACTGTCGAAAATATCAAACATCATGATATTTTGAAAATGAATATCGGATATATATCACATAATTATTATTAAATTAATATTTTTTAATTTCTTTTTCCCGTTTCTTTGCTGTCTAATGGAAAGGGTATACAGAAGAAAGAAATGTAAAATTGAATGTTTCCGATGAGAAATTTGAAAAAGATATAACGAAGGCGTAAATATCTGAGATTCGAAATCTAATATTGTCCTAAACATTTATCCGTTCTACTTTCAAAAATTGAGCTTGAGGGGGGGATTTATTGGGAACCAGAAAAAAAAGTCACTACCAGAGGCAAAAGTTCTTTATCTATTTAACAATTCATTTACACTTGTTTTGAGTAAAAATACTCATTTTGAAAATAAATATCAAATATGAAACTGTCGAAAATATCAAACATCATGATATTTTGAAAATGAATATCGGATATATATCACATAATTATTATTAAATTAATATTTTTTAATTTCTTTTTCCGTTTCTTTGCTGTCTAATGGAAAGGGTATACAGAAGAAAGAAATGTAAAATTGAATGTTTCCGATGAGAAATTTGAAAAAGATATAACGAAGGCGTAAATATCTGAGATTCGAAATCTAATATTGTCCTAAACATTTATCCGTTCTACTTTCAAAAATTGAGCTTGAGGGGGGGATTTATTGGGAACCAGAAAAAAAAGTCACTACCAGAGGCAAAAGTTCTTTATCTATTTAACAATTCATTTACACTTGTTTTGAGTAAAAATACTCATTTTGAAAATAAATATCAAATATGAAAATATCAAACATCATGATATTTTGAAAATGAATATCGGATCCATTCATATATTATTAAATTAATATTTTTTAATTTCTTTTTCCCGTTTCTTTGCTGTCTAATGGAAAGGGTATACAGAAGAAAGAAATGTAAAATTGAATGTTTCCGATGAGAAATTTGAAAAAGATATAACGAAGGCGTAAATATCTGAGATTCGAAATCTAATATTGTCCTAAACATTTATCCGTTCTACTTTCAAAAATTGAGCTTGAGGGGGGGATTTATTGGGAACCAGAAAAAAAAGTCACTACCAGAGGCAAAAGTTCTTTATCTATTTAACAATTCATTTACACTTGTTTTGAGTAAAAATACTCATTTTGAAAATAAATATCAAATATGAAACTGTCGAAAATATCAAACATCATGATATTTTGAAAATGAATATCGGATATATATCACATAATTATTATTAAATTAATATTTTTTAATTTCTTTTTCCCGTTTCTTTGCTGTCTAATGGAAAGGGTATACAGAAGAAAGAAATGTAAAATTGAATGTTTCCGATGAGAAATTTGAAAAAGATATAACGAAGGCGTAAATATCTGAGATTCGAAATCTAATATTGTCATAAACATTTATCCGTTCTACTTTCAAAAATTGAGCTTGAGGGGGGGATTTATTGGGAACCAGAAAAAAAAGTCACTACCAGAGGCAAAAGTTCTTTATCTATTTAACAATTCATTTACACTTGTTTTGAGTAAAAATACTCATTTTGAAAATAAATATCAAATATGAAACTGTCGAAAATATCAAACATCATGATATTTTGAAAATGAATATCGGATATATATCACATAATTATTATTAAATTAATATTTTTTAATTTCTTTTTCCCGTTTCTTTGCTGTCTAATGGAAAGGGTATACAGAAGAAAGAAATGTAAAATTGAATGTTTCCGATGAGAAATTTGAAAAAGATATAACGAAGGCGTAAATATCTGAGATTCGTAATCTAATATTGTCCTAAACATTTATCCGTTCTACTTTCAAAAATTGAGCTTGAGGGGGGGATTTATTGGGAACCAGAAAAAAAAGTCACTACCAGAGGCAAAAGTTCTTTATCTATTTAACAATTCATTTACACTTGTTTTGAGTAAAAATACTCATTTTGAAAATAAATATCAAATACGAAAATATCAAACATCATGATATTTTGAAAATGAATATCGGATCCATTCATATATTATTAAATTAATATTTTTTAATTTCTTTTTCCCGTTTCTTTGCTGTCTAATGGAAAGGGTATACAGAAGAAAGAAATGTAAAATTGAATGTTTCCGATGAGAAATTTGAAAAAGATATAACGAAGGCGTAAATATCTGAGATTCGAAATCTAATATTGTCCTAAACATTTATCCGTTCTACTTTCAAAAATTGAGCTTGAGGGGGGGATTTATTGGGAACCAGAAAAAAAAGTCACTACCAGAGGCAAAAGTTCTTTATCTATTTAACAATTCATTTACACTTGTTTTGAGTAAAAATACTCATTTTGAAAATAAATATCAAATACGAAAATATCAAACATCATGATATTTTGAAAATGAATATCGGATCCATTCATATATTATTAAATTAATATTTTTTAATTTCTTTTTCCCGTTTCTTTGCTGTCTAATGGAAAGGGTATACAGAAGAAAGAAATGTAAAATTGAATGTTTCCGATGAGAAATTTGAAAAAGATATAACGAAGGCGTAAATATCTGAGATTCGAAATCTAATATTGTCCTAAACATTTATCCGTTCTACTTTCAAAAATTGAGCTTGAGGGGGGGATTTATTGGGAACCAGAAAAAAAAGTCACTACCAGAGGCAAAAGTTCTTTATCTATTTAACAATTCATTTACACTTGTTTTGAGTAAAAATACTCATTTTGAAAATAAATATCAAATATGAAACTGTCGAAAATATCAAACATCATGATATTTTGAAAATGAATATCGGATATATATCACATAATTATTATTAAATTAATATTTTTTAATTTCTTTTTCCCGTTTCTTTGCTGTCTAATGGAAAGGGTATACAGAAGAAAGAAATGTAAAATTGAATGTTTCCGATGAGAAATTTGAAAAAGATATAACGAAGGCGTAAATATCTGAGATTCGAAATCTAATATTGTCCTAAACATTTATCCGTTCTACTTTCAAAAATTGAGCTTGAGGGGGGGATTTATTGGGAACCAGAAAAAAAAGTCACTACCAGAGGCAAAAGTTCTTTATCTATTTAACAATTCATTTACACTTGTTTTGAGTAAAAATACTCATTTTGAAAATAAATATCAAATATGAAACTGTCGAAAATATCAAACATCATGATATTTTGAAAATGAATATCGGATATATATCACATAATTATTATTAAATTAATATTTTTTAATTTCTTTTTCCGTTTCTTTGCTGTCTAATGGAAAGGGTATACAGAAGAAAGAAATGTAAAATTGAATGTTTCCGATGAGAAATTTGAAAAAGATATAACGAAGGCGTAAATATCTGAGATTCGAAATCTAATATTGTCCTAAACATTTATCCGTTCTACTTTCAAAAATTGAGCTTGAGGGGGGGATTTATTGGGAACCAGAAAAAAAAGTCACTACCAGAGGCAAAAGTTCTTTATCTATTTAACAATTCATTTACACTTGTTTTGAGTAAAAATACTCATTTTGAAAATAAATATCAAATATGAAAATATCAAACATCATGATATTTTGAAAATGAATATCGGATCCATTCATATATTATTAAATTAATATTTTTTAATTTCTTTTTCCCGTTTCTTTGCTGTCTAATGGAAAGGGTATACAGAAGAAAGAAATGTAAAATTGAATGTTTCCGATGAGAAATTTGAAAAAGATATAACGAAGGCGTAAATATCTGAGATTCGAAATCTAATATTGTCCTAAACATTTATCCGTTCTACTTTCAAAAATTGAGCTTGAGGGGGGGATTTATTGGGAACCAGAAAAAAAAGTCACTACCAGAGGCAAAAGTTCTTTATCTATTTAACAATTCATTTACACTTGTTTTGAGTAAAAATACTCATTTTGAAAATAAATATCAAATATGAAAATATCAAACATCATGATATTTTGAAAATGAATATCGGATCCATTCATATATTATTAAATTAATATTTTTTAATTTCTTTTTCCCGTTTCTTTGCTGTCTAATGGAAAGGGTATACAGAAGAAAGAAATGTAAAATTGAATGTTTCCGATGAGAAATTTGAAAAAGATATAACGAAGGCGTAAATATCTGAGATTCGAAATCTAATATTGTCCTAAACATTTATCCGTTCTACTTTCAAAAATTGAGCTTGAGGGGGGGATTTATTGGGAACCAGAAAAAAAAGTCACTACCAGAGGCAAAAGTTCTTTATCTATTTAACAATTCATTTACACTTGTTTTGAGTAAAAATACTCATTTTGAAAATAAATATCAAATATGAAACTGTCGAAAATATCAAACATCATGATATTTTGAAAATGAATATCGGATATATATCACATAATTATTATTAAATTAATATTTTTTAATTTCTTTTTCCCGTTTCTTTGCTGTCTAATGGAAAGGGTATACAGAAGAAAGAAATGTAAAATTGAATGTTTCCGATGAGAAATTTGAAAAAGATATAACGAAGGCGTAAATATCTGAGATTCGAAATCTAATATTGTCCTAAACATTTATCCGTTCTACTTTCAAAAATTGAGCTTGAGGGGGGGATTTATTGGGAACCAGAAAAAAAAGTCACTACCAGAGGCAAAAGTTCTTTATCTATTTAACAATTCATTTACACTTGTTTTGAGTAAAAATACTCATTTTGAAAATAAATATCAAATATGAAACTGTCGAAAATATCAAACATCATGATATTTTGAAAATGAATATCGGATATATATCACATAATTATTATTAAATTAATATTTTTTAATTTCTTTTTCCCGTTTCTTTGCTGTCTAATGGAAAGGGTATACAGAAGAAAGAAATGTAAAATTGAATGTTTCCGATGAGAAATTTGAAAAAGATATAACGAAGGCGTAAATATCTGAGATTCGAAATCTAATATTGTCCTAAACATTTATCCGTTCTACTTTCAAAAATTGAGCTTGAGGGGGGGATTTATTGGGAACCAGAAAAAAAAGTCACTACCAGAGGCAAAAGTTCTTTATCTATTTAACAATTCATTTACACTTGTTTTGAGTAAAAATACTCATTTTGAAAATAAATATCAAATATGAAAATATCAAACATCATGATATTTTGAAAATGAATATCGGATCCATTCATATATTATTAAATTAATATTTTTTAATTTCTTTTTCCCGTTTCTTTGCTGTCTAATGGAAAGGGTATACAGAAGAAAGAAATGTAAAATTGAATGTTTCCGATGAGAAATTTGAAAAAGATATAACGAAGGCGTAAATATCTGAGATTCGAAATCTAATATTGTCCTAAACATTTATCCGTTCTACTTTCAAAAATTGAGCTTGAGGGGGGGATTTATTGGGAACCAGAAAAAAAAGTCACTACCAGAGGCAAAAGTTCTTTATCTATTTAACAATTCATTTACACTTGTTTTGAGTAAAAATACTCATTTTGAAAATAAATATCAAATATGAAAATATCAAACATCATGATATTTTGAAAATGAATATCGGATCCATTCATATATTATTAAATTAATATTTTTTAATTTCTTTTTCCCGTTTCTTTGCTGTCTAATGGAAAGGGTATACAGAAGAAAGAAATGTAAAATTGAATGTTTCCGATGAGAAATTTGAAAAAGATATAACGAAGGCGTAAATATCTGAGATTCGAAATCTAATATTGTCCTAAACATTTATCCGTTCTACTTTCAAAAATTGAGCTTGAGGGGGGGATTTATTGGGAACCAGAAAAAAAAGTCACTACCAGAGGCAAAAGTTCTTTATCTATTTAACAATTCATTTACACTTGTTTTGAGTAAAAATACTCATTTTGAAAATAAATATCAAATATGAAACTGTCGAAAATATCAAACATCATGATATTTTGAAAATGAATATCGGATATATATCACATAATTATTATTAAATTAATATTTTTTAATTTCTTTTTCCCGTTTCTTTGCTGTCTAATGGAAAGGGTATACAGAAGAAAGAAATGTAAAATTGAATGTTTCCGATGAGAAATTTGAAAAAGATATAACGAAGGCGTAAATATCTGAGATTCGAAATCTAATATTGTCCTAAACATTTATCCGTTCTACTTTCAAAAATTGAGCTTGAGGGGGGGATTTATTGGGAACCAGAAAAAAAAGTCACTACCAGAGGCAAAAGTTCTTTATCTATTTAACAATTCATTTACACTTGTTTTGAGTAAAAATACTCATTTTGAAAATAAATATCAAATATGAAACTGTCGAAAATATCAAACATCATGATATTTTGAAAATGAATATCGGATATATATCACATAATTATTATTAAATTAATATTTTTTAATTTCTTTTTCCCGTTTCTTTGCTGTCTAATGGAAAGGGTATACAGAAGAAAGAAATGTAAAATTGAATGTTTCCGATGAGAAATTTGAAAAAGATATAACGAAGGCGTAAATATCTGAGATTCGAAATCTAATATTGTCCTAAACATTTATCCGTTCTACTTTCAAAAATTGAGCTTGAGGGGGGGATTTATTGGGAACCAGAAAAAAAAGTCACTACCAGAGGCAAAAGTTCTTTATCTATTTAACAATTCATTTACACTTGTTTTGAGTAAAAATACTCATTTTGAAAATAAATATCAAATATGAAACTGTCGAAAATATCAAACATCATGATATTTTGAAAATGAATATCGGATATATATCACATAATTATTATTAAATTAATATTTTTTAATTTCTTTTTCCCGTTTCTTTGCTGTCTAATGGAAAGGGTATACAGAAGAAAGAAATGTAAAATTGAATGTTTCCGATGAGAAATTTGAAAAAGATATAACGAAGGCGTAAATATCTGAGATTCGAAATCTAATATTGTCCTAAACATTTATCCGTTCTACTTTCAAAAATTGAGCTTGAGGGGGGGATTTATTGGGAACCAGAAAAAAAAGTCACTACCAGAGGCAAAAGTTCTTTATCTATTTAACAATTCATTTACACTTGTTTTGAGTAAAAATACTCATTTTGAAAATAAATATCAAATATGAAACTGTCGAAAATATCAAACATCATGATATTTTGAAAATGAATATCGGATATATATCACATAATTATTATTAAATTAATATTTTTTAATTTCTTTTTCCCGTTTCTTTGCTGTCTAATGGAAAGGGTATACAGAAGAAAGAAATGTAAAATTGAATGTTTCCGATGAGAAATTTGAAAAAGATATAACGAAGGCGTAAATATCTGAGATTCGAAATCTAATATTGTCCTAAACATTTATCCGTTCTACTTTCAAAAATTGAGCTTGAGGGGGGGATTTATTGGGAACCAGAAAAAAAAGTCACTACCAGAGGCAAAAGTTCTTTATCTATTTAACAATTCATTTACACTTGTTTTGAGTAAAAATACTCATTTTGAAAATAAATATCAAATATGAAAATATCAAACATCATGATATTTTGAAAATGAATATCGGATCCATTCATATATTATTAAATTAATATTTTTTAATTTCTTTTTCCCGTTTCTTTGCTGTCTAATGGAAAGGGTATACAGAAGAAAGAAATGTAAAATTGAATGTTTCCGATGAGAAATTTGAAAAAGATATAACGAAGGCGTAAATATCTGAGATTCGAAATCTAATATTGTCCTAAACATTTATCCGTTCTACTTTCAAAAATTGAGCTTGAGGGGGGGATTTATTGGGAACCAGAAAAAAAAGTCACTACCAGAGGCAAAAGTTCTTTATCTATTTAACAATTCATTTACACTTGTTTTGAGTAAAAATACTCATTTTGAAAATAAATATCAAATATGAAAATATCAAACATCATGATATTTTGAAAATGAATATCGGATCCATTCATATATTATTAAATTAATATTTTTTAATTTCTTTTTCCCGTTTCTTTGCTGTCTAATGGAAAGGGTATACAGAAGAAAGAAATGTAAAATTGAATGTTTCCGATGAGAAATTTGAAAAAGATATAACGAAGGCGTAAATATCTGAGATTCGAAATCTAATATTGTCCTAAACATTTATCCGTTCTACTTTCAAAAATTGAGCTTGAGGGGGGGATTTATTGGGAACCAGAAAAAAAAGTCACTACCAGAGGCAAAAGTTCTTTATCTATTTAGCAATTCATTTACACTTGTTTTGAGTAAAAATACTCATTTTGAAAATAAATATCAAATATGAAACTGTCGAAAATATCAAACATCATGATATTTTGAAAATGAATATCGGATATATATCACATAATTATTATTAAATTAATATTTTTTAATTTCTTTTTCCCGTTTCTTTGCTGTCTAATGGAAAGGGTATACAGAAGAAAGAAATGTAAAATTGAATGTTTCCGATGAGAAATTTGAAAAAGATATAACGAAGGCGTAAATATCTGAGATTCGAAATCTAATATTGTCCTAAACATTTATCCGTTCTACTTTCAAAAATTGAGCTTGAGGGGGGGATTTATTGGGAACCAGAAAAAAAAGTCACTACCAGAGGCAAAAGTTCTTTATCTATTTAACAATTCATTTACACTTGTTTTGAGTAAAAATACTCATTTTGAAAATAAATATCAAATATGAAAATATCAAACATCATGATATTTTGAAAATGAATATCGGATCCATTCATATATTATTAAATTAATATTTTTTAATTTCTTTTTCCCGTTTCTTTGCTGTCTAATGGAAAGGGTATACAGAAGAAAGAAATGTAAAATTGAATGTTTCCGATGAGAAATTTGAAAAAGATATAACGAAGGCGTAAATATCTGAGATTCGAAATCTAATATTGTCCTAAACATTTATCCGTTCTACTTTCAAAAATTGAGCTTGAGGGGGGGATTTATTGGGAACCAGAAAAAAAAGTCACTACCAGAGGCAAAAGTTCTTTATCTATTTAACAATTCATTTACACTTGTTTTGAGTAAAAATACTCATTTTGAAAATAAATATCAAATATGAAACTGTCGAAAATATCAAACATCATGATATTTTGAAAATGAATATCGGATATATATCACATAATTATTATTAAATTAATATTTTTTAATTTCTTTTTCCCGTTTCTTTGCTGTCTAATGGAAAGGGTATACAGAAGAAAGAAATGTAAAATTGAATGTTTCCGATGAGAAATTTGAAAAAGATATAACGAAGGCGTAAATATCTGAGATTCGAAATCTAATATTGTCCTAAACATTTATCCGTTCTACTTTCAAAAATTGAGCTTGAGGGGGGGATTTATTGGGAACCAGAAAAAAAAGTCACTACCAGAGGCAAAAGTTCTTTATCTATTTAACAATTCATTTACACTTGTTTTGAGTAAAAATACTCATTTTGAAAATAAATATCAAATATGAAACTGTCGAAAATATCAAACATCATGATATTTTGAAAATGAATATCGGATATATATCACATAATTATTATTAAATTAATATTTTTTAATTTCTTTTTCCCGTTTCTTTGCTGTCTAATGGAAAGGGTATACAGAAGAAAGAAATGTAAAATTGAATGTTTCCGATGAGAAATTTGAAAAAGATATAACGAAGGCGTAAATATCTGAGATTCGAAATCTAATATTGTCCTAAACATTTATCCGTTCTACTTTCAAAAATTGAGCTTGAGGGGGGGATTTATTGGGAACCAGAAAAAAAAGTCACTACCAGAGGCAAAAGTTCTTTATCTATTTAACAATTCATTTACACTTGTTTTGAGTAAAAATACTCATTTTGAAAATAAATATCAAATATGAAACTGTCGAAAATATCAAACATCATGATATTTTGAAAATGAATATCGGATATATATCACATAATTATTATTAAATTAATATTTTTTAATTTCTTTTTCCTGTTTCTTTGCTGTCTAATGGAAAGGGTATACAGAAGAAAGAAATGTAAAATTGAATGTTTCCGATGAGAAATTTGAAAAAGATATAACGAAGGCGTAAATATCTGAGATTCGAAATCTAATATTGTCCTAAACATTTATCCGTTCTACTTTCAAAAATTGAGCTTGAGGGGGGGATTTAGTGGGAACCAGAAAAAAAAGTCACTACCAGAGGCAAAAGTTCTTTATCTATTTAACAATTCATTTACACTTGTTTTGAGTAAAAATACTCATTTTGAAAATAAATATCAAATATGAAACTGTCGAAAATATCAAACATCATGATATTTTGAAAATGAATATCGGATATATATCACATAATTATTATTAAATTAATATTTTTTAATTTCTTTTTCCCGTTTCTTTGCTGTCTAATGGAAAGGGTATACAGAAGAAAGAAATGTAAAATTGAATGTTTCCGATGAGAAATTTGAAAAAGATATAACGAAGGCGTAAATATCTGAGATTCGAAATCTAATATTGTCCTAAACATTTATCCGTTCTACTTTCAAAAATTGAGCTTGAGGGGGGGATTTATTGGGAACCAGAAAAAAAAGTCACTACCAGAGGCAAAAGTTCTTTATCTATTTAACAATTCATTTACACTTGTTTTGAGTAAAAATACTCATTTTGAAAATAAATATCAAATATGAAAATATCAAACATCATGATATTTTGAAAATGAATATCGGATCCATTCATATATTATTAAATTAATATTTTTTAATTTCTTTTTCCGTTTCTTTGCTGTCTAATGGAAAGGGTATACAGAAGAAAGAAATGTAAAATTGAATGTTTCCGATGAGAAATTTGAAAAAGATATAACGAAGGCGTAAATATCTGAGATTCGAAATCTAATATTGTCCTAAACATTTATCCGTTCTACTTTCAAAAATTGAGCTTGAGGGGGGGATTTATTGGGAACCAGAAAAAAAAGTCACTACCAGAGGCAAAAGTCTTTATCTATTTAACAATTCATTTACACTTGTTTTGAGTAAAAATACTCATTTTGAAAATAAATATCAAATATGAAAATATCAAACATCATGATATTTTGAAAATGAATATCGGATCCATTCATATATTATTAAATTAATATTTTTTAATTTCTTTTTCCCGTTTCTTTGCTGTCTAATGGAAAGGGTATACAGAAGAAAGAAATGTAAAATTGAATGTTTCCGATGAGAAATTTGAAAAAGATATAACGAAGGCGTAAATATCTGAGATTCGAAATCTAATATTGTCCTAAACATTTATCCGTTCTACTTTCAAAAATTGAGCTTGAGGGGGGGATTTATTGGGAACCAGAAAAAAAAGTCACTACCAGAGGCAAAAGTTCTTTATCTATTTAACAATTCATTTACACTTGTTTTGAGTAAAAATACTCATTTTGAAAATAAATATCAAATATGAAACTGTCGAAAATATCAAACATCATGATATTTTGAAAATGAATATCGGATATATATCACATAATTATTATTAAATTAATATTTTTTAATTTCTTTTTCCCGTTTCTTTGCTGTCTAATGGAAAGGGTATACAGAAGAAAGAAATGTAAAATTGAATGTTTCCGATGAGAAATTTGAAAAAGATATAACGAAGGCGTAAATATCTGAGATTCGAAATCTAATATTGTCCTAAACATTTATCCGTTCTACTTTCAAAAATTGAGCTTGAGGGGGGGATTTATTGGGAACCAGAAAAAAAAGTCACTACCAGAGGCAAAAGTTCTTTATCTATTTAACAATTCATTTACACTTGTTTTGAGTAAAAATACTCATTTTGAAAATAAATATCAAATATGAAACTGTCGAAAATATCAAACATCATGATATTTTGAAAATGAATATCGGATATATATCACATAATTATTATTAAATTAATATTTTTTAATTTCTTTTTCCCGTTTCTTTGCTGTCTAATGGAAAGGGTATACAGAAGAAAGAAATGTAAAATTGAATGTTTCCGATGAGAAATTTGAAAAAGATATAACGAAGGCGTAAATATCTGAGATTCGAAATCTAATATTGTCCTAAACATTTATCCGTTCTACTTTCAAAAATTGAGCTTGAGGGGGGGATTTATTGGGAACCAGAAAAAAAAGTCACTACCAGAGGCAAAAGTTCTTTATCTATTTAACAATTCATTTACACTTGTTTTGAGTAAAAATACTCATTTTGAAAATAAATATCAAATATGAAAATATCAAACATCATGATATTTTGAAAATGAATATCGGATCCATTCATATATTATTAAATTAATATTTTTTAATTTCTTTTTCCCGTTTCTTTGCTGTCTAATGGAAAGGGTATACAGAAGAAAGAAATGTAAAATTGAATGTTTCCGATGAGAAATTTGAAAAAGATATAACGAAGGCGTAAATATCTGAGATTCGAAATCTAATATTGTCCTAAACATTTATCCGTTCTACTTTCAAAAATTGAGCTTGAGGGGGGGATTTATTGGGAACCAGAAAAAAAAGTCACTACCAGAGGCAAAAGTTCTTTATCTATTTAACAATTCATTTACACTT